>JBAMNC010000815.1:0-2400000 GCA_037902135.1 Cetoscarus ocellatus
TTCATATCACAGCAATTTTTACTTGTATATTGGTTGCACTGGTATTTGAGCTACAGCCAACTTTTTGGATGAAAAATTTGTGTTACATCTGTGGCATATACACCAGATTTTATGGTATGTGGGGCTATAACAAATACCCCACAAAGTCTTGCTTCTAAGACTTTGTGGGGTAGTGTCAGGCTGCTCTGAAATGGGTGTCATGAATTAATAATGGGAAAAGACACATTTGTGCAATTTCAGACTTTTAACTCCTTCTCCCTTTTTTACACACCCAAACTGTACATACTGTACAACCTCAACACAACCCCTCTGGACCTCAAAGTATACAGCACAGTGCCAGAGTGATGAATACACACAGAAGATGAAAGATCCTCTGATTAGACCTTGCCAACATGTTTACCATAGCTTGAATCACTACCATACCCACTGATTGTGGACTTATGCAATGCAGGTTCAAATGCACTTTCCATCCTGCCCAGTCAGTGTCCCTATGGAAACTGGGGCATAATTGTGAGCATATGTGCAATAAACACACACCAACGTACACACTCATGTGGAGA
Source organism: Cetoscarus ocellatus (assembly GCA_037902135.1). Taxonomy (NCBI): domain Eukaryota; kingdom Metazoa; phylum Chordata; class Actinopteri; order Labriformes; family Labridae; genus Cetoscarus; species Cetoscarus ocellatus. Next base: position 561 of record JBAMNC010000815.1, read on the forward strand.
ATCCTCATAGTGATGTCACCTTCAAACAAAAAAGCAAAAAGCTGCCAAAACCGCACAAACTCAACGACTGGCTCGGATTAAAAAGCTTGGTTTGCACAAACACACTTAGATAAACACATTTGCAAACACACATGCATGCATTTACCTCCCAACATACACAGCCGTCATATCTAGGAAGCAGCCCCATTCGGTTGTGATTTCTTCATCATCTAACAGCGAGGCGTGCTGCAGGAAAGAGACACCTGCTTATCATGCAGGACTCAGCGGCCACAACATGAAGGTGGCTTTGAAGACTTTAAGCTCCACCGGATACACACAAGCTCTCTGCACCTGGAAGGTATAGGAGATGCTGGCTCAAAGATATACCTCCTGACTCCCTCTGAAGGATAAATCTTTTTTCCCCTTGTGGCCAAACGTGCCATGTAAATATTCATACACACATCAGTGCAGTTATGATCAGTGCAAACATTAAGAGACAGCATAAGCCATGGAAACCTTTCAGGGAACTCAGTCCAGATCAAAAGTAGCACAAGTAGGTCTCCTCCTCCTCCGCCTGCACTACACTCCACTTGGGATTGCTGCCATTATGATGTGCTTAGTCAGGGGCACTCTAGTCACCGGATAAAAGACACGACCACCAGACAGCTAACCAGCTAATCTCCCCGAATATTCTGTTAATCTGACAGGCCGTGTTGAATAATGAATATGTACATTATCACAGAGGGAGGTATCGCAGGGGACGCAAGGGGGGATCGCTAGCCATGTGGAGACGAAGGTGGACACGGCATGTGTCTTATCAGCGTGATTTCTAATGAGTTAATTCACAGGTGAGTATGGGTAATTATGACAAAGGTGGAGCCATACCTTGATCAAGAACATACAGTACTTTTGAAATTACGTGTGATAATGCTTTCAGTGCCGAGCTGCTGACATTAAATGTTAAAAAAAGACAACCTTTAATCAGTGTGTGTGCTTGTGTAGGTGCATATGTTCATGCTATTAATGTAGCTCTAAACCTGCCAACTGTCTAATCACCAATCTAGAACAATATGATCCATGAATGATAAATGAAAGCATGCATACAGCCAGGACAAAAGAGCTCATCAGCTGCAACAGCAATAAACGACTCTATTATTTATATCAGTCAGGATGTAAGGATGAATTTAAATACAATGCAATATCAACAGAAACACACACAATCACATTCAGCATTATTCTATTATGGATGATACTTTCAGTATTTTATGCCTTTATCAGAGACACAAAAGAGTTCATAAAATCAAAAAATAGACAGTGGGGATGACTCAAGAAAATTACAGAACATATCAGATTTGTCATCTATACATGGGGCATGCTAATTGAACACAAGGCCACTAGTGCCTCTGTAGAGCTGTTTTGGACCAGCAGAGGACCCAATCAGAGTATAAAAGTCTGAGGTTAGCAGAAAACACACCAAAGCTTTGCAGATACTGTATTTTAAAGGACTGAACACAAACAGCACAACCAACTTTAAGCTGCACATAAAATGGCACCAAACTGTGAAGCTCTGGACAGCAGAACATAATAATGACAAACACTGAGAGGCAGAATGAGGGTGAAAATGCAACAACATGAATTAGTGTTTAAAAGTTTTGGGAGGAAGATCAAAACATTTCAGCCTGTTGTAATGACCAAATGATGCATAGAAAACAGCAATAAAACGTAGAAATGTAGTGTCTTTAGAAGTTTTCTTTGCTTTAGTACCCAAAACACATGTTGAACTCTGTTTATAAGACTCTGTTAAAAGAAATTTAAGTGTTTGAAGTAAATATGCATTTGGTTGATTTGGGATTTGTATTAAAACCCTTTATCTTTCAAAAAGGTCATATTGTTAGATTTTCAATCTTCTTCACTTTTGCAGAAGAAAAATATTCTTTGTTTTACTTGTAACTATATTACGTAGAGACAAATAAATGGTATGTCTATTATGGAAGAGGGTTGTCACACTGTTACAGTATTGACAATTACTGTCTTTAAAAAAATGAAATAATAACACTGGACATATGGTAATACAGTGTTACTAATCAGTTCATAATGGGAGGCAGCTCCATCCCGTTTTTTCCCAAACTGCATAGCAAAACAAGATTCAAGATTCAAGATTACATCACAATAGAATTCCTACTCTGCTGTCCACAACGAATGCCAAACAGAATAACAATAGATAAGAATAACAAAAGGTTCAAATAGCAGCACAAAATAAAACTAAATAATGCTAATAATAGCAGCAAAAAAAGTAATACTGTCAAGATAACGTCAAGACGAAGACAGATTCCAGTATGTACATGTATGAAGATGTTATCACTATTAAGGAATAAACTGTTAAGCTACTGATAACTTTCTGTACATTTCAATAAGCTTACGCTTACAAAAAGCGCTGAAGCACTGAGTGCAAACAGCTTCACAGCATTGTGGTAAACATGTTCCCTTCACAAATTTGATACTTGTTAATGAAAGCAACATTAAATCGGAGTATTTGAGAGAATACAGAGCATCTTTCTCTGTCTGTGGCTTTGTCATGAACCATGTGCTGGAATAAATTGACACAGTTTGCTTTTTTTTTTAAAGATGCAGGCATTTATCCCTCCATTTCAACAGCTTAAACAACAACTTGGTGTGTGTTTAAGTCAATGTGTTGCTTGTTGAAGTCCAAAACGATGCAAAGAAGCAGCTAAACTGTAGCTCTGTTTAACTTCAGGCGACTTTAGCATGTAAATCTCAGTCAGTAGTGAACACGTGACTTCCAACATGTTTCTAATGGTAAAAATTGTTGTTTGCTATTATGGGCAAAAGCTTTTTCTTTTTCTTCTGGAAACAGGAAATTAAGCATTTTTGGCGCAGCTTTGCATGTTGTAGGAGAGAAATGTACCACACTTGTAGTTCCAGTCGCAACAGAATTAAACTCAAAAATTTTTAAAAGCATCTCTTTGTTCTTTCATGCACACTCATACAAGATATTTGTTACATCTCAGGCTTGTTTTAAGAGAAAGGGGGTGCTTTTTGTGTCACATTACGTAAAATTCAGTCAGATTGTAAAATGCTTTTGTCTACAGTCCACCATATTTACTTCTTTAGACTACTTTGTGGTCATCTGGTTGATTACCTCTTGCAAGATTGTAACAACAAGGGAATCTTCCAGCAATAAGGCATCACATTTTGGTTGGAAGCAAATCTTATATGGAGCTGTTGGTGAAGTTCCATCCGGTGTAGAGCTAATGTGTACACTATATATTACATATCCTACACTAATGGTCACATATTTTATTCTTTACAACAAGTTCACAATGATCCCAGATGTCCCTAGAACATATCTGAAATTTCCTGCCCAACCATCCTCTCAGAAGATAGATTCTGACATGCCTATAAGCCTCTCTGTTTCAGCACTGCCCTGAACAGGCTGTTTTAAGGTGAATCTCTAGTAGTATGACCATGCTACTTTGAAGATGCAGATGTGGCTACAGCTTTCCAACACTGCATACTGTGGTGCAACAAACATGTTTATTCGACTGGGGGCTGAACATACACCTAGCTTGGGGAGTGTCTCCTGTCTGGGAAAGGTGGCATAACCCTTTAATGACATCATTAGGGGATTTTTTCCAAACAGTCTGTTTGAGCACACATTTTCTGAAAGGCTGAGCAGGTAAAAGGGGGAGAGGGTAGATTTTTCTAATGTTGGGGGTGGTGGTAAACAGGCCATAAAAACATTTTTGTTTTTTTTACCATTAAGCCGCACTATGTAAGATTCCAGCTTTTAGCTCTCCAGGGGCCTCTATGGACGTTGAGTGTAACTGCACTGTCGTAAAACAGAGCGCCTCACACCAGCGTGCATTTGCTGACATACAGAGGGAGGGGAAGCGAGCCAACAGGTCGTACTGAAACACATATAAACCATGTGGACTGATAAGGGACAGTATGATCATGTTTCTTTTCGAATAAATCATTTTTCAAGCGTCAGTTGTCAGTTGTTAGCAAAATGTACTTACAAGTCCAACAATAACAGGGCCAAATTGGCATCTGTTGGACATCCCTCCTCGTCTTTCGGCTCACACCAGTGAGTGAACGCCGGGCCAGTGTTTATCCTTGTCCGGGCATTTAGGTTGTTACTCTCCCGCTTTCTTTCTTTCATCTCCTCCAATAAAACTTTTCTTTTCTTTGTTTTTTTCGCTGTTTCCGCCATGATGACAACTCTATGTTCAGCTTTCTTCTTGTTCTTCTTCTTCTTTTGATTTCCAGCAGACTAGACGCAGCTAAGGCGTATTGCTGCCCTCCATAGGACTTTAGTGCTGATTAGTCAACGCATATGTTTAGCCTCGACTTCCGTCTTTTACATGAATCTGGAAGGAGGGGAAGTGACGTCTACTGTAAAGCAGTCAAAGCAGTTTTTATTTGGATGTGGATAAAGAAATAAAAAAACAGTAAAAATTTGTAGTTTTTCAGTGTGGAAGGGTTCCCACCATCCACCTCAAAGTTACATATTGCTAGTGAAGCAATACAGACCTCCTCAGACCATGACGGAGGTGTCATTCAACCTGTTGTAAGGTGATGTACCATCACAATGGCTCTAGAAATATTATACTAAGGTGGAAAAACTACATAGTGCCTCTTTAAAGTGTTATTTGGGAAGTGTGAGACTTTTAAATATCATTACAATTTAAAATATTCCCATATCACTGAGTTTTCTCATAAAATACAAGCATAGTGACTTCATTGCCTCTGCCTTTAATGCAAACTAACTCTGACAGTATTCGGAGCCAGCACCTACCAGCTATTACTGGAACTACAGCTGAGGGCAGTTCAGCTCTGGCCTCAGTGGTGAACCGTAATGGTTGCTGCTCGCTGCTAAGCAGTATGACTCAAGCAGTTATGTTGCTGGAGGGCACCACCATGGTAGCTATTTGAGGGGCCGCATTTACTTTCCTGCTCTCATGTTTTTTAGCTTTGGCTTTTCATGCCCCACACTTTTCAAACCACTAACAGTCTGCAGAGCTATCACTTTTTTTAGTCTCTTATCGGACTATCTGCAGCGCTTAGGTCACTGAGCAGCACAATATTCTTCACTGTGCGCATACAGTATAGCACATAGTGTCACTCCCACCTCACTGTAGCTTACATCGTGTGCATCTGGCACAGTGTGTAGGCACAGCTGGTGTCAACAAGGACCTGTGCTGTCAAAAAGCAGCAAACTCAGGTCAAGGTCAGGGAGGGAAACTTAGTGATGGTGGGAGAAAGGATGGTGGCAGTCCTGACTGATGATGTGGTTGACTGCTCTGCCTCTAACAAACACACACATATACACACACTCTCGCTCGAGACCCATTCCCTTTCATCCCCTTTTCCTTTACTATGTCCCCTGTCATGCACCTCCTCCTCCTCCCAGGTGCTCAGGAACATTGTGGATGAGGTCGAGGACATGAGGAGCCCACCGGAGAGGGAACAGATGTCACATGCCTCTTGCACCACACTCAGGGATGTGTAGGTGTGTGAGTGTGTGCTCTGTGCAGTGACAGGTAGCGTGTCGTAGTTGAAAGGTAAGGCAAGGCCCCTACTCCCAGTGGGATATGGAATGAAATAGGGGCCAATGAAGGGGGTGGGGGATAAAAAAGAAATGTATGAAAATAGGTTGTGGATGTTGACAGCTTGTTGTCTTGCGTTCAGCGTGAACTTTACAAGAGCCTGTCAGGCTAGACTGGGGCTGTAAAATGTCTCAGACCTCAGAAAAAAAATCCAATAATCGATAGGTAAACAATCAGATGTGGATTTTAAGTAGAGCTCTTCCCCACAATGACTTAAGTTTTGTGAATTTACATAAAAAGTGATGCGCTACACATGAATAGTCACTTTGAAAACATGATCTTGTCTATAGGTTGACATGGGTAGTAACACAATCTGCAACAAAGCAAATGAATACACACAAACTTTAATGAGAGTGGAACTTGTTGCAAGAGGTTGCCAAGTGGCTTAAATACTTTGTAGCTCCTCTTTTACTGAGCTACTGTATTGACTAAAGGTTGACTTAGGATAATATTTCCAACATGGAAATCAATGGTCTTCAAACCTCTATTAGGTTATCAGTAAGAAAGGACAGCGTCCATGTTTTATACAAAATATGGTTTTACCTGATCTGTAAAAAACGTTCTCTACTGATAATGATAAAATGATACCAAACAAGATGAGTTGTTCTTTGGAGAAAGCAGGTCTTGCTTAACTTAGAGCGGTATTTCATGCAACTATTTTTTTCTCCCTAAAATATTTTAGGTATGAAATTTTGCAGGAAATCAAATCAAACACAAATTTAAATGTAGTTGAGACTTCAGTTGACATCATGACAATATACTATGTTGACCTTATATTTGTATACTGTGAGTAAATGCATTGGAAATATGTATAAAACTGTTTTTGTTGGTACTGGAAAAAAAAAAGGCTTTAGCAATGTGTGTCTTATACATTTACTTGTTAGGGTGATCAGGTGTCCCACTTTATGTGGAACTGTCTCTCACGTCTATTTCTCTTCCGGCATCCCACAAATTTGGACAGTACCCTGCATTTGTTAGGTTCTGGCTTTCCAAAGTGTAGGACAGTCACCTCTCTAAAACCTGGCTTTAAGCCACTGGATGTGTCAAAAGTAAGAGAGGGCTATCACCATTGGCACAGATAGTTGTCAATCAATCAGCTCACAGGTGAGGTCAGCAGTTTACCAACCTGTCACCTTCCGTGTTGCAAGCACTGTGCCCCATTTGCACAAAACAGGCTACTGAGATGCACTTCATAGCAGAAATATGAAAGGAATTTATGACGGATAAAAAGTGATGCAGCTACAATAAAGTCTAGGAAAGTGTTTACTCATAGGTGGAGCTGGTGGGGGTTGATTCCTGAGGGTATGTTTAGTGACATTTTCAAGAGTTTTGTTTGTTTATTTTTTTTTGTTTTCAGTCATGCATGAAAGGGATTCTGAATAAAACTTGAGGCTTCAGACTACATGCCAGGCTCATAAGAGCTGCCTGTCTCAAAAAGACCTGAATATATTACTCCTGAAGAATAAGATGATTACCAAATACTTCAGGTAACAGCATCTGAATTAACAAATTTTACTTTCTGTTCAGCACATTCAGTCAAACAGGCCAGTAAGCTGCAGCAGTGGGCAAGAGTTGATAGGAACTGACACTTTAAAAGATGTGAAACAGGGCTATAACAGAAGCATACAAGTGAACTATCCAATACGAAATGCATCACTTTGATACTAAATTAATTCTATTAGTCATATTATTAGTATATTAGAAAAAAAACACCCAAACCATAAATGATTGTCAGACCTTACTATAAAAAATAAATGCTTAACTTACAAACTGCCAAGTGTAAATTTTTCAAGAATTATTATTTATGATGTCAATTTTTTTTTATTAATTTGGGTTGAATGGACATTAAACCACCTTATAAGGCTTTTCAGCACCTGTGTTTTCAGATTTTTTAAAATTACAAATACGCTGTCTTCATTGGCATATGTAATGTACTTACTATAAACTCCTGGTTTATGCTTTTACTCTAAATGAAAAATAATAGAATAAATCCAAGACAAATCCTCATCATCTGAGTGAAATAAACAGTGATGCTGTTAAATGCAACTACCAGAGGATTTCAAAACTGCCAGTATATGGTCAACATGGGGATGGTAGATTAAAACAAGAAGACATTGAGTATTCTGTTGCAATCAGTGTTTTTGATTCAAAGATTGGTTCAATTTCAAGTGTTTCAAAATCCATGTTGGCAACAGCTCATTTCAACCTCTTTTAAAGTAAACATGCAAACATGTAGTTGGCACATGAAAATTTAAAAAAAAAAGGAAATGCTGCAATTATACTCTAAATTGGCAACCAAACTTGGCCAAACTGACTGTCAACTACTGAAAAAACAAACAGCGTATTTTGAGAAAAAATCAGTTGGTATGTTATTTTAGCCTTGGTACATGACAAAAAAACTCTCAAAATTTCCACAATTATTTATCTGTGGTATGTTGGTCCACATATTGGTTTAATTATGTGAGTAAGGATAATTTAATTTCCACTCAAGTTGCAAACAAAAACAATAAACTCAAGGATGATTCAAACCAAACAGGAACTGCAGGAAGTCTCTTCAAGTTTGTCTCTACTGGCAACAAGTGTCTCATACAATAACATTTGATGCATGCTTAAATCTAAAACTATGCATTCACATGCACAGACTGTGTTCATTACATTACATTCTTATTCAAATTGGTCTGTTTTAATCTCCTCTAATGTACTTTTCTTACCTACACATATAAGTGTTACTTCCGTTGTGTGAGAGGTATGTCTGCCTGGAGCAGTGCATGTGTCTGCTTAGCACATTGACTCAGCAGGGTCACGAGTTCATTGGCTCAGGTTCAGCTCCCTAACAGCCTTTTCAAATCATTAAGTAATGAAGTGGGTGCCATTCAAATATAAATGCATCCACAAGCCAGGATCCTTTCATGTTTCAAACCATAAATACTCTTGGATTTTCCTCTGAGCCAATATACCTATCAAAGCTGTCTCCAACATCTGTTATCCCTGCTGAAAAAAAGAGCAGGACATCGGGCCAACTGCTGTAGCTGTACAGCAAAGTGTTGTATAATGCATGGGATACAAGACAGCAATGCATACTTTTTCTTAATTTCCTAATTGATTGTTGCCTACTCTGTCAAAGATTCTGGCCTGGAGCCCTTTGTGGCTGGCATGGTTGAGTTTGAAGTAGCTAAAAAACACACAAACGCACACACAGACTTCTGGATGGAAGTCTCTTGATACTTACTGGTTATTGTGAGAGCAGCCACCACTGACCTTGGCACCGCAAGCCTCCTCCCTCGCCAGTTGTTCCTCCTGCCTCTCTTGCTGGAGTGGCCCCTGGCCCGCAGCTTATTGGGGGCCTGGAGCCAGCTTCCCATCTCAGACAGGCCCCTAATCTGGGAGGCAAATGATAAGGCAGAGGTTTACAGGAGGGGCTTTGCACACTCAACCAAAATTTGCATTTAAAGGCCCTCAAGTAATCTTTAGGCTTATTTAAATCTCAGCAAGACACTAGCAGGAGAGATGTAGAGGAGGGAATTCTGCACATCCACCTCCAGTGCTCCGTTTTTCCCATGGTACACTAAATCCCTGCCATGTACGAGCCAGGATGTGGATCGCTTTTGCGTCCTCACAGCTGCATGTCTATATTATAAATGGCATTTAATTGACTGAGTATTTTGTTTCTTTATCCACATCCAAATAAAAACTGCCACACGGGAAAAAAGCTTCAACCGTTTCTGAATAGAGGCTATTTTTTTCACCAAAACAAATGAGCAGCCAGTTAGATGAGCTGGAATATATTTTTGTGTGTACTTGTTTGTATGAAAGGTTGTTTAACATGAGTGGGTTTGAATATGTGATTTTTCACACATTTTGTTCATATGATTATAATTGTTGTATGAAAAAAACATTTACATGCTTTCAGTATGGCCTCCTGAGCCAGGCATTACGATTATGCATATTCCTTATTTTCGTGCATAAAGCCTCCATCACCTTTTCTTCTTTGTTTTGTTTGTCTTTCTATATTTTCCATAACTAGTCAGAATTATTCATTTGCTGAAAATCCAAAAATTGAAAATAAAAACAATGATAAAAAACAGCAAACAGTGGCTGACAGGCTGCCTGAATATACTCTGTCCCAGTTTTTTGTTTATGTATATGCTTATTTACCACCTGCTCCAGCTACAGTACAGTAGGTAGTGTATTGCTGTCAGCACATCCACTAGTTTACCAGCATCACGTCCTGCACTATGTATACCACAACAGCACAATGCTTCTGCTCAGCCAATTCGCGTCAGTGTCAGGGGGGTTATTTTCAGTGTGGGATTGTATGGTGCATCCTACACATCCAGAAGGGATTTGAAAGATTAATCCTCACCTTTCCAACTGAATGTATTTAATTTGGTTTGACAAACACCAGCCCTACAGGGACGTTTTCTTCATTAATACTTGACAATGTGCCTTGCGTCTCAGACCTGAGGAGATGTAGCTGTGTGACGGACGAGAGCATTAAAGTGACCCAGATTCAATCTTTCTTCCTTTACTTGCACGCTTTTAACACTTAGCATAGCACCTGTGATACAAAATTCAGACGAGAAAGCAACAAAGACTGGGTGTTAACCGCCAACACAACTGGCCACACGGATAAGACACGATCTGATGATCCTCTCAGACAGCCACACGCAATGAAGTATTCAGGAGGGCTGTTTGGAGGTGGATTTGAGGACTTAAAATGTGACAACAATATTAGCAGTGTGCCATGGCTGTCTAGGTCAAGTTATTATGCTTAAGGTTTTTCATCAATGATAACTTATTTCATATTGCAGATAACGGTAAATTATCAATGGAATAGTTCAAAATGTTTAGCTAAAACAAATTCTACCACTTCCTCTTATAGGGTAAAAGCAACCACTTAAAATTTTAGTATAATTTTAATAATTGTTACACACCCATCTAGGTGGTAGGTGCATTACACCTTAGAGGGAAAATAAAGGAGGATCACTGCTCTGTTCCAAAGGAGAACGTATTTACAAAACAAACTGAATGCGAGTACAAAACAAAAGGCAGCTAAAGCTTACACGCAAACAAAGGAATCACCCAAAACTAACACAAAAATGTACAAACTAACAATTACAAGGTAAACAAAGTTATAAAGAATAGTTTGAAGGCCAAGAGCGATGAGGGGCTGCTGTCGAAAACGCCACCCTCTGTTTGCTGGCTGAGGTTTTCTGAACTGACGGTTGACAGCCCTTGGGCCAATGGGAGGGCTGCTTCTCCCTCTGCCGAACCCACTTCCCTAGCCAATAATAGGAGGCCACCTGAATGCACATAAAGACCCTTCTGCCGAAAGAGCTCACGCACACACAAAACAGAAGAAAGCAACCCCACAAAAATACACTAAAATCACAATGGATGCAGCCAGAGCCATAACAATAATCTACAGTATTGTTTACATTAATATTCGGAGATAAGATATAAGCACTTGTTGTATGTGGAAGCTATTTGAGACATGCTTTATTTCTATTCTAATGAAAGCTGTGTGGCTGCTGTCGTCTTGCCCTATAGAAAGTTTTGTATAATTTTTTCCTTCCAGTAATTGGTATCAAAAGAAGTTAACATACCAGAAAAAGTCTCAAAAAGATACCTGTAACAGGGATGTAAGTTTCACTCTCTAACAGCTGATGAAAATGTAGCTCAGATTTTCCTGTGTTTATCGTCCAGATTAAACACTTGTCGGCACTAAAATGGGACACCGAGTTTGCCCAAAAGATGTTGTAGCGCTCCTAAAAGAGACTAGAAACATTAGCTGCTCAGCTAACACACACTAAAGAGCTGCTAGCTGTTGCCTTATATAGGCCAAATACATGAGTTGTGTCGACCTGTTCTTCCAACAAGCAACAACAAAGCAAGCTAGCACACCTACAAACCAAAACTGTCAAATTAATGTGCTAATTACTGATGTAAGTATGTAAATAAACATCCAGTTAAGAAGCATACAGTGTATTCCATGAGGCCATTGTTTTTTACTTTCTGGTGCTTTTTGTCTAGATACAATATCTGAAAATTTTGTGTATGATTGATTAGTGATGGCAATTTTTTTTTCGCTAAAGGGAGACTTGTTATCTTTTTTTTCTGCTAATGCCAGCCACATGACTGCTAACAGTTGCTTGAAAGGACAGATACAAGAGTGGTTTCTATTTGTTTTCTTCATACAATAGCTTGGAACTTAGGCCTAAGTCAGGGGTGGTCCACTTTTAGTTGGCCTGCAGCAAGTTAAAAAAAAATAATGCTTGACTTATGCATAAAGACAAACTGATTACAGGCTTTAAGAACAGCTTTTGGCCTCATAGCCTTATTGTCCTCTCCATTTTGAGGTCTGATTTACAAAGATTGTTGTGCCAGTCATCTTCAAGCACCAACCAAGCTCCTGCTAACTTATGAGTCTGAAAGTAGAAATGAGCCATTAGCTTTTCCTCTGTACTTCTTGTGGGGTCATTCTCATCTTGACCAGGGGGCCACCCCAAAATCTTCTACAATGAGTGATTGTTCGCCTTGTTGAGACATGAATCAAAAAGCTGTGATGTAGGCTGTTTTTATTATTATTATTATTATTATGTTCAATAATCAAGGCTAGCTTATCCTACACATTATGTTTTACAACTCTACACTAAAGGTAGGTATGGCAAACTGGCTCAGACATCCCTCCCTTTTTTAATATGTCCCTTTGTGTAAAAAGGTTGGACACCCATGGCCTAAGTCTTCTATACTGCTGGAAGTCTGTCATCAGCAAAATTGCTAACAAGTTGAAGCTTGTCTTCTACCTGAGGTGACTACTTCAAGGTATTAGTCTACATGATGTCTAGGATTATGTAACTGAGAGTTAGCAATGCTTGTTAACTGATGCTGAAATAACAGTTTCATATTTTAAGCTAAGATCATTTTCTAGCTACCAACTATGTTCCCTGCTCCAGGAAGCACAGATTTACAAATGTTAGGATGTTTTTTGTCCAGATTGTAATACATGACTAACATAATATGACAATAGGTTAGCTAATGTAAACAAAGTGACTGTTAGCTGTAAATTACATTTACAGGATGCGGTAGAATCCATTGTTTCCTCCAACAACTGACCATAAATCTAGTTATAATATCAACAAAAATAACAACAAATGCCTAGAATGTCTCTCCAAATTTGATATAGGCTATGATCCTGATTCTGGGAGTAAGTTTGACATCAGTAAAGGCATACATCAGTTTTTCCATTTTTTTTTTTTTTCTTAAATGTTAACATTATTTGTTAATACTATAAAAACCATATTGGGGTCATATGCCACTGGCAAGCTAATTCAACTTTAAGGAGACTAGCTTTATCCTTTGTTTGCCTACATAGGCTAAACAGATGCTAGCTGTGGCCTTACAATGACAGTACAGATACAAGAGTGGTATCACGCTCTTCCAGCAACAGTTTACAAGGACAAAAGTTAGCAGATCATCAAAAGTTTAACCAACGCATATTGATTTGTCACTTGCTAGGAGCAATTTATGTAATGAAGCTTTTTCCACCACAGGGTAAAATAAACTATACAGAGCCATACAAAATACAGAACATTTCAACCTATCAACAGACAATATCTAAGCACATGGTGCTACATTTGATATCATATTTAATATTCTGCCTGATTTTCTCTTTTGCATAACCTGATTCACAGCCTGGAGACAGGTCAAATCAGGCTCATGCATATAAAAGCTGTTGCCCTGGGCAAAGATTTAACCAGCCTGGATGAGTCCCTAGGCTGGGTGTTGTGAACAAAAAAACACCATTACTGCTGTTCTCCTAGCTCTGAGATGTATGAGGGGATACAGGAGAAGATATCTGGACAGACACCCCCCCAATCCCTCACCCTCTTCATCTCCATCTCTGAGAGTAACCGTTATAACTTGGCTTCCCCAGTCACACTATGGAGATTCTGCTCACTCTTCCATGCCGCAGCCACTTCCTCTTGGCTCTAAACAATGCAGACTCCATTTGGGCCGCCGTAATGGCTGACTGCTTGACATAACCCTTGTCAGTGAGAGCTGAGATAGGTGACACTTGACAGATGTGTAATTGCTGGAAGGGCTCACTGACAGGTGGATGAGCTTAAAGACACCTGATATGCTTCTGAGGCTGTTGACGTGGGGGGGATTACACCTTTAAGCAGCGCCGGATTCCCTGAGTGTTGTTTCTGTTTTTTTTTCCTACCATAGGAAAGCTTAGGTAATATATTCAAGTGAAATTGGTTTGATTTGTTTGAGCCTAGATATGAGCCAAGCGTGACAGTGAGAAAGGTTATGTCTCCTGCAATAACCCTCATTTAATTCATCTAGATGTATACCCACAGTGAGGTAATGTATGGCTCTGACATCATCTGAGGCTGCTTGTAAAGCCTGCGTTCGAGGCGTGATAGCCTTCCCTCTCAGGTCAGCCCAGGTGAGTGGGTACCAGAAGCCCGAGATAACACTCCACCCCTATAAAAGACAGGAAGTGAGATAAACATTCTCTCCTTGATTAGGAGTCGGGGAGTGGGCTGCCATGTGGGAGGCGGTGCAGTCATAAGGGTGGAACAGTAAGATGTGGATGAGGGCGTGTGTGTGTGGGGAGGGTTGTGTTTTATGTGTGGGGCTGAAATGCAAATCAATGATCTCCTTCAGTGCAGAGCAGAACAGCACAATGCCTGCACACCTGTCCATCACTCAACATCTCCGGTTCCACCTCTTGAAGCTGGGTGCAAAGAAAAAAAATCGCTTTAGCTCGCAGTCAAGGGGTTGAAAGCAGGAGAGAGGGGGGGTTGCAGAGTAGAGAAGGTGTGCGTAGAAGCCTCGACACTCACTTTTCTTCTTCCTTTTTTCAGAGAAGACCATGTTTTTAGAACTGCAGTTACTAAATTGAGAAGAGGAAGACTGATGCTTTTGGATGTGACCTCAATTGCACCGTCGCACTATCTCCACCAAAGTCTCATTTCACCAAGAAAGAGAAGTAGAGAAATTGACAATATCTTTTGTACCATCATGCATAGACAGAGTAAAGAGATTTAGCGATGATATGGGGGGGGTTGGTGGCTGTGGCTGCACCCAAGAAGCTCAGCTCAGTTCACTTGGGGTATTTTCACTTATAATTGGGCTAGCTTTCATCTTGCCTGCCAAAAGGCGTAGCAGCGAAGAAGAGCACCAAGAGGGAGCTATCACTTCCCCCTATTTCCTGGCCCCAGACAAAGGCATCCAGGCAGGCAGCCTGCTGAAGATGATGTATTTCTGATCAAAGAGCCTGGAGTTGTCAGCAGCCCGGGCCTAGCGCAGCAACCTGATTGCTCCTGGATAGATTTGTCCCTTTGATCAGAGCAGACTCTGACTGCAGGCACTGTTTATGCAAAGAAAAGACGGCAGAGCGAAATCTACCCGGTGTTGTGTGGAAACAGGCGTAGGGGCTTGGGGAAGGACTTTAGCTCGGGGATATGTTGGTTCACACAATAATACAAGATGATATCTGTTATAATTACAGCTAATGAGATAACACTGCAAAAAAAAGGGCTTCTCTGCAACTTGTTGCTGTTGATGATTTTGTGCTGACAGCAACAAATTCACACTTGTATGTTACCCTTGATCTGATGAAATAACATGTCTAATTACAACCACATACATGAGATAGAGGAGTGAGATAGAGTAATGGACTTAAAGAAGTGTTACTTTTACAAAATGATCAGTTAGTTACACTATGCAAACATCTTACACATAATGCAAATAACCACCGGCTATGAATTTATGTGGACTTGCAGAAGCCCATAATTTTTTCATAATGTATTGATGTAAATTCTCATATCTACTGTAAAGATTAGAGCTACAATGAAATATTAATGCCATCAGTGTATGTACTATTCCCACGGTGACCTCGGCCATGTTTTGTCTGAGCAGAACAGTCTTGTTGAGGGTTACACCAGTTCAAACATGAGACTGTCAAACACACTCGACCTTATAGCATTCTGGGAAGGTTATGATGGGGTGAGACAAGGGAGGAGACCCAGACAGCAGTGGCCCATAAAACATAAAAACAGAGGCTTTTGCATTCCTCAGCTATAAATATTAAAGCTCCAGTGAGGTTTTTTTTTCCTGTTTGAGAGAAGGTCTCATCTTGTTTTCTTTTACCTCACCATAGAAATCCTTGCAATGGGAAAAATAAAGAAAAAGGTGCTTTTGCAAGACAGCTATTGATTACTATGTCTGACACCTACCCTGTGGCAACAATTAAAGGCACTGAAAGACTCCATAAATAATGTTGCTGAGGGTTGTATAATTTGAAGGTCACATTGAGGTTTAAATTCAATTAACAAGCAGTAATAATCAGCCTATTTCATAACCAGGTAAAAGCTTTTCACAGGAGCTTTAAAGTTACAACACATCCACAGTGGCTGTCCCAATTTCCCATGTACTGCTTCAATAAGGAAAACAAAACTGTGTTATCTTAAAAATATATTGTTGATTTTTAAATACAGAAATCCAGTGAAGCATAATGGTACATTTATACATTCTGCCAATATTTCAGCATATATATGGCAAATATGATTGGCCAATATGTCTGCTTTAAATATTAGCAGAAATGTCAAAATCAACTTAGCCCCCGTCGAGTAATGTCACTGTGGAAAAAAAGAAACGTTTTTGAAGCATATTGTTAATTACTTTGTTTGACAACTACCCTGTGGCAAAAGCTACAAGTAATAGAATTATATAACTTATTTTGGTGCTGATGTTTTGGTTATAATTTGGGTCACAAAAAGACGTATGGTGTAATTCAGTGCAATTTTATAACCAGCTGAAAATGTAGACAGAAACTTTAAAGTAACAACACTTGTGATGTCAAAGGGGTTGGCCTAATTTTTCCTTTTCCTATTGATGCAGAATATTTGAGGCAAAAGCCCTTCATAGTCTAGGTGAAACAAAGACTTCAGAGAATAAACTGGATTGTTCAATAAAGTATAGAAACACAGACAGCAAACTTGTTTATCATCTATATACTTCATATATGTGTGTGTGTGTATATAAACATCACTATCAGAGCTCCAGCAAGATTTTTTTTTAATAATAATAACTTCTCATTTCAGGAATCCTTGCTGTTTATTTCTTTCTCTGACACCTACCCAATGGCAGCAGTTTTAGACAGTACATAAAGTCAATCAGCTGGGTTGCTGACGGCTTTGTTTAAAATCTTAGGTCATTTAGGGGCATCATCATTAACGTCATCCATTTTTATAACTCACAAACACTTCTCCCAGGAGCTTCAAAGTTACAACGCTTATTATGTTAAAGGGGTTGTCCCAATTTTCTCTGTGCTGTTTATGCAGATTTTTTTTAACGCCATGGCACATGCATAGACTCAGTGAAACAAAAGCTTCAATAGAATAAATTTAAGTGCTAAATTTGGTGTAGAAGGGCTGATAGCAGACTTGTTTACATCCTTTTAAACTATCCTGACAATATCTACATAAATACATACTTAATTATGGCTGTCAAAAAATTTCTTGAAAGAGAGAAGTAATATGCAACAGTCAACAAAAGATTGTTTTTCCTCCCTCTCACCCCTGCATATTGGATAATTTCAGGTTAGAGCTTTCAGGGACATCAGCCTTTGCTGTTTTTCTGTCTTCCCTGTCATGTTAAACATTAAAAAGGTACAGCTCAGCCTCCCGCTGAGACACGCCATAGTCAAGGTTAATTTATGAATGCAAAACACCTCATCTGGAGTTTTAATTTACTTTTGGATTCCTTTTGTCTCTTTATTTTTGTTGTGCTGGTGACAGGTGCTACTAAAAGGGGGTCCCAGGCATGCGTGTACTCATACTTTAAGTTGGCGGAAAGATCGCTGAGTGGTTATGTAAGCTGTGATTTGCATATCTGACGGCTGCATTTGGGTCAAGCAGTGATGGGTTTTCCAGGTCATTTCTGACAGCTGATGAAAACAGAAATCATCATGGCGGGCGGTGGGCGTAATTATGTATTTATGAGTGCAAGAGGACCTTGGGGGTAGTAAGCAGAGGAGACGAGCGCACATGGAGAAGTGCCTGAGTGCTGCTTGCTACTGTAATGACAGCTCATTTCCCTATGTGGATGTTTTTCTCAGCTCGCCGCCAAGCTTTTGTTAATCCCACCAGTTTACTGTACCTGCCAGCCTCAGCCTTTTTATGGACAATACAGGAGGGTTAAGTGTTGTATTATTAAGGGATGAATGCTCTGCAGAGACCTCGGCCAAGGAGAAGGAAAGCGTGTAGGTCGTACCCAAAGGGCCTTCGATGCCAGCTTGTTTGTGTTGCGAGAAACACTACTGGGGCTTAGGCATGCTTAAAGATGCATTTGATGTCGCATAACTATATATGGGGTTTATGAATACATACATACATCAACTTCAGTCACTTTATGGGGATGCTCCTTTGTGCACTTACAGTTGTATAATGCTTAGAAAAACAAAATAATACATATTCAAACATTGTCTGTAGCAGTGTTAATGTCTTGAACAAAAAAAGGATTATGAAAATGTTTGCCGCCAACCTTTTTCATGAGGACAACAGAGCATAAAAGGGAAACAAGTGTTCACAAAAATTTGTTTGTTTAGTTTTTGCTAATAAGGGTACACTAGTCTAATTGTTGTTAGTGCTTGCAACAGGACGTCCTCGCTGTGCATGTAATCTGTCAAAATACAAGTGAGGGCAGGCTAAAAAAGTGTAGAGAGTGTGTGTTTGTGTACGTGTATACAGTATGTGTACACTTGTGTGACAAGTAGCTTGACAGATAGAACACAAGCTGTAGGTAGGTTGAATCTGAAGCTCTCCTGCATGCAAGGGGTAAGATGAAACCAAAATGTGATAGCCTACCTTAACTGTTTGAAAAAAATAAAAAAATAAAGAACTCTTTTAACTTTGGCTGCTGCCCCTACTAGCAGGCAGGCACATGGGCAAGTTACTAGCTGCTGCAGCAGGACAGTCCTTCTTATTCTGGCTCATAACAGCTGTGGAAAACATGACCAAACTTTATAGTAGTCACGTGATTACAAAATAATAATTCAATATTGAGATAAGTGTTGAGTCAGCATGAGGAAAAACACTAATTAGCTCAAAAGGGGGTGACATAGCATTATGCTAAGGTGCGTCTAATGTCTGTTCAGCAAAAGGGCAACTATCCATCCATTGTCTATCCGCTTATCCCCTTTAATCCACGTGGGGTTGAAGCCTGTCCCACCTGGCATTGGGCCAGAAGCAGGGTACACCCTGAACCAGTGGCCAGCCATTCTCAAGGCCAACACATATACCACTTTCACACTAAAATCCGCGGGTCAACGCTGGTTTTTTCAACGCTGGTTAACCCGCGAGGGATTCCTTTACCACTGCCTGCAGACCCGGGTCTACTCAGCAGCAGATGAGCAGCGTGGCTGTTTTTGTCCTCTGGCGCATCAAGCTGATGTCATCACGTTGATGACGTCATTGGTGCGACAAAACACGACCACGTAAACAATGGAAAAGAGCATGGACGCCGTGGACACTGTTCTGTATTTTGTACTTTTGTCCCTCTTTAAAAATGCACAAACTCGGCGCTGATGATACAAAGGCGGATGGAGTTGCTGAGATGGCAAAGAGTCACGTAGTTACAGACAGAGGGGACGGGCGCGATGTTATGCCGTGAGCACCTAACGCCGACATCATCCGTAACTTAGCAGCTTGACCCAGGTGTGACGTTCTCACTGAAGCCGGTCGGAGACGAACCGATAAAAACTCATGTCGCTTGCAGGGTAAGTCGACCCAGGTCGAAATGCCGAGTAGACCCTTTCAAACTGCGGACCGGAGCCGATTGTTGGAGGATTTACACGGGTTTTTTGGCCAGTCTGAAAGGGGTATTAGAGACAGACAATCATTCACACCCACAGTAATACCTGAAGGCAATCTGGAGTCGCCATTTAATCTAAAAAGCAAGGATTTGACCTGTGGGATGGAAACCAGAGTACTCACATGGACAGGGAGAACATACAAACTCAACACAGGGAGGCCCTGACCAACTTGGGGAGTTGACCCAACAACCTTTTTGCTGTCAGGCATGAGCACTACCTTGCACCAAAATATGATCTGTGATAGGTATCAATAACAAAACACCTACAAAACACCTTCCTTTGGATTAAATGTCACGAGGAAAAAGAAAATTAATGTTTTGGCAAGTAACTTGTATAAAAACAAGTTGTTTGGAAGACAGGTAGCACTGTTTTGCTGTAAATCTATGCTTATATAATACACATATCAATATTCAAGAGACAATAGTACTCCAAGTCTCATCTTTTTACTATAAGTATAAATAAAATTGATACACTGAAATAATATTGATAGCAGACTCCAATCATCTACAGGTATCAGTATTTTGATAATATCAACCAAATAAATAATTACACCTTTAGGTTGAAAGTACTTTACGAATCACTACTAAGGGTTGCACTCAAGACTTCTATTCACAGTTTGGCTTTTAAAAATTAGCTTGAAGAGAACAGACATCTGTCAGTAAAGTAATAAAATAAAATGTGAGGACCTTAATCAACTGATACTGGACAATTTTTTTTTACTTAGTATGCTGATACTTTACTAAAACTAGAAAAGGTAAAAAGGTCAAAATGTGACTTATATTGACATGACTGAGGCCAAAAATAAAACTTAAACAACGCTCACCTGCAAATGTGTTAATTCGCCCCATAAAAACTGGATTTATGTTCTTGTATTTTCAAGTCCTCTGTAGATCCAGAGTGCCAAATACAAAGGGAGAGCGAATAAAGGCAAATGCAAATAACCCTGGAGTTAAATCAAAGCCATCTTCAAATCAAACCCCAAGCAATGCTCCCTCTCCTCTCTCCGTCAATCCGCTGTGACATTTGTGATGCAGGCAACACTTTCAATCTATGGCTGCCGACTCCATTGGCCGTGTAAAGTTTAATGAGCACCTTTTGTGGAGTGTTATGAATAATGTATACATTACAGAGCTTTAAAGCAGCCCTTGGTGCATCTGTCTCCAGGATGGACGGACGCCACGGGAAGGACCAGTGAAAATTAAAAAGCCTGAGGGTAAAAGAGGAAGAGAGAGGAGAAAAAAGCAGAAAGTTGAAGACAGGCACATTAATTTGAACGTGCCTCTTCTAATGCAAAATAGAAGTCATCAGCAAAACCCTCCTCCTCTCATTCTATACAAGCTGCCTCTTGTCTGATGCTCATCTGTGTCAACCTGTTCTTCACACCAGGATCCAGAGGAGAGAGAAAATACCCACATGTCAGAAACTATATTACAACACATGTATTTTATTATTTACCTGACAACAGAAAGTCTATTAATTCTTATGCAAATCATTGTGATTCTGAATGTGCAATCGCTGCCCTTTGTTTTCTTTTTAACTGAAAATGTAACTTGTGTACATTGAAAAAACTGTAAAGAGACCATTTGACTGCTGACGTATCTAAAAGGCTGTTGACTTGCCAGCTAGCTTTTTTCAATTAATTAGGTGGGTATTTTTGAAAACATGACTGTTTATGTGCCTTGTAGCCACTGTCCACATGCAAACAGCATTTCGGACAACTGAACGAACACAGACAGAAGTAGTATTTACACCCATGGCCACAGTTTTGGTTTCTATCCTTCTGTTAAGAAATGCACTTCTTTGCAATAGAAACAAATCCCTAATTTTTTTTGTAGTACGCCTACGTAGCATTCCGAAAGTACAACACACTCCACAGCAAATTAGGACCAGTCTTATCAATCAGTTGGTTTCCTCATCCTGCACCTCATTCTGCAGATGATCTGCAACTCCAGACTGGTTTGCTGGAAATGACAAGTCTATTTTCAACAGAAAAAGCATCAATCTTGTGTCAATTTCTGCCAAGCAAAGGGAAACAAGTGCCCAGAGTTCCTATTTCAAAATACAGCAGAGATAGTGGAAATAATAATGACGCAGACAGCAAATCAATGTCAGGAAGGCAATAATACATGTTGTTCCTGTTATATCATGATCTCAACACTGCCTTGTGAAGCTGTAGTTTTCTGTGATCTTGTGGTTTTGTGTTTCAAGCTGCTTGGGGCTTTTAGAGCTGGACCTATACTTGCTGTTAACTATGCGTCTGATAGCCACCTTATATCTCCTGCACCAATTCAGCTCGTTGTTAGTGCACGTCCAGAATTAACGTGACGCAGATAAAAGCTGCAGTCCACACATCACCAGTAGGATCAGTGTAAAGGCAGAGGAGATATGACGGATTGATCACAGCAGTAGAAACACCGAAAACAGAAAGTTTAAAGACAAACTGATAAATCAAGACCTCAGTCATCAACATCTGAAAAATGTGTGAGACTGTACAAACACAAACTTGACAGTTCACCTTGCTTACGACAGGTGAATTCTCCTTTAGGAAAAGTGTATTAATTTAACTGGTGACTGTGTACATTGGTGACTTGTATTTGACACCATGGGTGACTTCGTCTGTAGATACATTTGTGTTAGCTAGGTTTCCTTGGCTGTATTATCATTATTATTTATAAATCATTGTATTATCTGATACAATGATTTATAAAAGTGAAGCATTGAAGAGTACACCCTCTGTCTTTCCCGGTACATTATCTATCAACACAGTCGGCTGCAAGTCATCGGTTAACATGGTAACTCATTACAGGTGGACGCAGGTGGACTATGTGGAAATTGCAGGTAGGAGATATCACCCATATATTAATGCATTTTGAGGCACCAGTAACATATGTAAGTGGAAACATTGCACAAAGCAGACAGTACTGTTTCTCCCCTCCTACAGATAGCATTGCTGTGTGATGTATCATGACAGATGGAGGTAGACTGTACACTAAATGACAAGCTGACAATCAAGAAGACTCCAGTGATTTAGTTGCTAAGCATAAGGGATGTAAAGGGAACGTAAGAACCGCAATGTTTATGTACATGGAAAGAAAAGATGATTCAAAATAAACCAAACCAATGTTCTGAGATTCCTCTTATGTAAGAAACAAATCCATTCAGTGGCAAGGATAGAAGGAGGTTAATTGTTACACGCACTTGACGCTAATATTTTCTTCAGAACAGAACTTATTAAAGCAGAAGTACCCCAGCCCTTAACCTTTAAGAGTATTACAGATATAGTTCTTCCTCTACTCAGCCCAGCAAAAATTAGAAATCTCCCCCTCCCATCCCCCCAAATTTAAAAAAATGGTGGGCCTGTATCTTGTTGGAGATCGGCTCCCCCTGTTGAATAAGCAATGGAGCGTTCCCACTTCACTTGTCCATGCCGGGGATGGCCTGAGCGACCCCTTTCCCCCTCCTCACCCTCCCACTCTAACCCCGGTTTCCATCTCCACAGATTGAGCCCCCCCCCCCATCCTCCTTCCATCCCTCTCCCATCCTGCCTGCCTCCTCCCTGGGCCCTCGCTCTTAGCCGACATGGACACACAAAAGAGGGCTTCGGCTTAGTGGCCTTGTGATGGATGCATTTTCATAGGCCAATCTCTGTTATCTTGGAGAAACAGGTCTCAGCCTCCATTCTCTCAGGGCTTTACAGTTCGCTCTCTGCCACTCACCCCGCCCACTCTTCATTTTTTTCTCCATGTCCTCCCTCCCACCCACTCTCCATCCATCCATCCCTCCGTCCTCCTCCTCCTCCATTTTCTGAAGGTCACTCATTAATACTCCTGAGCATTGATGCTGACCTGCTGACCCTGAGCTTGAAAGCCAGGCTGTCCCATATTGAGCTACCCAAGCTCCGTGCATTCTCACCCAAAGCTGGAGAGCAACGAAGGGCCTAGACCCCCCCCCAAACTCCAACCCTCTCAAGGTCAAGGACTGGGTGACACCGGGCCCCAAAACAAAAGGAGGCCCTTCCTCTCTGCATCCCCATGGACGCCCCCTGGGTTGTCCCTCTTTGGATTGATTGGCTATGCAGCATCATCTCCAAGTCAATCAATTTCATTCATTTAAGGCAGATGCAATGCTCTGTGCTTTTTGTGATGGTGTTTGTGGTTTTGATTGTTTTTTTATTTTTGAAGTGTTTTTTTGTTTTTATTAATGATGTTTACACTTAGTATTGTTGATTTTAGATGTTTACGAATACATTTAGTGCAGATCTTTATGTATTTACTAGTGTTAATAGCTTTGACTTTTGTTGGTATTTCTCTGTTCGTAAGCAAATTTTCACGTATGTAGCAATTTGAAGCAAAATGTTAAAAGAGCTCTCCCGGCTTGCAGCCTAGCCCGCCATTGATCAAACCAGAAGTCTTGTTCGTATTTCTAATTAGTATTTGTGTATATATACAGTGCTTAGCATAAATGAGTACATCCCTTCAGATTTGTCAGAAAACCTTTAGTTTCCTTTCAAAATCAACATTTTCTATGGCATATTATACCACAAAATACTCCCTCAAAGGGGGGCCATTGATTGCTAAAAAGATTTTTTAAGTTGCACAGAAAAAAGTATTTTTCTCAATTTAAGACCAGGATGCAAAACTGAGTACACCCCAATCAAAGGGGTGGGAGCAAAGTTAAATACCAGTTATCATATTACCCCTATTTTCATCTTATGGTAAAAAAAAAGGTTATGGTAAACTTTGCCTTGTCAAAACTTTGGAAATTGTTCTTTAGTTCATCTAGATGTTGATTAGTACATTACTTTTAATAGGTAGTGTGCTCATTTATGCTGGGCACTGTTTATAACCACCAGTACAAAAGTGTAACATCCACTAATAAATTTAAATATATATGTATATATATATATATATATATATATATATATATATATATATATATATAATTTATCATTAGTATTTACACATTAGCTTACAAGATGCCGTACTTATTTCCTAACCAGTGTCTGATCATGTCTTAATGCTATCTGCTATCAGCTGGAAGCTCAAGTTTCCCCCTTGAGATTATTAAAGCACTCCTGTTTCATCCTTTAAAGTGGAATATGGGTCTTAATGCAAACTAGTATTCTTATTTTTCAATGTTGGACATCATTATGCTCAAAATTACACTTAAAGAAAATTGCACCTCCTTTTTGATGAATTTACCTCATTTCTCTTTCAGTGTTATCTCTACATTTATTTGTAAATTACTGAAGGGAGGGGAGGTGCAAATTGTATGCAAAGCTTGTGTCATAGCAGGTTGTTCTCAGAGTAGTTTCATAACAACAAAGCAATGCATTTCATGTGAAGGACAGTCTCCTCAGATGAAACTTTTTTTGCCTCAATCCCACAACAAAGCAACCTTGATTCACCCTCAAACATGAACAGTGGTGTTAAAAATCCCCCTTACGATAAGCTCACTTCATTTTCTGCTCACTCTGCACTCTGCAGCCTTCTCATTTCCCAGCCCTGGAGTTTCACTGGGCCTTGATGTATCATATATCTCTCTGTTTTTCCTGCGTGGCTCTTTTTGGGCCTAAGGTCAGAGGGTGAAATAAAGCAGACCCCATTTTGAAGCTGACAGGGTCTCCAAAGCCTGAACCCGAGGGCAGGGCAGACCCCCTCCTCCTCCACCACCACCAACCCCAAAGCCCCGGCCTGACAGGGTCCTCGTCCGACAAAGGTGCAGTTTGTTACAAGCTTCTGAGAAAAAAAAAAAAAAGAAAACACAACAGGGAGGGTTATTTGGTGTTCCTTTGACCCCTTAAGCCCTCTGAGATGAAAAGGCTTTCAATTTTTACCAGACGAGGAAGACCACTTCAGCGCAGAACACCAGTATGGGCTTCAAAGCTCAGCAGAAATTTTAATCAGAGACAAATTACTGTATATTGTGTGGTGTACTGTGCTCCGACACTGCACTCCGAGGGGGCAAGAGGGCAAAAATAGTGCAGCTTTAGACGGACAAGAAATGGTGTCGTATCCTCGCGGGTGGGGGTAAGAAGCCCCCATGGTCACTGTCTGTTTAAATCCTGAAAATTCACTATGGGATTATGTCAGAGCAGTTAGCAGTGAAAGGTACTAGAGGTAAAAGCCTGATGGACTTGCATGTATCTGCCATCTTAAATCATGCAAGCCAAAGGCAAATATCAATAGCACAATGCTGCTTAAAACAGCATTCTGTCTGATAAAAACATATCTATCATTTACAACACCGCTGAAAGGGAAAAAGCCTGTGAGTGCACTGCGCCTTCTGCCATTTACTAAACATTTTATCAAATTTTACAAAGCCTGCTTAATATTTAAAGCCTCGGCCATGCAGCCTAATGGTGCAGGGCAGGAATAAGCTATTCAGGGGTCAATTGTTTTATTAAGATTAATGAGGGGGAGCAAGAGGGTACGTCATATCTGCACTGCTTTTCCTCTTTCTCCGAGCATCAGTCAGGCATATTAAACCAAGTGAGTAAGGTTTGCCACTTAGCTTATCTGCGTAAGTGGCTTATGGATGTATTTGTCCGGGACATCCGAGGTAAATTTTTTCATCAATTCATTTTTCATCAAGTGGTGAACTTACTGCTTATATCAAGGAAGGCTTCAATTCACTGATATGAAGCACAAAGTAGGCTAGATTAGACTAAGTAAAGGCATAGTAGGCAGTTTCTAATACTACCATGTGCTTTATATCCATATAAATGTTCATAGACTCTTTGATTCTGCAAAGGCACTGCATTTTTCACTTTGATACAACTTTTTCTACTAGCTTATACTGGAATATAAATTTAATGAAGGGGTATTTATCCCCTGATGGGACCCTGCAAACATCCGACATGTGAAATGCTTTTTCCTCAATGCTATAACTCAGATCAAAAGAAGTGCTTTTTTTTGTTTGCTATTCAAAAAATATCTGATCATAGGCTTTAATCAACTAACAAGTCTGGATAGAAATCTTACTTTAAAGTGCCTCTCCAATGTCATGGAGAGCTGAGAGTAAAGAGGAACAAGGAGTAATAACTTCTCAGTCTCACTGCTGTCCCGATCATCTGAAACTTGACGGTCTATGCTGTTTTTGTGTATTTGATCATTGGCAGTAATGTCAAAACCATCAAATGTAGACTTACAACAAGCCACCTGAGTGTAAGATGATGTAAAAGAGAAACATTTGTATTTTTTTATCACCTTATTTTAAGATATTACTATAACTTTATTAAAATCTCAATCAATGGGACAAGCTACCTATACTCCTAAAGTATCACAGCATTATCTTGGTGAGGCCCACAGTTACCCATCCATGGTCAGCTACATGCAATGAGTTTTACAGTCTTTTACGTTGTAATGGTGAATGGACATGGAGAACACAAACGTTAGTCATCGTCATGTTTAGTCATGTTTAGTTAACATGTTTGATTCATAATTTCAGGCAAACATACCATACTAGCCACAATTCTAAAGTGTCAAAATGAAGTTGGGATGTTGTGTAAAATGGTAATATATACAGAATACAGTGATTTGCAAATCCTTTCCCATCTTTAGTAAACTACATACACTACAAAGATAAGATAAGATAACACTCACTCATTTTGAATCTGATGCTCCAAAAAGCTGGGACAGGGGTAGGTCTACCATTTTGTTACATTGACGTTCCCTTTAAACCACACTATGTGTTTGGAAACAGAAGCCACTAGTTGTTGAAGTTTGTAGATGGAATTCTTTCCTATTGTTGCTTGATGTTCAAATTCAGTTGCTCAACAGTCTAGGGGCTCTTTTGTCTTATTTCTGTACCTTATAATGTGCCACACATTTTCTACTGAGGACAGGTCTGGACTGCGGGCAGGTCAGACCCACAGTCTTTTACGATGAAGCCACGTTGTTGGAACGCACGCAGAATGAGGCTTGGAACTGTCTGGCTGAAGTAAGCAGGGACGTCTCTGAAAAAGACATCACTTGAAAGCCAGCATATGCTGCTCCAAACCTGTATGTACCTTTCAGCACTGATGATACCTTCTCAGATGTGCAAGTTACCCATGCCATGGGCATTAACACCCCCCCATACCATCACAGATGCCGGCTTATGAAAGCTGGTTCTTTTTTCTCTTTAGACATCCAAGATTTCCAAAAAACACAATTTGAAAGGAGGACTCATCAGACCACAGCACACTTTTCCACTTTGCGTCCGTGTCTATCTCAAATGGCTTTTGCTTTGCGTGGTAGAGTTTTAACTTATACTTTTAGATGTAGGGGCAAACTGTGTCAACTGACAGTGCTTTTCCAAGGTTTTCCTGAGCCCATAGGGTTATATCCTTTACAGAATGATGTCGGTTTTTAATGCAGTGCTGCCAGAGGGATCAAAGGTCACAGGCATTCAATGTGGGTTTTTAGAAAGGTGCCTATAAATAAAATGTGTTATTTTCACAATGAAAATATGCCTATGGGCAAGCAAATTTTAGCTATTATTTTTTTAAATGAGATGTCAACATCTAAATAAATCCAGTTACATTTTTAAATGACCGTGCACACCTCTGTTAATAGGGATTAAATATTACTCTTCACTGACTGAGCTGAAAAAGTACTTTAAACTTTATAATAAATTGTAATGAATTGTTGGAGCACTGCAGCTCGACTTTTGGTGTCTTGCAAGCACATATTGGTTGCAGATGTAATGTAAGTTTCTCTTATCTGTCCTTGACCTATTTGTATCATTAGGGTCCAACAGGAATGCTCCAAAATTTGATTTCCCCAAACATTGTTTTGTAAATAAAAATGTTAAAACCTTTCTCCAAAGATCTTAACAATAAAATGAATAAACGCCTGCGCAAGCTCACAACACAACACACATTTGCAAGTCCACAAATGAAGCCCTCGATACGGTTTGCTGATCACCAACGACCGTCTTTAATGAGCCCAGCAGCTCAAACTCCCATGACTCCGATGGACTGGGGCCTCTTTTGTCCGAGAAATGTCCAATCTGATGTGTCAGGAAACAGAGCAGATGGAGGAGCAGAGGGGGCGGTGACAACTGAAAAAGCTGGTGGGCGTTCATCTTTCAGGACATTTACACTCTGTCAGCCATACATCCCAAATCACACAGATGTTAGTCTGCAATTGCTTTGACACTTTACAACTGGCCTTTGCCCTATATGGACAGTGACCTAAACTTTATAAAAAGAGGAGGCACTCCAGTTTGGTGCATTATTACATTTGTCTCTATGCAAGTTATTATAGCATAAGTTCAAACATATATGTCATGTTATGATGTGGCAAAAATCCTCTTTGAATACTGCACATCTCCTCTGCAACCTCAGTAAGAATAAGTGTTATGAATGAATGTTTGGTAAAGTCAGGGGTCCTTTATTTGTGCACTAATCTAACTTGGTGCGAAGCTTAATGTATTTTGGATTGAAGCAGACTGACAAGACTCTTTTTGTGAGGGCAAGGTTTATCTTATATTTAGGGGTTGCGGTCAATATCAAAGAGCTGTAGGAGTTAAGAGTCGCTGTCAAGTATTTGTTTCAAAAATATGTACAAACTTTGTATTCATTGTGAATAAAAGCAGAGCATAGCTTTTTGCAAATCTTTTCATTTTACATCTAATCAAAGACAGCACAAAGATAATGTATTTACTTCATGTTTAGACTGATTAACTTCACACATTCTGAATTTTGATGCAACATTCCAAAAACCCCTCTATCCCCTTTTTTCCTACTAAACTTTGTAAGCATCTGAGGACTGACAAAACTAATTGATTAATTAACTTAATGCATAGCCTAAATTGCCCAAAAGTGAGCTGTTTCTGCTATCATATTCCATGTTTTATAAAGGGCCCTTAATTTTAAACAGGAGACAAGTCTGTACTGCAGGCAGGCTGGTCTAGTATCACACTTATGAACTGTGAAGCCATGATGCATTAACACAAGTAGAAAGTGCCTTGGCATTGTCTGTTGAAATGAGCAGGGATGTCATGCAGATTGAAGCACATAATGCTCCAAAGCCATGGGGCTTTCACAGATGTGCAAGTTACCCATGCCATGGGCAATAGTAGGTGCTAACAACTTCACAAATGTTGGTTTTTGAACTTTGTGTCGGAGGTCCAGTTATTCCTCAGCCTGGGGACCCCATTGCCTGTATTTCCAAAAACAATTTGAAACACAGACTTAAAGACCAGAGCACATTTTTCCACTTTGGGTCAATCCATCACAGATGAGCGCAAGCAGTGCTTTCGGGTGTTGTCGTTGGCTTTCATTTTAAAAAGGTAGAATCTTACCTTAAAGTTGTAGTTAATTATCAATCTATTGTGTTAGCTGAAAATGGATTTTCAAGTTTTGTTATCCATTGCAGAATGATGCTGTTTTTTTAATACAATAATGTCTGAAAGATGCAGGGTCACAGGCATTCAAAGTTATTTTTCTACCTGGCTCAACATTTGCAGAGCGTTGACCAGATCCTCTGCATGTTTGATATCTGGACCTAAAAATAATTGAAACTCCAAATAAAAATGCGTTTGCAGATCACTGTGTTGTGTTTTATTTATCTTTTACAAAGTGCCACAACTCTTTTGGAATTTAGGTTTGTTAACAATTTACTTTAAAGAAAACATATTTCAAAAGAAAATCTTTGATTTGAGCTGCCTGGATACTGGTCAGATCGCAGGATAGAAAACAAAGATGTCACAAGACAGCAGGTCCACAGGGGTCACTTCATTTCCACTGGACTGCCCGTCTTTTTCTTTAGGCTGAGCATAATGTGAACAGTGTTTCAGACGGCCATCTTCAACCCTCCATCTTCACAACATGCAAGCCTTTCATGTGTCTGTCTCCCTCTCCGTCCCTCTCCAGCACGCCTGCATGCACCCTGACACGTTGACAAGCTGGGAGCGAGTCAATGTTGTGGTTGACCCGCGAGGCCAGGCCAGAGAGGTCTGCTTCTCAGAGTGAGAGGTAGACAACAAAGTGCAGTGAACTAAAATGCCCCCAGCCAACCTTTGGACCTGGTCAGCATCTGTAGGCAGGTGGGGACTGAAAGAAAGAAAGAGGAGGCTGAAACTCAACTCTCAGCTGTCCAGACCGCAACGATTGTGCTAAACAAGGCAGCCAAGACAAATCTGAAGACTTCAGTTAGAGTCCTTCAAGCCAACGTCATTCATATATCCAGAAACTAGTGGCATGAATAGAAGTGAAAAAGCAGAGTTATTCACAAAAAAGCAATAACATATGATACTGAACAATTCAATATCATGCTATGAATTATGATTAGATATAGTAAAACAAAAAGATATATGGTGAAGTACTGTCTAAAATAATGTCTTTCTGAAAAATTTTAACATGCAGCATGGGGTCCGTGTCAACGGTCCTGAGGAACTGACAAAACAAAGGTAACAAGTCACAGCAGTGGGTCTATTCAGGGTTGCCAGGTAGGGCTAAGCATTTCAAGCAATTGCAGGATATATGTTGACCACGTTAAACAGTTCATAGCTGCACTATGCAGTGGCACAGCTGCACTTTCCTCTCATCAGTGTAAATATTCCCAGATGTTGTATATGTTGCTGATGTACATTTCGTATATCCACTGCATTTGTTAAGACTTATTTTCATTTATATTTCATTTTAATGTTATTTAATTTTGTTGTCTATTTTTATATTTACTTTTATTTCTTTACTTCCTTTATACTTGATAAAACAACTGCCAGGGTCAAATTCCTTGTATGTGCATGTATGTGCATACTTGGCAATAAAAAACAATTCTGATTCTGATACAATAGGTATTCCACTACAGAAGACACAGTAAGGTCTTTATTAAAGTATCCATAACTTGTGGACACTGACAATGCTATTAACAATATCCTTAACAAAATGTGTTCTTTTGATGTAAAAATAAAAAAGCATGACAAGGTTTAAAGGATCTTACAACATAAGGCACTTAATTTCAGGTCTTGAGAGATCTTAGAAGTAACTTTAAATTCAGTAGCATGTAGTCTGGCCTGTACAGCCACTGTTTAAACTGCACCAATGGTGATATTACCAAAGGTGTGTTTTACAACTGCTACCACAGCATTACGGGGCTGTACTGATTCTGTAAAAGTCTGTATCCATACATGTATCGGCAAGAAGTATGGGTCAACACGTTGTCATATTGTTGTTTTTTTTTTTTTTTAGCACAAGAGCTAGTTGAATCAGCTCGTTTCAGACAGGAACCAGTTTGTGTACCGGAGGAGAAGGTGAGGTCCTAATGCTACAGACGTTGTTGTCTCACACATGGAAGTACTTTATCATATGGAAGAGACACCAAATACACTACAGGGGGTATAGAATAAAAAAAAGCATAATATAACCTCTTTGATGTTAGCAGCGTGTGCTAGTGCAAGACTGTCATTTTGCTTGTTTAATGCTGTCACTATAAAGCTTTACCGAGGGCTGCATATCAGTTTATTTCACACCCAGAACAGCTGCTTAAAATGGCCATAGTTTATGAAAACCAAACATTGTTTGACATAAGAAATGTATTCAACAAGAGCAGAAGCAGGGATGAAACTTATTCACATCAGGGATGAAAATTTTATTTCAGATAGGATGATATTTAAGACAGAGGGGAAGAATACTCCACCCAAGTTTTTTAGTTTAGAGCCCCTGGTAGCAAACTTTGTATGATGTGTTTCAAGATAATCTGTAACTTAGCATACAGAGAGTACAAAAAGTATAAACTGACAAAAAATATTTTTTAGTATACACATACAGTGCTTAATACATTTATTTGACCACCTGTCATAAAATCAAGAAAACAGAAATATTTTGGACATATTTCAAAACTGTGTTTAAAACTGAAAATGTTTTTATTCTTAGACAAACTTTTTGATTAGGAACGAGGAATATTAAATTCACCTTTTTATACCCAAAATTGAGCCGTCTCACTGGGCTCCTCTGAGAGGTCAGATAATAATCGAGCATAACAGGAATGCAAGTAAATAACTTTAATCTGACATCTTAATCAAGAAATAATAATGAGCTTTACTATTTTTCTTTTTTTCTTTGTAGAACAGTAAATTTGAAAATTCATAGATCACAGTAAAACTTAGATTTTAGCATCATCAAATATAATTTCATTTAAAGAGTATCTACAAACTGGTGTATTAACCATTACAGAAACATAAAAAACATGATTGGTAAATATTTCTGCTTTTAATTTAGGGCAGCTGTGGCATAAACCTTACATTGGGTGATTGTCTAATAAATGTATTAAGCACTGTAAATACACACATCACAAGATACATTAGATAGTGCTCGGCAGTTGATTGAGTTTCAATTTTTAGTTACAATTTTAGCTTCCTATGATCTTAAGAACAAGATTAAAAAAAAAAACACATACACATGGTCAGTTTATTTTTATCAGTTTACTTTTACACTACTTTCAAATAACTTTTTTTACATATCTAATTCCTAATCACTTATTTTTTGAGGACCTAAAAGTTTTTAAGTTATGATAAATGCATACGACGCAAATTATGTATAGTCTAATAGTAGTCATGCTGCATATACACAAAATGCTATTGCTCAAATAACTGTGTTTACTATTTTGCTGTAATCAAGCAGCCCTTATAGCTAGTTTTATGTAAAGTAGTCAAAGTGAGGTGTCCGCTCTTGACTTTTGAAATTTAATTTAGTCAAAAGTACTTGTATTTGAGGAAGTTCCCCCTTATTGAAAGCCATTGTGGATGGTTATTATTTCATCAGCTTATGATAAAACAGCCATTAACTGAATAACTATTCACATGTTCTCTGCATTTGATGTGCATGTTTTCATTCATAGGCTGAGCATTTCACACAGGTCTCGGCTGCTGTTACTCCAGATGTTTGGCTTTGGAAACATCAGTAAGTAAAACAATAAACTCAGCCATGGCTCCAGATAATATGTAAATGATCAATATTTCTAATTGCAGAGAGGAAACGATTGCCATGATTATGTGACTCTCTAATGAGTCCACCTGTTGGCATCACGCAGAAAACAATTTTCCACTTGAAGAAACATAGCGAATGTAAACTCACATCAAATGTAAAAATCCATGCTCTGGCAGCTGCAGCCTACAATTATGCAGCAGTCGGGGAAAACTTGAATACCAATCTGAGGGAAACAGACAGACAGAGGGTGATGTTTTCATGCACTGAGAGAAAAGTTACACAGAACATCAGTAAAAAACAAGATAATCTGTTTTATTGCTATAAATGTATTGAAATTTCAACCTGGAGCTCCTGCTGAGAGATCCACAGTGAAGGAACTAATGTTGCATTTATGAGACACGTTGGAGTACTGCCGGGAATATCAAAATCTGTGAGGTTTGATACTCGGTTTATGAAGCCTGTGGAGCATCAAAACATACAGTATTATACACCTACTGTAACTCCACTGCTCACTTCAAAGGCTTGTCCTGAAATTCAGAAGGACAGCTATCGATCGGAGCCCTCAATGAATTGGGAATTGATAACTGGACACGCTTCAGAATGCACTTTTATGTCTTCTCACTTTGAAGATCTCCACTCCCATCTTTCTTGGGGGGATATTATTCCACGCAAGAGCCTCTTGAATGTTTGAAACCAACCCCTCCTTCTGCTTGGTTTCACCTGCATTTCCAAGCCTTGCCTTCTTTCTATTCTTGACATACTTGTTCTGAGTATAAATGTAGCTTAATGTAAGGCATAACAAAGGCGACTTCTCTTTATTTCCAACAAGTCCAAACAGGTTTCAGGGCAGGATTCGGTCAGCTAGAGTCAGGCTTCTCCCTTTTTTATTGTCTTTGCGCTCCCTGCCAAACCACCATTCTCAATATCCCACAGGGGCCTCTCAAACATTCAACATCTGTCCCACTTTAGCACTGCGATGCTCCAGAGCAGGCTTGTATGACGGACACACTGCTGCTCAGTTTGAAGGGATCAGAAACTGCTTCCAGACATCTCAAAAGTGCTGTCATGTGCAATTTTGGGCATTTACTTGTTCAGTTTATTTGTCTGCTACTTATGGCAAATAGTCGTGTTTGTGCCATTTAAAATAAAATAGATATGAAACTAGGAGCATGACTTTTGAGAAAAATCATCTCTAAAGGTTTAAACAAATATGTAATTTATGCTTGTTTTAACAGGAGACTGTGTTATTGGAACCTTGCACAGCAGCTGGACCTGCTTGATTCAATGTCTGTAATCATGCAGATCCATCTTGACAAGCTCGAATCTACACTGTTTGTGCTCGACCAAAAGCAGCAAAGCCCAATCAGAGTCTTTTAGAGCAGGAAAAGGTGCAAGACAGGGTTGACACAACAGCAGGAAGTGACTGCACTTATAGAGATTAGCATAGATGCTAACAGCATCAGTAGCAGTTTTATCAGATCTGGACCGCATTTCTTTATTAAATGAAAAACAAATACCAAACACCACAATCTTCTCTGTAATAAAGATATTTTGGCTCCACTTCTGACATGTTTTGACCTGAGTTTTTTTTACAAAGTGCTGCATGTTCTGTAATGCAGTAGCGCCCGTCTACGTCATTATCTGATTGGCCTGTAATAAATGTTGATTGACGGCACAATCATCCAGTCCCTTGTGCTTCTGACCGGTTCAGGCCTCCCCAAACACTTTCTATGGGCTCTCTCCCAGATAGATTAGTGAAATATTTTGAATGGTCCATCTGGTGTTTCAAGTTATAGATATTGACCGACAAGCAAAATTCAGATGTGAAATAAAAATCCCAAAATAATTTTGGTTCAAAGCTGGGAATACGGACAACAATAATTTCAATATTTTTTGGCTAAATGGTGATATTTGAGATACATTTTGTTAGTTTCCCAGATAAATACTTATAAAAAACACAATATTTAAGCACAAAGCAAGGATTGTTTTAACGCAGAAGGCTGCAAAGACTTGAGGTTCAGTACTGCAGCTCACCATTTTCATAGTCATCATATTGTATTAATGTATGCCTGATGTAAAAGGTAGAAAAGACTGGTCATGCTCAAACTTTTTTACCACCTGTTTGCTGCTCGTCGTAGATCTTGAACACAAAGAGAACTATTATTTCATTTTACCATCAAATTTCATTTTAGTTCAACAACTACATCGAAAGAAACGATACTGCAGGATCTTCTCTAACTTAACTTATCCTGTGTAAAACAGGTCAACATTTACCAAAAACTGGATAAATCTCCCAGCCCTAGTTCAAAATAATAAAAAATTAAGCAGTATTCTCTGATCTAGGATGGTGAATGTGCTGCAACAAAACCCACTCAGAAGTAAAATTATCTTCAGTGCTACTAGACCTGAAAAGCGAGTTAAATTTAACATTGTGCATATAAACACATGTTCAGACCCTATTAATGTTGACTTTGTGACTTTGTGATTTGAAGTTTTGTTTCTCTCCTGCTTTTGGATTTCAGGATGCTAAGGGTCTGTCCCAATTCTACCCCTTAGCCCTTGTCTTACCCCTTACCCCTTGGTTTTGCACGTGAATGGGTGTCCCAATTCTCCATAGGACCAAGGGGAAGGGCTAAGACGAAGGGCGACGCAGCCCTCGTAACGAAGACAGACCGAGACCTCATTTGAAAGGAAGGGGTATGAGAATTTTCCATAATACACCGCGCCCGCTGACAAGAAGGCAGAGCGGAGACCAAAGGAAGCACTTAATTACAAGTAGTTATTAAATCATCAAGTAAATATTAGTCATGTTTTGAATTGTTGGTCGTATTTTAAAATTTCTCGTTATAACAAGCTAGCTTTCGCAGCTGTAGCTACGGTTATTGTTGCATCTGCCTACGACACAGCCAGTGAGCGGCTCTGGGTGATGACGTAATGGGAATCGAGTGGCGTCTTGTTTCTTAGGAGCGTGTTTTCACCCCTTCCCCTTGGCCCTCAAAACAGAGGGCTAAGGGGAAGGGGCAGATGAAGGGGTAAGATGGGGGGGAAGGGCTAAAGGGTACAATTGGGATTCACCCTTATTCTTGGTCAGGTGTTGCAGCTCAAAATACTACATTTCCTAATACTGCTCCTTCAAAATAAAGGTCTTCTATTAGACTAAAGTTGTGAAAACTTTTACTTCAATGACTGTTGGGAGTAAAATGCTTCTTTTATCTGATGCTCAAATAGTACATTAAAAAAGTTACCCCACTGATGTCATGAAGGGATACGCCACTTCCCCAGCCTCTCTGAGGTGGGTGAGTGGACTATTTCCTCTCACAAGAGACAGGTAGGTTCAATAAAAGGAACATGTTAAGGCATGTTCTGCAGCCATAGTAAACATTACAGCATGGATCTGGAAAGCAAAGCAGCAGACACCAACACAACCTTTTCTTAAGAGGGGTTAAGGGGCATGCTAAAATTCAATACTGGTGGATTTTTAAGCAAACAACTTTAAAATTATGCTCAGGAAGCATCTGGGACCAGTAAAAATCATTGAAAACAGTAAAATATAGACCGTTAACAATATTGCCACGGATCATTACGAATTTAAGACAAGCAAGTCGTGAGGTTGTCCAAATTTGGTTTACACATACTAATTAAAACAATAACATAATACACTTTGCAATATAGTGTGAGTTAGCTGTTTAATCCTGATTTTTATCAATGAAAACAATTAAAGTTGGTAATTATTTCTTACAGCAGTGTCTCACTTTTTCTTGTCACTTCTTCAGTACAAGTCTGGGGGGTCAAAGGATAAAAAGGTCAGGAACACAAACCTCCGAAGGAATGGAAAATAATGGAACAAAGGCACAGTACAATACAAAAAAAAATCTTTAAAAGCTTGTAATTATGGAAGCCCTTAAAGGAAATAGATAGGTAAATGTTATTTTACTTTAATATATTAATTTATTTCATGTTTATGTTGTTTTGCTTTGACTGAAGATCAACACATTGTCATATTCTGGTATCCCAACATAAAAAGAAAAAAATCAGTCTGGAAAAATAAATACCTTCTTAAAACTCTAAAATAGAGTTACATTGTCTCTGTTTATTTTCTTCTTTTTAGGCTCATATTTGGGACCCATTTCAGAGTCCAAATCCACCCCTTGAGAACCACTGGGTTTATCTATCAACATGATGAACACACAGATCCTGTTTGATGGCCCAGGACTTCAGGACACATGAAAATCATGGTATGCATACAATCATGTCATTGAACAGCGCTGCTTTCCTCCTCTGTTTAATGGCAGTTAACAAACAACCTTTACATGTGCTAAAGCCACTATCTGGCAGAATTACTGCTTTACATCCAGATGCTGATAGAGACAATGGCAAAAATGTTTTTGTCATTAGGTTAAAGTTGTGAGAAACTTTATTCAAAGAATTTAGGACTATTTGGATATTTAGAAAATCACACACCTATTATTGAGATGTACATATCATATTTTTAACCACATCCATGTCCTACTGAAAAACTCTTTATTCTGACATATGGTTCTCCGTCCTTTTCTGCTGGTTGGAGGAAAAAACTGGAGGTTGATTTTAAAAGCTGTATTTTTCACACACAGTCAAGTAAATCACCCCTAGGAGACACAAAGGGAAACACCCTCAGTATATGATAAACTCTGTGGTGCCATGTAAGGCATCATAAACTCATGTAAGTCAAAAACAGGATGCTATATATTTTGTGAAGGATGTTTGGGGCAGCAACAACATTATAATTGCATGCCAGTTTTCCCCTATGGGAGAAAATACCTTTCCCTATATGTGGCAGTGATAGAGTATAGGTTTCTCCTGTCTGCCAAGAAAAGGTATATCTGCCCTCTAACTAGACAAGAGGGAGCAGGGAGACAGACATGAGGGGGGAAGCAGCAGAAGAAAAAGTAAAAAGGAGAAGGATGTGTACAGTTAGAAGGTCTGAGGTGATGAGGGACAGCAGGGAGCTCCATTTACATTGTATCTGAAGAATAAAAAGCAGCTCTGCTTTGTCAGTTTTCTGACTAGCGTCATGAACCGGGTGATGCCCATGGCTGCTCGTTCTACCTCAACGCAGCTCAATACCTGCCATCCTTACCCTTCCAAGAGAGGCATACACACACGCGCGCCTGGTCCCTCTGGTGTGTTTTTTGTTTCTGTTTGTGAGCATTTGTTCCGAATCAGGCACCTGGCATCTTTTGGGGGGGCACGCTTCAGCGATGAGGCCCCCTCTGGACTGTCATATGTCTGGATGCAGACCAAGACCCATCACGGTAAACTGATCAAAAGCAAAAAAGAGAAAGAACAACCCTTGAACTTCACAGTGCAATATGCATCCCTGTTGCTTATTATATTCACACACATACAAAAACAGGCAGGAGATCACAGCATGCACCCATATGAATCTCTCTCCACTCATCAACTATTCCAGAAAGCAATTTTTCCTCTTGTTTTCATGTAGAATTGAAATTCACTGCGGGTTAAATTGCACCCTCTCTCTCCCAGACTGCTGTAATACCACATAGTAGGTATAATCAAAGTAATTACAACAACACACAGGTGTTCAACGCCGCACGCCACTGAACACAGCGCAAGTCAATGACAGAGGACGGATGGAATAAACAAAAAAAAACACAAAAAAACACACAGAGACAAATTCAAATCAAGTGTCATTAAGGCAACTTTATCGACTCAGTAAGTGCACAAACAAATGGTGTTTTTTGTCATCTGCTGATTAACATGAATGTTTTATGCTCTGACTGTTCATGTCGCTTTGCTTCCACTTTTCAATTATGGAAATCTGACTTGAGTGAGTTATAGACGGGAGACATATTTCTGGAGCTCTACAACAGAAAAAGAGTGAGAAAGAGTGATGTCAGTGGATGATAATAGCACTGATTGTTAGCTCAGGGTTGCAGCAGAGCACACTTTTTTGAAACCTCAAGTTACACTTATTCAGAATTTCTCAGATACAGATTAATATTTTTACTGATTAAGTCCTACCGTACTCCTGTGCTTTTGAGATTTTTTCTGACTCAGCTGTTATGATTTCAATTAAATTTCTCATACCATGCATGTCCTGTCAACACTTCCCTGTTTTAAATCTTAGGGCATAATTTCCTTATTTTTGTATTTCTCTTATTATGCCTCTGTTTTCTGTGAATGATTTGTGAAATTGTAGGTACATCTGGGACCACGAATGTCACAGCTGAAGCTGCGACTTTGCTGAGAAAACATGCGAAAAAGATTTGAATAAATCAACACTTACCAGACTGTAAAGATTCAACAAAGTATTTAATGTTTCCCAGTCACTGTTTCACCTAAAATTAGGAAACTCTCACTGATAACAATACAACTGCACGGCATTTTAAGATTTTACATTTAAAAGGTGGACACAGTAATTGAAAACAGACTTTTTATTCATAATCTGTAAACAAAGACATTAAATCATATCAACTGACTGAAGTTAAAAAAAAAAAGATCAATTGTTAGAATATAGAAAAATAAAAGGTCTTAATTAACTACAAAATTGACTAAACCTTTATGCATACATTCTGTCAGTTGAGCACTTACTGAACCATTATTGTTTTTAAAAAGCTTTCAAACCCATATAAATCTTTTTTTTTTTTTTTTTTTAATGTAATGAGGGCTGTCGTTGTTGCACAACAAGCCATGTTGTCATGGCTGGTTTATTGTTGCCGTATTCCAGGAATCATCGGCTACATTTACACAGGGGCAGATGATGTGGGTGCCGGATTACTAAGTAAACTGAAATAACTTGAATTTTCTGGTCCAACAAATATGTTATATTCCTAAAGCTCTTAAATATCAGATCAGTCCCCACCCCCATAGTTCTGTCAGCCATGTGAGGTCAATTGTGGTATTCTGGCTACTTATTTTTGGAGCTGTCAAGAGTCATTCCTAGTGTAATTGTAACATTCCCAAGTTTTTTAGAGGTTGCTTTAATTGCTGTGGAAATTTTACCAAAAAAGGATACCTTAAATATCACAACATATTTTATCCTCCTCACATTTCCTAAATACTCTGGAGACCTAAAGTAGTAGGGGGCAGATGCGGCGCTGGTGCCTCTATTTGATGATCACTGCATTACACACAGAAGGCTTGTAATGTTGAAGAATGCTACATCAGGAAGCAGAACGGGACCCTGTCCTTTATTCTGCTTTCAGTTGCTCTATCTTGTTCATATTTTGTGCTGATTTGACAAGATGGACCACAGTTTTTTTGGGTTGTTGTCTGTTCTGTTGCCCAAATTCCCCCCATCATGTTCCCTTATCTACCACTCCCTTGTACAGAATAGAATAGAGACCTGCTGACTGCCTGCACTGTTTATTTCTTGTTCTAAATTGGAGGCCTTTTTCAATAAAAACTGCACTTCATGAGGTGTATTTACAATGCCCCAAACCACATTTCCATTTAACTGATGAGTTTTGAGTAATATGAAAGAGACGCTGTTCAAAGAGGACTTTCCCAAAAAGGCTGAGCAATTCAAAAAACATTATGAGATTCAAAACTGACCCAATGGCATCTCCTCCGCCTCATAATGCTGTGCTAACTATGAATGTAAGTTACTGCACAATGACATGGTGTCTTCTCACCTGTTCATGTTTGATTTAAGCAAATATAAGCAACTTAAAGTAAACCTCCCTGTTTTGTAGAGCCTCGGTGCCTGGGCATTGTCACTGACTGTGTGCTTAAACGGTTTGACACAGTAGGACTCAATTTATGGTGCTGCAGTCTCAATTTAAACAGCTGCTTAAAGAAGTGTTTTAAGAAATGAATTAATTATTTCAAGTCCAAAATGGCTAAAAACATTAGGCCACATCCTATTCTGGGTTTAAGATGCAGTTATAAATACTGTAGCTCCTTACACTCACAGTTAGCTGTAGCATGTAAATAGTGGTCACTATGAATAAGTTTTTCAAATTAAAAGTCCTCACTTTGGAGTCAAATGCTTTTATTTTTAACAAGAAGCTTGAACAAACTTCACATTTAGGTATAGCTACAACACAAAGAAATAGAGTTTGTAACAATAAAGCCTCTTTCCTTCTTACCCACAAACATAAATCAGACTGGAAATTTAGTCCATTTGGTCATATGCCCCAGTCCTATTACCATGTGAGAGGGTTTGGATCCCTCTTCCTCAGGTAAACAACTAAACTGTGGGG
Organism: Cetoscarus ocellatus; assembly: GCA_037902135.1. Classification (NCBI taxonomy): domain Eukaryota; kingdom Metazoa; phylum Chordata; class Actinopteri; order Labriformes; family Labridae; genus Cetoscarus; species Cetoscarus ocellatus. Next base: position 42,177 of record JBAMNC010000815.1, read on the forward strand.
AAACTTAGTAAGCGTCTGTTGTAGCAGCAGCTCCTGCAATGCAAGTCAGGTGCACTCTGCCAGATAGCAGTAGATAGTGAATGTCTGTAATAATATGCCAGAAACTGAGCTAAATTTACCTGAAGTGAAAGGTCATGGTGATAATTTTCATATTAACATTCCAAATAAATAATGAATAATGCATTAACATCAGTAATCAACAATAAGATTAACAGACGTGTCCAGCTCTGCTTACATTCTTAAATCTAGAATATTTTTTTTAAGGATCTACGGGAACTCATCAATAAGGGTTATTTCCTGCTACAATAAAAGGATTTTAGCATTTAGATGTTGATGTTTCTCTTTATCTTTTTACATTTTAAAGGTTCAGATCAGAGAGCAGACATACAACCACATTAGAAGAAACCCCATCTGCATCTTCAAATCTCATCTGAGCGCGAAAGAAAAGAGGGTGAAAAAAGGAAAAAGAGGCAGTAAGGGGGTGGGTTCGAGAAGAGAGAGAAGGTGCAATTACCAAGAGCGTAGTCTGAGGGATCAACTTCACTTCAAAGAGGGCTGGGCCCCCGCGTCCCGTGCTCCTCACAGCCCCCGAGTACAGCAGTGTTGTGCGAGTAGGTAAACATGAGCAGATCACAAGGCTGTTAATAGCAGCCAGATCTGAAGAGGTCTCCACCTTTTGCCTTCATGCCTGCCTCTTAGATTCTCCAACAAGCCCTTTGCCTGGAAGGAACACACTCAGCCTGCACACTCAGCTACTTACTCCTTGGGTATGAGCGTGTGTGTGTGGGAGAGAGCTTTTTTCATGAAAAGCACAAGCACACAAGTCTTCCCAACAGTATGCAAAACCAACAGTCATCGAGAAAGTGCTGCAAATATGCGCATGCACTATAAGATTATTCTCCATCTGCAAAACTGTATTCATTTTTTAAGCAGTACTTTCAAACACGACACTTATCTATTTGTTGTGTGGCTAAATTATTACTGCTCACTCTGAGACTTATTGCAGAGAATTATCTTGTTCCAGTTTGCAGCCGGTGCAGTGAGTGGATTTTCATTCATCTTTTTTGACAACAACAACAACAACAAAAAAAAAAAATAGATACTCTCCGTCTGAGCACTCCTCCCCGCTCCCCCTCCTGAAACCGCCTGTACCAATCCAGGGCGACGTCTACTGTATGTGAAGTGCATTTAACGCCCACTAATCTGTCATCACTGGATAAATTTGATAAGGAGAGCAGCCATACCGCAGAAGTTGACGGCTAAACAGGATTAAAACGGATGGATTTGTGCAATGCAAGGAAAAAAAGGAGAGAAAATCACCATGTTTACTACCTCCTGGTGTCATTTAAATGTTTAACCTGGTAAGGCCACTGAGGACAAAAATGTCCACATAAAACACATTCTGAGAAATATGTTACAAAGAAATATTCCTTCCTTTTTCTTGGGGTTAAATCTCTCAGTCAACTCCAGTTCTCTGAAAACTACCAAATGTCTAGCCCTTTAAATGCCAGTTGTGTGTTTTAGTTTTTCCATGAAAAAAGTTGTTTTTCATTTACCAGGGATGGTTGGCTAGCAGATTTTTTTGAATTACAGTATGGATATTTCAAAGATCTGCAACAATTTTGATACATAATCAGGTTTCTTGAGGAAAATCAAAATTTATGATGAATTATACATACTTGAATGCACATTTTATCTTGCTTTTACCTATAAAAACAATTACAACTGGTGTTCAATAAGCACAGCAATGTAATTGTTTTATTTGTGTGTATGTCGCAGGGTGAGGGGTTGAGGGGTTGGGGGGCCGCTCAATTCTGTTGAAGGGACAGCCGGGGGGGGGCAGGAAAAATGGTTGGGAACCACTGCATTGGGGAAAAAATGTATTAACTTTATAATTACTATAAAATATGACAGAACAATGTTTCCCCATTATTTGGATACAAACTTTTACTTGACATCAAACATGATCAAAACAACTACACATTCATTCATTCATTTATTTTAATATTATAACCCTTTCAACACCAGTCTTATTGAAGGACTTCACTGTTTTTTATTAAAAAAAAACACACACACACATAAAAAGCTATTTTCAATGCAACCCTTATGTTTTAGAGACACAATAGTGACATCATGTAATCAAACTAGCATTTAAAGACTTAAAACCCACATAATCTTAAAATATTAGGTTGTTTTAGTACTGAAGTTGATCAAAAGATTCACCCCAAAAAGTGTAGTTAAAGGATTTGGAAAACTTTTTATGAATGATTTGGTTGAGGAAGTTTTGGTCCTAATAGGGAAATTTATTTTCTTTTTTTAATGGAGCTGTATAAGGTGAATATCAATATTAGTTTTATCAGCCAAAGCAATAGTGATTAGTGATGGGAATCGAAACACAATTCCAGTTGAGAATTAATAACTCTCTAAAGGATCAATATCATTGGTGTTTTTGTCCTCTTATCAATTCCTTCCTCTTTGTTCTGCATGCCTTGTAAATCAAGAACGGCAGTTGGCAAAAATAATTACAAAGAAGTCAAAGACCAAGATGGACAGGGGGCCAAAGTGCTCAAAATTGTGTCCTTTTTTCACAAAACGAGACGCTTACTACACAACTCCCAGTATTTGGAAACACAGCAGCTTGCAGAGGCATTTGTCTATGCAGCAAGGCATTGAATATCATGCGTTTCTTGTCATTAAGAAATATTTCTGCCTTGGACAAAATACTGGTGTATCATGAAGTAAATAAACCGCAAATAGAACTGATTTGTTTGAAAAGCCTCCTGTTTAGAGGCAACAGGCGGAAGAGGGCAGTGTCCACAACAATCTTGGCCCAGAGACTACGGGTGCTAAAGCTTAACTACCACATTAAATGTAGCACAAGTGCAAGACAACATGGCAAAGCTTACTGTACAAATGAGTGCCATAATAGCACATCAATTGCACAGCATGGACTTCAATTAACAAAATAAATCAAATAAATCATTTCATTAATCGTAAAAATCCTTCTCCGCATGGGAGATTGAAAAAAACTGACTATGGGTTAATTACCAGTGCTACCTTTTTAACATAGATTTAGTCACTTTATAACATACATTTCAGTAAGAAGATATAACAAATGTAATCCTTAACCACAACGCTTTTTCTCAGTCCTCTGCACAGCTGTGATTGCCTGGTTGCATATTCCATTTCCAAGCACATGAGCAGGGCTTAATCCAGCATGTCAGGACGCATTCCCCCTGTCCAAGTGTCATTGAACAAGACACCGGGTCCCTACCAGCTCCGAGTGAGGTGAGGGGGGGTCAGGCTGGATGTGACCCCTCTCTCTGACCTCCCCAAGAGAGGGATGAAGCTAGAAAAAAGGGGACTTTCTCCCTGGGGGGATCAATAAAGAATTACATTAACATACATGATGTATATCAAAGTAAATCCTGGGACCATGCATGTCCTCTGCAGAGCTAATATTGAGTGTGGGAGGCTGCAGTGTTGCCAGATCTTGTAAAAGCAAGCAAACAGGTCTATGAAAACAGGACTCAAAAAAGTGACATGGCATGTCAGATAAATACATTAATTGCAGCAAAACAAGTGAACTACTACAATGCACAAGAGAGGCCACTACATCATAGGGAATATATGTGAAATAAGGGTACATTCACACCTGATTCTTACTGAGAAGATGTCCTGAAACAAGTGGGCATGACATGTTTGGCTAGAGTTGTTTAAAAGTACGTGTGAAAAGAAAATCAATTATGTTTATCCAACAAAACCAATGAGTGGAGATGGTCTAGAAGACATGCACTGCAACCAACCCAGCAACTGGAACAAACAGGCTAAAGGGTCGACTCATTAAACTGCAGCAGTATTGTCAGCAGGTGCAGCAGCAATAATCGTAATAATGTTACAAGACAACTTTGATTAAAACTGATAGAAATAACTAATGTTGATTTGCGTTACTGACCAGCTTGTCATTGATACATCACATAACTTCATAGCATGTTTCAAAAAGTTGAGTAGTTTCAAGAAATTGGTCCAGCAAGTTTGTCCATCCTTGTCATCACTTTCCACATCACTGTCAGAGATTTTATCTGACACTGATGGAGCTGTTACATGATAAGAGTTAGCATGTCATCTGATGCAGCTGTGATTACTGCTGTTGACACTGACAAGTGTTAAAAGCCTTTCTTTTTAACACTTGTCGGTGTTAAAAAAAAAAAAAGGGCTTGTTTTGTTAACTTTTACATGTCAAATTTGACAAGTATATTCATCTGTCAAAACAGTCATGAGACATTTGACCTCTTAGCTACACCAGTTAAACCAAGATTTATACTCTGGGTAAGTTAGCCTGCTACCAAAGGTCAAGGGGACATTTGTTTACATGTGCACTTGGAAAAGCAGGCTGTGACGTGATGAAGACTGCCCTGTGTGTGTTTTGTCATAGGTTGTTGCACTTAAAGATCATAGAGGTGTCCAAAAAGTAGTTTTGCATTTGAATTGAACTGAGTACAAAAAAAGACTCAGACTGTCCATGAATCGATTTTTATACAAGCATTTCTAAAGATACTTTTTTTTCATGTAAAGTCAGGTCACCAGCTGCCCACCTCAATGAACACTTGTTTGCTTTAGTGAACAGGGGGTGTGCTGGCTGTGCCTTTCTAGCTTATACATGAGAACATTTTTCAACTTCAGCATGAATGTTTTGTGGTTTTGATTTAAACATAACAAATACATAAGTTATGAATCTTGAACACATTTTATTCACATTTTTGTGTCTAAAATATATATATATATGTATACATATATATATACATACATACATACATACATACATACACATGTACACACACACACACACACACACATATATATGTATATGTATATGTATTTATACATACATATGACTAGATAGTTTACAGAGTTAGTTAAAAATACAAGCATAAATTAGGAAGTTGTCACAGAGGCCCTTTCTTTAAGGTTCAGCTTATATTGGGACGAACATCCCTAAGGCACCAGGATTAAGAATATAGTGCTCTGTTGCAGAGTTCAAAAGGCCTTGCTCCTGCTGAAACTGCTGTAAAAAAATGTGAATGTGTAAAGCCTAACTAACATGATCACCTGCTACTTTGGTTGTTCCTATTATTTTGGGCTAAAAAACTGAAAATTTGCATGAGTTTAAAAAAGTAAATTATGATTTCTAAATAACTATAATGCAGCAGAATGAACAGGAGTATGTTCTTGACTGCACTCATGAATTGAGAAAACAAGGCATTTATTTTTCTCTTCAGCACTTTAAATACTTCAGTGTTTTTGAAAGCAAATACATCAGTACTTCAATTAAACAGTACTCAGCTGAACAACTTCCACTTGTTTTGGAGTTATATTTTCCAGGAAATTCTATACTTTTACTCAAATACTGAAGCTGCAGATGTTTTTATACAACTGAATTCTGATCAAGTTTTTTTTTTTTTTTTTAAATAAACACAAAACAAGGACAGAGACATGAGGGTTCAGGGTAGGAGAGGCAAGCTCATATGCAACACTACTCGGGAAATAAACCTCTGACCCAAACAATAATAATAATTGGAAAAAAAACAGATACTGACAATATTTGTTTGCAATGATACAGTAAACAACCCCAGCTGCTTATAATAAGCAGACTTGGCAACAAGAGGAAGCAGCACAACACAGTGTTTTGGTGAAAAATCAACTGGAAAGGGTGACATCTCTTGGCTCTGTTGGGAACTGCAGCTCAGGAGACAAGAAGAAGAGGCAGGCAGGGTGTTATTGCACCAAGGTCTGACACAGATGCCCTCGAAGAAGGAAGCAGAAAACACTTAAAGACACACAAGGGGGCAAAACTCCCAAGTCATGAACAAAGATGAAAAAAACATGCCTCCAGGCCAACCTCACATCTGAAGCGGAATCGCCCTGAGTGCTTTTAGTGTGCCTTTCTCCTCCACTGTCATTTGTTAGGAGAGTAAAACCCTCCTTCATGCCTGTGTGAAACTTAATTCCCCAGTCCGTCCTTGAGCTGTAAACTCTCACCCTCTCTCTACCGGGCAGCAGAGTGACCCCTCTGTTAAAAAACACACACCCCTCCTCCTTCCTCGTCGTCTCCCACCACACCAGATGTTACTCCTCGCCTGTGATTTATCGTGCAGTTTAGATAAGGGTAAACAAATAGTCATCACAGTCATAACTGCAAACACACCGCTTTTCCGTCAGCAGGGGCTTATCACGGGTCACACGGCGCACAAAGTTAGCCGACAGGAGGGAGGCTGGAGAAGAAAATGACAAAATTGCATTTTTCCCTCTGAGCATAAACACGCCAAAAGTCCTCCTGCCCACACACACAAACACACACACACACACACAAATATAACCCTGAGCCCTGACCTGTAGGAATGTGTGCTCTCTGTGGAGGACGATTAGCTGACCAGCCTCTTAGCTCCTCCAACACAGAAAGCTCATTGTGATAAAGCCCAGTCAATGTTTGCTGACACACGTTATCTCCACCGTCCTCTCTCTCTCTCTCTTTCTCCCTGGGCCTCCGGTTGGATCGAGCTGCCACAGCCCTTTACAACGATTTAGGGAACCATTTGTTTTTCAAGGAGCTGTTTACACAATGGCTGCCAACTACACAGGGGACACAGGCTGAGGGACAAGAGAGGGAGTCGTTTGAAATATAAATCACACCTTAGTTTCCAGCTTTTATCAGCAACTGCTCTGTGTTTCTTTTTCCGATCCCTTTTTGCATGCTTAATCGCACAATTTTGTCAGCAGGTATGTAATAACTATACGGGAAAAGAAGGAAAGGAAACACTAATCTTTGTGTGCATGTAGAGGAGGGAGGTGATAAAAGCGAATATTCCTCAAGGAGGATCAATAGTTGTTATTCAGACCTGCATGGGTCCCTCCATAGGAAGCTCAGACACTGTCCTCAGAGTCTGCCAGCGCTATTGATTTTAATTTATTTTTAACTTAGTGATGGATATGGGACGTGTCATGAGAGAGAGGCATTGGTCAAATAATTACCAACATCTATTCATTAATTGGGAGGCAAAAGAGATAGACCACTCAATATTCATTAAGGCCTGCAAAGACTTTGCAAATGTGCGGTCTGACACGAGGATGTCACAGAAATATGTCGATCACCTAATCACATGATGCAAATCTGAGCCTTTAAAGGGAAATGGACACAGACCACTGTTATCTCTGTTTAAGTGAAAACAGGAAATTAACTTTAAACAGATTATACATGTTTTTATGTAGATCCAGAGTTATGCCATGTTTATACTGTAATTTTGTTTTGTTGTCTATGTATCCATCTATGTATCTATCAGCATACAATCCATCAATCCAGCCACCCAGCCAAGCATGCATCCATTCCACATCCCTTCAAACACCCCATCAAACATCCAATAAAACAACCAACCATTCACTAATCAATTCATACAACCAACTATCTGTTCCTTAAAAAAATCTGGTGACAATCAGCCCACCACCTTTACCAACCATCCATCTATTGAACACCCTGCCATCCAGCCAGTCAGCTATTGAGTTGTTAAACAAATCAACCAACGATTTAAAAAACAACAGGCTTTTTTTTTTTTTTTATTTCTTCTATCTACCATCCATTAATTCAGCATACCTCCAAAAAATACATGCCTATCTATCTATCTATCTATCTATCTATCTATTTTCCACCCATCAATCAAATATTCTATCCATTCATCAACCAGTGTAAGAATCCATCCCATCATTGATTTAATCAGCCTTCAATAAATCATTCTTTCATCAATATATCCCATCAACCCAGCCATCTATATATACATCCATCCATCCATCTACCTAGCTAGCTAGCTATCTAGCTATCATCCATCTATTCAGCTATCCAGTCATTCAACAATATAATCAAGCATTATATCCAATAATCAATCCTCTGTAAAATGCTTCATCAATCAGTCTTACCATGCATCCATCTAACGACCAATTTAACATGCCTCCAATAAACATCCCATCAGTAACTAAGTCATTCATTGATTCATCCATTCCTCCTATGAATAAACCTTCCATTAATCAAACAATCCATCCTTTGAACAATCCATTTGTCCATCCAGCCATCAGTTTGTCCTTCCATCCATCCTCAAGTCATGTGAAAAACTTGCTAGCCATTTATCCAATAATCCACCATCCAGGAAATATATTTCCACATATAGTGTATATGGATCCATCCACCCAACTATTCATCCCTCTATCAAAAGCAGGCTGTGATGTGATGAAGACTGCCCTGCCATAGTGTGTGCTTTGGCCTGTCTTGAAATACTGCAGTGTAAACACAAAATTACCAGATGGACTGTATCACATACCCATGGGATACATTTTAAGTCTACCTGGACAACATGCAATAGAAAATGAAACAACAGGGCAGAACCTTTGAAAAACTGTGAGATGATCAAGCTAATATTTTGTGTCACATTCATCATTGGACACTCACACTTCAATTACTTCTTCCTTAAAACACAACTAACTCGCACTTGTGGTCACTGCCTCTTAATTCTCAAAAGGACGCTGATAAGCAGAGATGAAAAGAACAAGAACAGGAGCAAGGACATCCCTCTATCCATCCATCAATTAAACATCATCAAGTCAACTAATCAACCAACTAGCCAATCAACCTACCCATCTATTTAGCCACCTGCTTGTCAATCTCTTCAACCATCCATCCCTCTCTACAAACATCTATCTTACATCCATCCATCCAGTTCAGCATCTAGCCATTTAACAAATAAACCAACCATTTATCTAATAATCCACCCATCTTTAAAAAATATATCCAACCACTGAACCATGCATCCATCTATTCATCAGTTAAACCAACTCTCCATCCCTTTCATTCATTCATTATCAAGCTCCAAGGCAGTATAGTCTCAACCTTTCCAAAACTAAAAATCCCCCAATATTTTTGTTTAACCATAATATAATGAGGCATCCAAAGATACATACACAAATAGAAAATATCACAGCATCTTTCTGAAATAGGACCTTCTACAAATCCTGTTTTTCACATCACAAAACAAACAAAAAGCAGTTTTCTTTTCTAATTCTTGGGAAACAAGGTCAAAGACGACTACTAAGTGTGTGGTCTGTAGGTACAAGTAAAGAAAGAGAAAGAAAAGCGGAGACAAGGTGCTTAAAATTCCACAAAAATGGGTGTTTTCTGAGAGGCTTACAAATTGCTTCTTTAGTTAATCCTTGCAAAATCCACTTTATGAAATTCAATCTCAAATAATGAGCTGCAATTAAACTCAAACACTTTATGAGGTTCATCTAATTAACAAAGCGTGTGAAAAGGGATCAGATGACAATATTTGGGATCACAGCCTCAGAAGTTTTTCCGGCCTGCACGAAGCATGAATTACTGTGTTCAGCAGATGGAAGCTGCGCCTGTTGTTCGCTGTTACAGAATCAGCAGTCTTGTCATACATATGCTGCATAAATATATCATCAAAACCCCCCTCGTAACCTACGATAATTCGCTTGATTGGCCCGGGGAGTGTGAGTTGCTTTGGTGTTGCATCGAGTCAAACTGACCAAAGTGGCCTATGGGTGCTCGCAGACAGACGCCCGTGGTTATTGAGTACAATCACAACACTAATTATCCTGCATGCAAGCTACTGCAGGGCTCTGGCCTTTGAGAGAAGCAATCAAACAGCTGACGAAAGGCTGAATAATCACATCGCGCTCACTGTGCTGGGCAGAGTATGAGTGCTGTGTGTCGACAGTAAGTGTATGCATGAGTGTGAGTGAGAGAGATAGAGATAGAGAGAAAACATTATAGTGAGTAAATCAACTTTTGTAAAACTTATATTAATTTAAAACAATATACTCTTTAGACATTACTGTTGTATTTCCAATGATAGGGAGATGTAATCAAAACAGTCTGGGTTTATGTTTTGTTATAAATCTTAGACTTCAGAACAGAGTTAGTTTTGACAGCACTTTTTAATTTAGCTTTAGCGTTAGTCTTTTGCTTAAAATATCTTTTAGTTTGTCATAATTTAGACATCTAAATTGTTTTGATTTTAGTCTAGTAGTTGTTGATGAAATTTTAGTCGACGAAATCTACTGTAAATTTAGTCAACTAAAATATAAAGTGTAAAGTGTAAGGTATTTTTTATGTTTCCTTGAATTTCTGAAGTCATGTTTTACACTTGGATCCCACCAACACGAAGCTAACACAGTTGTGATTGGATGTCCCTCTTAACTCATCCAAACTTTCCACACAACCAAAATAGCTGTGATTGGATATGTTCCTAACTTGTCTCTACTTTCTACATGAGGAAATTAGGTCTGATGGGATTTAGTCTCTGTCAAACATTTTAGTCTAGTTTTCATCTGTAGACAAAAATGTCAGTTAATTTAGTTTTAATTTGTATCCATGTGCACTTGCTTTTCTTAGTTATAGTCTAGTTTTCGCCAGGGGAAAAAGGTTGTTGACGAAAACTATGACGAAAATAATTAGTCAACAAAATTAACACATCTTCAGACCCAGTTATGTGATAAGGGGTCAAATGGATGCTTATAGTAAATATCGATTAAGTAGGGATAAAACAGGTATGTGTTAGCTATAGAATCAAACTGGATAAATGGTCAAACAAAATATTAAAGAGCAACGGTCAAATAAATCCAGCGTGCCAAATTTTTTTACTTGGGCAAAGCTCAAAACAGTGATCCATGTTAGATGATGATTATGGGAGAGGAAGAAAAGGGCACTAAATAGCATAAGAAGTATATAAATGGTGTGTATCAGAAAACAAAATGTCTGACATTGACTTAAAATATCCTCAAAAGCAATTGTTAACACAAGGCATAACAGTAACTCGGATTTCTGACCTACAACCCGTTTGTGCAAAGTCAAAGACTATCCCTCAAAGTGTTCTTGAGATATCTCAGTCACAAGCAAGATGAGGCCCAATGAAGAAAATCCATCACAGAATTCTCTTTAAATATTGTTTAAATAGTAGCATTAAACATGAAGCTCAATTACCTTTAGTTAAGTGGACTTAAATGCAAAGTTTGACAACAATCTCTGAATATCTTGTCCACTAGCATGCTTTGACCATGAGTCCCGCCAACCTCTGACCCACAGTAAACCTATAACAAAACTGAAGATATTCATTTTGATCCAGAGTGGACATAGTTTGTGTTACATTAAGGTCTTTGTGCACACATTTTTGGTAGGTATCAAGTTTTTTGGGAGGTTATGTTTGTCATCCTGTATGGTTTTCCACTTGACTTTGTGTGCAAGTGTTTCACTCCCACTAGCTTTCTTCAGAATGATGATCAATGTTGCTGCCATGATATCACATTTGGCCTTTTCCTGTGCTGAAAATGTGAGTTTTACTGTGTAAATGACATTATGTGTCAGGATGCCTTTTAGATGAGAACGCAATAACATTTGAGGATTATCAGTTAAACAGAACAACATCCTCCTGCCTTGGTGCAATCAACTTTGTTATAAAAACTGAGCTAACTGCTCAGATAAAAATGAACAAGTCTGAGCTTATTCCTCGGTTTGTGCTTGTTTTGGGATTTTGTTGGGGGAACAAGGAAAAGAAGCAGTGAATCCATGTGAAAAAACAAATCAGCCACCTCCATGAGCTTCTATCTTGTCTTGTGTTGCATCATAAGTGATGTTACAGCCTCCCCTTTTCCCAGCAATGCTCAGGCCAAGGTCGTGGTTAAGTTATGATTACAGTATGATGCACTCAGCGAAGACACGCAATAAAGAGGTCTCTGCTGGAGCATAAATCTGTCAAGATACATCACAAAAATGTCAGATGCACCAAGCACAACATCACAACAAAGAGAGAAAAAATCACTCTTTCTCTTTTCTCATCACCTCCTCAACTTGACACAAGATGAATATTTTATTAAATGAATATGTGTTGGAGGACAGAAAAAACTACATTGATTTGAAGCCCCTGGGCTCTCCCACAGTGCCATGCACAGTAATGATCAATTATTTGGCCTCAGACTGGTGTTTCTTAGAAGACTCTTTCTCCCCCTAACAGCTCAACAGTATGAGGCCTGTTCTCACCATGCTAAGCCACCAAAGAGAATCCATTGATTTAATCCTCTACTGTTCAACTGCAGCTCTTCTTTATCTTTGCATTAATGCTCCCATCATGCACCAAACTGAAGAGAGTCAGGGTCTGTCTGGAGACTGAGGATAACAGCTGGATTTTAATGTAGCACTCAAACTGTGCTATAAGTACAGAGAGTGCTTTCTGGCTATTTCATATGTATATTACACTGCTCAAGAGTAAACCACTCAAGGATCTTTAAATGTGTGATTGTGTCACAGCCTGGGATATGTAAATACACCTGAACAGGATTTTTAGAGTTTGACTGACGCACGGAAACAGAACAAAAGTGGACTCCTGTTTGATCCAAAAATTGCTCTTAAAAGGTAAAATACAAAAAACTTAAGCAGTGAGGTGTCTGGATCGATTCAATCAAAATCATATTCATTTTAATGAAGTACTTACGTGATCTCAGATATTTCCAACAATTTTCAAATCAAGTGAGAGTTTACTTTTCATAGTTGTCTTCAGGTGACTATGATCACCAAAATGCAGTCATAACATACATTACATTTTTAAGATGATTTTTGATTTAATGTCTGTAGTCAGGCAGATCCATCTTGCTAAGTTCCAATCTACAATGACAGTGAGAAGTCCAAAGCAGGACTGCCCAATCAGCATTCTTGAGAGCGGAAAGAGGTGAGAGAAGCAAGAAGCGACTGCTGCACGGAGATTAGCTTAGCTGCTAACAGCTTTGGTAGCAGTTTTATCAGATCTGGACGGCTTTTCTTTATTAAAAGAAAAACAAATAACAACACTACAAACTCCTCAATGTTAAGGATATTTTTACCCCACCATCGGACATGTTTTACAGAGAGTTAATTCGAGAAAGTGATTTATATTTGTCTTTTACTCTGCGGCAGTAGCACCCACCTTCTGCATTATGACAATGATCGTGATTGATGGAACAATCGTCCAGTCACCTGCTAAATATTCTTTTGATAGATTCTGCCAATTCCCAAACACTGTCTATGGGCTCATTCCCAGATGAACTAGTGAAATATATTCAATGGTCTATCCGGTGTGTCAAGTTAATAGAACATTAGATGTTAAACAAAAGATGGCTACATAACATAGGAACTGTTACTGGAAACTGTCATCTCCATTGTCTAAGCTTCTCCCATAACGCCTTAAACCATCACCTTACCTCGATGATTCATCATTTCATCCGTGAATTTAACAGTGAAGAAAAGCTGTTAATATTGAACTTTCTGGTTTGTGCTGTAAGCCACTCCCAAAACATTCTGGGATCACTTGCAGCTTGAAGCATAAAAACCATCTTTAACAGTTGTTTTCAATCAGAATGTAAAACCCATCCATGCATCCTGTCTTAAAAGCACCAGTGAGAGTCTCATGAATCACCTGTAACTTTATCATAATGTATTTCCCACTTTTTAATAAAATGGCGAGCCTCTATGGCTCATGCAGTCCACTGATGATTCTGACTTTAACTATCTGCTGTTCAGACTGCATCCTTAATCTTTCAATTTGTTGGTATTTGAAAAAACAGCAAGTTACTCCCTTATTTTTTCTATTTGTTGTCTGAGATGCTTGCTCAGCCAGTTGTTTGCTTTTCTTAGAAGTTGTCCACTTCTTCTCTGGCCTACTAACCTGCACTCACGGTACTGTAATTGTGTCAGAGGAGCCACCATATCAGGTCAAGAAGTATTGTCACGCTGGGTCAAATTAACAGGAAAATATAATTAGTGGGCTAATTTTTTAAAAATAAAACAATTATACTTCAAGCCAGTGTGTTGATAACTGGACTGCATAAGTCAGTCTTATATAATGCAGTATTGTATTGATATTTTGCTTGCCTTCTATTCTGGACTGGGTACCTAGTTTGTTGAGCTCAACTTATTTGTTTTTTTTTAAGAGTTTTTTATTGCCATTAGCTGTCATAAGGTTTTCATTATATCTGTGCTGTTGTAAAAAGGGCAGGCTTCTGCTAAAGCAGTGAAAGTGTTTGTTGATTCTTTGTCACAGAGACTGAAAATAAATGTAAGACTGAAAATGGAGGGTCAGTAAACATGGTGTAATACAATCTCCTAAAGTTTCAAGCTGATTACTGCTGCTATTTATCCACTGTCACCCCATAAGGTGTCTTTTTCCTAGTTTAAATTCTAACATAACTCGTGACAAATGTGCCATTACACTTCACTGGCACCTGCCATGCTCTCATTTCAGGCTGATTAAGATACTTATCAAACTTATTTTCCGGGAAAAAAAACATCAGTCAGTGAGTGAGTATCTTTTTCTTTTTTTCCCAAGGTCCCTACTGCGACCAAATTTTGACACATTTCCACACTCAGTTTGAAAGCGCATCGATAAATTACACTTCACCACAGGGGCCGTGGAGCAAACTGCACTTCGGTCCAATTTTTAAGCCTCACTAGAACCTTCCACCCCTTTCTCCCTCCCTCTCCCACCTCCGTTTTACTCCTCGATCCACTCGCCCAGTGGAGGGCGGCAGCCTAAATGCACCATCAGCACTGAGGTTTGGCTGCGCTGCTACAAGGGTATTATATTCCAAATTTCCTCCAGCTGGACTGTGGAGTGACTTGCCTATCTCCTTTTTTAACCTACATCTTTAAAAATTCAATGCAGATATTTTTGCACTCTTTATCCACACCTTGTCTGAGCACTATCTTCACAATCCAGTGTTAAACAATCAGGCACCCAAGAAGAAGCGTCAAAAAACTTGGGTATCAGAAAAGGCCTTCCTGCATCGGTTTGGGTTGTGAGCCAAAGAAAAAGCAAAAACAGAGAAAAAGAGTGAGGAGGGGGGTTTAAGTGGGAGAGAATTGTAAAGAGAGAGAGCTGAGAGGGCAGGTGAAAGCCGTCCGCATACAAGGTGGCGATTAGGGGAAAGTGGCCCTGTGTGAGGCAAGAGGAACATCTGTGCCTATTACTGCAGCACACAAAAGACTGGGAGGGGAGGGGAGGGGGGCACGGGGGGAAAGACCATGGTCTCCAACATGAGCAGGGCCTCACCAAACACCACAGGCTGAATTGCACGGCCCAATTTGAGGCTTTCAGCGCTGCTCGTCATTAGCATTTGAAAAAAAGCAAGGCAGGAACTAGCTCAGCGAGTAACTCTTGGGTCGGAGCAGGAGAGTGACTTCAGAGGTTGAAGGAGGTGAAATACCCCACCCCGGCCTCCTTCCAGCCCCATGCCTTAAGCACCTTTTAAGCAGAGGTCTGGTGAATGGAGCATGTTGTGGGTTTATATCTATAACATCACTGTTAATGGACAAGGGAAACAAGAACGGTTAATACATAAAATAGATAGTGATAGGTTAAAAATTTCCAGCAATAACTAGGTGTACGGATCAAAGTTCATATCCTTAAAGGCCCAGTTCCACATTTTCAAAAACTGATAATCAATGGCATTTGAGCTTGCTAATACTGCTACTGAGTATAATGTTTCCAGTAATTTAATGTTCCTAACAGGCTAAATACTTAAAAAGGACCTGTTTTACAAGCTGGTTTATTCTTATTATTCCATTTTTATATCATTACTGCTACAACACTGTCAAAAGTAACAGAGGCAGTCACCATGTGTAGCCAGTGTAGCTCTAGTTAATAGCCACTGCCTCGATGCTCTTTAACCCAGATGTAAAAGAAAGGCATTGACCAAGCCCGTATCAATAAGTTCTGGAAGACCGCTGATAGGAGTAACATTGTATGCATGCATGTGCAACCACTTGACTGAAGCTACGAGTAAACATGTTCAGCAAAGGCATGCAGATGCAAACCTTCAAGGAGAACTGAAGGCCAGGGTGCTAGCTGCTGACTGGCACTCTTAACATCAGTCACACTTAACACAGCAAATCAGTTTTATGTCACATATCCACTGATGCTGTGATCTTGTATTGATAAATATTGCACAATTTTGAATGTTTTCGACTTTATTATTGATTAAAGTCCAGTTCACCAATTGCAATTATAAGGTGGACATGTGAAAAAAACCCTTACTGTATTTTTGCACATACATTCAGGTGTTCGATGTTAAATGTGAAATGAGCCAACCCTTTTCTTTATTTGTTGTCCACTTTTGTCTAAAAACATAACAGTCTTTTCAGAAATCTTGGCTCATTGTGACACATGGTATGTCAGTGTAACAAAACCCACTCCTCATCTAGCATTCCTACTCACATATCTCCACCAAGAGCCATACAAACACATGGCTGGTTGCTGGTTGACACAGCTCCAGGAAGAGATTTGTGGGGTCTAAGGATTTGGATTTTTGGATGTCCCAGTGATGTTTTAGTAAAAGTGCAGGTGTCGCAACACCCACAGCTCTAATGGGTGTAATGCAGCTGGTTAGTTTTTAAAAAAACAATTCAAACATGTTGTTAAAAACAGAATTCATGAAGTGAAAGCGCCACAACAAAGCTCCCCCATCATTACCCCTCAAGACTAGGGCTGGGTATTTCCAGCAACCTCACGATACAATATGTATCCCGACACTGAGGTCACAATACGATACGTATCCTGATACACGTAAAATTGTGAACATTGACTACGTTATTAAAAGAATTCCCGGCAAGTTTTGTTTTTTAAAGAAAAGGGACAAGGATGACTTTTAAATGATTCTACATCTGATCCTCAAAGGTGGTAGACCTAAGTTCAAATTTGGCACATGTGCTTCATCATCTAGCTTGGCTTCTACTTTGAACAGTGCCATTATTAACATTACCCAAAGTGTACTGACAACAACTGTCAAAACACTGAAGCCGTATCGATTCTGCAGAATTGGTATTGATACACGTATCCCCAAGGAGTGCATGACAATGTTGTGCTGTATCGATATTTTGAGCACAGGCCTACTCAAGACACTCACATTAATTCCACAAACATACTATTTGATGTGTTTCCAGTGTGATACCGCTTTGTGTGCACAAGAGAGTGCAACATGTCTCACATACACACAGAAATAGTCATACAAATAGCACACTGCGCTCCCCCTGCTGGCTCTGCATGCTCCCATCTTACTACATCCTACAACTACCTCTCAGGATGGAACAAATGGGGTCAACTTGTTCCCCCATTCCACCTCCACAATGTTCACCGTTAAAGTTAAAAAAAAACATCACAGGGGCGTAAATATTACAGCTTAAAATGGCAGTGTAATGAGGCTTGTGGGCCCTTTCCTGCATATCACTCTCCCTGACACAATTCTGACTTGTATTCTGTTCTCTTCTTCAAAACGAGGACATAAAAGCCAGACAACAAATCTTAAAAAAGATACATAACACATGAATGTACAATTAGCTGGACAACTTTTTTTTTTAACTAAGAAAGTATTGACAGCAATAGTTAAGGATAGTTGAGGAGCAGTGGTATGGGTATCAATATCTTAAAGTTGATTAGCAATAAGTGGTGATCAGGAATTAAATGTTCAAAATGTGCAACTTTCCAACATTTTCAGATGCTCTTATACTTGAGTAATTCTCCCAACTGTATTCCAAGTATATCCATACATGAACTCAGTTTCCCTCCAGGAGAGAAAATAAAAAATAAAAAAAACACACTGGCTTTGATGCATGCGCTGCATCCATATGCATCGTTGCATACTGTATCTCAGAATGCCAAATGAATGTTCAATTTGACTCCAACATTTTCAAGAACTGTATCTCGAGGAGTGTCAACCTGGTTGGAAAACACCGCTAATGGATGGCAAAAGCATGAAAAATAAAACACTCATTCTGGTGAGCGACTGCATCAAACTTGTATACTGGATTGCACTCTTTTTTTTCCAGAATTGAGAACACTTGGGAGGGAGATGTATTACTTATTTAAATGCCACAAGGCATATATCTGTTTGCTTAAATATTCCAATTTATTCCAAGACAGTAAGTGCCTTGCTGAAGTGAATTATGGATGGCAAATCAAGATGCTGAGTTATTAGTTATGACACCATAAGGTTCTGTCTTAGTCAATATGTCTCTGCTTTGGATTGGAGGCATTTAAATGTTCTAGCTGATGAGCTACCCTGATTTGAGAGACACAACTTTACACCTCATTTACAAGTGAAGAGAGCCGCTGTGAAATGTTATAAAAACAAGATTCACAACTTGGCTTTAGCAGAGTGAAGGCTCAGAGGACTTCTCCTCTGTTGTCAGCTTTTTAAATTGATTTAACTGAGCAGTTTCACAGCAAAGCAAAAGAGAAAAATGTGTTATGAAAGGATTTACTGTTAACTAAGACCACTGTGGTTTCATTCGCCCATAAGGAAGGTCAAACCAGCAGCAGCCTCGCAGTGTGTTAGCATGCAGCAGAGACATATGGGTGGACTTCAGGCTTCTTCACACCCTGGAAGTTCTTTTGAAAAATTACCTTCCTGTTTTTTGCCACAAGGCCGGAGCCCAATAAGTCTCTCTGTGGGACTCATCTGTGAGAACAAACACGAAGCCTCTAACAGCCCCAAGCGGAGCAGTCTGTGTTGAAAGGAGAGAGAAAAAAGTGTTCAATATTTTGTACGTATTGTGTTAAATTAATATAGCCTTAGGTTTTGATTTAAGCACCTAAACATTAATTTGGGTTCTAGGTCATTGTGCACAGATTTGATGCTTTAATTCATAACTTTTAATTTGCAAACTTGAGATGGGATGCTTGAAGGCCAAAGAAATCTTTTTTTGCTTTATCATAAATCCAGTCAATAATATCTTAAGTTTTATGAGTGAAAATAATCGATTTTGTCATATATTACAACTGTGAAAGAAGTATGCCCAATAACTGGTTTTAGTTTCCTTAAACTAAGCAAAGACCAGCCTCTCATTGGTCAGCTCAGTGACATGTGATAAGTGACACCAACTCAATATGATACAAAACTCTGTCGTTATAGCAAAGTTCAACACAAAATTTCAGTAGAAATATGAGGGCACTTCCTAAGTTAGTCACAGAAATTCCAATTTTAGTAATAAATTAGAATATATAGACTAAAAAAGTGGAAAAAAAAAACACCAGAAAAAATATTGCAATAGATGAGCAAAAGATAAAAGACAGCAACAGTGGGATAAGTAAACCAGATTAATGTGTTACTGCTCATTTGTCAGCAGCAGTGCTATGTATTCACAATAGCATCAAAGCACCAATATCTTATTTTTTCTCATTAAAACCATGGTTTTAATGTTAAAGCAATCGTGGAAGGCCTCGCAACAGAAGGAATGGTTCTTATACCACTGTCTCAGAGCACTCCATATAGCACTTTGAAAGTTTGGCAGCAAGCAGCATACTGCTTCTGGCATGCAGGCAGTTTTCCCATCTCCTCACTGTGCTCCATAATGGCTCAGTCAAAAGAGACAATGGATGAGGAAAAAGAATGACGATGGATGACGCAAGGGCAAGAAAGGAAGTGACTGAGCAAGAGGCAGGACAAGAGTAAATATTGGATATGCCTTTGGCAAGTGTTTCAAGAAACAACAGGCTGCAAGTCAGACGCTGAGCTGACTATGTTGCTGTTGGATAGGTGACTAAAGTTGGTCTTTCATGCTTTTTTTCCCACTTGTTGAACATTTCATCATGATATCAAGTTGTTATCTTTTTTCTTAAACCCATTAAACCGATCTTAACTGGAATGGGATTAATTTGCCTTTCCGAAGAAGCCTTTTTGATACAGAAAATAGACATCATGGATACAGATTAATGGTCTACATGCAAACAGTTTGAAATGGGCAATGGACAGTTGACACAAAAATACATATTTTCACATATAAAATACTAATGCTGATCCTTGTCAGTCAATATACAACTTTGGTTTCTAAAACATCTTCACAGGCTAGCTACACCATCCTCTGTAACAGACAGCAGACAACAGTACTGTGTCTTATGATTGTGCACTAACACTGAAGAGTAACAAAACTGAAACCTCACATATTTCCGCTTAAATAGCTGCAAGGCACTTGTGCAATATACACAGAATTTACTGTATAATAGCTCATAACATGATATGAAGCTGATGTAAGGGGTGCATTTGAAGACCGACCACATTACACATAATGTACAGTAAAGTGAGGAGTCATTTCTTTCCATCATGAACATGTTGGGATCTCAAGCAACCAGCTCACACACTTATAAACATTAGAGGCTGTTATCACCCCAGTCCAACAGCTGCCAATACTATTACAATAAAAAAAGATTGAATCTTATGATCAGACTAAAAAGCTAAATTCAGTGACGCTAGTTGTGTTGAGAACACTTGCCATGGATTTCATCATTTTGTGCAAAATGGAAATACAACTGAATTATGTGCGGCTGCCTCTGCTTTAAATCCACAGTATGTAAAGATTTGCTACCAGGAGGCTCTCAACTAAACAAAACAACTGAGAGACTGTCTGACACAAAGCAACACCTAACAAGCCTATAGTCAAATCAACCATGTGTCTAATTTTGCATAATCTAAAATTTTAGTAAACAAAATGGACCAGTCATAAAAAAAATTGACTTCCTGTATTATGAGTACCCAGAATGACATGAACTATGTCAACCAAAACTGTTTCTTGAATCAGGATATACTCATGTTCATGTCCGCTGTTAGAATTCACTTTTTATTATGGAGTGTGTATGCGACGACTGGTGTCACAGCAGCCAGCCTCAGAGGACTCTTGGGGAACTGCAGTTTTTTCACATTTCAATATTGGATTCATCTTTAAACCCTGGAGGTTGCTGCTGTGGCTCCACCAGGTGATATTTTCTGCAACATGTGTGCTACTAAACACAATAATGCAACATACATTTCTGCAAAAAGAAAACATTAAAAAAATCACAAAAAATCCCATTGTGTCACTTTTTTGGAGGACAGCATGAATCTAATCTGTTCCTCTATGGTAGCCAAGCTGGATTTTAGTTTCAAACTGCAGCTGATGAAACTCCTAAATCCTGTCTGATTTCCCCTGTTGTAACATCAGAAATCACTTTGCTTTCTCAATTATGTCCACATTAAGGGATGGGAACACAATAGGTAACATTCAGTGGTAAATGAGCAGGAAGAACTGACCCTTTTCCTCTCACATAAGTACATTTTCTTGATCTTGAGCTAGATGTATAAAGACGTAACAATACATTATGCATGTTGGTGAAGTAATTTGGCCCTATCTGACGAAATTCTGCATTAGCGAACATTAAAGCAGGTAGGTTCAAAGGCAGGTCTTCACGCAACTATGACCACGCATGCTGAAACAGAAAGGATCAACAAGGAGGCATGAGCTTCCCTGTTTCCTCTGCTGGCATTACAGTATGTGGATTTTTTTCATCATTAGACTGTTTGTGTTCAGAGGCCGAGGGGTGACAGGGTGAAACATTAAAGCAGGGTCATGAACTGAATAATAAATTCCACTCATTTCAACGTTTGAGCAACTTCTTTCAAAGGGTTTCAGGATTTCAGGGCACATAGATGTTTGATATGCTGCTGAAGTGATGCATGCGGGCTGCATTGTGCTTGGGAAGCACGCAGGCTGAAGGTCATCAGATCTAATTGTCAGATGGACCAAGTCTTGATTGCTGCAACAAATCCCCACAAGGTCCACATCGGAGCCAGATATAAGGAACCTGCAGGGTGTATTGTCAGCACAATTTCATGTTTACTGGAAATGAGGCAAAATAGAGGGCGATCAGGTCAAATATTTCAACATAAGATAAAACAGAAACATGTCACATTTTCCTAGAACAGCTATGAATAAGTGCATGCTTTGACTGAATATGTATGCACTTTAGGGTCCACACTTGTAAAGGATAACGGTTATATGCATCCTTTGCAAGTAGCGATCAATGCATACTGCAGTGCACTAACCTCTCCATCAGTGCAGCAAAGCAGGCACTTTTTCCCCTGAACATATGATATAAATGTTCTGTGGTGCACACTTAATGTGATGTCATTGTACAATTGACATCCAGCGATGGACCGGCGGCAAAGCTGATTTGTTTAATATCTAGTCGAGAGAATTCTATTGACTTTCCTTTTTTCCTCATCTGCTGGCAAGATGAAAACATATCTTCCCACCCAGAAGCTGTGACCTAATATGCCTTTCCAATGTTTTCCAGAAGGACATGCTATATCGCATACATGCATGTGCGTGTGTGTGTTAGTGTGCACGGCATGTTTATATATGTGTGTGTTTAGCTCTGTTTAGGACTTATATCGATATAAGCCCAGCTTAATCCTTTCACTCTGATGGCTTCAATGACAGCAGCACACCATCAGATAAGAGGTCATTGAACTGCAGCAGCCACCTCTTCATTCAGAATAAATGGGGTGCACCAAGAGTGCACCTTACTATGTGCAGCATTGCTCTGGTCATAATGAAAATGTAATGCATTTTGGGTTCCAGCTGCCATTGCTACTGCACTACACAGAACTGATTCTGTTGATATTACTCTTATAACTTGGCCAATTTGTTCCCAGAAAAGATTCACACGTGGAGGAGAAATTTCAGCACTCAGTGTGTATGAGCTTACTCTCCAGGTTTCACTTTTAAAAAAGATTTCAATTCAACATATTTGTGAGGCTTGTGGCTCAATCTTAGCAGCAACATGAGTGCACATTTCAATTGCATTGGTTTTGTTTTCTGGTTTTCATCCTGAGATTGAAAAAAGAAAGCACACTGTCTGAATTCGAAATATCAACCTTGAGGCCAATATGAGGCATGCATCATCAAAGTCCATGTCAGCCTAATGCTCTTCCTGATATCTTGGCACAGCATGACCATATGGAGCAGACGATTTTTCCTCTTGCTAACCAGTCAGGTTGAAAGGCGTGCACAGAGCAGGGAGAGAGCGAAGGAGAGAGGGAGAATTCTGTCTGAAAACCATCTAATATCCATACGGATGTTGCTTTTCTTGCTCTGTCTGTCTCCAATCCCAGAGCGGGGACATGAAAACCAGAGAGCACGGACAGCCTTGATTGAAGCGCAGCTGAAACATGCTAATGCCCTGATTTTGTTTTCATTGGGAGGGCTCCCTAGTTGTGGCATATCATTTGATTCTTGCATGCATCGAATCACTCCGTGTGAACTGTCACAACATGTGTTTCCGTCTGCTGACGCCTCGACGAGCACCTCTCTTTGAGCAATCATCTAGGGACAACGCTGGGTGTTTATTTTGGCAGAAATCCCATCATGCATTCATGCCCATTTCCTTTTGGTCCGAGTGGCAGCCCTGCATGTCATCATAAACTAGGCTGAAAATACAATATGCCACATACGGGAACCTCAGCCATGCACAAACAGAACGATTTGAAGATCCCCACAAGCTCTAAGGAGCCACAGAGCCAGAGCAATTTGCAGTAAACTAATTATAATCCAATTTTCTAATCTCTCCCTCGTTTTCAACGCTATTTTCCACTTCTTTCTCTTGCTCTCCGCAGTCTCGCTAGTTTAAGACCTGGCCCATTAAAACAACCAGCGCTTTTAATGGCAGCATGTTAAAAAGAACATTCTCCTTTGCCTTTTCTTCATTTAAATTCAATTATCGCCGAGAACAGTTCGACAGCAAGGGAATAATAATAATGAGGGGAGTGCTCGGGATGAAGGTGTGCAACGGCCGCATGGTGACATCTTTTGTTCTGTTGTTTCGGATTGGCAAGATAATGACGAGGGGCTGCCGCGAGGGGGGCCGGGAAAAGTGGAGCTCACCACGCAGGTTATCTTTCATAGTGTACAGGATAATCACAGAGTGGTGAAAGCCGGGGAGCAGCGGAGACATATCTTCTTGGAGATCAAGGTCAAAACAACTCAAAGGAAGGTGGAAATTCAGTTTCAAAAACACTCAGAGCTGCCTGAAACATATTGATCTCACTCTTCTTCCCCCTACCTCCAAAGTCATTTCTCTGATAGACTCGGGTAGAAATACATTATTTTCTTGTCATAGGCACCACAATGGATCACTGTTAAGAATATACTGCACTTATAGAAAGAGGGAGAGATAGAAAGGGGGGGGGGGAATGTTAAGAGCATGGCGGGCTATATTTTGAAATAACAATTCAGAGAGTGACCTCTGCTTCCCATCAGTCCGCTAACACTTTCCCATTGCGAAGGCTGAAATTTCCATCAATCACAAACACATGACTACAAATTAAGAGCATCAAGAAGTGGACATGTGAGAGCAGCGATAAGCCAGGTGGGCTCAGAAAACGACAATTTGTCAAGCGTGGAATTGCTATAATTAGGGTTTAGGGGTAAAGATAAATGTTACGTGTCCAGTCTGGATTTCAGTCTGCCTTTAAAAATGCATAGCTGCTTTATACACAGAATCACTCTGCAGAAACTTTACACAGACAGATCAATAACAACGCCGAGCTCTGAGTCCTCCAAGGCATTGTAGTAAGCTCAGCCACTGATGTATCTGAGCCAAGTGGCCTTTGCAACAAAGGAATTGCAACTCCCTCTTATGCCTTTGATTTATGCCCTTGGAAGTTGGCACATATTCCCACCAAAGAGCGTCTAACTATCTGACAGAAGTGCTTGATGTGGAGCAAAATTGTTATCCTTAATTCTCAAAGAGTTGTGGATCAAAGGAAATAAAACAGGCCTTTAGTGGGAAGATAATTTTGCATTTGATTTTATTCTGTCAGACTGATAAAACTCTTTTAAATGCTAAGCTATAAGTGATGGAGAGTGACAGTGTTTGTAAGGAGCCTCATCGCAATGCAGGGTATACAGATAAGAATTTAAAGCTCCTGTTGGAAGATTATTGCTGGAAACAAAAACACTGAATCAAAAGCTGATGGCTATTTTTTAACAACAAATTCCAAAGACACGATCAGGAAATGAAGATTGATTTTACCTATTCTTTTTTTTTAAGGAGTGCTAATGCTGTCGGGGGGTAGGTGTCGGACAAGGCAGAAAACAGTTCACTAGCTTAGCGTTTATCTTTCGCAGAGAGATTCACCATGAGTGACATGAGACACTTTTAACTGATTAACATAAAATAAAAAACGTAACTAATATGTAAAATTACTACTTTGCCCCCAAGCTAATACTAGTTAAATATATTTCACTGGTCTACCATGGAAAGAGCCCATAGAAAGTGTTTGGGGATGAGCAGAATCTTTCAAAAGCAAATACGGAAGGTGATTGGATGATAGTTACACTAATCACATTTATTACAGGCTAAGCAGATAATGTAGTGGGTGGGCGCAATTGTTACAGTGTTAAATACAAAACATAAGCAAAAACATAGAACAAACTATCACCAAAACGTGTTGGAAGTGGAGAAAAGTACCGTCTATTTATTCTCATTTAATAAAGAAATGTGGTCCAGGTCTGATAAAACTGATACTGCAGCTGTTAGCTTTTATTCTAATCTCCGTACAGGCAGTGACTTCCTGCTGTCATCTGGCTCATAGCTCCCACCTCTTCCTGCTGTAAAGGACCCTGATTGGGCCGTGCCACTTTGGGCCACTCACAATTGTTGTAGATTGGAGCTTGGCTAGATGGATCTCTCTGATTACAGACATTGAATCAGGCAGGTCCTGCTGCTGTGCAAGGCTACTTTGTCCCACCAGGGGCACTATCAATCTGAGAGCTACTCAGTGAAGCTTTAACCATATTTGTGATACATAGTGTGTGTATGGAGGGGTAATTTTTCATTTAAATAATTTTGTCCAGCTAAAAATATTTTTCAATGCAGAGCTAGAGGTAGAGAGCAACAACATATATATAAGAAGCCATGCTGAACTGCTGAATATGCAGAGCAGGGATCATCAACTGCATTTTTATAGGGGCCAGGAAAAAAATCAGAAGTAAAATGTTAGTTTCAAAGCCAACTTTTCCAGAAGTTACTGATTTGTGTTTATATTAGCACACCCTGTAGACAAAGCAACTCTTATCTACTTGCTGACTTCATCTTAAGTTGTGTTTTCTGGTAAAAATTACCATCCAGTTCCCATTTTTCATTTATATATATTTACAGTGGCAAGTGTAAATAAGTGCTGTTTCATCTGCCTGTCAGGTGACAACTACCCTGTGGCAGTGATGCAATATATAAAATGATAAAGTCGAGATCACATATTGTCTTGCAGGTATTATTGTTCGCTTTAGTAGCTCATACAAAGGCTCAAGTTTAACCCTTTTTTAATATGTTGTCAAAAACATCCCCAAGAAACTTTAATTACTCAGGATTTAATGACTTAATGAATTTGAATTTTTGTTGTTACTGTAATCTTTTAATAATAATAATAAAATGGTTCTTTTTCTTTCTTTTCTGTTCATATTAGAGGTGCTAAATTGAGTGGCCAGATATACAGTCAAGGTTTTTCCTCCATTTCAATCACGTGTTCCAGTGCATGTTACTGAAGTAATCTCGGCCTGACTGTCTGCTGAATGATGATCAGACAATGTCCCTCCCCGAGTCCTCCACCTCTCCTCCTTTGTTTTGTGCCACAATCCTTCTTTTATTATCCAGGCAGCAGCGTAAGGTCCTGACCCCACTTCCACATTGCAGTTTCCTCCATGCTTGAAGCCTGCCTCCCCCTCTCTTGGATTACTGTAATACTCTATGCACTTGCTTTGATCTAATAACTATGTGCAACTTGGAGTCCCTGTTAAATTTGATGGAGCAATGACCTAACAGATGAGAGCGCAACAGTCAGCTTTGTGTCAAATGTATCAGTATTTTTGGATTTGCAATACGAGCATCTGTTCTTAAAGGGATTTGTGGGGATACTGTGTTTTTGTGTTTTCTTTCATCTTATTTTGATCAAATGTATGGGTGACAAAATATTTTGTTGTTGTGTGTTGACAAAGTCATTTCCATTTGCAGAATGTCAAATAACTTTTAGGAAACACCACTAGCAGCCATTACTGCCATTAATAACCTTGAATATATTGAGTGAGCAGCAAGTTAGAAATAAACAATACGAATAAATTATGAAGCCCAGTAAACTGTCATCTATTTAGATGTATGGATTTAATCATTCAATCAATTTGTCAAAGTCAAATTCAGGAGTATGTGGAGGCAATACTGTATTTACAGTATCTGTTATTATCTTCAGCCAGTTTAATCTATCGACTGAGGACTTAATTGATTTACTGACACTATCCTCAAAGTCACCCCATCTGAAATGTTCCACAAGAACAACAGCAGAGCTGCCGTAGAGTAGCTTATCCAGCTAATTAGCTGCTGCTTATCAGATGAAGATGAATCTAATCATCTATTTACAAGATAATCCTCGGACAGAAATGTCACAGCTGATGTAGAGAAAAACAAAATCACAAAATCTGATGACAAGTGTGGATTAATTATGAGTGGAACTGGCATGAGACATCACATTTTGACCTGCCCACTCATTTACTGCATTCATACACTGACCATCCTCCTGCAAAGTCAATATAAGGGTGGATGACTGAAACGCTGTCTGAATTTTCAGGGACTGAATATTATAAACAAATAGTGAATATGGCTAAAATCACCAGTTCAATCATTTCCAATTGAGTAGGAACTTAAGGATTGTAAAAATTATGAAGAACAGAAGACCTGTTCAAGTTTAATACAAGCTAGCTGTAGAAATTAGCTTACATCAGCATTCAGTCAAATTTTGCTCAGTTGTTTATTTCATCCTGTTGCACATCAAAAAAGGACAGGTATTCATTCCTTGTCACCATGAAAGATAGCCCCTGAAGTATGAGTTAGTATTAGTATTAGTTTGCTAATCAGGAAGACTATACTGGCATGTAACCTGTCAAACAGCTAGATAACAGGAGAGCTATCTGTTTAAGCATTAAGTGAACTCTGGCAGTATTAGCACCCTGGCTTGCTAACTAGGCAGTTTTTAAGTT
Organism: Cetoscarus ocellatus; assembly: GCA_037902135.1. Taxonomy (NCBI): domain Eukaryota; kingdom Metazoa; phylum Chordata; class Actinopteri; order Labriformes; family Labridae; genus Cetoscarus; species Cetoscarus ocellatus. The sequence goes on from JBAMNC010000815.1 coordinate 70,096, forward strand.
GTAAATTCAATTTTAACATAACACTATCATTAGTACTTCAGTTTTGGTCCCTTAAAACATAATCAGCAGATGTCAAAGGTAATTTTAGACTTTAATGGAACTATATCATGGAGAACTGACTCTTTTGTTGCCACTGTTAAGCTTTCAACTTTATCTCATACTCCTACCGCTTTTACAGTTGACCTCACAGAACACCTTGATCACTTAGTAGTCATGGTTGTGTTAACTGTATTTCTAATATAGTTTTCTCATGACATTCAAAGATTATATTTAATGTTCAAGATATACTCTGTAGTTCTAGTTTTGAACTTTTCAGTAATCATCCTTTGCAAAACATGGATACACAATTGAGGCACATCTAGATGAATTTTATGCTGAGGAAAAAGACACAAAATCCTCCAGTGATGTCTATTATATGTCATACCTATAGACCTTAAAACAAGGGAAGTGGAGATGCTAAGATGCTACTAAACGCCCATGTTTTAAGGCTTATTATTGTACAACTCGGTCAGACAATTTGTAAAAGTCTGTCAAGGTAGACGCACCACATTTAAACTGTACATTTCAGGATTCATTTGGGTTTTAATTTATTTGTAATGTTTTAGGTAATGAATGCACCAGGCCTGAATGTTAGACTGCATTTTCATCGTTATCACCACATGAAAATGCATGATTAGCCCATTGCAAATTGGACACCTATGAGGTAATAAATGAAGAAAAACACTTACAAAAAATGTCTGTCCCTGTGTTTCTCCCTGTATGAGTGTTGTTTGTGAGATAAATGGCTGTGAGCTGTAGCCTCTCATCAGAGAGAGAGAGGACGCCTCGTTTCATCTGTCCCTTAATGTCAGCCCACTAGCTCTGTTTTTTCAAACATGCGTGTTAAAGGTTCAATCTACATTTCCTTGCACTACTGAGGGTTCTTTTTTAACTGTTGCAGAAGTAGAGACCACATATTAGACAGAGGAAAGGTGACATTTTCAGAGAAGTTACAACCTAGGTGCTTGAGGCTTAACATGAGATTAAAAAGCTCTCTCTTTTTCCCTCCTGGCCATGTCAGGCCAAGACCAAGTGACGTTGTGAAAACAAAAACAACAACAATCATTTCCAAAACTTCCTGCACAATGACAGCAAATCTGTGTACAAAGTTTTTGAATCAGCAGACACAGATAAACCAGTTCTAAGACAATTTAGTGTTTTGGCCCAATTTGACAGACGGTTATACAAACCTTAGAGCCAAAATGTAGACTTCACACATGTTTATTTTTGCCCATGTAATATTTAACCATATTATTGCACATCCCTTCTTTTCCTCATATTGTGCAGGTCTAGCATGAACTCCCCAAATGATTTATATATAAAACTGGTTCCATCATTTGAATTGAATTGCTGTCTTAGTGCCACATTTCTACATATTTTATCTTTAATAAACATTGAAATGGTGATTTCAATTCAGTTTTCTTGTTTAAGAAATTTACACCCTAAAAGGCCGCAAGCTTCCCAGCCTATGAGAATGTGGTCAACCAGCATCCTTCTAAATCTGAGCATTGACGTGGATACTGTGAGCCAACAACATATCACTCTCCTCAAGGTTGAGGCTTTTTTCAACAGTGTGGAAAAGAAATAAATTGCTTATGGCCAAAGCCCCTGACTTCAAACAGCACAGCTGACAAGGAAGTCAATAAATGGGTCACATCAGGCAATGCCGGGAGCAGGCAAGGCCAGGCTATTCTCACATCAGAACCTCCGGCCGAATGCGAGGTATTCTAGGTGACTGAGTTCACATTGATGAAAATCACCTATGCTGTGATCTGACAGGGCAGTTCTACAGAGATTTGGACACGTCAATCATTAATATGAGGGATGCAGCTTCTTTGGAATAGCAGGGACCTGAAAGATAGGGTGACATAAGCATTCACTTCTTAGCCTTTCTTCCCGGGATTCACAACATGCACCTCACCCACACAAACACACGCCAACATGCAGCCTTCCTTGGTGGAATAATTGCGTGCCACCCCCGGCTGTCGGGACCTGTCAGTGTCTCGTTAGTGCAGGTATTGGCTGGGTCGTAGCTGGTAGCATCAGGAAAGGTCAGAGTGGCAGTGTCTGCTCTGTCACACTGAGAGCAGGCTGGACAGACACAGCAGGCTCTGCCCTGTCTGTCTATGCCGGCCTGATCCATGCTGGCTGAGGTTTTACACAAACACTTGAGAGAAAAGCCACGCTGTATGGTTTCATCTCGTCAGCTTTGCTCATGATAAAAACTAAAAAAACAAACAAGCCGAAAAAGTAAGGCAATTTTTATTAGGGTAAAAGCACAGGTTCAAATAAGGGTAACTGCAATTTTAAGTGTTCAAACACGTATTGCTTATTACACAATAAAATGATAAATAAATGGGGAGGTGGTTGAAAAGGTCAGCTTTGAGAAAATGTAGCTTGAATTAAGGTCATTATTTCAAAAACAAAGTACAATTCTCAACTATTCCTCCAAATAAAAAACAAAACTACAATTTCTCTATGCTAAAAAGTGACCATTTTGGACTTTTGAGGAAAGAAGGACTATTTTAAATAGTTTTGTATGTTTTTAAACAACCTTAACTTGTAAACTATACAATATCTGTTATTCATTTCACTTTGTGTGGTCCAAAAGTTCAAGCTTACAAACTTTCTGAAATTGTGCTTTAATTTTTGTAAAATGTTCAAATTTTAGCTCTAACATCTTTAATTTTGTGTACTTATAAACTGCAGGATTCAATGTACAATTTTAGCTTTGGTGGTCCACCCTGTATCAAACACTGAGCTCTTGTTCTATTGTCATGACATAAAACAGAACCCTCTCTGAGATTCACAAGGTCTGTTTTCCTCTTCTTTGACTAGATTATTTACAAAAGAAAATAAGCAAAGTCAAGTAAAAGCAAAGTGAAGCACACTTTTTCCTTTTTTTCAGAAAATGTGTTATTCTTATGATAACCTTAACCAGGTGACTAACATTGGAAAAGTAACTAAAATGGACATCCTAACAAAGGACCGGGGTGAATTTTTTGTGCTTTCACAGCTGCAGATTTCTTCATGTTTAACAGTGCTCTTATTACAAATTAAGCACAAAGCCATCTCCCAATTCTAGGTCATGGTTTCAGACCACACTGGTGGAGGACTGCACCATCAAACTAAATTAAGTTTGGGCAACTTTGTTTACCAAGAGGGCCACATTAATCATTGTCAGAATACCAAACTGTTGCCATTAAAGGAAATTTTAAACTTCACAATAACAATTACTTATAATTCTCCAAGAGGAACAACATTTCTATCTGTCACAGTAAGTTCTTTAAAAAAAACATTTATAAATCTAAACTCAAATGTGATCAGTAAGATTTACTCAATGAGCTAAACATGAATTCAAGCCAGTTTCAGTTACTTTATAAATTCAAGTCACAGATTATTTAATAGTTAAATAAATATATACACAGAAATGCACTGAGTAATGCATTTGTAAAAAGTCTGATGAAACAATTTGAGCTGACGATGGCCCTATATCCTCTGAAATGTTGCAATTTGAATTATACTATGGCAGTTTTTGTCATGTCTTCTTCAAGTACATTGATTTTTGTAATATTTTAAATAGACTGGCAAGTCACATTGAATGAGTTGGGGGGTTCAGTGTAGCCCCTGGGCCACCATTGGCCGATGCCTGATTTTAAGATCAGAAATGACATTTCTTTGCACTCACTTAATTTTAAAATCAATCAAGTTGTGGGAGTTGATTCATGTGTCAATGTGTATTTTTTAGGGCAAAATAACTATTAAACTTTTGAGCTTGTTCATGCAGACAACTTGAGCTATGCTGACTGTACAACTGACATGAATCATTATTCAGTCACCTTATCAATTAGTAGGATATTTACAGAGCAACCTTTGCAGTTTTTTGTTTGTTTTTACTTTGCCTCTGCCAGCACTGCCCTGCATCAGCACTACACTCTTGCTTTCAACCACCAAAGATTTAAATTAAATTTAAACTTGAACATTTAAACATGAATTTGTATTTTTTTTTTTTTAATCAGTTGATTGACAGTTCTAGAATACAGATTATTTAACAAGCTTAATATCTCTAAACACTCTAATGGTAGGACAGTTCAATTCTGTCATTGTCATCATTGTCCAATAAGTAACATACATTAATTATCCGGATTTCCAAAGAGTGCCCCTCCCAAAGGTAAACTGTTGCCATTCTGTCAACAACTGCTCATACGGCTCATCTCAAAATGCTCTGCTCCTTCTGTCTTGTTTCTCTCCTTCACACATCGACTCGCATAAGCAGCTCCGAATGTGTTTGAGTTTTTTGAAGCCCCAATGATAACAGTATTCTGGTTGGGGAGTGGATGAAGGCTGACAGGTGGAGAGACACAAACAGGAAACCTTGCTGATGCCCTGTCTGCCAAAGCCCTCTGATACATGTCCAAAACTCTGACGGAGACTGAGACAAAAAAGCTAGACCCAATTTATTTCCCTCTGTTGCTATAGCCTTTCATTTTTGGTGACTGGCGCCCGAGTGCTTATCAACTGCAGAACTATTAGCCGCGTCAAATCAATGTGTTCATTGCTCTCGCCTCTCCTCTTTTTTCTCTCTCTCTCTCTATCCGCCCCTCACTCTCCTTCCCTCTCTTTCTGCCAGACAGGTCAGATATTAGAAACCTGTATTATCAGGTCTTCCCAGGATGCTGGTGGAAAAGTTGATTTGCAACGCCCGATTGAATCTACTTATCCTTCATCCCTTTCCAACCCCCAGCCAGCTGCCCTGGCAGACAGGAACCCAATGGCCTATCTTCTCTGAGGTGCCAAGGAATAAAAATATCTATCTGGAGGAAGAGCGGGAGGGAGGAAGGGAGAGTGTCGGCCCACATGTCACAGCTTTGGACAGCTTTGGGAAGGGGGGGTATGAACGTTCCCCGTGCTTCTTCCCATCCTGCCCTGTCCCCTTCCCAAACCTTTATCTACAAGCATTATTATACATCCATTTATCAGTCCACAAACAAAACACATCACCCCCACCCCCCAGCTAAATCCCACCAGCTCACACCACACACACACGTCATTCAGACCTAAATTAGTCAAATCCCTGAAAGAAAGCGAGCAGAGCAAAAGGTCACCAAGGAAATTCATTAAATGACTGTAACTTGCGCTAATTGAAGCTAGCTCACGATAAAGGGGGAAAACGTAGGAAAGGATTATTTATCTGTTGACTGGGCTGACACGGCTGAGTGGCTGTCAGTGGCACAAAGAGAGCCATTACAGCTTTATCTTCTTAAATAGAGGGAAAAGTGAGTCTTGGCCGCAGACGGACGGATGGACCGAAGGAAAGGAGTGAGTGATGAAGGGAGAGTGGAACTGTGGCTGCTGAGGGGGAAAAAGGGGGCACAATACACAGATTGGCAGCAGAAAGGAGGCGACGGATGGGTGTGTGTGCTCAATTTGTGAATGCAATTACTGTAGACCTCCCAAGTCTGACTACTGAATCGAATCAACACTGTGGTGGCAACTCAAGTGCCTGGTTTTATTCAGCTGGCCCTTCATTTGCCAGACAAAAAAACCCCGAAACGTGACAATTAGAGTAATGACGGTGGCAGGTGTCCACACATCGAGAGGTGTCGCCCAAAAACTTGCCTTTAAGAGCGACGGCTTCGACAAGTGAAACACTGAAGTGACTGGCTGGGAAATTTGCCCTCTGCAGTGCGACACAGCCACAGATCTAAGAGGACAGCTGTCAATGGAGACACAGACGTCAGCGGGGTGGAAATCTGCAGTTCAGACAGGGCGCAGGGAGGTTCAGTTCTCTGACTTTAATCCGAGGCACCCTTTAACAAATTCACCCCCACCCATGCTGAGCTCAATGAGTTATTGGCACGTCTGCACCTGCAATTAAAGCCCCCAAAACAAACTCCATTAGCGCCAGAGCGTCTTTTGGCTTTCCCGCTGACACTTTCTGACGTCTGAGCCAAATGATGTTTGACTTTTGGGCTCTGGAAACTTTTAATGGAGTTCATTCTGCAATCAACCTGGCCAGAAGAGCCAAGTGAACTCTGACTTTGTCGTATTGATCCCCTCCGATGTGTTTACTGGCTGAGGTCACCAGAATCCCTGCTCAGGGCCTGTAAAGGGGTCAATAATGTCAATACAGTAAATTAGGTAATTCTGCTGTAAAACATCCTCGGATGGTCAATTTCCATTTTAGTAAACTTTATATGCGTGACACACAACTACATTCACGCGTCAACCTGTCACCTGCTTTTCATGGGACACAGAGATTGGATCTAGACCATGCGGAGTATATAAGTAAAGGGGTGGATCTACGAGTAAACAAATCACCTTTTGTCAAGACCAAAGATAAATCAGCCCACTATTGAAGATGGAGGATTAATGGCATTTAACCCTTTACTGCCTGGCCTCTGAAGAGGTACTGGTCAATAGAGGAAGAGGTGTTGCTAGGCAGACAAAGTGGATTTCTGCTCTCTGGTCTGATGAACTTCGTATTGAATTGTACAGTCTGTAAGTCAGTCAAAGTTTAATCCCATTAGCAACTTGTTTAGTTTGTTATTTCAAACATTTTGTTTTAATTTGAAGTTCCAGATAAAGACTTGTTAACTTGTGATTAAACAGACTTAGATCGATACTAATGCCTCTGTATGACCAACCTGGATCAGAAGTGATCGCTCAAACATGGATACATCGCTGTGGTTTTACAAAGACATAACTGAAAAAACGTTCCCCAAAGAATATATTTGGCATAGTGCACTCAATCAGTCATTTTTATCCTCTTAAAGATCTGCTGCATGGTTTCAGAGATGTAATAAAGCAACGCAAGTGTTCACGCTTCGGTGAGCTGAGATTGTTGATGCCGAAACTGTTGCGAACGGAAGTGAAACCTTTATTTTGACGTTGCTTATGTTAAAGCGTGGGCCACCATCCTTTTTGGCCACAACTACCAAAATAGTGATACAAAGAGTGAGACTCACAGAATGGATATGGTTTTGTTCTAATTCAAACTGCTTTATACAGCATTAAAAGAATGGGTAAATATAACATTTAAAGCATTTGCATTTTTTTGTATGTAAAATGCCTGGGTAACATACACAGATAATTCTCTAACTTTCTTGTTCAAACTCGGCTCTCACAGGAAGGAGTTTCTCTTCGCTGAATGTCAGTAAATGCAGAAGGGGAGGGGAAAGACAGCGCAGAGCATGAACTATAGAAATAACGCAGAGCAGTTGAAAATAGTGCTGAATTGACCAAAGAGAAGTTCAATCAACCAAACAGAACTGAGGCCCATGTATGGAAGGGGGCCTTACAGTGACAGGAGGTCTGACAGAGCTGCTTAGACAGAGCAAATAGAGGTGTATCAGGTATACTCAGACTGTGAGAACTGGAAAGCTTCTTTTAAAATGTTAGCAATCGTGAACATACTCTAGCAGTCACTGAATATGAGTGAAACTTAAAGCAAAACATTAACACTTAAATTGTGCATCAAAGTTTAAGATAGAACTTACTGAAGCTGAACATCTAGGCTATCAAACAAATTAAAGAAAAAAAAGTTTGACAGTGTATAATCTAATGATACATCCCTATAGTTATAAAGACTTACAAAATGCTATTTAGCTTATACATAAGTGATTTGCCACATTCATTCGAAGAGCAGTTTTCAAGACATATGCGGATGATACGGTCTCGTATATATCTGGAAAGACAGCTTTATCTGTTTCTGAACAGCTATCTCATCATTTAAAGTCCATAGCAGCCTGGTTTGAGAACTCGTGTCTCACACTGAACACCAAAAAAAAACCTGTCAGTTTGCTTTTCATCCAGAGCCCGTTTCTCACTGACAGCTAACAAGTTAAATTTGAACATGACAGACAACTGATTCGATAAGTTCAGGAAGTAAAGTATCTTGGCCTTCTTTTGAATTCAAACCTTACATTTGAGAAAGAAGTGAAAATGGAGAGCAGAGCTGCAAAGGCAAATCTACACCTGTTAAGACTTATTAGAGATTGTTTACCTTTCCATGCAGCAAATCTTTATGCACTCCATAGTTTTCTCTCACTTAAGTTGATCTGTAACCTCCTGGTCACAGGCAGCACCTACCACACTGAGCCATCTGATGATGATCTACAACCAAGCAATTAGAATCTTAGACAGGAAACCAATCAGGTCACACCATTGTCATGTACAGAAAAAAACGGAACATGTTAAAGTTTGATCATTTCATTAAATTTTCCAATCTTTAAATCATCGGGCTCCTCAGGTGCTCAGTGGCCTTGTGGTTCCACAACCAGTATTAGGGTCTGCAACACATAGAGCAGCCAATGAAAACTGTAATGCAGCCTTTCGTAAATCTTCACTGGGACAAACAAATGTTTTCTCTGTTCAAGGCATCAACATGTGAAATGCTTTACCCTCAGAACTTAAACTGGAACCAGACTTCAATCATTTTAAACTCAACCTGGAACAGAGGACTCAGTTTTGAGCCAGTAGCAGTCAAGTCCTTCCTGCTTTACCTGCTTTTGTATTGTTGTATGTATTTGTTAGGTATTGATCTGTCTGTAATTAGCAAGTTTGTTAGTTTTTGTTTTTTATACAGTATTTATTGTTGTTTTATATGCCTTTAAAGGCCCAACTAGGGACGGGCATTGCAGATTAGCTCAAGCTATAAACGCTGCAGTGTGCAGCAACAGTCTCTTGCTTCATACTGTCTCTATGCAAATAAGCATTAAATAAATAGATAAATGCCATGTATTCTTTGTAGTTGTGAAACTTAACACTAACTGAATACTAAGCAAACAAAGCCACAATCAACCACTTTTATAGTTCTTTCAGTAACTCCAAAAGTTGCACACTTTCAAATCTAAGAGATAAATGTGATTAAACATTAATTCCCAAGGCCTGGATTCATCTTTGAGACATTATTTTACTTAACAGCAATTTATAGACTCAGAAACAAAGTGAAACATTCTTGGCAAATCCACACTCCAGACAGCACATGATGAAGGCACCAGGAACAACAAAGAGGTAGACAGAGTGTAATAAATTTGAAAATGCACCAGAGAGAAATATTACTCTGAGTGCTACTGCTGAATTTACATAAAACTTGCGAATGTAATAACAGTAATACATACACAGACCTAACTTCTGCTCACTTTTCTTGAAATAATGACCACTTAAAAGGGGGACAGGACTTTTTGTAGCTGAATGAATCATGGCACTGTTCCTGTGATGGAGGGGCGAGATGGTTTTGAATTACATGTGCCACTTTTCTTCGCCTCTATGCAAGATAGCTTCACAATTCAGAACCAGGATATGAAAAGGAGACAAAAAATTGCCACAATTTTGGGAAAGAACTGCCCATTAAGTTCTGCTCAAGGTGGACACAAAAGGTTGAGCCTGTGGTGAATATTGGAAAAAGCTGAGAGTAGGGCTTGTATGATCACCAGGAATGGGGAGGTGGGGAGCGGACAGAAGCATCAAGCTCCTGTAAAGCACTCCAGACAGGCACACATCACGTCGGGCCTTCTGAGACAGCAGTCCTGGGCAGGGCCTATTGCTTGGTACCACAGGGGAAATAAAGTGCCTAAAATAGGCACGAGGGCAGGAAATGGATTTTATTGGAGAACTAATCAAGGGGGCCGTTTTAGTGGGGCACAATTTAGATTTTGATTGGATTCCTACTGACATCGAGGTTATCAATGTGTCTCATACTGGGAGGTGTAATTTGATCTTTGATGTCCACGCGGTGGTCTTGATGTATGTCCTGCTGCATGGGCAATGACTGCTGTGCATGTGTTTGTTGTAGCAGCATGTGTGTGTGTGTGTGAGTGGGAGGATGCCAGTGTGAATAGGGTCTGTGTGGGTAGATGTCAAGCAGCGGGTGCAGATTATGGCAGCAATTGTGGCTAATGCAACCGCTCTCTTTGGATGAAGTGCCCCTCCGGTCATAACACAAGCAAATAGAAATAATATTACTTCTTATAAATTTTAATAGCGCTGAAGAAGAGGAAAGCAACGTCAGTGTGTCAGAAGCAAGGTTTCTTTCTGTATCACCATTAATTTGTGGCTGAGCTGAAGGGAACTCCTTCAGTTATCTCCTGGCTGCTTTACTTAAATACTAGGGGTGTAATGATCCATCGATCTGGATCGATACATCCATTGGTTAAGCAATGATCCAATCAAATCGATGGAAACTCAAAACATCGATCAACATCGTCATCTTCAACGCCTTTATTTTGAAATTCTGACCGGATATCCGTTTCACCGCTTCCGCCCAATAGCGCCTCGTTCTTAAGTTTCAACTTGACAGGGCTCTCAAGTCTCACGCATTCAGCGTATGAGACGCGCACCTTTTTGCTCTCTCACACACCACACCTGGTATTTCTCCTGCTTTAAAATGTACTGTGTAGCGCCCACCGAGTAACACCGCTATATGCTAACGCGTAGCAACACGCTCTTAGCATCACAGAGCTAAACGGGAGCTTGACATGTCGGCCAATCAGAAAATAGCACTGCTGTATTCGGGTAAAATACGGTCGATGTGACAGCAGAGGATGCATGCTGCACACACACTACAGGAGTAATCACACGAGTACAGTAAGTTATCTCATCATCTGATTTTGTAGCACACTGATTATAAAAACTACTTATTGTATGAAAGGAAAACAGTGAGAGCTTGTTCTTATTCTTCCTCCACACCTACCATCAAACAGTGAAGCAAAGTCTAAAAACACCTGACTACTAATTAACCCAATTTTAATTTTAAACACGATTAGATCATACAGATGGTTATAATCCTCTATAACCTATCATACCCAAAGGTCAGCACATCGTTTCACATTTCAGTAATAAAACTGTCAAAACTTAGAAATTGCTTTGTATTTCTTTCTTGCTTTAGGTGAAATGTAGCTGATTGTGTTCAATGAGTAAACAATATCGTCTTAAATCGATCGAAGGCCCCTGAATCGTATCGTATCGAAATCGAATCGTGGCAGACTTTGTGATATCGGCAAATATCGTATCGTTGTCTAAAGAATCGATATCGTATCGTATCGTCATGAAACTGGTGATTTACACCCCTATTAAATACACTGACATTAAAGGATTAATGACATTGAGAAAAAACATTCTCCAGTCTTTTTTTTTCTGGCCTTCTAGAGGCATTGCTTAGTATGTCTTCAAAATTTGTACAACTATTCATTAACTAATGACTGAAATCACTTTTCCTCATGAGTATCTGTGTTAATATGCACAAACAGCTTAAATTCTGTAACTTAAGAAAACCCTCATATCATCTTTCAAAAACACACCATCTTTTGTAATACAAAGAATTTGCAGATGAGGAACATTATTGCTTTTTGTCTCTTTTCTTGAACAGAATACCTGATTTTAGTGTATGGAGGCAGTATGTTTTCAGGTTGACCATCCATATGCATGCCTTTACCTCCATCAGGTTGATTCTTGTGAACACAATATCTAACAAGAAGAGCTCTAAGTGAACAAATTTCTGCCATGGCATTTCCAAAATTGTTTGGTGACTTATTATCAAAAATGTAGAAAACTGCCCTATTGTGCAATGTCAACAAACCCTCAAAAGGAATCCAGGATCCACATCTGGATTCAGCTCACCACCAAAATGAAATTACTTCTTCCTTGCGTCATGACAAAAATTCTCTGAATATTTCATCCAAATCAGAGAAGAAACCTTTGAGTTAGCTTTTCTCACAGACTGACAGGTGGATGGACAAACAAACAATAACAACAGCATAACCCTAACATAAAAAATGGGAGGTTTTCTTAGAGCTTTGAACAAATGTCCATTTAGTTTCAAGGATAAACTAAGAAGATTTTGACAGTCAAAGTCATGGAGCCTTGTGTTTATCCTTTGCTTGCACAGCTTCAGGTATGTTCATCAAACTTGACATAAATGTTCTGGCTCAAGGATGAACTGATAAAGTTTCAGAGGTCAAAGGTCAACATAAAAGGAACCTTGCATTCATCTTTTGCTTGTGAATGCAATATATCATGTACTGTCCTAAAGCTGTACAAACATGTCCACACTTGACTTAAGATAATCTTAGTCATAGATGGATGTCAAGGTAAAAGAGCCTAATGACAATCATTTGCTTGTGAAATGGGAGGTCTGATTAACAATTCAGGGAACTGTCTTTGAAATTTGCACAAATGTCAACACATGCTCGAAGACGGCCTTATTCCTTTTTCAATTAGGTCAAATGTCAAGGTCAAGGAGCTTAATGATCATACATTACACGTGAAGGCTATCTTGTGAGGGCATCATCACATGAAAGTTTGAATGGATTTTCTTCAACTATCGCCTTTGCTTCCAATTTGAAACAAAGATGGACAGGATAGTTTTTAAAAAGTCATGGGGCAAATGTCAATGTCATACCTCTAGAGAGTTTTGAGAGATCTAAAGCTCAAACTTTTAAACAGTATCTCAAATTCTTGGAGAGATTGTCTTCAAATTTTGCATAATCGTTAATCTGACTTAAGGTTAAACTATAAGATTTGGAGGGAGAAAGCCAACAACCTTGGACCAAATGACCATTCTCTGCTTTTTAACTTGCTACCTTAACTTGCTTTACAATTGTGAAGAAGGATTGTATTATTGAACGCCTGCATCAATTCGTAACAATTTGGCCTTCTGAAAGTAAGACCAACATTAACGTGGCCCTGACTGCCACAGAAGTTGCTCATCCCTATACCTAGACTCAGCAAAAATAAGACAGGGTCAATATTTTGAAAGTGAGTATCACTGCTGAGAGTCTAATACCTTACAAGTCTGGACGATATTCTAAAGTACACTTTGATATTGAATAAAGTTTATCAAAGCAAAAGAGCTGTAGCAACAGGTTTCATACAGGAAAATCTAAGGACCAGATACATCTAATTGTATTCATACATTAAGAAGGACAATAAGTAAAAAAAAAAACATGACTTTGGGCTTACAGCAGAGAAATTAAAAGTCAGCAGAGAAATGTTCATGTTTTATTCATCTCATGGTCGAACTTTTCCTTTTTTCCCTTCCATTTCACATTGTGGGGCTCATACACTGCTCACTATGGGGCACAGTTATTTCTTTTCTGGCATTTCGTCTCATGCTGATACGTTTGTCGACCAAAAAGTCACTTTGGTTTCTGTAATTATGACATCAGAGGGAGTTGAAATGTTTGTGGCATTTACCAACTCAATCTTTCAGCAGAACTTCATAAAAGCAGCGGGAAGCCAGTTGGTCTAATCAATAATGAATCAAATTAATTGTTAATAAATTATGGGTTGCACATTAATTGTAATGAAATCTTTTCATTGCAGATTGGCCTATTTGCACTCCGATTCCATCGCTGAGGCTCAGAGAGAGAGAATTTACTGACAGACTGAGCGATGACTGTATGAAAAGCATTAATGAGAACCTGTATCCAAAAACACACACAACTATTTTTCAAATAAATGTAATAAGTGACATTTATGTCATGTATTCTTTTCTCTAAGCCTTTTATTTATGCAGAAAGAGAAACAGTTGTTTTCAGCCTTTGCTTTACCAGCAGAGGCATCATCACTGTCTGCCTTATCTTGTACCAAAGTAAGAGAGTGATTTGCTTTTCTTACCACACATATTAGTAAAAACCATTAATAAAAAGCAGTAGCATTTATTATGTTTAAAAATCAACCTTATTACCATCTTTGTCAGATAGTGTATTTAACAGATCTTAAGGATCTATAGATCAATTAAGGACCAAAAGGAGAGACGGGTTGGACCTTTAATTGTTTGTAAGGTAGAAACAAAAGGTAAATTAAAGACCCTGCAAAGCAAAAACAGAAATTTATCTTCAAACACATTATACAGGCTAGAATAAAGTTGCTCTCAAGGCTGAGAACGGCGAGCTACTGCATAATTGAATAACAGTGTTAAGAGAGATTTTTTTTTTTTTTTTACCATCGTCAGTTCGAGGCTTTCTAGCTAGGTCCAAATGGGGGGCTCAGTGGTGCACTGAGGGTCTTGATGCATAAACCTGTCCTTCTACATTGCAAAGATATGAAAGTGCTGAACACCTTTGCTTATAAATTCTGTTATTTTGCTTGATCATTTTGACATTATTTTAGGGTTGAAATTAGCATTGGCCACCAGAGAAATGCTAGAATTAATATACATTATCAAGTGAATTCACTCAACCTACTAGCCACAATGGCAGGCAGGATTACAACAGTAACCTAAAAGAGGAATTTGTAAGGTAGACCAGCAATGAGCTTTTGACTTCTGCCCCTCTACCTCTGACTCAGAACAGCAACAATGCTAAGTGCCATGCCATGGTGTAGACTACGTGCTGAAAAAGTTCAGAAGAAAATAACATTTTTACCTGCTGAAGGTGCATCCTATCTACTGCTCACTTGTTTTAAGTCCAGGATAATGAAAAGAAGCTGTATGTGGCACTAAATATCAAGAAAGTCTCTTAACAGATTTGCCGCTCTTCTTAATTTAGCTTGTCCATTGAGAGACACATTAAAAAATAAATAAAATGGGTAGTAAAAAAAAACAACTTTTCATCACAAAATGACCTGCCTATCAAACTTTTACGTTGACTACACATATTTCAATCACCAAAGATTATAACTGAAATACTTTTTATTTTTTTCATTTTTTCATGTCAGATTTTATCTTTTTTTTCTTCATTTTTTCAGTTTATTTATATTTGAAACTTTCCTGCTGGCCACAACGAGTGAGAGAAAGAGTCAAACGGTGACCAGGTCACATTTTGCCCATTCCTGCTTTCATATTACTTCCAGTGCACCAAAACTTTTAAATGACTTTTTAGCCCTCTTTAACAACAAATGCCAGGGGCCAAAGTGGAGAAACAGTGAATACTTGAGTAATTTTACCCACCTTAAGTTCAGTATTTTCAAAGATAAACCAACAGAATGGTGTGGCTTAGGGCTTCATCACATTTCTTTGTTTGATTAGGGTTTCATGCTGTCCAACTGTGGTAAAAAAAAAAAAAAAAAAAAAAACCCAGAATGACAAATTTTCTTGGTCATTACAAAGTAGTTCATGCAACCACAGTCAAGAGCTGCTGCATCTTCATCATGGATCAAATTATCAGCCAAAAGCAAGCCCAGCTTGGCAGTCAGAGACAATAATTAAAAACAGAATAAGCAATGAATTGGCTGCTTGCAGACAATGTAAATGAACATCTGTGAGCAATGACTTCTCTTTCATTTGAAACTGGCCCAAAAACTTCACTTGTCTGTTCTGCGTTTCAACAGTCAGGTGTCTAAAAATGAGATTTTGTTTTCGATTGAATTTGACATCTGGTGTGCTGACTGGCAATATCTGAACCCAATTTAGTCTAAATAATTTTGGCACATAAACAGCATTCAGTTAAGAGGCACTGGACTGGACAGGATCTGGAAAAAAGGATGTAGTGTTTCAAATCTGGGCCATATGTCTATAATCTTTGAGTAAAAATAGCTAAGAATAAAGGATTTGATGACACACAAGTGAATGATGTTATGCTTTATATTTGGAGAGTCTTTAATACTGCTGTTTCTGAGAATGTGTAACATTTTTTCCTTTAAGTTTTGACATTGAAAAGTGCTCATAATATCCTGTTAGGCTGGGATGAAGAGCAGCGGCCTTCTTTAACGGGCAACACTCTAATCCCATTTAAGTCGCAGCCAACACAGGCCCATGCCAAAATATCATCAAAACCAGGCAGCTTTGATGCCTCGGCCAAGACTTTAAAGACAGAGGAATGTGGTAGTGGGGGTGAGTGCCAGGTGGATACCACAGTGTAATTAGGCCTGAACTGAATTATAAAGCAGCATGTAAAATCCAATGTCACTTATTAGCAGTATATTTCAAGTGTGTTACTGTAACCAAGAGTGCAGATACTTGAGGAATGATACACAGACACCACATCAGAAAACAATAAAAGTACAAAGGGTCAAACAAGTCCTATGAAAAGCACTTGAGTGATCCATATGAGTGAGAAACACATGTTCCCATGGAGGTGTCAACAACTCAGACCAAACTGGACTTTGACGATTTTCAAAGGAGGAGACTGGTGAGGCGGGCATCAAGTCTTCAAAAGCACACGCTGACCCAAACTTCTTTTCATGGCTTGACAGCTCATTCTGAGTCCACACAGATTCTATGTGACTATTTTCACTTGTGAGATGTTTGCGAGATTAAAAGCACTTCAACGCAACATGCGGTGTTTGCATGTGAATGGAAGCCATACAGAGAATGTCACATCACTTTATCTTTTTGCATAAAACTGTGGCGTTCCTCTTGTCAGCTGCAAATAAGCCCATTGTATCCTGCTGATAAAAGGCAATCAAACAAAGTATATAATTGCGAAGTCAAGCATTAATAGCCTGTATAACTACCGCCTAATGCTGAAATAATTAAGAATGTCTCTTACTGGGGGACTGGCAACGCAATTATCACCTTGATGACTGTGCCATACAAAGACATTCAGAGAAGGGACGCCGAGAAGCAAATAACTAAAATGACGGGGATAATACAATTAGAACAGGCTGAGAGGGGAAGGAAACAAAGGGGAGACAGCCTCAAGGCTTTTTCCAACAGGGTTGCCATGTCTACACACT
This sequence comes from Cetoscarus ocellatus, assembly GCA_037902135.1. Lineage (NCBI taxonomy): Eukaryota > Metazoa > Chordata > Actinopteri > Labriformes > Labridae > Cetoscarus > Cetoscarus ocellatus. The sequence goes on from JBAMNC010000815.1 coordinate 86,752, forward strand.
TCATTTGCATCCTTATAATGTGGCACAATTATACAAGATAATCATCCAGAGCTGTGCAGAGAGCCTGTGCAGCCCTTACATAACTATTATGGCTTCTAACTTTTAAAAACACCTTGAAAACTCTATGCCAGCATACAATGCAAAGTCCCTGGAAGGTAAAATCCAAAATTTGGCTCTAAACATACCATCAGTGATTGACTGTACACCACTACAAATAGTACTATTAGCATAGTTACACTTTCCAGTAGCTTTGTAAAAGTGTTGCTGTTTTCTGAGTCAAATTGTTTTTCAGTAGCTTATATTCTATTAACCACGTAGTGCAGTAGCATCTCAACAAGCAACACTTCCCCACAGCAATGAAGGAGATTAGCATTGCCAGTTGCCTCTAAACATACCATCAGTGATGGGCGGTAACCTCACTACAAATAGCATTGTTAGTCGCTAAGTTACATTTCCAGCAGCTTTGTGGTCGCATTGTTGTTTTCTGAATCAAATAACTTTAGCTAATTTATTTATTTGATCATGTAGTGTGGTGGCATCTGAACAAGCTACATTTCCCCACAGCAACAAAGGAGAGCAGCATTGCACAGTACAGCAGCATCAGAGAGCGCAAACACAATCCTAAAACAGACTATTTAAGAATGAAAAGAAGACATGAGTGGACACACAGACATGAAACCGCAGTGGACACTGTGTTTCCGCTAAATGGTAACAACACAGTTAAATCCTTGATACCTTCAGTGTCTGTGCTGTAGCAGAAAGTAGTCCCCTCTCTTTGACAAAAGGCTGCAGCTTACAGTCAGTCTGCTCAATGCAATATTTGTGAGTATCTATTTGATCTATTTATATCCTCCTTTGGGGTGGGTTCAATACCAACAGCCCTGTTGGATTTTTACTGGGGAGCCACAAATATTATTTTTCCCGATGCTAATTACAGGTACTTACATTTAGGTACTCATGAATACCAAGATCTTTTAAGTGATTCAGCGGAAACAGGGAGAAAGGTGGACTTTTGTGGCAAACAGTTACACGGAATTGGAAGCAGGCAACCAGAGCCATTCTTCCTGATGAAAATTGGTGTGAATTTCAATTTGGAAACACATATATTATATAAACAGAATATGCAAATTATTGTTTCAACTGCTGACTTGTTGTCTTAAGTCCATTTTTAAAAACAGCATACAGAGGCTTTGACCTGTTCTCAAAAGAGCAGCTCTGAAACAGAACCTTCCCACTCTAAACAATGTTAAGCTCTGTTATAGTTCATTGTGTTCGATTACACATTTTATTTCTGACAAAACTCATCGGTCCCCACTTGTTACATTTATTAAAGAACTTGATTATGAAGGCCCAGTATCAGATAATGTGGTGTGTTTAGCAGCAAGTTAACATAACTTAGACATCTGAAAAACAATTGCAAATCACACACATACACTTAAATGTTATGCGGTCTGAACTTTCGTTTGCATGTGGGATGTTAAATTAAAACACACTTTTTAACAAATAATATCTGCTTGTCATGATATAAATCTGATCCAGGCTCTGGTGGCTTAAATATGTAGAGGCCCCATTGAGCTGAAGGATGAAGCCTTCTTTGTCAGGTTGTTGCATTCCTCAAAAGATGAGCAAGGTTCATCTAAGCACTAGTTGGCAGTGGTTTCATAAAACACAACTGGCACATCTACAGCATCCAAAGCAGAATTTACTTAATTTTTTTATGACTTTGAACCTTAATTTTAAGATATTTTCAACTCTAAAATATGGTTTGACACAGTCTTCTATTGTATAGTAAACAAAAAATACATATTTTATCACTTTGCAGGGACTTTAAAAGTGAGTAGGTATTAAGATGTTCACTTAAACTTTCAACATGTTGATTCATTGCCATAAAACAGCCTCAAGCTGTGGCATAAAACCCATGATAAAAAGTGCCATTTCAAACGGCACCTAACGGCCAAAGCATGCAATCCAGTGTATGATATATACAATAGTGGACAATGTCATCATCTATAGAAAAAAGGGGCAAATGTTCTATTCCTCATTTTGCATTATTAAAGGCGGAGATCAAATGAAATATTCAACAGATGATATGCTGCTTTAATATTCATAGAAATGAACTTTATATTAGAGAACACATTTTTATGGGAACTAGACTGGAGGCCACTGATTAAATTTCATTGTTTGATCACTATGCAGGGACATTATGGGGTAGTAAAAGGGCCAGGCAGTGCCCCCCTTCAGCAAACATTTAGGGGCAGATCTCTATGGTCCATGCCACACAGTGGGACACATCACAAGTTTACAGCACTTACATGTGTTCTAAAAATTAAAAGTGCTCATATTTTAAAGAAGCGCCTGGAAGCTGTTTGCATTAATCAAAACAGTAGAAGGGAGGGAAATATTCAAGTCATAGCAAGGCTCAAAAAGTGGTGATGCATATTCATGTATTTACTGGTGAAGACATTACCCATGGCAATGAGGATTCTGTAAATAGGAATAAATCCGAAGGGTCCCTGAAGTGTAGTTTAAGCACTTTTAGATGCAGAAGCTGCTCTTGTGTGATGCTTTGTTTTTGTTTTGTTGTGCTGTGTTTACATAGGAGTATTTAAGAGTTAATTAAGTTTAAATTGAAAGTAAACAGAAGTGCCAACTCAGAGCTATCAGGAGATAGAGGCCTTTCAGATGCTGGTCTATATTTAATATTATGATAAGGTTGCTCCTGAGAACTGTAGTTATCAGTCCTGAAAGCCAGAAATGAAGCAAAATGACCACTCCTGACATACATCAGGGGCTAATTGATTTCCACATTTGGGGAATGCCCCAGACAAAAAAAAAAAAAAAACACAGACGATAATATGAGACTGAGTTTATGCCATTGGTCTTTTTGACACATTAGGTACAGGTTTATATTTCACACTCCTGATTGAAACAACTCCTACTGCAGGCTCATGAATGAGCTAACTGTGTCATTAAAAAAGCTGCACCAGCATAGACAGTCAAAAACACAAACCCCCCAAAACAGGGTAGATTTGAAATCATTATGGGAAGATTAGGCCACTTTTCAAATTATACATCACGCAGGCCCCCAGTTACAGAAACTACATCTATTAATAGAGTAAACTGGAAGTTACTGGTCAACATGGGAAGTCATGTAATGGTCACATTATGCCTGTTTAACGCATGCAGCTCAAGCATTTTTGTTGTCTTCTGTTTGCCCAGATTTTTTTGTAATACATGTACAACCTCGACTCTTTTAAGCAGAACCAAGTTAAAGAACCTCTTTTTTTAGGACAACCTGGGCTATCAGGGTATTTAGGTTGCAGTGATTTAAGACTAACGATTTCAGAGTTGTATGACCATAAGGACAAAAACAAATAATCATTACAAAATTTAAATCTCACAAAACTTTATGTAAATCACACACAGAACAATGTGCAAAAACACTTACAGCATAAACTATTTAAATATTTACAGGTGTTCTTTACACTTCACACTTCCTTTTGGATTCTTTTAGGAACTGAAAAGTTACCTATATGTCTTTTGTTGACCTTTGGCCACTCCTGATTAGATGCTAAAGTCAAAAAAAAAACAAGAGAAAAAGACACTGGGCAAATTTAATTGATTAATGTAAATACAGGAAGTTATTCTCTAAGGGTCAAATGGTCTTATAACATCACTGCTAGGTTTTTCATTAAAAAATATATATATATTTTTTTAATGAATTTATCACTGTGGATCAAAACCACCAATTTCTGAGTAAAACACTGCACTTCATGGCTTAATTGGAAAAAAAGTCTATTAAGAATATATTTGACCTGTTCAGTCCTCTGAAGACTGACAAAAGAGTAGGAATTCAAACACAGCTGTTACCATAACAATCTGCCATAAGATATAAGTAAACCAAATCAGTGTCACTGCTTGGGGGCACCAGCGATCCCATGGGGTTGGGAGGCTTAATCTATGCACTGACAAAAATTAGACATGGATGTTCAGGGTGTAATCTAACCACTCACCATCAATGGCCTCAAATTGCCCAATTTTATGTAGCTTCTAATATAATAAATACATAAGTGAACTCATAACTCTAGTACATGTAACACAAATCATATAGTTTTTTACAGCCTGAGGTCTCTTGTGTGACCTTTGAAAATATCCCTCAGTAAAATACGAGTGTATATAAGTATGAAATGAGCGAGCACAGAAAGGTTTAATATAAAAACCTTTATTCATCCCCCCATTGGGAAATTCCATCCCTACACAGATGTGTTAGACTCACAAACATAGATGCAAATGCACCATTAAAAAGATGTCTGAGTGATGGTCTGCTCGCTCTCTGAGTGATTTGGGGTTCAGTGTTTTGTTCAAAGGCACCTTGGCAGTACTCGGGAAGTTGAACAGCATCTCTCCAGCTGCATGGCAAACTTCCAGATCTGGTCTACCCAAGGCTCAAACCAGGACCTACCAACACCTCACACAACTCCTTATTGACTATGCCACAGCCACAAAAACACTGATGAGCCAGACAAATCTTCAGGCCTGTAAAAGTGGTTACTGATAAATGGCTACCTAAAACTACAATTTTTTTTCAGGGACAACAAATGTCATCGTGTTGAACATGTTAACCTGGTGAAGAATTAGTCTGCCCTAGTGCAGTCTTTTACAGTCAACCATTAGCCTTATTTGTCAGCTGTGTTTAGACTTCAGCAAACAAAATGAAAGTGTTCTTTTGTGAGGACCATCTCAATGGACAGAATATGTTGGTGTCCTTTTTGTCACAGAGCATATTTTTATCAATAAACTAAAAACCCATGGAAAAAGATCTAGGCATTTGTCAGTGGAGCCCGTGCAAAGCCTGCATCTGGGCTTGTATGAAAAATTATCATCCATGCTGCAATCTATTTTTGTCAGAGCCACTTATACCTTCCGTGTCTCGTTTTAAAATACAACACTGATCCACACACAAAAACACACCCTGGTCAGAGTGAAAGCAAGACAAGAGGATCAGGGTCCCTGCTGTGACTCTTAACAAGATGGTATTCTGCGAGGTCACGAAGGTTGCCAGAGTTCGTGTCTACTTTTAAGGGACGTGAAACTCTACTCATGGTTTCTAACAGTTATCTAATTGGATTAGGCCTCAAAGGGAGGGCCCCCTTTTCATCCCTTCCTTTTGTCCATTCGCCTCACCGCCGAATAGAGCTTAGAAGGCTCCAGACGCCGTAGAGGACAGGCGATGGATTAGATGAGGTATTCTGACCAATTAAGATGAGGCCAGGTGTCGTGCTGATTGTTGTAAAATTGAGACCTTAGCCGACATGTGTCTAATTCCCCTGCTCGCTTCCCCACAAGCACTCATTTCCCTGCTCTCTTTTTCCTCCCTCCTTTCCCCTCTCCCTCCACAGACGTAACCTGAGCTGCCTTCCCTTGACCTCCCTCTTCTGTAGAGAGCTAATCAGACCCACCTGGAGCTCCCCCGGGCTCTGTTAGCTGCTGGCTCAGCTAGCAACAGCTGATCCAGGAAGGAATCCCTGGGGCAAACGCTGCAGGCCAGGCACCCAACACACACTGAGTCAGGATCAACTGAGGAGATTTTCCAACTGATGGTTCATTGAACCTCGAGGAGAATCACCATGAAGCCATGATGGGGAAGTGTGTATGGTTTCGAGTGTGCCCCTGGACCTACTAAAGACAGTTATAGGTCCAATTCTTTTGGGATTACAACACCCTGGTATAGTCACTCAGCAAAAACACAGCATTTAGAACTATTCTGCTAATGCATATGACTGTATCATACAACACAAAGTAGATAAAGTGCCAACTGAAAACGGGGAACAAGGCTTAATCTATGTCCACACATAGGTGAATATTTTTGAAAATACTGCTTTTTCCATGTGTCTTGGCTTTCTGTCTGCATGTAAACAACATTTTAGGAAACTGAAAATGCATTTTGTAGAAAATTCCAGCAGAGGGGAAGATTTTAAAAACTTAATTTAGGGTGTCCGCATTTGGACAGGGAAAACCCAGAATATCACACTCTCAATCTCTCATCAGGGGATGTCTCCAGTGCAACATTATTACGGTTGTTTACATGTGTTGTAGCGGATATTGCTTGGTGTTTATTTTTCAGAGTTGCTGACTGGACTATTTACATGCTAACACAAACTTTCTATCACCCATCTCACTGTGATTCAGCTTTTAAAACACTCAGATGATACAAGGGCTACCAGGGTTTCGGACGAGATCCTGTCTTACTGTGACCATGCTGACTGATGACCCATGGCTGCTTGATTTTATGGTTACAATGGTTACAACAGATGTTGAAACAAAAAAGAGCACCAATGAAACTTTTTTTTTGAACAAGGTTCGATCAAGATTAGTAGATACTATATGTCTTCAATTTAAATATAAACAGGAAGCACTTTGCTCATGGGCACTTCAACAGTGCCAAGGAAGTCAGCTGGCACCTCAACAGTTACCAAACCAACTTCCAGACATGGTTCAGTCGTAACTTGAACTAGCCACCCTATGTTCCCCAACCCAAGTCCTTCCCGACTGGGCTACTACTTAAGCATAGAAATTGAAAAAAAGGAAAAAAAAAAAAGTTTATTACCTTGTAACAGACATCGTTACGAGGTGCGCCACTGACCCCCCAGTCTTAACTGGCAACCACAATGACTGAGTTGACATAACAGACAGACGGTAAGGGCCTCATCTACTAAAGGTTTGTGTATATAAAAACATGCAAACTTGATAAAGCTGATCTTCTAATCAGGTGCACTGAGGGTTGTGTCTGTCAAACGAGCAAAATAGCATGTGCAATCCATTGTTCGCCTTCATGAATATGCAGAATATATGCAAATTATCAGAATGCGCACAACACTGGGAGGAGGAGGTGCAAATGTGATCATTTAGCACCCGCAATGTGATTTATCAAACCTCAAACTTATTGTGGTCAGCCTTTTTGTGTCTTTATTTATCACGTTTAAAAGGCAGGTGCAAACTGGCACAGCGTTACGCACAAATGGCTGCGGTCATTGTGGCGAGAAGGAGGCAAAGGTGCAATGACATAAAACGGAGAGAGAGCATTTTCCGTGCGCGTGTCAACATGATTGGACTTTCAGAAATAAGGTCCCCAACCTGTTTTATTCGCAGAGGTTTTATTATGGGAAAGTTTTTTCTTTGTTCTTCTGTGGGTATCTTCTTTTTATTTCATCAGCAGATCTTCCGGTTTTGCTCACAGCATTCACTTTTTCACATATGGCCTCCCAAATCGTGTTTCTTCTGGCAATGCTGAGATGTCTCTGCTAAAGTTCACCAGTGTGTTTATTTGCCTCCTCAACCAAGACCTCCAAATCCATGGCTCCAGACTTCATTTTGCATTTATGACCACTCTGCTCTCCCAAACTCTCCATGGTGACAGCCGGTAGCACATGCAAAATTCTCCTTAAAAGAGGGCAAGCCGCACCACTTTTGCACCTGTTACGAATTGCACACACAGTCATAGTAGATCATCCGCAACACGCCCACTAATAGCATGTGCAATGTTTTTAGTTTGCACATGCAATTTAGCGCTCACTATTTGGGATCTTAGGAGATCAGGCCCTTAGTGTTCAAAGACTGCTATAGAAAGGAGCAAGACCTGTAACTTAATTCTACCTTTTTGTCTTAATATCTCAATGCATGATGGGTCAAAATTCTTTGTAGGCTTCTCTCTGTTTTGTTTCCCTGGTTCCCCCATAATGCCTTACTCAGTCTCTTAACCCTGTAGTGGAGAGGCCCAACCAGACACTTCCAAGTTGAGCAGAGACCTGTTGTCAGCTCAATTGCTTGTACAGTTAATTTTTTGCTCTAAATTGAGGGCTTTATTTATTTGCACTTAATTATGTGCATTTACTAAGTGGCGAACCATCTTTCCAGTTTTGTGGAGACATTTTAGAAAATGTGGGAGAAAGCTCTTCAAAGTGGACTTCCTAATTTTTGCTGCAAGCTTCTAAAATAGCACACTGTGATTGTTCACAGCAAAAAACGTAGTCCTCTTTTAAGAACATTTCTCTCTCAGTATGTGAAATTTATCTGGTTAACAGAAACAGGTTTGCTGTTTAGTAAATAGAAGTAAAAGAGAATTAAATTACAGGGGAGCCATTCAAAGCACTTTTGTTATCGGGTGGATTTTTAAATACTGTATATTTATAATCCTTTAGTTTTGAAGATGCCACTTGAATTCCTTTTTTAACTCATAGCACACCTTCTTAACTTCTACTGACATCGTAAAAACATAGGTTTTGTTCATCAATAAAGCTCAGAGACAACTATTCAAATCAAAAATAGGAACATGTTAATTTTTTCCTGAGACAATTATGTTTATTTTTTCATTTTTACTAGAAGCATAAGTATTAAGAAAAACATTAGGGTTCACACATAAGCTGTGAACTATAGTGGACAATAGTCCTACATAAGATAAACATTAACACATAACACATACAAATACATGTTTCAGTAAACAGTAATGGTTGCCAGAATTAAATATTTATAAAAACTGTCGAACAGTGAGAGTAAATAGTAGCACCTCTTACAAATAGGAGGTGAGTGAATTATAACAGATGGACCTCCAGTAAGTGCCAAGGTATACTACAACCAAAGCTGCAACATTTAAGGGAAAATAAAAATGTTGCTTTTCACTTTTGCCATTGAAGATGAAGTGCAGGGATGTTTAACTATGCAGCATTAGAGAGCAGGTCAGTTGTCAAAAGTAAACGTTGACGTGAGTTTGCAAATAAACTACAATTCCCATAATGACATAAAGGGGCGGAACCCTCAGAGCAGCCGAGGAGAAATGAATGGGATTTGCCATTATAAACTTCAATGTTTTTTTGTGACGTCAATCTGGATTGGATCCAGATAAATTTGAATTTTAAAGCGAATCCATCAAGTGATGTCAGTGATTTGATTTTTTAAAATACAGCCCAGTGTTAAGTTATGGGATTTTTTTGCAACCTTTGGGAATTTTTGCATCCAGACAAATATGTGGATCGCCACCAAAATGTAATGACTTCTTCCTTGGACCAAACCACACCTCTGGTAACATTTTCATGTAAATCCATCTGGTGGTTTTTGTGTTATCTTGCTAACAGACAAACAAACAAACACACAAACAAGCAAACAAACAAACAGACCCTGGCGAAAACTTAACCTCCTTGGCGGAGGTAAAAATCTATACAATATAAAGAATGCAAGAAATTTAGCCAAATGTGCCCAGGATATGAAAAAAAAAAAAAACTTAAAACCCCTCTGGTCTCTAAAGGACAAAGAGTGAAGCCTCTATTATTTCTTTTTAAACATGCAGCACTGCACAACTACATTCATATATAAATCAAAAAGAATGATTTATACAAAGTTTGTTTTTGTCTTACACAGATGTTGTCACCCTGCTGCTTCTACACAGAGAGCTCCCTGATATCATAGTCAAAAGAGTGTCACATGTAAACAGCTTCATATTCTATAATACATGTAACACTGATTCTCTTAACTATTCATCAAAAAAGCAATAATAACAACAGCCTTTTTCATGTCATTTGGAGCATTAAATTATTCTAATATAGCCAAAGGCCAACTGAGATGGAATCGGGAACATGCAGATCTAGTCCATTATGCATTGTTAAACATTGATCTATGGTTTAATATTTGCTTCCTAGCAGCACTGACAATATGTTATTACCTTGACGGAGGGCCATAATGTGCACTGACGTGCTGGTGATTATTTAAATAAGCCGCAACAATAAATACGTCTCCACATTATCTGGAATATGAGCATGCCTGAGAAAATGTGCAGACGGAGGAGTAAATTTCAAGTTTTAGGCTGCAGTTGTCTGATGTCGTGGATGAAAAACATCAATAAGATGCATCAAAAATCATTATTATGGTGAAATTAGACTGAGTAAAGGAAAATGGGGGAAATATATGTATGATTTAAAACTCAAGTATGAACCAGAACATTCGCCTGGCTGTTTTACATCTCCACAAGATACACAAGTGCCAGATAGAGAAAGTACAGTTATGGATCACGAAGAGCCAGGATGGTTTTTATAGTAGTGTGATTCATAGCTCTTATATGCAAAGTATTAACATCAGGCCTAAAGATCATTACTTTTGAAAAAAAAAAGTTTAAAATGGTAAATGAACTTGAGCTAATACAGCATTTTCAAGTCTCTTTGACTATTCAAAGGAGCTTTACACCACAGGTCACATCTACCCATTCATACTCATTCGCGCTGATGTTCACTCACTGATGGTTCTAAGTTCCTATGAAATCGTTCATCAGTATTAGCTAACACTCACACACACCTTTTTATACCCATTGGCTCCTCATTGATGCAACAGAGGTGAAGTGTCTTACCCAAAGACACATTGCTAGGCTTGCAATCTTATGATTACTTACAGAACGCCCTATCAGACTGAGCCATGAACACTTCAATTCATCCTTGGGCAAGGGTGGACTTTTGTGCAGAATTTGAAGAAATGTCCTGAAAGTGTTCTTGAGAAATCACTTTCACCAGCAAAGGATGAACATGAGGATCATAGATCTTAATGACTGACCTATGACCTCCAAATCTAATCAGGTAACCCTTGAGTCTTGTTTTAAAAAACCCTTGTAATGGTATTAAGAAAACGTGTTTCAAGCAAAGGATGATCATGATGCTTCATGACTTTGAGGATTGCACAAGGACCTAAAAATTCTCATCACCCAATTAGTATGTTAGAGTGGAAATTTGTGCAAAGTTTAAAAGCAAGACCTCAAAGGATTCTTAAGTTGTTGCATTCACAAGGAAGGCTCAGAAGAGATGGAACAACAGACAAGAGTAATAGGTTGTACAACCTGAAAACATAATGGCTGTAGTCTTCCTGGAGGTGTTATAATTTGGATCAACTTTGCTGTAAACACAGACATAACTAGCTCTATAAGCCATAAGCCTAAGGACTAAGTAAATACGCAGGGCAGCTCATACATTGCATAATCCTCACAGCTGTGCAGCAGTGCCTCTGTCTCTTTCTCTATGTGCAGAAGTTTCTTGTGAATAGTTGTCCAAAGATACTAAATCAACATCAGATTGTTGCTAGAAGTTTCTAAAGTGGATGTTTGACTGAAAATGTGTCTCGCAGCAGTTGGCATCCACATCCACCAGGGACGCACACAATTCAGTTCAACCAAGGATGCGAAAAAAGTATTCCTTTGACAGAGAAACAATAAGTAGCAAAGCATCAGCTAAAACAAACATAAAAGCCTCTTGCCAAACACCAACTGTTATGAAAGGCAGCCGAGAGCGAGCATACTGGTATCGCGGCAATTAGAGGAGAAGGGTTAGCAAGGACTCTGCCTCCCCCAGACTTGCACGCCCGCTCCCACACCTGTTTTGCTGCTCCTGGTCCAAACCAAAGAGAGAGAGAGAGAGAGAGAAAGAGAGAGAGAGAGAGAGACCGAGAGTGGTTACTTTGTCACTGTGCCACCTTAGCCCGGCATCGTCTAATGAGATTAGATGGCTCACTAATGAGCTCTACAGTGAGGAGAGTCAACTGTGAAGTGAAGGTCAGAAATTTCATCACCCAAATGTGCTGTTGGATTTCAGGAGTCATTAACTAATAACAAACAAATGATTTGAAGGAATGGTATGTTTGTTGGCCCCTCAAGACTTTTCTCTCTCCCTTCTCTCTGTTTTAATGAGCTTCTAGGGTAAATGAAAAACAGTGACTTTCTACACTCCATGAATTTGACTGATTTTTAAAGTTTCAAATGCTTTTTTTATATGAAGACACTTTTATGGAAAAACTGGATAGGCATTGGAAGCAAAAAGATCTTGTCTCCATAATTTAACAAGACAGACACTATCAGTGATTCCTGAGGTAACATAAGACTTTTGGAAAGTACTAACAACATGCAAAATACTCATCTGTACATTGCATAGTTTAAGTGCAAAACTACAGTGCCCAGCATAAATGAGTACACTCCCTATTAAAAGTAATGCATTAATCAATATCTAAATGAACAAAAGAAAAATTTCCAAAGTTTTGACAAAGCTGAGTTTAACGTAACATTTTTTTTTTTACCATAAGATGAAAATAAGGGTAATATGATAATTAAAATTTTGCTTTGCTCCCACCACTTTGATTGCCATGTACTAATATTTGCATCCTGATCTCGAAACCAACAAAAATACTTTTTTGTGGGCATTTTAAAAAAACTTGTTTGCAATCAATGGTCCACATTTGGGGGAGCATTTTGTGGTATAGTATGCCATAGAAAATGTTGATTCTGAAAGGAATGTAAAGGTTTTCTGACAAATCTGAAGGGGTGTACTCATTTTTGCTGAGCACTGTACTTGTTTATGTTAAGACACAAAAAGTGGGTTAAGTTGAGGTTAAAATTACATTTCCAGAGCTAAATATTATACAATTAAACTCTGTTAAGCACTTTGAATGTTCAGTAGATAAAGCACTTGAGTGGCAGTCTGTCAAAACAAAACAAATCTGGCCAGAAACACACAACCTCCACTCCCCTCCCCTACTCCAACCATCACCTCAGTGTTGTATTTTCATTTAGAAATGAATCCTTAAGTTGATTCCATCTTTATTTCTTTTAAGTATTTAGATATTCAAAGTCTAACACAGTCTCTGTCATTGTGTTTTCACATACTGCAGCAATTGGTAGCAGAGCCAATTGTGTGGAGCTGTGGCACTGCCTTAATAATTCCTTTCTAAAGAAAAAGTTTTCTTTACCCGGAAACTAAAGCAAAATAATATATATATCAGTGTTTTGGCACGTTGGACCCTTTGAACAGTACCCTGGTTATTGTTTAAATGACCCAAAATAGCACTGTTCTCACAGAACATCACTTGAGGTGACAAAGAAAATTGAGACTCTTTTGTCTTACAATGAAGACATGTTAAAATTCACCAAAGTTTGGACAACCTTATCTGTTATAGATTTGTTTGTTCTGATCATTAATGCTGCTCTTTTAGATTAAATCAGATGTTACTTTATGTTTTGGGTCAGTATTGTCCTGAAACAAAACAATACTCTGATCAATTTAATATTCAATGGAAGAATTTGGAGAGGTCTGTTTGGCACTACTTACTGCTATAACTTAAAGGTCTTTTAGTGCATTAAACAACATCAATCCACTACTTACTTCTCTCCTGTATAATCTGTGCTTGTCTCAACATAAAGTAGAAAAAAAAGTGAAAAAAAAAACAAAACATATGGTTTGCAACCAAGATTATCAACTTGCAAAGTTAAGAAAAGTGTTTCTTGCCCACTATTGACATGAAATTCATACAACGTTAAAAACACTGAACTATCCCTTTAAAAGCATGTAACAAACTTTTAGTCTCACATAAAATATATTTCTTGACATTGAATTTTGGTCAACACATCAACAGCCACCTTTTAAATTTAAGGAAGATTAGGCTTACTTTAGTACAGATGTGAATGTGATGCAAGTTTAACGAATTGTAACGTATGAATGTTTCATACGGACGTAATCACAATATTTTGGTAAACCCAACAAATAGTTTTATGTTTGACCTTCACTGTCCCACACAACCTACTTCAGAAATCTAGAAAAAAATTTGCCCAGTATACTTTCATAAAGTAACTTTTACAGTTACATTAGACTTTTTTTGACCACTAAAAATGCCCAGCCATAAAATCCAACAATGATCGTACAAGGTTGTATCCACTTTGTTCAAACTGTGCATCATGAAGACATTTAAAATATAACAGGCAACAAACAACCCACAATTCATCTAATGTTTTCGGCACATTATAATCCAGTCACACATGTAAGCATATTGTATTTATTAAAGTCTATAACCTGCTGAGAGAGAGTGCAAGCTTTCTGCAATAACTTGTATTTTTTCTTCCTGTGATCTTTCCTTGATGTCCCAGTGGTGAGGTAAGCATCAGGGCAAAAAAGGTACCTTATATAATGTGCTGACATCAAGTCATACATGTTTAACCAGGTAATAGAAGGCTGTAAAATAATGATCCATATCGGCTTTTAAGACAAGGTATTAATCTCCAGCATCCTTTTTGCTCCTTTTTCTCTGCCTCACCATTCAGCGAGGGTTAAAACAGATTGACCTCCCTTCAAATAAAATTAATTGTTTTCAGCATTCATTTTATTTGCCACAGAGAAAAAGCTGCAAAGCTCGTGAAATGTTTACCCACATGTCAGCATTTCTTGTTATTGGCACACATCTAAAATGTTTGCATTTGTTTTTTTTTTATCCCAGAAGGATTTCTTATTATGTGTAAATTCCCTGGTAAACCAATGATAAATAAATTTCATTTCAGCAATATCAGGAAGATGTAATCAACGTGCAATTTGCTTAAGTGCACAAAACTATCATTTTTGTTAGCTCTGCATATTTGCTGAAGAAATATTGCACGCCAGAATGTATTAGGCCGAGGAGCATGCCATGCATCTTCGCATCAGACCTGAGAGATCCTTGTCACCACTATCTCCTGTAATCTGTTTAATACTGTTTATGTCCGTCCAAATTGAACATGTGGCATGGAATGACTAATGTCAGACTCATAATTTAGTCATAACGCTCTCTATGTACCCTATAGGGGCCATCTATGGATGCTCAGTCCATGAGTGCACCGCATGAATAGTGATCCATTCACCCCTCACCTTTAAAAGCCCTTATGGCGAGCCCCATTCAGCTGCGAGCGCTCTATCAGGCCCAGACCATCCTTCAGATAAAACAATAAAGATCCACTGTGGACATGTGCGTGTGTACATGTGTGTGTATTTTCAGAGCCAGTTCCTGTGTGGGGATGATCTCACTGACCCACGTGCTGAAGGAGAAAGAAAAAGAGAGAGCTCGAGGTGATGACTTCTCCACTCACTTAGAGAACTTTGACTTATGAGGTGCACTGCATTTAGCCAAGCTAATGCAAGTGAGGGCTGTGCCATTAACCTCGAGAAGAGAGGCAGGCCCGGGCAGTATGATGCATTCAGATTGGCAGAGGACAATATTTCACCATGACAGGCATTACCAATGAATAATTAAGTGTTTAATATAATGATCTAGAGAGAGAGAGAGAGAGAGGGAGTGTAAAGAGAGGAAGAGGGAGACAGAGACAGAGAGAGGAGAAAATGGTAATTCCACAATTCATTGCCCTTAAAACCTATCTGGCATTATTACCCAGCAGCATTGCATGGGGGGGTAGAGGGGCTTTTGTTGAAACAAATAGGTTTTTGATGGCTCCGCCAGAGTAGTAACGGTTATTAGGTTTGAGAACTCTTTCATGATGGAAGTGGTATCCTGCCGAGCGGAGATCATGAAATTTTAAGTGGGGAATTTACAGCAGAGAGAACTGTGGGACAGTGGGGCCGTCTGGGCCGTGCCTGGGGACACATGTGTTTTGGTGAAGCACAATGGCGGTCTAATGTCACAGCAAATAAATAGTTAACAAGCTGGGAATGCTTGTGCTTGTTGGAGCTGCAGCCCAGCTCACAGAAAAATCTCCCCTTCTTTATTTTTTTTACTGGAAGAATTTGGGTTTAGATAGAAGTGACAAGACATTTGGGAGAGATGAAACACACTCACAACAGAAACAAATCTGTCTTTAACAAAATCACGTCAAAGAGTAAAGCCTGCCAGAGGGATTGTTCAATCATGCCAAAAATATAAAACCTAAAAGATGCTGTCAAAAGCAAAACTACTCAGGCTTCTCCAATGTGACTGACAGAGTCAATAAAGAGCAAATATCCTATTCTGCACATTTGTTTTAAAAGAAAGTCTGTAAAACTTTTATAGCTTTATATAAAGTATCAAAGAGGACCATGAGCCATCAATCATCATTTTCATTATGCATTACATAACCTTTGAGTGAAACCTGACCACTACAGTCTGTGACTGACACTCAGAATAAAAAATCAAACCAGTTAACACTTTATGGGACAGTGTTTGCCTTTCACCATGAACAATAAATATTTAGATACGATAGCGTGATTGTTTTAAAGACAACTGTACCATGATCAGCACGTTGCTCAAACAGAACATAAAAAACAACAAAACAAAACAAATTAAAGCTCTTAGCTGTCTACATTATTGGGCCAAAAGTGGCAAGTTCATAAAAATCCAGCACTGACATAAATGTATATTTCTTGATGGCTACCCTCACATTACTTTGATTTAAGATATATCATCATGCAATTATTTTCTGGAGGTTTTTGGTTATCAAGGGTTTTTGATCAAATCTTCTTGAGGTGAAACAATTTGACCATTTAATAAATCAAAACTTACATGTATTGATGTCCAAGCCACACTCTATCACATGGAGCTCGTTGTGGGAATATTTTTTCCTTTACACTTGGCTGTTTTATTCTATATTTATTGTGTATTAGCTGTGATTTTAGTGTGTTTTCAGTGTTTTAAATGGCATGCAAAACTAGAACATTAAGTATTTCCTGATCTGTTTTGGTATCAGTTGCAAAAAGGGCAATATACATTTGCAGGCCACCTTGCCAGTACCTCCTTTCGCTTTTAGATTTGCCTTCAAGTGCTAGAAACATTCCTCAAGATTTTGGTCCATATTGGCATGACAGCATCATGCAGTTGCTGCAGATTCTTAAGCTACACATCCTTCGTGCAAACCTCCTGTCAATCAGCAGTTTTCGTGGAAAGTGAGTGTAGATCGAGCTATCCGTCACGGTTTACTCTCAGAGCGCAAGATGATGCAGTTACAGAATTATTTATGTGAACCGGTGTTGATTGAAAGTTACTTTTTACTAATTACTCCTTGGATAAGTAAAAAATAAGTCATTACTAAGAATCAAAAGTAACTGCTTCATTTTTATAAGTAGATTGATTGATTGATTGATTACCTAATCACTCAAATAAAATAATCTGCTACAGGTTTAAAACATAGTCAACATTAAATGGCAATGTTTTTTTCATCTTGAAGGACACAAACTGAAAACAAACATAACGCTTTAAGTTGACTCTCTCTCCCTCATCCGCCATGCTTTAAAGCCAGCTGCTGCATGTAAACATTAACACGAGACCCACCTGAGACAAACTTTAACAAGGTTACTTAGCATTACTTTGATTGGTAACTGTAACTTTATCACTGTTATAGATATCAAATGTGTATATAGAAGAAATAAGTAGAAATGGTGTGTGTGGAGCGCACCAAAGACAGCCTGTCCCCTGTGATTTTGTCACATGGAACATAACCATAAGCTGGTTAAAACAGGATTAACGAAAAATGTAGCCATTCCAGTGACAGCAATACAAATCACAAAGTTAGATGAATTAAATGCAAAATGGAAACTGGCACTCTAACTCACTGTTTATGGTCATGTCGTATTGTGCAGAAGTATTGGTCAGAAATACATTTTAAATTTAAATACATTTTGTGAGATGGATGCCATGTCTCTGATTTGGGTCTTCCAAGTCAGATAATAAGCACTGACGCAAATTAAAGACTGCATAACATTCTCACTTTTGCTGCAAAAAAATATATATATATTGTTACAATGGATTAGTGAAAAGAGCCTTTTTGTTAAAGGATGGAGTCAACTTGTGTTTGAACTAGTTCCTCTTGAGTATCTTACAAGCATATTCATGCAAAGAAAGATCAGTTTTACAAAGTCTGGCAGCCTTATTTTGATTACATTGGACCTGATCTCTCTGCCATTATTGTTAAGGGAGTTTCTTGAACCTGTATTTTGACCTGCTACAAGCAAACAATGGCTATTGCCTGTACCTTTGTTGATAATTGATCCCACTTGAGCTGTTTGTTTAGGTTTTGTTTTTGTTTTGATCTGTATGTTGTTCTGTATACTTGTTGACTTATTAAGTCATTTCCAATATTTGTGATAGTTTGTTTCATGTATAATCTAAGAAAATTCAATAAACATAATGGACAAATAAAAAAAGAAAGTTAGATGAACGTCATAAAAGAAGGACCAACTTGTTGATTTGTGGCAACAACACTTTACAAAAACAAATGTCAAATCTGTCATTACTTTCCTACATGTGCATGTGTGTCTCAGTTTCAAAAACTGTTCATATTTTTAAAATCCTTTTGTGTGTGCCAGGCTCCAGTGTTTGAAACATGCTACACAAACAAAGCTGCCTTGCCTTAAAGGATAATTTCTCCAACAAAAGCAGGTTAATCAAAAAATAACTGCCACAAACACAGAGATGTAAATATATTTTCATTGAGCAGCATATCCACAGTGAAACCTTTCTGCATTTTCAACTTCCAGCAACAAACTTCAGCACTTTCCCCAACTTCTTGCAAAACCAAATACAACCAAGTGGCCAAACTTCTCAATCAATGTTGTCCTCTAAAAGGGAGCAGAGCACTGCATTCACACATTGGCATGATTTGCAGTCCACCCACGCTCTCCAAACACAGTCTTATATGTCTCCAAATGCCCAACTGAGAGCTAATTTCGCTCCTCACACTGGTGACCTTTGGCATCATATATATGTAGTGCTTGCTGCCTGTATGACAGATTCCCATGCATATTCATACCTACATATGGCCCACCAGAATGAAGCCTGTCTGCTCGCTGCAGATTCTGCAGAGCGCGTGAGGCAGTTCATTACCGAATGTTCTCAAATGGGTCCAGTTGAACCCTGAGGATTTGCCCATGTGTGTCTGCGAGGGGCTAATGGTGGGATCACTTTTGGTTGTTTTTGTGTGTGTGGGAGGGAGATGTGTTTGTATGGGGGTTGTAAGGGAGAGTGGGATTGTGTTGAAAAGAGTGGAGGGGGTTGGATAAGTGTGTTTGTGTGTGGTAGAAGTGATGGCAGCGGTGGGAAGTGTGTGTGTAAATGTTGGGGGTGGTACATGTCTGCGTTTGTGCATGTGCTCCTGTCTTTGAGCACTGTGTGGGAGTGTGTTTGTGCGCGCTGTGGCACACGCTCACAGGCTTTCACTTGTTTGTGAGGTGAGAAGAGAGAAAAGTGGAGTCCCTCAGCATGCCTCCACCTCCTCTTGCTCCATCTGCCCATTTCGCTCGCTTCTCCATAAATTAAAAACGCTCTACATCTGCTTTGGGGTACATTGTTAGTTGTGTGCATTCGGTGGTTCCTCTGTTTATGAAAAATTAAACACTTTTCTTGCATTTGATTATTTCCC
This sequence comes from Cetoscarus ocellatus, assembly GCA_037902135.1. Classification (NCBI taxonomy): domain Eukaryota; kingdom Metazoa; phylum Chordata; class Actinopteri; order Labriformes; family Labridae; genus Cetoscarus; species Cetoscarus ocellatus. Next base: position 105,911 of record JBAMNC010000815.1, read on the forward strand.
AACTCCCGCAAGCCCCTCTGCAGCAAACATGACAGAGGCCTCATGCATCACCCTGATATGCTGAGAAGACGACCAGGGTCTGCATCTATGGAAGGGGGAACTATCTTGGTGAAGAGAAAAAATAGTAATTAACACTAAGTATTGAACCGTTAGCAGAGGAAATACACCAAAACATACAGATTCAAGGTATATCAGATAGAAGTGGCTCCACACATAAAATATACCTCTTCACCACTGACGTCTCACTTTTTATTAAACATCCACTTAGCTCCATTCCAGCACTCATGAAATGTCTACAGGAGTGCGGGATGATTCCTAGATACAAAATTAATCTAAATAAGTCAAAGGTGATGATGTTATAAGGGGACTGGCCTACACAGTTGAATGAAGTCGTCTCTTTCGTCAGGTCCACACAAGGATTTAGATGCCTTGGGATTCTCCCAAAACTTGACCCAAAAAAATTATCTGATGCAAATGATGTCAAGATGATCAAAGAAAGATAGAGACATTAAACACTGGGAGGTTCTTCCTCTTTCTCTGTTTGGTAAAGTTGAGACAATAAAAATAAACCTGCTTCCAAGATTTCTCTTTTTTTTTCAAATCCCTACCCATAACAGTTCCAATCACTATATTTAATATGTTAAATAAATTTCTACATTTATATGGCAAATAAAAGACCATGGGTGAGACATAAGACTCTCTTTCTGACAAAGGAGGGAGGAGGCTTGGTCCTACCAAATTTCAAGTATTATTGGATATAGTATTATTGGGCAACTCAACTAAATGCAATAGTGAGGTGGATAGGATGGACAAAAACAGAAATATCAACCTTTCCTTTTGTTGATATGAAGTCTGTCAAAAAGTTGAAAATTAATAAAGAATGGATTAAACATATTTTGCAAGTTTGGACTGCAGTCAAAAAGATGCTTTTAGGACCAGAATCAATCTCAAGAGCCATGCCTATCATTGAAGACATAGAGTTTCCTCCATCTATATGGGACAATGGGTTTAGGAAATGGGCAGACAAAAGTCTCTGCACAATTAACCAACTATTTGATTCAACAGTAATCAAACCATTCTCCCAACTTCAGAGACAGTTCTTACTACCATCAAAAGACTTCTGTAAATATCTCCAAATATGGCATTATATTACAAGTCATAAAGGTAGGGATGCAATCAGCAGAGACACAAATAAAACTGAGCAATACTTAGTCAGTTTGCAGAAAGGGGCTCCCAAAACACCCTAAATATTAAAGAAAACTGGGAATTAGAATTAAATGTTACAATTCATGATAAGGTGTGGGAAGAGTTAAGAACCAACAGCCACAAAGGACTAAAAAGCCAATTATGGAGGGAGTTTGATTAGAAATTAAAAATGAAGTAAAGACTAAAACAAGTCTTTGTAATGGAGCTGATGACTGCAAGACTTCAAAAGGAGATGGACATTTTCAGTCCTTTTTCCAAAGGGAGAATTATTATAAGGGAATCACACTACTCAGCCTCCCTGGAAAGGCTTACTCCAGGGTGCTGGAGAGGAGGCTCCAGCCAATTGTCGAACCTCAGATCCACGGGGAACAGTGTGGATTCCACCCTGTCCGTGGACTAGCTCTACCCTTGCAGGGCTTCTTGAGGTAGTGTGGGAGTTTAGCCTTCCGGTCTATATGTGTTTTGTGGACTTGGAGAATGCCTACGACCGTGTCCTTTGGGGGATCTCGTTGGGGATACTGCAGGAATATGAGGTTCCAGGGCCTCTGCTGAGAGCCATTCAGTCCCTGCACGACCAAAGCGAGGGTTGTATCCGCATCCTCGGCACAAAGTCGCATGCGTTCCCAGTGCGTGTTGGCCTCTGCCAGGGTTGCCCCTTGTCACAATACTGTTTGTGACTTTCATGGACAGGATCTCAAAGCACAGCCAAGGGAAGGAAGGTGTTCAGCTTGGAGACGTCAGAATTTCTTCTCTGCTCTTTGCAGCAGATGTTGTTCTGTTTGATTCTTCAGCTGGGGACTTCAGCAGGCACTGGAGCATTTTGCGGCTGCGTGCCAAGTGGCTGGGATGAGGGTCAGCACCTCCAAGTCTGAGGCCATGGTTCCTTACCTGAAAAAGGTGGATTGCTCCCTCCAGGTGGGGAGCAAGTTCTTGTCCCAAGTGAAGGAGTTGAAATATCTGGGAGTCTTGTTCATAAGTGAGGGTAAAATGGACCAAAAGATGGATAAGGGGATTGGTGCAGCATCTGCAGTGCTGCAGACTCTGTACCAAACTGTTGTGGTGAAGAGGGAGTTAAGCCGCAAGACAAAGCTCTCAGTTTACCGCGCCATCTTCGTTCCAACCCTCACCTATAGTCATCAGCTCTGGGTAATGGATGAAAGAATGGGATCATTGCTCCTTCGCACTGAAAGGGGTCAGTTGAGATGGTTCAGGTATCTAATTAGGATGCCCCCTGGGCACCTTCATGTGAAGGTTTTCCAGGCATGTCTAATGGTGAGGAGACCCCAGGGCAGACCCAGAACCTGCTGGAGGGATTATATATCCCTTCTGGCCTGGGAACACCTTGGAATCCCCCAGGAGGAATTGAAAATTGTGGCAGAGGAGAGCAAAGTCTGGGCTGAGCTGTATGGGCTGCTGCCCCCACGACCCGGTCCTGGATAAGCGATGGCAGATGGATGGATGGATTTTCACTCAAAGGTGGAGCTGTATTAAAATATATCTGGGTGTCTAATAAGAGATATGGTCCCATGTCACAGAATGTTGTTTTGTAAAACTGAAAAAATCGATGAATCAACAGTTTTTTAAAAGATGTTAGAATAACAAATCAAGCACTGCAAACCTCTAAAATCCCCAAAACTGTTTCAACGGTAGTGTGCATAATGTCCAGAAAGTGTCAAATTTGTGTTTATGGCTTGAAAAAAAAATCTTACTTAAAATTTAAAATATTCAATATTATGCCTTCTTTCACCTTAATTTCCTTGCTCAATTTTTTGGTAGAGGTTAAAAGAAAAAAAAAACATTAATTGCTGCTTTTTGTGCGAAAAGGGGACAAAAGAGCAATAAATACAGACATACATAAGACATTTGTATTTAAAATTTTTCTCATGCTGTGGGACATAGAGGATTGATGAAATTTACTCTTTCCCTTAATCACATCAGCCCTTGAGTATATGACAACATGGTTAACTGAAAAGAGGGTCAGGGATTGGAGGGTAAAGGGAAAGAGTTATGCATTTTACAAAAAGCTCTGGTGACAAAAGGCACCACCAATATCCGAAGACAATCGTGGTCCATCACAAGTTAATAACCCAAAACATGAATGAGATACAGACACAAAACTCTACTTTCAATCACAGCTCACACTTCTTAAGTGGAACTCTTTTATGTAACATGATGTGTTTCAAAGGCAACAATAACCATGCAGTGCCTGTCATGATAGCTCAGACATCCTGGTGGCCAGAGCGAGACATGTCCCTTTACGAGGATTAAAATTTAGGAATTAAGGTCATGTAAGTTCTCAACTTCAAAATATATATAACATAGGATTCATCATTTTGTACTGTAAGTAATTTAGACATTCAAGTTTCCAATTTTCAGAAAATTCTACAGATTGCATCTTTAAGTATGCAACATGTGCTTTCTTTTGAGCTGTGGTTTGACTTTTATGTTAATAAGAAAGACAAAAGAGCACAAGAATGTTCATATTAAGTCATTACAGATCCAGTGGAGGTCTGCAAAACAGCCACAACTGCTAAATGAAAGAATATCTGCCGATTTTTCACTTCAACTGTCAACATTACAGCCCCTGTGTGGTGCAAAACTCCCAAATGTGCACTTGTTTCCTTCTCTAAATGGATTCAGTGACAAAATGACTGCCCTCATGAAAAAGGCTTTGCAGTAATTCAGAGCATCTGTATGCATGACGATGTGTAGCAGCAGATGAATAGACATTTTAAGGGACAGTGCAGTTAATTGGGACAAAAGGGAGCACAGGATGCCCCCTCACAGCAGCCAGCCTGGGGTGGAATAATGAGTGTAATCAGAGGTTGTGGTCACAATGTCGCCCTATACAGAACACACAGGCCACTGGGGAGGATCCGTGTTTGTCTTTGACATCAACACGCGGGGCTGCGGGGCACTCATATTTGGCCATGGTTTGGTAACTGTGAGCCTTGCAGCAGAACAGGTGTAGCAGGCCGACGAGGCCATCAATCTCTCACTGGCCTGTCTCTGTAGGATTCAGGGTTAATTATCATCAAATAAGCCATTAAGGAGAAAGATGGAGGCGCACAGGATGAGGGGATGCTAACCTTGGCAAGAGGGGGACAGCTGGGTGGAAGAGTTGGGTTAACCTCGCTTTGATTGTGTTGCTAAGTTACGGCTTGTTTTGTAGAACACAAGTAATTTCTAGACCAAATGCATGGCCAAAAAAACTGAAAACACTGCAAATACCACATGGTGCACTGGACATAATCATTTAATATCACCATTTATCACAAAATTACTGAAGTACAGTAGACGGCACCATGGCAATCTAAAGCAATACCTGGAGAAAACTGACCAGGTTGTAACACAGACTGACTCTTAAAAACTACTGATAAACTATAAAAGGACTGAATGATGGTTATGAGAACACCAACCGCTTTCCATGGGCCCATCCTCAGTAAGTCAGCTTCTAACTATTTCTATTTCTAACCACAGTTAATTTAAGATAGAGCTGTACAGTATATGGCAAAGATGAGCTTTTGCAACAAACATGATGCAAGAGTCTGTACACATTGCATCAAACACGTTTGGAAATTTCATGTAAAAAGCATTGCTTCTTAAATATGTTAAGAGTAAGATCTGATGTACACTATGGTTCAATATGATATAAAAAGATAAGATACAATACAACTACATACAATATAAGTTTATACGATAAAATACAACATAATACGATGCAATACAATACCACACTTAAGACTGCAATTTGATGTTAAAAGTGATGTTCTATGATACCATACCACAGAATATTATGCTATACAATTCAGTGCAATCTGATAAGATGCAAATCAATATGATACACTTTGATGAGATGCAATACAACTCTGAATGATAAAATGTAATCAGATGATTTTCAATGCTATGCTAGGTTATGCTGCTTATTGCTGCATGGAGATGCAGCCACGCCTGTGTATCAAATTTTGCAAATTATTTTGCATTGTCTTAAATGCTGTTGTAATATGACTGAAAGGTGAGGAGCAGTGTGCTAAACAAAATCAAATCAAAACATTTTTGTTTTATTTTACAGGCTGTAAAATAAAACACAAATGAAACATCCTGTTTCTATATATTGTGATTCAGATTGTTTTGAAGGTTTTCAGGAATTCTGCTTAAATAAAATAATCTCATTGACATTACAAACAAGGTCCTCTTAACCGACATACAGGTACATATTCTTTAAACAGCGTGTACATCACCTATGTGACAGGAGGGGGCATGGAGGCTGTAATTCTAAGTCTGCATACTTTCGAGCAAAAATGATTGGTAGTGCCAAAATTGAGTTCAGAAACATTACATGTCTGCAAAAATCCAACGTCTTCCATCCTTAAGCTACTCAGTAGTTAAGATTCAATATAAAATAACTGTAGATATAGTTAAATACAATTCTAAATTATTATTCTCAATGTAAGATTTAAATCTCCTTGTGTACTTTATTATGTGATGTGTATATAACCTCTAACTCATAAGGTGACATTTTTTAAACATACAGAGCTTGTGATCTGGCTCCTGCTGAGTCTGCAATATGAAAAGCTTTGAGCCCTTTTGTTACAGAGTATGATGATAGACTGTAGAATAATTTGACCACCCTGCTACGATTATTAGGAGGGGACATGTTCTCAGGTAAAAAGTAATGACTGAAGGCACCAAAGGTTTGAGTCTATGTTAAAATTATATAGATTCATACCGATATAAAACACCACCATAAAGGGCTCTTTTTATGGCAGTGCCCCTGTAGTCTTAAAGGTATCCATCTCGTCCTGGATTACTTTCTAATGCATACATGGAAAATGCCATTAGGGTTTCTTTTCGTGCTCTTAACATATTAATTGGCATTGCAGCGAATGTCAGCCCATACAGTAAATTGTCTCCGGTGAAGTCAGCGACACCTGACCTATAGAAAATTTTACAGTGTGCCTATACCTTCATTTATCTACTCAATGTGCCCATGAATATTTAAGGTTGACAATTAAACCGCAGCTGACCTGCGGGATGGAGCTGGGCCAGTGCTGTCAGAGTGAGGCAGCATAAAGGCACCCACGCTATCACACTAATCAAAACCCTCCAAAATGCAACCAACCCCCCTACATGCTCCCACCTCATATTGATGCACAACAAAATTACGCAAAGGCGCACATGCTCTGTCACAATGTCACACGGTCACAGTGACACGGCCTGTGTGTGACAGGCATGTCACGTTATGTGTCATGTTTATGGGGGCATCCAGTGTGGAGGGTTGTGTTTGGTGTATGTAAATGTTTGGACTGGGTCAGAGTTAATGCATGTCAGTATCCTGCTTCACCTTGGTTTGGTGATGCAGGGATGGATATGTGTAAGGGTGGGAGCTCTAAAACTGAATGCTGAACTCAGATAGCATGTCATATGAAATGGTTTACAAAAGAAACATACATTTGAAAAAAAAAAACATATTTGAAGGAAAGAGTGCAGATGTTTACATTGAGATGTAATTTAGATGCCTTAAATGAAACTGTTTTCTTTTATTAAAAACAATGGATAACATTCTTATTCATGGGTAAAAAAAAAAAAAAGTCCTAAATGTGATATATTGATTTAAAACTGTCCCAATTTTGTTAGTTGAAACTGTTGGAGCAGATTTTTTTGTTTTGTCCAATGTTCGCTAACTTAAAGGATCAACCTTCATTTATGGTGCAAAAAGCTAAGGTGTTAATGGATGCAAAATGCATTTGACAATATAGACATGTTAAACTTTGGTTTTCAGTTTACCATTTATAACTTAAATGCATTGAATTAAAATACATTTTTATCTTATTATAGCATTTTAAATTATTGTACTGTGGTTTCAGAGGTATGGTCACTGTGAATATAAAGGTTCTAAATGGCATCATCAATACTGATTACTCTAAAGAGCACCCTGCTACAGTTTTCTTCTGTCAACATTTCTTTTCATCCTCTGATTCATTTGACCACTCTGTTCCTTTACAGAGGTTGGCTGATAAAGGGTTAATTTACAAAACACACAAAATGCTTTGAAATTGCTTGACTGGTAGAGAGCAATGTGTTAAAGCTGATAGTCTATTGTGTAGTTTTCTTAAATTATTGAACTGGCATTCTGCAAGGGTCCACATTAGGTCCTATTTTATTTATCAGTTAATCTGAATCAATCAATGTAGAAACGTCACCAATGCAAAGCTGTCTGTTATACTGATGATAGCATACTCATCTTTAAAATTACAAGCTGCATTCTAAAAAAAAAAAACTTCTGTTCATGAAGATGACAATAAATTATGATAAAACCAAAATAATTTGCTTTTCAAGGGTGAAGACACAAGTTCAATGCAGCCCTCAGAATTATTCCTTAAAATGTGGTGACTGTACATGTTTAAACATACAAATCCCTGGGCTATTTGCTGTGAGGCAAAAAACTTTGAGTCAGCACACTGATTGACATAAAACTGACGTTGATGGTTTCCATCATCGAAACAAACAAAACTGTTTTCCGTAACAAGAGAGATACTTTAGCAACATGTATGCCTGTAACTAATAATGTTCATATTCCATCAAAGAATGCTACATCATCTTCTCTGAAAATGTTGGACCAGATGAATCACGTGTTTTGTTCCTGTTATGGGTTTCCACATCAACCATTGTATAATCTAATTGGTTTGTCCTCTTCTTACTTTATTGAATTTGATAAAAGCAGCTGTGTGGATTATTGTAATTCTGGGTTGTTTGGGCTGAAAATAAATGGATTGTGGTATCTGAAAAGGATGTGCATTTTCTAAAAAAAATCTCTCTTCAAAAACTATAAAATCAGCTGCAGAACATTTTAAGATTCTTCAGAATGGACCGGTATGTGCTGACCAAAGCAGGACTCTGCTTCTGTGTGCTTTGGGAAAATTTTCATTTTGTAAGAAGGCTCAGGTGAGGCAAACAACCAGCACCAGACATCAGAAAAATATGGTAAGCAAAAAGTAGTATAAAAATGAATATTTAGTTGCAGAATAGACCAATGCTTCCTTCAGATAATGTTGGAGATCAAAAACAGGGCTAATAGTCCAAGAGTACTAGACTCAAGATTAAATAAGGGTGATGTGAACAATGTTGGATGTGGCATTATCCTTTAATGTTTTTCAGATTCAACCACTGTCGCTGTAAATACTTCTTTTTCTCTTTACGATACAAGTCGAAATCAATGCAACAATACAAACTTTTCCACCAAACTCCAGCAGTTTAAAATTCAGACTGATGGTACAATAACTTCAGTAAGGAAGAATGTTCATCCCATTCCCAGAGTGTTCCAGTGCCCTGACTCCAGCAATGAGTAACTCTGACCAAAGGCTGTGGTTGAACTAATCAACCCTAAAACTACAATTTTAAAAGTCCCATGTTATGCAAAATACACTTTCTATTTGTGTCTATACAAATGTCCATGACCTGTCCACAAACCCAGCAAAGGAAAAAAAAACACATCCATTTTTAAGGGGTTTGATCATACCAATTCACAAGGATTTACTCTAAAACAGCATATTCAGGGCAGGGCTGAAACAGGGGGGTTTATAGGCAGGGTAAAATCCAATATCTGAGTGGATTTTGGGGCAAGGAAGGAACTCAAAAAATATGTTCTGGGGACATTTGGGACCTGTGTAAACTTGTTGAAAAGAAGCACAATGTGTGACTTTTAAGGTGAAAAGGTTACATATTTTAAATCTTTAAATGTAGGCACGCCTTTGCTCACAAATAGACTGGACTAATATCAGTATGATATGAGTTTAACACATTTCTGGTTCCCTCAAGTGGGCAAAATACAACTTAGATCCAGGTTCATAAATGGGTAATGGAGTTTTGTAATCTTAAACGACGTGATGATTATTTGGTGAAAATATTGTCTGTTGAAATCTAATGGAAAAAAGTGTTTGCAAACCATCAACTTATTAACTATTCTGCAGTGCTGTGGAAAATGAAAGTGACGCATCCCTGCAGTAATAATGTATGGAGTTCAACCAGTGCTTCCCTGATGTCAAACTCTGGAGCGATATCTGATGTGATCTCCCACTTACAGCATGCCATATTCCTTGACAGATATCCATATGTACAGCCTAAATGTAATAGCCATCACATTATGCTAGACTGATCAGGCTGATTTAAGATGCCTCTCTGCAAAGTGCCCATGCTGTCACCTTATTTTCATCTCCAGCCTTGTATTAGTGCATTTGTCCCTCTGAATATGGGTTATACAGCGCAGTACTGGTTTTAATGACGTAAATAATGCAGCAATTCCGTTAAAATTAAGCAGCCTTACAGATGTCGTCCTTCCTTCTCTCATATCCAGTGTGAGCCACAGTGTCTATAGGTCAGATTACTTTTTCAAATGGTATGAAATATAAATGAACTAAAGCTTTTTCTACCCCCTTAATCACTCCCTTATATTTTTATCACTGTGGCCATGAGGATGGAGAGGGAATGACTTCCCATTCTAATCATATCGCCATACCCTGAGGTTAGACCTTCCATTTTGCATACCAGAAGAAAATGGCATTGAAAGGGAGCCTTGATATACCGTTAGTGTTAAATATATGTAAAAATTATTCCATTTATTCTTGCTTCAGCAGTGCATTATGTCAAACGTAAACCCATCAATCAAGAAAATCATTTAGGACAAGCTAGACATATAACTCACTCAAAGTTTTCTACCTCATAAGAGTCTTTTCAAACTTTTATGGACTGACTGATTCCACCCAGATATGAACTCTATTACCTTCAAGCATCCCGAGCATTCATGATGCAGCAATTTGGTGCAAAAACATTTTTCTTCAAATTGTCTCACACTTTGACAAACCCAATCCTGATTCTTTCAATGCCAAGTTCCATTTATGAGAAATGTCTGGTTAGGGATCTATCATTATGGCGAACTCTCGCTCACTGTTGAATCATTTCATCTCATCTGGAAGCCTGTGGACTGTGCCGCGGCCACTGTTTCTACACACACACTATTATTTTGCACAAGCAGTGATCTCCACAGGCAATCTGCATCTAGCAGCGGTGAGTGTTTGCCTTGGGAATTGAAATCAGACACCTGTCGACACGCTGGAAGTTGTTTTTTTTTCTCTTCTACAATACAAAAAACAAGCGAGGCATATCAAAGCAGCAGAGTGAAAATGTCTCCTTGTGGAGTATGAGGGAAAGTTAGGTTGTAAAATCTGAGAGGTGATGTGGTTGTCAGGCTTTGGGGACTGCAATAACACTCCTTCTTCGTGCCTCATCATTGCTGACTTCTGGGACAGTAATCACAGCTTAAATGGAACCACCACGATGATGACAGCAATGGGGGTTTATTATTTTCTCTTAATACCTCTGCAATAGATTTCAAGGTATGAAAGGGTCTCTTTCTTAGTGATATGGGCTTTTATCACTTATGAATAATGCTTGAGGATTATACACTGCTCAAAAATGACTTTGGACAGCCATAGGACCAGTTTCACAACCAAGGATATTTGAAATTACATACAGTAACTGATATTGGCTTCTCATTAAAGATACATTAATTGCCGCTTTAATTATTTACGGGCGGATATTTTACTCCTTTTCAACAAGTTTACACTGGTTCCAGATCTGACCATATCTTTTCAGATTTGAACCAAAAAATTCACTCAGGTACAGGATTTTGCCATGCCTATAAACTCCTTTGTCTCAGCCCTGATCAAACAGGCACTTTAAGTGACATCCTCTTGAGCATGAGAATCATTGGCCAGGCATTTTTAAACAGGCTGTTTGATTACACATGATCCCAAAGGACTGAATGAGAAAAAGAGGCAGGAAAGGGCATATTTATTGTTGTATACGGGCGATTATACAAAAGCCATTAAAAAGGGCATTTTGCATGGTATGGGATAGGCTGCTCCAGATATGCAGGGTGTAAAATAAATCAATTCTGCAAATTTGAATGAAATCAGGCTGCCAGTCCCCTGGCAAATACTCTGTTCCAACTGCAACACTGTCACCTGGCTCTAGTGTCAACTTTAGCTCCAGCTAATGGATATTGCTTTAATGCATCTCTTTCTGGATGTAAACAAAGCACACTGAATGACAGAAAATTACTGCTGGCATTTTGCCAGTATTTGGCAGTATTTTGATGTAACAAAATGGAGATAAAAGGCTTTGTGGGTAATGTAACATACTTGCATAAAACAACACAGCTATGACTACATTTGTCACAAGCATTTTTGAATTTATTTGCAGGGTAATAAGGCAGGGTAACTGTGAACGGAATTGCCCTTCAGGGATTAATAAAGTTGTCTGAATCTGAATCTGAATCTGAATCTGAATCTGAAGGAGAATGTTAGAATCAGCCACATTTCAGCCAGTAGAGCAACGTCACATAGTTACCCACCAACATTGTGATCATGTGTGAAATAAATGGCACCCAAATTTAACCCGTTTCCTATGTGTTTTCTTAAAGATCCTGTCAAGCAAAATCAGAAAATTGACTCTCAGAACATCATGTAGGAAATATCTTGCTTAAAACGTTTAAAAAATGTGCTGTTGCATTCAGATCATTACAGTTCCTTACCCCGTTCACTTTAAGGCTTGTTTTTTAGCAGAGGCAAATCAGGGGCTCAGTGATAGACTTGTGGTCCTCATGCATTACACTGCCATGCTTTAATGATATAAAAGTGCTGGGCATCCTTGCTTGTGCAGTCTGTCATTTTGTATTTAATAACCCTAACACTCCAGCACTAGGAATTAGCAACAGCATAAATGCTGGTGTTTTAGTAAATATTGAAATTTGCTGAACAGTGATTGGTAAGGACAACCAACTAGACTCTTGCCCTTCTGCTTCACTGATGGAGGGCCACCAAGCGGTGGCTTTTGTTATGACTCAGTAGACTACGTATGTTATGGCATAGTTTGTCACTGGGTCACACAGAGAAAATAACATGTAGAAAAAAACATGCAGAAGGCGTGTTGTGTTTAGAGTCTTGCTAATCTAAAGTCCAGGATGGTGAAAAGAAGCTGTCACTGGCAGGAAACATTCTACAAGTCTGACTTTGCAGTTTTCCATTGAACCAAGGTAAACTGTCGGCAAAGCACTCTGCAATCGCTTGCCACGCAAACTAGGAAGTCCACTTTTAATATCTTTCCTCATTATGTGAAACACATCCACCAAACGTAAACATCAGTTTTCTCTTCAATTAATACAACCTGTGAAGTGCCTTTCTACTTCTTCAGTATAGACCAGAAAGTAAAATGTGAAGGTGGCAACAGGTGACATGAGTCAGTCTCTTACTCTCCACTGTATCTGCTCAGTCTCCTCTTATTATCTCTTGTTATTATTGTTCTGGCTGATTTTTTTTATACTGTGCAGTTAGCATATCTAAAAGAAATAATACTAAAGAAAATGGTTTTGTGGCTAATAACATAACTTCTGTAACTTATGAAACTTAAATGCATATATGTATGTCTTACAGACTTAAATATTAGACTGTTGGCTCTATAAAATTTTTAATAATATTAAACTGGATTTTCAATTCCTCCACGAGGGACATCCCTTCTTCTAGTCTTAGTTTTTAGCATTTAAAAATAAAAGGCTCCCATATTGTCAAAACGGATTGGGTTTATCCATCCACCAGGCTATTTCTGTCTCTTTATCTATCTCTCTTTCCCCTCATCCCAGTCTGTTAAATGCAGCAGTGTGACATTCGGGTTTGAGTTACCAGCCATTTGGACCACTCTGTTGTCTAAATGCATCCCCTGAGGGATAGTTTCAAATGTGTGATTCCCTGTCCTGGGGGAAATAACAGCAGTTGTGAATGCCATATTGACGGTTTTCCTTACCCTGGTGTTTTCCCCATCAGGTCAGGATCTACAGTAAAGAACGAGGAAAAATGATGTCAAAGGGTCATAGAATTGAATCCATGAAAACTGACAAAAGTGGATGATGGGAAGACAACAAAAAAAAATCAAGCTTTATGCATTTAACGGTGTGATTCTCCAAAACAAGTTAAAGCTCTCATAAAGACCCCTGAGGTGGGTTTATTTGGGGCTGATTTCTTTGCTAATCTTTTTTGTACAAGTAAAAGCAGTGTTTTTTTATGAATTTTTTCATTTGTATTTGTTTGAAATGGTCTCATTTTGAAGGCATGATAAAAAGTCTTTATAATATGCTATTCTTTACAGGGGTTTAAGAAGTTTCCTTACACTGCATTTCTGTTCAATTTGTTAAAATCCATTGCATAATATGTGTCTCATTTTTTTCTTTTATCATTTTAATATACATCACATTTATTAATTTTAATACAATTTCTCTACCAGCACAGCATTATAAAAGCACTGAATAGGTTATCTTGAAGTTTCACACTTTATCCAGTCAAATGTAAAACTGCCATTCACATTACTATAATTGGCAATAAGCTTGATTGCCTTAGGCTAATGGATATCTACTATATTGCATTGTATATTGTTATCTTTCATACAGGAACAACTTCGTATTTAGCCTTATTTGGCAAACCATGCTTACTATTTCTCTTTAGATCCTTTAACAAAATCCTGCCTTGACATTCTGTTGCAGTAAGAAATATGTTGTATTAGTGAAAGTACTATTGCTGATATGACTGTTTCATTGTGACTTGAACAGAAAAACTAAAACCTATGTTAAGTTTATAATGTTATCATGAAAAAAAGGTATCATTTCTGCAATCTGTACCTATTTGGTGCGTTCCAGTTGTACTGGGAAGGCGGGATTTCCGACTTACGAGTGGGAAATTTCAACTGGAGCACCCCGGGGGGATCCTCACCACCCCCGAGTTGACAATCAAAGATGGCTGCCGCCAGTGTAAACAGTTATTAAGCTCCTATAATAATCCATTTATTAGCACTTCTGACTCATGTTTGTCGCACTAAATCAGCCGTATACATAGTACTGTTCGACTTATATTTATGGAAATGCTGCCATAGTGTTATTTACATTCTTCATGTGGAATGTGCCAACTACAACGGAAGGCGTGCTAACAACGGCTAACAATAGCCTGGTAGATCAGCACGTTTTTTCCAACTTTGTAACTGGAACGCTGACAACATGGAGATGACGTCATTCCCACTTCCCTCTTCCCAGTTCCGCTGTTAATGGAATGCAGCAATTATTTAGCATGTTTTACCATCTGTAAAGCCTTGTAAATAACTACATAATTTAGTAAACACATAGTATATTAACTCTGGCTCCAGGCTTTCAATCTATACAGTTACTAAAGTTAACAAGTAGAGATTCACTGCTCAGCTTGGCCCAGCTCCATGGTATACTTGTTTTAAATTAAGGATTCATCAGGTGTGTTTACAAATTGATGGACATCTACTTTTGTTTCATGGGTAAAATTCACTAACCTTGCAGTGTAGATGGACCTGCCTGATTCAGTGTCTGTAATCAGATGGATCCATCTTCCAAGCTTGTTTTACGAAGTGGCTCATGTTCTGTCATTTAGACCCCTGCAGTAGCTCCCACCTACTACATTATCTGATTGGCAAATAATGAACTTGATTGACTGAGCAATAGTCTAATCACCAGCCTCTTTTGAACAGTTCTGCCCATTCCCAAACACTTTCTATGGGCTCTGCCCAAGTTGGACTAGTGAAATATACTGAGCAGTCCATCTGGTGGGCCAGGTTATAAATTCACAGTGAGGGAGAAAAGTTGTTAAGAAGTGGCCCTTCTGGTTCTGACTCAAGCTTCTCTCACAGCATTCTGAGGCCAGGTAGGCCATTTGGGACAGCTTTTCTTTCGCATTATGCAAAATCCTGAGGTTACAGCTCATAGAGTGCAGTTTTTGTTGAAAAGATTCCTCAATGAAAAAAAAGATAAGAAAAGGTGGGCTAAGATGAGTTGTGTGGCTTTCCTTGGCCTGAAAATATCTAGCTCAGCCATGCAAATACGGGGTGTGGGGATTGAAGAGTGAGGGCATACTGTGAGGCATTATTGAGAGGTCTTGGAAGAGAGAAAACACAGCCAACAGAAGAATGTAATACAGTCCATCACAAGTAAGCAGCATAAAGCATGAATGAGAAACAGAACCAGAGCAGCACCTTCAATTGGAGGAAGAGTCTTTGACAACATCCTGTAGTTCCACTGCAATGTTAAAAGTGACATAAAGTACTTCTTTTCATTAGGTTTACACTGGAACAATGTGTCTCTTAAAAGTATTTTAAAGTATTTTGCCTAAAAATCCACTGAAATATAACGTATTAGATTTAAGCATGCCTACAAACCCCTCTGTTTTACCCCTGCTCAGAACTATTAGCGGTTATTTTTGTGGTTTCCTCATGAGTGGTGTCTGAACACACAGTCCTCACAAGAAATAGATGAGGATTTGTCTTTCTGTACTCTAATCTTTACTGTTGGTTGCACAGACATGCCCAGAAATGGTCATTCCTCTAGAGGCTGCAGTAGGCTAACCAGCCTGGCATAGAGAGTGTCCCCCTTCAGAGAGAGGTGGCATATCACCTCATGATATCATTAGACAGAATTTTTCAAACATACTGTGAGCACACATTTTCTTAAAGGTGGTTAAGCAACAGATGGAGAGGAGGGATTTTTCTCACCTTGCGGGAGTTTGTAGATAGACCACGGACACATGCTTTTGTGTATTACAAACATTAAAACATGAATTTGCCATGACATGTCTTAAAAGCTGTATCTAAAATGTAAAAACTGTCAGAAATATTTGTGTTAATGTAAGTCACTACAAATAAACTACATATACAATATATACTGGCCTTTTGATTAATTGAGACATTTCAATACAGAAAAAAATCCTTTAGTACATCATTTGTTTGTATGAAGTTTCATTTAAAACATTGTTTAAAGTTTTAACTTCATTTAATAACTATTTAAAAATAAGCAGTAATATAGACACAATGCTAAAGTAAAATAACGCACAGCTAGTCTAGAAAGAAACTTACTGGTGAGGACTTCAATGCATCCCACTGCGTACATTCAACAAGTGCGTCCTTGTCCTCTTCCACCACATTCACACTGCTTATATTACATATAGTAGTCCTAATTCTTGTTGAGTGTCGTATGCAAATACAACTCTCTCATCTCCAGAACTTCATTAATCTGCACTTGCGGCCTACTCCTTGATCAGCCTGTGGCTTCATTAGCTGAACCTTTTTCCAGGAAATATTCCATCTTATCGTGAGCCGGGTCAAGCAGGACCACACGATCAGGGATTGTGATTCTAATCATGTCAAGGAGGACAACATACGCCCATACTTGTTTAATTGGCTCATATAGCCATGTAGAGCAGGTGCTGATAACATCCCACATGCTCTCTGTTTTCCATAAGTGCCTGGCTTATCCACTGTTCACCCTTTCCTGGACTCAAGAGAAGCAAAGGGGGCATGTAGAATGAATAGTGCGCTTGAGATATCCTCTAGGTAATTTCACCCTGTACATTTGGGCTTCATTTGAAGACCCCCCTGCCCCCTACTCTCCCCACTCAACACACATGCTATTATATAAAAAACATTATTAATATTCACCAGAAATTACCAAGAAGAGCAGGAGAGCATTGCCTTATCCAGATGGATGCCCCTTAAATCTGTCTTCAATTAGTCTTCACTAACTTACATCTTCCAGTTGAATTCTGATTAGCTGATCTGGCAATCTACTGAGCCTGGATGGAGAGCACTTGGTCCTCCTCCTGAGTGCAACCTAGCTGCCTTGGAGTATTGTGAACCTTTGATCAGTGCCCCCTTATTACCTGTAAAAGCCAATACCATTAAATTCTGCATCGTCTCATCTCCTTGTACATAATGCTGCCTTCTTATACCTCAAAGATCATAGGCTCATGTAATAGGAAACAAAATATTCACTGTTATATAAAAGTAAACCAGATGATAATACCTTTTAGTTAGTATATTTCACATCTCTCCAATGTGACTATAAACCTGTGGCCGGTCTCAGTAGCTAGCTACTCCCCTCTTGTGGCCAACAGGGACACAAAGATGTCTGAGATGCTCACCGGGGTCAACATGTTCACTTTCCTCCTTCCTGCATTTTTTAAAGCAAGAGGAAGATTAGAAATGTGTATAACACAAGACCACTCCACAGACATTCATCTTCTCCCCTGCCCCCACCTCCACTTCCACCGTCCCTGCAGGAAGTGGATCACCAGGGGAGCTAAACCCCGGCCCATTAACATAGTCTTTATTTAAATCCCATTCACTTTGCTATCCATTTAGAAGAGTAATGTGGCCTGGTTACAGAGGCGGCATAGCGCGAGGCCCTGATTGAGCTCCAATTTGATCATTTTATCTGATTGCGAAGTAAACAGCATCAAGATTGATAAGATCTCATTACAATAGGAAAGTGAGAGTTTAATTTCCTGTACATGTTCCATCTTTATTAATGTCAGAGGCAGCGGGTCGTCAATTGCATTACAGGCCTTGGTTCTCTGGCTATAGGCATCCCGTTTGACATAAACAAGGCCAGCAAGCCAGCTTAAAGGGATTACACTTGGCACCATCCTCCAGCCAATTTTGATTTGGTTTCTAACAGTGATGTTGTATCGCATAATGCTAATTCTTTTCAAACTTTAAGAGCAAAAACGCAAACAGTGACTCCAGAGGAGTTAAAACATTGCATAAATGAAAACAGAATGCTGTGATTTGAAAATCTGTCCCAGTATATTTAAGTAATACAGCACAAAAACAAGAAAGACTGATTGACTGATGATCCTTTATTGTCTGTGTTTTTAAAAATATTAACACCCATCTGATCTGATGCCTACAACACCATCAAAAACAGTTGAGACAGGAGCATTTTTGATGGTATGATCATTACATTCTCCTGAAACCACAGCACTACTTGCTACTTTAAATTATAGGTCAGTTGGGCTCCTAGATGTTGCTGATATATGGTTTTCACTTTGTCTCATCTTGCATTTGTAGAGTCTGATAGTGCACTTGGACAGAAGGTTGCAAGTTCGAGCCCAGCTCCGACTGTCACATGGTGATGTGTCCTTGGGTAAGACACTTAACCCCAAGTTGCTCCCACTGCTCCATCAGCGGCGTGTAAATGGACATGAAAGGGCGTGAATGTGTTGGCTGATACTGATGGACAACTGAGTGACAACGTGAGAGCGAATGCATGTGAATAGGTAGTTGCGACCTGCAGTGTGAAGCTGCTTAGATTAGTCAAAGAGACTAGAAAAGCACTATCTAAGCTCAAGTTCAAGTGAAAGACAGACATTCACTGATACTTACCTGCAAATGCTAACAGTAAACTTCTTCACATGCAGCACTACTTCTGCCCAAGCAAGGTAAAAACACCTGAGGAAAATACTTAATATTTATTACTCAGGGATCGAAGATCACAGGCATTCAATGTTTGTTTCTGGCTTAGCCCTTTTCAAGTAGAGATTTCCCTAGATTCTCTCCAATTTATTAATAGCAATTGCACATCAAAAAATGTTGTTTATGCTGTAAATGGACTCGAGCTTATATAGCGCTTTTCTAGTCTTTGACTACTCAAAGCTGCTTTACACCGCAGGTCACACTTACCATTCTCACATTCACTCACTGATGGTTCTGAGTTTCGAAGCTAGTTATCCGTCAGTATCAACTAACACATCCACGCCCTTTCATGCCCATTTGCACGCCACTGACGCAGCAGCAGTGGGAGCAACTTGGGGTTAAGTGTCATGCACAGGGACATTTTGCCATGTGTCAACCTGCAACCTCCCAATTGCTGAACAAGCGCACTATCCAACTGCACCACCGACGCTTGTGATGGCCAATTACTCAGATCACAGATAGGAGAACTTTGCATCAGTGTTGATTGTGGGTGACAGAGCCTTAACCTGACACACCAGATGGACTGTTTCACATTTCCATGGGATATGTTTCAAGTCCATCAGAGACAAATCCCAAAGACAGTGTTTGGGAGGAGAATCTTTGAAGAAACACTGAAGGGTGATCATACAAGTGTTCTGTCATATTCATGACAGACCAGTCAGAGGATTGCAGATACTTCTTGCTTCTCTGTCTTTGTCTTCAACAGGATGCTGAAATGCCGGATCAATTTCTGATCAGGAACAATAGTTTCAGCTTGCTGCTGTGTGCATGATTGATCCGCCTGATGACAGACATGAAATCTAGAAACGCTGCTGCTTTTCAAGGTTAACTGAGTGTTTAAGAAGTAATTTTCTTAAACCCTGTTATGATACAACCCAATTACATGGAATAGAATGTGCTGCAGTGTCAATTGATCAAAAAGCAATAAAGTTGATCACTTTAAAATTTTAATTTCTTGTCTTTTTGCTGCATTTAACATAATATAGTTTGAAAAAGAATCTGCAAATCACTTATTTCCTCTTTGATTTACAGTTTACAAAATGCCCCAACTCATTTGGAATTGGGGTTTACAGACTCTTAATTAGTTCCGGATTATTTTTGTCACAGTAAGTCTTCATCTGATGTCTCAAAAAGGCTGTCAGAGTGGCAAGACGGCAGCTGGTGTAGACAGAAGAATTGTTGTCTGTCAAAAAGGAAACTCCAAACAAAGACAGCGACTATCACTCTCTGACACTCCCGTCCAGTGAAGGAACAAGAGGAGAAAAAAAACAACAAACTTCAATAATAAACCTGTCAACACTCCAATCTGAATACCCAGGAGCCACAACTGTCTCAACTCTCCTCCCCTAGTGATAGTCATCATCCCGGACACTCTCCTGAGGGACAGCAACTCATCTATCAGTCAGTCACACACACACACATTTACACACACAACCCCCTCATCACATCATCTCTCTTTGTCCCATTATATCCTTAACACACTCTAAAATACCTCTGCTTCTTTAAGCAGGTAACTGTGCAGAGTTGAGGGCCGCTGAGTTGTGTGTATGTGTATGTGTATGTGTGCATAAATGTGTACCGTCAGTGGCTTCATTACCAGAGTCAGCTATTGCCTGCGCCTGTCGCTAAGACTCTGAGACAGCCTTGTTTGTTTGTTTCCCCTTGCTGTAATCCTCAGCTGTGGTTTGACGTGCAGCGCCAAGCCCTGGCTGTGTTACCCACGGGCCTCTGGGGGCTTGAGCGCCGTGGCATGTACCAAGAAAAAGAGAGAGAGGCACAGGAGACGTACACCCCCTGCACCTGATCATTACCATGCTAAATTTATATTGATTGCTGTAGCTTAAGAGCTAAATGTGAGTTATTCCCCTGACGTAGGCCTCTGTAAAGGATCTGTGGTAGTGTGCTGCTGGGTAATCCAGAGAAACCACAACATGTGCTCTGTGTTTGGCCATACATATGACAGTACACATTATATACTGCCAGGGGGCATTTATGTAAACCTTATCACCCCTTCTAAGCAGGGACTTCTTAAGGTGGGTTTGGACCACATTCAAAGAAAATATCTGAGAGTTTGAGTGCAGGATCATTTAGATGTGTTTAGACCAAAAGATATATTCATCCCTCCAGAGTTGTTGGCAAGGAATTTCTCTGATTAAAACCAGCTACTGGCATTCATTTCCACTGAGGGGCACCAGTTTGTCTTTTTCTAGTAGGCACGTCCAATCTGCCACACAAAGACTTGATGCTTAATAACGTTTCGTCAATTGACATTATGGAGGCAAAATGGGAGGAGGATTTTTTCCCTTCTCTGAGCTTTGGAAGTAGTAACAGAAGTGACAATGGCATTGGTGAAATGCTGCGCTGTGTGCGCATGTCTGAATGTGTGTGTACAGTATGTGATGCTTCCCCTCAGCCTCTACTTTTTGCATTGTTGACTGCACTGGGAATTAATGGCTGTTACATGAAATCAAACACTAATGATTTAGTGGCTTGTGGAGTATTATGGTTAGCATGTTCATGTTTTTATTGTGTTTTAAACTGTTAAATTTCTATCTATCCACTTGTGCCTTTCGAGATCATGGGGTGCTGGAGTCCATCTCAGGTAACATTGAGCAAGATGCAGGATACACCTCAAACTGGTGTATCCTGAGAAACAGACAACCATTCACACAATTACTAACACCTTAAGGTCACACATAAACGAAGATAAAACTTATGCTGGTCTCACACATAAAGACTTTCCCTGCAACTTTAAAGTCTTAAGGCAGGCTTTCTCCAGTGGTGGCCATACGAAAAAAGTCAAACCTATTTAATATCATCCCAAGTCTGTAGCCTTGTATTGTGCAATGAAGCTATTTAATGACGTGACCGCTGTCAAAAACCAATAGCAGCCCTTTTTGAGTACCAAACAGGAAGCAACAGGCTGTAAACATAGCAGGTAGACAAAGGAGCATAAGGCTCTGCAGGACCGTGGGAAACAATGTAGAAACTGATGCATTTGAAGCAAGGAGCAAGAATCTTTTTGCAATATGTCCTCCTCTTTGAACAACAGTGAGGACAGGGAATAAGAAATGACAGAATTCACAGAGGACCCAGAATATCATTGAAGTGAGAATGCTATAGCAAGTCAGCTAAAGAGCTAACCACAGATAAAAGCTAACAGTACATTTCAGCCAAAGATTGCTTTTTCCAGTTAAATAAATCTCACTGCCGTGCCTTCACTGAGTCCTCCTGGTACATACAGATGGGGAATAATTTGCGTAGTATCATTCAACCCTCGTGTCTTCCCATGTCTTGTTGCCAGATTGTTTGTACCCTCAAGTCAATTTCTAGCGTTCTTCCATAGTCTTAGTTTTGATCACCCCCTGTTTGTTTTTGGACCTTGTCTTAGCCTTGTGTTTTTGGATACCTCTGCCTGATTCTGCCTGCTTTTTTTGTGAAAGAAACCTGGACTGAAAATAAACCCTGTTTTTTGCCTAAAGGACTCTGGTTGTCTGCTTAAGAGTGTTTTTGTGCCTGGTGTTCATGACAGCCCCATTCAATTGTAATTACAGCTCCTGATATGTACTTCAGAACATTCAGTCTATTGCAATACATGGTAGTTCCTGAAAATATCACACATATCTTACTGTAACCATTGCAATCAACATCAGTCATCTCTATTTCATAATCATTATAGCTGTTAATGATAATATTAAGATCATGGGCTCTAATTTCCTGGCGCAACTCAGGGTGGCGCAGGGTGGCGCAGCCTGGTGCACCCCGCGCAGTGGTAATTTTGTCCGGCGCAACACGGTGCACAGCCAATTTGGCAATTTGGTAGACCAGCTGCGCCGAGATGGGTGTGACGGCGAACCAGGGGGAGGTGTCGAAAGATTCAACTTGTCGCATTGACAATTTCGTGCCAAAAAAACAGGCGGAAGGTGTGCTGAAAGCTTGCCAGCTCCAATCTGGTTTATTCTCGGCGCAGGCAAGGCGCATCCTGTGCAGTAGTAATTTGGCTGACTGGCGCACAGTGCGCACATGACACCAAAACCTCACAGGCAGGTGGGGGGGGGGGCATATTTCACCAAAGGTTTTGCTACTGGGCGATGACAGACCAGGAATGCAGGTGGATCACAAGCATGATGAATGGATTAGCCTACTGCTGTGTTTAAATGTAATTATCACCTAATTTTGTACTCCTATTTATGACACAGGAACAGATTACATCTGTCCTGCGAGGTGGTCCACACGGTGACGTGCATCGTGGCCTCCGATGCGCGGCCCAATGGCCCCTGCGCTCTCCCAGTTGCTGCAAAAGTGACAGCGGCTCTGACCTTCTTCACCACTGAGGTGAAAGTGTCACTGCGCCTTGCCCGCGGTGCACTTAAAGGCGAGAAGAGGCGTTCATTTGATTGGTGAAGATTACACTCGCCTGTGTTAAACCCACTCACGCCTCCTCTCTTCCCTCTCTGCTACTTGTGCCGGTGGGAAGGGCGGAGGCGTGGGTGCGCCTCCCTGCGCCAGACCATGCACAAAACTTGCAAAATGCCCTGGACACGCCCCGTTGGCGCCTGCGCCTGGTCTACGAAATTAGAGCCCCATGTCTCTATCCATGGCTGTTACTTATTAAACCATCATAATAACTACCTTTACAGCCATACAGAAGGAGATACCCTCTTAAAACAAGATGCCACATCCCAAGGGACTAACCTTAAACAAATTTATATTCAACACAGAAATATGATCAAGAGAAATGTATGGCCATACAGCATATTATCACTATGATGAATTCTCAGATTAGTCCCTTTATCTCTGCCCACCTCAATAACATTTCTACATGTCTCTTTAGAAAATAAAACAATAAAAAAAACAGAAACGAAAACATCAATAAAATAAAAGGGAAGAGTATGGGCTTGACCTAGTCTTTTGTAAAGCATCTTGGGAAAACATTTGCTATGATTTGGTACCATACAAGTTAAGATTTATGGACTGGCTAATTGATTGGTGTTTATGTACAGTCTATGATCATAAAAGCTCCATTTTCAGCATACAAATCAAAGACAAGATACATCATACAGTATATGAGTATGTTTGAGATAACATGTCAAAGTCCTAACAAAACTCAAGGCCATTAAACAAACTCTTTATCTGGTATTAAGCTTTAGATTCAACTGAGGAATCAGCTGGTGTACAAAAGAGTCCTTCAGTCTAACCGTATTAAGATACTGGATTCTGTATCTCAGGTTTGATGGTCATAGTGTTCAGAGCAGCATTCAGGTCTGAGACAGGCTGTCCACCAGCCTGAACATGTTTTTGTTGTAGTCAGATTTGTAGTCCACAAAGTTTGAGCATATTTAGGGGAACATTTTCTGTCTTAGCAAACAAACATATGCACAATGTGGTGTTAAGAGCATTGTTGGACACTACACAGGGTGAAGAAAAAAAATAAAATTTGCCCAAGAACCATAAAAAAAACAGATGGTGGACTAAATAAATTCTTCTAAATGTATTTTTGAGAATATAATATTACGGTCTTTCCAAGACAGCTAATGGGCAGTCCTGTTTTTTCTGAAAAACTTGACTTGGTCAGAACACATCTGTGACATAGGCTTGAGATGTGTCAGGTCGTCCTTGCAGAGACTTTAACAGAGAAGAGTCTGACTAAAAAAAGCAGTTGTATTCACAGGTAGTTAATTGGTTTTCCAAGACATTCCCATCTCCCCCCACCCTTGCACTGTTGGATAAAGTTGCGTATTTGCGCTGTCTTCTCTGCTCCTGCAGGCCAGCTTTCATCACACATATGCATGTGCTTGCCCTTGACATTATCATCAGCAGATTTGTGCAAAGGGGCCCTAAGGTAAGGTTGAAATACTGCTGAGGCTTTTGAGAGAGTGGCCTGCTTTTGAGCGAGTGTCCGAGGGCTAAATACGCACCCAGAGACGGAGGCAGAGGAAGGGAAAAGGCTCAGTAACTGAACCTAACAGAGCGGCCCTCAGGGGACAGTAGTAATTAAACAGTGATTAAATTAAGGGGCAATGCAGGGCAAAACGCAGACTGATTGACACTCTGCTGGCTCCTCTTTCTCGCTCTCTCTCTTCATCTTTCTCTCTGCGGGTTCAGCTTTGTCGTGGAGCATTGCTTTTCATTGACCTCCAATTACTCACCCACTCAGAATTCTTCAAGGTCCAATTTTCTAAAACTATTTTCTTAACTGTGTTAAGCGCATGGATCGCTGCACATTTGTTTCTGAGGACGCTGAGTTTGGGTAAAGGAGGAAAAAAAACCTTAAAAGCATAGTGCCTTTGTACCTCCAATACTATCACTGTTTGCTTCAGATAAACTCACAAACTACAACTGCTCCGGCATTGCACAGAGTGCTATGAGTCTTTACTACAGATAGACTCACAAAAGTACAATCACAAGAAGCTGCCAGTGATTTAGAAACCATGCACTTCTTTTTTCCGAGCCTGTGGCCGGGTGCTTTAAAGTGCCTTATCAAATACTCTCCAAGGGGGGAAATACTATAAATTACCTTTGGCGACTCCTTAAACCCAGGGCAAATAGACAGACAGAAGAGCTGAGCAACAGCAATAAAACCAGCTTTAACAAAACAATCAGAAAAACCAAGAAGCTGAAATTGCCTTCCTCTGAATCTCAGATTCCTTGCACGTTCTTGGCTTACCCTGTTTGCCACAGTGCACCAGGTCTTTGGGCCCCTTGTATAGATTTTTATAAAGCAGGTCTTGTGCTTATGAAAATACGTACTGAGGGTCCTTAAACAATCTGTTAAAGCTTCTGATAGCAAAGACGGTCCTCTTAGTGTGTAATACAAATTCAAATAGCTCTATGGAGATGGATTACGGTGCAGACAAAGAACAGGGGCCCACTTTAGAGGATGAGTTCAAGATGACAGGTATTGATTAAGTGCTCAATGAGAGCACGCCTATGAAAAAGCCAGCCACCACACAGCTCATGAAAGAATCATACAGCTCACACACAAGGCACTCAGCAAACATACAGGCGTGGAGTAGAGGCGGGAGAACATTCAAGCTTGTCATATCGCAAGCCAAACAGCCGACAACCTGCTTGCTTTTCTGCGCTAAATAGTCATTAAAAAATGATAGCAAACTTTCTCCATGTATTTGAAATAGAATAAGCACCTATATATACTAAACTATTGAAGAAAACAGACATCAACAGCAGGCAGATAAGTGTGCTTATGTGGCTTTACCCAGAAAGACAGAAATGATTCCTTATGCCAGAATCCATTACTCTTTGGTTTGAGCAGTGCAGTCTGACACCACACATTGCTTTACTCCTGACACCGCTATTGGAGGGGAAAAAAGAGAGAAGATGTTCTCAAAGATAACATGTGAATTTAATTTCTTGGTGAAACAGCGGAAACTGGGAGACTTAGCTCTGCCGAACATAAATTGTGCAGGTTGTCAGAGTTTGTGATGATGCCGTGCGAAGACAGCCGTAAACGCCAGCCTGACCCACCTCATCATCCTTGACATTTAGCACAGTGCCGTCTCTCTTTTTCTCCCTCTCTATTTTGTTCACAGTAAACAAATGTGTTTTCACCCTGATTTATATCAGTGGAAGCAGAAGACATGTAGTGACACAAAGTGGGTGAACTTCTAAAAAGACTGGAAGAAAAGGGGGAAGAGATGTAATGAGGACGGTGGAGAACAGAGAACAGAGAATAGGAGAAGGTAAGAGCATTAACCCTTTATCAATATGGAAAATGTATCTTCAACTTAAGTTTTACAGAATGAAAGCCAAAATACCACAGCAACAAGTGGTTACACATTGTGTTATTGACATTTTTTAGAGCTAAGTCATGGGTGGAATGAAGTAAAATAGTGAAACCATGGTACTAATGCTACACTGGGATGCTTTTAGACTGTTGCTTATGTGCAGAGGTTTCTCAGCCAGGGTTTAAACCTGGCCTGAAAATCCTTTCCTTCACGGAATTCACAACTCTCTCTCTCTATCCGAAGTTTTCACATCTATTCACTGCCCTTTGTATTAATTAAATTCAAAGAAAACTAAAAGCAATGCAAAAACGGAATCACGAAACTCAACTTCTGCTGACTAATTTGCACATTTGTCTTAATCAAATATTGACTAAAACAAAACTACAGAGCATGACATGAATTTACAACAATTTACTAGAAACTGTTTTCAGGTTATCAAAACGTTACATTACTAAAGGACAAAAGTTAAAATAGAACTGTATCAACAAGAAGCCATGTGCACTTAAAATGTCTTGTTTTTGTTTACCATTATTACATGTTCTATCCTTTCATTGAATTAAAATAAGTATTTTTTCCAAGCCTTATTCTTTTTCATATTATCATTATTAAAATTACAAAGACTGTAACATTTGAAAATGGTATTTAAAGGACTTAAAGTACTGAACATTTTGACTATCCTGTCAACAATCACTGGAGATTGCAGGTAAAGAATGTACATGTAAAGGACAAAAAACATTGCTTTATATTAATTTTAACTTGAAATGAACCACATATTGTTTATCACATTATTTAAATGAAAATGGTCTGTGAAATGACAATGTTTTTTGAAGATATTTTGGGGGCTTTTTGCCTTTATTGAATGGGCCACAGGTTAAAATCCACCACAAACTGTCCCACATTATGCAAGGGCCTTAATAAACGCTAAGTGCAAGGTTGCAGCCCACTCTGCCTACACCCCCCATAATTATTCATTTACCTAACATAAGCACAGTCAGTCTCTTTGCACCGCGGACGTGTCACTGAACATTATTGCTTTGTTCTTCTTTTGTTATTTGATGCTTTTTAATGTTAGCTGACAGCTCTCAGCTGTGCTACTGCAACCATCTTGCAGTCGAACCACATGACAACCACGTGATCATAGAAATAATGTACAAAATTAGAGAGGCACGCTAAAGTTGAAATATCTGAGTTGCTTGATAGACACCTCACTGGCATTTCAGCTCTGTAAATGGTATTCATCATGAGCGGAGAACCAAAAGCTCATGCTGCTAGCATTGTCAACATTAGCATAAGCCACACTCATGACCTGAGCAACTACTCATCACCGACACTTTGGCACTGTGATCCTGTGAGAAATAAAGAGCACTTAATTTTGACCGTTTTCTGGGTTCTTTAATGACTTAAGACTCGACATTTCAATTCAGTTTAAGTTGCACTCCACCAAATTTTAAAGTATAATCCTAGCAACTTCCCAGAAATAAAGTTTCGAACTGAGATTTTATTTGCATGAAATCTGTGTATTTAATGACTTGATAACTGTTCATTGCCAATAACTTCTCCAGGCTTGACCGAAATATATACATCTGACATGTGTCTTACCTTTGAAGTCTGACCCATTTCCCATCTGTCAACATGGAGAAGACTGGTACTGCAGCCAGTGGGCAGCGGGAGCTCTAAGTGTCATGGCCACAGTCCTAGTTTGCTGTTACTTTGTCCATCTTAATAAAGAGATCACAGTGAAAGGAAAAAACAAAAACAAGTCAGAAAAAAATGAAAAAAGTAGCAAAAATAAGCTCACCACACTCCCACCTTGCAGTGAATATCGGAGAATAATCTCTAAGGAAAGCTGTCAGGTCTCTGCAGACCACATCCTGGGGGAAACTAGGCAATAAACGCTTCTTTAAGCCATCATAAATATGCAGCTTCCTGCCTCACAGACCAGGGTCCGAGCTCATTATCTTTCCGTCTATACTGGCAGGTTTGCATGCCAAGTAACAGGCAGGATCACTAAAAGCCCCTTAACAGTGGCCTCTGTGGGATATGTGGTTCACTCGTGGGACTAGAGAGCAGTCTCATCAAACCAGAGCAGTGTTTTCACTCTTTTTTTTTTCTTTGAAAACATAAGCAGAGATGAAAAAACACTTGACTTGTGAGGTTTGGTTAAATTTTCCAAATGCACTCAAACAAGCTATAATTGTTCAATGAGCAGTAAGACTTTCAGAGTGAAACCCCAACCATTAAGAATGTATGGTGTCTTTTTTTTTCCATTATGTATGGAGCTATATGTGTTTTAAAGGTGGATCATATGAATAATCAAACAGAATGGAAACATCTACAGTTAATTCAAATATGTCAGAAAGCAGCACTTCACAGACCCATCACCCAAATATTTTCATTTGAGATCTATGAATAGCATTGACAAAAGGCACATTTGACTTGATTACCTTTTGACATTTCCCTGTGTGAGTGAAGGCAGCAGTAGATAAGGCAATCACAGCGCTGACACAGTGTAAATATATAAATATGCTCATTTATCCTGGTCTCAAGATAAAGACATAAGGGCACATGAACGCATGAATGGACAACGTCTCCCAGCAGCCTCCCTGTTTCCCCTGCCTGTCCGTCTGTAGAGGCTGACAGTACAGCTGCGTGCCCTTCATTATCACCGGGTAATGCTCATCACAACGGCCGTGGCTTTTCTCCATAAAAACCCCCAAGTCTCACTCACAATGAGAAATAGGGGAGATAAGGTGCGGGAGACCATTTCTCTTGACATTCACGACGGCAAACTCATCAGTCATGCTGTCAAAGGCACTGGTCCTGGCTAGTTTGGGATTTATGAGAAATAATGATGGGTCGAAAATAGCCGGTGAGGGGCTTTTGCTTTTACCTTTGGTTTGGGAGTGTTGTGTATTGAGGCCCGCTCTGCATAAAACCCAATTTCTTTTGTCAGTGACCCTTGCACTGATTTCACATCCAATCTCAGCATGTTTGGGAGGTTTGGCTGAGCTCTGTTTGAGCTGGCACTGACATTTCTGCCTCACATGATAAAGGACGGCAGCAGTATTAAGTTTATTTGAAAAGAGAGCACATCACTATGAGCATTAAGAATGAGAGCCACCGCCTTTTCACTATTAGTCAGTGTTGGGTCAAGGCCTCTGGGGTTATTAATCACACCTAATTCATCCAAAGGAAAGCACAGAGCCCAAACTTTTGATATACAGCAGATAAACTTGGCAACCAGGGGGCTCTCAATCAAAACAATAACAAAACAATAGCAATAGCATGGCTTAAGTTGTGCCTGAACAGGGTTACATTAACAGAGCAATGAACTGAGCTGAAATTGGATTTATCTGACTTTGGAGACAAAGAAAAACCATATAAAACATAATGTAGCCATAAATCACCTGCAGGATATAATCTTTTACTCAAAGCACACAGCCAATATCATACCAACCCCTCCGCCGTAACCACTCATCCTATAAGTAATCCTACTTTTCAAATTAATACATAATGACAAACATTTTTCAAAGAAGACATATTTAAGCTATATAACTTAAGCATGTACTAAAACTATCTCAGCTGGTGCAACACCTAAAACGTTAGTTGGTTGTAAGCATAATTCTAAGTTAAAATTTGTGTTTGACTTAGTCTACATTTGAGCTTACACAGATGTGGCACAACCCATAGCTGTGCTGTTTGTACACACAATTTCAGTGATTTGAAACTTTAGGTTATTGGCCATATTTATTCACTTGAATGTTATCTCATTATGTGCTTCTCTATCCAACTTCTTCCCTCTTTATGCAGTTGTTTATCATTTTATAAGAGTTTTATAAGTCCCTCCACGGCCTAGCACCAAAGTACATCTCTGACATGTTAGTGCCATATGAACCATCTCAGACTCTGAGGACCTAAGGGACCGGCCTCCTGCTGGTGCCCAGAGTCAGGACTAAACATGGGGAATCAGGGTTCCAGTTTTATGTAGCTAAAATCTGGAACAGTCTTTCCGAAGATGTGAGACAGGCCACTACACTGACAATGTTCAAATCTAGGCTCAAAACAGCTCTATTTAACTGTGCATATGACCAAAAGGATTTTATCTGCACTCTTCTCTTGTAAAGTTCATTTTATAATGATTATTTATGTTTTTATTTTGTATTGTGATTTTAATGCATTTTTCTTGTTCTGTAAAGCACTTTGAATTACCTTGTGAACGAATTGTGCTCTACAAAAAAACTTGCCTTGCCTTATAAGAGCTTGTTGGCCAGTATGATTAGTCAAAGGTCCTGATTCATCTGGACTACAAAAGTGAAGGGTTTCTGTGGATTTGAAAACTTTTGAATATATATATGAGATAATGCAGGTACTCTGTAGAAACCAATGCCATTACTTCATCTGCTTTTTCATCCAATTTTGTGCCAAGTCCCTGGTTGATTCATGTGTACTTTTGGGGTGGATAAAGGAGATCTACACAGGTTTACTGGGTCAGCCACAGGGTTGGATATTAGCATCAGCCATCTGCCAAAGCTGGTGTCTTTTGTGCAGCAGCAGGTCTTTTAACTTCATTGGCATGTCAAACAGTAAAAAACAAAGTGATGTGTGACAGAAACAACATGAGTTGAACACAGAACTATGGATTGATCACATTATGAAACTCAAATTCTTATGATTGCAACGACTTGCCCAGTGTATGAAGTTTCAATTTTTTTAAACAATAAATTGATTGTCTTTTCTTTGATTTAGCCGATCAGCTGTTGCTGACAGTCCCCAAAACGAGGCTGAAGCTCAGAGGTGACAGAGCGTTTGGCGCCGCTGCTCCCAAGGCCTGGAACGAGCTGCCCTTGTCTATTAGACAGGCCTCCTCACTTCCTGTTTTTTAATCCCTTTTAAAAACCCACTTTTACTCCTTGATTTTTAACACAATGTAGTTTTATTTTTTGGTTTGTTTGCCAGTCTTTTAGTTTGTACTACCTGGTCCTTTGTTTGTTTTATTTGCATAAATCTATGAATGTACAGCACTTTGGCTACCCCTGTGATTCTTTTAAATGTGCTATAGAAATAAAGTTGATTGATTGATTGATTGATTGATTGATTCAATGTGTAGTTGCAGTTAAATAAGTCTTTGGATTTATTGCTGCAGTTGAAACTTTAACCACCCTTAAAATGAATAAGGTTAAATAACTAAAATAAATGTTATTTTTTTTAAGCAATGTAAAGAGCGTACGTGCAGAACATAATACTAGAATGATATAAGTCCTTGCTATCAAGTTACAATTCATAAAACTATGCTTATTAGTCAAACCACTCAAAAATATTTTCATAATCACCTTGAAATCACACAGTGTGTTCCTATTCCTACTTCTTCAACTTCGTTGTTTAGTTTGTGCAGACTGCCTCTAACAGGAGTGTGCCATCTTTGTTCTGAGAAGCACACAGAACTTGCAGAAGGCATTAATAAACAAATCAGTAAGCATAAGGGTAAAAGATAACAGTGCATCAAACTACTTGTGAGTGGATTTCAATTCTAACCAATATCCAAATCCAATTCCTCAATCTCAGTATGAGTTCTAAATATTGTTCCTTTAAAAGAACTTCAACATGAACCTGTCTCCTCAGGGGCCATATAGGAAAATGGGACAACAACAAAACAGTAATAGCATGTGTCAAACATGCACATTTTCTCATCAAACTACAGGCAACTGACAGGCATGGATGTGACAGATACTCCCAGAGCCTCTTTCTTTGTAAACATTCTGGGACACACTACTGTTCACGTCAGGGCTGTTATTGTGTTGACCACAGGGTCCATAAACTTAAGGTAAATTATTCATCACAAAGTCATTTGAAAGTGGGTTTCAATATTGTTGCAAGGGCAGCATGGCTGAATCATATAGCACAACTATAGATTATATTCAGTAGGACTTTTAATGGGATCCCTATGGGACCACACTGCAGGGATATCCTCAAGCACCAAATTATTAGTCAATTTCATATTATCAAGTTTATTAATTACTATCCTTAATATATCTAATGAAAGTGCAAAGAGATATCGCCTAACTACCTGAAAGCTGCAAATTAAATGCTCCACATACATCCACTTCCAATATATTAATGAAATACTAGATTGGCTGGGTGTCTAGCTTGCCATCCACTTCAAAGTTCATGAACCAAAAATGAAGGCCCACCTGCTAAAATTGCCCAAAGTGCATCATTGCTTATAACCAAAGTGTTGTGAAATTACTGGACGAGAGAGTTTGGGGCAATTTTGATTCAAGTGCACGAATGAGACCTCTCAAAGCTCGAGGGTGCTCGGATGTGCATGGAAATTAAGCCGTGAGATTGTAGCCGAGGGGATGGAGGATTGACAGCGACATTAGCCCCTCAGCACCTCTGCTATATCTCAGTGTGGCTCTGTATGAAAAGATGGACGGGAATAGCAAATTAAATCTTCTTAATGGTAGCAAGGGATGTACAGTCAGGTTGGTTTGAACTGCAGGAGCACACAAGAGCATGGAGGGTGGTGTTTTTAGTGGAATAAAATGAAGTGGCTGTGAAGTGTTTTGGTTAATGGGCCTACTTCAAGCAACTTCATACAGAAGGCATGGTCATATTTATATCAATTTGAAATGCTGCCCTATCCTTGAAACTAGTTCAAAGGTCTTGTTCCATTCATTGCTATTAATTTGGATAGATTTATTTAATTCATTACGCGAGCAACATGGAGAGACACTGAAGAGTAACTCATTGGAAAGAGAGTGAGAAAACACTCAGAGCTCTTGAACACACAGTCGGCCTTTGTTGTGGCTTTGTTGACGGTTTTCCCTCTTTCTGTTTTTTCTCCTTTCCAGGTTCAGTGACACCACATCACAGTGCCACAAAGACTAACCTTAATGTAGACAAAGCCAAGTCGGCAAATCTTTGCACAAGCAACATGCATGGACGCACACACTTTTAACAGTAGGAGATACACAGAGGGAGCTAGGCGTTTTTCAATGCATTTAGATGAGACCTTTAACAAAGGTCCCTAATGCAGATATCAATGAACCAGGGGACCGGGCTATCGGAGCGAAATTGGCTGACGGAGGGATGTCACCTCTGCGCATGAAAAATGATGGATCCCATTTGTAAACTTCTCTCTTACCCTACTGCCCCTCCTCTGCTGATCTCCCCCCCTGCACATGGACACATACTTTATACCCCTCCTTCACCACCTCCTACACCATCGGTTATTAAACAAGGAAGCAAACCTATGACTTTGTTGGCAAATAACAAGTGGTCTGGTAAAATTGGCACTTTACAGGCCATTTCATCTGACTGTCGGAGAGCCCACAGAGGACCTGAGAGATCTCAGCGATGACAGGATAGATTAACATCATGGACTTTGCTTTTCATCTGCCTTTCATTTTCCAGCCTATTCCCACAGCACATCAGCAAAATGAAACCAATATCTATGAACCTGAAAACACTCAAATATAGCTTTCAAAATATCACATTTTGTGTTCTTGTGTTTTGGATTGGACAATCTGATGGTATTTTCAGAATGAGATCTGGTTATTTTAACAAATATTTTTATCTGTGGTTAGGGGAAACAGCAAGTCAGACACTGTAGTTGAAAGAGTCGGAAAAGAAAGGTGGTTGGAAAGAACAGGGGGCGAAACACCAAGGCTCATGAAGGAAACAGTTACGTTTAGCAGATTACATTTGTGTTTGTTTAAAATGTTCATTACAGCAGCAAAAAAGTGTGAGTTTCAGTTTCCTAACACTATCATTTCTTGCAGATTAACTTAATAGAATCTGAACGGTGATGAGATCAAACTCTTTCGGAGCTTACAGGGGGATAGTAAGGTGGTGACGGGTAAAAAGTTTGAGTGCAGCACTGATGCAGGCAATGCTGGCAGAGCAGTAGATAAAATAAATCAGAGATTACATCTTAAAAAGACTGCTAATTGGCAGGATGTTTGTTTGGTGATTGAATAATGATGCATTTAAGGTGTGAAATCTGAGCAGCTTGAGTTTCTATACTTGACAAGCTCGCAGGCATTAGTGCAATTTAAAGTAGTGAAACTCAAAGGGGCATAACTAGAATTACAGGACTTACAGTAGCTTGATGATTGACTGATTGATTTAATGGTTGATTGCTTTATTCAAAGTCAAGGAATGTAAACTCAGAAAGCTTAAAGTAGCTTTACCCATGGCCATATCAGACTTCACATAATCAGCTAACTTTGCAAAGCAAATGGATTTACAGACTCCATGACATCTTGAAAACTTCAAGCTGACTGGACTTATCAGTGTCC
This sequence comes from Cetoscarus ocellatus, assembly GCA_037902135.1. Taxonomy (NCBI): domain Eukaryota; kingdom Metazoa; phylum Chordata; class Actinopteri; order Labriformes; family Labridae; genus Cetoscarus; species Cetoscarus ocellatus. The sequence continues at coordinate 140,529 of JBAMNC010000815.1, forward strand.
AAAGAGGCAGTGGCTATAAGTGTGGTTTAGTTGTGCTGCAACAAGTGACTGCTAGCCTCTGACTGACCTGTAATGACTATGACTATATAATCTTCACTCAATCACCTCCAAATATCTGTAATGCCTCTACCCTTCCCAATCACTTTGTAGGAGGTATTGCCCAGATGAACTTAAAAACCATACCATGGACATGTGAAACAGTCCATCTGCTGTGTCAGTTTAATATTCAGCCAGATTCTGACTAATATGCATCACCACCCACTGTCAAACATGCCAGTATATAATCATTAGCAACAACAAACGCCACTGTTTTGTAACTTATTCAACATTGCATCAAGGATGCCTTAAAATGGCATTTTCTAAGACTGCGTCCTCCTTCTAAACAGACACCCGATGATTAATCAACAAGTTAAAATCTTATCCTTTTTTGTTAGATATAGCAAACCTAGCTATGCTTAATACAAATAACAGTAAGTTGTCATGATCACCGTCCCGTTAGTGAAGTTCCCTTTTCTGTTTTTTCATCATTTCATGTTTTGTCATGTGTTTCCTGGTTCATATTGGAATCACTAACCCTTGTCTCTGTCCACAGGTTTTGCTTCCTGTCTGGTCCTGTGTCTAATCACCCCCAATCACCTCTTGTATTTAACCTCATGTTTGTCACCGTCTTGTTGCCAGATCATTGATTCACAGTCCTCGTTCCAGCACTTCTCATAGTCTAGTCTTGCCGTGTACCGTCTTGTCTGTTTCCTGATCCTGTCTTTCTGCCTCGTGTTCCTCAGATTTTGTCTGCTTGATCTGTTTAGCCCTTTTTGTGTACCGACTCCTGCCTGCTTCTTGTCTGCTGTTTTTTGACTTCACGTTTTTTGGACTCTGTAGCCACACTGACTGATCTCCCATGTACCAAACCCTGCTTGTTTTATCAATAAACCTTTTTGCCTTTTGATAACCAGATCTGTTGCTGTGCAATTGTGTCCTACCAGTCTGGGCCTCGTTCATTACATAAGCAGCTTAGTCTACTGAGCAGATTTTTACATTATCACATTTTTACCCAAAGTTCTGTTAAAGCTAGGAGGGGGACGCAAAAGCAATATTGCAATGTATTGTCATCCTGGCATGTGAAATACAATGATCAACGCATTTGCTGCATTGTTATTAATTTAAGGTATATCACATGAACATTTTTTGAAATTCTTTAAGTAAATACACTAATCCTACAATTAGCCTTATCGGAGCCATTTACATTTTTATCAGATATCATAATGTATAGTTGCATGACACTCTGGAAATATATCAGTTAACACAGTATTGCTAGATTTTATCAATACAGAAGACAATGTATGGTATACTGTATTGTGATCTACCCTGTGATTCCAAGGCATACTCTACAGCATGAATGATATTTTGGGAGCCACGAACACTCATAATATCACCTTTTGGAAATCCCCCAAGCCACATGCTGAAAAAGAATGATAGGCTTTATATCTTCTTTTTTTGAGTGCACAATATTACATGCCTTGGATTATCCTTGGTTACAGCTCAAGATATCCTATCGTGTTGTTATAGGGTTGTGTTGTTTTCTCTGCACTTGCACCCTCTTTTTCCATGCTTGCACCCTGAAATTAAATAGATTTATGTTTCCTATATAAACTTCTTGCTCCCTGGAAGTTTGGGTCAAAGGTCTGAATGCAAACATCCACCTAAATGATATAACACAGGTCATACATAATAGATGAGAATACAAGAATACCAAGCTTGCAGAAATCAAGCTCAGCATTTTAAGCATGATAAGCAACATAATATGCATAGCGAGCATTTCTAAGGAAACAATGATATATTGCTAATCATCCTAGAATGAATTACTGCATTTTTATAAGCACAGTGTTGAGTCAAAGGTGTAGAGGTTAACACAGGCAAACAGGCATCTCTGCAGGAAAATGAAAACTTCCCCGTGGAAAGTGATGGCCGGCCTAAATGCTGACATTGTGGTTTCAGTGATGGAGTGACTTTGAGAAGGTTTGCGGTCTACCAGTGTTCAAAGCTGTGCCTTGAGGGTAAGGGGTAAATTTGCTAAGTTAATCACATAATGAGGCCAATTAAACATGGGAGAACCCAGGTGAAATGGGAGCTGCCACAGAGCTTCCAACAAATGAGGTTGTCTGGACAGGAGCTGGGTGACACAGATCCAGGGCCAGTAATCCTTCACTAAGTATTCACTTCACCATTTAAGTGTTATACCTTATTAATATATTTACAGTAAACTGGATAATGTGTCAGTAATGGGTGAATTAAATTAACAGAAATATGGCAGAAACATGTACATAAAAGGGTCAAGGAAAAAGGGCAGCGACCAACATGTTAATTTGTATTTTTTTTTTTTTGTTTAAACAAATGAGTGTGCTTACTTTTGATACTACATTTAGATTTACTAAATACTTTTTCTCCGAATCTAGTTATTTTGCATTTCAAGTCCAGTTGTGTTTATATTGAAAATAAGAAGCAATTCTTACAATTGATCTGATTTCGCAGACAAATAAACGCAAATAGATTTATTTTGTAAAATTGACTCTTAGTTGTTAAATGTTTATCGAAAAGCAAAAGAAAAAGAAGATTTTACTTAATGATACAAAGTTGAGTGAAGGTAAGCGGTGAGTGTCTGTGGCTCACAGTGCGATCTCTTTTTTGAAGCATGTTTACAGTAACACAAAAAAACATTACAAAGGAAAAGAAACATCCTAAAAACTTTGAATATGGGATTGATACAAAAACACAGACATATATTGGTAAGGGAAAACAGGAGTTGGCCTCCCCCACCTCTCTTACATCTGTTTCAACAAAGTGGTCATCAGACAGCTGAAGACAGCTAGATTTAGAGGTTCTTAATGTGAGATACTGTAGAAGAGGTCACCATGTTTTGTTCAATATGGAAGCTTGTCCAACAAAACATATCTTATCTATTCTAGATGGAGTGTATTTATAGGCCAAATAAGCCAGATCTTTATAAGTGGGGGCTCTTTCTTTTTCCAAAATGCAAGTAGCAGTTTTTCAGCAAATATTTGACTATAGGATATGAAACACTGGCCGTCTTTGCTTTTTTGTGATATTACCTGAGACTCTTAAATTGATGATGGATTGGATTAACTGGATATGTAGTGTGTTAGATACTGAAGCAGTAAGTCTGAACTTTGGGACAAAGAACAAAGTAATGAAGTAGTGTATCACCAATCACCAATGGCCCTAAAATATGAAATTATCATGATATTTGCGTGCTGATTAGAAATTGTTGCCATTCTTAACACTTAATGGTATTCTGAGTATTGGGATACTTAACTTTGCAATATGTTGTGATTTATAAACGTTTCTTGACTGCATTTAAATAATAAAAAAAAAAAGTTAAATTTAATAAGAAAAATGTCTCAGTATATTCACGCCACTTTGGTCAATGTCATTAAAAACAGCAGTAAAACTACAACTAAATTTAGACCCATTTCATTTTTCTGTTTGAATACTTTGTAAGCCACTTTGGCTCATATGTTTTGTATGTTTGTTTAAAAAAAGAAAAGAGGAAGAAATGGATGCTGTAAAATAATGCTGAATAGTACTGACAAGGTTGTATATATATATATTTTTTTGTATGCAACATTTCTCTAATAAAAAGATAATAAAAAAAAACAGCTGTAAAACTCTCAGACTGATGTCCACAAATTGCACGTTAATGTACTCTGCCTCTCTTCAACTTTTTGCTTTTCACCTCACTACCCCTCTAAGTACGTAAGGAAATCACAATGGATTCTGATCATCAAAGACAAACTCTGCACAGTTAAAATGATTCAGACTTGTAAAATAACATTCAATCAAATGTATGTCTCTCCTGATTGGAATGCTAAGATTTTATAACGGTGCTGTGTTGAGCAAAATGTAATGAATGTCCTATTCAGGGAGAAAATCTTCCTTCCTTCCGAGAAAACATGAAGCTTCTAGTAAATCAAAAGTAACAGCCTTGGCTAACCACTGAAAAGAAAATAACAATTTGCTAAAGATAGAGGGTAAATGGGAATAGCAAAGGGGAGAGGTTAAAAGGTGAAATGTTTGAAGCAACAAAGTGAATTTACCTTAAATTGCTCCCCCGGTGGTCTATGCGTGATTTTACAGTGAAATGAGGCATATGAAGGTTTAGTGTTGTCCTTATTTTCCATCATTGTTGGAGTAGGAGACACCAAAGTACGTGCTAATCTCTATAGACAGATTCTACAAAGAGATGTAGACTATGCATATGTCGAGCTTATGGAGTGAGAGAATAACAACTCCTTGCTTTATTGTACAAAAATCTATATCCGGCCTGTAGATTAAGCTTAAATGCAGAAAAGAACATGTGAAGGATAAAACATCTTGCTTGGAAGCTGTGGGGCCACCTCAGATGATAAGCTACATCACTGTCACGGACCTAACACAGAGCAATAAAGCACTGCAGTGAGAGCAGTGCATTAAAACAAGAATACACAGGGAGATATTAGGACTGTAATGAAAGAACATTTCATCGCCATCAAGGGTTTTATAAAAGGCCCACCATGATCCCACTAATCTGGATGTAGAGGATTTGCACAGAGTGAGATGGACAAGCGAAATTAAGGCAGCCCCATTTTTACCAGATCATATTGCCATGATTTGTTAATAAAATGCAAAGTGACAGGCTAGATGTGAGACAGCGACTAAAGCGCTGCCCGTGATTTAGACTTAATCTGTCATTATCCCGCCTTTGAAGTGACCTCGCTGCGCGTGTTCCCACAGTGACCCAGAGGCACACTCACAGCTTCTTCATTAGCCGGGATGATATGGAGCCATGGCTAACTTTGATGTCCCGTCCATCCTAGCACACATAAACACATATGCAGGACACCTACATTCATAAATACACACACATCACAGATATCCTTATCACTGACTGCACCACAGCATGGAAAAACATTATGGTTTTTAATCAATTATGGCTCCCACCTTTGGGGCAGCACATTCATTACATATGATAGAGGCAGCTAAGAGACAATATTCCAACTGCGTGCAGAGATTGAAATGAAAGAAATTGTATGGTTAGAGGGTAGACAAAGACTGCAATTTTCACAAGGCTGAGAATCCCTTTCTGGATTTACATATGCGCACACTAAAGTCCCATATAGCGCATTTGATATCACTGATAAAACTTACGTGTAGCAGTGATTTATCATCCTTAGATCGCTAAGCACAGATCTCCTAAAGAGGTTCACACATGCTGCCAGTAAATGATAGCTGTTGTAAAAGTTTATCATGGCAATGAAATGGAACCAATCAATCAAAAAAGACACAGGTTGCCAGCGTGCAAAACAGTGCTAAACCTGTATTAGTAAGAGGTTAAAAAAGAGATTAAACACAAGCAGAACAAAAATTAAGTGCCACCAGTCTTTCTTAAATAAGCAATCAGAATACATTCACTGTAATTGGACGCGACAAGTAGTGGTTTGGTCAGTAATATTGAACAGGAGGTTTCATTTAGTTGATCTGAATGTTCAAAAATGCATGGCATATGTGCTAATAATTAACTATAATATACTGACATTAAAAGACGCCAATATACATCTGTCCTTTGAGAAGCAGATTAAACATGAGCAGACTAAGCTCATGTTTGAGTGCTTTACTGCACCCATGTGTGATTCTTTACATGAATACAGAATCAAGTGGTTAAGTTAAACACCATTTCCTACAAGACACTACTTTCCCTCAAGGACAATTTAACAAAAACATAGATATGTTTTTGAGTCAGGAAATCCAAACTTTATAGCATCTGATTAAGTGCAATGGTAAATGCTGTTTTTGATCCTATCAACTATGCTCATATTATAATGATCCCAATTCTAAAATCATATGTTAGACTTGCTGACTTTCCCAGGGAGTGGCGCAGGGATGGCATATTTTTTAGGCCAGTCCCGTTACTTGCATGCTGCTGGTTCCTTCAACTGCAAGCTCACTGAAAGCCTATGGGATTTTTCGCTGTGCTTTGGATCATTGCTGATATAAGCAACGATCCAATGCTTTGTTATGAATCTTACATGTTCTGCTCTTTGTAATAATCTTAACAAACTAACCAACTTTTCACAATGCTTTTAAACTTAAACATAATCAGCAAGAGTGAAAAGCTATTATTGAGCTACTATGGAACTACAACATGGCAGTTCAACTTACAAGCAACTGCAATATTTCTAAAGTGTAGCATCTTGTTGCAACCTCTTGTTTGAGAATTGCACACTCAGTCCAATTACTTGATCAAGTTGGTCCACATGGCTATGGCTATTTTGAAAGAGGTCTGAGCTTATTTTGTAGCTGATTTGATAATGAGTCATAATGTCAAAACCATTAAAAGTAGATCCACCACAAGCTTCCTGAGAGTGAAACAATGGTATCTGACCCTATAGAGCCGTGATTCTCAACACAGAGGTCCAAAACCCTGGGCCAAGAGACACCAAGAGGGGGTCCCAAGATGCTTTCCAAGAAACAACACATTTTTTAAATGGTCTAAAATGGGATTTTTGACTTTATTTTAAGAATGAATTATTTTGATTTAAAGTCAAACTACAGCCAGGGGGGCTTTTCTCTCTTTGATTTAAAATCAAACTATAGTCATTTGGTGAGACTTTTGCTGGTATGACTGTAATGTGTCAAAAAGATCCGTAAAAAATGGGTCGAAATGACACAATAATGTAAGGTTCAGTTAAAGTTGCATTCAGTCGGGTTCCCAAGTCCCTGTCATCGCTATGTTAGGGGTAGTAGGCTGAAGAGATTGTACACTCAATACACACACAAAAGATGGCTTATAGCTATCTCTGGAAATAAAACAACCCGAGCCAAAATCATAGTTTTATAGCAACCTTGCTGATTTGTGGAGTCCTGTTACAATAGAATTATTGACTTTCACTGTAACCTTTTGTCAATTTTTTTACTTCATTAAAAGCATAGTTTCCTAAATAAAAACATGCAACAATGATTTTAAATGAGGAAAAAGGATTTCCTTTATTTCAGAAGTGAACAAAATGATCACTGAGTCTTAATGGAAAATATATTATTCACAATCAATTGAGGTAATTGTTAAAGACTGTACTTTGCATAATCTCTTTCCTTCATTATACAGTTGCCTTTTCATTTGTTTTAGTTTTTCCTTTCTCCCAATCAGGTGTTTGTCGGTCTAGTATTCCAGTTGCTTGTTGGCTTGGCTCTATGATAAAACAAACTTGAATTTTCACAAATGTCAGTAAAAGATTTAAATGGGTAAATTTACTCAGGAGTGCTGTCAAAACGGGAGCAATCATTACTGAACTTAAGGATGGAGGAGGGCATATTTGACCAAAATGTGGATTCAGCTCAAAATTGAGTTAGTATTTGGAGTACCTTCGATTAGTAAGTCAAGAACCTCAAAAGTAACAGAGAAAAATCACTTTTAAACCAAAAGTAACATTATGTCACTATTGTGTTTTTTTTTTTTTTTTACAAAGGGGAGACCTTTTAATGACAACTTTTCTAGTTATTTATAAAGATGATAGGTACTTTTTTAGAGAAGATACACATTAAAAATAACTCAGTATTTAAATTATTTCATATCAGTAGTATTTCACTGTTTATATCTGTGTGTTGTATGTGCAGTATATTTAAGCATTCCTATTATAAAAAGCTGTGAAGCTTAAAGAAAGAGCCCATCTGTGGATTTAACACAGTCTGCTAGTTTACTCCCTTACAAAAAAAGGTGTGAGCACCCATGTGGTTAGCTGCACAACACACATGTTTGCTGCATGGTGTAGAAGTAGAGAGTTCTTTCCCCAGGCAATGGCCCGTCAGGCCAGACAAGGAGGCCGGGTGTTAAAGTGTGAGCTGGGTACACAGAGTAACAACAGGGCCATCTGCCCTGGGAATGCACACATCCATCTTACTAAGGACAGCCAGTCTGGGAGCAGATAAAGGAGAACAAGAGAGGAGAGGAGAGAGAAAGAGAGAGAGAGGGGTGGGGAAAGGGTGGACAGGCGAGGAAGCAGGAAAAAAAGAGAGAGTTTAAAAAAATGGTGCACGTACATGTGTGCGGAGTGGGGACAAGGTGAGAGAAAAGTGAAGGGAGCATTTGGTGGAACAGTAATCTAGTGGTGGAGCCATCTGCAGATAGTGAAAGCTGAGCAAATTACACAAGCAATGTCTTTTTTTTCATACAGCTATGATCACTTTTCAGTGCAAAAGAGTGGACGTAGACACTAGCAGTCTATTACAGAGGTGGGCAACACTGGATACCAAAAGAGCCATATCTGATTAAATCTCACAGCCTGGAGGCCATTTTCTCTCAAATACTATGATACTTTAAATCAGTAGCTCTGAAGAGGTCTAACTCTAGTTCTAAAAAATATTTACGACATATGTCTGTAAAAATTCAACCCTTTGAATTTATTCAATCACAGAATTTCATATGAGTCACAGAGTCCATTTGTCTTTTATGCATTTTGTGGATCCATAAAACAGTAAGAATTTAGCACGGGGATTTAGAATAGCACTTTTGGATAAATGCCTGAAATATGGTTCATGATGAACACACACAGACAAGATTTTAATGTTTAATCTGAAATAATATAGTGCATCTGGTACTTCCCGCTTTTGGATTTTAAAGCAGTGTTGTGTGTTTTGAAGGACAGTTGCTCACAAACAGCTAATAAGGACTACAAAAATGGCTTTGGACCCTACGGGAAGCATTTCTGAATGTTTTTTAATACACAGTAGTTCACACACTATTGCCAAAGCCATGAGGACCAACTTGATAAAGGATTTGGATTTAGAGGGGATCCTCAAACAAGAGGTCACAAGGAGACATTATATGTGGGTAATATTGTAGTTGCTTCTTCATTGAAATGCCATGCCAAATTTGGAAAGAGTTTAACAGTATTAAATATTGCAATATTAGAAATTAAAGATTAATAATCCCAGTTTGAATTGACCCATTCAACTTTTTGTCATGCATTTTCGTTTTATTATTATTAGTATTTGTATTATTATTACTATAATTGAATAAGATTTAGAAGAGGGGGGCATCTGCCTGCCTGCCCCCCCCCCCCCCACCCCCCACCCCCACACACACACACACACACAGCTGTAAGTTACCTACAGTATAAGAACTCAAGGTTATCAAGGTTATCAGTGAAAAAGCAACATTTAACCACGAAATGAACCACTTTCCCCCGCAAAAATGTGGCTTAAATGTACTTAATAATCATAATTATGTTCAGCATGTGTTTACCAAACAAATAACTGTGGGTTTTTATTTTATCAAGCATGACATCAGGAAGGTCAGTCGAGAGGACAGCAGTAAGCCTCAGCTCCCACTGTCATCCTCGCTCCATAACCATCTGGATGTGACTCCGAACACTGCAGTCAGCAGTCTGGGTGCAGTGATATCATCTCGCTTTTTCCATTTGTTTTTATTTTTAGACCATTTCCTCATCACTGTATAATCAGTATATATGGTCCCACTGATATAGCACTCTTTTCCTCCCCTCTCTCTCACTCTCACTCTGTCTGTCTGTCTGCCTGACTCCACATTACCTTATCACACTGAGAGCTTTTAGCTGTGCATCCAGCCATTAGCTTTAGACTGTGGCAGTGGGGGTGAGAGAGAGGGAGAGAGGGAGAGGAAAAGTGGCCTCCTGGTGGCTGAGAATGATGTCAACGGTGAAAAAGGTCTTTTTATAAGACCACCTGTCCATCTCATGTGCGAGGAGGCTCAATATGGGTCTCAAGGCATGTGGAGTAGCTGTATAAAATGACCTTCAGCGATTTTCATTCCACTTACACAACATACGAAAGTTCACAGACACTTTGTTTGATTCAGCCTGTGAGTGGAGTGTCCTTTAAAACTTCCATTGTGGACACGACTTTCTTTGTGTTAGCCACTGAATCTGAAAGTACACTGCACAGAGTTTCTAAAGTAGCTTGTTATATTCAATTTCTGTGTATTTTAAGCACAAAAATCAATGTAAAAAAGGCTAGGTTGTTGAGGACTGCAAATAGACAGTATTAACCTGAAACATAAGTCAGTGAAGTAAACCCCTGGTCAATTCCGGTCAGGGTAAACTTTATTGGCCCATTAGGGAAATTTGTCTTGGGCATTGTGCTGCATTATTGCTTCACAGGGCAGAGAAGATAATTGAAAAAAAAAAAAAAAAACACAGGAAATGACTAAAACTGGACTAAAAACAGGAAATACATGACAGTGACAACACAAGGACATATATAGATATTAGACAATTTAAAGTGCCAGGAAAAGTGCCAAGTGCTAAAGTGCTTGTGTTGCTCCATTGCACTAGTTTGTTGCATTGTTCAATAGCTTGATAGCAGCTGGAACGAGTGATAATTTGAGACGATTTGTTTTGCACTTTGGTATACGAAATCTTCTTCCTGAAGGGAGAAGTTTGTATCCTGAGGACAGTGGGTAAGTGAAATCTGAGGAGATCTTTGTTGCTTGTGTCATAACTGACTGGTTATACAAATTCTCTATGGACTCATATTGTTTCATACTAATTATCTTCATTTTTGTTCTGTGCATGTTAGTCTGTTTTTCAGTTGTACTGTTAGGTTGCCAAACCAGGCAGTGATTCCATATCAGATTAGGCTCTCTAATATAGCTTTGTAGAAAATTAGCATGATCTGTTTGCTTGCACAAATAGTCAGGTAAAGTTAGTTAGTACTTAATGAGCAAGAGATGATGATCTCAAGACTTGATGACAGAATTTCACTCAACAAAAAACAACTGAAAGGTCTTTACAGGGTTGGAAATAAGCTTTTCTCTCAGGAGCAACAAAGTAATGAAGTAAGTAAGTAAGTCAGTGCGTAAGTAACACTGTACATTATTGTCAAAGTTTAAGCAGGTGGGAAAAAATGCTGTAAAGTGATGATAATGTATTTTGATTGTAAATTTTAATCCCTTTAACAAATGCAAGGTGAGCAAACAGAGGTAAAATCACATCAATATGTGGTGTTACCAACCTTTGCCTTCAAACTATCATCCTTTCTATTAGGAACACTTACAGTTGGGGATTCTGTGGGATTGAGGAATGATCATCATTTTCATATGAAGGCTGAAGCACAATCTTAATAGAAACAGCTGTGTGGGAGGCTTAACTGGGTGAGGAACAGCTAAACACTGCAACCAAGGTGAGGCTGTGGAAGACAGTTTGATATCATCGGTCATACCCCATGGCAAGACTGAGCATAGCAATAAGACACGTGGTTGTTATACTACATCGACACTGAAGACCAAACTTAGTGCAGCAGATGAAAGACACATTATATTCACTTCCCTCTGAAATCAAAAGATGTCTTGCACTACCACCAGCTCAGAACTGGCATAAACCAGCAGGACCCAGGTACATCCAAGTACTGTCCAAAGAAGGCTGGCTAGAATTGGTGTTAATGGAAGACTTGCTGCCAAAAAGCCATAACTCAGATGTTGAAACAAAATAGAGCGACTCAGCTATGCATGAAATCAAAGGACATAGGGTGGCATTATCCATCATGCAATAGAATCAGGGAGGTGTCTGACTGGCCCCACATTTTCTGCAGCAGGACAGCGAGCCAGATCATACAGCCAAAGCCTTGAAGAACTATCTACAGCATAAAGAAAACGGAGTCCTGAAAGTGATGGCATGGCCCCCACAGAGCCCTGATCTCAGCATAATTATGCATTTTTGGTATGACACTGTGAGACAGAAGGATCTGGAACAACTGTCCTGCTGAGTTCCTTCAAAAACTGTGTGCAAACAACCTAGAATAATTGATGCTGTCTTGAAAGCAAAGGGTGGTCCCACCAAACATCAACTAGATTTAGATTCCTCTTCTGCTCATTCACTTTGTATTTGTTAATTGATAGAACTTCTGTGAAAGCATTTTAACGTAAAAGTATTTTTTTCACACCTGTCTAAATATTTCCGCAGTACTGTAGGTTTCCAGGTAAGAATGTTGGCAAGCATGTATGTATGAAAGTAAGCAAGTACATATGCTTCTAAGTTAATTTCTAGATATGTAGGTGGGTAGGTGTGTAAGTATTTAAATATTAAAAGTCATATGCAAATATGTATGGGAGTAAATATGTAAGATTCTAGAGCGGTAAGTGTGTGAGTGATTATGTAAGAATAAGGAAGAAAAGAAAGCCCTTTGTTTTTGGTTTTCAGATTTGTCAGTTGCTGATGTGACGTGAGTTTGAATGAGAGGTGATTCAATTTTGGGGCCAGCCTCCAGTGGTCAAAACAGGAAATGCAGTGGGATGTACAATACGAGTTGAACATTGAATTTCTCATCATATGACTTGATTTGAAATAACAGTCACATCTTGCATTTAAAGCATTTTTTCCTTAGATTTTCCCATAGTTCATTCACCTGAGTAAGGGTCAAAAGGGCAACATCTACTATGTATATCTATTCATCAACTATTAATTCAAGAGCTGCACTCCACCATATAATCCATCATTTATAATCACTGCAATTCTACCCCAGCAAGAGAGCAGAATTAGTATACGGCCATTATTCCCAGACTGCTCAATGGAACTGTGACTGAAACAGACCTGAAACACTTCTGCTCCCGGAGCAGAATAGCTGATTTAACATCAAGCCGAGAACAATTGTTCAGCTGCTCACTGAAGCGTCTGAGCTGGTCAGGGTGCCCGTTGCTGTGTGAGACGCATGACGTGTTATTGACAGATGGCCAGGCTCCTGCCCTCCACAGGGGAGACTTCTTAACCAAACAACTACTGGATACACTGAGGTGATCTTTGCATCAATATTAATCAATTATTCACATATTTGTGCTGGCTCGCGAAAAGCCGCTCCAGTGTGTTTCATGAGTGCCAGACCGACATGCATTTTGTAGGAGGCGGCCTGGCTATTACCCCGCGTTTGATCCTGCAGTTATGGTGAACTTAGTTTCACAGTGACACAGTGCAACATAGAGCTGCAATTAAGTGGGTCAGTGATTCTTATTGTCTGCATTACAGCCATTAGCTTTTATGGAAGGATACATCATGTGAGCCAGTTTCAGATTTGAAGTTACACGCAGAGAAGCTTGTTTAATTCATTTTCAAATTTCTTGCGACTCAAAAGCGAGGTCAAGTCTTAAACTTTTCCTGCATATTCTGTGCGCTTGAGCTGAATACATAACTAGGGAGGAATGTTTTTGTGTGGGCGCCTCAGTTACAGTACAAGCTGGAGAGGAAGAGAGGCTGTAGTTATACAAGCAGCTGTGTCTAGTGGCTTTGGCAGCTCTTAAGGGAGATCTAGTTTATTATTCCTTGTTTAGTCAGCCTCTCTGGACTTTTTCCTTGAAGTGTTTCGTATGAAGTAAAAAGTAAAGCTACACTGTGTTTAATATGAGATTCTTTGGTTTGTACATACCATCACTTGCTCTCTTTCTGAGTTTCCCTCCCTCCTGTTAGGCAGAAATATTAAAGCCATGCCCTGAGGTCAGCGGCAACAGCCCTCATTCTCCCCATCACTGCGCCCTTGTGTTTTTCACAGCCACCACTTTGAGAGGCCGTGATTCATTCTTTTGATCCACTCCAATATCATTAAGTTATTAGTTGATTTCAGTGGATTTAATCAGCATAGTAATTCCCCTCCATGGGAAGATAAGTCTCTCTCAAGAGCAGTTACACCGTCCACTATGCCTGCTGATTAGACACAAGGCCCCCCAAAATAATTCATCAGAAAACTGCAAAAAATAATTTATCAAAAGTGCTTCTCACAAAACCCGCTCAGGACCTTTGCCTCTTAATAATTAAACTCCGCAATTAGGCATCTTACCATGCACTCAGTGTGGGGCTCCATGCAATATTCATAACCACACATAATTATGCAATATATTCACTGAAATAAGAGGCCATATATTCACGGTGGGGCTGTCAAGAGGCAAGACATTTTTATTTGGTTTATAACACTGTTTCATCTTATACATGAGCAGCTGGCTGCTGGAGACTGAAAAAAGCGAGGACGTCTGGTCCTCAACAGTCCAACACTGTATTCTATGGATGTGAATTCAAGGGGGAGGAGACGAGAGGAGAGGAGAGGGAGAGGAAGAGGAAGAGGAAGGGTGAGACAGAGAGGGAGAGAAAAAGAGAGAGAAGGGAGCACTAAAGCTTGTTGCTCATCATTGGAAATACCAATTGTAAAGTCTCTCTTCTAGACACACATTAATATACACCTTCTTGCAGGGATGGGCAACTTTGGTCAAGAAGGCCACACTTATTTTGTTCTTACAGTCTTTTTTTAGTTGTCTATATTCAACTAAACAACCACAATGACAATGTAGGGATCAAATAAAAGAATAAGTACACGTTCTTCCAGATGGGGCATGGTTTTTAAATACTGTATCTGAATAGTCATTAACTTGTATATATCTGAAGCTTTTCAGTGACTTTTATCAAGTCTTTAACTGATATTTTCTCCATTATTTACACCAATGCCTGTTTTTGGAGGCATGTTTGTAGAACTGTAGCTCATGTGAGAGCTGTGTCAAAGTTTTTTGAAAATTTGCCTGTGATTTTCAATCATGAGCTTTTCTTGTAAATACCTTCTATATTATATTTATATTTACAGCTATTATCAGGATTTATGATACTTACACTGATACATTATTAACCCAAATGCATGCTAAGCAGTGGTCACCAACCTCTTTCAGCTTTTCAGCTCTCCTATGATGCTAATTGAGACGGCACAATCTACTTGCCTAAATTCAGTGAGAACCATAAACAAAACATCAAATTTTGATGATTATTTTCTAACTCCAAAATCAATGATACAAACTTCAATCCATAAATGTGATAAAGGGCAGGAAAATAAAGATTGTGTGGATTTGAAATCGCACAAGCATTTGACAATTTATGCAGCCTAATACTAAACAAGCATCACCAAGGACTGGAACAATGTTAGCATAAAATTCAATTTAGTTTGTCTTAATATCTTTCTAATACTAAAAACTAATGAGGTGGAGAAAAGCCAGTCAGACCCAGTTCATCTTGCATAGCAGCTGGATTCACCATATCATAAGGATCTACTTGAATCGTCTAAAAGATCTACAAGTACAAAACCCAAAACCAGTGAAGTTGGCACGTTGTGTAAATCGTAAATAAAAACAGAATACAATGATTTGCAAATCCCTTTCAACCTATATTCAATTGACAGCAAAGACAAGATACTTAACGTTCGAACTGGTAAACTGTGTTATTTTTTGCAAATATTAGCTCATTTTGAATTTGATGCCTGCAACATGTTTCAAAAAAGCTGTCATAAGTGGCAAAAAAGACTGAGAAAGTTGAGGAATGCTCATCAAACACTTATTTGGAACATCCCACAGGTGAACAGGCTAATTGAGAACAGGTAGGGTGCCATGATTGGGTATAAAAGCAGCTTCCCTGAAATGGTCAGTCATTCACAAACAAGGATGGGGCGAGGGTCACCACTTTGTGAACAAATGCGTGAGCAAATTGTCAAACAGTTTAAGAACAACATTTCTCAACGAGCTATTGCAAGGAATTTAGGGATTTCATCATCTACGGTCCGTAATATCATCAAAAGGTTCAGAGAATCTGGAGAAATTACTGCACGTAAGTGGCAAGGCCGAAAACCAACATTGAATGCCCGTGACCTTCGATCCCTCAGGCGGTACTGCATCAAAAACCGGCATCACTGTGTAAAGGATATCACCACATGGGCTCAGGAACACTTCAGAAAACCACTGTCAGTAACTACAGTTCGTCGCTACATCTGTAAGTGCAAGTTAAAACTCTACTATGCAAAGCGAAAGCCATTTATCAACAACACCCAGAAACGCCGCCGGCTTCGCTGGGCCCAAGCTTATCTAAGATGGACTGATGCAAAGTGGAAAAGTGTTCTGTGGTCTGCACGTGTTACAACAGCGTGGCTTCGTAGTAAAAGAGTGCGGGTACTAGACTGGCCTGCTTGTAGTCCAGACCTGTCCCCCATTGAAAATGTGTGGTGCATTATGAAGCATAAAATACAACAACGGAGACCCCGGACTGTTGAACAACTTAAGCTGTACATCAAGCAAGAATGGGAAAGAATTCCACCCGAAAAAGCTTCAAAAATTGGTCTCCTCAGTTCCCAAACGTTTACTGAGTGTTGTTAAAAGGAAAGGCGATGTAACACAGTGGTAAAAATGCCCCTGTGCCAACTTTTTTGCAATGTGTTGCTGCCATTAAATTCTAAGTTGATTATTATTTGCAAAAGAAAATAAAGTTTCTCAGTTTGAACATGAAATATCTTGTCTTTGCAGTGTATTGAATTAAATATAAGTTGAAAAGGATTTGCAAATCATTGTATTCTGTTTTTATTTACGATTTACACAACGTGCCAACTTCACTGGTTTTGGGTTTTGTAGATCAGGATCTACAGGTTGGTGACACTTGCTGTAAAGCTTTATCTATTGAACTAAAAAGAAATAGTATATTATATAATTAATATAAAAATAATTATATAATGAATGCCAGACAAAATTATTTCCATAAACTTATTCTAATGTTCTGTAAAGAAATGTCCTAGTGATCATGCATTTATATTGAGTATTTAGCTTCAGGACACACATCCACCTTCATAATGATAATTGCAATCTAAAAAAACACATCAACCCATCAAATTTATTAAAAGATATAATGTGGGATTTCAGAGAATTGGAAACCTAACTCTTGTCCGAAGAGGATCTTTACATACTGTGAGCTGAATTAAAATCATTGCTATTTGGACCTTAGATGGAACAAAACATACGAATGAACAATGAGGCAGGATAATACAAACATGTTTAAAAAGTGCTTCATAATAGAAGTCACTGAAGGACATGCAAGTATTATTCTACTTTTCTCCACTTCCTAACATTGAAGAATAAAACACATTTATATGGACAAGTCAACCTTTTATTCCAATTTAAATAGCCCAGGGTGTGCTTCTTAAAGTTTAATGTTTAATGTGTGTTTAACACGTCTCTACCCCATGAAAGAGAACTTCTATGAACAAGACAAAAGTTCAGCCTCAGGACTTCTACTTCTCCCCCTATTTATGCCGTCAGCAGATCCCCCCCAGTGGACCCACCAGTGTGAAGTCCTACCATTGTTTAAAAGTCATTTTAAGCACATTGTCTCGTGGTGACAAGCCCGTTGCAGAGCTTGCATGTTAGAATGAATGCAAAATTGTTGACAATGTGGTGCCAGGCAGCGCTGAGCTGGCCAATTAACACAGAGTATACCTGTAAACCATACAGAGCTGACTGGGCCCTAAGGGAACCTTAAAGGGGCAGGAGCTTTAACAGAGAGATAATACAGCACTATCAGGGGTGCTGCGTATATGAAAACAAGAAGGCTTTTTGAATATCAGTGATTGTGACATGCTCTATAGCTATCAAAAATGAATATATGAACCTGGTGTAAGCTAAAGTATGGCCTCTTTAAGAGGATGAATAAGTTTTAATCCTTTAAAAACCTAAATTTATTCATCATTCCAGCACAACCCAAAATAATGAAAGACATAGACGTATGGGCATTCAGGCCTCCAATTTGTTTTTGGCTGTTTGCCACAACTTTATTATCCAAGCCCCAATCTGTGACTCACTGATAACACCACTACAGCCCACTTTTCTATGGTATTTTTTTTCCCTTCATTTTTACTTTCGACTGATGTTTTTATTTTCTCACAGGCTACAGTGAGTGAGTACAGTGAGTGACCATCTGTGGTCCTCCAGTCTCCATTTGCCCAACCCTGACTTAGTGGAATCACATGTTGACCATAATCATCACAACATGTAGAAAAAAGAAAGAGAGGAAAAAAAAGAAAGGGCATTAAATTAAAATGGAATGGAGACAGGGTGCTGTCTCGGGATGTATTGTATGATAAATTATACATAATGCTCGCCCCAGCATGGTGCAGAACTATAGAAGAAAAATAGTCCCAAAGCCCTTGATGGTGCCTGAAGCAAATAAGCAACAGCAGCAGCGGTTCTGCAGTGGACACACTGTGGACAAGGTTGGCTTTCATCTCGAGACGCAGTTCAAAGCAACGGGCTGCACGCAGAACAAACTGGCAATCAAAGCTAATGTGTAACTGGGCAGTGGTGCACTTCACAGAGCCTGTCGTCTCGAGTGCAGGGGAGATCACACACAGACGCCTCTCTCACATCACAATGACTGATTTTCGACACACATGAGTCTTTGGAACGTATTATATTTCACCATGTAAATGCAGAATAAAAAAACCTGCTGGGAGCTGCTGCTTTCTGAAGGCCCCTCATGAACTGTATATGATGAATGAGAAGAAAAAACATACATTCTCTCGCAACTTTGCTCGAGTTAACAAAAGGCTCTTATTCTCCCTAAGAGGAACCATCCCCAAGGATACCATTCACTGTCTGCTGTAGTGGTCTGACATCTACAGAACATGCCATTACTCTGGTGTTGTAAATATCTTCAAGCACTTAGTGGAGGGGTTTCAGAATCATTTAATATCCACACTATGCATCTGTAGTGCTCACAAGTTGTTATAATATGGTACAATGAAACAAGCGGTAGCCCCATATGGATGAACACTGCTGTGCACTCTATGGAGCTTATCACACTCTGTATTATGTTTTATGTTTTTCAAATTACAAGTTGAACCTATAAGACATTTAATGGTACTATTAGTAAAGCTCATACCTTTTCAATGACTGGAGTGGGGATCAGACTCTGTAAAAAAAAGATGGAAGAAAAAGCTAAATTAAATTTATATCTAAACATATGATCAGGCATCCTCTCAATTGTTTATTATTCTTAGTTATAAACAAACATGCATGTTTTTCCATCCCTGTCACATGCTGGACCGATAACAATGACCTTTTAGGATATGACACAGTTTTACTGTCCGTATAATACAGATGTGATTAACATAAATAAGACTTAAAGTCAAATAGGCGTAAAGGTCGTCACTCAGGACTAGACTCGGGTCCGCAAGGTGATTTACAACAACTTAATTTGACTGTGAGGAGTAATTTATCTGTGACAGACCACGCCACGCGACTCCCTGCATGTCGCACGCACATACAGGCGACAATATGCCATGACTGCACACATCTCATATCTACCCAATCAGTCAAGATGCTTTACAACTTCTGTCAGAGGGCCTAACAGTTCTCATAAATTACAAGGCCATTGTGCTCGGTGCCAATAACTTTTGAAGGAGAATCTCTACCGAATGAACAGAGGAGTATCTCTTTCTTTTGTACATTGAAGCTAAGATGGAATACCTCTGGTGAAGTCGAAGAAAGAGGCAGTGATAGCACTTGGATAGTAGATTTGCCTTTAAAAAAGAAGTCCTGAAATGTCAACAGTTTAAAAACTCTTTTCAGGGAAACTATAACTATACAGCCTAGTTCTAGGGGTTTCAGCCTCTGTGAGGTACAGGTAAAGGTGGAGTGATGTGTCCAGAGGAAGGACTCAGGTGAATCTTATGTGGTGGCAATTTGTAGACATATGATAACGAAGGATTGACAGGATGGTAAAAAGTTGGAAACCTTAGAAGCAGGGCTAAAAAATCAATCAAGTTTTAATTTCAATCACAAATTTAGCATCACAACAGGTGCAACATGCTAAGTTGTGCTTCTTTGTTCATATGTTTTGTCATGCACAACTAATGATATGGTAATGTTGTTATATGTTGCCTGAAGAGAACCTAACCACTACCTTAAAACATAGTTAATATATTATAGTTCATGTACTAATATTATCTGTTACATACATATTTTGCCATGCTCACTTTTGTTTTTTCCTTCTAATGTTTAAGTGTTGAGAGAATTTAAGTCCTGTAAATGCAAAAAGCATTTGTTGTAGAATTAATGAGAACTGGTTTGTGATCATCCTGATTTTAATATAACTAAAAACCCTCTTCCAAAGCACTCTAAAGATATTGCATTGACAATCAAAGGATGAACATGAGTCTCAGTGACCTTTATCACCAACTTCCAAACTCACAGTGTCCAAGCTGATCCTGTTCTTTAAGTTTTACACAGTACCTCTAATTGCAATGTTTTCTCTTCATCTAAAAGAAATCCAATGAGCTTTTTTCCTCCATTCCTCCATAGATCGGTATAAACAAACCTAAAGGTGGTCTAAAGCCTGAAGCTTAAGATTTATCGGACTGCATGTTATAAATTTATCGTGAAAAATTCAGATTGTTATAATGTGTTTGTTGCAAAGGCTTACACTAAAATGAATAGCACAGCCCTACATGCAGTGGATATTTGTTTAGAAAATCAGGAGTTTAAGAAAATCACTTCAAGAGTTTTTTAGACATTACATTATTTTCACGAGCAAGTTAACGGGAGGCTCCATGAACTTAAAGTCTGACCAGTAACCTCCAAAATCTAAGTTGGTTATCGTTCATTCAGAGAAGAAAATTTTGCAGAAGGAGATAAGCCCCTTTTCTGTCTTAGGATGTCACGTTCTCTAGTGGTAAACATGAGGAACCAAAGACCCTTGACCTCCAAAATCAAAATATCTTCAGATTAGAATGCAAACGAACAAACATCTTAGGGCTGTTTTAAGATACATTTCAGGTAAGTGATGACCACAAGACTTCATGAACCTGAAATCTGCCAATGACCTACAAACTCTATATCTTCGAGAGAGGTGGATATATGATCAAATCCCTTTAACAGTTCTTGAGATGCTACATGCAATAGCAAATTATTAACATAGATCTCCATGACCTTTAAGTTTTATATGTTAACTGTAAAATCTCATTTGTGCATCCTTAAGTTGGGGTGGATACCTGTCCAAAAATAACAAGTCAGTGCAAACTTTAGGTACTGTGGATATTTGTGCAAAGACTGAGGAAAATCCATCACAACGTTTTTGAGACAAGCAGCAATAGTAAATGAGAATAGGGTTTCTTGATCTTGAACTTTGGCGTATGACCTCCAAAAAGAGACTTGTTTTTAACCCTTAGTCACCAAAGACCTTTGAGCAAATGCCACACAGCCCATAAAGCTTTTGTATCATACTGCATGCACAAGCAAGAGAACATGAAGCCCAATGACCTTTTACATCCGAATTGTGTGATTTTGTTCTCAAGTTGAAGTGGATAGTATAAAAAACTTTAAAAAAAAAAACTAAATTATCTTGAAGTGTGACTTTAACAAGCAGTGGATGATCATCAGGTTCAATTAACTTGACTTAAGACCTCCAAAATCAAATCCCTACATCCTCAAGATGCTTTTGAGGTAAAGCAAATGAACGTGAGGCTCCTTGACCCTGAAATTTTACCTATGACTTTTAAAGATAAATTGTCATCCTCTTTTCAAAGTTGGCATACCATGAATTTTGAAGGTAGCCATTCACAATATTTAGAAGATATTGCATTCTCAAGCAAAGGATGAACATGAGACTTTATACCTTGATCTTTGACCCCCAAAATCGTATCAGTTTATCTTTAAGTTGTGGTAGATATTTGAACAAAGTCGGAAGTCCTTCCAAGGTTTTGAAAGATATTGTGTTCACAAGAATAGCACAGACACACAGACTGATGGACAGACAGGCAGATGGATGAAGTACCTGAAATCATAGCGCCTCTGTCCTCAGCTGTTGACGGCACAGAGGCGTAAAAACTTGCCCAAATATTGACATTCTAATGCGAAGCAGGTGGCAGATTCCGTTAGAGATCACTTGGACTTCCTTTCACATCCCACTTCCCTCCACCGTGAGGCTGAGTCTCCCGTTAAGCATTGCGTTTGTGTCATCTGTAGATGCACTGTGACAGCTGAGGAATATGAGGCATAAATGATGCAGGGCCATTCATAAACAGCAACAACAATATAATGCGATAGAGACAGAAAAAATGAGGACATGATTCTGGAGTGCGAGAGAAATAATGCGCTGTGATATATCTCAAATGCCCCCCGCTGTGTCCATTTATATTCTGCAGGGGAAATCAGAGCAAGGAGTAGAGTGTGCATCTTGACCTGTGGTGCTATCAATATGAGGATAATTGAAACAGAATACATGTATATCCTTCAAAAACATGCACATGTGTAGGAGAGAAACGTTTGCTGCCTGTCAGATAGCTGTGCTCATATGCTGCATGCACATGTTTGTGTACTTTTATGATGGGTATAGGTGCCACAAATGTGAAGTAGGGAGCCTGCTGTGAGCACAGGATGCAGTGATTTTCCTGGTGTCACACTGACAGGGTGAGGCTCCCAATTGAAGGGCAGACAGTGATAACCACGTGCAGCGATTCACATCCTGTTCTATTTAGTCACCTTAGGAATTTTCACAGGGAACAATTGAAGATGCCGGGAAGGCGCTGAATGGGCCCCACTGCTGAAGCCTGTGTTTTGTCGGCAATTAGAATGAAATTGCCTGAACTCACTGAAAGGCACATTCTGCCAACAAAGGAGGATGTCAGGTTTACATCATTGCTTTTTAACGCTATGTTATCTTCTCACCCCCCATAATCAAATGAATACAGCTTTTATTTTGTATTTTTCGCATGTCCTTCTCCAGATCAATCAAATAAAAGTCAAGCCATGTAGCTCTATTTGTAAGATGATTTCCATAGCAAAAAGGGACATATCTCTTTCATTCTGTCTGAGTGGTTCCAAATTGCAAACGAGCGCTGAATAACCTCAGACCCTCGCATGGCACACCTTGATGTGCAGGTGCCTTTAATACAAGAATAAGTCATCTATGATTGGGGGAGGCAGAAAAACCCACTCAACCAGATGGTCTCCATAAAGCACGGCGTAAAGCTCTCCCAGATGTTGAGAGGTGGTTGCGGATCCGGTGACATGCAATGTGAGGAAGGAACTGGTAATGCAGAGTGTATTAGTGGTCTCTTTATGGGTGCATTAGGTGCTGTGGAGGGGAACGCTGGGGGGCCGCAGACGCTGCTAACGGTGAGCTACTGCCAGGCTTTATGCTTTGATGAACCTACCCTTGAAAAAGCGGGACACCCGTGACCGTAGTGTGCGCTGAATGGGGTGCAGCTCCCTCTCTTTAGGCTCCTGGAAAACATAAATCAGTTTCTCATATCATCATCTAGTCATACTCGATGCATATGCAGCTCTAATCGGTAAATCTGTCAGCCTTCTCCCCTTTTAGTGATATATCAGATTCGTAATACTCTCCCACATATGCAGTAAATCTCTGACAAAGCCTATCTTTTTTAAAATTCAAAGACAAGACTGCAGAGAACTTCACTTGAAATCAGACACAGAGACAGCAGAGCAGAGTAGCAGTTCAGTTTAAGACGTCTCAAGACTGAAAGCTTCGGTGCATTTCAAAGTGTCATCTTTCGTCTCAGGATTGAAAAGTGCAAAATTAGGACTCAAGTTAAAGTAGAGTTACTTCAAATTCTACAGAAGAACAAGTAAAAGTCACATTCTTTGAATTTACCCATTCCAGATGAGCTGAAAGTAGTTTGAATACACTTTTAAGAACCAACATGTTATTTGTTTTGGCAAACAATGGTCAAGTTTCTGGTAGCAGGGGGCACTTATAATATAACCAGAGCAGCAATTTGCCATGGAAATTAAATTAGATATTAAAGATAAAAGTGAAAATGCATTCATTCACTCTGTAAATGAGTTTTACAGGAGCATACTGTATTTGACGAATAAATATACAAGAAAAAGCCAAATATATGAAAACTGATTAACAGGGCCATCACTCCTTAATATTTTTTATCACAGACCCATCAATCAAGCCAGGCCAGGTATATATGCAGATGATGCAACACTTTATTAATCAGAAGTTTTAAAAAAAAGTGTTGTTGAGCATGGAGAACAGCACGTTGTTAACAGCTGGGCATAGCGTGATAAGTCCTTTCTTATTTTTTTCAAAATGAAGAGTGTTGTGTTGGAATCAAATTGTGGACTTAAAAAAAAACAAGCCACATTTAAAGCTGTGCATCAAAGGTGTGGAGGAGATGGTCCATTTTTACCGCAGCTGTATTTTGCTGTATTTTGAAATGATCTGGAAACTCTGAGGGCTTGTTTTCCTGTTTTGGTTCAATCTGCTTGGCAGAGATTGACAAGAAGTTGAAGCAGCTCACCCAGAAAATAGACTTGCTGTGTGTTTCCAGTGATCCTGCACGGAGGTGCTAACTTAGCTCAAGGTTATTGGTTTGGATTTGGGTTTGACAACTGTTTTTAAAATGTTTTCCATTCTGAGGTGTTTTAGGCATTTCTTTTTTCAGGACAGCAAGGGGTTAATGAGGAGAAAAAAACTTTTTTTTCATTCCTAAGCAATTATAGAATATAACAATTTTTTAAAAAGACTTTGAAAAAATAACCTCTTCTGGTGCCATTTATGCCTAGAGAACATCTGTTATATCTATTTTATAATGCTGGAGAAACAAGAACAACAACATCTGACCCGCTAACAACTGTTGTTATCAACTTTTTTAGATGAACACTAGATTTTCCTTCATTGATGCTGTATTTAACCTTTTGAAGCCTGAAAACACAAATCGTAGCCGGAAAATTATATTTTATGGAGCTGAAATGTTTATTTCACTTTCCACTGACATAAAAAAAAAAATCAAAATTTCCATAAAATGTAACATATATATCATTGATCTGATCGTATTCAGATGTTTTTTAGTAATTTGTTGATCATATTGATTAGACAGAGGTATCGTAAAACTATCTATCAAATATGATACAACAAGCTTTAAGGGGTCAAAACAGACAAGGGCACAAATGAAAGAAACAGGGTTCTACTCAGAACCAAAAATATTGCATATTCTTAATATTCGTGCATCGGGATCTAACCACAAACTTTGTACCAAACAGTACAATATTTTAAAGATGACTGTTGCATGTGGTCAAAGCCTTATGACTATCTGTGGCTGCGTGAGAATTCCTGCCAATAGCAGTATACAAAAAATGACCGCAGTTCGCTGTCAAACTCACACAGTGCTATGTGCCAGCAACTGGAGTGCTCTGAGGGACATCATTCTCACCACCTAAAGTTAACCAACTATTACATCAACTTTAAAACTACTGTTTCAAGGTGGAAAATTACATATTGTAGCTTTTATGTGATTGAATCTTCCTTAGTATTTAGATGCAATGTTAAGTACAATACTCCCCACAGGAACTACTCAAAAAGTACTAATATATAAACTACTCAAATGAAGTCACATAAAAAACATAAAATTGCATTAATTTAAGTGAGTGTAATTAGTTACTTTCCACCCCGGTCTCTTCCTACCACTAAACAGTGACCTAAGACGGTAAATTGGAATAAATTTCCCCAGTTCATGGTCCCCGCTGAGGACTTGCAGAACATCTCAGTCTGATTAATGGCTGTACACTGTCTAATGAACAGTAATTGAATGGTATAATGCAGTAGGTCCTTAAAAGCCCAGAGGAGTCGTCTCTCTCTGCCTAGCTCTGTGGAGATGCTAGGCGGTGACATTGTCTAGAGTTGATTATAGTTGACCTTGCATGGAAGAGAAGACGGCCTTTGAAATGGCCAGCCTAAGCTTCAGGGAGAAGGAGCAGGGGAAAAACAAGTGAAAGACAAATGAAATGGACTGGCATTGGAAAAAGAAAGGAATGGATCAATGTGGTGGTCAATGACTGTTCGATTTTTTATCACAAAATTCTTAAGAAGAGGAAGACGATTGATCAAACAGCCCTAGACATATTGGCATTTCTAACAATATTAATTAAGAAAAAATGCTTAGCTGACTGGTTGATAAATCAGCCAATATTGTTAAATCAAAACAAATGATAGTTGTAAACACAATACCACAGCCGTGAGTACAAATCTACCCTTGTCTGCATTTCCTCAGAGTGTATGACATCCAAAACACAGACGGACCACCAACCCCCCTTTCATGAAATCAATCAGCTCCTTAACAGAGTGCACTCTAAAGGAAACACCAACCTTCAGAGAACCCAACAAAAGTCAGTCAAGTGATTATAAGAAATGCTTTGATAAATGTGCATCGGGCCCCGGCTCGGCATCCTCTTCCTCTCTTCCACTGAGATAGCCTGCCTTCAC
Source organism: Cetoscarus ocellatus (assembly GCA_037902135.1). Lineage (NCBI taxonomy): Eukaryota > Metazoa > Chordata > Actinopteri > Labriformes > Labridae > Cetoscarus > Cetoscarus ocellatus. The sequence continues at coordinate 166,619 of JBAMNC010000815.1, forward strand.
TCCCAGCGGACATCTCCACTTGGCAGAGATGCTGAATCTCGTTATTCTTTATTTGGCCCGGACCACACAGGTCAATATTGCACGCAGGCAACCACCTCACCGGTGTACTGTCTCTAAATGTATTCACTATTTAAATTCAATACAATAAATCATTTAAAGCTGGGGCTGAAAATGTAATCATGTAATTGAATTTGGTCATCAATATCTACCATATACATGCACATATACCGAATGCATGGGGCATTTCACGAGCACATTTGAGCACAGGAGTGGGAGGAAATCAGTCCCAACACTGCTTGAAGTATGAGTCATAGCAGCGCCGTTATCCCTCATTATTATTCACAGCGCTCTAAATGATGAGGGTGCCGGAGACAATGAGACAGCGACGGTCTGTTTGGCCTCAGAGGGAGAAGGGAGAGGAACATTTGTGAATGATGTGAAGACTGTAAGTTCTGCATGTGGCACCTGGAAAATCTTTATGACTAGTCTGAAGTCATCTTTTATAAATACACTAAAACCCTCAGTAGCTGCTTACACACATTTACATCTGATGATTTCATTCAGCTTGCCTTTGAAAGCTCTCTGAGTTGCTCTCTCACACAAGGTCCTTAATAGCAGGAAATTTTCCTGGTAAGAGGGAAGAGACGGTCCTGATGGGGAAGTCATGACAAAATAAAGAGGCTGAGGAAATCAAATATGTTAAATAACCCAGCAGAAGATGACATTATAACAGCTTTTTCTTACCTCAAAATTACATGTATCCAATGGTATTCTGCATATCAGGGAACACGTAAAAAATAACTTAGCAAATAAGCAGCTTCACACAAGAAGATTAAGAGGTATAGTCGAGCACTCCACTTCGGCTCTTTGTAAAAACCGCCTTTCTACCCAAGAGATAAATCAGCTAAAATGTATATTTGACAGCTCCTGCTTCAAGGCAAGACATATGAATGCCTAAAAAGACAACCTGCTACAAAATACTGTGTGAGTAAAGACACAACAGCATTCATAAAAGTACAAGAAAATATTCAAAAGGCAAAATTTCCTTTTTTTGTGTCTTTCTGATACCATTAGTTTCTGATTTATCAATGAGTCCACAAATGGACTCATTGCTAAATGGATTCTTGCAGCTGACAAAGTTTTACTTATTTTGATGGTGTATTTCTAAAGTTTCAATATCCTCTACAAAATACAATAAAGGCAAATTGATTTAATACCTGTTTTTTGTCAGTATCAATCTTATTTTGTGGTATTCCTCCGAATTTGAAAAATTAACAAGCTAGTTCATTGTTGACATGCAAAAACACTGAGGTATGAAGTCAAATTTCTGTTTCTTTTCAAGTTTAAAGCTGGGATTCAGCTCAGTGGAAATTAAATGCATAGACAAAGCAGACTGACAAAAACAAGTGTAAGAGAGTCACTCCAGCTTCTGGGGGTTGTAACTGATGTATATTAATCGGCTGATCAAAAGAGGCGTTCATAAATGTTTTGCACCGGAATAAAATCCAATTCATAATATGATTCAGAACAGACTGAAAACTTTCCTGCATTGACTCTCATGAATCGGCAAAAACTGTCTGCCTGAGTTTGGTATGTACCACTGGATGCACGTAAAATATCTGGAAGTAAAACAGCATTTTTCATGTAGAGTCAAGTCACACCTTCGTAGAATTTTGTTCCAAGTTGGGTTGACACTGGCCATTCATTACCATAATTGTGAAATTGATAGGAATCTGTTATAGGTATGGAAAACTTTAAAGGTCACATATCGTGCTCTGGTTCAACAAGTTTTCTCTAGCCTGAAGAGACCCCAGAAAATATCTTTACTGTTTTTTTTGTTTTGTTTTGTTTTTGCTTTACTTTCCTCTAACATTTTTGATTTGGGCATTCCTATAAACCCCTCTGTTCTTGTCCTACTCAGAACAACCTCTTTAAGTGTAAATACTAGAAATCCATGACTTACCATGTCCCTCTAAAGAAGTGGATGTGGCTCCCACTTCTTGTTCCAATGTTTTTTGTATCTGCACTGACACGTTTGTTTGCCAACAATAAAAGGTGTATTTAGCATACAATGGGACCCCTAATCCCTAGATAACACTACTCAAGTACCTGTAATGTGATCCAAAGTCATCACCTACACCCACTCTCTTAGTGTGAACGTTGCTGAATATTTTTTGCTGTGATTTTATGTTTGCTGCCCAAAAATTTATCAGAGCTCTTACTGGAATTAGATCTAAGTAAACTGGGGATGTTCATTTATTAAGCTCAGGAGATGTGTATGTCTGAGCGCTTATAAAAGATAAGGAGCACATTTAAATTTTGAAGAGGTAAAATATGTGTATTTGGTTAATAGTTAAATAACAAGTAAGTCTTTAATTTAGAAGACAAGCTTAGTGGATAATGTAGTTTTAAAAGGATTCACAATGTAAGCCATGTTCAGGCATGGCGTTTTCTCCTCAAAAGTCTGCCTGAAAATGCCACCTTCTTCTTGCGTCTCTGTTTGTTAGCTGACAAATCAAAAACTACTCGACAGGATGGTTATTGCAAAAAGAAGCTGAGTCCATGCCTAGGATTATTATCATTATTTCCATTATCTAATTGTCTGTCCCTGCAATCCATAGCCAATCTGAATCAGCAACATTCAAGTATGAACAAAAGCGATAAGTAATGAATTAAGCTATTGATGAGGTCTTTAGCCGGGGTCATAACTGGCCCCCAGAAGTCAATAATTACTCCGATAAGAATATCTTTATTGCAAAAGTGCAGACGGCAGCAAAATCATCACCACACCAAAACATTCCCCTATGGTGTAATTGCCACTGCTTGAAATTATAGTTTTCATTAAAACAAAATGTTCAAGGTTATTGATTGCTTAAATAAGACTCAATATCTTCTCATTTCAAAGCCTGCATGAAATTGCATGGAATAGTAATATCACCCAACTATTGTGTGCATTCATCACAGTTCCACTGCTCCACACGGCTGTCCCTCGGGGATTATCAGGGCAAAATAAGTGTATTTAAATGAGTGTAATTTCTAGGAACCACAGATCCATGCAAAAACATCTGTAGACACATCCCAGTCATACTCCATCACTCTGAATATATGCAATAATAACCAGACTATATTGCAGTGCAGACATTGAACTGAACCACATGCTGTTATGGGGCTCTACTCTAATCACAAATACACACTTGGATGTATTTTTTAAAGCTGGATGCTGTGATATATTCAGTAACTGTGGCTTCAGCTAAGCTCTGTAAACTCATAACACATAGAGTTGTACCTCGGGCGCGGGTGTCTTTATTCCTGTGTCTCCAGCACCAGTTCTGTGCCCTGTGCTTCTCTCTGCCTCTCCTTGCCTTGAAGAAAAGCTGGGCTGATAAATCCACAGTACACTTTACACAGGGAGTCATGGAGATAGAGAAAAGAGTTATGGAAAATGTTGATTACCATGATTGTTGGTAGGACCATTTTTTTCTGACCTTATCCAAAAGCAACTTAAAAAAATTGGACTAAAAAAATGAAATTAAAATTAACGTTATATAAAGTAGTAACTTCTAAGCCCAATAACGAAAGACTTGGGACTTTGTACAAAATGTGAATTAAAACAGAGTAAACTGACTCCTTTCCAATCCACATTTGATTGAATACAGCACAAAGTCAAGATTTTCTATCATTACACTGATAAACTTTGTTTTTATGTGAAATAGTGGAGCTTAATGCAAGCAAAATGTCAAAAAACAGTCGGGACAATAGCATGTACACCATTGTATTTCATCACTTTTCTTTAATGCTGCTCTTTAATGGTCTGGGGACTGTAGATGCTATTTGTTCAGTTATCAAAAATGCAGGCTTTCCCACAGATAAATAATATTTGGATGGGCCAACCAGGTATATCAACATCACCTTGATTTATATTTTCAAATCCTTTTTTTCTTAAATAAAAAATCCTTTGCATAATAAACTTTGTTTATCCCCAAGGGGCAAGTTAAAGGCACATGGAGCTAAAGCATGACAAAGCAAATGGGGGCACGAAGGCAAAAGCACAGACAGTGCAAAGCAGTTTAAAAGAGAATTAAATATCATTAAAGAAAAGACTGGCTGTGGCCTGATCCAACAGACAAGCTACTGTTGCTCAAATTGCTGAAGAAGTTAATGCTATTTGGGCTAGAAAGGTGTCAGAATACACAGTGCATCGCAGTTTCTTGCATATGGGGAGCCGACCAGTCAGGGTGGCAGTTGTGCCTGACTGGTGTAAACCTCTCAGAAATAATAGTGCCTTCACTGATAGGCAAGTTACCCATGCCATGGGCACTTAAACATTCCACACCTACAGATGCATGTGTTTGGGTGTTATGGGTATAAGGCTTTTGTCATCGCTTAGATTTGTCATATTTTGATGCCTTATTTTTTTGCTGACAAAGATTAACTGAAGCATTTCAGAGTCAGTGTTGAAATATCCATTACAGACTGAGGCTGACTTTTAATGCAGTGCTGCCAGAGGGATAAAAGGTCAGGGGCATTCAATATTGGTTTTGGGCCTTACCCTAACTTGCTGAAATTTCTACAGATGATCTGAACTGGACTGTGGTTGTGAAATCTCTCAATTCTTTGCAATTCCTCATGAAAACATCCTTAAACTGGTGGTCCATTTGCCGAAACAGTGTTTCACAGGTCATTGATAATTTCACCTCTGTCCCAACTTCTAGAAGTTCAGAAAGAGTGGATATTAAACAACAAAGCAGTGTAAACATTAAGTATCTTGTCTTTTTGCTATATTTAATTGGATATTTTATAATGGATTTGAAAATAACTATAATCTGATTTTGTTCATATTTTACACAACATCCCAACTCTTTTGGAATCGGGGTTTGTACATGGAACTCATAATAAGAGTACTTACATCCTTCCTGCAACCTGCAGACAAAGACCTCTGCAGACACAAGCCGTCTGAATCATGGAGGAAGGCCTTACAGGGACTCACACAGCAACTCTCATCCTCCTCGCCGACTATCTTGGCCTCAACCTGCAGGCGGGGAGTAAACAAGATCCCCCTTGGCTTAGACTGTACTGTACTGCTGTATCGATTTTGCTAAATATTTATATATTTATGTAACTTGTTCTGCTGAGCAGTCATGAGCCTTATTCTGGCAGGGAGAAAAAAAATAATATTAGGAGGAGTGGGAGTTTATTTTCAATTCTTTTTGAAGCTGAAAAACACACAGAGAGCTTAGTGGGAGGAAGACGGGGAGAGGATGTCATAGCGGCAGACACCTTTTTCCGTCTAACCCATACATTTTACATCAAAAGTTAACTTTTTGTGGTGTTCATCAACTTTTAGACTTAACTTTTGCTCTTAACTGACAAAAAGCTTTAAAAAGTGCAGTTAGAGGGCTGTGTTTAAGGTAAAAAAAAAATCAGCACAGAGGCAGGTGGATATGTTTATGCAAGGTAAGATTGAGAAAGGTGTTTTTTAGACTTCAGAATCAATTCTTTCTCCCTGTCGGATAAACAGGATCATTCTTTTTTAAAGATTGTATTCTTAAGACCTCTTGAGGCTGCAGGTCTGTACAGAGAGCTACAGAGGGAGTCCCAAAGGTGGTAATGAATTTGCAGTTTAGCATTTCTAGATTTTATTCTTCTCTAGATTACACAGGCTTGAGTCTGAACAAGTACTTGCTGTTTGCCCTTGCCCATTGCGTCCTTTGTTGTATAAGAGTTTTGTTCATATACAGGACTCTCATGTTTGCAATACTGGCGACACTGGGCAAACAAAGACCTCAAGCTGTATGTAACTACCTACTGTGTGAGAAGTTAACTTGAAACATGGCAACAATTACAGTATTTCTGAGATCAAGACTAATAAAATAAACACCAGAAATTAATGTCATTATCATATATGTAATGGTAACTGAGGACTAGTGGTCAGACCACATCACTGGTCTTCCCGTCTTCACTCCTGTCTCCCGGCTCGGTGTTATGGTCCGAAGATTGATTGTGCAAACTGGTGACTTTTAGCTGGTGTTATTATTAAAGCACAACTGAAATCAGACAGTTAAAGCACTTCTATCACTGCATCAAAAATAATTATTCAGTCGTTGATATGTTAGATAATACAGCCATAGAAGCTAAGCTAGCGCAAACAGATCCACGGGTAGAGTAAATGGAAAGTCATCAATGAACCAATACACCAAAGTTATCTCCAAAAAAAACTTGCTAACTTCTAAAACAGAATTTATCTGACATCAACTAGATTAGCAGCCATGTTTGACTCTATGCAGTCCTAAAAGCACTTTCTATTGGTGGAGGATTGTTGACTTATTAAGCTTGTCTTCAAAACTTTTGGTTGTAGTTACTCACATATCCTCTGCCTCTAAATTGATCCTGCCTGTCTGGTGCAGACTGCAGCTCGCATCTGCATCACCTTAATACTGTACCAAGTGCACAACCAACTCAGGGGACACATGGTGGCCATCACGCGTCCCTGTTCTGCAGAGTTGACAGCAAGTAAATCTAAAGCCTAAGAGGGTTTTCTTTACAACAAAAACACATCTGGAAATGTCCAAATAATGTCTTTCAGAGGGCATCTGCTAACAAGTGGTTAATGAGGACTACAGAGCTCAGGGACATTAAACTCTAGTAGTAAGTACTCCCAACTAGGCTACTTTATCAGAAGAATACCTACACTGGAACTCTTGAATCGTGTGACTACAGTTGCACTAACCAGGGATCATTGGACATCAGTGAGTCATTTAGTGCATGCATATTTTGAGTATCTTGCTTATTTCTTCATGTACAACAGCGTTAAACCATGTAGCACGCTCAACTTACATCTGTGTGCAACTTAAATATTACTTGTGTCTGAGTGTAAGACCATAGTGCCCATCTTGGGCTTTTACCTTTTACTGTTGCTGATTGTATTATGCTTCAAAAATGATAAAAGAAGGGGTCATTTGTAAAGATGAACTGACAAACAAAATGTGGAAGTTTCAATATATTTCGCCAACACTAATATGAAGCAATAATCTGAAAACACAAAGGCTTTTTGTCACTAAAACCCGCGCAATTCTAACTTCTGGGTTGGCGTATAGAAATGTTTCATCCCTGCAGGGCTCTGTAGGCTTGTGTTTTACCAGGTCAATCGGCAGGTCCACCTTAAACTGGCTCTCTTTGGACACCTCATGAGCTCCCACCATCTCACTTCTTTTGTTTCACGTATTGAGCATGCCACCCTCTGTGAAAAGTGATTAATCACAATTACCTCATCTGCTGGCAGTCACCGCCTCGTCCTGCACACTCATTCTCCCTCTCTCTCTCTGTGCCCCTCCATCCTTCACTGCCCGCCTGTCCGCTCCCTTTGCTTCCCCCTGTCCAACTTCACCAGAGATCAATGTTGCTGTCAAGCCATTTATTTATTTAGAGTGGTCCCACGGACAAGAAGGGCCACGGAAAGCCACAGCCGCCCTGACACAAATATGGCCAGCCTGCCTGGACTTCCAGTCCGGGGTGAGCTTCTGACAGTGACAGGCTACTCTTGATGCATGTGGAGGGAATTGCTTATACGGCAGCATCACATTGTTGTTTTCCCTTGTAAACAAACTTCTTTTTTTTTGCCCTTCTTTTTCTTGGCTGCTGGATCTGATACAGGCTGGAATCTGAATAATTAAACAGCTGTTTCAGCTGTTGCGCTTGAAACAACTTCAACAGCCCACAGAAATTTCATTTAAATATTAGATAACACAGCATGGTAGATTAATCAGTGTTAAGACAAAAGAAAATTGTATAGAAAAAATGTGCAGCTAATGGGATCAGCTCAAAGAGGCAATTATACAGCGACAAAACATCAAGACTTCATGAAGTTCTTTCAGTTGAGCATTACTTTTGGTTCTCTTTATAGATAGTAAATGATAGAAAAATGTGGGTGCACTTATCCTGTTCCAGTTTGTGAACACGGTTCAGATAAGCCTGTATGAAGAGTTCTAAGAATTTGACTATCACCTTTTCCCTGTGAATTCAAGCATTGTGTTTTGTGGGTGGAAACAATGAAAGGGATTATGAAAGGCTGTCTTGCTGCAGTAAAATTCCCCAGGACTGATTTCAGGTTATGAAAGAGTACTGTAGGCGGTGGTGGTATTGAGATATTTTAAGTTTTGTTTTCATATTTTTTCATTTATCCTGTTTAAGAACAAGACAGCTTAGTGAAGCTTTATCATCTAGTGAAACAAAATTTGCTTAGCCTGTCTAAGCTGTCAACGATGAGCCAGTTTTCAGATTGATGGCTAAAAGCTGCAGCAGCACCTACAACAGATAAAAGCATCTTGCCTCATAAAAAAAGGAGGTGAACAAAACAACGTGGCTATTGCATGCCATGCCTCATGATGTCTAGTGCATAGACTCCCAAGCTTCTTACCCTGGGATCCCAGAAATAATAGGTGAAAAGGTAAGCAACACTTATACCCCTGAAGATGGTCAAACAATATAATAGCTGTACCTTCACTTGAGGGTTGGAAGGTAAGGAAAGGGTCACACTGGCTACCTAAATGTGTGACACCACAGCAGCACAACAGTGAAGCGGTCTGAAGTAAAGCACAATTGTAAGCAATGGAGGACTTCCAGCATACTCAGTAGACCGTTGTTTTGTGTAGACATTCTTTACAAAAAACAGCAGTGAACAAATCACTCTAAATCCATGGCTTATTTGAACATGGCCAGGTATGTGTTTTGGTGTTTTCATTTTCCCAGCTGTTGCATGAGAATTGGGAATTTTTGTGCCCAATCAACAGACTGAAGCGCTTTTAGCTACAACTTTTAGGGTCGGTTTGGTACACCCGACATAGGGGGTGCCAAAAAATGGGACAGCACGGACTGGTTATTTGGTACCTGCTCTCCTAATCCAAAGGTGGAAACACAAGTAATTGCGAGCCGTGTCAAGACGAGCTGAACTGGTCCTAATGACCTTACCCAACACGGACATGAAAACAACCCAAAAGAGCTAAACTGCCTGAAAACCTTAAAATTATTTTTGCAAAGTCTTTACAAATGACAGAAGCTAAATGGGATTAATATACTACCTACCTAGAGACAGACCTCTGTTATTTACAACATTTAAGGTAAAAAAAATAGCATAAGTGACTGTTTTTCACAATTTTCTTTTCCCCACTCTTTTCTTGGCCTGACATGCAAATGGTTCAACAGCACCACCGTGTGGACTCAAAGGGTAATTGATTTTATTTATGTTGAACCAAAAGCTTTATTAAATGTTAGGAATAAAAAATGTAAAAAAAAAAAAAATCAATACTTGGATGCCATAAACTGAAATACAATCACCACGCCAAACATCACAATACTGTTGTGTAGTCATTCCCCACCACTTGCTGATACATTATATGCAGGTGTTTTTCTATTCATTTAGCCCCTCTAAAGCATCTTTTGCAAAGGTGTCGTTGCATGTTTTTATATCCCAATGACAATGAAAAACGTTCAGCCACAATACAACCATCAAAAATAATATTTTTTATCTACACGCCAACATAGTGGTAAGGAGAGCAGAAGATACAACAGTGAACAGGTGAATAAAGTACATGATTATGTAACAGATAATAATTGATTTACACGAGATAGACAGTGTTCAAACCATGTGCATAGATTTATGAATTCAAGATAAATGGATGGTATTTACATAATCAAATGTGGGCCATAAAATCAAGAAAAACATTACGTAGCGTGTATGTGATGTAGGATGAGTTCCAAGTGAAGAATCAGTGAGCACAGATGGCCAACCTAACACCAAAGAAATAGCAACTACTGAAAAACTGGATGGAGGCGGATAAACTCTAAATCACCATGTATCAATGATTAACACAGTGTCACTTTTAAAAAGCTCAACTGCCTCAATGTTCAGACCTATCAATCCAAAGCAGCATTTTGTCACTTTTATGTTCCTTTGTGGGCGTTATTTGTGATTAATAACTTATTACCATTTTTATCCGCACGAGGAGTAAATGAGAGCATTTTGTTTTCCCCCCACACAGTTAACAGGGCTTTCTGGATACATATTCAACAAAATGGCCTGATTGAATTCATCTATGATTTAAGCCCCCTTGATTTGCGTTTGAAGTCGTGTTCTGTTTAATATTCACAGTGTTTCTCTCAAAGAGCAAAGGGGGTGTGTGTGCTCTGTTTAGATCTGAACAGCACAGGTTGAGGATCCAAAGAAAGCTCTCTCACCTGCTAAATGTTTGTTTCACTGTGAGTACATAAACCATCACTTCTATCTTTCTGCATGAAAATCCAAGGGTGTTTATAATGGCACAACCACACAGGCTAGACAACATGGGCAAAAATAATTATCTTAATCATTTTTAGCTGAATGTTGACACATGACATGTTGATGCATTTTTTGTAAACACAATAAACTTGACTCTTGTAAAACTCAAATTCTCCAATACATATTGATACCACAACAACAAAAATAAAAGGTCTAGACGCCAAGTATTCAACATTTTTTCATTTTTGATACACATAAATTGAAGAAAAATCCCCTTGCACTATTTCAGTTATTCAAAAACATTTGCAACACTTCCACATATTGAATCTTGTTTAAAATGTTACTGCAACTACTTGCAGTCACATGACTAAACCCACTTTATTTCCTATAAAGGATGTTGAAAGCCCCTTCTTGAAAAATGAGACAAATGTCATAAGAATACTATCCATTTTAGTCACTGATTGTGTTCGAGGTGTATTACAGCACAAAATTACAGCGACATGATCCTTTATAACACAAAAGTCAGTCACCATCAAATAAGTGGTGTCAGCTCGAGGGCTCTCACAGTAGAACATGCAAGTTCCATGCAATAAGAGCCATTTCCTCATCATAAGCACTGATCAGAAAGCATACAAATAACCTTGATGCCTTCATAGCTGTCTGAGCAAATAATGCTGATCAGATATGCATTTTATGTGCAACTACACAAAGAAGTGCAAGTGCAGTTTCTGTTCTCATCTTTATTTTGGCTAAAAGTCAGCAGTAAAGAGGGTTCTGCATTAGATCATAGCACAAGTGTTGTCTAGCATTAGCTTCTGTTAGAAATGGTACATTGCTATTAAATATGCTATATGTTGGGTTTTATACCATGATAAGCAGGTATCTTAAACTGAAAATTAAAGATTTAGATATACTCCTGATCAAAATCTTAGGACCAGTCGAAAAAAATGCAAATATTTGCATTTGGCACTGTTGGATCTTAAGAGGGTTGTAAGTACAGCTTCAAAATGCAAAAAGAAGAAATGGAAGAGAGGGACAAAAAAATGAGTGAGCAATTTATTGAAAACAACAATGACATTGAAACAGGCTGTTAATCAGCTGATCAAAAGTTTAAGACCACGGCTCAAAAACCTGGACATCCCCTCAAAATAGAAGTAAAAGTGTCAAAACAGGACTCAGTAATGGGCAGCTCCACCGTTCTTGCTGATCACTTCAAAAATTCATTTCGGCATGCTTGATGCAAATGTTTCCAGGAGGCTATTGGGAACGTTGCTCCAAGTGGTGAAGATGGTTTCACAAAAGGCATCCACTTTTGTTGACGTCCCTTGTCACCCATCCACAAAGGTTCCCAGTTGGATTTAGATCAGGGGAACACGCACGATGGTCCAAAATAGTGACGTTATTCTCCTGGAAGAAGTCCTTTGTCAGGCAGGCATTGTGGACTGCAGCATTGTCTTCTTGAGAAACAAAGTCATGACCACACAGACGAGGGCCCTCAGTCATGAGGGAGCATGTTGCGAGAGGCCTTGCTTATGCAGCTCAACAATCCTACCATTAACATGCTTCTGTCATCAGGAGGTGATGAAATTGTGAATACCTGACAGAAAATTACGTGAAATCCAAATTTTTGTGTAGATTTTGGCTTTTAAAGGCTGTGGTCTTAAACTTTTGATCAGCTAACAAAAGCATGTTTGAGTTTAAATGCAGTTTTAATAAATTGCCTGCTCAGAATTTTTTTTGTCTCTCGCTCCAATTCTTCTTTTTGGATTTTGAAGCTCTACTTAGAACCTTCTACCTCCAAAATTCTTGCAATTTTTCAACTGGTCTTAAGATTCTGATCGAGAGTGTATTACCTAACAGTACATCAGAAGATAACCATTGTCAAAATATGTAGAAAATCCACGAGGAATTAAAAGTCAGGAGTCTTTATTTAGAACCAGCAACTAGAAAGCTACAAACATAACCCTTTTGCTGTCCAGGCAAGGACAGGACATACGTGTGATGTCATGTCCCTAATGCATCAGGGCCCACAGCCATATTTATGGCCCCCATTAGCAGTTTTGTTAGAAATCGTCCTACTGAAAAGCAGGGCAATGTCAGATGCATTGAATGTTTTAAAATGAAACATTGAAATCTGATACGCATGTGTTAATTATGGGCCTTATTTCAGGCATTTATCCATAAAGCTATTTTAAAATTCCATCTACTATTGGGCTTTGGGAACAGTATGCATAGGACTTATTCCTGCACCAATCTATGGTACTGATATATAATGACTTTAATAAAAGAAAAGAAAATCATTAAAAATGATTAGCAACAATATTACTGGGTACTGTATGTAAATCTTTTACAGTCATTCAAAATTCCGAATGTTTTGTTCTAATTCAACATCAACATAACTATACTAAAATACACCATCCTTTCTTACCCTTTATCTAGTTTAAGAATATATCATTTTATTGTATAGAAAAAATATAATGCATTTCCCAGCCCTACACCCACCTGTATGTGTGCCTAAAGGACACCTTGCTTATACATACACATACATATACATGTATTATCAAAAGCCAACAGGTTTCTCCATACTGTCACTATGAAGGGGAAGGGTTGGGGGCTTGAAACACTATGAGGAAGGGGGGAGTGGAGATAGCTATTTCTATAGAATTGCTCTGCTTACCCCCTGCTGTGGAGAGAACCAGGTTTCTGGACACCTGCCTCTGTTGTTTGGTTCTCTCTGGCTTGCCTGCATCTTTCTTAACGTGGCCCCTGGCTGTGTGCTCAAGGTCCTCTCTAAAGCCTGTGTGAGCGGAGTACATGAAGAGAAAAAAGAGAGCAGGAAAAACAGAGGTCACAGATTAAGGCACATTTCCTCAGATTTCTCCGTGATTCATCATCGACTTTTTTTTTTAATGTTGTTTTATAAAGAGGGAACAAAAAAAAGGCAAAACACAGCAGGGCGAAAACTTATTCTCCTCTCTTTTCTGTGTTCCTTTTTTTTCCCACATTTTCCGTTGACCTCAATTTTTCATGAGCTGATATGCTTTGTAGCTCCCCCGCGACTCCTACTGTATTGAATTCATCTGGTTCCAATACATCCCGTGCACAACCTATCAATCACCGGGGAGCGTGGCAAACTAATCATTTATTGATGAAACAGGGCAGCCATGAATTTCTAACTGCATTTGTCTTATTTATCAAGCCAGATCAAACAATGAAAATCCAAACAAGCTTAAAGGGGAAGGGAGGGAGTCACAGGGAATAAGTTATTCTTCAGGAGTAGACGGCAGAGGGTTATTGATGAAGAGGGGAGGAAAAGAAAGAAAGAAGGAAGAGTTGGTCGCAAAGAGAGGAAAAGAGAAACATCGAGAGGGGGGGAGTTCAGAGTGATGTTCAGACAACAGGGTACACATCTGAATTAATGCTTCCACAAAAGGCAATTTTCTCCTCACAGGCTCCTCATCCCCTCTGTAGGTAGCAAGTAAGGTATGTCTCCCTCACAGAGAATGAGAGACCCAGACACAGGGAGCGCAGGAGAGCAGACTTAATGTTTCTTCTCAGCTCTTTACTGCAGCTGCCTGGCTGGATCCCTGGGCTGGCTTGGGGGATAGTGTAGTGATCTCAAGCTTCCACCAAGAATACACTTCCAGCAATGGTGTTTGCGAGCTCGCTAACATGGACTCTGGGGAGCAGCCGCATTGTTTCTTCACTTGTTTGCTCTCTTTAATGCGGAGGCAAAGTCTGTTGGTTATTCTTTTGAATTTCTGCAGCCGTTGGTGGGCCGAGGGAGAGAAGTAAAACAACAAAAGGAGAGTGAAGTCTGCCTTGTATATTCAGCAAAAAAAGGAAAGAGTTGAAACAGAGTTCACACTCGAGCGCCATAGTGTCCACATAACCCACGCGAGATCAAAGGGAGAGGGAGCGGTGGCGCTGTCGCAGCGGTAAAGCTGTTAATTCGGTTTCTGTAACCCCATTTGCGTGTGACTGATGCAAAGCAGCTCCGCAGCAGTAAAGTTCAGAATCAAAATGCATCTGGGCAATCAAAAATTGAACAGCTTGTTTGGCATATTTACAGCCTGCTGGTGAGATGTAAATAGATCTTATTTAAATCAACACACTTAAATCAAGGCTGTCTCACTCGGGGAGGTGAAAGCAGAGGACGAGGGGCGCCTCAGAGCTGGGAAAAGTACAGTAGAAGAAGAAGAAGCAGCAGAAGTGGGAACACGGTGGTGGAAAAGCTGAGGTCATCCCGGCCCTCGTTCTGCATTACATATCTACAGTTCCATGTCCTGTGGGAGCAGACAACTGTGTGTATCAGGAGGCCCCGAAGAGAGAGAGAGAGAGATGGAGAGTGTGTTGGAGTTAGTGTGAAGGGGGCTCAGGGGGGCCGAGCAGCGAGTAATCTGTGGCCCTCTCAAGTGGCGGAGAACAGGAGTCAACAAGAGGACAGCGAAATATGATAGCCAGGGGAAAACTGGGGTCCCAACCAATTGGACCGACCAGCCTGTAGCCATGCGGGATGTGGTATCAGTAGGAGCCACTCCCAGGGCCGGGTCCTCGGTGAGCAGACACGCTGGCAGCAGGGAGGAGAAGGTTGAAGCAGAGGAGGGGGTGAGTTTTCCATGGGGCATTGCTACTTCCTCTCACCAATGACATCATTCAGAAAGTGAGGGGGAGAGTGGAGCTGCAGCAAGTCATGGCTGATGTCAGGGAGAGCAGATTATAAAGGTTTAGTCAGCCTTTTCTTCTCCAGGGTATGTACAGAAAGTCTGAAGTCAACTTTGATACATTTTAAGCATTTTTAAAACCCAACTGCATCAATCTTTCCAAACAGCACTATAAAATTAAAGGTTCAGTCATATGTAATAAATTAAAGTATTAAAGGTAGATGTTTTAAAATAGACAGGAAGGGTAAGGAAGATAAATAATGTCTGTGATTAAATACTTACACTAAATGGGAAAAAAATCTTTGTGATCATTTGTTAATTTAGTAAATCTTAATTTGTGACTTTGGATGAGCAAGGGCCTAATAATAGTTGCTTCAACTGTTTATTATAAGGAAAGGTACACAAATAACTGATCTGGGCCATCCCACTTTTCTGACACCTTTCTGTTGGGGTGCTGAGCGTACCAAGTTGACCCAAAGGCTGGAGCTAAAACACTGCAGCCTGTTGATTGGTTGCAAAGGCAAAGGATCCGAGAGACCGACTTTTCTACTACTTTTTCATGTCAGTACTGAATAATTCTGCATGTAGAACTTCGGAGCGTCACACCTGTCTTGCCGTCGTTGAAGAGGAGGAAGTGCAGATGGAGTTGGATGTAACTGGTGCTTGGGAGAATAACCTAGTAAAAAAAACTGAAAACCTTTAGTCAGCACATTTGGTTTGAGTTAAAAACTGTAAACACTTTATAAAATGTAATATCTTTCAATTATGTATTCAAGACTTTTTAAAACTACAACGTGTAATTTCTCTACCTTGAAATGGTAGTTTCAAAGTCAATATAATGGCAGGAGGGCTTCCAAAAGAGATAATAGCATCCATCCCACTCCCTTAAAGTTCCCCAGTTGCCTGCACATGGCACTATGTAAGTTTGGCAGCAAACCATAGTGTGAAGTGTATTCTGCTTTACAAAACAAGCTTAAGTAAGCCAATTTGCCAAGAGGAGAGGTTTGCCCATCTCTGAGACAAAAGAGGACAGTGACGGATTAGGATAGGTAAAGAAAAAGAGAGACCAAAAAAAAAAAAAAAAAACTAAAGAAAATATTGGATATGCCTGTACACATGAGCAAGAGTTTCATGAAGCATAAGGCTGCAAGTTTGATACTGAGTTGCCCATGTTGTAGTTGGACAAGAGAGTACAATGGTTGTTTCCAGCTTTTTTTGTCCTATTTGTTGGATCTGCTATCCTGTTATCCAAATGCAATCTTATTAGTTAACCCAATTCAAACCAGCTAGCATTACGAATTAACCTCTCCAAAGTGACGTTTTAGCCAAGGCTATACTTTAATGTAGCAATTGAATACACAAAAACATGCTGCATGCAAAGAGTTTGCCAACAATGGGCAGTTAACACGAGAGAAAGACATCTTTTCGGGTACAAAAAAAATTTACAGTCCTACCATTCAATGGTTTGTCACTTCTTTACCAGCCTTCTTTACCATCCACTATTTAACAAAAAATACACAATGTCTCTGAGGAGGTGGTGGCAGCACTGTTTGTCCTACACCAGTGCAGTAACACTCAGAGGCTTTCGGTGGCCACAAGAGAGTCACAAAAACTCTTACCTATTGCCACTTTAAATACTTTTAAACACCTTTATTTTCGCAAGAATGATTTATCAACCTTTAGCATGTTTTAGACCCCAAAGACACCGTAGCCTCAGGGTTCTATGTGTTAAATACACTGAAACACAGTTGCACTTTCATCATTATGACTGTAATGTGAAGGTGCTTTACTTTTATTGCGCATCATTATCCCCTTTTTTTCTTTGTCCCTTTGCATTTCTCTCACCCCTATTAATCTTCTCTTTATGCATGTCTACCTCAAGAGTTTCTACCTCATCATGTCTGTGAACACCTAACTCAGCATATACGCCTGCCTCCGATGGGAACACGGTGTGCTGGAGAGTTTCAATATCACACTCTGCAGAGCCGTCAGTTAAGACTTCAGCGGCTGCTCCACACCAGATGTCCCATTCAGTGGCGCAGAAAAGCTCCGCTGCAAGAGCAGACAGGGCGGCAGAGGGGAGGACAGACAGTGTTTTCCTTACAGCCAGGTTACAAGAGCAAGGTTACATTTTACACAGCCCAAGTGGGCATCTTTAAAGGATCTTTTTACTGGCATTTCGAACCAGACTGCTGTTGTTTTGTGAGGTCAAACTGGAATTAATGACAGACATGACCCTATAAATGTATGTATAATCAGTAGGCTAAACACAAAGAGATCAGGACAGAGTGGGCAACTTTTGTCACATGTATCTTCTACCTCTGAAAGATCCTTATTAACTGGTCAAATCATATTTACAAATTCATGAGGGATCAGACAGAGAGGCAGAGGGAGTTAAAATGTGGCATCATACCCACTGAATGAGAAATACTACAATGAGCTGGAGGATGTAAAACACAGCCATAGCTCTGTCTCTGTCTCCACCTCATGGTAACCAGTGAAACAGCAGAGGAGATTCAGTTGACTCAGATTTGTTTACCTGAAGACAAAAGCACAGTTAGGAACACTGAATTCACCAGATGGCTTTCATATGTTCCCCTGTCAATGATGTCTGAAAGACTTAAAAAAAAATATCCTCATAAGTCTTTTCACGTTGAGACCCCATGTTTTTAAACCAGTGGCTCTCAATTGGCCTTCTCTCAGGACCCCCCATCTCCTCCTTAATGAGAAGTTTAGCCCAAATTTCTGAAAAAACACACAGTTTGGTCCTTAAATATTGACAGAAGTATCTTTCTTACTTTTCTTGAATTGAAATTTTTTTTAGATCAATGTCAGACCCCAAATAGGAAAAGTACTACAAATCTACAATGTGTCAGGGGTCAACAAAGGTGTAGTAAACATGTATTTTTTTCTTTCTATGGCTGTTAAAGTAATCTACATTTAGAACAGCGAATTAGTTAAGATTTAATAGGCTTTGGTGCTACATATTGTCGTATTATGAAACCAAGAGGCACTGCTCTCTTGATAGGAAAATATAGATGCAGACATGAGAAAGAATGGACATGCAAATAAACAAAGAATTTTTTGAGAACTGTTCATTGCTGCTACGTGTTTTCTGTTTTCTAAAACAGCCCTTAAAATGATTTAAAATGTATTTGATAAACAAGGTCTTAATCTAAGTGCAATCTAAAATTTAGGCCCTCTCATGAGTAAAAATAAGCCTTTTAAAGACTTTTTAATGGTCTTAAATTTCAATAATCAATTTGAATAATTTTCGGGGATCTTCAGGAACAATAAGTTAACACATCATTGCAGACACTGAGGTGAACATGCATGCATATTCTATGTTATTTCATTTCCTGTGGTAAGGTACTTTTTTTTTGGTGTCTGGATATCTTGAAAAGTTATCGTATGACTTCATGGAAGTCCCTGTCAGACTACAACATCAAAAAGTTAATTCTTTAGGACCACAACCACAAAGTACTCTCTACCACTGAAAAACAGGTTTAATAATTTACAACAAGTCTACCTCTGCCCTCTTTGCATCATAGAATTTCCTGCCTCATTTTTTTATGCCATGTGTACATTCACATCTCACCAAATACATTTTTTGCTCCTGACCAACTAGTCGAAATCTTCTGTTTTAAACAATCTCCATTGACTGAAAAAATCTCTATCAAATTGTATCAAAACTTCAGATCTCTAATCATTTTTTCATCAAAAGCTGCCATGATTAAGCACTTCTGTTTCTGAAACATGGGCATGGTCCTTGTGCAATTTGAACAGAAAGCAGGTGTTTGCTTGCAGTTTTAGTTTGTTAAAATCAGAAACTCAGCCCTGGGTGCCTGACAGGTCTGATGGGTTGATGCAGCTGGCAAATGCTCTATAAAAATGAAAAATAATCCTACATTTAAAGGACATACCAAAGAAAGAAACAGCTTACTCTCCCAAATCAGAGGTCTTTATACTCTAAAACTTTCTTTGCAAGGTTGTAAAATTGTCAATACTTCAAACATTGGTCATATCTTCGGAACAAAACTTGATGCAAGTAAGAGGGAGAGAAAGCAAAGCAATCTCCCTTATTTTGCACAGGTTTGTAAATTTTTAGTTGCCAGCTTTTCTCATTTGGAGTCTCATAAAAATTTGAGCATCTATCTTAAAAAAGATGGAGAGCAAAGATGACACTGTCTAACAACTTTCTGTATAGTTCATTTTCAATTCCAGAAAATGTCCAAGATCGGGCACCTTGGACTTCTACGTTTGTTGCCATGCTATCAAAATACATATCAATACTATTTGATTTTTACTATCATTGTATCAAAGGTTTAATATTCTGGTATCATGACAACTCGAAGCCACTGAATCCATAAGTAATTCCATAGTTCCTGATAAATATTCAACACATTTTGGACGATAGCAATATGAAGCACAGTTACAGCGAGAGATAAGGAATTTTTCTCCATCTGAAAAAATTGGCATCTGCCACGGCATCGTCATCTTTCATGGTTAGAAGAATCAGATGTCAGACACATCTCTCACTGGGGGGCCCCATCTCCACCTCAACCTGCTGAGTGGGCATATTCTCATCTTCAGCGTGTGATTTGGTGTTCAGCTCAGGGCCCAGAGCAGAGTTATCCTCATATGGATTCCACGCACTTCACTGTCTACTTAATCACAATACAAATCGTCCCAGTTCTGGTTTGAATAAGAATTTTTTTTTTTCTTGTTGTGAAGTCCCCTCGGTGCATATGATCCGTCTATGAGGCTCGCTGCACTTGATCAAGTGGGCTGGCCTGTCTCTGTGGGGATTACCCATCAAAGTGGAAAGCAAAGGTAACTCAATGCCTCCTGCAGACAGTGATGGATGATAGCGCTGTTTCATAACGAATTGCACCCCCACAACAAGCCTCGCACATGGGAAATGTTAATTGAAATGCTGTGTGTGCAAAGATACGCTGTTCTGCTGTGATACTACCGAGGTGTAACAGCAGTGAACAAGAGGGAAGCTTACATGTTGAAAGAAAATCAACAAGCAGATGGCAAAATGCACTCAACTCTGAAGCGACAGTACTCACCCCAACCTTTGATTGACGAGTCTGTCTTGTGGAAGGAAGTTTGTCTTGGCTGCAAGAGGGAAAAAGGAGAATCCAATATTTTTATCTCTTGTCATCTTCACATCAAATTCAGAATCAAGTTTGTCTTTGAAATATGAACAAAGAAAGTTTTTCATAGATCAAAAATCCTGTGTTTCATACCCTTGGAACTTCTTTCCTTGATCAAATCGTTCCCAGGGATGGATGTCTCATATGGAAGCACTTCAAACTTCTCTGTTCCAACTGTGACAAAATGTTGTATAGTTCATCCAGGCTGCAGACATGACGTCCATCTGTAGTGCAAAGCCTGGAAATAAAATATGGGTCAATAATTATATCTTGGTTATTAATGTATTCAATGTGAAAAAAATACTGGATTCTTGAGAGCAGCTGTGTTTTTACTGGTGAGTCAGAACACAAAAACTGTTGCAGACATGTCCCTAGAAAGCAGCTGAGAAACAAAAAGTACTACTAATGAAGGCTTTGCATGTATATGTGCTGGCATGTCTGTAACATAACATTGTCAAACTTTTTGGCCCTCTCTTCAAGCCCAAATTGCCATTTAGGTAGTATTTTTACAAGATTTAATATAAAGCTTAACATGATGTCATTATGTGTACAATAAACATTTTAATTAACTTATTATGACTATTTGCCTCTGTGATAAATGAAAGGGAGTTTACCATTTCTACACTATAAATGTGAAATGAAAAACTACAAACATATTAACTAAATTTCAAGCATACTATGATATTCAAATATTTAAAAAAAAAAAAAAAAAAAAAAACAGGATCTGGGTTTGCTGTTTCTTTCCAATGCTTGATTTTTGTGTTATTATCTAAACTTAAACTACCTGCCCTCCGCGCTGCACATAACCTCTTCGAAATGACATGGGTTAACATTGCTCTGATGCTATGAGTTACCTGTACACTGCACAGACGCAGAGATGCCGATTGTCATCTTCTTAGATTATACTTTGGGATCCATATTTGAATTTATGGGGCCAAATTATCTCCATAATTGGATGCTGTAAAAATCAAATTAAAAAGAGAGAGAGGGGGAGAGAGAAAGAGAAAAGCAAAAGCATTCTGTGATTAAAAGAAAAAAAGGAACTTATTGCATAATTTCATTACCACATCAGAGAGAGAACAACAATTTCCATACAAGTCTTGAAAACATTCTTTTCAGCAAGCACAGGGCATAGTTTTGCTGAAGAAGTCTAATCTGAAATGTCCAAAACTGGGGATATTTTAATGAAAATGAAGGGCTGATGAATAAAAAAAATAGGATTTTAGTCTGGCTCAAGCTCTGGTGTTGTGAGTGACAGCATGTCTTATGTATATAATGTCATCATTAGTTGCACATTACTCTTACTCAGGCAAGTGCAAAAAAAAGTGTACTATCAGAGTTAAAGATGTCAGAAGTGTATACACCTCTATAACTAAATGCATCATCAGGCATATAGAAAAATAATACCAAATAAAGGTAAGACCTAGAATTAGAGGTTGGTAAGACTTTGAGTCTATAAATTTACTCTTCTCTTTGCTTGGAATAGGACTGAATATTGAGGATCTGCTCTGAAGATGATGAAATGGCAGTAGAGACATCTGATTGTAAAGGCTGTGGCTAATATTGTTTATTGTAGACAATATCCCCCTTTAATGTCTCTCATTGTACATATTACCTTTAATAACTTACTCTTTGTAATTTACCATAAAATTCTGTTCCATGTGCTGCTCAAAATTTATTTTTATAGCCCTAAATCATAGCAAATGTTATCTCAGGACACTTTACAAAAGATTAGGTCAATACCAAAATGAATTAACTAATATCTTACCAAGGTTGTCAGTGGATCGTGAATTTCCTGTGGCAGTTCCTTGCTTTACTAGCAGTCATCATTGGTAAAAGGTACAGAAAACATTGACCTAAGTAAAACAAATACAATATCGGGGTGAAACTGAAAGCTTGTGACATAGTTGGGAGGCATTACGAATGAAGACCACACTGCCTAATTATGTGAAATTAAAAGCAAAAACCTAAGCTAGTTCAGGGAATGTTTGACAAAAGTGCTTAATACATTAGACAAAAAAAGCAAGGCAAACATTACATGAAAACTGGTATATTGGTACATCAAATTTAAGACTATAGTAGCATACTGTGAACCCTGATTAAAACAATAAGCTACTGAACTCCCAGAGAACTTAATTTGATTAAAATGACTTGCAATGTAAACTTATGAAAGGAGACATATTTTGCTCCTTTCTGCAATTTAACATGGATCCTTGATGTCCTCATGAAATGTCTGTAACATAATTTGGTCCAAAAACCCATGAATCAAGCACAGCTGCATACTCAGGTAGAGGTAGGCTTATGTAAATGAAAATGCTTGTTACATAACTGTATATCCAAAGACTCAACAGCTCACCATATACCATGAGTTTACATTTATGCAGCCTGCTAAATACAGTTTTGTTGTCTACTCTCTCATGTTGTGGGCTGGGAGGAAGGCAAAATACCCACAAACACCTCCTTGTCCCACAGTAAACAACAACACGATTTTGAGAAGTCCTGCTGTGGTGGTTCGACAATACTTTACCTTGCTTGCTCATTTCCGGTTGCCTCGAGTCGTCCACACAGTGATCTGTTTGGTCTTCTGGAGGAGTGAATCTGAGGATCTTTGTCTGTGGTCTGAGTAGAAAGAAATACAGTCATGATAAATGTACAGCTGCTGTTCTCCAGCTTTTCTCCAAGAGAAGCAAACGAGTCCATGTCCAAAGATCAAAACTGTAGCAGGCTGTAGACCACCTCTCCCTGCTGCACCACGGCTGACCTCGCCAGCTCTATCAGACTGAACAGGTGAGCACAGGAAACCACAGCATTTGGTGTAAGATTCTCTACAGCTCATGGTCAGAGGTAAATGTGTTGACAACTGTGCATGAAAATGATAATGTAACTAGAGGTTATTGATATGGAAATCAGTTCATCAACATGAAATGTGTATTTCGTATGCACACGCCTCTTTTTTGTTGCTAATTTTTAAGGGCTTGTCCTTGGAGAATTGACCCTTCCTCAAGCCCCGCCCCTTCCAGGAAGTGGTCTCTCACCAAGGCACAGCATCCTAGGTAACTGTTGCTAGGTTAGAAAAGACCCGAACATTTGACTAACTTTATTCACTAACTAACTTGACTTTAATTATTTATATATTGGACCAGATTGATAGAATAATGACAAGGTTTTGCACGGATGTGTGACGATCACAGTAACTTTGAAAAATTGCTAAAATTGCTTAAGATGTAACCAATTTCTGATGATAGTGGTGTTCGCTAATGTTAGCTGTCCTACCAGATCATATCAACAAAGTGCTTTATTGACAAAAAGACATAAATTAGACATGTTATATAGTTTATCTTAACTTACCAGAGTTCTAAGTTAAATTTTAACAACAAGCTAACATCACAGAAAAGTTATGTAAACATCCCATCATACTAATACAAGTTTCTCACATCACATTATATAATAAAACACTAACAGATCTACTCATATTCTCATTACTTAAACAGTTCCTCTTACCTTAAAGATTCTTAAAGACTGTCAATGACTTGAAATCACAGTGTCGTTAAATAAAAAATGATATAAAAAAATTTCAATGACCCCTCAGTTTAGGAAACATGGTGAAAAATGTCAATCTGATGCCATCTGCTCTTCCAAATATCCTAAGCACACCTTTTTTACCATATATAGTAACAAAATTAAGGTTATGATGTCACTGCAATTCAGTAAAAAAAGACCCCACTGAGACTGTCAATGGTTGCTATGATTTGTGATTCAGCAAACCAATCAGGAGGCTGACCAAGGGTCAGTTGTATTATGTCTTGAATGTATAAGCCTGAAAGATAATGAAGTACCTCACTCTATAACTTACTTTACTGTAACAAAATGACTTTGATACTCATGCAGGGTTTTTTTCCACCACTCTGTTTGGTTAGACCAGGAGAGGTAGAGAACAGATGGGACTATGGTGAATCTTTTTGATTCTTTAGTTTTGAGAAATGAGAAATGTGAGCAGGTCAACAAATCCTCCTACCTACACAGGTTCTACGGATCCCACAGGGTTGTTGAACGAGGTTGTCAGCTAAACAAACTCTTCCACACCAACTTAATCCCAGAGGAGGCCTAATAAAGGGCTCTTCTGCCAACACCTGTGGGGATTTTCAGGTATTTTAACTGTAATATGGTCCTTGTATTAACCAGTTTAAATTGCCAACCATTTAATTACTGTGACAGTAAAAGGAGAAGCATGCTCAACACTGGGTACTTTATCATCTTAATTAGTGTATTTTCTGTTTCGAAAATGTAGGCAAACTCCTTCACAAAGTAAAGTGAAAAACATTTTCTATTTATTTTCATCGCTTCTTGTACTAAACCTAACCAAGACTTTTTGACTTTTATTTATATTAAGCACTAATGACAGAGGGAAATCCTCACTCCTCTTCAGCACCCACTTTTCCAAATATTGCCGTCTTGTTTGTAAAATTCAGACAGTTTGCTGAAGTTAACCATTAATAAAGTAAAACATATCAAAGGGCTATAAGGTGTTAAGGAATGGGGTATCAATCAGGATAGCTATAAATTTCACTTTTTTAGGCCAAATTTTAGATTGTGTTTTTGATTCCAAAACTGCCCTTCCCTTTGGAAGCCAAGGACTAATTATTGCTAAAGCGATAGCATAAGTTAGGGTTTTGTTCAGTTTAGCTTGGTCGCAGTATTTCTAAACTGCAAAAGATTCTGCATGCAACAAGCTAACCCATATTTATACTGTTTATGTTTAAATGACATCTGCCTTTATGCTCTTCATAAATTTTGACAGATCTTTGAAGGCTGAGATGCTGTGTTAACTCTTAATACCGCTGCATCCACCTTGTTCAACCCTGAATTAGAGACTGGACTGCCTTTGAATGTATAAGGTCCAGAAGCTGTCCATGATGCTGCAACGTTAGGTGAGTGTTTACAAGCAAACACCTTTGATACTGTTGTTAATAAATAATCATGGCTGAAAGACAGTGTTCCTTCCATAGTGGGTTTAAAATGATGATGCAGGTTGTACTTTGTCTCATTTCCATATACTGTAGCCATATCTCCCTTTCCAGGCTTTTTTATTAAAGCACAGATTATCTTCCTGTCCACTGCTAGACAGAGCTGTCCAAATTGTTTACCACAAATGTAACCAGAGATTGCACCAACAATGGCACCTAATTGGTTTATGCCAGACAACTCCTGGTCAATTAAATGCATAATTCATCTTAGCATTAATTATTCATTTCTTAAGGGACTGGTGCTGTGCTTTATTAGGGGAACTGAATCATGCATATTCAAATTTCTCCTGTTTAAGGGGCTCAATAGGATATCATCTCAGCTGGGATGCCCGTCCAAAAAAAAACAATAGCAGCCAGAGCTGGTAGACAACTTCTATTAATCACACGTACTATATAAATCATGGAGGATATACAAAGATGGAAATGCCACATGGGCCTTATGTAAGTTATGTCTTGTTTTTGTCATTCTGCAAATATTGTTCAGTCATATTGTTTCCAAGTGTAATTAATATAAACTCCCTTGTGTTTAGACAATACATTATTTTTGAATAGTAGTCATGTCACAACAATACTGTCAAGAGTTAAATTAACCCAGCACTGTTGTGTTTACCAAGCATCATCAAAATTAATGCGCTGCCTTGAATAGATTTTTTTTTAAACGCAGTGTTGATAATTGCAAACACTCTTAATACAGAAAAAAAAAAAATCACCTGCAGTCTTAAGCATAACTTATATCAGCCATTAAAGTTAATAACTGAATGCAGTATGGCCCATTTTTAAGTGGTCTACTATAGCTAAAACACATTTTGTGAATACCAAAGGCAAAGGCTCTTTTGTGTTGTCAGGTTGAGAAGAAGTGGGGTGTTGCCTCTGCCACAAACAAAGCAGTTATATTTTTACTGTTACTCACCAAACTGCTGCATATTTTTTCTGCACTCTTGAAGCCTCATAACCTTCGGAATGAGATTTTATTTCTCCCTTAAGCTCTAAACAAACTTGTATTGTTAGACACAGAATTTCCTGCCATGGCTGTATGACTTCAATTCTAAAATAAAAAATTGGGCTGCACAATATTATCGGAATGAAATTGATACCAGCAGATAACTGCTTCAAGGCAAAACATCATATCAGTAAGTAAAAGAATCAGTTATTGTCTCTTGGTA
Organism: Cetoscarus ocellatus; assembly: GCA_037902135.1. Lineage (NCBI taxonomy): Eukaryota > Metazoa > Chordata > Actinopteri > Labriformes > Labridae > Cetoscarus > Cetoscarus ocellatus. The sequence continues at coordinate 192,902 of JBAMNC010000815.1, forward strand.
GAGTCTGATTTTACTGTCTCTGCTAAAAATAAACTTTGTGAATAATGTTGGCATTATCCAAAAGAATAAGTTATTTTCATATATGTTGGTATTGATAACTTAAAATAAGATTTGAAATATTGGCATATTACACGTTGGAAAAAATACAATGTCATGCATCTGTTGCAAATATAGTATATGTAGTAAAATAGTATGAAATAGTGACATCATGAGAGCAATCAGATCAGAAATTTATTCTTAAGCACTCTTTAAATTGATCTTTTTGTTTTGTAACAATGAATCATGACAGAGATGATCATGGGACACATCAAATAAATCCATTTTAAGATTCTATTGTGTTTTTTTTATTTCTTTGAATGAACTAGCAACTTGCTATATCAGGGCCTTTTCTGTTATGGCACCAAGATTATGCAACAAGATACCTCCTGGAGTCAGAATTCCTTCCCCCTTACCTTCTACCTCAACTTGCTTTTACTAGTTGGTTTTAAACTCAGCATGAAGGTGGTGTAAAATTCTTTATTTAGGCTTTTTTATTCACATAATTGTCTTGTATTTTTATGTGTTTGTTTGCTTTTTTATTTTAGGATTTTACAGTGACTGACATATAATCCATTTTTATTAGACAAGACAGATGTGTGAATAAAATAATTTGCTGAACACTTTTTAAACACTAGGAGTTGCATTGTGTATGAATAGTACTCCATAGATGAACTTGCCTTGAATTACCTTGCAGGCAGCCTCAATCAGAATCGGACTAACTGATGGACAGTCATCTGCTGGACTCCAGGGGCCTCATTACTGATCAGCAGTTTTGTGCAACAATCATGACATCCCACCGAGCATTTTCAGGTCTATTAGACGTCTTGTATACATCTAAATGTGCCTTAGACGTCTAGTCTAAAATTGGTCTACCAGGGGTATAGAAATGAAAGTTTTTTAGACGTCTAAATGTAGACTTGACGTATATTAGACGTCTAAACAACATACATACATAGACATCTTAGACATTTAAATCACGTACAAGACGTCTAAATTTAGATGTTCACCTGACGTTCATGTTTATACCAAATATAAACCCAGGTTTAGACTAAGGCGTTGATTAGACGTCTGTTAGAGGTCTAGCCTAAATTTAAACATCTAAAAAACTTCCACTTCTATACCACTGGTAAAGACATCTTTAAACTAGATGTCTATCAGATGTCTAATAGACCTAAACAAAAAAAGCTAAATGGTTTCTTGTCAATATTTTAATTGACAAAATATCGTTAGTGCATATTTCCATAAACATCTAATACATTAATGAAAATTTGTCAATTTATGAAAATATTCACAAGGAACATTTAAATAGCCAAAAAAGTACTTTAGACCCAGATTCTCTACAAAGACAACAAACTTTACCTGCAATGCTTACCTTGATACATGCACTCCCAGGATGTTCCCACTAATTTGGCGAAGTTGTTTCTCTTTCTGGACCTTTTACAATACATTTTTACTCTAATGTCATGCTTATTCATAATTTAACACTGATCTACATTTGGTAATCATCAGTCAACTGTAATTGCAATCATAGTACATTTTTCATTCAGAATAAAACCATTACAATCATGCAGTGGGCATAATTGTTTTTTAATCTTAGACCCATTGACCATAAAAACAGTAAAACAGGGAACTTTTCAAAATACAAAATACAAACAATTCAAAATAAACTGAACTAAAAAGTATAAAGTAATAAAGTGAAAAAAAACTTTGTAATAAAAACTATTTTCATCTTTTTTATATTAACTACTTTTAAATAACTTTAAACTGAACTTTTATATTAACTACACCTCGCGCTGCACAAAAAATAAGAAACTCTCCTTTTTTATATTAACTACTTTGTGAGGCGTTGTAAAAACTTAGCAGGGTGATGTTCTTGGCCTCCTGTCGCCCCCCGCCAACCACATCGAGCTGGCGCCAGCTTCAAGTGCTCTCCCATTGCTGCTCTGACCTGTTCCTCCGTCGCCTGTGGGAAGGCAATGCAAACAGACTCTGCAAACAAGCAAAGAAAAAGAACAGACTTTACAGTAGTAATTGTAGAAACTAGCTTGTATCGTCCAGGAGGATTCATTTTTTTTATTGCTTCATGCTATAAATGTCAGTTTTATGACATAGAATAACTAATAACTTGCAGAGATATATTATTTACCGAAAACAACAGAAAAGAAAGCTGTTTCCTGAGAGCCCTCTTTCCCTGACATCCTCCACCCATGAGGTTGTCTCTTCACTGCATTGCTGAAAACCCTGAAAAGGATAGCAAACATACAGAAAAATCTTATACTGCTTACTCAAGAAATCACCTATCCTAGCTAATTTTCTTCTCCAATCTTTCAAATAATTAGAGGCCATATTCTATTTGGCTGGAAAGAAAACACAAGGAAAAAAGATCAGTATTGAATGCTAATTTGAAATATTTTTTCAGAAGATCACAAGCAATGTGGCATAACTTATTCGATTTTCTTAATGGACCACTGTAAAAATTGTTTATAGTAAATTTACCTCCATTAGGTCCGGATGGGGACCTAAACATTGAGAATCATTGGGTATATATTTAGACAATCATTTGATCATCTTAGGAATGTGGAAAAAAAAACAAAACAATATTATTGAGCCCAAGTCTCTATGGCATGAGTAATCAATAGAAAAAGTCATTTGGGGGGGTGAACTAATCCTTTAAACAAAGTATACAGTCTAGGAGGGAGTGAAGAGTGAAGAGATATTGAATGAAGCAGCAAGCAGGAACGCGCAATGGTGCTGCCATGGAGGAGAAAGAATAAGGATGAATATTATAACTTGGTTGACCAACCCAGCACATATGTACTGTGTGGCTTATCAATAGCTTCTGTAGTTACAGGATCAGGTATTGCAAAAACATACTCTCTTATCATGGGCTAGGGCTGAGCAGAGCTGAGAAGGGAGTGTGACATCAAGTTACATCTTAGAGCTTTAAAAGGGTATTTTCATAATGTGTACCTGCATTTTCATTATATTTTTGCTGGCAATGCAATTATGTAATGATAACTTTGCTTTTTATATTCTTTAATGCTGGAATCTATTAGAGAACTTTGAGAAGATACTCAGTATTTTAATTTAAGTAGATAACCTTTTAAAGGTGCTATACAAATAAAGTTTATTATTAGCATCTGATGTATTCCTTATGCTATCATAGCCCAATGTCATTATATGAATACGTAACATGTATTAAACAATTTACTCAATGGTAATCATTTACCCCCAGAAATGTATAGTAGCTCCAATACCTGATCTGCAAGCAATCATGTGCCACATACATTTAGCTGTATTTTAATTGGGCCATAAGTGCTTAATTCACTTTTTATTTTATTGATATTCATGTATATTGGCCTAATCACATGAAATTGGGTTTCATTACCTCAAAATGAATTCCCGTTAATGCTACTTAATCTTGTTTTCCATTCTTGGCCACAACAAAAGGAAAAAGATCTGCAAGTAATAATGTGCCACACACTCAAAGAATCAATATCACAATATAAAATAATCTCTTACAAGTAAAGGCCTGTATTCAAAATGTTACCTGAGTAACAGTAATAAAGTATTGGCATCAAAATATACTTCGTTTTCAAAATTAAATAGTAAAATGTTTGGAAAATAGCCTAACTAGAAGCTTTTAACCTTGGCTCCAACAGAGAGAGCAGGCCCTTTATTACTTTCATGATAACACCTTTGAAAGAAAAACAAACGAACCACTCAACACCAAGTTAGCACTGACTGCTAATAGGGCCACGCTGGCTAAGCTAGCAACACGTTAGCCCTCATGCTAGCAACCGACACACTAGGCCTACATGCAAGCAAATGCTAAACTGAATGACCAAACATTGCAAAACTAAACATTTTTTTCTATAATATGTCCTTCAGCACCCACCTCTTTTTCGCAGAAAGTGACAATTTTCTTGCAAGAGTTGTCACTCGAAGTTCAGGAACTTCGACGACCTTTCAGTCAGACGGATGAAAAATCGACTCGAGTATTCTTCTTCTTGTTGTTTAAGGCGGCATCCGTCTCATCGGTGCATTACCGCCACCTTCTGTTTACAGAGTTCTTGGCTCTGTTCACTTCAGCTGCATCGACTCGAGTCAATGTGCACAAGTATTCTTCAGCCGGAAGTTGCGCAGTCCACATTTTCATGTTATGGTCGTACGATTTCCTTATGGATGTAAAGCAGGGGTCTTACAGAACTACCAACATGTTGTTCGTCGCTGATCTCGTGGCCTTGCGGCTATGCCGATAACTTTTATCACGGACTACTTCGCTCTGAGCGGAATAAGATTCGCCCGGAAGTGGTCGCACGGTGCGTCACGTGAGCGTGCTACACCAATAAGGTGGCTGCATTTTTGTCAACAGCGCAGGCAACATGGCGGCAACCAGCGTTACCGAGACGGAGACAACACCCGATATCTAATAATCGAATGGAATTTCAGCGACAATCTTTGTTGTCAAGTGCTCAGCAGGACCCGGGCTTTCAGATGAACCGAAGGGTTTTTTTGGATTTATACGGTGGAGGCCGCCATGTCCGTGTGGGGAACATTAGTTAGTGATTACATTAGTTCCGCCTAGAGGGACCGCAGAGAACTCACAGAAGATGCTGCTGCAGGGCCATCAGCTGCAGTGTTTTGTGGTCGGTAGGTGAGTGAAAAGGATCCAGTTGGAATCATGTCTGCCAATACGTCCTATTATATGATATATGATATGATCGCGGTGAAACTCGAGCAGGCGAGACGTCCTGGAGTTTACATTATTTTCCTTAATTCTGTTTCTCCCGTGCGCTCGGGACCAGCATATCCAGCTGTGACGCCGTCATCACTAAAAGACGTCGCTTCATGTGACCCTCCAGAGGAGAGGACGTCTCATTTCTCTTGAAATGAATCTCCTCGTTTCCTCTCTCCTCTCTTCATTTCCTCGCGTCTTTGGCATGCATGTCTGGTGGGCGGGACTAAGATGCTAGTGAACGACGCAAGTGGAGGAAGCGAGGATGAAACTTTGGAGCTTCGAGATGCACCCAGTGTTTTCTGTGGACCGGAAAGAAATAGTCTGTCACGGGTGTCAATCACACACCCACACAACGCTGATTGGCTCTCACTGCGCGACGTCGCCTGAAAAGTTAAAATATTTCAACTTTGGCGACGGAGCACGGCCACCTGCTCTGCGTCCGAAGCGACCCCAAAGTTCCCATCTGCAACAACAGCGGCGCCGCCTCCATGTCTCCAAAGATGCGACCAAGTCGCCCAGAACGCATCCGTCACATCGCATGAGATCTGGTCGGGCGTGTTGGTGGCTGTACATTTACTCTGCATGGAGAGTGGTCGCCGAGGTCGCCCAAGTCGCGTTCGGTGTGAACGCACCTTAAGTCTGTCCTCTATTTCTTCACTGTCATTAAAGGTCAAAAATGCCTAAAATATCTTAAAAAAAACAACAATAATAATAACAATCAAGAAGAAAACAGCATTAGATACTCAGTGTATATGTTTCAAGACTTCCAACTTTTTAAAAGCTTAACAATCACCGAAAGTCCAAACTCAAACTTAAACTTCCTATTATGGATTTTGTGTTAGATGAAATCATATTTTTAAAAAAAAACTTTATTACAGAAGTCAGGGATTTTAACTGCATTTGTTTAAGTTAAGCCCTAAAGAGTAAGCTATATGACAAAAAGTAAAGGCTTTCTGTAAGCCTTGATTTGACCAGAGCCACTATTTTCCTTGTGAAATCTGTGCTTCACTTTATTTTATTATTTAAAATGCTTGTCTAATATGACATATGGAGTAGCTGGTTCTTGCCTTATGTCTGCCTGCCTCAGTGCAGTACAACTTTATTTCCACTGGATGGAGCTGTCTGGCGTTTTGTTATGTCTGCACAGCAGTAAATGGAAAAAATTAAGGCACCTTTATAGACAGTAAACGTGCTCAGACTGAGTCACTTTTTATATTACAGGTGAAGAGAGGTCTTTATTTTACAAGAATGGACACATTGAACCTACTATAAGAACACTTTTGCAACCATTTACTAATATTGTTTTTATCCACTGTTATTAGCAGCACCCAAAGAACAATATCCCTCTTTAAATGTATATTTTCCTGCAAAGACTACACCCCTCTACACTTGCATATCTGTCTTCTTTGTTTATGTCACTGCTGCAAATAATGCTAAGTCTCAAATCTGCAGAACACAAAAACAAATCCTTCTGCTGACAGGCTGTTAAAACATTAATGAAAAGCAGTACACATCATGAAAATGTAACTAATTATAAGTATTGACAAAAAACAGGCTCTGGATACTTTGTTAACTAAGAAAATAAATATAGAAAAAGAGAGTAGAATGAAGCTCATTTGCAAAACTTCCATGTCTTTTTGTCCTGCTATTTACAGAGAAAAAATAGAGATAACTTTTTTGGTATGTTTGACATTGTACGCATTATCTTCAAAATAAACTTAATTCAAAGACTGTCCTTATCAAATTCACAAACAAAAAACATAGTTGGGTTACACGACACATCCGTCCACTCCCCAGAAGCTACCATCTCTGCACAGTCCTCATCATCGTAGGCGTTGTTTGGCTCTCCTTTCCTCCATTTGCTGAAAGTGGTCATTGGAGAGAGGTCAGCGTAGGTGAACACGCCCTCTCGTTGCCGGTCATGGATCCCAATGTAGACTCTGCTCAGCCCTGCTTCTGTGATGTACCCCGCGATGGCTGCGTTGGCACCCTCATCCTTGGGCATGGCCATGTGCCCTCCCCTCGTTTGACAGTAGAGCTCAGCGTCGACGTAGCGTTTCTCCTCCTTCACCAACAGATACACCTTACTGTCTGTCTCTCTTATGCCAGCAACAGCTGCAGGGGAGGGCAGTGCTGAAAAATGAGCACTTGTATATCTATAAACTTTACTTTGACATTCCCAGCATATGCAAATCTATGAGGATAAACAAGTGAAAGCAAAAGCACAGATACAGATTCATGCACAAACAGATGACCTTACCATTTTTAATAAACTTTAGCTCAGAGGAGAGCTGAGCTACGAGAATGTCCATCTCCCCAATCATTTTTCTCATTGGTGTGCACTCGCACGGAACTCCTGATAAGGCAAAAATGTTGAGGATTAACATGCATTCCACCAAACATGTCAGTCTAATCCTGCAATAATGTGTTTTACAGTCTTATCACCATGACATTAAGTCTCACCTGGATCTCCATTGGGGCCGCGCGGGCCTGGATCCCCCATGTCGCCCTTCACCCCTGAGATATGGAGTGCAATTATTCATGAAAGTCTATAATATGTTGCATTGAAAGTGTGTTTTTTAAATTTTCTAATTACCTTTCATTCCACTTGGGCCCACTTTCCCAAAGCGTCCCATAATGCCCTTCTGACCTTTAAGCCCAGGCTGACCTGGAAAAACAGGATTTGTTTTTGTTACTGGAATGTGCAATGTAATTCATAATTCAAGAATTTTATTTATCCTTTAGGGACGTGATTTGTGTAAGAGCAGCAATGCAAGCATGACAATTTCACTTTACTGCTTATTGCATTTATTTTTTATTTGTATTTATTTAGTATTTGTTGCTGGTCCTGCTACCCTCCTGGGCACTAACAGGGGAATGTGGTTGTCCATATGCTGCTATGAATGTCTTGCATTTGTTTGTTTGTTCCCTGATTTGTTTGGATGGTTCAATAAGGCAGAGTAACTGTGAACCGAATTGCCCTTCGGGGATTAATAAAGTTGTCTGAATCTGAATCTGAATAACAAAAGATATGGTCATGAAACAGACAGTGGACAACATACAAGTTAGTGCAGTTTAAAGTAGTTTAAGATAAGACTAAGTTAAGCTAAAAATATCAGTTAATAAGACAATAAATAGTTTGGGGGTAGAGGTATAACAGAGGGGTCATCCTCCGACTGGCTTCTGTGTGTATGGATGTAATGAAGGAGGACACGCATCTCTCGTTATTGTCTGCCCAAATGCAACTTAATAAGAATAATACTTTCAATTCCCAAACCCCTGTTTACTTCCAGTATTCACCTAGGTGCATTAAATAAACTGCGGAGTCTGTCTTTTCTCAATATAAAGTATGCCAACACCCTCCACTCCTCATTAGATTCTTTAATAAACACTCGTCCACAGCAGCAGATTCCTCATATCATCTCTCCTCTAACCTCTCACCCCAATGTAAACACAAAGCCATCTCTGGATAGCCTGCTGGTGATGTAACTGCACATTATCAGCCCAAGAAATGTGCTCTTTAACCCAGTTCTTTTCATTTTGTGGCAATGTAAAGTTAGGGGGTTCACTTAGTACATCCAAGCATAATATGTTTTCCCATGCATGAGAGAGATCAAATATTTTGCCAGTGATGAAATCAAAAAACTGTACCGGTCTCCCCAGCAGGTCCCACTCTTCCTGGCCGCCCTGGTGCTCCTTTTTGTCCTTTCTCTCCTGGTTCTCCTTTTGTTTTAGAGAAAAAAAGCAAGAAATTATGAAGACAAAGTCCTTTTGGTCCTTTCTTTGTGTGCAGTAGATGTTTCAGGACATGTGCAGAATACATGCCTTTAAGTCCAGGGACAAGGATCTGAACAGTACAGGACTCCTCGGACAACTGCTGTCCTGACGATGTCAGCACAGACATTAGTATCAAGAGCAAAAAGAGCTTCCCTCCTACCATCCTTTACATGGGCTTAGTGGTAGTCTTCGCTGAAGGAACATATGGAAACACAGTACTTCAAAAAAATAGTGAAAACAATCCCAGTATTAGCAAATTAATAGAGCACAAAATTTGACCTCTAAAGAAAGTTTTTTCCTGCAGCAGTAATGACACAGCTAACTTCATTACATATTGCTGTCAATTCCCAAGTCTTAAGAATCAGTGTTTGAGATCTAGCTCATTGTCTGTAGTGAAATTAGTGAGTTTTTATTTCAGTAGAAGCCTAAATATGTTTCAAAATGTATTAACTTTACTGAAGCTAACTACAAACACATCTATTCTGGTGATAGCACCTTGTCACCACTACACACTGAAGCAAATAAGAGAAAACAAAATAAACCACAAATTTCTTCTTGATCTAATCAGTGCTTGATAAGGGAAGTAACATCTTTTGTATTATAGATGAGACTATAGACTTGCTGTTTAGAACATCAGCGTCGGACATGAGTACAAACCCAGAGAAAACTACTCCAAGACATTATATCTCAGTTTCTTACCTGTTGAGGTATTTGCAGATACAAGTTTGAAGGTATTGCCAGCCTGAAAAGTCTTGTAGGAGAGTTGAATGCTGGTGGTCTCAGAGAAGCATTTCATGTTCCTCTGCAGGCTTACTCACAGAATGTGTGTGATAGGAAATTTATAAACAGTGGGCTGATAAAGTCTTCAACAGCTGGGGCACCACAGATAATTGGCTGGGAAAATAGTGAAGTGATTGACAGAGGAGGGGCCCCGTATCAACTCCAAACATGATCCAAGAACTAACGAAGTGAAATAAAAGTACTGACCCTTTAAAAATTATCCCAGAACATCAGTCTATCACATAAGTGAACATTTAATCAAAGTTTTTTTTCCTAAGGTCACAGCTGTCCTTGGGTGAATCAAATGGCATCAAAATCTGTACATATGTAGATTATTGTTATAACCTCCCTTTTCTGTCTGGCAAAGGCATGAGTCTCTCTTTTGCTTGATCCAGAAGTTTAAAAAAAGGCTTTTTATGATATTTTCTGTTAAAAGTCACACATTTTCTCAACTTGAAATAATGACAACCAGTTACATTCATTTTTTAAGTGTTGGTCTCTCTTGTTCGATTATAGTGCCCACATAAAGGTAACACAGTGTTATTCTACTAAACTGACTTTTTTTTCCAAACAAGTAATATCAAGTTTTTTCTGGCAAATAAGATAAAATTTTCCTAACAAGTAAAAACAGTTTTTCCAACTTATGATATCAAGTTTTCATGAAAACTAAATGCAATTTTTTAACAAATATTGTTGAGTATTCTGGCTAATAATTGACATGAAGTTTCCCTTACACATAACAACAAGGTTGCTAACCTGTGGTATCAAGTTTTTCTGGAAGTGATCCTTTCAAAATAATAAGTTTAACTAATCAATAAAACAAGTTTACCTATAAAAAATTTCAATTTTTAAATGAAATATGGTGTTTTTTCTCTTAGCATCAGAGACATTTTAAAACAAATAACATGTTTATCTAACAAATCAAATGTAGTCTTTCCAACAAATGATATAAAGTTTCCCTAAAAAACATTAAGTTTTCCAACATAGAATGTCATGTTTCCCTAACTAATGAAAGTCTTCCAAACAGATATTAACAAGTCTACAGGGTAAATAATATCAAGTTATGCAAAAATATGTCACATTTTATCATCAGATGCTAGTAATTAATTATTTTATTTTATTTTATTTTTTATTATTTATTTATATATTTTTTGTATAGGAGGTGCTGGTTTGACGGAGTGGTTAGCAACCAGACACGACCCATACAGACTTCTGATGGCCCGGGTTTGAATCCAGCCTGTGGCCAGTTTGCAGAGTGTCTACTCTCTCTCACCCCCTTCACAAGCCTATCCACTGTCAATCTCTCTTCTATCAATAAAGGCACCAAATGCCCAAAAAAGAATCTAAAAAACACTATTAATTTTTTGAAAGCTATAATACCAAATTTTTTCACAGTTTAAATCAACTTTGCAACATTTGATATTAAGTCTTCCCTTCAAATATTATCAAGCTTTCCTAACAAATAATCAAATCTTGCTACAGATACTGTAACACTTTTAACAGACAAAAAAATATTCCCAACAAACTATTAGGTTTTCCAACATATTATACAAATTAAATGTAGTTGTCTTACATAATTATAATATTTTGCAACAATAATCAAATTTTCCCTAAAAAAAACAAAGATTTTTCCATTAAAAAATAGCACATCAAGATTTTCTTAATAATATCATCAAGTGTTCCTGGCAAAAACTCAAGTTGTCCTCACTAATAGTTTAGTTTTCTTAACAATCAGGTTTCCCTTTAAATGTTGACAAGTTTTCCCAAAACAATACTTTCAATTTTTTTTTTAACATATGATATAAAGGTTTCCTACAAAATAAAATTAAGTCTTACTGACAAATGTAATTGTGTAACCTGTGAAAAATCTAGTTTTGCTAACATATGGGTATTTGTTTTTAATATTAAAAATTTTTGCTACAAACACCAAATTTTCCCAACAAAAACTCAAAAAACTGCTTTTTTTATTTTTTTTATTTTTTTTTAATTTTCCCACCAAATATCAGCTTTTACGACCTGTGACTGGAAATCAATTTTTCTGACCAATAAAACCAACTTTTTCTTAAAATTATATCAGCTTTTTAAAAACAAATACTTTAAAGTTACTTACATAAAAAAAACAATAAATAATATAAAGGGTATTTTTCAGGTTTTCCAAACAACTGCCAAGTCTTCATTTCAAAATATGTAAAAAAAAAAAAAAAACTTACAAACAATACAGATCTTCATATTTAGATATAAAAGGATGCTGTCAAAGCTCTTGAAAGGTTTTAAAATACTTTAATCAACAGGTCACTTCATTCAGTCACTTATTAGATAAATGCATACTGGTGTGTCTCTGCTAAAACTCCATCCAGAGCAAAAGTGTACTTCATTTTATGCCACAGTTGATAAATCAATAATGTTTATATCCTCTGAGGTGTGACTGCAATGCTTGTGTAATTCAGCGTCAAAGAGTACATTTCCGGTGATGCATCAAGGACTTTTCTTGAACACAAAACCATGTTTGTGTAGAGTTTCTGTCGCCATCTATTCCCCAGTGTGTGCTGGTTCCTGGTGATGATGATCTCTCCAGTGAGTCCTCGCTCCTCTCTTTTGCTTTTCCTTCTTGTGAGGAAGTTAATTGGTTTGGGATTTGGTTCCGGATACTCAGATCTGCATGTCCTCTGTGTGAACACCTGAGGGAGCCATTGTCCACTGAAGTGCAGTAAAAGACCAGACCTCAACAATACAGATTTATATGGAGTTTACTTATGTATTTTTATTGAATAACATCAGTAACAATTCAAAATATTGACATGTGCATTTGCATAATTTAACCAGTTCCCTGTTTTTGACCATTTTTTACAGCCAGTGTCAACAAGAACTAGGAAAGGTGAAGGTTTAGTTTATTGTTATTTACGTTGGTTCAACAGATGTTCTTTTGAGATTAGCTTGTAATGAAGTATCCCATGTTTGTGTGATGTATAATGTATGATGTCATGCAGATACAAACTGGGACTTTAACTTGTGAACAATAAAATGTCATGTTGATGTTTACATGCTGTTGTCTAGAGTCAGTAATATGATACGGTCCAATACAGGAGTATCAGATGTCCTAATTAGATTTACAAACCCAGTGGCAGCTTTCAATAAAGGATTGGATGTCTCCTTCAAAAATCCCCCCAAAAGGTTTATGTTACCTGTCTATAAAGTATTCATGACACTCAAGGCAACATTTGCTGACTGTCAGTGCAGCAACCCTGTGTATGCTGAATGTATTCACTAAATGTGGTTTTTTCTATTAAATTGGCAAATCATTTTTTGGAAAAAAGGACTAATTGGGACACCCATTGAATGGCTGCCTCTGTTATCTTTCTCATCATGAATCTAAAGAAAAAGACAAAACAGTCATGTCACACTAAACATATTAGGCCGCCCCTCTTTTTTCGGGACAAAAAAGGCTTTCTGATGTTCCCTGGAGGAAAGGTCCTCAACTTTTAGTTACATGGTCCAAAAAGTCTTTTCTGGTCACATTTGGGTGATTGGGACTGGACATTTAATCTATTTCTTAAATACAGAGTGAGCATTTGATCCATATATTTACTTTAAATAAGAAAAAGTAGTGACTTACATATTTGGTGGTGCAGCAGGTTCTTACCTCTTACCTAAGAGCAAACATTTTGTTGGTTCATCTCCCAGAGTCAGTTTCTGCTTTTGTTTTGTTTTGTTTTGTTTTGGGGGGGGGTTATCTGGTTTCCATTACACAGACCAAAAACTTTCTTGTAAGGGTAACTGATGACTCTGTGTGGGAGTGAGTGTTTGTCCATCTATGGGTTTTGTCCCTGTGATTAGTTGCTGACTACTTCAGGGTGTACCCAGCCTCTGGCTCAGTGACAGCTGGCATAGGCTCCAACCCCCCACCATCAACAGAGAAGACATCATTTATGATAAATTCAATTTTTTCAAATTAATTTAACCCAATTTAATTGCAGTTTAGCTAGCTGCACCTGTATTATTTAACATCAGTCCTCTCTACATTATAATCATTATTGTTAATGTTAATATTAGAACCACCGCAACAACCTTTGCAACCTATAGAGAGGAGAACCCTCTTGAAATGAGATTGCACATTGAAAGGGGCTAACCTCTAATAGATTTATATTCAACAGAGACAGATATGATGAAGATAGATTTATGATTGGCCCATGAATCTGTCACCACCTTCAATTCTTACTTTTGTCCCTTGTCTCTGCCCACCTCCCTTCCTTCACCCAAACCCTGTTGACCCTGATGCTTGATGAATTGGGTATTGTTAGTAGATTTTTAGCAAGAAAAACATTTTATTCTTTAATAGATTATACTTTTAATTTACATAAAGAGACATCAGTGATGATATACAATTGTACATTCTTCCAGTACATGGAATATTAATGGCCTTTTTGTAAGGTCAAAATATCTGTTAAAAAAAAAAGGTTCATTTCTACTGATACTGATAGTTCGCCTTTTAGTCAATTATCAGCTGATACCAATATTGTTCTGAAAATATTGTGCAACCCTAGTCAGGCATTGAGCTATGCATAAAGGTGTTTTTCTCTCTAAAGATATTTATTTACTTTACTTAAATAGCCTAATTATTTGCTACGAATTTATTTTATTTGTATTTATTATTTATTTTAATTATTATTTATTTTATGACTACCTTTTCATGCATAGAATGTTTTAGATTTATTTTCAGTCTCTCCATATGTCTTTGTATGTTATCAAGTTGACTAGCTTTGTAAATGATGAGATGTTCAATTAAAAAATATGATACGATGTGGCTGCATCCAATAAAAAATGTACCAATTTATCGGGTAAGAAAATACACTACCTTAATAAGTTAATGCTGAAATCTCCCTGAATGCACCCCTTGTCATTTTATCTCGCTCCCTGTACTTTTAGAGGGACACCAGTCACGCAAAGATTATTTTATTTGCTGAAACAATAACATAACTTCTGCTGCGCTGCCGTGAGTTGGTAAAACAGCCATTTAACACCTCCTGACACGGGGTCTTACGAGCAGCACTTCAACGCACCTTTGGTAGCGGTGACGTCACCTTGGCTCACCGGAGCGCGAGCTCAGACTGTCACATCCACGCAGCTCGGCCGGCCTTCTCCTGTCCCGGGAAGAGAAACAGCGAGGGAGCTGGACTGTCGCGACAGCCACACATCTGTATGAGGGACCTAAAACTCTTCTGTCGCCCTCAACTTAAATTTAACTACTTAGAGGAAACGAGTGGTAAGGACGTCAGCTTTTGTACAACTTTTACGGACTTTTTATCGAATAGCAAGGATCCGAAACGGCTTTGAAAGTGGTTTATAATGTTTTAACCGCATCGGATACATTGTGTTGTTGCTTTGGTATATCGTGAGTACAACGAGGCCCGCACATATTTTAATCTAATATGCTATAATCTAATCAATGACTTCACCTGCATTGTTAAAGTGTAGCCTACATGTTGCTGCCAGGCCCATGATACCGTTATACTTGTACAAAGTAGGTTTACAAAGGCAGAGTTCAGTTCATTTACTACGTAAATTTGAACGTATTAGAGTAATTACGGTATAATTTTATAGTAGGTCTTTTCGTATGCATGGTTTCAGTGCTATTTTTTTGCAAAGTTATTGATATTAAATTAATTTTGTGCTATGTTAATGATACCCCTAACTATGACGAACCGTTTGTACACTGTCAAGTAAGTCCAAATGAATTTTATGATAACTTACACACCTTATTGGCAACTTTTATTGTTTTTGCCATTCTACTTTTTCTGATATGTTGCCACCATTCAGCCAAGTTAATCTATTTTAAACCAAACAGTCCTATATTTGTCCATTCAGTCTGTAGTCAGTATCCAATGTTTTTTCCTCTTCCCATTTGCCTGTAAGAGAACAGGAAACGACAGGCAGGAAATATGAGGCAAGCTTCCACCTCCTGCTTTAACTCCTTTGCTTTAACGCCATTCATGCTTTTTCCCTTCTGTATGTGATTCTGTGTTTCAGGAGATGTGTGTCAGTGTCCCTCCTGCTTCACAACCGGTCACTGTCTTCTATTTGCTAAGCTTAGATCTCACCTCTTGTGCCTCACCTCCCCATTCAGGATTAGGGTCAAACACTAAGAGGATTGAGCTGCATGCAGAGTCAAAGTTACTCATCATGAGGGACAGGATTTTGTTGTGCCTACAATCAGTAATGCCTCTGGCTTTGTAATGTAGACTTTAGGGACAGAGAACTCATCCCTGGTCAATACACCAGATTGTTGGATGTCGGAGAACATAGCGGAGGAATTCCAAAGCTCTTGGTCCACTTTGGTTTTCCTTGTGTTATAAAGGCAGATCTGGAGGACTGAGTTTGTCACAGACTAATATGCATGACAGAAAGTGTTTTATTTACTGTACTGACTGGGCCTCAGCCATGTAATTACTGGTAAGTGGTTTTCAAGAAGTAGCTGGCGACCCAAAAGTAGGATGTATGGAAGCCCTAAGTGGAAATGCAATCATGTATTTTATTGAACTCCATATTGCTATGATGATCAGTGGAGGAGGTTTGTTTGTTGTAGCAGTTACTGGAATGCATTTGTTTTGCAAATCGAGCAATGTTTTTTTTTCACATAAGCAACTTGCCACTGAACAAAAAACTGTCCTATGATACAAAACCCAATTGCAAAGAAGTTTGGATGTTGTGAAAACAGAATGTGATTTGCAAATCCTTTTCAACCTTTTTTCAATAGAGTACACTGCAAAGACAGGTTATTTACTGTTCAAGCTGTAAAACTTTAGTGTTTTTCCCAAAGTATTCACTCACTTTGGATTTGATGCCTGCAACATGTTCCAAAAAAGCTGGGAAACAAAAACTTGTGAGGTTGAGGAAAGCTCAGATTTAAAAATGTCCCTAAAAAAGGCTAAAGAAAACCCATGTCTCATAAAGTCTGTTATGTTTGTGTCACACCAAGGTCAACTGACAGTCATGCTTAATTCTTCTTCTTCTGCTGTCCTAAATGACATAATGTACCTTTTGTTAACTCCCCACCTACTTCCCTATTACACTCTCATTATAACTTTGCAGCAGTGACTTTTTGGCCTTAACTTTTTGTTCCCTCTAAGCACATGCTTGGCTCATGCTTGCAAACCACTGTAAAAGGGCTCCCATTTTGGGTCCAGGACAACTAGTTGAGAACTAAAGTTAAAGTGCATGCTTTAAATTTGAGCTTATTTTTTAGTGTTGTGGAAAGAGACTGTGGTGTGAATCCTTCTGTAATATAGTCATACATATGAAAGTCTTGACCAGATAGTGAGTCTTTTATGATTGATTCAGTGTGTTAAATTTTTTATAAGCCATGATCTTTTTGCTCTTCTGGTAAGGCTTAAATAATAAGTCGGTACTTTGATATATACAGGTCCCACTGTCAGCCCACACAGGGGCAAAGGACAATGTGTTTTTTGCTCTAATTTTATCAAGGTCATGTAACCATAAACAGACATAACCATGTGCCTTATCTCCCATTTATTGTCAGTGGAGACAATGATAATATTCAGCCCTGATTTACATTCTGAAGTTCCCTAAATTACTTTAGATGCAAATCCTTTTTATCTTGATACATCTAGGTAAATATTTACTACATTATGGTGTTTGTTCTTGCACATTTGCAGAGGGACATGACTGTCTGAAAAGTATATCTCTTTTTAGTATGCATTGTGAAACATGCCTTCTTAAAAGATCTTTTGGAGAAGTACAGCGTACTGGGGAACAGGAGCCTTTCAGGTGTTTTAACAGTGATCAGTTTTGGCCTGAACATTGCAGAATGGTTGTGAATTTCAGTCGTAGTGATACAAGCCCAATGTAGGTTTATTGTCAGGACATCATGCTTTTAAAGTTTGTGATGTAACAGTCATATTCCGTCTCTTTATTGTAACTTTTTACAAGAGGGCAAATCATAAAAGAGCATGTCTTCTAGTTAGTCAGACGAAAATTGGTTATCTAGGCCTGGAAGGAAGTTTTTTCTGAAACAATAAAGAATCAGATATTCAGATCTTTTTGTAACATTTGTGACATTCAAGCAAGTAATATAAAATCAAATTTTGTTGATGAACCACAGGGCAAGGAAATGTGTTGATTTTTTGATTGATTGATTTCTTTTCAAATGATCACATGTAACATGGTAACACAGTATTGTTGTATTGTCAGAGCAGGGACACCTATTATACAAAAACCTGAAGATGAAGGTAAACTACCAGTATCGAGTGCATGCAGTGACAGTTTAGAGTATTTAAGAATTGGCAGCTTTGATAGAGAAAAGTTGCTTATGTATTTGTACAATTTAAATTGTGTGTAGAGGCTTTCCTGCAATTCTCAGTAAATAAGAACAAAGAATTCTTTGAGATTGGTTGCACAGACTTCTGATTGAGTCACCGTGGCATCTTACAGGTAATATTAAGGATGCATGACGTTGGATTGTTTTTGTCAATATCCAATTTTCTAACATTTCTAAATCTATTTTTGCCACTACTGATATATTTTTTGAAAGCTTTGGTCTCTTCTTTACCAGAATTAACCTCCCCCCCTTATAGTGACAGTCTTTGTGTAATACAAACAGGGATGTTAGAAGAGAAATACACATTTGTCCTGTAATAAATATTTCTGATTCCTTTTTTTTTCAAGTGTAGACATTCAGTGATGTAAGGTGATCTTTTTTCTACATAAAACATCCCTCCAGTATCATGTTTGATATATGCGATATATTTGGCTTGTTGTAAATGTCAGCAGCTTTTTAATATATTCCAATATCAATAATTACCTTTTTAGGATCTTATCTGCTGAAACTGATATTGGGTGGATAAAATTGCGCATCCCTAATCACTATCACTTAATTTTTACCATAATCATAGAAAGCTGTCTCAGTCTGGTGCTGTGACGACCACTTTTATACATCTACAGGAGGGTAGAGGCATATGTAGTGTACTGCAGCTGATCTAAAAAATACTGATGTATGATGTTTTTTTGCATCAGTGGTCCAAAAGAACTACCTCTATTCTGTTTGTTTTGAATGGTGGAGTCATTGTACATCAGCAATAGCCTGCTGTTTTTACTTGACCCAGATCCCAAAAGCTAATTGGATGCTCAAGAATAACAATCTGCAGGTTAGGTTTGTGTAACTGGTTGTGTGAATGAATGACAAAAATTGTCAACAACGTAGTGGTAACTATGCTTTCTTCTATTTCTGAAGATGCTCAGAGACGCTAGACTCAGATTTCCTTGGTTCTAAAATGTTTTCATCAACTAAATTATTCCTTCATGCTTGGTGACTTCCTAAATATAGACAAGCGTTCAAACTGGCTTATTGAGATTTGGTTGTGTAAGAAAGTCTGTGTGGTATCTACTTTAATCTGGACCCTGCGCTGTCCGGACATGCACCCTCAGACCTCAGATGTTTTGGTTACCTGGGCAGTTTATGTCAGGTCACTGGGGAGTTGTGTTGTCTCACTAGAGAATAACTCAGGATTCAACTCCAGACTGTGTCCAATGGAAAATCTGCTCTTCACAAGATCAGGAGATGGAGTAGCAAATAAATGAACAGAAAATCAGAGCAACAGTGGCTCACGTCCCTGTCATATCTGACAGACAGAGGAGTAATGCCAACACAGATCAAATTGATAAAAAGAAAAGTCTTTGTTTTTATTACACTGAATCAGTCACAGCTACTTTCTGGTTGGGGTATAGGAAAATAGAAAACTATGATCAGTTGCTTAAAAACACACACACACACACACACAGATGTTCTTGTTTCACTACAGGTTTTTTCTCCTCAAAGACTGACCGTAATGCCTGGACTTAAGTATAGACCTATTTCGTGTTCTGGCTCTGATCCAGCAGGATTTGAAAACAAATATAAATTGGTTAAAACTTCAAAAACTGACTGTATATCTAGATGGACAAAACATCCACACCCCTTCAATAGTCTGACAGTGAAGCCAAAGTATCTCTGTATCTGGCTCTTACATTTTGTGTAAGGTTAAGCTACAGTTGCTTATCAGAAGTTTACTGTACGGACCACTTACCCCTTTTCCCAAACAAATAGATTTCCAACCTGCCAAAAAAGGCAATGATCCCTGAGGTTGGTGCTGATCTGTTTGTACCAGGTTCTGGTGTCAGTTTGAACTGGATGCTCGTGGCCGTTAAGAGTGAAATGACTCTTGTTTCATTTACTCATAGAGCCTTTCAGCATCCTTCTTTTGCTCAGCTTATCCTGTACACCGCCTAACACTTGTGGACAGAGCTGTCAGGCACAGCACACTTGTTTTCCATCAAATAACAAATTGAAACTAAACTTTTTTAAAAGATAAACGCTGTGGCATGAATATGAGCAGCATAATATGCATAATATGATTTGACTTCCACGTCAGAAAGCATTTGTGAGAAAAAGTATTAGAGGGATGCTTTTTTTTCTTAGTTAGGTCCGTGACCATTCTGCTTTTATTGAAGAGGTGGAGGTCATGACCTGTAAGGCACATTATTTAGGGAGGGTTCCAAATGTTTTGGCTCCAGATTTGGGAGCTTTCTAGTTGTCAAACATGCCATGTTTTTTGTTTGTTTAATTACCACAAGTTAACTCAGTTGAAACTAGGGATGTTTTAGATTAAAGATTTTGAATCAAGTTAGAGGCAAATTTTCATTTTGTTAAATTAACCAGTCTAGAGTTAAGGCAACATTCATTATACAGTTAAACTTAAGCCCTACTTATTTTGCACCAGGTCACAACGACAGCAAGTAGACCAATGTGTCTGTGGGTTTAAAAAAACAAAAAACGAAACATTATTAAGCAAAAATTTAGTGTCAGATCAAAAGTTATGTTTAATTAATACCTGAGTGGTTTTTCCAAGCATCCTACATACAGATATCTGTTACTAGCGTGGATTCAAACCCAGTCTGCACCTTTATCCGACCCTTCCACATCAGTGGAGACTAATAATAGAAGAAACGGGAAACAAATGCTAAATGGACCACTTAAATGTTTGTACTCCATCGGTTCCAAAAGTGTCCATTTGAAGTTAATATCAATAAAATAATACTTTTCAGAAAACAAATTTAAAATAAGTGCATCAGTCCAGATTTTTGTATCTTGTATTTTTCCGAATCTCTGATATATGTACTTAATTTAGGTCTTTATCTCAAAAGGACCACAGTTTTAAAAGAAATACTACTTATATAATATATATACGCCTGATAAATGATATTCAGTGTTGCAGATTTCTTCTAATAAAGTAACTGTGCAATTGAAATACAGAGTTAGTAGTCTACACCAAGTTAATGTCATTCACAGATGGCATTAAAAATTTCAGTGTCTTCTGTGAACGCAAACACAAATCCTTCATTAACTTAATAATAACATTTTTTTTCACCAAACACAGAAATTTGTGGAAAAGTAATTCAATAACATACAGACAAAACACGTCAAGTAGATTTAACACAGTGTGTATTTTTACATCAACAATCGGCTGTTTGAATGGATATCAAAATGCTACCAAACCCCACAGTTCTTATGAGATGCTGTCCATAGTACATATTTAATGTGCTTATCCACATCCAGGTTTTAGAAGACATTATGGCAGCTTGACAGCAGCCACTGACTGAGGCTATCGTGGCTTCTTAAATTTTAGACGAATTACAGTTTAGACTAAACATTTACCTGGGATTGTGGCCTGAATTGATTAAATAATTTAAGATCATCTTTTTGACTTATTAACTTATTCTGGTGCAGACTATTAAGTGATCCAACTGAAATAGTTTAACCAGTTAACTTCACACTGCTACCTGAAATCTTAATAATTATTGGGACATTACAGTAATGCTGGTTTTACACACTCACATGTCTTACTTTGTAGGGAGTATTGAAAGCAGTGTCAATGTTTTTTTTTTGTACTTCAGTCATAAAAAAGTGAAATATACATATTTCTTTACATGCCCTGGTGTGCAGGCAGTGGGACCAACGTAGAGGCAAATGTTTTTTGTTGGAAGTACTTATGTGGAAATGCAAAACTTTGCACACTACTTTGCATTAACATTGTAAAACATGAATATGCTCTCTTCCTCTTTTTCTGCCAGTTGTGTGGTCGTGCTGACTGAAGATAAACCATGGAGGATGGGAAGCCAGTGTGGGCGCCCCACCCCACCGACGGGTTCCAACTGGGCATGATCGTTGACATAGGTGCTGACGCGCTCACCATAGAGCCACTGAACCAGAAGGGCAAGGTGGGTCAACACACATTCCAGCTTTCCTTATACAGGTACAGTGAGTCCTACAAGGAAAATGGGGAAGGGGCTGGTGCTTGTTTTCCTTGAGACTCGAATTCATGGGTTGGCCGCGTGCTCATTGTGTGGGTCATGTGAGCGTCTCCCAGAAGGGTCCATTAGTTAAAAAAAACAAGTCTTTCTACAATATTTTTGATAAGTCTTCGTGTTATGTGAAAAAAAATCAAGAGTACATTTTCTGTAATTTCCTCATTGTCTGTAAGAAGTGTGATTTTGGTTGGAAAGGCGTTGGTTTAACAATGTGTAAAACGTCAGAAACATGAGAGACCACATGTTCAGAGGCATGAATAAATAAAGAGAGCAGCAGCAGGTGTGCTGATAGTGTTGCCTAGCGGGAGAGCTGCTCATTAGGAGGTAAAAGCCACCTGTTACACCTGAGCCATCACGTGTCCCCAACAGCAAGCAGGCCTTCAATGTTTACAACCCAACAGAGGCCTCTGCATTTATTTTGCCAGGAGTGTTTCTGCTGTTGTTCATTTAGAGACCTTTCTTGCTTAAAACATTTTGGTCTGCTACAGCTCAAAAAGGGACAGGTATCACTTTTAACCTCAACAGCAGCTCTCAGTCTGTTTATGGCAGTGGTGCACTGAGCCAACACACACAAAGCCAGGACTCTTCAACTGAAGCAACTAAATTTGATTCAGCCATATGTTTTAAGGGTTATAATTTTTCATTCAGTAATTGTGATGTGATGTGCTTTTGTCATGAGGATATGTTTTCTATCATAAAGGCCCCTTAAAGTGTCCTCATAATGCCAAAGAACCTGAATGCACAATATCGGCTGAATGAAGCCATTTAAAGTGTCAAAAAATAATAGAGGTCTTTCACAGTTACAGCTGTGAAAGACCTCCATATTGAAATTCAAAGAAGCTGAAAGAAAAAGCCCACATTGATTTAAAAATAAATTCCACATCTGATAGAGCAAGCAATCAATCACAATTCAGGGTTCTGAGTTAGCATCAAGGGCAGCCAATCAAGCTGCACTCATACCGAACGCGACTTTGACGACCTAGGCGATCACTCTGCATCCAGAGTCAATGTGCAGCCAAGACCAGGCGCAACCAGATCTCAAGTGGTGCAACGGATGCAATCTGAGAGACTTGGTTGCATCTTGGGAGACATATCAAGGTGCCCTTGTCCCCTGCAGATGGGTACCCTTGGGGTCACTTTGGATGCGCGACCAGGCTGCGGCGCTCGGTCGCCAAAGTTGAAAAATTTGAACTTTTCAGGCGATGTTGCGTGTGGCTGTGCCGTGACAGCCATTCAACGTTGTGTGACAACACCCATGACAGACTGTTTTTATTCCGGTTCACAGAGTGACAATCCATGTCCGTGTCACTAACATTAGTCAGTGAAGACATTAGTTTCACCTCGACAGGACCGTAGAGAACTCACAGAAGATGATGCTGCAGGGCCATCAGCTGCAGTGTTTTGTGGTTGGTAGGTGAGTGAAAAGGATACAGTTGAAATAATGTCAGCTAATACATCCCATTATATGATATGACCATGGTGAAACTTGAGCGGGCATGACGTCACTTAGCGACAGCGGAAAAATTAGCTAGAGACAGGCGATGTGACTTGGGTGGGCAATGCGATCTTGGTCGCCGAAGTCTCGTTCAGTGTGAACGCACCTTCAGAGTTTGAAGCCTTTTTTTATTGTTGTGTTATACATAAAGTTATAGTTCTCCAGCTGCGTGGGCTTACATGACACCATGAAAACAGTCCAGGGTCAGGAACCATAAAAGGTAATTCACAGTTATGGAACATAATAACGGGAAAATAAAAACTAAGAGTCATTTAAACAGACAATCGTGCCTTATAGCAAGCTAAAACACATCAAACTTAACAGCCATTTTAGTTTTTGCTCAAACCATTTAGGCACTGACAACATTAAAAATGTGGAATCACATTGGCTGTGAGATAAAAATGCAAACAATCTGAACGCTGCCTGGCCAATCAGACATTGACAAATATAGTGACATTCAGGAAATACATTTCTCAGTTGGCTGAAACAGGTACAAACACGTAAAAGATGTTTTTGTCCTGCTGAGATTTAACAAGTGCACAAAATCATGTCATTTAAGTTAAACAGTATTTTCTCTTAGAGTGTCGGTAGGTTGTGTGGGGTGGTGGGCCACCACCTAGAATGAACAGGAAGGGAATCACTGAAAAGACATTTTTTCTTACACCCATAATTGAAGCAGAAGGGTTTTTGTCTAATATTCATTATGCTTGTTTGGAAGCACATACAGTTCGCCCAAGGAATCAGTATCATTTGTCTTTATGCTGATTGATTCTCTTATCACTGCCTTCACTTAGTTCCATCTACATTATGCTCTTTCAAGTGGCAGTCAGCACAAACAACAAAAAAGGAGTTGAGGAAGTTATCTTGTGGACAGGAGACAAAAGCAATCTGAAGTGTGACTTAATTGAACACTCAATGAGGCCAACAGGACAACATGCAACGTTTGTGACTGTGTGATTTTGGAAAGGTTGGAACAAAAGCAACATGATGAAACATTTGTCAACATAGTGCAGCATTAAGTATCGGGAGTGCTTTGTGTTTTACATTTTTGACACAGAAAACTTTTGTAGTTTTCTCCTACTTAGAAAATCTTTATGAATCAGTACGAGAAGTGGTAGAGAATTGGATAAATAACCTAAAATTATATCAATAAAATCTTACAAACTTTACAACACTCTGCTCCTTTTCAAAGGACTTCACTTATTCATTTCACTTATGTCAAAATAATTACATTCGGAACCGCCGTAAATTTTAATGGACCATTACAATTATGAGAAATACATTTCGATTACTGGTTTGGTGTGTGAATAAAAGGCTCATTAAGGGCCTGTTTTTACTGGAGCTCATTAGTGCTTCAGCTCGACGCCACCCTCTTCATGGCGGCCTCTTCTTCTTTGTCATTTCATTGATTGAGCAATTCTCACATGGTTGTTAATGTGGATGTTCAGAATGAGCGCGGTCACTGTAGCTGCCACACAAAGCAGATTCTGTTTACGCTCACTGCCTGTTTGTGGCAATAACCACGCATCACAGCACACAGTGGGTCACAATCACACATGCAATCAAAAAGATGGAGGGAGTGTTATGAATGAAAGATTGTTCAATGTTTTGCGAATTTGGTTTTAATAATTTCCCTTGTATAGAAGCGTCATTGCTTCATTGCCTGGGCCTGTTTAATATGTTTACAGCTGCATTTGGCCAATTTTAAACTACAAGGAATCGATTGGTTCCTACAAGTTTAGCACAGATGCCCCAATTGCATCTTTTCTGCCTCACACATCCGCCTCACACACTCACTAACTCACTCAGGTGTTCAGATCTAGTTGCTCTCTCAACAAATTATTCATTACCCTGCCATGTCTCCCCTTGTTTCTCTCACAGCTGGCTTGTTCCATTGAGTTTATTTCCATTATCTCAGACTCCTAAAAGAATAGACTGAGAATATCAGAGAGTAATTTAGCCTGCAAACATGCCACACCAAACATTTATTACTGTGATCTTTAAACATGATGAATCATTCATGTTTGAGCACGCTTGCTTGGCTTTTTATGATACCTAATATGTTTGCTGGTTTTTGGATGCTAATCAACATTTGTTTTGTGTCATAAGCTTTTCAAAGAACAATGAAAAATCTTGCACACACAAAGCTAGTAGAAAGGAGTAGGAAGAGTGAATCCTGCTGCAGGGTGGTTTGTGTAGAACAACTGATGATCAAGTTGGTCTGCAAGTAGATGTTCATCAAAAATGCAGGGAACACGCCATGAAAATCTCAAATTGAGTTGCCAGTGACTCACCATGATTGATTGCCAGTTTTTATCACCTGATGCATTTGGACAAAGTAAAAATGCTCTGAAATGTTGATCATTTTTATGCATTTTTGATGTGTTTTAATCTATCCATCTTGCAGCCTCCCACTCAATTGAGTCAGTTGAGCTCAGTTTGCAGACACACTGCCCAATCAAAGTCTTTCAAAGTAGGAGGAGGAGGGAGCTACAAGCATGACAATAGCAGGAAGCTCATACAGAGATTAGCAGAGATGCTAACTGCTTCAGTAGCAGTTTTGTCCACATTTTTTCATTAAATGAAAAATAAAGAAACAACACTGAGAGCATTCATCAATGGCAAAGATATTTTCGCTCCAATTCCAACATGTTTTGCCCCGAGCATATTTTATGAAGTGGCTCACATTTTCTAATATAAACTGCAGCAGCTGATTGGCCTGTAATGAGTGTGACTGACAGCTTGATCTCCCAATCAGATATGTTGTTGGAAGGTTCTGCCTTCCCGTAACACTTTCTATGGGCTGTTGCCCAAATGGACAAGTGAAATATGCTTTATATTGAGCTGTCTATCTGGTGTGTCAGGTTAATCAATACCTCTGCTGTTTGGGATGCAAGAGACTAGAAATTCTTATTTTCCAAGTCATTGGTGTGTAATAAACTGACATTGTAGCCTACTAATGTTATTTATGGATAATCTGCTTATAGCTATAAGCTGTCACTGTCAGACGGTGTTTTGCAGAAATAATTTTGTTAAAAGAAGTAACATTCTCATCAAATTTGCACAAATTTATTGTGGGACTGGAAGTCTGTTTATCACTGCTGTGTTTGTACCTTACAGACACAGTAGAGCATCAGACATTAATCCACTATTTGCCCCTCTTTGGATTTTCTCTCTGAGACAGTATTCTATATAAGCATGATTGAGGCTTGTCTCCTCGTTGGTTACTGTATTCAGTAGAAAATTAATTGTCTTTCAATGTTTGTTTGTTTTGCTTTTTTTTTTCATTTAAACCTATTGAGGGGTAGTAGTACCAAAGGATTAACAGATGTTCTTATGTCACTTGATTTGTGGTAGAGTGTTCAGTGTTAAGGCCTTCATAATGTTCTCTGAAAATACTTTCAGTTTCTTTTGGCTTACATTTGATTTGATTTGTTTTTTGGTCATGCAGTTTGTTAACTGTTAATTCAGCCTGCTGTTTTCATAAACATCTGGCTAACGGCTTTGCAGCTTTAGGGGCTGAGTCATAATTTTGTCTTAGGTAACTTGCTTTTGTCTCAGTTTCCTATTGAAGCAATTCATTAATTTTCTTTGACATCTTTCATTCAATGTTTTGTTTTCGTTCCGTTTTTCCTTTATGCTTTTGTTCCAGTTGTTTTAATTTTGTCACAAGTGCCCACAGATGAATTTTTTTCTCACTCCTTTTTAAGGTTACTTTTGATTGCAATTAGCTTTCCCCTTATGACTGGATTTGTTTCTTAATTATTTCTTAATAATTGTTTTCTCCCAAATAATTATTAGTTTCATTTTTGATTTACTCAACTATTGACTTGTTGTTAAGTGTTCCCACATTTCATCTCCAAATTGTCCATTGAGGATTCGTGTCTCTCCATACATCAAAAAAGCCAATTTCTTCTTAGCTCGATTAGCTTTGATAGGTTTCTCATTTCTCTTTAGACTGGTTGTGTCCAAATCATAGTTCAGTATTACATTGAGATCTCCTCCACGTAAACGTAAACCCTCTGCCTCTAGTGCTATAATATTAAATAAAGGTCTAAAAAAACTCTTGTGTGTTCACCAGTGTTACTATTGTTTGTCCAATTGATCCTCTAACAATAATATAACATCCCTCTTTACCTTCTCTTTATGACATTCATATTAAATTGAATTGTACATTAATATCGCTGTTGCTCTTTTACGACTATGGAATATATTTTTAAACCCAAACCTATTCAGTTTCTTATGTTCTAGTTTTGATAAAAGAATTTCTTGTAGGAAACTAATCTGTGTCTTTTATTTTTTGGGTTTGGTCAGAATTTTAGCCCTTTTCACTGGGTTCCCCAAGCCATTGACATTTGAACACATAATTGAAGTTCTTGTTTGGTTTTCATTGCCTGCTTTAGTTTCATTATCTTTGTAGCAACTCCTTAGGCTTTTAGTAGGATATTCTTTAACAGGTAGCACTTTGATCTCCTTTTGATCCGCAGATTATCTCTTCTTGATCCGAACTCTTAAGTCATCTACTTTGTCAATCATCATTTGTTGCTCCTGTATTATCGACTCTATGACACCGTTTGCTCCATGACTCCATTTCTTTGGTGTACATTTTGCTTTGCTATTTCTGTGTTTGTTTTGTTGAATTTCTTCTCAATACGTTCCTTAAGCTCTGTCAGTTCGTTTTTCGTTTGGATTTTGATTTCTTCCTTGAAAGTTTCAGGTCTGTTTTCAGCTTGCTTTGCATCATTTGGATCTGCTGGCACTGCTGTGTGAGGATGCTATGTTGTTGCTAGCTTCAGGAGTTAGCATGCTTTTCTCTTTAGCCAAGCACTTTTTCTCTTTACCTTGAGTCTCTGGTGCTTTTTATGTCCATGTTGATACTCCACTCATATTGATAAAAGCTAGATCCTTACATATTTATCTGTCGAGCTTTAGCAAAGTTTGTTCTTTGGCTTGAAGGAGCTCATGGTTTTAAGTGTCCATGTTGCTCCCACCTCCCACAAGTCCACAAATAATTGTCTTTCATTGGAAAAGGAAGAAATTACCTGGTGAAAACACTTTGGTGGCAACCAAGACTGTCCATTTCTCTGAGGTGTAAAGCTGAAGAAGGGTTTTGACCTGCCAGGAGGGGCCTTTCGAAAGTTTGTGACATTTTGTGAAAGCTATCAATTTATTGTAAATGACCTCTCGCAGCTCAGCCTTTTAGAAGTACTGAGCTGATTGATATTATGTTTATTGCATTGAAAATGTGCTGCAATCAGGATAAACTGTTTTTAGCCCATCAGATATAGCTACTATTTGCTTTTGAGTCTGAATTCTCAATATAATAAATTGTGATAAGAGCTTTATATTCATTACTTTGATTAAATTACAAAAACTTATGAATGTCTTATTCTGAGCATCCTTCAGTTCACATTAGTTTTGCCCTCTGGCATCGAGGACTAAATAAATGTAGCTCTCTTGGTACCCAGAGGTGCCCATCTTTTGTCTACAAAATGATGTAAGTTTTTGATAACTTAATAACTAACTCATGACTTTTTTGTGTTACAGACCTTTCTTGCTCCAATGAGCCAAGTCTTTCCAGCTGAGGATGATGTCAACAAACTTGTAGATGACAATTGTGAGTCATGCACATTTCTCTGAAAATAATTGTTTTTCATATGTCATTTACAAGGTTGCTAATTATCTTGTTCTTGTTTTTCCTCTAGGTTCGCTGATGTACTTGAATGAAGCCACCCTTCTCAACAACATCAGAGTGCGCTACAACAAAGACCTCATCTACGTATGTCTTTTCATTTTGCTTTGCTGATCAAAACCTGTAGTTTGGTTCTGTTGTTCTAGCTTAAAGTTGCATCTATCTGGTTGCATAATAAGGAAAAACAGTAACAGGCTTTTGGACAGACGGGAGAGAGGATCTCTATCCTTGTGTCCCAGAGGGGGGGAATAGCAGGTGGTAAAGAGGAAAGCCAGGCTAGAGAAGGGTCACAAAGTCAGACTGGCAAACCCAATCCTGATCCCAACACTCACTTAGGAAATGAGGGACAGCTGGCGAGTGGGAAGAGTAAGACAGGGAGACATGTTTGGGTGTGTCTTAGCAACATTAACTTGGCTTGATTTCCTCTCTTTTGTCCCCTGTTACTCAATAATTTAGCTGTTCTGGGGTCTCTTTGCCATTTTTTTTAACATTCTGTGAATTTTGTGACTCTACTGACACCTGTTTTTGTGTCTCTTTCAGACTTATGTGGCCAATATCTTGATAGCTGTGAATCCTTACAATGATATCCCCAAACTGTATGGTCCAGAGTCTATCAAGTCATACAAGGGAAAGTCACTGGGAACTCTGCCACCTCACGTGTTTGCTATAGGTAAGACACACAACTTCTAAATTCTGATGAGTAACAGTGCAAGAGGTTTAACAAGTTCAGCTAACAGCACTGAGTAAAACTCAGTTAAAACCAATGAAATTCTGTAATTGTGCTTGATTTTTGATTTGACTGATTCTTGTTTGCCATTATTGGCTTCTAAAGGCCAGTGTGTCCTTGCATTTGAAAAGATTAAAATGCAATGAAAATTCTTGTCATTTCGATGTAACAACTAAAGGCAGTTCAGCAGCTTGTTGTCAGTCAGTTTGGTTATGGCAGTTGGCAACGCAGCTAAAAAGGGTTGGCGTCTCTTGCTTCCAGAGCCTAGGGCTGTAAGATTTACACCCTTTTTGTAAAAATGTGTTAAATAAGGTCCATAGTAAACACATTCATAAGGGATTTAAACATTATATTTAGCTGCATAAATCACATCTAGAATTGCCACAGTTGGGAATTTTAAAAGGATATTGTGTCGTTAAAGGACTGCAGAAATGGCTAGGGACATCAGAACCTAATTATTTCTAATAGTCTTCCAAGTCACATTATTAGTACTACTTCCGCTGTTCTGTCTTAAACAAGAAGAAACAGAGGGAGAAATTAGAAGAGTAGAAGTGCTGCCCAATCAAATCATCATGTTATAGTTTTGCAATAACCTGACATAGCTTTTTACTCTTGATGATTTATGCTTCAGAGATAGTGGAAGTTGTTTGTTACTAAGGTATATCATGATGAACGAAACATGCTCGTTTCATTTATTGTTTTTCACCACAGAACTTATTATCAGGAATAATCTAAAAAAAAAACACTGGAAAATCTCCTAGGCTTTTTGTCAAAGGGAACCAGTGCAATGCTAACCACCAGGTTGGAAAAGTAGTCTAAAACAATTTTTTTTGTCAAAACAATGTCTGTTTCTATTTTATCAAAAGCTTTGTGTAGCTATTTGAGGCATAAACATGGAAACATGGTAAAAAAAGAAGTATTAAGTTGCTGGTTTAAGACATTAATACTTTGTCTTTAAGAAGTTAAGTCCTAAACATTCAATACATTGGCAATTTTAAACTCAACCTGGGAACCCTAAACTTTTGCAGAACTGCTTGATAAATGATTTGATTCTTGACTATGTAACTGGATATTGATATAATTTTGTTTTGTTTCTAGCTGACAAAGCTTACAGAGACATGAAGGTCCTTAAGATGAGCCAGTCCATCATAGTTTCTGGGGAATCTGGTGCCGGAAAGACTGAAAACACCAAGTTTGTGCTAAGGTATGAGGGTCAATTTGATGTATGTTACTTTCAATACACTCCCTATGTTCACGAAGGTCTTTCTATGAAGAGCTGGCATAGTTCCCCTGTACCCGCATGGCTTTTCTCCGGTTATCTGACCATACTGGTTTGGTTAATTGGTGACTCTAAATTGCCCTTAAGTATGAGTATGAGCGTGAATGCGATAGGCTGGGGACCGGTTCAGGGTGTGTCCCACCTCTCACCCAATGTCAGATGAAGCCCTATGCTTCTTCTGTACCACATTAAAAGTAGACACCAAGTGTCTCACAAGTGAAAACAATTACACAGGTTATACTTTCACACTAAATTAAATTTTACCTCTAGTTAAAGTATTTTTGTAACTTCTGTGTCCTAGATATGTGTTTTGTTTACCATTTTCATGAAAGTTTTTTGTAAATAGTGTGTCAGAATGATCAGTCCAGCAGTATTGGTTATACCAAAAGCCACCTAGGCCTGATCCCCAATTATATTCAAACTGAGGACATCTATCTGTTTAAAATCTTGATACTGGTTTGCAAAAAGGCCATCACCAGGAACTGGTTAAAAAAATGTGACCCCCTACCACAGGAAGTTGGTAAGATATAGTAGAAAGATTTTCAATATGGAAAAAATTACTCATTATTTAAGGACCAAAGCAAAGACTCATGATCAACGCTGGGAAAAATGGACTAACTCTATATAATCAAGCAATAAGAATACAAAGTTACCATCATTGTAACCAGCTGTTGTGCTTTGTGAGTGACAGCTTCTGTGTAAAACTTTTCTGTTTGATTTTTTTTTGGTTAGTGCTGACTTAAGCTG
The DNA here is from genome assembly GCA_037902135.1 of Cetoscarus ocellatus. Lineage (NCBI taxonomy): Eukaryota > Metazoa > Chordata > Actinopteri > Labriformes > Labridae > Cetoscarus > Cetoscarus ocellatus. The sequence continues at coordinate 224,536 of JBAMNC010000815.1, forward strand.
TTTTCACCTCAGAGTGTCTAATTCACATGTTTATTATAATTTATTTCTTTCAACTTTTTTCCTCCATCCGGCAGATATCTCACCACAACGTATGGAAGTGGCCAAGATATTGACGAGAGAATTGTAGAAGGTAACACCCTGATTAAGCACAAAAAAAAAACTTGTTCTTATTGTAAAAAATAAATGTGTACTCTTTGGGTATAATTTAATCCTCATTATGTAAGTTTTATTGTAAATCGCAGCCAATCCCCTTCTTGAGGCCTTTGGAAATGCAAAAACAGTTCGGAATAACAACAGCAGTCGCTTTGGAAAGTTTGTGGAAATCCACTTCAATGAAAAGGTAATCATTGATCTTAGAACTCACCCTTGGTTGTTCTTCAAGTTGATGTTTGTTGTTTTTTTTTCATTCATTCTTCTCAACCCTCACCAGAATGCAGTTGTGGGAGGATTTGTCTCCCATTACTTGTTGGAGAAGTCAAGGATTTGTATGCAAAGCAACGATGAAAGGAACTACCACATCTTCTACAGGCTGTGTGCTGGGGCGTCAGATGACATAAAGAAGCGGCTTCACCTGGACTCTCCCGACAGCTTCAGGGTCAGTGCGCTGAAACAGATTCTTACGATTAAATATATTTCACTAGTCCATCTGGGAAATTGCCTATACAAAATGTTTGGAAATAGGCAGAACCTTTTAACACATATCCATCAGGTGATTGGACGATCATTTTGTCAATCACATTCATTATGGGCCAATAAGTAGCAGGCAGGTGCTACAGTGTAAAGGACAGAACGTGAGCTACTTCGTAAACCAAATTGTTGCCAAAACATGTCAGAAGTGGTGCAAAAATGTCCTTCCTATTGAAAACTTTGAATTGTTATTTGTTTTTTCATTTAATGATGAAAGATCCGAAATAACTACTACTGAAGCTGTTAGCATGTATGCTCATCTCTGAACAAGCCGTCACTTCCTGCTTCAAAGGATTTTGATTGGGCTGTCCCACTTCGGGCCACTCACAATCGTAGATTGGAGCTTGGCATGATGGATCTGCCTGATTACACATGTTAAATCTGACAGATCCATCTGCACGGTAAGGTTAACAGATTCTAGGACAAGGATTTAAGTCTTGTGAAAAATCTACACACGCTGATATTTTTCTGACAACTTTGGAACATAAAAGATATCCAAGACACCCAGGTTTATAGTCCATATTTTTAATAATCAAAACATGTTGACAAACTCTTGTGCTGACCAATTGTTAGAAACATGAAAGAAAAATGGAGATTTTTCACCAACCTTCCCCACTGCAAGCTCTCCAGTGCACAATACACCTTGTGTATTTTGTAATCTAACACACATTCATAGGCTTGCACAACAAGGAGCTAAATTTATATTCATATTTTACTCATAGTTTCATCCAAATACTCATAAATGTTAAAACAGACTGTCCAGTTTGCAGTTACACAGTACAGAATACAGCAAAGGATCCTGGGTGAGAAAATATGTAAGTTAATATTTACATTCGGCAGTTATTTATTGTTGAACAGTACATATCTAGAGTTATGTGTGCACATCTTTTGAAAAAACATCTGATGTTGTGGGAATGCTTTGGTGAAATGTAACAACTGAGCATCAATGTACTGTTTTTCATAAAAGATCATGAAATTTGCTGCATAAATAAAACTCTGAAGCAGAAGCACACTGCTATTAAAAAGAATGAGAAGAGACCGTGATTGATTTAACTAATGTTAACACATGTATATAATCATTTCACGTCATCTATATTATTTGCGCTCTGTGCCTGGCCACTCACCTGGACAGTGTGTTGTCTAGACATTGGAATGTAATACAACACGACCTAGACCACTGTGAATTTGAGCTTTTAGTCAGAGTGCTTCACGCTGTCAGAAAATGACCCTTTATTTTTACTGACATAAATGTTCCTGAATTAAATAAAATGATTATCCTCCACTTAGACTAAACATTTCAAACAGATTATCTTGCAATCCCTAAGTTATCTGCAAACAATCATTGACATTAGGCCAAGTTTAAAAGTATGTAGTTATATTTCAAAACTCTACATGTTGCTCAGCCCTAACAGATACCTCAGTCTGCTATTTATATGAATAGTATAAAAGGCACATCTTCCACTAAAATGACTATGAATGAAAAAAATTTATATCCTCATAGCGAAATTGTGTTGATTATGGTAATTACTTTGAGACTGAATTTTTTAGGCTTGTTTTACTTTGAGTGATTTTGTTATGGCATTCATGCAGGCATTTGTAAATAGTGCCTTAAGCTCCCTATCTCACATTGTTTTATTTCTAGTGATATCCACAGGCTCTTCCCCATGAATTTTAAATCCCCCTCAGTAACAAAATATTTTACAATTGAATTCTTTTTCTTTCCAATGCAATTATCAACTCAGCAGGAGCAGAGTCAGGCAGCATAATATTGTTTAGCCCAGCTCTTATTTTCTTTTACACGCTCTAGAAAACAACAGTTAATGGAACAACAGGCAGCTCAAGCTGTTCCTTTAGGTGTTTATCATCGTGTCATCACATCAGGTCCCTGAGGTGACACCCACATCAACAGAGGTAATTACTCCATGAGAATCACTACTAGTGAGCTGCGGAGCATTATCAGAGGATAGCAAAGTAAATCTTTGAGATGTTAAAAGTCTACAGATTCTGTGGTGGCTTTACTTCCACATGTGACTGTGTCTAATTTAATATGTTAAAAAAAACAACTGTTTAAATGACTTTTAAGTTGGGCATCGGTGGCACAGCCTGATGGTGCACTTGGTCGATAATTGGAAGGTTGCTGGTTCGAGCCCAGCTCCGGCTGTCACATGGCAATGTGTCTTTGGGCAAGACACTTAACCCCAAGTTGCTCCGACTGCTGTTTCAGTGGTGTGTGAATGGGTATGAAATGATGTGAATGTGTTAGTTGATACTGATGGACAACTGACATACATACTCCAACCATCAATGAGTTAATGTGAGTATGAATGGGTATGAATAGGTAGATGTGACTTGCGGTGCCTTTAAGTTGTCAAAGAGACTAGAAAAGCACTATATAAGCTCAAGTCTGTTTAAGTTTATTTTATTTTTGTTTCTTTGCAGTATCTAAACCGAGGATGCACCAGGTACTTTGCCAGTAAGGAATCTGATAAACAGATCATGCAGAACCGCAAAAGTCCAGAGGTAACGTCACACTCTCTCCTCATCATTTTGTCACGATAACCAAAGCCAGTGCTGTTCAGAAAACACTTGTGGAAGATTTGCATTTGCAGAAAGTATAGGCCTTAAATGAGACACAATGCACGATTCTATTTCTTTGAAGAGCTGCACAAAATGCTTGATTATAACGGTAAGAAAATGATAAGTTGGTCTTGCAGGGAATAATCATACAACTCATTATTCTTGTAATCATTCATTTCATATTTTACTTTTTGATCCTAAGACAGACTAATAATAATAATACAAGTCACAGTTTAGGGAAAGTCAGGTTAAATTAAAAGGTATCACTTGAAGATGCTATTGCTTATTTAACTGTCAGTTAAAGGATATGTTAAAAATTGCTGATGTTCAAAAACCTTGTAGTTTTCATATACTGACCACCTGATCCAGTGGTATTCTCTCTCTTGTTCTGTGACACTGTTTGAGCTCCTGCCACTGTTAGGCCCCCTTCTGCACATAGTCCTAGTCCCCTCCAGTTGGTTGACCATTCAGCTCTGTGGTAAATGGTCAGTTCAGTGCTGCTCGGCACCATGTTGTCAGTGATGCTACATTCATTCTGCAGTCTCTACTCTGTATGGGGCTTACCAATCGGCTTATAGTGCAGATAAGCAATGCTAGACATCACTCTGGTGCATCTACTGGGGGGTGGGCTGGGGGTGTTTTAGGAAACTGCTGGTACTGCAAACAAGGAAAGAGGGAGAAGCCCTGATACTGCAGACTGTTTGTCTTGTGCGTAGAAGTATTACAAGGAGGAGTCATTTAAAACACAGAGAGGGGCACATAAAAGTCAAAAAGGATAATATAGGCTCTTTAAAATTAGTTTATTTGATCTTAAAAGGCAAGAAAACACATTTTTCTTCCAAATAACTGCCAGATATACAGTTTCTTCTGTTTTTGTCTTTTTGTGTGCTCACTTGTGTTTTTTCTGCTGACAAGTAAATTATTATAGAGGTTTAGTTCTGTAAAACTGCTTATTTAGAACTGACATTTCCTAATTTTTCGGTTAAATTCAGTTGAGTAAGAGTGGATATTTTAGGACAGGGAGCGCATAATTAATTTTATTAATAGACCATATTTGTAAATAAAAGAGATTAACTATGTATAGTTGTGCTCTCAGAATCACTAACAACTTCTCAGTAGAGACAGACCTTTAAGCTGTGTGGTTGTAAGTACATAATGAGTTCATATGCTGCTAATTAAATCATTGTCCTGTCCGTCTGTCTGTCCTTTCACATGCCCATGTATGTAGGACAATGAGGTGAAGCTCCCCCTCTTATCAGGGCTTTGTGTTGCCTGCTCTTTATCCTGTTTATTTCCTGACGTAAAAACTGAGACTCTCAGGTTTTACGTGCTGCTGTGTGTTTTCCGAACAGGAAATAAGAGTGCATGCTCCTTTTTTCTCTGCATGTGTGTGTTTATGTTTGGACAGGGCTTGGGCCACTTGAGACTGAAATAAAAATGTATAACATGTTTGCTTTTCAGGTGTTTTGTTTCATACAGTGAAGGGCTGCATAATTGTTGTATATTTTCCATTGTAAGTTAATACTTATGAAAGCCATGCCTGTTATCTGAACATTTAATTATCTCCCACATTACCTTATACACTAAGAACTACTTTACGGTCTGACAACCCCACCTCTACCAGGAAGTTTGTCAAGTCTGGCCTTCCCCTGTCACTGTTTAGGTCGGACAAAATCTCTTGTTGGACTCCTTTGCATTTGTAACAACTGTAAATACCACATAATTTTACTTCTTTGTCTTTATGATAAACTAGTTAGATTTATTTTTAAATATGGCCTCTGTTAAAGAAAAGAGAAATAGATTAAGCACTGTTTATGAACTATAACTTGAAGTCCCTAAACTCAAGCCTAAAGTAGAGGATGTCAGCTAACATTAGCTTACCTGTGCTTTTTTTGCAAAAACAGATTAAAAAAAAGAAGTTTAAGACCAGTAGTTCCCAATAATGTGGCAGGGCACGCTGGTTTGCCTGGAGCAAGTCGAGGTGTGCACTGGGAATTTATTTTCAGCCAAGTTATTACTACTACAATACAACAACTAATGTTTGTGTTTTTAAATTAACCTGTCAGTAATTAATGAAGACAAATTTCCGTACACCACTGAAAACCTTCGTACTCAAAAAAAAGAAAACTAACAGTATCATAGGAGGTGGAGGGGACTCATACTTTATTTGTTACCCCCATTGAGTAATTGGCTGGCTTTTGCCAGTCAGGTGTGTTTTTTCTTTTTTCAGAATTTATGAACTCTCACAAAGTTTCAAATTAACTTTTTATGAAATAGATATTTAAAGAATAAAACAGTCAATAACAAAATTTTCACTAGGGCATCAGCACATGAAAATAAACACAGACTCATAAAAATCTGTAGCAGGTGTTAAAAGGCTATTTTGCAAGGGTATTAATAAGGGTCAGTTGTGCAGCCCTTGTTTTTCTAATCGCTGCATTTTTGTAGACTGAAACCATTTTCTGTTTTTATTTTATTATTCTTTGTGCTTGCGATGTGCTTGCTGTGTGATAATGGTGGAGGCTGTTTGAACTCATTTATATATAAATATATGATGGTTTGTTAGTCTGAAGTTAAGTGCCAGCACAAATGAATCATCACACTTCTGTGTCTTGATTTTTTTATTCTTCCTCTTCCTCTGTAGCATCTAAAAGTGGGTGCTCTGAAAGACCCTCTATTGGATGACCAAGGAGACTTCAACAGGATGTGCGTGGCGATGAAAAAGATTGGTCTGGATGACACTGAGAAGCTGGACCTCTTCAGGGTGGTTGCTGGTGTTCTGCATCTTGGAAACATTGACTTTGAAGAAACAGGGAGCTCCTCAGGTCAGTAGAAGACTGCATTCATGTAGTTTGAAACTTTGTAAGTACTCGTTAGAGAATATTTTGACTCCATTACCAAACTGTTTGGTTTTTCTACATCCGTGCATTTTTTTCTTGGCGAGAGTTCTTTATGTGTGGCACTCATATTTTAGTCTCTCCATGCAAACAAGTAAAGCCCTCTACTCCGTGCGTCCTCTGTGCCAAAAGATTTTAACTACAAGGGTCTATTGAGAAACAGAGGTTAAGAGCATTATTGTAAAAAATAAAACTCACTAAGCATTACTGTACAAAATAAACTCTCTAAGAATCTCACCCTGCATGTTAACTGCCCCAGAACAAATTTCACGTACACATAGCAACACACCTACTGAAACATCTGTTTAGTTTAGTGATTTAAAGGTAAATGCTTTTCCAGGTGTTTCCATCCACTGAACACTGTGCAGTACGTGTCTTTTTTTTAATTAAGCCACAGTTTTAACAACCTCTACCCCCAGTCTGCCATGACTTCTTTATCATTTCTGCTGACTGCCTCTGATGAGAGTATGGTGTCCTTGATTTACAAGGCATGCAGCTCGAAGTGGAAGAATTTGATAAGAAAATGTTAAGCAAAAACATAATGATTTGAGTTCCCTAGAAGGAGTTGTTAAGAATTCTCAACTGGAGTTGTTTTTTAAATCCCATCCCTGGTCCGGTTAACCAGCAGTGAGTTGCTCATGGACCCTTGAAAATAAACACATTTTTGTAGTTTATAAAACAGTTACATAGTCATTTTTCACTACTGAATTCTCATTTATGATTCATTTATGTCAGATTAACAGGTAGTAGAGTATTTCTTCCCTTTTATTAGCTGTATGTTGCTCACTTCTTGCCTGTTTAACTAGCACAAAAGAAACAAATTTCTTCCCTTGTGGAGTTGTAGTTAGTTGCTTAATTGTTACTTCAGCACTGTCATTGTGAGAGTAGATTAACATGAAGTTAGCTTCTTATTTCTTCCCTGGTTAACAAGCAGTTAGTTGCCCCTTTTGCAACCTAGAAAACCTAGGCTTTACATTAAGTTACTGGAGATTTTTCCCCCCAATAAATTGCAATAGTTCTGTATCTCCCATGTCATGTAACATTTTGTCACTCTTATTAACTAGCTTTAATTATTCATTTCCACCCCAGGTAAATAACATTATTGTTCTAATTTCTTCCCAAGTGAACACACATTTAGTTAATTATTTATTCCATGGCTAACAAGGATTTAATAACTTGTTTGTTACTTAGAAACTAAGAAAGTTTTTTTTCTTTAGATTGATAACAATGTTTTGGAAGTTATTTAAAAATGCAATAAGATACTTTTACTCATTAGTTTTTTGAATAGTAATGAAATCACACTTTGTATTACTTCACATCAAAGGAAACTACTTCAATTTTATGTTACTGTTTGTTTTTCTCTCTTCAAAAATGATCTACAGCAAGTCTAAAACAAAGTTTAATACAAACAGCAATGTCCTTTGAATCTTGCTTGAACACAAACCCAATGTATAAAAAAATTATTAATTGTTGAAAGGACATCTCACTCTTTCCTGATCATCCTCCACGTAGTGCTTAACTGTGTAACTTGCTGCTGCACAGACACATTACAATGATAACAGTCCATTAATGCTCATTACTGGAGAATCACTTTAAATAGTAACTGTAACATTACTAGTGTTTTAGAAATTGTAACCCCATACACTGCTAGTTCCTCAAAACAGTAATATTATCACAACAGTATTTAACAAAGAACAAGTTACTGCCCAATGCTGTTTAACAAGCAGCCACTTCCTTTTCTCCCCTGGTTAACAGGGAGTTCAGGTTTCTTTATTCGACCAGGTAATTGTATTATTTAATGAACCTTTCAGTAAAGTCTAACCAAAACTTGAGAAAGAAAAACATTACCAACAGTTAGCTGCTACTGAATTGTTCATTTTTACTTAATTCAAAGGTTTCACAGAGTTCAATGTTCTGTAAGTTTTTGATCCACATAAAATACTGAAGAGGAGAGTTTCTTCATTTTTTTTGGCTCCTTTGTTTCATCATTATTTTGTCCAAAGGCATAAATAAGCAGACCCCAGTTACTAAGATACATTTCCTTTTTTAGTCACTGTTGCTGACTGACTATTTCTTTTTGTCTCTATACTTAAAGTTTTTGTGCTCTAAATATCTGTACATTTACAAAGTAAAATAAATGTTTTTTTCACTGTTTCAGGTGCAAGGGTTGTTCGATGAATATTTCATAATGTGTGTCTCCCTGTATGTTGTAGGCGGTTGTGTCCTGAAGAATCAGTCAGGGCAGACCCTGGGGTACTGTGCTGATCTGCTCGGACTGGACAAAGAAGATTTGCGTGTCAGCCTCACAACCAGGGTCATGCTAACGACGGCAGGGGGCGCCAAAGGAACAGTTATCAAGTAAGAACAAGAGCACCTGGCTTCATGGATCTCTGACTTTGCAAATTCTTAAGAAAATTGTTCTTGTTCAGAAACATGATCTCAAGGTCACTGTCAAGGTTTTGACACAATTTAGCTCTTTAAACAGGTGCAGAGATTTCATGAGAAGTTTGAAGCTTTCTAATAATCTTACAGATAAATTAAACATCTATTATTGAATTTATATGGTACTGTAAGAAGCAAGGCCGTTGTTTTGATCAGTGCCTCCTTAAACTTCCTTATGATTTCATTTCCTCTTTGTTCCCTGGCGCTTGATGACTATTTCAGGGAATATCATTCATAGCTGTGGTGCAGTATTGGCACCGTTCCTTCTATATTTTGGTGGCAGTGTGGTGACTGACTGATGGGGCCAGCTTTGACAGATTAATATTTAAGGAGGGCCAGATGCCGGCCTGGCCTGGAAGTGTTTTCTCCACATAAATAATGCAGCCTGTATCTGAGGAGGCAGGCAAGTATGGCTGCAGTACAGTAAAGGCCCGGCGTCTGGGGAGCAGGTGGAGCAAGGGGGGGCCGGCTTTGTTATTAAGCCCTAGACAGATCCTCCCCTATCCGGAGAGACTGAGGGTTACTGAGGGGGTGTTGGAGGCAGGAGCTACAGGGCTAACTGAGCCCCTCTCAAGTTTTGATGTGAAAAAATGTAAAGGATAAAAATGCCTCTAAATGAAATGTCTTGTGCAGATCTCATGTGTCTTCAAAGGTTTTAACCAGGGTTGATGTTAGGGATGCAGAATACTGTTCTCTTGATATTGTCAGCAAATTAAAGCTTAAAAATATTGGCAGATATCAAGATTTCTACCAGTCTTTACAGCCAACATATATACTGTAGGTTGGCACATACTGGCAGTTTGTACTAGTAAGTTTGTGAAATTTTATGAAAACAACAAACCTCTTGGTCCAAGTCAGAATGGCGCTGTCGACAACTGCTTCGGTGTTTTGCATTCTTGTACTTTGCATGTTTGATGTTTTTTTTCTCACTTGATATTAGTCTGTACTTAATTTTCTTTAATAGTTTTATTCCTTTTTTCTGTTCTTGTTTGTGTGTGTTTGTATCCTCCAGTCTTTACTTTGGGAGTTAAGTAAACCAAAGTCAAATTCCTTGTAACACCTGGCCGATGATAATAATTCTTCTGAATCTAACTAAACAGACTTTTTTTTTTTTTAATTTCTGTCTTTTTTTTAAGCTTTAAAGTCTCCCTCAACGACAGAGATATTACTACAGGTAGTTTTTTCCCACTTCAACACATATTTTGGGGCATTTTTTAGTTTGTTTTTGTGAAAGCTTGTTAGGATTGCCTCAGGGGACCAACTTGAAAACCTGGTAATTAAATCAATCTGTAAAGCATAAACACCATATAAAGGGTGCATTTTTATTTAGTGAACCACAAAGCTGGTGACAGAGAGTCTGTCACGAGATTAGTTAAGTAAGTTTTTAAGTTAGGGAGTTAGTAAATAGATAGATATTTTTTAGTTGACGTTTCAGCATTTCATTTACATATGAATAGAAGGAAAATGGTAATTAGTGAATATACTTTTAAAATAAAGCCAAAACAAAGCAGAAATCATGTACATACACCAAGCAAGTGGTTTCTAAAATGTGGCATTGCACTCTGTTGTGTCTTAAAGTATGTAAGTCTTGGTGTGTCTTGGGAATTATGAACAAAGACACATTTTAATTACAACAATACAACTTCTATTGACTCTATTAGTACTTTAGCAGCATACTTTTCCCATAAATATCTATTTAAAAACCATCAAGGAAACAGTGTCTTTTACTGTAAGGTAAGATGCGGGAGGGGAAGTTATTATTTTTTTTCTCCTTTCACTGATATTAAAAATGTGATATGTCAAGTTGAAATATTTGTTGCTGAATTAATTAAAGTTTCTGGTGAATTGATTGATTAAATATTTCATTGGCTAGATAGTTCTTCAGATTAAATAGGCCAAACCCAAATACACCAGAGCACACTGATGGGATAATGGTACACATGTTGAGAGACTGTTTTGCATGAATATGAATGTTGTGTGCCTTAGGCTTTTGACTTAATTTGAGGTGTGCTTTGGGTGTTAAAAAAAACACTGCAATGAAGTATAGTTGAAAGAAGTCTACAAATATTGTGTAGGCATAAACTGCAATGTTTGAATTCAAAAGAGCTACCTGTGTATGGACTTCACTGGTGGATATGTAAGAGCTGGAGTATGTGTGCATGAACTAAAGTCGTAAGTGAATGAGAATTAGAGACATGGCCTAAAGCAGTGCAGAGATAAATAGCAAGAACAGGGTTGTTATGTTTCTGTGTGTAGCTCTCCAAAAGGCAGATAAAGCATGTTTTTACTATTTCTGTCAAAAATTAATTTAGCAGATTATGTAAATGTAATTTAGAGAAATAGTTCAAAGCTTTGGTTACTGTATTTCTATATTTGAGGAACAAAACATTATTTACACATAAATGTATTTGCCAGGTTTTATGTCTTAAGAAGAGACTTAGTGTTTTGTGCTGATATATCAGTATCTGTATTGGCTAATGTAAGATTAGAGATATTGACACATTTGACATTGACACAAAGTCAATATTGCGCTACCCTACTTGTCATAAAATTAAGAAAGCACAAACTTTTCTTAGGCTTAGGTGTCTCTGTTCTGATCTGTATTATCTGCATAAGATAAGCATTTCTTTTTCTTTCTTAAGGAGGTCTGAAGGCATTGAATATCAAAGCAAAAACCTCAATACTGATCTTTCATATCAAACGGCAGGCCCTTTGTTTTAAATTCACTTTCCTCCCTGCTGGGACAAGTAAGTTGAACTTGGGGTCACTGGGTATCTGCTCTTTGTCTCTACACTCAACCCCTTTAAATGATTAAAATTTAAGTTGTGTTAAAGTGTCTGTAGGGAATCTGCAAGAGTTCAGGGTTCACATTTCAGTTTTAATGTCTCATCTTTAGTGCAGAAACCTTAATATGAAAATAATGGCCTAGCTCTCAAAAGAGGTCATGGGGGGATGACACTATGCGGCAAAAAAGTGTCACATCAACACCGCCAAAGTTTTGCTCCTGCATGAAAAATGGGTTGATTAGAATAAAAATAAAGACAGGGCGCTTTGACAAGAGGCCAGCTTGTCCCAGTTTCGGACCGTCTCTCACTGCCCCACTTTGTGTCTCCCTTTAGGGTGCCTCTGAAGGTGGAACAAGCAAACAACGCCCGCGATGCCCTGGCCAAGGCAGTGTACAGTCGCCTCTTCGATCATGTGGTGAAGAGAGTCAATCAGTGCTTTCCTTTCAAGACCTCCTCCAATTTCATTGGAGTTCTGGACATCGCTGGGTTTGGTAATAAAATGTAGTTTGAGTGAAATAAAATGTAAATTTATTTCAAATAGATTCAGGAAGCAGCATAAAGAGTGAAGATATGCTGCACCATTATGTATAGAATTAAGTCTATATGAAAAGCACTTGTTCAGCTTATCTCTTGATATGAGCACCCAAATGCATACACACTCTTCATTACCAGGGCTTGTACTTGAGTAATAATTTCCCCAGACTGCTATGTAATTAAACATGCTCTCTGCAAAAATCCCATTTGAGGAAATTAATTGAAATATGCTTTTTTCCACCTTGTAGAGTATTTTGAACACAACAGCTTTGAGCAGTTCTGTATCAATTACTGTAACGAGAAACTGCAGCAGTTCTTCAACGAGCGAATCCTGAAAGAGGTGGGTGACCTGCATGTGGATAAAATGATTTGGTCTTAATTGTTTTTAATGCAGGAAAACCTACAGTGTTGTGACACGTCACTTACAGGCCAAAGTTTGGTGCCTGTTTTATGAGGCAGGAGAGAAGAGATTGGCTTGTTTTCTCACTTATATTTCCCCCTGTGGCCCCTTCTCTGTTTCATTAGAATGCTAATTTCTCAGGGGACATGATGAGGCTTGTTTCTCTCCTGTGATCTCTTAACGTTATTCTCCTCCAAGGTCTCCAATTAATGCAACGCAATTCCTGTTAGAGCCTCTTTCTAATTATCTGAATTGCATGTTTTTCAGTTTCAAATTACAAGTTTGTTTTTTTGACTGAAGTGATTGTCTGAAGCCTCTCAGAAAAGAATAACTCATCCTGCTTGTGTCTGTGCAGGAGCAAGAGCTGTACCAGAAAGAGGGTCTGGGGGTGAACGAGGTCCATTACGTTGACAACCAGGACTGTATAGGTAAGTCTTCGTATGAGCCTTCCTCTTTGCACCTTGTTGTGTCTAAAATGGGTGGATTAAGTATGTTAACACAGACAACTAAGTTTATGACCTCACTTCACCAAGAAATTTACCTCCATCAAGGAGGTTATGTTTTCTCCAGGGTCTGTTTGTTTCTTTGTTTGTTTCTTTGTCTGTTAGCAAGTTTACGCAAAAACTACTGGATGGATTTACATGAAAATTTTGCCACAGGTATGGTTTGGTCCGAGGAAGAAGCCATTACATTTTGGTGCTGATCCGCATATTTTTCTGTACGCAAAAAATTCCAAAAATTTTCAAAAAATCCCATAACTTAACATTGGGCCGTATTTAAAAAAACTTATTTCTGACATCACCTCATGGATTCGCTTCAAACTTTACAGGATAACATATATAGCAAACTTACGTCAACATTTCCCAGCTTTCCGTGCAATGCCAGCAGAGGAGTTCTCCACATGGACAGACATGAGCAGAGACTCGGCTGTCCAATCGGAGCGGAAAAGCCACTGCCGTAACTGAGCTGCTTGGTGGAGGTCTGCGCTCTCGGAGCGCTTTTCTAGTTTGTTAAATTCCAGATGGCTGCACATGTGTAAACGCAGCAGGCAATGTTCTGGAAAAAAAAATTCTACAAAGCAGACGAGTCAGGGTGATGATGTTGAAGCTTGATATGCTTAATGCCATGAAATCTATATTGCAAGTCCTGCGATGAGCCTTTTTGCATGCACACAATGCAATCACAGTGGTAAAACAACATAATGTCGAGACCTTTACGTCAAGTAATTAATCGCATGGCCCTTAACATCAACCCAAACAGCATTTCCTTTTTAAACAGATCCATACTCTTTACATTCAAGTGCAATGCCTACAATTCCAAATGGTCTCTTACCCACTTCCCAAGGTATGGACTGATGGGCAGCTATGGTCAGGACATCACTGGGGATCTTTAGATGTTTCTCTCCTTGCAAGCTTCACCTGCCCTCATTACCAGCATGAAATACTCCTCAACACATGTCCACCAAAGACCAAAGAGATTTACATTCAGACAAAGGACAGGAGTATACTGAGACAGTGATTTCAACAGTCTGTGCTTTGACAGAATTGCTCACTGGTTTGTCGGCACCCTCCTGTGTTCTCCTTAAGTAATGAGACATACGAGGTCTTTGAAGACCTCCTGAAGATAAAGTGTCAGAGCATGTTACAAGTATGCATTTAAACATGAACAGGCCACTGACAAAAGAATCACAAGATAAGCCAAGAACAGGAGTAAATCTGTATCATCCAACAAGTTTCTCAAACTGTGTTGGCACCTTCAGCGAACCAGGCTCCATACATGCAGGCTGTTGGTCGTGAAATTGTCAATACTACTAACAATAACACATGGCAGCTAATTGCCCCCAAAAAACAAAACACAGCTACTCCTGGTGCTAATGCATTACAGAGAAAAGTCTGAAGAGAGAGCTTAGAAAGAGAACAGGGGAAGCAGAGCCAGGAAGATGTGCTCTTGGGGCAAGGACTTATGCTGCATTCGATTGTACTCAGAACCTGGAAAGATCCGACCTCTGAATCAGAAAAGTGTAATTGAACGGCCCTGAGCTCGGGACTCCAATTCCGGATTTCGGGCAAGATCAGAGCAGCCCGAGTCGGTCAGAATGACATCATAGCAGGCTGGCACACACTTATTGCAGCCAGCTATGTTTTCCGATGAAATGCAATGAAATGCTTTTACCTCGAAATTTGGAATTTCCAACCTGGATCGTTTCGAGTACAATCAAACGCAGCATTACCCCAGCCAGATAGGGCTGTTCCTTTAACTCCCCCTGTTTCCTCATTTTAACAAGCGAAACAAAAAGAGAAAATAATTGTGATAAAATGATTATCACTATAATATTGAACTCTGCAACCTTATCTGCTCTTTTGGATTTCCACAGCATCTTTTTACATCTTGTCTTGTCTCATTGGATCCCTCTCAGTCCACCAGTAATAACCGTGTAACAACTGTTCATTTTTATACATTATTTTCTTCTATAAGCCAAGTGTGTATGTTAAATAAAGCACGTGATTAAGATTTTGTAAAATTAAATAAGTACAACTCTCAGTAATTATGATCAAAGTAATCCAGATTTGATTTGATTGTTATTTGGCAGTTCGTCCAAACATTGACTTTATTTTTTCTGTAGTTTATTTGTGAAGATGTCTTAACTCTGCAGTTCTCAAAAGTTCACCTCTTTCAAAACTTTCCTTGAAATGAGTCAAAGTTTGAAATAAAAAAACTCGGCACTGCCTCTTTAATGAAAGTAGGGAAACAAAATGCTTGACTTTGATTGTGTCTCTGCCAGAACTAATAAGACATCAAACTTGAGCTTGTTCCTACTTCAGAATCAAAGGCAAGCCTGTGTAGGAGTTTGTGTGTCTGTATCTTGGTTGACCTTTGAAAGCAGGACCATTGAGTGACACTCTGAGACATCATTAAGGTGAAGTGTTGCCTTTGAGGACTCCAAAGCACAAAATGTCTGACAGAGTATGTTCTTCTGCCAAGCCCACACACACCAAAAATGTACTGAGTCTGGTTTAAATGAAACATCAGCTCACCCACATTCATTCTGGACCGCTCCTTGTGCTCAGGGCCAGACTTCAGAGCAACCAGAGGACACCTGTCAGGAGGGACAAAAATACCAACTTCTCATTACGCAAGATGCTGGCACATCAGCATGTCTGAGGGAAGCCAGTTTAATGAGTATTTGTGGGTTTTATGGCTCTTTTTGAGAAATGGAAATGCAGAAGAAGTAATGCCCCCTTGTTTGAGTGTCTCTGTCCTCGAATGAATCCTCACATTATTGGGATGAAGTAGTCCGAGTATCAAGGTGAAGGAGTTTGATTTGTATTTCAAAGGCTGTGATTATTCAGGTGTGAGGTTAACTGACAGCCGTGAAAAACATTTATGACTTGCAAATGACCGTTTGGGTTGGCCATTAATTCACTCATCAATCTTCAGGATTTATGCGCAGGTGCTTGTTGATGCAAATTTTTTTGCAGAGGTCCTTGGCTATTAGATTGTATTCCAAACAGAGAACGCCACATGAATAATTCAGATGTATGTCTAAATGAGCATCCTGATGAACACATTTTTGTGCTTTGAATATTCACAAACTAAATCAGTAAACAGAAGAAATCTCCAATGGCTTTCATATTTATAATCTGGCTTTTTTGAAATTTAGACTTAACTATAAAATAGCCTCTGTGATTACCTTCTCACTACTTCTTTAAAATAATAAAAGTTTGAGTTTTTTTATTTGTTTGACGATTTTAAAAGCTCCAGTAGGAACCCTTGGTTTATGCCAGTTTTAGTGTCCCTTGTGGACAAAGAAGCACCTGTTAACATGATAAAGTTTCTTCCCATCCATACAAATGTCATTTTTTTCCCAAACAGTCTCATTCTGCTCTCTGGTTACTGTCAGTTGTATCAGTCATCAAAAATCTTTATCATGAAACATGGAAAAACAAAAAAGTATTCTTTGGCTGCCTGCAGTTCCCTTAAAACTTAGTACAAACTAAAAAATTGGCCATCTTAACTCAAACCCATTGTTGCTCAGGTCTTTGACCACTACAGTCAGGTCTCAAATAGAGGTTTCTTTGTTTGAAGTTTTTAAGGAGTTTGTACATCCGAAGAAAAAAAAAAAGATGTCACTAAAACATGTTGTTAGTAAAAACTATATGGCTGCCTCTTTTATTGCATGTAGGTCAAACCAATTATATTTTTGGGCTCATTCCAGGTAGAGGGACGGTCTCTTGAACTGACAATAAAAAACCCTTTAATAGCTTTTAGTCAGATGACCAGAGTAAAAGACCAAAGGGCAAAAAGCGTTACGACATTGTCATCATTAAAGTGATCATTTTGCCTTAACGTGGGTCATAAATTCAACTTCAATGACTGCTTTAGTGTTCTCACAATCACTATTGTTTTTTTTTAAATCCAGTCTTATCATGCTGGGTTCTCCTGATACACCTCTATTCTCACTCAGTCTGAGCTGCTCTGTTGGAGTTCACTTCACTTTAAGGCTCCCTCCCGCACTGTTCTGATTGATTGACGTATCTACTCTGTGATAATTGGTAAATCCATTGCCATTCAGTGTCATGTTTTCAATGGCTCTACATACTTTATGCGGTCTGTGCTCTACACTGGCCTTGCTACATCACAGTAGTAGGTCTATTCATGGGATCTGGGGAAATCAGCTGTTCCAGGCAGCTCTTGGTGCTGTTAACAGGAGGAGAGGGAGAAGTCCTGATGCAGCAGGGCACTATATGAAGCTATAGCACCACCTTTTAACTTTCTGTCCCTATAAAGTGATGCATATTTATATTGTCTAAACAACCACAGAACATCTGAGATATTAATTGTGAGTAAGAGTCATAGGTCATTTTGAACCACATACAGCACCTAGGATCCTTCTAAACTGCTAAAAACAAATGAGAACCTCACTTCAGTTAATATTCAAATATATAGAGAGAGTGGAGAATCCTTAGCCTTACACCATTTTATTCATTTTTTAATATGTGTAGATCAATGTTATGAAAAAACATTTCTTTTTGGAGAGTAGAGGGAAGAAATTCCTCGTAATCAAAGTACTAGTAAGAACTGATTGGTGCTTGTTAGCACTAGTTAATGATAGATTCAGGATAGCTGCAACATTTAGACATTGTTCTGGGGTAATAGTGTTTGCTAATAGACCATCATGATTTTGTCACGTAAACACTGTACTTTGTGAGATTAGAGGATTACAGCTTACAACTTAAATCCACTATTTGCACCTCTCTTAGTTTTTTTCTCTAAAATCAGGCTCTATAAAAGTAAATCCCAGGCTTTTCCACATGTAAGGCTGTGCAACAACCTGGACAATAACTTTCTTTTGGTTAAAAAATAAGAATTTAACAGTTTGAATTACAAAGGTTAAACTTGTACCACAAACTTCTCCATAGCCTACAGCAGCAGTAAGCTGGTGTGTGATGTCAGATGAATGTTTGGTGCTTGAGCCCTACTAAAGATGAATGTCAGTCTCCATCCAAGAAGCCAGTATAAAGCTTTTATGTGTTTAGTATCATTGTGTGAATTCAGTTTCAAAGTTTTACCTTCCTGTAGGCTGTTGAACATACTGCACCATCAATCACTATAATGTCGCTGATACATATATATTTTTGTTTTTAGACCTGGTGGAAGCAAAGCTAGTGGGTGTATTGGATATTTTGGATGAAGAAAACCGTCTCCCGCAACCCAGCGACCAACACTTCACTCTGGCTGTTCACAGCAAACACAAAGACCACTTCAGACTGACGGTGAGACCTCTTAAACAAAGCTGTCTTTCCCTCTCCCTTCCTTCTTTCTGTCTTTTCTTTCACCGTGCAGAGGTTTTATAGGCATCCCTCAGCTCCTGTCTCATTCTTCTTTATACTCTGTCATTATTCTCTTTCTTTATGGACTTTCTTTGTGTTCTTCAGGCAACAATGCATTTTAGTTTCTATCATTGTGATCACTTTCATACCCTGCCTGTGTGTAACAGCAGTTTGGTGAATGATGCACAGTCCCTCCCTCTGTCTCTGTCATTGTCACCATTGTTCCTCACTGTGCCTGCGTCCCTGCAAGCATGAAATCCTTTTAGAAGTGCAGCCTTGACACCAATTCAAGTTTAAGATTAGAGGTGGCTGGCTGCAGCGACACTCGACTGTGAAGAGAGTGGTAGCTCAAACAAAGGTTGTTCTGTACATTTGATAGTGTGAGAGACATTAATCTTAATCAAAGCACTTGAATATGCTGTGTTCTTCCATTTTTGCCATACAGTTTTCACTCTTGAAGATGATTTATTGTGGTGCTTTTAACTGATGGAGCTAATGGAGCTTAAAAACGCTAGGTGCGACAGGTTTTTCTTTTTTTTTCTCCCCCCCCCCCCGATAATGTTTCTAATGGGTTTTTAGGATCCTTTATAATAGCTGCCCCATGTAAGATGAATGCAGAATTAAAAAATAAATATTTGACCATGTGAGGTAGTTATTTTCTTGTGTATCCATGCAAATGCACATATTGAATAACTTCAAATACCCCTTTGACAGTGTATTTGAGCTTCAATGTGAGACTTGTCTGCTCTTCATTGATCATTTCATTCTTGAGACCGGCTGTCTTCATTCAGTAGTGATGTAGATAAACAAGATTCAGCTGTGGAGATAGTGATGGATTGGATGAGAGAGAAATCAATATATATGTGTTTTAGCACTGTCATTAAATCTGATTTGCTTTCTTCCTCTCCCACTTAGGTTCCAAGGAAGTCCAAGTTGACCATTCACAGGAATCTGAGAGATGATGAAGGCTTTATCATCAGGCACTTTGCTGGAGCGGTGTGCTATGAAACGGTACTTCAAAACACAGACTTCATTATGTGGGGCTGTTAAAGCTTGGCAGTAATTATAAAATCCAGGAAACTCATGTTTTACACCAAAGATCCCTTACTATGATGACCATATAAGGTTGTGGAAGTATTTGGGCTACAACTAACCTTTATAGCTGTAAAATATATTATGATATGGATCTGATTGAAAAGTGTGAGTGACCTACGTTTGCTGCTGCAAGTAGCACTCAAACACAATTGTAGCTCCTGCTATGGGTCACCCTCCTCCTAAGCAGCTACCTTTGCACAAGCAGCTTTCTCTCATACTTTATGGTTGTGTGTGTTTCAGTGTGGGTAAATTTGTGTTGTAGTGTTACAACTTACCTGCCCAGGAACTACAGATAAAAAAAATAGCAAAATTATCCTGTAAAAAGCATCTCTTCTCATTTAGAGACTTGTGTTATTTTGTACATTGTCACTGATTTCAATGAAGTTAATAAATGAAATAAACGATGACAGAAGTTTTCCAAAAAAAAAATATTGCTGCCGTACATGTTCACTTCTCAAAAACATAAGTCAACTAAAACCCAGAAAAGTGCCGCTAAACCCTGTCAATTACATGCAAGGATGTTTTTTACATATAAAGTTTTATTGCTTTTCCGTTGTAGTGACCGATTTTATTTTCAGCTTTATTCTACCAACCTAAAGTCCAACCAGCATTACAGTTTATTTTGCAGCCATGTCGGCTGGTGTTAACTGGCATTCTTGGCTAATTGTTGGCATTTTGTTTTCAATGCAGGACGTATTTGTGCCGATATCATAGTGGAAAAAATATATAAAGAGGCATTCATGAGTACTCGGTGCTTTTTTATTTGTCTAAACTAAACTAAAGGAGAATATATTTTAAAATATAATGTTTTGTTGATTAAAACTAGACAAAAACCATTACAGGTAAGAATATCTAAATGTGACCAAAACTAAGAGCTGTTTGTTCAATGATCAGGGCAAAGACCAAATTTAATTTAACTGCTATAGTTAGTCCTGCTCATAATTTATTAAAGTTCAAGAAATATATCTTGTTTTTGTCTTTGAAATGTTAACATTAACAAACCACCCAAATAAGTCAAATGTTTAATTATTTAGCAAGATGTTATGTTGTCATTTTCTGTCAATGCTGCTAGATTTATTCCCATTTAATTCCATTCACTGCACATGTGTTGCTTTCGCTCAAAGTCATGACAGTATGACTTAGAACTGCTTAAATGAAGCCTCATGTTTGTTAGGGGTGTCCTGATACAACTTTTTCACCTCCAATACGATACCGATTTTGCAGCCTTGAGTATTGGCCGATATTGATCCGATACGATATAAGCAGGAATCAAACTTACTTTTATTACTTATTCTGTGGTATGGGCTGTAAAAAATGGCTTGATCAATTGAGATTACTCCAACAGAGAACAGTAGTCAGCAATAGTAGGCATGAGAAAAACCGACCCATTTGTTATTAACCAATGGGTTAAATAAATGTTATCCTGAAAAATAAGAATATATTGCAATTAAATTAAATAGATAAAAAATAAATTAGAAGACCCTGAAAAGTAACCTCAATAAATCCAATAAAAAAAACTTTTTTTTTTTAAATCGCAAAATAACCACTGTTTAACTTAAACATAAGTATATTCTACAACTGAATTAAATAAATAAAAATATAAATGATAATCGACTGCTTGTATCAGAGTGCTTATATCAGATATTTCAAATGCAGGCCGATAAACACCGATATTTGTTTTTTTCTGATATCGGACCGATATCCGATATCAATATCGGATCAGGAGACCCCTAATGTTTGGAGCAGTAACTGATGCTTTTTTTCCTTCCTCTTTAAAGCTGTGACTCTAGATGAATGTCTGTAAGTGTGTTGTGTCTGTGTGTCCATAGACTCGCTTTGTGGAGAAGAATAATGACGCCCTCCACATGTCCTTGGAGAGCTTAGTGTGTGAATCAAAAGACAAATTTGTTCGGGAGCTGTTTGAGAACTCCAACACCGCCAAGGACACCAAACAGAAAGCGGGCAAACTCAGCTTCATCAGCGTTGGCAACAAGTTCAAGGTCAGAGTGGCTGTCAAAGTCAGAATTTATTGTCAGAAAAATCCCTGAATTTTACAAAATTGAACACAACTACAAGGTGATTTTAGGTTTTGCTTTTTTGCTTTGCTGTTGTGGGGAAAATAAGAGATTTTCTATCTTCTATGTGTCCTTCTGCTTTTTGTTCCTTGCAATCAAAGAAAAACAGTCAATATTTGTAGCAATTGTAGGATCTGGTGTATTTTATTGCCAGACTTTTGTTATTATGAATTCAGAAGCTCTTCTAAATTTGAAAACTTTTCTCAGATTCCAACAGATTTAAAAAATAATTGTAACCTGCAGTGTAAACCAAACTTAACAGGAAAAAATCTTCTTCCCATCCCTCTTCAACGTCTTTCAACACCACTGGACATTTCCTGTAGGCAAGCTGTAATGTGAGAAGGTGAAAAAGAGAGGGAGTTTAGCATTTGAGAGAAAATTTGTAGGACTTGATCAAGCACTTAAAAAAATCAGTATTAAGTGTTGTGTTTGCACATTCAAGGCCGGATCTACTAAGATGATAGACGATATGTCTCTACTGTTCTTGACCAGAGGTTGCGGTAACCGTTTTTGCTATCTGTCATTTTGACGGACAAGGTCGTCCCTTTCCCTCCATAATTTTTATTTGTCATTTTTAATTTTCCTTTTCTGATTCCAATTAAACATAAGCTAAATGACAGCATACACATAGTTACACAGCTTCATCACCAATAACCTCTCATGTAAAGAGCAGTCTTACAGTTACGCATACACAGACTGAGCGTTTATCTTTAATGTCCTATTTCCACACCGACAGCCGAGCATGTCAGTGTCTCCAGCAGGATGATTTGTGTAAATTTAAGATTGCATTCAACCTCATGTGTAGTTTTTCTGATTTATTAAGTTTCCTTTTGACCAATCTGTCACTACACAAGCAGTGTAGTCGGTTAAAATTTCAAAACATCACAACTGTCAGCGCTGCTACTTTTGAAACATAGGTATTATCCCAACCAATTGTTCCTAAAACAAACCTTTTTTCTGAAATCTGATATCATACAACCTACAAAATCATGTCCAGTCTGTAAATCTGCGTGTAAAGTTAAGAAAATGTATTTAAAAACTGAAAATCCACCCAATCCATTTATTTGCACCAAGAAAATAATGTGATAATTAGGTGAAGAATGCTTTTTACTTATAACTGAATATATGATTTACTGTGATTGCAAGCACATGCTGCAGAGGAAGAAAAATCTGCAGCCACAGCGCCCTGTGACTGACCTGAAGCATTCACAGCTCCTAAACCCGCTGTCAATGCGTGGAGAGTGTGACGCAGTCAGCTCTGAGTGACAAACGGAGTGATTCTGGCTATGAGGGGCATCTGTTCTATGTAGGTTAAAGGACCTCCCCTACGATATATTAAGAGCACAAAACAGAGAGGGTTTAATTTACACGTCTGCATGAGTATGATGGCACACTGGATTGTCCCTCTTTTTCCAGTCCATCATCATAACAGACAGCCTCCAAATCTTTCCATCATTCATCAAAAAATTCAGTCAGTGACGGAAAATATTCGCCCATATCACTGTCGTCAGCCCTCTGTGCATAACGCTGTGCCAGTTTGCACCTGCCTTTCAAACGTGCTAAATATAGACGCCAAAAGCACCGAGCGCAATCAGTTTCAGGTTTGATAAATCACATTGCGGGTGCTAAATGATTACATTTGCATCTCCTCCTCCCAGTATTTTGTGTGTTCTGATAATCTGCATGTATTCTGCATATTCGTGAAGGCAAACACACTAAATGGACTGCACATGCTATTTTGCGCATTTGACAGATGCAATCCTCGCTGCACCCAGTTAGTAGATCAGCTTTGCGTGCTGGATCAAGTTTGCACATGTTTTTATACACGCCAGCCTATAGCAGATCCGGCCCTCACAGTGATATTTTAATTCTTGTGTTTCTGTTAGTCAGCATTACTAAATTAAATGTCAAGCTATTTCCCTTAACACCCTGAAACTCCTAAAGGTGCAACACATTTTTCAGGTTTTTGCAACAATGCTTTTCATTACCTGCATTAACTGAGACTTTGAATATTGCCCTGGTGCAGTAAAGTAGCAATTAAAAGCCACCAAGGAAAACATTTTGGTGACTAATTGAAAGTTCAGATTAACATTCATTTAGAGTGTTTCTCTCCTCATGCATTTTTGAGCAAATAAAAATTGCATGTGGTTTCCCCCAAGGCTGTGTTTTCAGTCATCCCAAGTTGACCACATCTACATTTTTGTTTTTGTGCAGTTGAACAAGAAACAGCATCTTTACATATTTGTTTAAAAGGCTCACATATTGAAGCAGTGTCACCAGAATTAAGTGTAGTGGAAAAATCAGTGAACAATAACAACAAACTTGCCACTATTCCTTGTGTTTTATGTAAAGCACTTGGAGTTGTTGTGTTTATAAAATGTGCCGGTCATTGACTCGTTCCTTCTCTTTGTGCCTGCTGGACTTGACTTCCCTTCCTCTTGACACAGATGCATTTGACTGCTTTTCCATGTGTTGGGCTTATCTAATTTAGACACCATAACAAAATATCATAAAATAATTCTTTTTTCTCTGCGTTAACACACAGACCCAGCTGAACCTGCTGCTGGAAAAACTCAGAAGTACTGTGAGTAATATTTGTTTTTTTGGAAAATCAGTCCTCTTCAAACATCAGAAAGTGCAATTTAAAAAAAATAATTATATTTGTAATTGCAGGGCTCGAGTTTCATTCGCTGTGTAAAACCCAACCTGAAGATGGTCAGCCACAAGTTTGAAGGAGCATTGATTCTTTCACAGCTGCAGTGCTCAGGTAGGAATCGATGTAAACCTATTCACTTACTTTTAAGTAAAACCAAGTTTAATAACATGGCCACACTTGTATTTGAATGCAAGTATCATGTCTGTGTTATCTATTTTTTTCGAATCCAACAGTTGGAACCTCAAATCTTTTTTTCCACAAAGGGAAATAAATTATGTTTTGGGAGTTTGTAGCCACAGTCGGTTAGTAGGGAGATCTTGCTAAAGGTGGTTCAAGGGTTAAAGTGCAGCTGTTTAAAAAAGGTAAAAAGGAAAACCAAAATTGGAGTGAATAAGAATATCCCAGTAATAAAGTCAAACAATGCAGTGCTAAAAATAAACACAGCACATGTGTAAATGTGGAACAAAAATATCAATAAAAGCAGCAGTGGAGGTAACACACGTTTTTGAACTGCCCTATAAAAGCATCTGAAACAGCTCTTGAATAAAGCTAGAGCTTATCGAAGCAGAGGTTAGAGTGTTGCTGCACCAGCCATTTCAGTTATTACATGAAAGTACTATTGTTCTTTCATGACATCTGATGTTCATTTTCCTTGACAGTGAACACGATCTGTTCTTAGTTTCATGCTCTCAAATAAAAAACTTTAGGCTTTTGACTTGATTGTCACAAAGAACTGAATGTAAAAACAGTTTTTGGATGTTGTCTGTTGTGTTTAGATGCATGTTCTGATATTCTGCTAAATGTGCACATTTATCTGTGAACTGTATCACTTCATACAATCCCATTTCAAAGAAGATTGTATGTCAAAAACTTGATGTGTCTGTATTTTTGTTCTGATTAGGCATGGTCTCTGTGTTGGACCTGATGCAGGGTGGTTTTCCCTCAAGAGCCCCCTTCCATGAACTCTATAACATGTATAAAAAGTACATGCCGGCCAAGCTCACGCGCCTGAATCCACGTCTTTTCTGCAAGGTGGGACCACAATAATGTAACAGTTTTCCTCCTCGCAGTACAAACAGGATGTCTCTTAAATGACTAAGTCATTCCGTTTACTGTATGTAGACTAATAAACTTTGTGAAAAAGCTTGTAGACACACTGACCTATTTGTGCATTAATGAGTTGTGTCACTGATGTGAATGCATTCCTCTGCAGGCTTTGTTCAAAGCTCTGGGACTAAATGACAACGACTTTAAGTTTGGACTGACCAGAGTCTTCTTTCGCCCGGGAAAGGTACATTAAAGTCAATAAGATTTAATAAAATGTTGTTTTGATGGATACACAATAGTGTTATGTAAAAACTGCAGTGATCACTGTTTGATTCATGTGTTTGTCTTTAATCAGTTTGCTGAGTTTGACCAGATCATGAGGTCTGATCCGGACCACCTGGCAGAGTTGCTGAAGAAAGTCAACACGTGGTTGATATGCAGCCGCTGGAAGAAGGTCCAGTGGTGCAGCCTGTCTGTCATTAAACGTAGGTTAAATGTGCTGAAAAACAAGACTTGTGGCTGAGGCAGCACAAATGTGAATTTGCAGTTTACAAGGTCATAGGCATTTTTAGGCAGGGAAATGCAGTTGTCTTGATTTAAGGAGCCTCAAGATATTGTCAAATGTGTACATAACTTCCAACGTGTTTGTGCAATTTAGACAGTGTCAGGAGAAGAGCTTGCAATCTTTAGGTATTTTGGTGGCAATGTATTTAACTATACACTATTGAGCATTATTACGTACATGACAATTTGTAAAGAATTTACAACTTTTCATTGATCATGTATGGACACAGTTATAAACACTTTCTGGTGCTGTAGTCAGCATTAGTGAATATTCATCATTTGTAAAATATCTGTAATTTCTGATGTTACAGTTTATATTAACACATTTATAAATGCCACATTGATACATTTGTAAAGAATTAGTTTAGAGTTATGGATCTGCTTGTCAACCTTTTTCATCATTTTACCCTTGCTGATGAACAAGACGTCGAGATACTTGAACTCATTCCAATTTACTCGTCTATCTTTATAGACATGACAATTCGCTCATGACAGTGGTCATGAGCGAAAAATTAACCGAAAGAATGAGAGCACAGATGTTAGCGGTCAGAATGAGATCTCTTAAGTGAATGGCCAAACTCAGTCTTAAAGATAGGGCAAGGAGCACAACATGAGGAGGAATCTAAAAGTAGAGCCACTGCTCTTTTCCATAGCAAAGAATCAGTTGAGGTGGTTCAGGTATCTGGTTAGGACGCCTCTTTGTCTCCTCCCTGTGGAGGTCTGCCTGTAACGTCCAACAGGGAGGAGACCAGAGGTAGACCCAGGACTCGCTGGAGGGATTTTATGTCCTATCTGGCCTGGGAACACGTTGGCCACACCTCCACATCCTGACCTCTCGCAGAAGCAGTAGAGAAAGGATGGATGAAGAGTTTAGGGTCATGGTTAAAGAAGTGAAGTCATCATCAATAAATCCTGTGTCTCTAAATGATTTTTAAATGGCCATTAATGATGATTTTTGGTCCATATCACCCAGCACTAGTAACATTACTAGAACAGGTATCTTTATCAATACCATCCCAAATTTTCAAAATTGTTGCATCTCTACTATAAAGTTCATTAAAATTAGATTTAAAATTTAAAACACAAAGACGGATACAGCTAAGTGCGATAACAGCTGTTAATCTGTAAACCAGACATAGGCTCTTCCAGTTGGTGCAGAGGATCTAATACACACAAATGTCGGTCTCTCTTCCTCTTGCACACCCTCTGTCTCACACACACTCTAATAAAACTATGATAATAAGGTGAAGTGTTGAAGATAATAAATGAATAGCACCAGACACATACATTTCCTCGGGTCACTTCCACAACAAATCATTCCGAGGCAGCGTTCTGATATCTAATGTAATTTCATTTGATGCTTTTACACAAATAAGCAGCAGCCAGCACTTTGTTTAGAGGTGGAAATCAATAATGCGGTGCATCGTGTAATGGTTCAAGAAACTGCTTTTAAAGTACTACTCCGCACTGCTGGAGGCTGCTGCCTTCAATATTCAGATTTAATGGGAAAATGTGAAATATGATTGAGTTAAGCTGTCAGAGTTTTCTAATAAAGTGTCAGGGAAATGACAAAGTCAAACTCTGAAAAGTATAATGACTTAACTGACATAAATAAGTTGTGACCATTGCTTTTCTTCATCATCTGTCTTTGAATCTGAAAATTTGAGTCTAATATGACGCTGCTTATTTTCCATTGTTTAGGTGTAAGAGAGAAGTTGTCAGAAAAATATTTGTGTAAACACTAAAGTGATAAAATAAGTAAAATGATGACTGGATGCATTGTCTCTGTCTGAAGCGGAAGACATGAGGAAAATAAGGGACCTTTCCCCATGTCTGTGAGCACCTGTCAAACTTAAATTTGCTTGACATGAAAACTTTTTGAGGTTTCTAAAGGACTTTTTGGGGTACTTAGTCATAATTCAGTCCAAAAGAGAAAGTGAGGAGTATTTAAATTGCACGAATATTACCCACTCAAATACTGCCAATCTGTTTGTGCATTTCATGGTGCAATATCAAGTAATTAATTAATAAATTCATTGCCAAATAATCAGTTACCACTTAATATAAACTGCCATTACTGGGCCAGAAAATAAACATGCATTTAATCCTTGTGTTCTGGTCTATTTCTGCTGGTGTTATGAATACTCTAGCAGTGTTAATTTTGACTGCACTTTCTAATTTAGTTTTAGTCTTTTGCCTGAAATATCTTTTAGTTTTAGTCATAATTTAGTCATTTAAATTGTTTTAATTTTAGTCTAGTTTTAGTTGATGTAATTTCACAACATTTAATCGACGAAATCTACTGTAAATTTAGTCGACTAATAACAGCAGTGTAAAGTATAAGGCATTTTTTATGTTTCCTTGAATTTCTGAAGTCATGTTTTACACTTGGATCCCGCCACCATGAAGCTAAGGCAGTTGTGATTGGATGTCCCTCTGAACTCATCCAACCTTTCCACACAACCAAAACAGCTGTGATTGGATATATTCCTAACTTGTCCCTACTTTCTACATGACGAAATATGATCTGATTGTAGTTAGGCTCTGTCAAACATTTTAGTCTAGTTTTTGTCAGTGTACACTTTTTTGTTTTTTAGTTATAGTCTAGTTTTCGTCAGGGGAAAAAAGGTTGTTGAAGAAAACTATGACGAAAATAACTGGTCGACAAAATTAACACTGCACTCTAGTATAATATGCATGCCCATATGCAACAAGTGTTACGAGGTAATACCGGCAGAGAGCTCAGACTGTACATGTTTACCTGTCTTATGAGAACATCAT
The DNA here is from genome assembly GCA_037902135.1 of Cetoscarus ocellatus. Classification (NCBI taxonomy): domain Eukaryota; kingdom Metazoa; phylum Chordata; class Actinopteri; order Labriformes; family Labridae; genus Cetoscarus; species Cetoscarus ocellatus. Next base: position 252,908 of record JBAMNC010000815.1, read on the forward strand.
ATGGTCTTATGCATTTGTTTGACAGTATTTGATACCCAGTCATCATATACACAGATCAGGCATAACATTTCGACCACCTGCCACCCTGCAGCTATGCAGCCTCATACAAAACAAACTGTGTATTCTGACACCTTTCTGTCAGAACCAGCATGAACATCTTCACCATTTCAGCATCAGTAGCTCATCTGTTTGATCAGACCACAAGAGCCAGTCTTTGTTCCCCATGTGCATCAATGAGCCTTAGTCACCCATGACCCTGTCGCCGGTTCATCACCGTTTGTCCTTGAACCACTTTTAATAGATCCTGACCACTGCAGACCGGGAACACCCCACAAGAGCTGCAGTCTTTCTCTGACCCAGTCCTCTAGCATCACAGTTTGGCACTTGTCAAACTTGTTCAAATCCTTGCACTAGCCCATTTTTCCTGCTTCTGACACCTCAACTTTGAGGACAAACTAATCACTTGCAGCCTAACATATCCCACCCACTAACAGGTGCCATGATGAAGAGATAATCAGTGTTATTAGTGCAGAGTAGACAGAAGCAGATCTTGAAATAAGCACCTTTGTGTAACAAACAGAGTATCTTCTGTGAATCAGGAGTCGGTCATAATCAAAAATCGGTTTTGAATCACAGTGACCTCCAGAATTGGAATCAAATCAAAATGTTATCTATTGGAAGATTCACCTTTACTCAGATACGCTTGATTATGCATAAGAGTGATGTGTCTAAATAAATTAATCTTAATTTCAAATGTTGGAGGTGGGACAGTTCAAGTAAGTGTATTTTGAACTTTCGGTTTGCCTCATTGGAGAGAAAAAGTCCAGCCATGACACATGTTGGTAGGAGAGAAAAATGTAAGGAAAATGGTACAAGTCCCTTAGCAAGTTTAATCTACAGGGAAGTTACAGGTCATGTTCAGAACCTGAACTCCCATCGAGACAACTTCAAGTTTTCTGTGCATCTTTGTTTGAGTGCTCTTTTCTTTTCTTTACAGTTCGGAATAAGATGAGATACAGAGCTGAGGCCTGCATTAAGATTCAGAAGACTGTCCGCATGTGGTTATGTAAGAAGAAGCACAAGCCTCGGTAAGTCTCCTGATTTTTGCTCTCAACAATTACTCACAGATGCACACATACATGACTTTTTTTCACTGCCATCCTTCTGTCCGTGCCCTCTGCTCTCTCGTCTTTTTATTTCACCCTGCACTCTTTGTGTGCTTCCTTTTCAAACCAATTCATGCTTGGTTGGTTTTGATAGCTTTCCTACATTGTGAGTTTAGGAGTTCAAATCCATCTCAAAATTCATTTGTAGAGAATTGATGCCTCACTGTACTGCTTTGAAAAACACAGCATTGCATTCTGTATTGGGTTGCACTCAGAGAACTGTCTCTGGTAAAAGCAGTCAGCCAGATGATGGGTTTCAAGATCGTTTTTATGGTATCACATTTTGACTTTGAGAGGCAGGATGAGTGTGGGTGAAAGAGGAAACGTTTCATGCTGGCAGGAACACATTAGGATAAGATGTAGTGTGAAATGAAGGTTGTTGTTTGAAACTTTGATATATTTTTATGATAACTAAAGAATGAAAAAGACACAAAGGATATCCTTTAAATGTTTAAAATTTCATAATATACCAAAGTCATTTTTTTGAAAAATCACAGTGAAATGCTAAAGTTGGTGAGAGCTTGGCATTTACATACTCATAATAGAAATGTACACCCTATTGTCCCTATAGGAAGGTTCCATGATCTACATTTTAACGCTGAAGTGCATTTTTATATGATGTCCAGTTCACAATTTCAACCCAAATCACATAGAAAATTCTTGTTTCCATCAGTGTTAATTTTGTCGACTAATTATTTTCGTCGTAGTCTTGGTCAACAACCTTTTTTCCCCTGACGAAAACTAGACTATAACTAAAAAAAAAAACTGTACATTGACAAAAACTAAAACTTAATGAACTGACATTTTCATCAACAAATAAAAACTAGACTAAAATGTTTGACAGAGAGTAAATCCAATCAGACCTAATTTCGTCATGTAGAAAGTAGAAACAAGTTAGGAATATATCAAAACACAGCTGCTTTGGTTGTGTGGAAGGTTGAATGAGTTAAGAGGGACATCCAATCACAACTGCCTTAGCTTCATGGTGGCAGGATCCAAGTGTAAAACATGACTTCAGAAATTCAAGGAAACATCAAAAAATGCCTTGCACTTTACACTTCACATTTTAGTCGACTAAATTTACAGTAGATTTCGTCGACTAAAATGTTGTGAGATTTCATCAACTAAAAGTAGACTAAAATTAAAACAATTTAGATGACTAAATTATGACTAAAACTAAAAGATATTTTAGGCAAAAGACTAAAACTAAATTAGAAAGTGCTGTCAAAAATCCAAACTGGTTTCCATATCTCTGTATGGAAGACAAGAGTGGTTTGAATGGGAACAAAACATTTTGCATGTGTTAAAAGAAAGAACAGCTGAAACACCAATTTGACAGACTTCAGGTATGCTTAAGGTAAATGTATTGTTGTGTAAGGACACTGGAGTTAAATTTCATTTGGGTTTGTTTTCAGCTCTTTGTTCACAGTGACAGGCTGATACTTCCTTGAGCTTGTGTCCATGTCCACCACAGGCTCAGACATATTTTATGCACCCCGTAGTGTCCAACAATTACTTTGTCACAACACAGGGGGGGAGACACCATCCCAGACTTAAGGATGCTGTTTGTTGTGGCTAAAGGTGGGATTTTGTTACAAGGATACAACTCATGAAGAATCAACACTTTCTGACCAAATGAAAACTAAATATGGTCTAAGTTATTAAAAAAAAAGCTTATCTAACCTAGTAGGAATAGTCAGGGGTATAGAGGAGAAGGGAAGGTGTTGCACTGAGGTCATGGCTCTTAGTTGGTGGGTCAGGACCCCAAAGAGGGTTGGAGTCAGTTTTAGTGGGTCAAGAATGTGTGCTTGAAGAAGCTGTAAATACACTTTATCATAACTTCCTATGACACAATGTTGTTAAGCTGCTATCATAGTGAAACAACCAGGACAAACAGAATGGAAAAAATGCAGCTTTTCTTGGGTATGGGGACAAAAATGTCAGTGTGTGTTAATCTTTAAATGGTGTCAAATAAAGGCAAGAGGATGATCAAAACAAAAAACTGGGCCACCATTTATCTTTAAGGAGATGGTAGGTCCTGAGACAACACCAGCTGAGAATGACGGCACTAAGAAACAGAGGTATAGCCAAAAAAATGTTGTTTTGGTCTGAAGGAACTGGAACTAAAGTGCAACATCTACGGGACTTCAGGACTGGAATATGTCAACAAGCCTTGTTTATCATCATCAGGCAGACAAGATATGCCTGGATGGAAATGGACATCAGTTTCTCGGTAATTCAGTAAAGCCAGCGGTTAGTGTCTTACAACTTGACAGACAGATTTACTTTCTGATGAGTTGTTTACATTTGTATTGTAATGAACCTCTTTATTTAAAATCCAGAATAACATGGTTCACTTTTTCAGTTTCAGTTTAGCAGTAGAGTAAGAGAGAAATAAATCATCATTAGTTTAAAATCAATGGGAGACTGTATGTCACTAGTCAGGATAACTGTCTTCTTGTTTATTGTTGTCCAAACAGACTCCATCTGTTTACACTAAAGCCTACTGATATAAGGGTGCTCACTACAGCTCAATCTACAAATGTACTACAAATGTAAATTAATACACTTCACAGGCTGAAAATCACAACAGATTCAACATTTCTATGTAGATCCTATAAACAGAGATTAAAGGAACATCTACCATGAAAGTTGGTATAGCTCCTTCTAGCATTTGCAGTTCGATAACCATACTCCTCATGTTCAGATTCACTCATTAGAGTACTCATACTGTACCCTTCCCTTCTCTCACAGTATTGATGGCATGGTGAAGGTCAGAAAGCTGAAGAAGCACATGGACCGCTTCAATCAGGTGGTGAATGGGCTGAAGGAAGGCAAGCAGGAGATGTCTAAAAAGGTTCAGGAGCTGGTTGCAGCCATAGATGCCCTGTCAGCAAAGATAAAGGTGAGTCATCAGGCATGACTGTGTTCACCGAGGTCGCACTGTCGGACATTGTATTATATCTGTATTGATTTTAAAATTGCTTGGCAATGAGTTTTGCAGGTCATTGGACAGTTGTTTATTTTAAGTAGAAATAAAGAAACAATGCATATGTCTTCATCTCTGTATCTGTGGAAGATTATAAGAGCTCTCATTTCTTTAGGGATGGACAATATGCACCCACAGTCATACCTAAAGATTAAACAGCTGAATGATGGCACACACAGATATTAAAATTCTTTCTGTCTGTCAAGACATGAAACGAATGGTTGTCACAATACCAGAATTCTAGACTTAAGTATCATTCTTGTCAAAATGAAATATATTTATACCTGTTTTACAGAATGGCAATACAAAGAAGTTCTGGACACAATTTTTCATAAGAAAGATAAAAGAAATTTCAAGCTCCCACATTATGTCAAGATTAAAAAAAAACTGTTAACATTTTGGCAATAATAGTTGTGAAAGTTGTCTTCTCTGGTAAATTCCTTTCATTGACAATTTATAAGATATAAGATGGGAAAAGTTGTGAGAAGAGACAGTTTCTCTCACTCTTTGACAGTTTGATCATCTTCTTTAAATACATAAAATAAAAAAATTCCCATTCAGACCAGACTTTCTGTGAGCCCGAGGTGCAAAAAAACAAAATAAATAAAACAATCAGAACAATAAAACAGAGTTACAACAACAAATACAATCTTTTTTTTTATTTTGTGCTATGTTAAATGGTTTTTCATTGTGTTTTCTTTTGTTTCTGATTTGTCGTGTTTTTTGTTTTGTTATATTGCATTTTATTTTTTATTTCTTGCTTTTTTACTTGTTGCTGTTTTGTCTTTGAGTTTTGTTATTTGTAGTTTTGTTTTGCATGTCAAATCCAGCATACTAGACATTTCAAACAGGTCATCTTTTGGGCATTAGCATACTTAAGTTCATGGTTCTTTACTTTAATCATTTTTGTTAAAATAGGCATATTGTCTGACCACATATTTGCTATATAAATGTTTTATACACAGTATATACCATAAAAACTGAACATATTTCCCAGGCCTTTCTTCCTGATCACATTCTGGCCTCAGATTTAGACGTCTCTCCGCTACATTCACACCTGTAGGTTCTTGCCACTGCCAGTTTCTCCAGCCGTTTGCTGTGCCCTTTCCTCTGCAACTCCTCTCTGCCTTTCTCTGAGAATCAATATTTTCAATCACCTCAGGATAAAAGAAGAACAAGGAGGGGAAGAAAAACTCCTTCTCCTTCTAGATAATATAATTTGGAGAGGCTGCTTTGCTAAATTACCAAACATGCTCAGTGAAATCCCAGCTCTCCCTGAGCAATAAGTACTCCTCTTATTGGACCCTGTAGGAACAGCGAATCAGTGCCAACACCTCTGCATGCAAAGACACCTGTGCCTCAAATTAACTAATTCTCTGTTAATTTTTCTGACAAATTGGAAGCAGTTATTACCTGAATGCAATCATCTAGTTCGTAGATGAGCTCCTTAAGGTGTGCTGACAGTCAATGGTGATGCACATGTGACTCCTGACCCTGCCAAACAGCCTCTCCCCCCTCCCTCATGCATCTCTGTTAGCCTATTAGCATCCCCGCTGTTGACGCTCTTGGTGTTCTGCGTGCATAGAGATTGCTCCTGGTGTGGCATCTCTTTTGAATAATTTATGAAATGCCGTTGGCTGTCATTCAGACCTCTATACGTCGGGGACAAGGTCTTGTCATCTCACCTCTCTGTGTCACTGTGAGAGACTCCCTCTAATGAATCTTCACTATCCACTGACCTCATCTCCCCTCGATGATTGTATGACAAGTAAAGGAGGGAATTGAGGATTGTGACTGTGTAAGTGGCAGGCGCAGTGTCAGTCAGTCTTTCGCCTGGTTGCCACATGGGAAGGTTTGCCATAGTGACAGTGGAGGGTGTGGAAAAACAGGATAGAGGTGCAAAAAAATTCCATAGAGCTGAAGTTATTAAATTTCATCTCAGTTCAGATCAGTTTATCTTTTTTTTTTCTTTTTTGGTTTTATCATTGTATTTAAACAGCTTATATTGTTCGTGTTAAGAGTAGAGTTATCATAATACCAGACCTCTAAATTTTGATATCTCACCACCACTGCATCGGTAAATGACTTTGTGGGTACCCAAAACTTATTTGGTCATTTTGACTACTACCTGCACATTTATGGTCTCTGAACACTAATCCAAATTAGACCAGTGTATCCCACCTAATTAAGGAAAAAACATAGATAAATATTGCACAAGGAAATTTGCAAAAAATCACAGCATTGAATCTTTAGACATAAGTTACATTTTGTAAATCAATTTGAAATAAAAAACAGCATTTTCAGGACTATGGTATCTGATAAAATATCTACATGAAAAAGTTTTGCCTTCTTTCAAAATGTATACATTAAATATGGCAATTTTGCTGTTAAATAAACACACACATAGTTAGCCTTCAAATTCCTCTAATAAACCACAATTCTATAAACATGTCCCTCTCTGTCTCGGATCACCTGCAGGTCACACAGGCGCTACTCATTAAAGAGATACCATCACTACATACTGTCTCTACTCCTGTCCAGTCATGGCAACTTTGGATCAAATATCTGACTGTTAATCTGTATTTTCCTAAAGTTTGGTTATTTCTGCAATATTAAATGTAAAAATAATGGATGTCTTGTGGTTTATAGCTTGTGGTAGTGAAGTAACAAAAAGTTTGAGAGACTTGTGTCAACAGGCTCAGAAGGAAACACACTGTATTTCTTCATTTTCCAGTCACCACCTGATGTTTTATTTATTTCCCCAGACAACAATTATGACCTGGAAAGCGATCGACATTGAGTACCAGGGGCTTGTGAAACGCTCCGAGCAGCTCCTCTCCTCAATGCAGAAGAAGAAGCAGGAGCAGGAGGAAAGCGAGAGGCTGAAACGCATCGAGGAGGAGATGCAGAAAGAGAGGAAGAGGAGGGAGAAGGAAGAACAAAGGCGCAAACAGGACGAAGAGGAAAGAAAGCTGTAAGTCTGAGCAGGAGAGTATTTTGGTGTTAACATTTAGCCATGCAATTTCAAAAGTCTGAAACAAAGCTGAGTCAGTCTCATCTAAGTTTCCCTAACATTTCAGGAAAGCAGAGATGGAGCTGAAGAGGAAGCAGGAAGAGGAGGATAGGAAAAAGAGGGAGGAAGAAGAGAGAGTTATACAGGTTTGGCCATATATGAATTTCTCCTTTCAACTGTTCTCTGCTACCAAGAACCTGAAGTCGGGGAAATTTTTAAGAAAGTCCCCTCAAAAAATAACAAAGCTAAACAAATGTGAGTCTGAATATCAAATATGCATTAGATTCACCTCTTCTTAGACCTCCTGCTGATATTAAATTGAGTTTTGGCAGCACAAATGTTTATTCTCACATGACTGCTCGAAACTTCTTTTTAGTTTTACTTTTTCCTGATAGGGTACCGGCCGAAAAAAATCCTGCAATTTTATACAAATACTGTGCCAAACAGGAAGCCAGACCCAATCACTAGGTCATGCAGAACCCCAAAGTGTTATTTCAGGGTGTTTAACGCCTGGTACACAGATGAAGCTTTTAAAAATCTTTACGGATTTTGAAACTATGTATGGCCCATAACATTAACACTAATAATGGCAGAGATATCAGTTTTGTTCTTCTAGTGTGTGATCTGCCACAAAGAAGATAAACATAGCACACCACACGCTAACCAACTCACGCACCAGCAACCAGGTTCTCAACTCTTGACACTGATAATCTCGTGTGATCCAGCATGACTTAAGACAAGGTCAGGAGAACTTGAAGCTAAATGCAGCTGGTGGTTAGCTTTCAATAACATCATTGGTGGTTGTGATTTCCATCCAGCTCTTCTCCTTATCAGTTTGTTATATACAATTCACAGGTTACATCTGTGTTTTGCCAAAAACATTTTACTTTATACATCATCTATATTCGTATTACAATAGCTACATTTGCTTCCTGCTTTAGCCAGCTTGCAACCCACATGGCTATGGCTGTCCTTGGTGCACTCCACACACATCAGAGTTCTGATCTTTAACACTGAACACTTTTATTACATTTGCAAATTCAAGTTGGAGCCCATGATCTGCTTCCAAGAGTGTAAGATGACTCTTAACACACCTCACACCAGAAGATAATCAGGTAAGATAATCTTTAGCACCCCCAGATAACTGGCTAATAATTAACTTTGGTCAGAAGCGGGAATCCAAGCTGAAACGCTGACTTCAGTAGATTTCAGAGTGTATCATATCATTTGTATGCTGATGAAATCAAGCTGTATATTTCATTTGACCCTGATAGAACAGTCAGAATTGAAATATTGCACAATTGCCTGGCTGCTATCAAATATTGGCTGAATGACAATTTCTTCCAGTGAGGTCCTGTAATAGCAGAGGTTGTTATCATTACCTCTGGAAGTATTGCCTCCAAGGCTGCTCAGTGTAATAAGTGTCCCTTTTCCTTTAACATATAATCAAATTAAAAAAAAAAAATTTGAGTCACCTTTGACCAAGGATTTCTTGTTCTTGTTTCTGCCATCTTAGACATATTACTGAATTGAAATCTGTTGTCTCACATGCAGAGTTGGAAATGCTGGTCCAAGCTGTTTTATACTGTCTAGACTACTGCAATACCATTTCACGTAACAAATAAGCCGTCTGCAACTGATACAAAATGCTGCAGCAGGACTGTTGACAAGGTCCAGCAGATCAACTCGTATTACACTCACATTATTCTCTCTACATGGGCATCCAGTGCAGCCCTTGTTTTTTTTTTTTTAAAGCCCTGCACATCAGAACACTGTTAAAGGGATAGTTCAGTTTATTTATAGTGGGTTTGTATGACCTCCATATGGCCACTAGGTACATTAGATGTGGTAGAAAGTTCTCTCCTCTCCCTCAGTAAGCCACAATTTGTAAAAGTTTGTGATGGAGAACCAGCCGCAAACAGGGAAGTATTGTACTAAATACAAAGGATATTTCCCCCGCCTACAAGAACTCCCATCAAAAAATAATACCACAGTCTAAGAGTACGCTACCAAGAATTTTTTTGAGTGCACTGACTTTTTGGAACAGCCAAGGTTTTTTGGTGTACCACTATCCACTCCACAGAAGGCGCAGAGAAATATGTGTGAGTTGGTTAGTTCCAGGTAAACTTTATTTTTCTGAAAAGTTAATGCACTCCAAGAAATTTCTAGGTAGCGTACTCTTAAACTGTGGTACTATTTTTTGATGGGAGTTCTAGTAGGCGGGGAAAATACCCTTTGTATTTGGTTCAATACTTCCCTGTTTGCAGCTGGTTCTGCGTCACAAACTTTTACAAATTGGGGCTTACTGAGGGAGAGGAGAGAACTTTCTACTACATCTAATGTACTTAGTGGCCATATGAAGGTCATACAACCCCTCTTCAAAAAAACTGAACAATCCCTTTAGTGTTTCTGCTCTGCTCTGCCCCGACACCCCAGTCCCCCCTGAGGACCCCTGTGGTCGGACTCAAACTTAAAGGTGATCATGTTTTTGAGGTTGCTCCCCAACACTCTGGAACTCTTTTTCCCAATAACATACACTCAGCTGCCTCGACTTTTTTTTTCTTCAAAAAATTTGTTAAAAATGGCTCTTGACTCTTCTTTTGCTCACTTGCTATTACTGTTTCCTTTGTTTTACTGCAATTTATTTCTAATGAAGTTGTTTTGTCTTTTTTATTTCCTGAAGCACTTTGTGAACTTTATGTGGAGTGTGTATATCAAACAAACTTACCTTACTTAGTTTGTGCTATTTATCTGGAAAGCTAAAGATGTTTTCAGAGTTTAAACCACTTCTCAGTAGGTTAATGAGTTTAATGACTAAACATTAATTTGCAAATATTCATGTCTCAGAGTTTGTTCAAATGATTTGTTGTCTGTTTCCTTACATTGGCCACCGTTACAGTCACTGGAGCATGTGAAACATTCATTGCCTCTTGTTTCAGTTGTCAATAGCTCTACCTTGGCATTGATCAGAATCTTAGAAACAAGGTCTTCATTTATAGTTTCACTTTCTGCTGAGTCTGTCCTCTCTAAACTTATTTAACCTTTTGTGCACTATCATTTGTTTTGCTTTACTGACTTTTACTGCCTCATCTTTATCCATCTGTTTGTTTCACTCCGTTTCATAATGTCAAACCTTTCCTGACCAACCATTCATCCATCTGTTACACCCATATCACACCTTCTGTACATCTTTGGACATTTCTATTCACCCGGGGCCAGTTGGGCATTTGCATTTGTCATTTTTTTCTCCTCCCTCTCTCTCTTTTGCTGTCAGACAGTTGACACCAGGCTGTCATAGGCCATATGTCCCAGGAGGCTGTTGGGAGGGTTTGTTTATCAGCAGCTTTGAGGCTTAAAGCAGCAGCTATACACTTTGCAGAGGTGCCTGCTGGAAGACTACATTTTATTATACATTTTTTTTCTGTTTTGAATAATACCCAAACACTTTGAGGGATTTCCTTCAAACTTTGCACAAATGTTCAAAAGGGCTGTCACTTTTCCCAAAAATCCAACTCAGTTGGTTTTCAAGCATATATACTAGTAACCACAGATTTTTAGTAATTAGTGTGTATTCTCGCCTCACATCCTTACATATGAACCTGCCAAGGAGGACATGGTTGCATGGGGCTGCGCACTTGACAAGACACCACCGGACTGCAGTGGGTGGAAAGCCAACAAATGCGCCCACGGATTTGTTGTAATGGGCCAGCTGCTTTGCACATAATCGGCACACAGTGGAGCCCAAAGTGCTTCCACAAGGCAGTCCTGAGATTTTCCAGTGTTGTTATTTTCCACTGAGAGTGACTTTGCCCGTCCTTCATTTTCTTGAGGTGTCTTCTTTTTCTTTTGGTCTCCAGCAGGCTGGATGCAGCTAAGTTTTATTCCTGCCATTTTTTATCATATGGGCATTTCATCCAGATCAATCTGCCGTTTTGGAAGCCCGAACATGAACATTTTTGAAGAAGGATCCCAAAAGCGATTAAATCTCTTGCATTTATGTGTGTACAAAACATATGAATGTTTTTAGACCTGATGATGTCATAGCCCCACCTTTACCTTAAACTGCATGTGCTAACCCCGACAACAATAGAAACAATGGTGGAATACAGTGTCACATTCGTGCTGCAGGAGATACTGAGCTTGTAATGGCAGTTACAGTACAATCCTCTGCTCCTCTACCTCCTCGTGGAGGTCGACATCAAAGCCAGTCACAACCAAGGTTATGCCTTGGTTATGATTGGGATAAACCCAGAATGCTTTGCAGAGTCTTTTTTAATTCTACACCAAGGATGAACTATTTAAATTTTGAAAGTTCAAAGGTCAAGGCCATTGGGCCTCATATCACTTTTTTTGTATTGTGGATGAAAAATGTCTTGACTGATTTGAGGAATTTGCCTCACGTCTTGCACAACTGCCCCCCACCCCCCTGACTCAAAACACTTTATACATCATGGAGGTAGAAGGTCAAGGTCACTGTGCTCCCAAATCTTTTGAGTGCAGTATTTCAAGAAGGTATTGTGAGACTTTTTTTCAGATCTGGCACAAACCCACGTTTGGACTTGAGGGTGAATAAATCTGATTTCTGAGGTCAAAAGTCACTGCAGCCTCCCACAACCATAACAGTTGCATAGTCCCTCCTCATAACTATCCTCCCACTGTCTGGAAATGTCATTCTAGAAAGGGCACAGAGGTGCAAGGCAATAGATTTACCGTAGTTAATCCTCCAACATCTAGTATTTAATTAAATGGTGTTCAGTTTTTATTATCACCAAGTTATTACAGGTATCCACTGAAAAAAATACCCTCACCCAAAGTAGTGTAATGCATATTTCTGGGGACAAAGAACTCAATGCTGCTGTTTTTCTGTTTTTAATCTGGAACTCTCTGATGAAATCCAACTAAAGACCCAAATATGTATTTGTTTACTCACGATAAAGACATAAAACTTTTTGATAGAAAATATGGTCAAGTCAAGTGGGAGAAGCCCAGGGAGATTTGGAGGTTTAGCTTTAAATACCTGCTTCAGGCCCTGGAAATCTGTGCAATAAACTTATTTTGAGCGGGATAAACAGGTGTCTTTGAAACGTGCTTGCACAAACTTCAACACAAAGCAGCTCAACATTCACACTGACGTCATCACTATTCAGAGCATTGATTCTCATGCTTGACCTCGGCCTCACATCACAGCTGCTGATTGAACCCTGCCGTGCAATGAATAATGGATTCTCAACTGGAGGCCATTCATAGTTAAAGCTCCTCTGAGAAAAGTAAGCATAGTGGACTTCATTAGTGGCTTTCAAAAAAGAGCTTGGGATAAATATAGATATGTGTGTGTATTATTTAATTTGTTTTTACATTCATATGCTCTCTTAGTTCTTATGTAGTTTATCCCAGCTGTTAATGGTGTCCAAGTAAAATATGAAGTTCAAGCAAACTTGTAAAAGTCTCTCTCCTGAGTTATGTTGAATAATTTTAGTTCTTTTGTGTGCAGCTGTGTTTAGACTGATGTTGAGTAAAGCTCATTTAGCAGCACCTCTTCTGGTAGGAAAGAGTCTAAGACGGCTTGGGCATGCAGAGGACCTCTTATTGTTATGTAGCCTTTGGCACACAGGGCAGCATTATTCCAACAGGATCCAGGTTTGTGAAGATTGATTAACAACACGTTAAGAGCAGAATTGCTTGGTTTGTGTTTTAACAGGCAGAGCTGGAGATTCAGCTGGCTCTGGAGCGCGAGGAGCAGGTACACCGCAGCGCTATACTGGAGCAGGAGAGACGAGACAGAGAGTTAGCCATGAGGATCGCCCAGAGTGAGGCCGAGCTCATCACAGAGGAGGCACAGGTGGATGCCAGCCTGCGCAGGTAAGGTGTATGTGACTATAAGTAATGTATTCAGAGTCTGGAAGAAATGGCACTTAGAAATAGTGACGTCGTAGTTGATCTACATCTAAGTAGCCTGGTTGTTGCCCCTTTGCTTTCTGAATCAAAGAGATTTTTTTTAATGGATTAACCGTTTTTTTGTTTGTTTTGTTTTTCAAATGTTGCTCTGGTGTCCGAACAAGCTAGATTTTCTTCACAACGAAGTGTCATAGTCTAGAATAAAGAAGTAGATGACAGCCGCATACACAGACATGTGTTTGTTTTGTATTTCAGAGTCCATGACAGTAAAACTCATGATGTCTATGTCCCTGCTGCTGGTGCAGACAGACAAGCACGAGAATCATGAATATACTAACACAAAAGTTCCAGAAGTTAACCATTGCAAATGCAGTCTAAACTTCTTGCTTACTCACCAAACTCACACATCACCTCCATGTAGCTGATGTGAATAGAATCTTAGTCTACATGTAGGTGGGTATTTTATGATTTTGTTTTCTTTCAGTCCTAAAAATTAATCCTGTCCACATGAATTTGTCTTAAAAAACATTTTTGTCCACATGAAAACGCATAAACGTATTGATGCATGCTTACAATAACAATCAAAAATGCACCTGATGAGTCTTCTTTGTTTAGTTTTCATTCAACCCACAAATGATAAGCTGTTGCTAATTACATAATAAAAAATAGTAGGGGTCTTCTTGAGTACTCCTGTCAATATCAGCATATGTTTTAACGATGGAGACCACAAACACCGATGGCTAAGGTCTTTACACAGCAAGAGCGATGTAAATAAACATAACGAATGAATATTTCAGAGGCAATTTTTGACAGGCCTTTCCAAAAAAACATTAAAAGTGATGCTTAGTTACATACACATTGTGTCCATTCAAAGAAATAAAACACCATGAAAGGAGTGGTCTGCAAAGGCCTTAAAAGGCATCAGAAAAACTCAACTGTAACACAATGAATTCATAAACAGAGTCAATACTATCATTGGTGTCAATATACAATAATACTGTTCAATCTTCCCAATAATATCAATTATAATAATCCAACAAAAATGAAGAGTGCTTATAAGTTATTACTTAGTGTCCTTGCCTTTGCTATTCTTCCTGTTTTGTTCTTTTAGCAGCTTTACTTTCATCTGGCTGCACCAAAGGGTTTAAAGCAGGGCACTGATACCACAAAACTTTCATGGCCCACAGTAACGAAGATGCTTTTGATTTATTGCAATAAACTCACATTATCATTGTGTGTTTATTGCGAAGGTATATGTCACAATATTGATTGAAATCGTGAATCATTGCAAAGCCCAAATCTCAGTCCTGGGAGAAGTTTTCCAAAATTTGCGTTTTCAGTGACCCAAAATGGCTTTTAAATGTACAAACGCCATAACACACAGATATAGGTACATTTTTATCCCCACCTTCATGTGGACTGGGCCAGAGACAGATAAAAGTTGTCCAGTTTCATTTAAACAAAATCTCCTGTTCATGCCATGACAGAAACTTTTCAGTGTGAATTTATTTTTAAGTGTACCTTTTAATTTACAAGTGCACCTTATTCTACTGCACAGCATCAAACTAAATAAAAAAAATAGTATAGCAAAAAAAATCTACTTTGTATAATTTAAAAGCAATAAATCATTCATAATAAAAAATAAAAACGTGTTAAATGATAATCTCATGATGTAGTTAGCTACTTTTTTCTATGTTGCTGTAGCTCAGCCTGCAACATTTCATCTATCGGGAAGTTTAGTTAAATGATGAGTATCACTCAAATCTTATTTCAAGTGGCTTACCCAATGATGAATGTAGTTTTTATGTACGGTGTTAGCAAGTGTTAACGGTAATGTTTGTCTTTTTGGCCTCTGTATGTGTTTGTAACTGCGTGTTTTTACTGTCACTGTTTTTTTTCCCTCCCAGTGATGACTATCTTTCAGGTCTTCCTATCTCTACGTCCTCAGCCAAAGCCATGTAAGATATGAGAGCCGGCGTCAGTGCCCTCCCTCTGACTGAGTGATCGTACCATCAGCAATAATCACTCCCTCCCTCCTCCACTGTCTGTCCTAATCTCTGTCGTAGACCTTGACATCTCCTTTTAATCATATTCAGGATTATGCCAGCAATGCAAAGCCGACATGACATTCTTTAATTTTAAAGAAATGAACAATCACATTTTAATGATATATGTTGATTTCAAGAGGCACAATCACAAGATAAGCCAATTAGACAATGATTGCGTGTGATCATGGGACACTCAGATGTGAATATTGTGAATCATGAATGAGGGCCGGATAACAATTTACTGTATGTGATCTTCAGTTTCTCTGGTCTTCCTTTGTTCTGTACAGAAAGTTTAGCTCTGAAAGAGTCTGAATACTTTGCAGTGCTGGTGCAGGGCAGAATGCGTCTCCCACCCTAAAGAAGTTTTATCCCACTCATAAAAATCCCCATGATCCCTCATGTCTACAGTAAAGCTGTGTCATGATAGAGGACATTTTGTTGTTTGATTTAATCAACTCGTCTCCTGTAGTGCACGCTTAAATCTCACTAATCTAATTAATGATATCAGTGTCTTTAGATACCCTCTGTTGAGGTCTTAGTTACATGTGGAGCAAGGTCATTAACTTTTTTGATATTTTATTAATTTACTTGTTTTGTTTGTTTTCTGTCAATTTGAGTTTGACATATATTGTTTTAATGCTGGTTTCTTAATCATGTTTATTTTTGTTGTTAAAAATTCAGTCTTAGATTCAGAGTTAGTTTTAGTTTGTCTCCATATTGTAAATGGCTCAGAGAAACATCTCAGTAACTTATTTAAAACCCTTATTAAAACTCACTTTATACACTTTAATATTTTAACATTACAGCATTACCCCTAGGAAATGTTCAGTACCTCACAACAATCACCAAATTCTGATTATGTCACTTCTACAGAATGAACAATCTGTCCCTTTTTCAATGCAGCTTTTTAATATAATATGCAGAAAAAAAAATCTAAATGTGTTAAAGCAGCCTTTCCCAAAATACCAAATCTAAAACCTGTAAGTCTTGGGAGTGGGCTTAAACTCTCATACAACAGAAATATGAGACTCAGGGTATCCACCTCCAAATTTGTATTTAATAATAGAGAATTTCTGTATGATCATTTACTTTTGCTATGCTTCTTCAAATGATGCATTCAAACAAAACATAAAAAATAAAGCACTAAATTTAAGAGAGAGTAAAAGTGCACTGTAAAGTAAAAATCCTGGCTGTATATTAACAATATTGTTACTAGGTTTTTCGATATTTAAACATGTTTAAAAAAAACTGCATTATTTGATCCATTTTATGTGACCTCTTTTGGGCAACATGCTGTGCCTCAGTGTCACTTTTTTACTTTTTTAGTGATGTCTCAGGAGCGAGGGTCTTTCCATGAAGAGTTAGAAACATTATGTTTGTATGAAGTAGCTTCACCTCATAAGACATAGCAATCCAACCAGATATGCATTAGCTGCATATCATCACATATAGAATCAGTCAAACTTGCACAGAAATTCAAGTGATTTGACAGTATTGCAATATTTGGCTACAGCTCCCTGAAGGTGTTAAAAATTACTGTTAGATCATTAAAAGCAGTGTTTCGCTGTAGTTATTCTCAGTGCATTGCTTCTCCAACACCAGCATCAGCCCCCTAGTGGGCCCAGGAGGTACTACAGGTTCACCCCAAGAGATTATTTACATTAAATAAGAAACATAAGTAGCATTGAAATCTCATTTTTAGTGATCAGAGAGCACTTGACTAGATGTCTCTTTTCTGTTTAAGCTCCTGAACTAAAAAAAACACAGTCTGAATATTTAACTTACATGTTAGCTTTCAAGTCTCAAATTTGGCCATGTTATTATTGAGTTTGGGAAAGACTGATCAAGTGCTTTATGTTACCTTAACATTATTGTGTGTGTGCCCCCATAGAGACAAAAAATGAAAAAAATAAATGAAGGGAATGATTGATAGCACTACTGTTAGTTCATTGTTCACGTGCTGGAGATTACTCCAATACTAAATACAAAGTTCTGTGTATCTCAGCTTCTCTCTTATCTTGTTTGTCCTAAACTTAAAGCACAACTTGGCCTGAATATACCAGTAGGGAGATGACCTCCTTAAAGTGTTTCAAAGCCAGGAGAAAGCCTGCCTGTTCCTTCTCTGCAGGCCGCTTGAGCTTTAAATTACATCTGATCCAATATCCCATTATCTTGTCAGTGTTGACTCGGGCATGCCGCGGCCACGTTGCATGTTTCTACAATCCCTCTGAGTCAGCTGACTGCCGGAAACCAAAAGGCGTTCTGCTGAGAGGGAGAGAGAGAGGGAGTCCAAAGGCTGTGTGTGCTACATGTGCACAGAGCTCCCAACACATGAAAGCAAGCGTTCAGAATAACAGCAAACACTCGAGCTGGTAGTGCTGGTGTAGCAGCTTAAGGACCACCTCCCTCTTTTCATCCATTTCCTGCTTGCCCCCTGCCAAAACACAAAACCCTGAAAAAAAAAAATACACTTCCATTCCAGTCCTTCTCTCTCTGGCTTCAGCACACTGGCCCACATCTCTGCTGGAATGAACCCGAATCAGGTTCATCTTTCCAGCCAGTATGAATTATAAATGGTAATGGTAATCTGGCTAATGATTCGTACATCAGTAATCCTCTGCTCTGAAACATTAGCAGCTATGCAGACTGTAAATAGAGGAGCTAAGTCCTGAGTATTATTGCATTAGTAGCCGCAGCTCAGCAGGGAGGCTGGAGACACGCCTGACATGAACTCAGACTCCCCTCAGTTTGATTTATCAGCTAAAGTTCTGTTTTGTTTACCTTTATTTTAACACAAGCCTGTAAAATAACACTGCTCTGCTTCAAATTTATTACTGTAATTGAGCTGCATGTTACAAAAAAAGTAATAATCTAGCTAAATTACACTACTCCCTCTCACCTTTTCTCACTCTCACTCGTCTTTTTTCACACACATGTTCATCTGTTCCTTGTCCCAGAGGTCCTCAGGTACAGGCAACCAAAGCTGCTGCTGGTGTGAAAAAATACGACCTCAGCAAGTGGAAGTATGCTGAGCTGCGAGATGTCATCAACACTTCCTGTGGTGAGAAAAACACACCCATGTTCAGCCACTTTTATTAACTTTACAGTGTGTGTGCAGTGAACCAGCCCTAAACAAGAAGATGCAGTATAGATCTTCATGAAATGCATGATACACACTTAGTCCAGAATTTAGCTTTAACCATTCGTCTAATCACAAATGATCAGCTTGAGCTGTCATGTTTTCAAAAGGTAAAAGAAAAAGACTGTACAGCGAGGTAAAACAGAAGTATTTATTAAATAAAAGGTAAAAATATGACAAGCAAAACCTCAATTTTAAAATGTTTAGAAAACCAAGGATAATGCAAACACAAAAACACTGGAGGCAATACCAGAAGAAAAAAAAACACGGGAAGCATGAGGACACAGAGACACAGGACAGGTTGACCTGCACTGAACTAAGTAAAGATTATTTTTGGGCTTCTTATACCTTTATTGACAGGAGAGAGATAGTGGACAGGCTTGTAAAGGGGGCAGGAGAGAGTAGGTAGGACACTCTGCAAACTTGCCGCAGGCTGGATCTGAACTAGGGCCGGCAGAAGCATGTCTGTGGATTGTGTCCTGTTGCTTACCACTCTGCCAAAGCAGCACCCCATGTTCTGTTTTTTTCTCTGTAAGTGTGAACAAGCATTCAGATGTTTGACAATGTTCTTTGGAGACACATATGCCCTTTACAGTACTGCAAGGCATAAAGGGCATTTGCTGTAGTCTTTGTCAGGGATTGTTGCTGGAGAGCTTGTGCTGGGTACCTGCAGAGCATACTGTGAATTGCTGGTCTGTGTCTGGAGGTTATGCTGCATTGCAACAGGGATTTGGACCTGTGAATCACAACCTCAAAGTCACGAGTCATGACTTCATACCGTTCCAGGCATGATTACACTTACCTGGTGCTAAATGAAGGGCTGCTCTTATAGTCAGGGCTTGGTCAAGAAAATACAGACCCTCAGGGGACTGACAGAGAGGACCCAGGAAGGGCTGGCTTCTTGCCTCATCCAGAAACACCCTCATATTCTCATGGAGGTACACTGTAGTGAATAGAAAACGATTCAGTACACCGTTTAACACCCCCATTAATGTTAACGTCAAGCACTATATAGTACATAGGGGTCATTTCATACACTTAACATGTGATAATATATGTAGCACAACGTAAAAAATTTGTTTTTATCTCCCCCAATAGAATATTTCTTACCTTTTGCCACTTTCACAAAAACCAGGGCTGCCATTATGTTAGGCTGCGTGACGTCTAATGAGGAACTTGGAGTAGGTTGAGCACAATCGAGTTCACAGGCATGAGTTCACAAGTTTCACTATAGCTCTGCCCACTTTTAGCCGGTAAATCACAGGTTACGGGTGGCTTGGAATGCTGCAATTACTCTCACTCCTATCATCCATGTTTCATCTGAACATAATGTAGGAGTAGATGTAATCTGAGGGACAGTGAGTTCAACAGATGCTGAATTTTATAGCTGTTAAAGGTTTAAATGAACATTGTTGAGAATTGATTTCAACAAGGAACCTCAGTAATTAATAATTAAAGGACGTGCACCCCGCACTGATGGTCTGTTCCGCTGTGTTGGAATTTTCAAGCTGATTTGGTACCATAAAACATGTGGCACCTACTCTAAATATGCAAATTGGTCATATTACTCTGTAGTTTTCCAGCTAACACAAGTTGACTGTAAGTCAGCCGAGCCTGCAGCTGTACAGCGTGTACACACACTGTTTCTTTCCCGACAAGTCCAAAGACCGATCGGAGGCTGTTCCCCCAGCTGCTCCAGCTCATCAGCATACATTTAGCTGTGTAAAGAGGAAATTATCTTCATTTTAAAGGTTGCCAGAATTCTGCCCTTCCCAAGTCATTCCCGGCCAACCCACTTCTCTGTCAGCATGAAAAGCAGCGGCCTTTCTACTCCTGTGTAATTACCCCTGTCCCTCACACAGGCCTGCGATCAGTGTGAGACTCTGAGATCTCCTGTGGGAATCCAACGACATCTGGTTCATCTGTGCAACCCAGTTCTTGTTGTTCTGGTGCTGATACCGAAAAAGCAGAGTTTGAGCTCTGACCGGTGTTAGCCTAATATTTGAGCATTCATCTTTGTATTTGATGGTTAGGGAGAGAACAGTGTGAGCCCCTAAACTCAAGATAACGTACCAGGTTAAGTTCAAAACTATGACTCTCAAGCACATTATTTTTAGACCTACACGCTGCCTCATAATCAGAGTCCCTGCAGACCCTTAAAAAGTCTTTAAAGGTGTTGAATTATGTTGAAAGAACAAAAAGTCTTATTTGTTATTGTGGAAAGTCTTATCAGAATTATCTTCATTTATGGATTTGGCCATTCTTGTGACATGACAGCTTGGTTTGTTGCTCCTTTTGTAAGCAGTCACAAACATGAATGAAAGCGAGAGGGGGCAAAAGAATACCTATGCAAGTTAAAGGGAACTGAGGTTTCAACCACCTAAACAGTTGTGAGGTGATTTGTAACATCTGCTAGAAGCTTTCAAAGCAGGGACTAAGGAAATAAAGGGTATTAAATGCATCAAAAATTCAAATTAAGCACTGATGCATATATGGTTTTCTTTTTTGTAAGTGAGGGTCTTAAAAAGGTCTTTAAAAAGTCTTAAGTTTGATTTAAAAAAGCAAACAGCACTTCTGATAATGCCATTTTGTTTCATCCCTCTCTCTCTACATAATATTGATTTGCAATCCTGTTTCACTCGCTTATTTTCTTTTTTTGATGTAAAGACATTGAGCTGCTGGCGGCCTGCAGAGAGGAGTTCCACCGTCGCCTGAAGGTCTATCACGCCTGGAAATCCAAGAACAAGAAACGTACCGATGATGGAAGTGACCTGAGGGCTCCTAAATCTATCACTGACTATGGTAGGTGGAGCAAAGAAGGACTAGCACACTGAGAACAAAGAAAGAGAGCAGACAGGAGTCTTGATTGGGAATTTTCTTGATGGATCATTCATCAACCTGAACACATAAACAATGTTTTATTTACTTCAGTGCAAAGAGAGGCATGCATGTTAGTTCCTTCAAGTGTAAGCTGCTTCTCAAATCAGAAAACAAACCAGAGAACCACTCCATGTTACCGTCACATGTATCTCTATTTGCAGATTTGACAAAATGATATAGAGCAGGCTTATACTGTTAGCAGAAAATACTCTCCAAATGCACTGCAGTAGTTATAAACAGGTTACTCCATCAACGTGAAGCTACTGCAACAGTCCATTTTAAATTAAAGTCCAAGTAACTTTTAGATTTCCTGACTTCCTGAAATGTATCAGAAATGATGAAACCAGCCTCCATTCATATTTTTGTTTGTTTGTATGCTTGTTTGTTCCACCTTTTGCTTTTATCTGTAAAGGAAAGGCCGTGAATGGAGTCAGAAAGTGGGCTGGAATCAAAACTGAGCTGCCTGCACAGTGACAAGAGCCATATATGGAGTCCATAGACATAATCCAGCACTCCTCTCTGACCATTATTTAAGTTATTTTCTCATCTTGATGACAGAGCTGACAAAGTTTGACTTGTTCACATTTAACAAATTTGCCACAAGACCTTTGGTCCGCAAACCTACTTCCTATTCATATGAGTAAATCACAAGAAAAACCGTTTGGTATTTGGGCCGTTCACAGGAGGAGGGAGAAAAGTCCCGATGCTGCAAACTTTGTTGTCTTGGTCATAGAGGTACTCTATCCCATGGAGGAGACATATTAAACACACCAAAGGGTCAATAGAGTAGAACTATGCCTTCTTTAACCCTTTGACTGGCATTGTGACCACACGGTTGACTTTTTTGCCGCTGTATTAATGTATTTAAAACTTTGTAAACCTGTCTTTGGTTTTTTATCCTCACCCACCTCTTTGAATCATCTATGTAACGCGAATTATATCCACTGGGTAGTGCCGCTACATTAATATCATCGTCTAAAAACTGTAGAAAAAAGATGGAAGTGACATGTGCTCCACAGCTCCTCAGAAAACTCACAGAGTAAGGTTAAAGGTTATTTTAACAAATTCTGCTCTCTGTGATGTCTTCATATGAAAAAAAAATAATTTTTTTAAGGGAGTTACAGAAATCCATCCATGCCCAGAATAACCCTGAAGAGATAAGCCAACCTGTGAGTTAACCTGCATATCTGCTTGATGATTGGTTGATCTGAAAAATAAAACCTAAAATGCTGCTAAATGAAGAGGCAGGAAGACAATTTTACCAACAAATAATTTTTTTGCAAATGTATTTCTTAATGTGGAAGTCAAAGGGTTAATATGTCCCTCAAACTTCCCAAATTTACCCATTCCTTGTTGAAGACAAGAAGAGGGTTTCTCTGCATTGACATGGTCGTAAAAATACGTTCATATTTCCATCACAACCAGTGATTATTTTGTAAGAACTACAGAATGCCACATTTGAAACTGAATAAAAGACGACCGTCACATGTCTTACAACGACAGCTTTTGAAAGAGGAAATGTCTGAGGGGACTTTCATTCTGAATCAGCATATTATCCAACATTCTGAATGCCACATTTGAAAGATGAAGAAATATTCCCCCCTGAAATTTCTGATTCTTTAATTCTTATCTTGAATTCTTCTACAAAAACTCTGTGTATTCACAACATTTCTCACGCTGGAAATGAAGTCTTACAGGTGAAAGGAGTTTGTTTGCCCCACTTTGTTCTCACACTCTCCCGGCAGAATTAATCACCTGCACACAAATAACCCCGTGCGTGTTTCCTAACATGCAATTAGCCGACAAAACAGCTAAGAATGCATCCACCCCCTGTCTGACCCCTGAATAAATGCCTTATAATTAGCAAATAACTGTCAGACATGCTTTATCAGGGCCTAAAAGCTGCTTGTATGATGTCCCTCTGATTCATCCATCCAAGAATGATTCGTACAACAGACAAATGTTACTTTGCTGCCTTGAAGCATACCAGTGCTCTTCATTCCCTCTCTTTTTTATCATGAAAACACATATCTGACATAATAGTAACAGAGGGTCCACTGTTGCTTCTATTTTTACTACATGTATATTTATTCCCCTCCTTCCCTTTTGATATAACAGCTTCTGAAAGGCGTACCCTTAGATTTGGGTCCTGTTCTTGAGGATAAGAGGCTGAGAGCTGCTGAGTTTTCAGGGGGGATATTTCTGTCTGCATTTCCTCTTTCATCTTGTGTGTTTTGAGAGCTTTGTACTTTCTTCATTGTGATCTCTGCTGTTACAAAAGATACGAAACATGAGGAATTTAAGGTGATGGCATTTCACCAGGGACCAAAACACATGCCGTGCGCTGGATAACATTTTCCATGTTCACACAAAAATTCATGTACTGTCCTCCCGCAGCGGAACAGAACCCAGCTCCTCCCATGACAGCCCAGCATCAGGAAGTGGCCATGAACCGCCAGCAGCGATATTTCCGTATTCCTTTCATTCGACCGGCCGACCAGTACAAAGACCCCCAGAATAAAAAGAAGGGCTGGTGGTACGCCCACTTTGACGGGCCCTGGATAGCCCGGCAAATGGAGCTTCACCCAGACAAACGGCCCATTGTGCTGGTCGCAGGTGAGTCATCAGTGTGATTTGCATCAAAGTGCAATTTATTATTTTTCATATTTATACTGCACATTACATTTTAACTTTCATTGTGCCTATTGGTGATGATCCAGATCATCCTCACTCTATCTGAACAGTTTTTTTGTTTTTTTTTTGCATTTATAGATCTGGATTTGTGCAAGCAACCACGTTGTTATTTTTAGATTGAGCTGTAGGATTAAACTCCTTTCTTTTTTTATTTCAAAGATTGATAAGAAGACTCAACATTTATCACTGGAGATTCAAATACCATCATGTTCATCTCTACGTCGATGGTACTTCCATTTACAGTGGTCCTCCCTCCATCACGGGGGTTAGGTTCCAGACCCTCCCACGATATGTGAAAATCCGTGAAATAGAAATACCCTATTTAAATATACCCTAGGCATGTTTTTATAATATCCTTTTATATATCCTTGGGGATTTCAATTAAACACAAACACAAAATCAATGCACAAAACACTAAAGTTATGTAGAACACCGATGACTGCAGATAGAGACGCGAAACTGAGGGAGAACAAAGCAAGCATCTCTCCTCCCTGCGAGATGCGAAGCCACATGTTACACAACAGCCAATCAGCGGCCGAGAAAACAATACCAACACTCTGATTGGCTGAATCGGTACGTACGGGCATTGTATTGTGACGCACGAGGTTTGAACTCATAAACAATGCTGCAGAATATTTCATGGCGAAAATGTACGTGATATCAAAATTAATAGGTCTTACAGAAAAAAAAAAAAATGCGAAATACCGGGACTGCGAAAAATGAACCGCGATATCACGGGGGTTTACTATAATGGAAAACTCTGTTACATTCGAAACCCTAACTCTCAGTACCATTTGAAGCTCCTCTGAAATTGTTTTTACAATAACAGGCTTGCACTGAGGAAGTCAAAATCGGGAAGACTGTCTGAATTTGTTTAATGTTTGTTAAGTGTTTCCTTATAAGTGTTTCTTTAACGTTTTCTCTGTATTTGCTTTCTAACCCTCTCTAAAACAAGAGCTCAAGAAACTCTCTTCTAATCAGATGTTTTCAAATGTGTGCACAGGTGTTTGGTCCACAGCCTATACAGATGATACTTTCGTCTGGATAGATGTATTTGAGTTTGCAGTGCTTCAGTACAAAGTTCGTCAATCCACTAAACTTTTACCGTCTTTGTCCACCCAACAGGAAAAGATGACATGGAGATGTGCGAGCTCAGTCTAGAGGAGACCGGCCTGACCAGGAAGCGAGGTGCAGAGATCCTTCCCAGGCAGTTTGAAGAGATTTGGGAACGCTGCGACGGGATCCAGTACCTGAAGAGAGCCATCGAGAACAAGCAGGCCAGGCCCACGCACGCCACCGCCATGCTCCAGAGTCTCCTCAAGTGACCCGGAGCAGAGAGACACAAATGAGCACAGGTCCTGAAACATGACACTACTGACTCACAAACACACATGCAGCGGGGCGTACCTGCGTACCTGAGGAAAAGATGCTGGAAATACTGAGGCGTCTGCTTTTTCAAATTTAAATTCTTGTATTTTGTTTATTTTCACTTTTTATATCTGAAATTGATGTGTGGCAGCATTAGCTTCTGTGTTCAGTCTCTTTCTGCCCTTGAATGTAACAGCCACCATTAAGCCTTACATTGCAATAAACTGCAGCACACCACAGAGGTCTTAACAAACTTTTAGCCTTTTTAGGTGTTAACTTGAAACTGACAGTTAATTATCTGCAATAGGGACAATCAGACTGTGTCAGAAAATATGGCAGGGTACTTTAAAGGTAATTAAGAATTGCTTAAAGTCGATTTTATGTATCTTTTTACTACAATCAGTTTGCTTCTTCATCTAATTTGTCAGATAAATATCCCTGGATTAATATCCATATGAAGAAAAGAGAACCAGAAACCATGAATGGAATAAATTCTTTCAACTGAAAGATGGTAAAGTTTAATGTCAGTGAATTTCAGTGCTTCATCTGCTGTTTGTTTGGGACACCTTATAATGGCTCAATTCATACAGCTTTATACATCTGAGCATTTACAAGTAGAGAGTCTACCATCATGAAATACATTTTTTTATTTGTCTTTTAGAAAAATCCTTCCATCAAAAAGCCACTTGGTTTATTACCACCTTTGATACTTTTTTCTGCGTGCCCGTACTTCTGTTTCTCCTGTGGAAACCTCCATGTTTACGGTTTAATCCTTGAAATTCGATTTGTTTTTTATTTATGGAAATGTAGACATTTTCATGTGTGCAGTTTTGTGGGTTTGGGGTTCTTTTACAGAAAATAATGTGTGTGTCTGTTTTGCGTGTTTCATTCATGTTATAATATATCAAGCAAATAACTTTACATGCCCGTTGAAGTCATCTCGCTGGACAATAACGCTGTACATTAATGTAGACGACGCTCACAATGATTTACAGGCAGCTACAGGAGCCAACTGTGAGTTATCATTCACTTCAACATCTCAGCTCTCAGATCTGGTTGTTTGTTTGCCTTCATAATGGAATACACTAGAAAATAAATATATGAATTAATGTTTCTCCTTTTCTGTTTGTTTCAAATGTGGTTAAAAGACCAGTGAGGGTTAACGGTAAGAACTGGAAGAGAAGTTAGCTGCAGTCATCGTCCTATAAAGGTCACTGAGGTTTGAAAGGGAAAGGCAATTAACGAGATTAGATTTTAAATTAATTAAACAATAAAAGTTAATGTACTGCTGATGTCATCATTGATCTGAGGCATGTCCTCATGAGGTGATCACCTGGATTAAAGTAAAGACTTTCTCTTCATTATCGGCTTTAAATGAAATTACAAACGACAAAAGGGGACAGACATTAAAAACAGAAGTGCAACAAATCTGATGACTTTTGGGAACATGTTGATCATTGAAAAAGTGAGTTTTACACCATTGTACATCATTTTCACCCTCACTAAGCAGTGTTAATTTTGTCCACTAATTCATTTCGTCATAGTTTTCATCAGCAACCTTTTTTTCCCTGATGAAAACTAGACTATAACTTAAAAAAAAGGAGTGTACATTGACAAAAACTAAAACTAAATTAACTGACATTTTCATCAACAAATAAAATCTAGACTAAAATGTTTGACAGGGACTAAACCATGTCATGTACAGGGTAGAGACAAGTTAGGAATCACAGCTACTTTCGTTGTGTTGGAAAGGTTGGATGAGTTCAGAGGGACATCCAATCACAACTGCCTTAGCGTCATGGTGGCGAGATCCAAGTGTAAAACATGACCCCAGAAATTCAAGGAAACTTAAAAAATGCCTTACAATTTACGATTCATATTTTAGTTGACTAAATTTACAGTAGATTTCGTCGACTAAAGTGTTGTGAAATTTCATCAACTAAAACTAGACTAAAATTAAAAAAAATTAGATGACTCAATTATGACTAAAACTAAAAGATATTTTAGGCAAAAGACTAAAACTAAAAGTGCTGTCAAAATGAACTGTCACTAAGTTTGGCCCTTGATTCTAAAAAGTCACGTATCGTACCAAAACATACGGTTACGAGTTTAACCATGGTTCTTTGAGTAAAGAAGCTCAAAGAACTCCGAAAAAAAATGTGTCTCCATGGCCCATATATAAACTACCCTCACATGAGAGAAACCCCTCCCCCTTTCTGTTGCTCCAACAGGCTGTTTGAACATTTCCCCAAATGATGTCACGATAAGATATGCACTCTTCTCCAGATGGGAAACACTCCCTATATCAGGTGTCTGTACCGTCCACAGGCTGCGGCAGTGGAAGAGGCGTGTCTTAGTATGTCTTTGCCATCACAGTAAGTACTGGAACACATCACTGGAAAGCCAAGGCCACATCAACGTCAGACAAAGATCTTGAGGATTTACACTAAAACAGTCTGTTTCTGAGCAGGGCTGAAACAGAGGGGTTCATAGGTATGCTAGAATGTAACATCTAAAATTTAACAGTCAAAGAATGGGAACTTCTTTTTCCACTGCAAACTTATTAAGGATGAAATATGTGACCTTTAAACATGGCTGAATTGTAATCTTACAGATAAAAGGCAACTCTTCATGATGGATTTTCGCTTGTGTTCCCTGTTAAGCACCGTGCACTAATAAAATGTTAAAATATGTAAGTCTGTAAGGCTGTAAGTCTCCAAAGGCAGTCTGCAGGCTTCCACACTCAGACCACTCTGTTTCAGGCTCAACTGTCAGATCAGGAAGTGGTACAAAAGTTAAAAAGGATAATGAAAAAAGTATCTCCAGTTTTGCTGAGAAAAGTTACAACAGGATTTTGGGTGGGCAACTGATGTCCTACATCAAGCAGGAATGAGAAAGAATTCAACCCACAAAGTTTCAACAATTCGTGTCTTCAATTCCCAAACACTTCTGGATGTTGTGAAAAGGAGAGGTGATGTAACACAATGGTAAACATGCCCCTGTCCCAGCTTTTTTGGAAGATACTGCTTAAACAGAATGACAGCACATTTTCTGAAATGCTGCTCAAACGATAGAGGTGGGGAGGGATTTTTTTTCTCATGCTGAGCAGGGGCATTGACACGTTTTTGTATGAAACCCATTTGATGTGCATTTTGTGTAAAATATGGACCTTTAAAATTACTTTAATTCTATTTATACCTTCATCATTACATGGCATATAAGTTTCACAATACAAATGATAGTGTAATACGTTTTTATAATTGCAGTTATATATGTATTCTTTTATATCAGGTTACTTCAACTGTCTGGTTCGGACAGTCCTACAGTTTAACAGCTTGGTCCTCTGGCAGTAAAGTTACATCAGTATACCCTCCAACCAAAGTTGTTTATCCCTGACTTACATTAATAATTATTAACAAAAGCATCAACAGAAAAAGAAAACATTTCAAACTTCACATTTTTGATGCAAAAAAATTACATTTTATTCTTTGCCATGAAATGCAAAATGTGTAAAAAACAAAGAGAAATGATTGGCGGGAGGGGATGAGGTGTTTTGAACGGGACAGACTGATGGAAGTACGGCTCAGCATCCAACGCCATGTCATGACCCAGCAGCTCATACATTCATTCTCTTTTTTGGACACAACAGTGGTTCAGAATAACATTAAAATAAACAACATTTTAAAGTCTAACCTTCAGATACCACCACGTGTATCCGTTTGTAAATAATAAATACCTCATTGTGAGGAAAGAACAACCTTTGCCAGCCCTATACAGGAAATGTTCCTATCATTCAAAATATAGAATAAAAAGTTAGGTTCCACTTTAAGACAACCTAAATCCACCTGAATATTCATAGCTGTCTGTCTAAAGAGACATTTTCATCACTATGAAGGAATAATCTCAACACTTTGTATCACCGTTTAACTGCTCTACTCCTTCGTCCTCCACGTACAGTTAAACAGCAACGTCAGTCTTTGTTTGTGCTTTTTTGACATGGCAACTGTGTTAAAGGTGTCATCAAACATCCGTGACTTCACAGCATTCGTTCTCAGACGCCCTTAAAAACCAGCGTGTCCTGTATTCATTTGGCTGACGATAAGTCTGAAAAAAAGAGAAAAAGAGGAGAGTTCAACAAAGACAAATCTCACATAAAGTTAAAAGATTTGACTCTAAACAGCTCACCTCTTATTTAAAAATGTAGAGACCCCTACAACAAACTGTTTAGCACTGGCTCTGCTATTTGAAGATTTGTGTTGAGTCGTATGAGCATTTTTTTTGTTATATTGTTTATGGCATTTCTCCCAATTTCAAAATAAATTCTTATAAACAAAATAATAGCAATAACTCCATAGAATAAGCTCAGGTAAAAGCAAGGTTAGGACTACATATCCTACATCTTGTTCAGGCAGGTGTTTGGGAATGGGAATAAAAAACAAGTCTGAACTGAGAACAGTTCCAGGTAGTTTAAAGAATCAGGATCTCTGCCTCTTTTTTAAATCAGTGCTTTCCACTTAGATTAACAAGGTCTGCAAAACCATAATGCTACACTCCCAAGAGAGGCAGTTAGCATGAACAACAAAGGATTCAATCATGGATGACATGGGACAGAAGTGATCTGATGTGTGACTCAGTTTGGACTCAGATGACACTATGATAGAGTCAGACTTCACAATTTAAGAGAAATTCTTTTCACAACCTGGAGTTCCCCCTTCAGGCTTTTGAAAAAGCTTTGTTTTTATGATATTTATACAATAAAACTGATACAGCAAAATTTGAATTGAGGGCCTCTAATTTACAAAAGTTAATTTGAATGTATTTTTGTTGTATTATTGTTCAAATATAAACACACAATTTACACATTCAGCTACAGTTTAGGTGTTGCTATGCTGCATTGTTCATTTTCCTGTTGCTCCAGAGGTAGTGTTGTAGGTATAACATTGGGAGCACAGTGGGGAGCAGTAGCTCTAGTGCCTCCTAAAAAAACAAATTTCATGCTCTCACGAATAAATGTGAATGTCTGAGGTGTAATAAGCTACATTTCAGCACGTTGGCTGCACTGTGTAAATGGCTTATACATCATGTTGCTGTCTCATCCACATACTATAACAAATCTCTGGTTTAGGTGTATACTTTTTTGTTTTTCTTTGATTGACAAAGCACCCAGAGTAGTACCCTGAGGAACACCAAAAGACAGCTTACCAATGAGATATATTTCCCACCAGTGAATGAAAATGTCAGGGGACAGTGGAAGAAAATTTGTAATGAACTCTCATTTTTTTATGACCACAGCATCTTCTTTTATCTGAACTGGTCGTTATTCTAATGAATATGATCTGTAATGAAAACATTTCATTTGAAAGTTGGAAGAGATGTTGTGTTCTATGAAACATGAAGTTTGTTTTTTACTCAAACACAAAACCTCAAAAAGGGGAACTATATAAATGATAAATTTGGAGCCATCTCATTTATTTCTAGTTGTATATCTACACATTTGAAAACTGATCAAATATTTTAACACAAATTGATTGAATTTTCTATTGCAGAAGCAATGAACTCAAGAAAATTATTTCCATTGCAAAAGCAATATTTAGAGGCAAGAAATCAGGCACAATGATCATTTAAGTTAAAGCATTTTTATGTCAAAAGTTATGTTTGAATGCTTGATAAATCACCAGGGATTTAATTTGGAGGAAAAAATCATCAAGGGCAACAGACACTCATGTTTTACCTCTATATACACCATAGACCTGTGAAATGTTCAGCAGAAGAGTTTGAGACACGAGCAACACACTGTTCCACTCTAAAGGATGACATTTGAGGTTGATTGTTTAAACCATACACTGAATTTCTTGGGTTTTGTTTTGTGTGTGTGTGTGTGTGTTTTTTTCCCTTGTTTTGTGTTTTTTTATAGATGATTTGGGACTTTGGTGTGTTTTTTTCCCCTCACCTGATCGTGTGGTATACAGTGATGGAAGTCAACCATTTCTGAGACTAACTTTTCGGACCTTGTTGTGTAGAGCTGTCTGGGGATCTGTGGAGACAGAGAGGAGACACTGTTTACTTTGTGCTTCATTAATATCTTATAGAGCCAGAAGCACTTCATCCAGATGCGCAGATGTAATGTGAATAAAAGGAGGTAATATACTGTAGCAAAACAAGTATCTGCCAGAAAGAAAAGATCTTTTACAGAAGATTATGCCTGCAGCTGCTAACACAGAAGTGGTCGTTAAAACTACACACCCTTGTTTGGACAAATTGTAAAAGTTATAAACTGAGCTATTACTGAAGGCACCAGAGGAGATTGATCTACATTTAATTACTGTTAAAAACCACACTGAAGAGTTTTTAACATTCTTGAAAAACACAAAGAGAAAACATCAGACGACACAAAGATTAAGGGCCCCATCAAATGCTTGGTGGAAAGCATTTTGGCATGCAGCACAGATGACTTTTCCTGTTTATCACCTGATGTTATTTTCACACAGAGAGCTCAGGTGCTGAACATGCTCTCCTATAAGCACCTATAGGTGTGTGGTCTGTAGCATAGCTGAAACATTTCTCTCTTGAGTCAGAAAATGACTGCCGCAGTGGCCGTCCACGCAGAGACAAGCCCATAAACACAATTTTGAAACTGAGTCCCAGAGTGAACACATCTCCATACACTGCCCTTGTGTTTCCATGTATGCAACAAATCTGCATATTTTCAGAAACGATGATCTCATAGCCCCACATCTCCCCTGCACTGCATTTATCAAGCCTGACAACAATAAAAACAATGGCAAACAAGTGTTGTGCTTGTGCTGCAGAAGCAACTGAGCTTAGCTTTTATAGTAAAATCTTCTGCTCCTCTACAACCACTGTGAGCAATAACTAAAAAAGAATGGCATACACCTCATCTTCTTGCTTGGCATGCTCGTTTTCTCTGGTTTTGGTGTATGTCTGTGACAGCGTTCTAGCGCCGCTTACAGGCCTGGCATATATACTCCAGCATTTTCAGTTTTTTTCGCATGGACAGATGTATTTCATGAAACAATGCTGTGTTTATGGAAAACTTTAAAAAATAACGGATAAAATACACCACCTGAAATCATTTTACTTTTATTCTGTGTTTCAGTGTTAATTTTGACAGCACTTTTTAATTTCGTTTTAGTTTTGGTCTTTTGCCTAAAATACCTTTTAGCTTTAGTCATAATTTAGTCATCTACATTGTTTGAATTTTAGTCTAGTTTTAGTTGATGAAATTTCACAACATTTTAGTCGACGAAATCTACTGTAAATTTAGTCGACTAAAATATGAATCGTAAAGTTAAGCATTTTTTAAGTTTCCTTGAATTTCTGGAGTCATGTTTTACACTTGGATCCCGCCACCATGACGCTAAGGCAGTTGTGATTGGATGTCCCTCTCAACTCATACAACCTTTCCACACAACCAAAGTAGATGATTCCTAACTTGTCTCTACTTTCTACATGACGAAATTAGGTCCGATTGGATTTGTCTCTGTCAAAAATTTCAGTCTCTTTTTCTTTTTTTTTGTTGACGAAAATGTCAGTTAATTTAGTTTTAGTTTTTGTCAATGTACACTTGTTTTTTTAGTTATAGTCTAGTGTTCATCAGGAGAAAAAAGGTTGTTGACGAAAACCATGACGAAAATAATTAGTCGACAAAATTAACACTGCTGTGTTTTCTGGAAAGTATCTTGCAACCATCTTTTCAGTGCCTCAAGGCCATCCAGGGGACCAACTGTGGACCAACTATGTTTAGCTACGTTCTTGATAGGGTACATTAGAAAGATGGAAGCATCCACAAGACTGCAACACACATCTCAGGTTGTTTCATTTATACAGGAAGCAGAAATAAAGCCAAATTTAGGTTTTAATGGGGCAGAGGGCTGAGAGACAGTGTACCTCTAGGTCACTATGTCCAATCTCCAGTGCGCCTTTATAAACCACAAAACATGCAGAAGCACACACACTCATATGCTCCTATGCAACAGAGAGTTGCGTTTAGATTTTCTTCTACAATATTCTAATGCCACGGATAATGATGCTCACAGATGTTCGCATAGAATCTAATGATTTTTACACACCAATAAGTGAATCTAGCAAATCATCTCCATAGCAAAATGTTCAGAAACAAGCCCAAAATCACTGTGCACCACATGCTTTCAGACAATGCTCTTCAAGCCATAAAAATAGGGCCCTTAAAGTGTGGATGATGAGAACAATACAAACTTTGCTGCAAAGAGAACAGAACTCTCATTTGCAGAGAGTTTGTTAGTTATTAGTTACAACTGTGGATAAAGGTTCAGGTTAGCGGTTTAGTAACTTGTCCTATGCAACACTTTGTACCTCAATACTCAGATGTATATTTTCAATAGTGGCAAAATGTTCCTGTTCAGACTGTTGGGATTGGGAGGAAGAAGAACTTGAAGAACATGGATATGTGGACACTTGACTTAAGGCACCATCATCATTCTCAAATACTGGGTTCACCCTCAAAGTATTCTCAAAGGCATAAGGTGAAAGGGTGTTCCTATAATGTAAAGGAGATGAGGAGGTAAATAATAATGCTGACAAAACAAGTCATCATAAATCACTAAAAACACCTTCTAAATTCAAATTGTCACAGATCAAACATGTAAAAAAGGGATTGTACTCACACTAAAGTCAGAGTCTTTTTGGGCTGTATACATTTCTTGTTTATGAATATCAAAAGGCCAATGATGGCACAAACAAGGCAGAGACTTCCCACGAGGCAGGTTACAATGAGCGAGGGGTCCACTGGCATTATCACCATCTCATTGCAGCGCTCTCCATGGTAGTGCCAGTATTTACCCAAAGGGCATCTGAAAAAAATATAGGCTTTGTCAGAAATTTCCGCATTTTCACTGATATGATTAAAAAAATGCTTTGTTTTGTTTTTGACTATGACTGGTATGTAAAGCAGTCAAACAGTAAAGAAGCAGATATCAAATATTTCCTGCAATAACCAAACAGCAATCTCATCCTGAAAAATGAAGCCAATGCAGAGGTTAAAAACTGTAGTTCCTCTCAGGACTGCCTGGAAATATGAGAAGTTGCATGATAGTGTATGGTTTTATACAGCTATGTTGAAGACCATGTTCAATAAACGGCCTCAATCTAAAGGTTCAATTTACTGTACTTAATGCCTCTTTTTGATGCCGTGCCTTTTTTTATTTAATCAAGTATTTTTGGTTTAGCTTTGGTGGAGACAAGATTGACACGACAACAAACCTGCCCTGTTGTTTGGTTTTGGTTTGTAGGAGTGTTTCTCAAAAAGTGGGGAGTGAACCCCAAGAGGGGCACAGCCACACCCCAGGGGGGTGCACCTTGTCTAAACAGGGGGATGGCCAAATTGGGGTATGGGCCCCATGGAATTTTGATTAGCTACTCAATGTGCCAGTCCAATTATACACTGTGACTGGCTACAGGCCATGTCAGTGGAGGGGTTTATGTAAAAATGTAGGCTAGGTAACAACAGGCTTCTGTTGGCTTTCTCTGGTCAGTGTTTAATATTGAAAATTTTGATTTGTTAAAACTTTTAATTTGGACTCTGGACTCAAATCCTTTATTTGTGTCAAGAAAGAAATTATATGAGTTGATGCTTAGTTGTTTTTTTCTAATCTTTTTGAGATAGAATCGGTCAGAATATAGATATAATTTATGAGTGGGTATAACAAGGACAAGTAAATGCTACTGATCTCTGTGTTTACTTAATAAGGAAATTAGTGTTCACAAGCTTGGCTGTATTTGAAAAAGTCTTAAATTTGACCTTTAGGTAGCTTTGTGAGTTGTGGGGTGGGGGGCCAGGGAAGGGGGGGATACATTAATCTCAAAGGTGAAGCACAACAGAGAGTAATTGAGAACCATTGGCTGCATCCTCAGATTGCCCTCAAAAGTATCCTCAGGGCTCCTTTAACACTCAAACTGATCACATGGCTTCTTACAACTCTTTCTGCAGTCAGTGGTGATAAAATAGTTAATGCTACGTTTGCAGCTGTCAGCTCATAATTGTTTTGAAATGTTCTTGAATGCACCATAAAGAGAGGGATTTCAGTTTATCTGTACTTGTGCTTGATAGTGTACTCAAACTATGTTAAGATATAAATTGTTTTTACATTTTCAAGAAAGTTTTTCAAGTTACATATTTTAATTGAATTAAATGTAGTACTTCCTGGAAAGGAACTGAATAAAGATGTTCACCATTGACAGCTGTAATAATGTAAAGGTACAACTCCACTTTAAAGTAAAAGCCTTAACAAGCTGAGTCATCCTTTTGTCTTTTTTCCCCATTCATCAGCGTTTGTGTACCTGCAGGTGGCTCCGTGCCCAGGGATTATTTCACACAGGCCTCCGTTCAGACAGTAGTCTGGCTGCAGAGTGCAGGTGCTCTGACAAGGCAGGCCATCCACGGTGCTGTACCCTGGATCGCACAGACACTCGGGCTCCTCGGTCCAACTGTTCACCACACAGCGGGAGAACTCATTGCAAGCCAGGAACTTACAGGGGTCTGCTTGGTCAGCTGAAACCAACACAAAGGGAGGGAGAAGAGAAGTGGTAGAAAATAGGGGCAGAAGAAAATACAGTCAAGGGAGGTGATACCTAATTAACATTTTTGCAGCGTCAACCTGTCTCTCACTCTCTGCATATTCAGAGGAGAAATTAAAGGCCTGCTTGATTGATGTGAACAAGGTGTCTCCTTTCAATAAGGGGTGTATAATGAGGTCAGATACAGTGCAGAGCTCCTCAGAGCAAAAAGGCGCAGCAGATCAATCCTGCACTGCTCCAAAAAAAGAAAAGCAGAGTGAGAATGCGTGTGGTGGACAGGCACTCTGACCTTGCATGAATGAGTATGACAGTGCAAGAACACTTTATTGATTTTGTTCTGCATGAAGAGTCAGCACTCTCACGACAGGGAAAGGAAATTTAATTTTACTTTAACTCTTGAAAACAAATCTAAAAAGACATTGGGTTTTTTTCTCTACATGAGGACATTTCACCTGGCTCGATTTCCAAGGAGCGGCTGTCAATCTCAATGTCGAGCCGTTTGGATGCAGCACTGCAGAAGTCTTCCAGCACACAGTGGACGGCCTCTGTGACATTGTAAGGTACCGGTTTGTCCAATTTCATCCGACTGTTTACTACAACACTCCCATTACGGAAGTTGAGAATTTCCAAGTGCTTAAATCCAGTCAAATTGGATTGAAGGTATGGCAGAAGCTGTGGGGAAAAGGATAAGACAGTAGATTAATTTGTGTCAAGCTTTTAATATGTTCATATTTTTCAGAAAATTTAGATCTTTTTATTAAGGTGATCAGTTTTGTCCAAGAGGCAGGTCAGAAACATAGGGGTCCTAGAACAAAGGCATTCAAGCAAGTGTGATTTGATCTAATAGGGTGAAAGGGGATCATTTTGGTCCTGGGAGCACAAAGATCTCCACTTAGATCTTAAGGTTAATGAAATGGTGTTAGTGTCAAGTGTCAGTAAAGATCTTTGTCCTCAGGAGATAGAGACCAGGGAAACGAGGATCATTTACTCATGCGGTTTTACTTCCACAATTACACAACTGAGGTTGTCTTGATTGGGCTTAGTCTGAAATAATCAGGTCAAGTTTTACAGTGTGAAAGCTATGAATAATGCACGATGAAATTTTCCAAGCATGAAATTGTGCCATTACTGTATTCTCTGTTTAATTACATTGTGAATAAAACAAGGGTTAAATGGTAAATGGATTTGAGCTTTTATAGCACTTTTATAGTCTTTTGATTACTCGAAGCAGCTTTACACTGCAGGTCACATCTACCCATTCACACCCGTTAGCTCTCCCATTCAGTCACTGATGGCTGGCATGTCTAAATCAGTTGTCCATCAGTATCAACTAATGCATCCATGTCCTTTCGTTCCCATTTACACATCACTGAAACAGCAGTGGGAGCAACTTGGACACATCGCCATGTAACAGCTGGAGCTGTGCTTGAACCTGAAACCTTCCAATTACTGACCAAGCGCACTATCAGACTCCACCACCGATGCCCACAGGTTCAAAATTGTGAAGAAGACCAAACACGCCTCCATGCTAATTCAAATCAATGAGCATCTGAGAATGCATAAGGAAAAGAGTATTTTAAGAATATTACCCAGACATCAAAGCTAAAAAGAAACATATTTCTGTATCCTGAAGGCTTGAGGCTTTCGTGTTAGGTGCCTTAAAGAAACAGGAATGCTGCATTCTTTAGTCAGATGCCTGCATTACCCCAATGACAGTGCATTTTAAGGCTCAACTTTTTATGTTAGAGTGGAAGCTGTAAGACTTTGAATATTTGTCTTTATGACATCTGTATTATTATAAACTGATCAATTTATGATAAAACGTGGACATTTTGGGGGGTGAAGGAAGAACGCATGCATCTCAGCCGCAAGCAAGTAAGCTAGCCCTAGCTTTCTGTAGTCTGCTGACTCCCTGTAACAGAATTTGGGGCTTGGTAAATGCTAATATTTTAGCATTTAAAATATTATTCTGCCCTATTATTCTGTTACTCCAAATAATCGGGCAGAGGCATAATTTAGTTGGTTTGTTTTCTTTAAGACATGCAAATGATAAATTCAGCTGATGTTATCTTATTGTAGCAGGAGATTAGCTACTATTTTTGGAGCATAAAGTAGCATACAGTTTGTAGCAGCTAACTCCAGCTAGCCACGTTTGTGGCTGCTAAAAAAGCAGGTAAACTGGCATGGCTTTTAAGGCTTGCTTGTTAGCTAACAAGGTCAAAAGGGATATTTCTGTATTTTTGAAGTTGGGTTGTCAGGTAGGCTACTTGACAGAAGTCAGTGAATTGGCTAGGGCTCACAGCAGTGCTGCATCTTTAAGGAGAATGACCCAAGACTACCGGTAGTCTGCTGTTCGGGGGACAGCTATTTCCCTTTTTTTTTTTTTTTCATTAGACAAAAAAATGACGGTTTAAATGATATGATGTGACTTAAATGCATCTAACAGAGGGGACATTTTATATGTAATGATGGTGAAAAATGTAAGAACCTGGATGCTAAAATGAAATGTTTCATTTTTTTTTTGTATATATTATCTGAAGTTTCACTGAGACCCTTTGATGTTCCTTCAATAAATCATTTGAGCCCTTATTAGCATGGTCACCATTAGCACCTTACAAAGAAATGCAACTTTTTAGCCTGATTTGAAATCCTTTCTTCCTCTGTTGCACTAACAGACCCAAACTTTGAGGGCATCTGAGGAACCAATCTATTAAGGCTATGGACTTAGACTGATGATGGTGGGGGATATTTAGACTGGAAGGAAGTCAACCAGCTCAAGTAATGGACCTGCATCAATGTTCATCGATCCGAACAACTCTCCTTCCAGCCACTTCACGTTCACTGCTGACGAGCCAAACATCGAGCTGCCGCTGTGTGAGAGGGAGAGATTACGCTGCTTTAGCTGGCCTGACTGTCGAGCGGGGAGATAAGAAGCCTAAGAAGGTCTGCTCTGATCAGGTTACTTCACTTATCACCAGCAGACAGTTTAAAGGGCACTTGTTCCCTATAGCTAATAGTTTTGCAGAAAAGAGGGGAAAACGATTGGCTCCGATATCCTCAACAAATGGGCAGAAGCCTGCAGTGCAACTCCACACTCAGCCTGCTGGTTGTTCATCCATTTGTCTTAATGTAGAATGTCAAACATGAACACAGTAGATTAGATACCAGCCTGTACCTGTATCACCTTACACACAAGGTCAAATCTGAATCCTTTCACAACAAACCTCAGTAAAGTTGGAATTGTGGATTTAAAAAGAGTAGAGTTAAAGCCCCCTTTTGTTCAAAATGAAAATGTAAACAACACGGCACAAACACAACATAATTTCAGTCTCTTACACAATCACATTGGCTACTCTGAGGTTACACATGTATCTACTGGTTCTTGTTTTCACAAAAACAAATAAAAGATCCCTCCTCTAATGTAAAAAAAAAAAGAAAAGTCAGAGAGTTATGCTGAAATTTAAATATATATTTTTTTACAATTACCAAGACCTCCATGTCCAACTTTATTGGTTGCTTCTCAAACCAGTAG
The DNA here is from genome assembly GCA_037902135.1 of Cetoscarus ocellatus. Lineage (NCBI taxonomy): Eukaryota > Metazoa > Chordata > Actinopteri > Labriformes > Labridae > Cetoscarus > Cetoscarus ocellatus. The sequence goes on from JBAMNC010000815.1 coordinate 292,204, forward strand.
GTACAGGAGTAATGGAGGCATGTAGCAAAAGCAAACAGGGGTAGCCTAACCTTAAGCTGCTGGAAGCTAATGGGTCATATATATGTACAGATATATATGAGGGACAGCAAATGTGGCCCAAGAGGCACAAATGGTGTCCCAAATCCCGCAAAACATGACATTATGCTCTTTTAAATGGGCTGCAAAGAATACGTTATTTGAAATTTCTTCTCAATCAATTTTAATATCCTCATTAAGAGCCCATTTAAAGGATGATATGTTGACTACTCCTGATGGAATAGTAACAATCAACATCATAAGTTAATAGGCTACTTACCAGTTCAATCGTCTGACCAGATTAGTTTTGCCAGGAAGCTAAATACATAGATTAATGCAGAGCACTGCTGAAACCATGGTTTGAGCAACCATTAAAGATTGGAGATGGAGTGTTGTTAATTATTTTGTATTTTGTTAGTAATGAATATCCTGTGCAGGTAACTAAACCAATATACCTGACTTCTGATGCAGTGCAGATATTGGTTATTTTTGCATTAATGCCATAAAAAGGGTGATTACCTACTTTAAAAAATACAGGTTTGAAGAAGACATCATACACCTGCGGTCTCAATGAAATGTCTGTGCCATGATTTGGTCAAAATTAAATATTTATCATGCATTAGGAGAAGTTTTTGACTTTAGCCAGCTCTGAACAGCCCTTCTCAGAAAGATTGTTTTTTGTTTGTATCTCTTTAAAGGTCACATATTATATAAAATACAAATTTGATGTTTTTCATACAAAAAGGAGTCAGTACTCAAACATGAAAAATAACCTCTCTCCCTCTGTTGCTTGCTCCACATTTTAGAAAATGTTTGCTTTTGAGTTTGATTGAAAAATTTTGCCACCTTCCCATGATTGGAAACACCCTCTGAGCCAAGTGTTTGTTAAGCCCACATCTGGCTCCAGGATGGTAAGACACAGCTCATGAGGATTTTCACTAAAACACCAAAACAGCCTCTTTTGAACAGAGCTCAAATATTGCAGTTTATGGGCATGCCAAAATCCAATATCTGAGAGGACTTTTGGCAAGATGCTGCAAAAATATGTTAAGCGCACAGTGCACGCACTCCTGTTGAAAAGGGTAAAATATGTGACCTTTAAATGCAAGTTAACACCTAATAACACTGTCAGTTAGAGCCATCATGCGTACTGCTGTGTGCTTCCATAGCTGTGGGTTGAGATAGCAGGTGAAGGGTTGGGTGTTAATGTAATGGCTCACTGTGATGTCACAAGTGCCCAAATTCAGAGCAAAGTGCCATACTGCATGTTTTCAGACACAGACAGACCACAAACAGAGGACTAAGATGGCTTATTTCACATTTTGTAGGTCAGTAGATACTCTGGATACCCAAATATATGTTAAAAAAATATTAAAAAGGTGGGCCCCCTTTAACTAAATCCACGCATAAAGAATTCAACCGTAAGTTCTTTAAACTGTCATATCTTTAAATAAGTTTACCCCTTAAGAGGTGTCACTCCAATAAAAATGAGCCCTCTTGCCCAAGCTCATATTCTTTTTGCATGATGGCACTGCAACAACCACAGCTTAATATTTAAATAGTAAACCCAAAGTTTTAGGATGAAGTCCCTACATTACATAAAACACAAGGTAACTTTGGGCTAGTGAAAAGAAACATGCAAGCATTCTTCTGTCTTTGGTGTACACTAACTGGAGCACATATAAAACGACTAAGACAATGTTAATGCAGTTTGTTGCCAGTCTGCATGCCTGTGCAGTGCATGTACACATGAAGGCTCACAACAAAATTACCTCAAGTCAGCCGTACTCTTTTATTTCTGAATCTTAAACATTAGGATACAAAATTATGTATGCCTACAATACCAGATGACCAGCATGTTAATGCTGCTGCCAAATACATACAAGTGTCAACACAACCCTGACTGTTGCCTCATTAAGCACATTTACAGAACAACAAGTATTGTCCTGGAACTGACAAGAATCACTTAAAGCTGCTAACTACTTTTCACCAATCTGAGTCAAACAACGACTAAGGCCAACGCAGGTTTCTTTATTTAAAAAACTCTGGCCTAGTTTGCACTCTTATAAGACAAAAACATTTTCAGTGACTTAAAATGTGTAAAGACTTATACAGTCTATCATGACATCAACCTACTCCTTATTAGTCTTACTTTTATTGAAATATTGTAAGTTTACTTGTAAGGCTTTAAACATGTTAAAAAAAAAATATATATATATACACTTGTCACAGGTGTGTACACATTAGCTAAGCTTAGCATTAAAGCAGGGAACACAAGAAAACAGTTCACCTGCCCAGTTGTTGCATTGCTTTTCCACCAGCAGCCTTAGGTTGCAAATTCTCCTTTCTTTAATGAGGGTAAAAGTCAGTGGGACATTTTCAATTTTAGATCAAAGGCAAACGGTGCAACTTTCAGAAATGATTTTCAGAACAAAACAAACTCACTCTTTGAAAATACCTCCTTCATCCCAAAGTCCCCACTCCTGCCTGCACACTTCCCCCACCCTCTCTTGATCACCACCCGCCAAGGAGGTTATGTTTTTCCTGGCGTTTGCCATCTGATTGTCTGTGTGTTAGCAAGATAACTTGAAAAGTTAAGGACGTATTTTGATGAAATTTTCAGGGAATGTTGGTCATGGCAAGAGAGAGGTAAACTGTTTTTGATGGAGATCCTAATCTGGATGTTTCAAGGATTTGGTAACAGCGTGCGATGGGGGCATTTTTACATATTTTTTGACAATAACTTGTATGACAGTGTTGTAATTGCCTTGGCAGAGGTTTGTCCTCTCAGAGCACTACTAGTTTTCTTATCAACAAGTGTCTGTCAGACAAAGAGAGGCAGACAGAGATAGAGGTGGGCTAAACCGATGTCAATCCGATACCTCAAAGGTTAAAGCTACCAGTCAAGGTGATGTGTAAATACATGATACTTAAAAAAGTAGGAGATTCATCACAAAGGCATCTTCATCATATTTTCCTCTGATACATAAAGAGTATAGCGAGGTGAACACACACCCTTGCATATAGAGTAAGCTTATTGAGCTAAACTATGGATAATTGTCCATTTTTTCTTGAGTACTTTTTTCACAAATAGTTGACTTGTAACTAGTGGTAATGCTATCAGAGGGTATAAAAGGTGCTGGTGGGCAAATTTGTAGCTTTTTTCAGAGACAGGCTAGCTATTTAGTTCTGTTCCCAGTCTTAAAGCTAAGCTAACTGCAAGTTGCATCAACAGTGTTAAACCAACAGCTATAAAAGAAACAACGTTATTTACATAAAAATCAGTGTCCACAATGAATGTATGGTGAACTTTATGAACGGTGATGCATACAAGGTCCATTAAAAGACGCAAGTTGGCACAAAAAGCACAAATTCACCTGAAGTTAACCCGCAGGTACAAATAAAAAGATTTTAGCTTATCCTCTCATATGACTTTGCAAATAATTAATAATGTAAAGAATAAGGGAAAGACTAATTCTTAAGTAAAAGAGAAAGATTTTGAGATCATAAAGAGGTTGAGCAGACAGGCACAAAGTGAAGACCAAAATAGTCCATTGCTAATTTTAAGCTAACATACATGTAACTTAACATTCATACTGTGTATGGTCATCAGAAACAGACAACACACATGGTCCAGCAAATCAATTTTCCAGAAAACCATTTCCTTATTTTCTGTCTGAGCTCACTTTAAATCCTCACACCAAAGACTTATTTTCCTGATGTTACCATAAGTTTAGACATTTTTACATGCACACCATTCTCAGTCTTAAAACTTTACAGTCACACACATTTCAAAGACCTCATTTCATTTTATTGGACACATTTTTTGTGGACAAAATTTGTCCCTACAACCTGAAATTAACCAGTTTTTAGTGCAGTTTAAAGAAAGTTAAGGCTGAACAGACAACCAGCGATGTTAGATCTGAAAGACTCAGATTAAAAACAAGTCAGAGATGCTGCAGGATTAATGTTAATTTCTGAGGGAATACAAAAGCAAAGGTGACAGCTAAAGCTGGGTATTTACAAATGTTAGGTGCCTTCATTGTTAGATACTGCATGTCAGAAAAGGTTAGTTTAGAAAAAGAAAGGTCATGCTCTCTCTGAGGCATTGGAGATGTAGTTCCAATATGGAAAAAATACCGGTATGGAGGCTAAAGTTGTCTGTCTCCCAAACCCCGATTTACTGGATGCTCCAGGGTTTGGTGGTTTTCTGGACCCAGAGTGCTGTGTCTGAGTAAAACAAAATTATTTGACCATCTTTTTCTCTATAACACAAGGGCTCTGTTAGCAAAACATTAGCATAGTGCAATTTGACCTAGAATTTGGCCATTGCTTAAAACATTGTAAAACTTACAGCAGTAATATAAAAAACATTTTTTGTGTAAAAAATACAAAATACTTGAAAGTAACCATCACTTTGGATATACAAAGCTGCTTTGAGGATAAGGCTTATTGAAAAGAGCATCCTCATTTTAACAGGACAACAATATTTAGATGAAGCACCAACTCAGGGCTACACTAAAGTGTATTTTCTCCTAATTGAAAATTGATTCAACCAAAAATTCATGTTGCACCAAAGAATTTTCCCCACATTTCAGTTTGGGCTACAAAAACAATGTGAACAATGAAGCATGTAAAATGATGATATCTAGCACAAAAGCATGTGTACCTACCAGCTCAAGAAAGGTATTCTCCAGTGATTTATACTCTGGGGAGCTCTTGTTGAACAGGTCTTCAGAAAACATCATGTTAGTCACCCTCAAGCTAAAGAAAACCACTAACTCTTTGCTCTTCTCCACTGTGGTCACCAGAGGAGTGCTGGCCAGTCTCATGGCTGGTGAAGCTGTGGATCCATAAGAATGTTCATCTGACTCTGAGGGGTATCCACTACCACTGTCTTCTTCTGGAGCTAGGGTCACATCCTCTTCAGTGCTGTTTGGACCTAATAAAACTTCCTCCAGAGTGTAAGTGCTCTTAGAAGTCAGCTCTGTTGAGACTTGGGTTGCCACACTAGGCCACACAGTCTCTTGAGAAGAAGAGCCATCTGAAGGCAGGCCTATAGAGACGGGAGTCACTCCACTGCTCCCAACGTCCTCCTGATGACCCGAGTTTACAGGAGGCATTTCTATGGAGGCCGGGGTCATTCCACTGTGCCCTCCGCTTAACTCGTCTCCGTCTTCAGGGGCTTCGCCGCTCTCTGTAGGGGGTTGTGAAAGCACCACATCTGGTTCAATGCCTTGGACAGCATGGTCATGATCTGATGTCGTGGTAACTGCTGTTTCTATGACCGGTGTCTCTGTAAGTGTGGGGACTGTAAACTCTGGCAGGTCGTTGGTTATCTCAGCAGAGTTATCCTCGATGACGACCTCAGCCTGCGCTGGTGGTTCTGGAAAAAAAACAGAAAACATACCAACATAGAAATTTCAGCACCAGAAGTCATTTATTTACTGAAAATGTAGTCAAATATATTAAACAGCCTGAAGGGACATAAATCACACTCTGTTGTGTTATGTATGTTAGCCCTAAAGTGCAAAAAAAACTATAAATAAGAAAACACAACACCAAATGAGTAAAAAATAAGAACAGAAAAAACACTAAAACCAAAAACACAGCAATAAAAAGGAAATATATTTTTTTTTAAAAGGATATTTTCATTTGCCACTTTCATTTGCACAAAACAGGAAATTGATAAAACTACTTGTAATGAGCTGCCTGTGTTGATGCAAGTTGTCAACCGTTTAATTTTACACAGGAATTTTCCTATGAAAATCTTAAAACCCTTTCACATATTCACAAAAAACCCTAAATTTTTCCATATATTTCATAGTGAACTGCATGGGCTTCAGTTTTCCTGTTTGCCCCTAATGTTTTCCCCTCCACAATCTATCTCTTGCTTGACGGGCAAACAGCAGGAAAACTTCCTGCTCTGGGCTACAGATGTGAACAAGCAAGTCAGGGTATTTTCAGGGTAAGTTGTTCAGGGTGTATTTTTCTTGAAATTTTCAGGAGTGCAGGTTTAGAATGGTTCAAGAAGATTCTGCACACAAAACTGTGACAAACTGATGTGAAAATGTTGCAGGAAATAGTCAGAAAGCAAATGGAACCCCTTTTATGGATGCAGCCTTTCATTTTTTTTATATTTTTCAGTGGCCCCCCAGAAAATTTCTTTTTCATACTTGTCCCAAACAGCATGGGTTTTCCTGCAGTTAATGTCAGTTAATGGAGGGATGGAGGAGGGGGAAATGACTAGCCGCCAGGAAGGAAATTTATGAATAAGTATGGATGAAAACTCCTGATCCCATTCACACATGCAACTTGTGCAGGTAATTTCGGGTCATTTTCAAAGATTTTGTGCATGTGTGAAAATAGCTTAGGTGAGAAGGGATGGTTGCATTTACATATTACAACCAGTGCATGGAGTAATCTTGGTGCACGCAGAGAAAATTTAAGACCTGGAGACAAAGGTGAAAGGTCAATCACAGCAAACACACAGGAGGCATGATGAGACGGCTAGTTTGACCACACACACAAAAAAAACTACAACCGGCAGCAACAATATGAGAAGCTTTCGTGTTTTTGCAAACTAAAGAAGAATTTTAAATGCCTTGGGTAGTTTGCTCAGGAGATGATGTTGTGTAGGCCGGAGCTGTTGCTTCAATGACAGGCGTCTCAGTAACTGTTGCATCTGTCGGTTCTGGCAGCTTATCGAAGTCCTCAGCGGAGTGATCCTCTTTTGTGTCCTCAACTGGCTCAGGTAGCCCTGAAAAACAAATAATAATAAAAAACATAGTGGAACATTGGAAAGGTGATTTTAAAACCAGAGGATTTAAGATTTTGCAATCAGACATACAGTGAAAATTATTTTCATCGGAATTACTGTAATCAAGCAGTTAAGCCATTTTATGCAGATTGGTGAATGACCTGACATGCCACTAATTTCTTTTTTCTCATGTTTGCGAAGTGGTAAGCCTTGCATGGCATAGAAAGTTAAGGCAGTAAAAATGAACACTGATTTTTTAACACAAAATTCACATTGAAAAGAAAAAAGAAAAATCTGTAAAACTCAAGAGGAATTTTACATGCCTTGGGAAGTTTGCTCAGGAGATGGTGTTGTAAGGACTGGTACTGTTGTTACTATGATGGGCATCTCAGTCAGTGGGGCATCTGTAGGTTTAGGCAGGTCATTGGTGTCCTCAGTAGAGTGATCTTCATGTACATCTTCAGCTAGCTCAGTTAAACCTTAAAGATAAAGACAAAAAATAATTAAGAAAAATGGCTCTACTACAAGAAGACATTGTAATTTTGAAACATGGGGATGGAGGTTATCAAATTGCATTAGATACAGTGGTACTGCAACCTAAAATCCTTTAAGTTTCTTTCACAGCTGTAGAATAGTGCAGCAAAAAGTCTAAGTTTTTTTGTTTGTTTTATGTTAACGGTCATGGCCTCAGCCAAGGTAGCTCACATATTGTTGTTATACCTATAAGCGATTGTTCCATAATGAAGTAACCCTCATAAGATGGTTCACTGACTCTGAAAACCTACCACTAGCACTTGAAATCATGTTGATATAACTATGAGGTTGACAGATACTGAGCAAAAACGATCGTAGGCCGTTATCAGTATGACAACCAAAATCAAATCACTTTTAAGTTGGGCTATTACTGACATCTCCTGAAAATTTCAGCAAAATCCATCCAGTAGTTTTTGCATCATCTTGCTAAAAGACAGACAAACGCAGGCAAAAACGTGGCAGAGGTGATTATGTGTTACACATCATTTTGAAAGATGATCAAGAATGATGTTTAACGTACTCCACAAACTCTGTAAACCTAGTTAGCAGCTATTTCACAACTGCATTTTAAGTTGCGATAATGCTTTAGGATTCACAGTTGGTGCATTATCATGTGTATTTTATGGTGTCATTTTTTTATTAACCTTTAAGCTTGAGTCCTCCACAGACCTTATCTTGGACATTTGACCAAAAACTCAAAAACTCAAAAATCAAATAGACTTAAAGATGAGGGGACCAGAAGAGCTTAAATGCCAACTTATTTCCACATTTCAGGACTCACTGTTGTACCACACTATTGTTCCACAACAACAATGACACTTAACAGAGATGCCCACCCCTTCCCACTAAAGTCTAATAAGAAGACAAAACTCTCTTGCTCAACAGAGCGGGCTATACAACTACAACAGCAACAGTTAGTCTTGCTTTGACAAAAGACTGGAAGAATAAGAAAAACTTCCAGCTTGATCCTCCCAGAAAAACCAACCCAAAAAGAAACTGAAATTAGAATAGCTGTAAAGTAGAACATTATGCATGTTTTAAGTTTTTTAATACTGAAAACATTGACTAAAAAAGTGTTACAAGTTTCATCATCTCAGTGAGTTTGCCAGACAGCTAGTTGCCCCCAGTGCAACTTTGTATTTTAACATGATTGTACGGTGAGTTATTGAGGTAATTGTAGATGAATGATTGAACTTTGGATGCACCAGACTACCTGTTTTCAGCCTTGTTAGAGTGAGTAAATCTTCTTACCTTACTCTTGCAAAAGAAAGAAGACAAAGTATGTCCTTCAATGCCAAACTATTTCCTTAAGTAGCTTTAACCTTAAAGTAGATTTGAGGCCCTTATTATAAATTTTCCTCTAGGGGATCAATAAAGGATTAGCTGAGCTAATAAAATAATGTTCCCCTGTCTGGCTGGCTGTTTTGTCCAGGTATTTTTTTTTTTTTAACTCTGACTTTAAGACTTGTTTCTGTTTAAAATGAATGAATATATATTAAACGTTATCCACACAGCTGCTGATCATGACATTAAAGTCTTGAGAACATGAAGCATTATTAGTCAGGATAATAAGTAGCATGACACATCTCTTATTTTAGGAAACTCAGAGAGAAATTTTGAGTACCTGGGGAGGTCTGCTCAGGAGATGCTGTAGTGTAGACTGGTATTGTTGCTTCTATGACGGCCATCTCAGTAAAAGTTGGATTTGTAAACTCTGGCAGGTTGTTGGCCACCTCAGCAGGCCATTCCTCACTGACCCCATTGTCTGGCTGGGAAACTATACAAAAAGATGAAAGAAAAGCACATATATAGCCAGGGAGTATTTTGTTTTTGGAAAACAGAAATACACCCCAGTTAACCTCTGTTGTCCAGACTGTGATGCTGTTTCATGCAACAGGAGGCCCACAAGAATGTCTTTGTTATAACAGCTTGATAACAAACTAAGGAGCTTTTATGCCATTACATGTTGACCATCTTCCTCTATAGTTACCCTTCCCCCCTGTCTTCACCTTTAGTAAAAGTCAGATGATAAGACACTGCTCTCTGGATAAAGCTAAAGATAGGTACAGTTAGCCTAGCATAGCACAAACAGTCACACTTGACTCCATATTTGAAAGAACTCATACTAACAGCTTAAGAGCACAATGATCAGCACATTTTAATCTTTACTAATTTACTTAACATATAAAGGAGTTAAGAAAAGAAACCTGTAGTTCTTTGGGTATTTTATGCATGATGATTTATTTAATACTGAACATTTGCCAAATGCTGGTTGGCTGCATGAATCAACCATTACTCAGCGAGGGGAATAAACAATTTTGTATTGTTGTCCGAACTTTTAGTAAAAATGATCATACTTCATGTAGTCAACTTGTTAAATCGAGAACAAATGTTCAATCAGCAGTCACAAACAAAGCAAAATAGCTAAACTGGTTATGCACTGCAGGGAAAAAGGAAAATTGCTGATGGAAAAAACAACAAACTTTTAGCCTTTTGTTATATAATTATACCGCTTTGGAGTCACTGAAACAAACGCTCATTCTGAGTGTACACTGTATAGTGAACAATACAGAATGACAATAAAGCCTAGTCTAAGTCTTTATTTTAGATGAATTATGAAACTTTGATGCACCAGAACACACTGTCATCCCTGGTTAAAGTGAATTTATGTTATCTAACCATCTGTTTCTTTTTGTAAAATTCAGTGAACTGTAAATTGGAGCCTTAATATTCCAGCCGAGCCGTGAGAAAAATGTACTTTCATGGTCTAGTTTACAGATCTGTCATCTCAGACAATTGCAAAAAAAAGGTATCATACAGCAAATTAAAATAACTACCCTGTATAAAGTTATCTTTTCACTTCAGTATTACTTTAATGTAAGTTTAAGAGGTGATAGTTGTTGATGATTTGAGGTTTGGGTGCACTAGACAAGCTTTACATCCCTGCAAGAGTGGAGTCCTTTTCACTGGCTTCTGTGGAGCACTTACAAATTCCCAGTACAAGGTGGACTGTTTATGCCTCTGTATGATGCTATAGTGAAATTGATTTGATTTAAAGGGCTTTTGTCCTTTTTATGCTGCAAAATTCATCAACAGTTTTTTTAAGCCTATCGTTAAACTTTATGATTAACAATAAGTGATTCAGAACTCATCTTGAGGAGTGAAGCTATTCATAAATGTAGTCCTGTAGATTCAGTGTGCAGTGTTTTACACAATTACTCATTTGTCATTTACAAACTTTTGAGACCTCAACAAGGTTTTGCTGCACAGCATGAGTTTGTAATGACTTGACCAACACCAGACCACTGCTTGTTAATGGGTTTTAAGATGATGTATTGCCTCAGCAGGGAGCCTCTCCATGCTCAAATCAAACCACCAGGTTTAATTACATGGCCTCTTCCATTAACTGTGAGGCTTTTTTTCCTGTCCAGGTGAAGAAATGAAAGTATGGGTCAGATAAGAGGAAATAGGTCACTGTAGTTAACAAAAAACCTCATATCCACTAGCTTAGAAAAAAATCAAAATTTGATGTTTTGTCCAGAAAAAAAATCCCTCTCAAAGTGTCATAAATGTATCATAAAACATCTCTCCCCCAAATAAAATTGCATGAGTAAATAAAGGATTTTCCTCTGAACGACTACTGTGCCAACTGACACGTTGAACTTTTTTTTATTTTTCCCTTATTTTTATCCTTAGCATTATATTGGGATATTTGTTTTTTAACAATTATATATTTTTTATTTTGATTATTCCTCAGTGTTCAAAATAATATTGTCAAAGGCACATATGTTTAGTGAAAGCACGTGGTGTGTGTTTTAAAATCAGTAAGTAACTGTGTTGCACAATTGTGATCTTACTTTTTCGTGACATAATTTTGACTATGATTTTGTCATAGTTGAACAGGAGTATGTGTGCATAGACTAAAGCAATTACATGGAAACTGACTTAAGTTGTGAAAAAAACAAGGGAATAGGTGCATGTGTGTTTGCTCTAAAGTGTTTTACAAATACATATTCATGAACAGAGGGAAATAAGGCAGGACAAAAAAATGAACAAGGGTTTGTGTGCACAGACCAAAGTAAACAATACTTAAAAATACAAAAATGTAAATGGAATAAAATAGTCAAATAATAAATAAGTGGATAGGAGTATGCCATAGACTAAAATAATACATAAGTGATAAATTATCTATGCATTGAATAAAGTTTTGAAAAATAAACAAGTGAATGGGCATGTGTGCTTGGACTCATAGGATACTGGATAATTTTTTTTTCCATTTTGAATTAAGAGCTTGTATCTTATCTATAATCTCTTGTTTTTCTGTCAGTATCATATCAAGTAGGCTTAAAACATTCTTCTCTTACTTTCCAAGGTTGGAAAAATATTTACATGAATTATCCCCATTTACCCATTCCTGTATGTTGTGTCCTTTAACTGGAACAGCACTTCCTTCATCCTCACACAACTTTCCCATCAATAGCAGGATCAAGACCTCCAGTATGAACCACACGTCCTGGAAAAGTGTGGGTTAACTTGCAGTCTAGTCAACTTACCAGTTGTCAGCTGTTCATCCAGGTTGGCCTCACTCGCATCATCCATTTTGGTGCCTGAAGATGAGTCTCCAACCGGCTCATCAGCCGAGTCCTCTGCAGATTCTTCCACAGAGCCCATCAGAGGAGTCTCACCAGAGGCTGAGGGGGTTGTTTCTGGGATGATGTTTGGGATGAAAGGCACAAAGGTGTGTATCTCTGGTTCACTTGTAGTAGCAGTAAAGTAATTTTCTGATACAGCCACAGTGGGGAGGAAACGTGGCGTGGGGGTGTAATCTTCTGTAGGTGTTGCAGTGGTGTAGTCCCCAGAGACAACGCTGTCTACAGGATTAATGCCAAGCTCAGCAACTGGATAAACTGTGGTAACTGGAAAAGAAGAATGGTAAGATTCACACAAATCCCATTCTTTGTCTGAAAACATATTAAATTAATTCAAGTATGTTTGCTTACCAGCCTCAAAATTGAGAGTCCTTATGTCCAGTGGGAGTGATGGTTCCTCTTGTAGGGCCCTTACTATGATGTACTTCAATTTGGGAGCATTAACATCTTCGTCTATGTCTGGCTCCTCAAGAACCTCTGCATCATTGAGCTCTGTATCTCCATTAAAGACCACTCTCACAGACACATCATCAGACCTGTCCACAAACAACAAATCATGTCAGAAACCATCAACACAAACAAAAAGGCCTGACTGGAAATGGATGACTGAGAAGGCAGCAAGAGTCTGAGTCAAAATCCAAATAAGAACATTTGGGGGGGAAAGGAAATGTTTCTGAAGAGATTAAGGTAAATAAAAAAAAGACTTTTGAGTGTCCCATCTAATCTACTGAGATGTTTGGTCACAGTGAATCAGCATCACAAACCACTGTCAAGATTTGATTTTACTTACTGAAAGCCCAGAACTTGAATCTCTTTGAATCCTGGAACTTTTTCAAACACACGAAGCATCTAGACAGAAAAAGAAAACAGTTATGAGAGAACAGGGTACAAAACCCTTCATGAACATTGTCTCTGCATTTCATTTCTCACAAATGATTTTAAGAAAAAAAGCAAAATGTTCTGATTACAGGAGTACAGTTTTCTTTTTAAAAGGTCTTTTATAGGATCAAGACTTTATCTATTATTACTTATTAGCTTATCTACCTATTATCCACATGAAGGTGGGGGTAGCTGAATTGTTTTAATTATCATATCATAATTCATAATTGACTCTGGATTTTTAAAAGTCTCCATTACAGATGTTTATATTGCTTGAACTATAGTGGTTTTTAATTCAACAAGCACCGTGAATGACAAAACTGAACAAGTGTCAAGTCTTCCAATAATGGTGTGCTACTTTGTCAATAGTGCCTGGCCTTTTAAGTTTTGGTCAGTGTGTTTTTGAGGAGGGGTCATTCAATTTTCTTTTGTCTTGTCCAGACATTTTTTATCGAGGGCTACACTGGTAAATACAAAAAAGACTGCACCACTTAACCCCATTTGACATAACCCCATTTGATGCACTGTCATGGTACTTTTTTGTCTTACCTAACATTCAAGTTTCAACAATAAGGCAACACACTAATAAATAAATTAAAAGTTATTAAAAAGTGCAAATCTTCCCCCTACTAAGGCATTTTGAAGAGAAAATGTTACATAATTGTTCTTCTTTCTATAAATACATAACAGTAATCAAAGTGAATTTGTCTGATTACATCATGAGGCATCTGTGATGGTAAGAGGGTCTTTCCCTTGCAGTTCAGTGGTGAAATATTAAGTATTACGGTAACTGAAAACTGTCTTTAAATGAACTATGATAAAGCATGACCTTATCATAGTCACGTGACAATGACGCAGGTGACTTTAATGACGCTCAGGTTGGTTTGCGTCTCGGCAGGTACGATTTCACAATGTCATGTCAAGCTTTTTCTGCCGTTTGTTTTGCAATGGCAGGTAAATCACTGCGGAGAAATACAAGAGCTTCCTTTCTCTGGACCGTAGACCTTATTTGAAGTACCATACAGGACATGCTAGCTAATATCTGTGCAGTTGGTAAAAATGCTAAACTGATGGACAGTACATACAGAGTCCAGACGGGTGTACACCGAGGAGAAGAACGAAAAAATACCTCCAGCTGGAAATACTGGTTGTGGTAAGCTTTCTTCCAGAGTAGCTATTTCTTTTGTGTGCTGTGCCCGTAAAGCTAACTAGCCAACCCGGAAGCTAGCTTGCCCGGACCGCAGTGCTGTTTCCATAGTTACGCTCGACTAATCTTTAAAGTGAAGCAGGAACACATCTAACACAAACACATCTATCAAAAGCTAACTTTTGAAGTGATACCGATTATTTTAGATTTTTTTCTTTGTATACATTTTTAATTTGTTTTAATTAATATATATTTGTGTTGTGTAATAGCAGGAATTGAAAGTAACAAATTACATCTACTCAAGGTACTTTAAGTATATTATTGCAATACTCAACACTGAAACAATTCTTCAAACTAAAATGGTAATGGCTTAATATACTTGATGAATCAGAAACTATAAGCCCAAAAGAATGGGTCACAGTTTGGACAGCTTACAAACAACTTTGAAAGTAAAAACAACATTTGCAGTAGGTTAATTTTCTGTCATGTCATATATCAGGGTGAAATATTAAATTTAACTTTATTTGACATTCTCTATTAATCTGGTCAAATACAACATGCTTATATAGAACACTGACTCAAAGATAATATGAAATACATTTTCACTGGTATCTTTAGTAACAACATATACAGTGCTAAAGATATTTATTAGACCACCTGTCATTAAAATTAGAACACCTAAATATATCTTAGAAATCTTTAAAAACTTGTTTAAAACCAAAATGTTTTTGTAATTGGACATACATTTTGAAGCAGGAATGATTAATTTCAAACTGAATTCACATTTTTATACCTAAATTTAAGCCGCTCACTGGAGTTCCCTGAGAAGACAAATTAATCAAGCATAACATTCAATCACTGTAAGTAATTTTTCTGTTCAGCAATGTAATTAAATAACTATAATTTGACATCTTAATCAAGAAACAATAATGGACAATAACAATATAACAATAATGCTTGACTATTTTGTCTATTTTGTAGAACAGTAAATTTGAATATTCATTGATAACAATAATAATTATATTTTAGCATTATAAATGTCATTTTGGTTAAAGGGCTTCTACATTCAGGTGCATTAACCATTACAGAAACATAAATAATTATTTTCGTTACCCATGCTGCTAATTTAGGGCAGCTGTGGCATAAACCTTACATTGGTGGTGCTTTAATTAATTTGTTAAGGAAAAAGTGTTACTCCATGACTATACTATACTATTTTGGTCAATGTTAGTATACAGTACGTTACAGTACTATTATACTTAAGTAACTGGTTGATACCTTACCGTCCAGCTGCATTCATTTTCACACAACACATAAAGGGGTGAACTTGAAATACTCAGTATTTCATTTAGAAGTACATTCTGAATAAAGTGCTTCCTACTTTTGTGTAGTTTATTCCTAGAGTGATACTGTTACTTGTATTTGTGTAAAATTTCATCCAAGTTACTTTTGTTATACTTAAGTATAATAGTTTTTTACTCTTGCAACCTCTGTGCAATGGAAATGTGAAGAATATAGGTATATCCCCTCAAAGCCACTTTTGGAGAAACTTGTTTAAGACTAACTACCAAGAACTGATCAAAAGACAGAAGTGGTTATACGTTTTTATTTGCAAATTTTAGACTTTTTCCTGCAGTTTTTGCTTTTAATGTCTTTATTGAGTTTATTTATAGATTTTGGTAATAACGAAATGTAAAATAACCCATTTCCGTATAATTTTGTATCATTTACCATATAGCTGCATTTACAAAGAAAAAAAAACATTTTCAACACACCAACAAAACTATCACCTAGTCTATTCCACCACCAACTTGTCAGTCTGACATTAGTCCAAACATTTTGGTGCATTATGTGACTGGAGTAATATCACGTTTAAAAGAAAAGCCTTTAATTTCCTCCTGTGACCAAATATAGTCATGACACTCTCCCCCCAATATCATATGTTTTTGATACATTTTACAAGGATTTTGTGTTTAATTTCCACAAATTAAATGACAAAAAATATCAAAAAAGGTTTGATTGGTATTAAGTAAAGGCATTCCAGTTTAAATCCAATTAATATCCTGACAGTTTTACAGCAGCAGTTTTTTAATGTTATAGGTTTAATTATACCCATGGATAAAGTGATATTAAATGCTTAACTTGTTATGAGGGTTTATCAGTTCAGGAAGTTTAAAGTCTAACAGAGCAAAGAGTGATTACCTGGATACATGCTAGGGGGTTGATTATGTGATTAAGAGCATGTGTGCTTTATGGTTTACCTTAAATGATATCTAAAGGTCAACACAGTGAGGATTACAGCATGGCAGGACTATAGCGGACTCTTGACCTTTTGCATTGGATGTCACAAATCTGCTCCACCACTGGCTGACCGGAAAAGGAATATATTTACTGGAAACCAGTGCTAAATAAAAGCTCTTGTCCCGTAATCTCTAATCCAACCAGGGTAACATCCTAGTATGCAGTAAGGTGTGCTAGAAAGCCTTAGCTGTTAGTAGTGGATGCCGATGAATCATTTTATGTAACATAACACATAGTATAATCCATGGCAACATTTTCACTGAAGCACTGGATCGGCTAATGTAAGAGACAGTGTGATGGTTGAAAATGAGACTTCCTATAAGGATGACTTTCAACCAAATGAGCTGTTAATTGCAGACAGAAAACTTGCGAATGCTTGCTTGTACAGTTAAACATTAAAAACACATCAGATGATCATACTTCAGTGAAGTACAAAGATGTGTCAGTAAGGTCAGCTACAAGGCTTTGTATGCTTTAATATCAATGCCTGTTTGCTGAAAATCACCTCTTTCAGTCTGATCCTGTCTCTGTTTGTGAGCATAGATGAGGTACCTTGCTCATTGGATAGTTAATGATATTTGTCTTTGGTAGACTAATGTTGTTATGTTACTTTTGGGTGCTTTTATGGCTCCAAAATTGATTTCCAACATAATTATTGGCCGAAATACATAGTGACCTTTTGACAACAGCTGTACTTAAAGCATCCATTGGGTGAAGTCTTGTAGTCACATGTCTGCAAAATAAACTATGTGCCGACAAGCAGAAAACAGGTCAAATATAAAAGTGATTTATGGAACCTGGAAGCACCTGTTTAACCTTAATTGCTAGGTTGCTGGTACTTTTGTTTGTTAATCTAGCCATACTGTAACCAAGCCCCTAACCCAAACACAATGGTTTATTCCAGCATGTTAGCCTTTTGTATCGGCTGCACTCTTTTAAATGAATGAGATGAAAGGTTAAACAGCATAAGTCATTGTTAAGAGCTGCGGACACCGTCTTAGTGAATGCTTCTTAGTCGGAGATAATCTATATGATTAGGTCTTACTATTTCAGGCTTGTGGTCATTAACTTAAGTCCCTTTGCTGACAACTTAAAGCTGTTAAATAGATCAGGGTGAGTTATTACTACCTAACAATACAACCCTATAGAGGCTGGCAGGCTGTGATCTCTTTGTAAGATGTCTTGCATAATGACAAACTAGCAGTGTGGGAAATGACTTCTCTGTTTTCAGGGTAGACTACCAGCACAACAGATGTTATGTTTTTCAAGAGGTAAATCAATGAGTGAGTGACATGACAGATATCAGAAAAAAATATGAAAATAATTTCAAAAAAACTTGAAATATTGTCATCTAGGTTTATGTAAACTTCCCATATGTTGGGATTTGAATTGAGCATGGTAATTATTGGGTCTTTTGACAGAAATCCATTCATAGAGAAAGCTGACTAGCTCTCAACATCCAACGTGAGAGTTGACCATGGGTCAAGTATTGACGCCTGTAGGTGATTACCGCTGGCTGCAGGTGTCAACCACAGTATCTATTCTGAGCTGCAGTCTAGCACAAGCAGTGGCAGGTGTTGAGCATCGAGGGGATTTGCAACTATTAGCTTGGTAATTATAAAACACTAGCCAACACTTTAGACCATCAGGAGGGGATTTGCAACTATTAGCTTGGTAATTATAAAACACCAGCCAACACTTGAAGCCAGCAGTAAGCATTGCAGTCAGAGCTTTAGAGCAATTGGAGTGTCTTGGATAACATGCATAAGAATGCTTACGGTTACCTCTGGATGTTGTTGGAGGAAACAAAACAGATGTCAATCAAAGCTGGGTCTGATATGTGCACAGAATTATTTCTCAATAGAGCAAATTGTTGTTTTTTTTTTAAAGTTTTTATAACTGAGACTTTTGTTGCTGATTAATAAGATTGTGGGCACTATTTTAATGCTGTGTTTTGTCATTAGTGTTTGAAGCTGCGTTCATCTGTATTTTGCCATCTGTCCAGTTCACAATCCACGTACTAATCTCTGTGTAAAGAGGTCTGGTTGTACTGCCTGATTGTACACTGGCATGTTTGGATGAAATGAGTATCAGCTCTCTAATTCTCTGTATAACCAGAAGGATAGTGCTTTTTTATCTACACAAAATTCATTCAGATTGCTTAGCCTGAACTTCACCTCACTCATTCTCTTTCTTCATTGTGCCTCTGACCTCACTTACAGGGCACTGTGTGAAATTAGACCATGAAGGATCAAACTTGTACACTAGTAAAGCATTCACATCAGAAACAGTCAAAAAGTACACTGAACACTCACACATGAGTGCAACAGCCTAACCCCAATAATTACTGAAATCTCCAGACACACGGGTAGTATATGAGAATGTTAGATTTGTTCCACAGCAAATTAAGGGTAGACTGTAACCATCTATCTACCTGTTTTCTAAATTGTTATCGCCCCCGTATTCTGTAACACGTGTAAAACATGCTTGACAGTGCATGTGGAGAAAAAGGTTGTCGGTGGACCTGATATTTATGTTTTGAGTGTGCATGATGACAGAACTTGGAAACAAACAGAGGCACTCCATGGTTCAGCCCTTTGTCTTTTTATAAACTTAATGTGATGATCGAATGGTCCAGTATTAAATGTTGTGCTGTTGTACTTTCTGGGTATGGAGAACAAACTAAGTGGTTAAAGTGTGTTGAAAACTAATCAGTGTATGCTAATCATGTTTAAGTGTCATTTATATGTTAGGAACACACTGACCACAGACTTTGGACATTAGGCCAGGTTTTAGGCATACCACTCACAACAGGAATATGCCAGCTTTGCACCTAAACACAATTTATTTTTCGATCAACACAGGTTCCAGTTAATGTGCTACTTAAACAAAATGTGCCCTGAGCATGAAATTTTAACTACTTAATGTGGAAAAAAGGAAAGACACCTACACTGCACACCAAAACACTTTCTGCTGGGCATACAGCAGGGCCATAAATTTGTATAGTTCAGCCAAATTGACGTATTTTGGCCACTTGCTGTTGGTCTGTAAAGCCACACCAGGCACTAACCTTTTCTGTGATTTCTCTTGTGATGTCACTGGTATGTAGAGCCTCAGGATCACTCAGCACATCGTTGTAGGCCGGGTCCACAACGGTTACACTGAAGTCCACAATATACTCAAAGTACTCTTTTTTCAAGTCCTCTTGGATCTGGCAAAGAAAACAAACAATATTGATTTTTAGCTAGCACCACCTCATGCAATGTTAAAAATGGTAAAGCGTTGCAGGATTCTAACGGTAATTTATCTTACCACTTCAGTCTCAGTTGGAATTATGAGCAAATGGGGTGTCCAGGTGCCTGTGACAAAACAGGAAGCCCCCAGTTCATTTTTGTTCTCTATTATCAAAACGTGGTCATAGTTTTTAAGATGAACAATTTATATATTTGTTTTTTAGTGGTGCCGATCTGTCAAACTCACATTCTCTATCCGGGTCTGGTGTTCCAGTTTCAACTCTGGAAATAAAAGAATAAAGTCAGAGTTCAGGACACTGTGTTACTGAGGATAACAGCTGTAAAATATGGTATAAAGATAGTGCATACTTCTTTAGATGTTTTGATTGTGATATGATTCGCAGTTACAGGAGGTGATTACATTACAGTGTTTCTGCCACACAGATTATACTTGGGTGAGCCAGATATTTTTACAGCAACCTCAGTGTTTTTGTCAGATATGTTTTATTTGTGAAAATTTATTTATAATCAACATTTACATACATTAGAGAGACATCCGCCTGTTCATCCCTCCTGTAACTTTACAGATTAAGTCATCTCATATAAAACTTGAAGCTTAAAAAACTGTTAAGCATTTCTCTGCAGCTTCTCCCAATCAATATGATTCTGCTCTACTGCTCTCTAAGATGACATTTACAAACACTAGACATTAGCAATATGAAACCTATACACTTTAAAGTAGTACTTTAATTGTAGATATGATGGTGCAATGATTTTTAACAGGAAAAATGGGTCCTTCAGATTTCCAGAGGGAGACTAGGTCCTCTGCTTTTAGTACCAAGTAACTTTGGCAGTGGGCTGCAGTCTTGAACTAATCCATACACCAGCTTCCTACCAAAAATTACCAGTGGGCTCTTCAAGTGCAGTTTAATATGGCTGAGAATATGAAACATCAAAACATGGCACGCAACAACAAAAGCCTTAAGCCTTTTAAAATTCTTAACCTATTATGAAACTGTGAGAGACACCACACATTAAATGATAACAGACTAAACAGTTTTGTTCTTACAGTGTGTTTGCAATAAGATCATCAACATGGCACACCACTCATGCGGACTCATTTACCAACAACCAGTCTCCAATCTCACGGCTAGAATGTTGTGCATCTCTCCTTCTTAGTTCAGTTACGGTACATTTTGCAGGACACACTGTATTAACATTTGTGTTTCTTGTGCTTCCTTTAGCCAGCTTACTTCCTCTGTGTTCTCCTCACACAGCAAGATGTCTGATTATAGAATTCAACGTTTGATATTTAGTATTTCACATTAGAGCTAATTAGTGAGGGTGAAATCATTCCTAACACACCCTGTGTCACCGTGATGATCTTTTAGACCATCAGATAATTGAGCATTTGCTGACTTTGATCAGAGAGACGGCGTTTAGCCCCAAATCTGACCTAAGAACTTGTAGTTTGTGCCTCAATTAAGAAACAGAAGGGAAGTTTTAACAATAAGTTAAAAAGAGAGAGGGGCCAGACATTTTTTTTTTTAGGTGAAAAGTTACATATTGTTGCTTTCAAGTGGAGTCAACAGATGGAAAGTTTTTGGTTTGCATATTGTATCTTCAAAGTGTACTTTATTATAAAAATGGTGCACACACACATAAATCTAAGATTTCACCAAAAATAAAGAAACACTGATTTACGTACCCTTCAATCTCAGCTGCCATGGCAACTCTCTGGAAATAAGAGACACAATATTAACTGTAGCTGCTCCATAAGAAAACAGACATACAATCTAAATAGTGATGTAGTTCTCACTCGTATTCATCAGTAATGGTGATTTTTTTTTTTTTTTAGTTTTGGCAGTGCTGAACTCACTCTGGCCACCATGTCAAGATGCTCCTGAGCGCTGCTGAAGTTCCTCGCCAAGTCATCCATACAGAGGTTTTCATGCTGACAGGTGAAGACCCAAGCTCTGTACTCTTCTGAGTCAGGAACTCGGTCGAAGAAGATCCGAAACGCCTCCCAAATCGCCTCCTGACATACTGAGAAAATGGCACTTCACTTAGCAGGTATTTTACTACTGGCTATGACAGAAAATGAAACAATACACCAGAACTCACAGTTTTGTTATTAATATGAGCACAAAGAGGGAGACATTTTATATGTTTGCAACAAGCACATGCATGCCTTAATTACAGAATGGAGAAAATAAGCAGGTGAGGATAAAGAGGATTGAGGGTATTGGTCTTGGCATCTCTGCAGGTGGTCAATTTGCAGTGATTTAAGGATTTGCCTTTCAGATTAGCATCCTATTACTTCAAAGAAACATTTCAGCACAGCTTCACATATAAACACAGCATGTTTCACCACAGTTAATCACAAAAAATGTGTGATATGATTATGGCTGTTTTAAGTTGCTGAACGCCTGTGACATTTTTGTAAATATTAAAATCGTGAGCACAAAGTCCCCCTGAAACACTCGTATGTTTTATGGGCCTCTGAGGCAGAAACAAGCTCCACATTGGCCAATATCATGGTGCCTGTGGGAAATTTCTTCTCCAACTAACTAATTTCTGGAGCGATGCGATTACCTCCAACACACCAAATGAATCTGCTTCCTTTTAAAATCATACGCCACAGCAGCTGTAGCGAAACAGTTAGAATTACTGAGCTATAAAAAGAGTCAAGGTGGAAGTGTTTCCTTCAGCATCCCACCTCTCATGGACAAAAGAATATTTGCATACTTGCTTAATTACATGAAGTGTCCCTGAAGTATTGGAAACCAGCTTTAGTGCGTCATCTACAATTGTCCAGTCAACATCACCAGGCTCTTAATTAAGACCACGTGTAGGGAGGCACATGTACATGTATTTTACATGATTGATCATTGTTAGAGATTCAGGGAACTGAATTTCTTTCTGTTGTCTTTGCGATTATTTTGTAACTTCAATTCACATAGACGCTGAACATTTTGTAAATATTTCAGTCCCATTTTGACATAAAGTGAGTTAAAAAAAAAATAGAAAAGCACTCGGAGAGCGCAGACCTCCGCCAAGATACAATACTGGATCACCATCCGATATACGGCCGAGTCTCCGCTCATGTCTGTCCATGTGGAGAACTCCTCTGCTGGCATTGCAAGGGAAGCTGGGTAATGTAGTGACATAGGCTTGAAAAACGTTGACGCAAGTTTGCAAATAAACTACAACTCCCATAATGACGTAAAGGGGGAAGAACCCTCAGAGCAGCCAAGGAGAAATGAATGGGATTTGCCATTATAAACTTCAATGTTTTTTTGTGACCTCAATCTGGATCGGATCCGGATGAAATTTATCGTGATGGTAGAGTCATATTATATATATTGTAACTTATGGGAATTTTGTAAATTTTGGGAATGTTTTGTATCCAGAAAAATATGTGGATCACCACCAAAATGTAATGACTTCTTCCTTGGACCAAACCACACCTCCGGTAAAATTTTCATGTAAATCCATCCAGTAGTTTTTGCGTTACCTTGCAAACAAACAAACACACAGACAGACCCTGGCGAAAACATAACCTCCTTGGCAGAGGTAATCAGTGAACATCCCAGGGTCCAGAAACATCTAAAGAATATGTTACCTCTGAGTTTGTAGTAGGTCCGATGGCTGCCGATGACTTCTTTCATCGTCTCCTGAGGACATACTTTGACACCCGAGTGGAAGATTGCCGACCTTTTTGTCCGATGTCTGCCCTGCTCTGCTCTGGCATTTGTTGTGTGTCTGATTGGTCTGGAGGCTTGTAAAAAGTGCCGGTACTTCACATCCCTGAGTCCAGAAAAGCTGTTGTCCTGAGGATCTAAAAAAGCAAAACATGTAATGTAAGTTTTACTTTTGAAGAGCTACAGGTTCAAAAAAAGTTTCCTGAAAATGTCTTCACTTATTTTTGGCTACAAACAAACATCTGCACATATCACAAAGGCAAAAACACTTTTCTAAAATGCTCAGTGACTTTCTTTATTTGGTTGAAAGGTATCAGTTTGTCAATTGTGAAACTTTGCTGCAGCAAAATTGTTGACTGTGTGATTGAATTTGTTATTTTAATGCTCCAAACTCATATTCTCATCTTGATTGCTAGAGTATATCTGAACTTATTTTTAGGTAAACTTGTATCTTTAAAATATCTTCCCTCAATGGTGAACACTAAGACAAAATTAGACAGAAAGTATTCAATTTAAATGGGATTAATAGTTATTATATTACAGAACTGAAGCAGACTGTAGATTTCAAGTGTCCTCCTTCTGGTTTCAGATGCAAATTCTATTCTGTACCGTTTTCAGAGGATACAAACCTCATCATGTCTTCACATATTGAGCCCTGACAATAACTGCATGATGTAATTAGGGTTAACTCAGAGAGTGATCTGTATTTGTTTACATCCAGCTTGTCAAACTAGTGTTTATAGTTGTGTTGGACAAAGTAGAGGTTTTATCGGAATGCATGACACTGGATGGTGTTCAATTTTTGCCCAAGCAATTATTGGCTCAACTAAAGACACCTTCCCTTTCATTGTTGAGAATACCAAGTCTCTTCTGTTTAAGAATTTACAGTTTCATTTTCTATCATCTACACTCTGCAAAGCAGTAGTCAAGAATAGTTAACAATTTTTCAATGCTCCGCTTAAGATCTATGAAGCACTTGTAAATAATGTATTGATTATTTTAAAACACAGGTAGAATTGCTTATTTGAAGCATGAGTGAAGCACTAGCTAAGCATTAGTAACGCACTGGTAAATACGTAACTCGTCTACTGTAAGACACTATTAACCAATTTATAAGTGATTTATTTATACAGTTATAAATGCTTCATCAATACATTACTAAAAATTTGTATCAAATAAAGAAATTGATTACTGGATGTAAAAATGATATAATGACTTTTGTAGGTTTACATGTATGATATTAAAAATCATTTTAAACCATATTAGTAAAATCAAGCTTCATTTGTCTGTTTATGGGCTACCAATAGCCTTAAAGCATCTTGCTGACCAACAATAAGTTCTGTAGTTAGCAAATTATAATGTGCCACAAATAGTGAGGTGTACGTTTTCAAATAAGAACTAGTTGTAATGCAGAGAGGTTACCCCACTCTGACAGAGTGATTCAAATCAGAAAAAATCATCACAAGTGCATCAGACCACAGACATAATTTCTTATAACCCACACAAAAGTTGAAGGAATAGAGTAAAAAAAAAAAAATCCTCATCTGAGGTAGGTTTGCTGGTTCTCTTCAAAACTCCACAAACTGATTTGAAACATTATCGGTGATTCTGCCAACACGAATGATACTGCAGGTATACTGCATGTTAATACCTGTATTGGCAGAAATTTTAAGTCCTGCCCATAATAAGCTTTTGCACTATTATCTGCTTATGCCGATATTTTTCAGATATTGGGCATCCTCTAACAAAATAACAGAGTTTACAGAGATGCAAGATGGGTAATGTTGGATCTAGTGCTGTCAGACCTTATCCCATTGCTAGAGCGTACCACAGCAGAGTAAAACTGATTTGTGTAGTACCAGTGGATGGAAAGGTCACCCTTTGTTAGTTTAATATAATTGTTTTGCAATACTCATCCAGACAAATTCCTTGTAAACCTATTTGGCAATAGATCCAGACTGTGATCCTGTGACTCTGAGTAAAGTGCCTTTGACACTGATGCCGTGCTCTGTAGCTTTTGGGTTGTCTCAACAGGATGGTAAGTGAAAGGGGAATTCCTGTGAAATATTTTGGAATATTTGAGCAGTTTCTGTCAAGTTTGTGCCTTTTTTAAGTGCTCTCAGTTATTTTAGCTTTAAATGAGGATGTCAGGGGCTTGAAGCTTGTGCTGATATGTGAAGGATATAATTTTAAACAGACAGGTATGTCCAGAGAGCCAATGACTAACAGTCCCCTCTCTATCAGGAACCTTCCTCTGACATCCTTGGGCAAACTGCATCACTGAAGCAGCTCAGTGCCACACAGAGTAAGGATGTGTTCGTGCAAAGCATCCGGATAAGGAGCAGCAGAAGTGCATGTGCATGGATTTCACTGTCAAGGTATGTGCGTGTACAGCAAACCATGTAGGGATTAAACACAGGTACAGCTGACAAAAACAACCAGGTCACATGCAGTTGTTGCAGCAGAGTGTTGAACACAGGCAGGCAAATTTCCTCAGATTATTTAACTGAGAGGGTGCACACAACCTGAGTAAACAGCCCTAATTTTCTGATTAACCGTAGTAAAGAAAACAACCTCAGCTGCCCTTGTGAGGCTTTACTGGAAGGTAATTCCACACCATTACCCAATCCAGTAGCACTCTCCCTGTTGAATAAAGCAGTTTAAGAACAAAGGCACTAATTGTGATGCCAGGTGGCAAACCTCAGAGGACTTTATAAGTCAATAAGCCAGGATTTATGAGCCCCAAAATAAAGACTGGAGGTCATTGGACTCAAATGACAATCAGTGCCTCCTCTGGATTAAGAAACATAATGAAGGTTAGAGAAGAGGTAAAGGAGAAAGTTCATGTGTGTAGATTATTTAAGATCTGTTAGATTGGCATCTGGCTCAAAGTATAAAGCTAAAAATGCTGCATCTTAATACAGATAGACAAAATGGATTTTTCTGCATCGTCACAACAGCTGTCGAACTTTGCTGGCTCAACTTAGTCATAGCTTGTATGACTTTGGTGAAATATATTACTCAAAAGAGTGTACTGTATATTTTATACAAATGGAAACCATTATAAAGCACACTTATCAAGCTGGGTAGTATTCTATTATTGAAAAATCTGGTTTTATCAACCAACACCCTAAGTTCACAATAATGATTATAAAAGTCACCAGTACCACACATTTCATAAAGCCAGATATTAATTAAATAAGAATTCGCCTCTGTTCATTGTTTATTGCAGACCAGGCTTGCTGTTCTACTTTTTACCACCCTTTCTCCCTCATTAGGCTATAATCAGGGAGGTCCCAGGCAAATAATTTCAGATAAAGTTAATGGAAACTAAGCCAGCGTCTCACCAGCTAGACTAATCTCAATAAGCACTCAGAAAGCATTCAAAATTGAGCACTCTTAATTCATTGTAGGATCCCAGCATCATCTCTCTGTCAAAGTAATTTTTACCTTCCTTTCCTCAGTCAGGGATGGCTTGGTGTATGCGTGATGGACTGTTAAAGTTGTTTAAGTTTAAGTAATGTGTCCTCTCAGAGATACTGTGGTTGCCTTAAAACACTTGTTCTGTTCTGTTCTGATATTTTGTTTTCTGCCTTGCTGTGCAATAAATCCAAAGCTGTGGCTGGAGAAGTATCTTTAGATTTTATACACTTTTCATTTTCTCACAGCTCAAAGTTAGTTTGACAAACCTAGAAGCTTTGGTTACAGATGTAACAGTGCTGGTTTAAACACTTTCACCTGTATTTATTTGTGCGGGTGGCACAGTCTTCAGTTGATGTTATTGATTTTGATGTCACCGTCAGTTTTAACACGTTAATTTGGCAGCCTTGAATTAGCAGTCACATTGTAACATTTGTGAGAGACAGTTCAGTTAGAGGCCCTTGCCAGCAAATAAGGCAAATGCAGACACACACACTTACACACTGACTGAACAGCACTGCAGACACTCTGTGTAAAGCCCTGAATGTGTTTACGAGGAATGTATATTAAAGCAGTAAAAGTGCGTTCTCTTCTCTTACAGTTTAAAGCCCACAAATATCAGCACATTGAGCTTGCTCTCTTTGCAGTGTCTCTTTCTCTCCATTGGCTTATCACAGGCTGTGTGCTGAAATGCATCTACGCCACTGGTCTTTATCAAACCACTGCAGGGATTTAAGTGTCTATTGCAATTGGCCAAAAAGTTTTCTATATGTGAGCTCAAAGCCACGACTTGTTTAAGTCAAAAGTATGTCAAAAGAAAGTGGCTTAGGCTGTGAGAGGGTCTTGCGAGCAACATAGCAGCAGCACTGTGGGGCTCAATGGTGGCTGTAACATTTAAAGCTCTGTCATTGTTAAGGATGGATCACCTGATAAGATCTCCCAGTAAAAGTCTTCAATAGTTTGAGACCAAGATTTTTTTATTTTGTTCTGTCAAACCAGTAAATTTAATGCTTTTATAGCTATAGATTGCCACAACTTTGGAGCGGAAAAACTTTAACTTGAACACACTTGAGCACACAGAGACTTATTTAAGCATCTCCCTGAAACTTTATGTACAAAATATGTGCTGTTAATCACATTAGAGCAAGAGTGGGCAACTGGCGGCCTGAGGGCCACATGCGGCCCTTCACCTCACTCAATGTGGCCCACCAATCATTTCCCATAAAAAAAAAAAAATAATAATAATAAGAAGAAGAAGAATTATATTCATTTTTTTAAAATAAAATATGTCTACAAACCTTAGATTGCTAGTACATGTTTTGTTTTTTACAAGTCAGTGAAGAAATCACTTTGCTATGATTGTATCTCTAAATATCTTTTATAAGGGAATTAAAATATGATATATAGTGTTAGTAAACACAAGATCGGAGCGATAAAGGTTATATATTTATGCTTTAAAAATTGGTAAACATTTGTTCTTTTATTGCATTAAAAAGAAGCTTAAATTGGCTTTAGTTATGTGCCATGCTTGTTAAATTGAATTTTTAATTTTGTTTGAGATAAAATATATCTTGTTGGTATAATACTTTTTTGAAGCTTTATATTTGCTATATTTTTTTTTTAATTTTTGTATTTTTTTTCCTCATTGATAGTGCCCGACAATGTGTTACAGTGCGGCCCTCAGGCACTGAAAAAAAAAATTATGCAGCTCTCTTGGTAATCTACGTTGCCCACCCCTGCATTAGAGGCTTTTATTTAGAAAATAAAAACACACATTCCACACAAGCAATGCTGTGACTATTTGTCAATTTGTTCCCTAGCATTCATTTAATGTCCTTTGTTTACATCCAGGTAGGAGGACATTTTTCAGCAATCCAGTACCTACTAATAGAAACTAAAGGGATGACTAATGGTGGGCAGCTACATGAAAGTTTAGACGGAGCAGTTGGAATAGACTTCAGGACTTGGATAAATTAAAATAGATAAATAAGTATTAGCTTTACTGCCTTGCAAATCTGGTGCTGACCATGTAGTAATCAGTCTGTAAACGCTTGGGTGCTTAACCACACGCATCCCCACATACTGTGTTGCATTTATTTGAGAAAATGCTGATGGAAGCTTAAGTAAATGAATATTTTGTAGTGTTGCTTTGATTGAAAGACATCATCAATTTAAGAAAACATGTGAGCAGCAGAGGTTGGCAGAGTGACTCTTGGGGTTTGGGTCCGTACATTACAGCCACTTTTTTCACAGGCTGATTGCTAACTAATGTATTAAAGCTAGCAGAAGTGTGAACTTAACATGCCAAAAACATGTAGCACTAGACACAGCTGCACATTGTGGACTTGGCTGAGCACAATCAAAACTGTTAAGGATGATGTGAGCCCTTTTTCCCTCTAAAGGAGCCCCAGACACAGAGTGACACTTGCATACCAGTCTAACTTATGAACCAGATTTTACAGTATTTAAAAATATAGACATAACTGATGCATATTTTCAGGTAATATCTACAGTGTCCAACAAGGGAAAACACCCTGTGATGGCTTAAGACATTTCTTTAAAAAAAGGGCATAAAAAGTCAGTGACTATAAAACAAATCCCAAACAATACAACAAGTTTAATAGAAATAAGATAATCAGCAGGAAGCAGAATCAAACTGTATGCATCAGCAGAAAATGACACAAAAGATGCTAATCCTAAAATACAACCTCTGAAAAAGCAGTAGCAGAAAAAGTACTGTATATGTCGTCAGTGAATAAAGTTTCTGGGCCTTTAGCTTGAGAAGGAGAGAAATTCTTTACGAGGGATATCTGACTTTCTTAAAGGACATAGTTTTGCAGGTAGAGGAAAAGGCCAGCCTGGGAGAACCACTCCATCCAAATTATCAGGTCACTACAAGGACACAGAATACGGCAGGGATGTTTTTTGCTGAGTTTTGCAAAAACCCAGCTTGATCCCCTCTCAGGGTTAAAAGTAGGCACTGACTGATGCCCAGCCACCTTCCCTCCCCTCTTTGTTCTTCCCTGGTCTGTGAGTTTTTATGCTAATATGATCTCCGAGGTACCTGGGCACTGTTACAATAATGTCACTCCCAATTAAAGACTGCACTAAAATCCCTGGTGGACCGGGGCTTTTTTTTTGTTAACATTCGTCATTGAATGGTTGTTGACCTAGAACTTTAACAACGACAAATGTTAGGGCAGCACTTCCCTGTTTCTTGGTTTCCTGGCTTCGTGTTTGCCTGCATATAGTTTCTGTATTTGCAGTGTGTTTTATATGATATGAGGTATTACTCATATGTGTATTTTTAGCTTTGTATAATTTTTTTTGTGAAATAATTAAATAGTTTACAAGAACAGTACAGCCCAAATCAGTCGGTGCATTTACATAAAGCTTAAAGATGGTAAATTACTGTGTTGTGTGACTATAACTGGACTTTAAAATGTATGTAAACATATTCGTTGACTGAAATCATTCTAAGTAATATTTTTTAAGCCAAACTCACACACCCATTTAGTGTGGGTGAAAATTTTACTTCTTTTGAATGTTTACACCCCACTCACACAAACATGCATACCTCACACAGTCTGCACACAGGGGTTTGACAAAACAGCATGAATGCACAGCATGAAAATTCGCATTGTTCCCTGCCTTAAATATTGTCTTAGGCTGGTGAAATCTATCTTATTTGTGCCAAAACAAAAAGTAAAAGGCATGTAAAAATGAAATAGAGCTATGGATCTGTTTGTGGTTTTGCTGTAAGAGTAAGTATGAATCGCTGAAAGAAGGTGTGTCACAACTTTGAGTAGTGAGGCTAGTAGGGTCGGATATCATCTGGATTTTAAGATATTAGTGCCTAATTAATAAGTTAAAGAGCCTGTATCAAATTTTTAGGAGTTTCGTTTGGCCTTTAGTGTGCTTAATATGTGTCCTCCACTTGATTGAGCACTTCTATGAACAGGACAAAAGTCAGCAGCATGACGAATTCTCCATCTCTTTGCGATGCTAGTAGTCGCTGAGTCACCTTGTTCCACAGGTCTTCCCAAATAAACATACCAGTGAGACATCCTACCATTGTTGTGTCAGCAGTTTGTGCCCATTGCCTATTTGTGGCAAGCCCGGTGCAGAATAGTAATGGTAGAGGGAAGGCAGAGTTGTTGACAATATGGAGCAGAGCAGTGCTGAACTGACCAGTTACCACAGAGATGACCTGTCAACCATTTAGAGCAGAATCGACATGGGAAAGAGAGCCTTAAAGGGTCAGGAGCTCTAACAGAGCATCTTAGATAGAGTGAGAATAGAGCTGTATCAGGGTACTCTGTATATGATAATAGGAAGTTTTTTTCAACATTTGTGAACATGCCCTTGCAGTCGTCAAAAATGTGCATCAGCAAAATTATGGCAAAATATGGGCTCTTCAAAGCAGTTCCTGAACAAATACTTTTAAAAGAAAAAGAGTGGTAAATTCAAACACTGGAGACTGTCCCCGAAGGAGAGGGCAAAAACATTTAACATTTTACAGAATGCCTTCCTTATTTACTGAGCAGCAGAGACAAACCAGAAACGACGCAATAACAAAATTTACAAGAACAGTGTTTCTGTTGGGTCTATCATTAGGATGGTAACAAAATAAGACAAGTATTGATAATGTGAAAGTTATCCCAAAAGGCCAATTTCATTAAATTTACAGAAACTAAAAGTCATTTTTTTCTTTGAAAACTGATTCTAAAACATGCATGAGACAGAACTGACATAAATACAGTTTAAAAAAATAAAATATGTTGAAGCTTAAATATATAGTTTTTCAGGTGATCAGTTTGGATCTTTTGATTGATCCAGTTATTCAGGAAACCAACTATGTTCTTAATAAACCCTTCTAGAAATGCTACAGACATTCCAATATGCACTATATGTTTAGCATGCTAAAACAAAAATACTATTTCTTTTCTTTCTTTTTTCTTGCATTTCAAGAATCCCATTTTACATAGCCAAATCTCCTAGTAAAGTGGATATTTTAAACACCTTTTGTTAAAGAAATGGTCTAATTTAGTCAAATTTCCAGTTCCTTGGCACACTCTCAATGCACCATGAGCAGAGTCCAAAATTAACGTTAGCCAAGCACTGGATGCAGGTACATTTTCCCTTCTGTGGCTAAATCAAAAAGGATTATGTGCTCCGTTGTGGTTTAAATTTGTGTACCTGAAAAGTCACATTTACTTAAATGCTGACAAATTACATTTTATTACCACTTTTTATTTCTTGGTTAGATAAAATGTCTTGTGATTGGACCATATTACAGGATCATGTCAACTAAATCCACTGAAACATATATATGTGACAGAAAAATACAATTAACTGTTATGGCACCTTAACTGGTGAAACAGAAAGTTACTCTGAAACTCTGCATATGAGCCTAGAGACTGTAAGCATGCCAGTCAGCTGGCTCAAGCCAAACTTCATCTTTTCTTGGGGGGAAAACCTGTCATGTATCAAAAACTTAAAATGAGCACAGTTGAACTATTTTCAATTTCTGTAATCTTGTCTATATCCTTGTGCTTCTTGAGTTTGCCAAAGTGAATTGAGCAGTGTACTGTAAGATATTAATTTAGAGTTTTCGCACTATTGGATTCTTACGGGACCTGTGTGACTTCAAATAACATTATTTTAATGAAGTTGCCAGAGGTTCTAATCAACAAATTACTTTTATCAAGCCTTTCATTTGGTAGGACTGATGGGGAGAAATGTGTTGAATCACAATGTAATACAATCGGTCATATGTGCTCTTTAAACGGTGTTCATCTCTTAAATGTGAGCTAAAATGAAGTCAGAATATTTTTCTTCTGTACTTTATTAATTAACACAGGTCTTGTTGATGTAGGCAAGAACAGACTGCGCTAATTACTGCATTGCACATAGACAATTACCTCGACAATAAACCATATTGTTTTTCTAAATCTAAATTTGGCCTGATGCCGAGAACATGCAAAAAATGTGTGGGCATTGATGTTGTAGCCATTAACTTTTGAGCAATTACACTCCCAGCTCTGACCGGCAGATCCTTTCCCCTGGTCTTACTCCAACCCTCAAACATTTCAGCAGGTAAAAAGTTACCCAAAGTCTAACCAAATCATGTGTGTTTTCAGTCACAGGCACGCAGGCAGGGAAAACACTTGAATGGGCTTTTGAGGAAGCGTATGCTTTAAGCCTGACTTGCACATGGAAAGACACGAGGGCCTGAGCGCGGGGAGGGAGCGTTTGATTGGGCCTTAATACCCAGTGCAGCCGTGAAAAGGCCTCACAGCAGAATTACAAGCCAGAAAAGATTAACGTCCTGCAACACTGGGAACAGAATGGCTTTTGTTTCCTGCAGGATAATGAGCTCACCCGGGCACATCCCACTCCGACGAGACAACTAGTGCGGATGCAAATGTTATCATTGTTGCACTGAAGTTATCTTTCTCATTCTCCATCTATTCAGTATCCCTGCCTGTTGTGAATATTCATGTCCAAGTGGTTCACTGAATGCTTGACATTTTTTCTCAAAATCAAAGATCTGTTTGAGTTTGATTAAGCATTTGTTATTTTGCAGAGTGAGATCTTGAAATAGCCGGGGCACACAAAGACCTCTATCTTTAAAACCTTTTGCCCTTGAGCAGGATCTTCATCTCTGAGTCTAATGCCATTCAGTAAACATCTCATTGATAGAAAACCTGCAGGAAGATTATCCTCTAAACTAACTGATGAGGACATGATTAATCTTCCCTCCTACTCTTTCCAAATTTAGATCTGTCCTAAAGCAGGTGCAAGAGAGACCTTTCAGATATCATTACATTGCTATTTAACTGACAGAAATGCATCTATATTCGCTGAAAGTTTGTTGAAATTGAGTTGTTCATTCATCCTCGCAACTTAGAAACCTTTGGAATGAAACACAACATCTCCTGCCAATTGTACACAGAAAAAATCTCATCTGTTTTCAGAAGACCCAGCCGGCTCAACAGGATTCTTACCTTTGATTTGACTTGCTTGGAGGGTAAACAGGCACAAAGAGAGAAAAAGTCCTGACTTCAAAAGCATGGTGGGCTAATTGATGTGGTGTTCAAGCCCTGAAGTTGTCATTTGTGTGGACACTCCTTCAAACAAAAGTTAAATCCAAAATCTCTTTATCACGAGTCCATTAGCAGAGTGTGCAGAAGGCTCCTCATCGGTGCTCACTTAGCCTTTTAGCACACAGTCCACTACTGTCTGTGCTCTGGCTCAGTTCTTCACCGGCTGTTTGGTCCTGGATGCTGCTGAAGCCCTGTAAACAACCGAGGTGGCTGCATGGATGGATGAGCAGAGGGAGCAATGGAGGGAGGAGAGCTTAAGAACAGAGAGATGATGCACCAGTTGAAAATTTGGCTCAGGAGATTCCCTCAGTGTGACAAGAGTGACGAGGTTAAAAAAGCAGGCTCCGCTCAGAGTCTAATCTCTTTACCTTCTTCTTGGTGCTTGTAATCCCTGAGTGGCCACGTGGCCATCAGGCCTCATCCTGTTAGCAGCCTTCTGGACCCTCATCTGTCGGCTGAACAAACTTGGGGATCTGCCAGCGGCCAAGACCAGATAACCGCTCCCTGCAGTTTCCCCCTCAACTTGATCACTGACACCAAGCCTCTTTGGGTGTCTGCCCCTACATGTCACTGTGCAGCGACCCAACTGCTCATGTTTTCTCTGTCAGCTCTGATTCCTCCGTCGTGGGCGGCCCCTAAAAATCCCTTCCTTTCAGGCCAGCGCTCTTTAGGTGTTAAGTGAGGCCAAGTTTGGTGTTCTCTTCAGTTATGCAGCTCCCAGTTAAACAATGAACCTTATTCTAGCTCTGCTGCACAGTTCATGCCTCTCTTCCAACGGTTTTGGTCATCCTTCTCTCTCACCAGCAATGCTTTCCACAAAATGGACAAAACATGATCTCCTCTTCCTCAGGTGTCATTTTGATGTACTTCCTCCAAATTCCTCTCAAAAAATAATCTTCTTTGGAGCCATCTTAAGATATCTTAATATAGTGTACTAAAAAAAACAGGATAAGGAACTGTTATCCTGCATGCCCTCTTTTCACCCCTCCTCCTCTCAGGACAACAAAGGTGATGACAGCAGTAAAGAAGTGAACTGAGACAGTTGAGCCATGTGGGGCCTCTCTTGTTTTGGTGTATCAGGGTGGGATGGCACCATGTTGCAAGTCTCCACCCTCACAGCTTCCTGTAAAGAGGATTAGCTGCCCTTGTTGGTTGGTAACAATTTGCTGCAGTAAATAAGCCCCTTCAAGAGCGACATAATCCAAGCAGTTCGAGTGTAATCTGAACTTTGAACTAATGGTTGCAGATTTTTTTGAGTGACATGTTTCGAAACTGTACTGATGGAGGCACAACAGTACAGGGACCTGCACAGTGCACACAGTCTTCATATATTTCAAACTTTCTCGGTAGCGACAAGAGTACAGACATTGTGTAAAATGTGCATAAAAACAAGATTCATTTATTTGCAAATTTCTTTTTAACCCATAGTTAGTTGAATACTGCACAAAGGCAAGATATGTAATGTTCAATTTGATTTTTTTTTTTTTTTTAAATATAAACTCGTGATGGATATATTGCTTGTAACTTCTTACATAATGAATTGGGAGGAGGGCAAGGAAAGACCAGGGAAGTTGTGGAATGTTATCAAACGCCTGAAACATTCCCCGAGTGAGTAGACAGGTAACAGATGGTGACAGATGTTAGCAGCATAAATGGATGTAAAACTGAGAGCTTATTTCAGCAAGAGCATGCAAACTCAGTTCAAGATGCACATCAAGCTAGAATGGTAAAGAAATCTCTTCTGGATACTTCAGGAAATAATGTTGAAAATAAATTTGTTTCCAAATGCTTAAAGAGTTCTGTTGTAAAAAAAAAGGTGATAAAACACAGCTGTAGCCTTCTCCTTTCTCAACTGTTTTAGAAAGATGTTGCAGATGTCTAACTCATGATATGTATATTTCCAAAAGAACAAAAAGATGTCAGTTTTAACATAAAACTTCTTGTCTTTGTGCTGTGTTAAACTGAATATGGGTAGAAAATGATTTTCAAATTCTCTCAAACTCTTTTGGGATTGGGGCTTGTGAGTTCACAATTGCCAACAGCTTTTAGTACCTAATTATAACCATCTATGTCATCCCAACAGAAATAAATATAATCCCAAATTTTCTTTTTTAATAACTGTCATCTAATTTATTTTAATTGGATTATTTTTCATGCCTGCACATCAACAGCTTTGAAAAGTGTGATGTAATATTAAGAGTAACAAAATCCGACTACGGAGGAGGTGTAACAAACAGGATTTCCACCCAGGAGACCAGGATTTGTGCTCCATGTGAAACCAAAGGTCCTTGTTGTCTTATTACATAAGGGCTAACTAAATCTTTTAGTAAACCTTATCAAGAATTTTGGGTGCTAAAACCTAATCAAACCGTGGCTAGTCACGTTGACCTTTGGTTTCACATGAGACACAAACACAGTACTCCTGGGCCAAAGAGCTTTCTGGCAAGAGACCCTGACCAGGGTCCATGTATGGTTTTAAAAGGCTGTGTCACTTCAGAAAAGAATGATCAACTTCTTGTCTGTTTTTTTGAATCTGACTGCATTTGTGTCTATTTGAAAATCTGCCATGAGACTGGTCTAGGTTCAATTAACGGTCACTCACTGTCCCTGCCTGGTGTCTGGGGCTGAGGAGGTAGTGCAGGTCAGCTTTTAGGGTTTAGCTGAAAACTACACTAATGAAGGTATTAAAGTGGTCCATGTAAGTAGTGTTTGGGTGTGTAGAACCAAAACAATGAGCTGAAATGTTGCAACAGCTTAGGTGGAGCTGGCACAGACTGCACAGTCGGATCATGACCATCCAATGAGGAGGTCACTTCCTTGACATAATGACGTGTATTATCATTTGACTCAACTTCAGACTTATATTTCAGATGCAGTTATTTACCACAACATTTTGACCACTTGCAAAATGAGATAAATCAAAAACAACAGCTCTGATGTTAAAGTAATTGTACTTTGTATTTATAAGGTAAGCTGAAATGTCTTATATTGTAAGATGTTTTCAATATATTTTATGCATGAAGGGGCAAATATTGGAAATACTTTAGATTAGGCGCTTCAGTGATCTACCTGCACCCACTGTGACCCACAGTAAGCACTGTTATCACCATTGTTTGCATAGCAACAGAAGTGTTGAAGCATGATAAGAGCCAGTGTCCCAATGATTTTCTTTGTCAGCAGTGCTAATAACCTCAGTTTCACAGTGCTTTTCACCAGCGCTGATTGTTGATAGGTTACGATTGTTGACTTATGCTTCCCTCAGTACTATCTGTTTTAAATCATAATTTTTCACAAACATAATCAAGGGAACATGAAAATTTGTATCTTGTCTTTAGTTACATCTGTAGGCCTTGATAATATTCTTGCAAATAGACAATCCAGATAAGTATCTCCTCCGCCATTGTTGTTTTAAAGCTAATACTTTCCATAAGTCCTCTTTTTCTTTGACTTTGATTGCTAAGTCTAGGACCAGTGACAGATTTACAATTTTAACTGTTTTTGAATAGAAGTGCATGCAGGTCTCAACTAGGGGTGTGCATTGGCAAGAATCTGCTGACATAATTCATATCGCAACACAGAGTGACGATACAATATCCATTATGTTGTGATACTATGAACAAGGTGATAAATCAAGGTTTGTTTTTTTACTACGTAGTCTTTTTTTAATCTTTGTTGTACTAACAACCCAGATTATTATATGCATATCAAATTAAGTTTCCAATCAATGTTATTTCTAAAAAGCATGGTCCCTATGAGCTGGATAAAGTTTATTGTCTGCCTCAGTGTCAAATATAACAACTAAAAATGTATCAATTCCAACCTTTTGTCCACCCAACCTGGATAGATAAAGGAAGTTAAATAAACATTATTTGATAAACATATTAACCTTGCACAGCAGCTGGACCTGCCTGATTCAATGTCTGTAACCAGGCAGATCCATTTTGCCAAGCTCCAATCTACAACGATTGTGACTGGCCCAAAGTGGCACGGCCCAATCAGTGTCCTTTGGAGCAACGAGTCAGATGACAGCAGGAAGTGACTGCTCATACAGGGATTAGCATTGACGCTAACAGCTTCAGTGTTAGCTTTATCAGATTGTGACCGCCTTCTTTTTCCAATGATAAACATATACCAACACCACAATCTTCATTTTTTGCAAAGTCTTTCACGTTCTGCCGGATATGCTTCTGGAAAGGTTCTGCCCTCCCCAAACACTTTCTATGGGCTGTTTCCCAGATAGACGAGTAAAATGTATTGAATGGTCCATCAGGTGTGCCAGATTATAAAGAAGGATTAAGATTTATGTAGGCTGTGTCAGGTTTCACTCATAACCACTCCTGGAATCAGTGGGTAACCACATTCATCAAAGAAGTATGAATCTTAAACTGTTATGCTAAGAAAAAGGATTGTGGTGCTACCACTGCTAGCATTAGCCACATTCAACTCTATGAACAAACTTCACACAGTTTACCTGCTAATGCTGTGCCCCCATGTTGAAGAAAGAGTGCTCTATTTGCACTGTTTTATAAACCAAATGCTTGTCAACTAAATTCAAATTAATTTGTTTAATGGTGTTTTTGCACTTCTGAATGCTAAAAAACCTTTTCTAATGGTTTTGTATTTAAAATGTGTGCAAGAAGTGACTAGATGGACACAAACCTTACGGTAGAATTTGTGGTATGGTTGTATTTGATTGAAAATCATTTAAGCTAAAACCTAATCTTGAAACCTCGATTACATTGTCCTCAGGCTCTTTCATGTTTTCATGTGAATTGTGTTAATGTTGCAAACTGAGCAACTTCCTGTCTTTCTTGGTCATGTTCCTGCTCATGTATTTGGAAAATATTGTTGATTGTGTGAACTTATTTCTTCATCCAAACTAAAAGATTTCCTGAAAATAAGACCAATATTTAATGCACTGTATTCATGATTATGATTATTTTTTAGTTAGTATTTGTTGAGTCGTCACAAGCTCCAACATTTGTTGTGTAATTTATGCTGACCCTTCAAGGATGAGACCCTGACCCAGATCTTTCTGGATTAGGGTCAGAGTCACAGATCAGAGATCAGATCTCAGTCAAACAGAGGCCAAGGGTTTCTTGTTCCAGCGGGGTGAAGAAAAAACAGAAACTGTACTTAAACATCAGAACATACTTCAGGTTAAAATTGTTCTTAAATTTGAACAATGCTTTTACTTTGACTGCGTCTCAGTCTTGTGTGTCAAAAGGGTTGTTTTGTCTCCTCCGTTTTCACGAGTGACTTTGATATTTTCCCAAGATAAACAAATCCTTTTCAGGCACAGCCAGGATTTTATTCTGACAAGATTGACCTTCTCCCAAAGGCTGATGACTTGAATCATTGTCCAATTAGGGAGGTCAGTTTAAATTATGCAACAGAGGGAAAGTGGTGCTTGCCATCTGTCGGAAGAGGTTATTTCATTAGGGACAGAGCTACAGTGACTCTGGCTGGCAGAGTCTGGCACAGCAAATGACACCTCTTCTTTTTATGTTTCATTTGAGGCTTTTACATTGAGAACTTGTTGAAATTTTTACTCAATTAACTTTATTTTATTTAATACTGATCAACTTTGCATGATAGTCTATGTCAATACAAAAAGTCTGATACAATTCATTTTTTACCTAAAATCTGGGTTAAAATGTGATCTTGAAGCTCTATCCTTTTCTTCTCATTCTCCCTCGAAAAACAGACTTAAAGGGATGCCGTAGTATTTTTGAAGTGGGTTGTGTGAGGTTTACGTCAGCAGTAAATATAACAGATCTGCCTCTGGAAAGAGAGAACTGACACAGGGGCAAAGCTTTACATTGCTACAGTCAGGGGCTAGACCTCTAAATGATTTTGTCAGTTTCAGGTGAAAACTAGTTTGAAAACAGCGTTGGCGTGATTGCAAAAAGTAATTGACATATTTACAACACTTAAATTTTTCTCTAACAAGCCTTTTATTTTCCTTCTTCTTTGGTACACAATATTACCTATGTGTCTTTTTTTAAGCTTTGATGATTTTATCATGGAGGATGATGACAGGTGACAATGCAATGTGCTATATTTTGGTTTGCAGTTCACAACTCAAATAGTGCTCTGTGCTGCAGACATCGTAGGATTAAACACAGGTGGTCGGTTATAGGGGTGGGCAGAAATATCGATTCAGCAATGCATTGCACTTATTTCCCTCCCAATTCAATATCGATTTAGCAAATCCTCTGAATCGATTCACCTCCTGGCCAGTGGGGGGCGCTGTGCACTTTTTCAGTGTTTATCCAGCTGCGGCCGGTCGCAGAAAAAGACATGCTTGCAGTGATACGACTGAGAGCCCAAAATGAGAGTAATTTAACAGCGGTTTATCAGTATTTTCTGTGTAAATGCTGCAAAAATATTAACCACGATAGCATTAATATAATTCTGGAGTGTTTTTTTTTTTGTTCTTTTACCATATTTTCTCTGTGTTTCGCCGTATTTCCGCTGTATTTTCCGCGTGTTTTATTGTCTTTTTTTGCCATTTATCGCCCTTTTGATCATAGTTCATTTTTTATGGATTCCATAAATAGTAATTTTACAAATATTGGAGGAAGAAATGTCGAGATCTCTGTCTTCAGCTTGACAGGAACTGGTTCAGGGACTACCATCAGTAAAAAAAAATGCCTGGACGTGGTCTAATATAACAGGCTGTAACATGGACACTAAATGCTGTAGGCAGACAAAAATATTTGAGTTTATGTAAAATAGGTTAAGTTATTTTTGGTCATCTCAGAAAATTTCTACATGTTCATTTATTATTTATGAAGAAAATCCTGTTACAAATTCAAATCCGTTTTTTTCTTTTCTTGTAATTACACACTATTTTAAGCATTTATAATATAATAATGACAAATACTTGCAAGAATTGTTTACTTTTATTTCTCGTGAAAAAAGGGTGACAAAAATTATTCAAAGGACAATTCCTGACACATTTATTGACAAAAAAGACAAAAAGACCAGGTGGACATTTATTATTATAGTGTTAACTGTGATGTTTTACTTTTGTACTCCATATGCACAAATATGTTATACTGTGCAATTTTTTATTTTCAGATGTTTGCTCAAAAATATGAGGTTACAAACCACATATGTTCACATTGGCATCAAAATAAAAAAAGTCAAAAATTGTCTACAGGTACTCTAATTATTTGTGTATTTCTGCTTCTTACTGAATCGATACTGAATCGAATCGCCACCAAAAGAATAGAAATCGAATCGAATCGTGAGGATCTTATCAATGCCCAGCCCTAGTCGGTTATTGGTGATCAGTGACTAGAGGTATCATTCAGATTTGCTGATTTTATTTGTTATGGCCTCCCTTATCAAAGTTTTCTCTGCTGTTTTGAGAGTAAGAGTAACAGATTAAAGAGGAATTTTCTTAGAGAACACATAAAAACTGTTTTAGATTTCAACATGACCTATGTTCAACAACATCCAAGCTTTAACCTCCTTTCAAAGAGCTGAGGAAGACAAGTGACGGGGCAGCGGTCTAATATTAGTCATGTTTGTCTTAATGCTCCTGAAAATCCACTCTGGGAAGATTATCTGCATTATCCACTTTACTAGACCTGCAGCAGTGCAGGAGCCTTAATCATTTTTGAGTTCAAAGGAGACAGATCATGAATAAAGCGCTTACAGAATATTTAATCATTTGGGTTTTTAAAGTTTCTACCAACCCACAAAATGTGAAAAAGCCTACCCAGTTATTTGTTAGTGATTTGTCTGTGTTAGTAAACAGGAAGTCTGACAGTCTGCTTAGAATCAGGGCCATTTGTGAAATCAGAGTGGGTCATTTTGATAAAACCCTCCCCTCACCTGTTATCTCCACCCGTAAAGCTCCACCCATAGATCTTCACTCATACCAATGGGAGCACACAACTCATGTTGGCACCCCCTCAGGAGGAGAAGAGAGGGATGACAGGACAGAGGGCTTACCTATATTTAAAGACAAAAGGCTATTTGGTGCTGGCTTACAGAGAACGTCAAACACTTTCTGGGAGATAAATGCAAATTATACTTTAACCAAAGCATTTCATTTAGACCACAGGTGACTGAGTTTAAAGGTGGAAAAGACTTTAAAGCCTACTCTGTTCAGTTTAAGAGTTCACACAATGGGGGATGATTATAATTGTATTTACATGAAAGGTGGTTCAAGTTGACTTGACACGCCAGATATACAGTTCGTCACTATAGAGCATGTATGTTACAAGTCCATCAGGGCAACAGCTCAAATAAATAGTTTGGAGAGGGCAGTACCTTTAAAAAACATATCAGGAAGGTAGCTGGATGATCATTCGATCAATCACATTCATTACGGGCCAATCAGATGTTGCAGATGGACAGACGCTACTGCTGCGATGTAAAGTAAAACACATGAGCCAATTCATACAAGCATCATTGTACATAGATATATTGACTGGATGACCAATTATCTAATCAGATAGATTTAAAATCAAATTATCACTTCAAATCATTGTCTTTTTGATTCAGACTTATTCTGAAATTCCCACTGCATGCTTCTGTTTCCTGTGAGTTCAAATGGGCATTGCTAAGATGATGCCAACAGTTAGCACCTTAGTTATAGGGATGATGGAGAGTATATTTTCTCCTCTATTGGCTAAGTGACAAAAGTTTGGACTTAAAAAACACCTGTGAGGACCTTTCGGCTTTATATGCCAACCATGTTTGCATTTTCCTTTTTTACGACCAACATGAATTTAACACACAGAAAAATGATCTCCACTCGTTTTACCGATCACCTATTTAGCAGTGTAGTATTGTCTGATCCAGACTCTGCAGATGAACAGAAAGAGTTAAGTCCAGTGTCTGCTTGGAGGAACTGTGTGTATTTTTGTGTGCCACAGTTAAGCACTTAGAACATTTTAAAAGTTAAATTTTGTCAAGTTACCTTGATTGATCCTCTTAACGTCAGGTGACTCTTGCTGTCATGCTAACAGTGACAAACACTTAGCCTTGATAGAGTTTGGTTTTGTTGGGTTTTGCCAAGTACTTGGTTGGGTTTTGTCGAAAGATTATGGCAAAGGTTTTAAATGAGATTGTGCAAAGTAGGCTGAATTCTTGAGTATCCATCAGTCAGTTAGCTCTGTCTGTACGTCTGTCTATTTACACATTAGTGCCAGTAGACCTGCAATTCAATTCAAAGCAGCTCGGCTAATCATCTGTTCCAGTAAAAGTAGAGGTAAAACTTTGGTTTAACAAAGGGCCCAAAAAACAGAATGTCTTGCTTTGTGGGTTCACTTGTTAATAAAGGAAGAAGAAACTGGGCTGACTCCTCTGACAGGGCTGGCAGCTATTCAGTAATTACACACAGTTACACCAGCAGCCACCACCCTTAGGAAATCAGACATTTTAGATAGAATTACATCAAACTGCCCAGTGAATCAGTTTGAAATTGTGCACAAGTTTGTCCCAGTTTACATGAACACCAACAGAGGGCAGCATGTTAAATTGCCTTTTACATGAGGTAAGCTAGAGTGTTTGGCTGGGAGGGAGAGAGAGAAAATATGTTTAGACTCTACAAATGCATAAATAACTTGTTCCAGTATAAGCCTCTTATTTCACAAGGTACTTTTGCCAGACAGCTCATGACCTACTCTCTCTAAAATCACTCGATTAAGAACTTATTTTAGGAAAACATGAAAATCAATTATCTTAGTGCAGTGATTGGATTTTGTGAAGTAATATTGTGAAAGAACAACCTGATGGCACCCAGTGTAAGCAATGCTTTATTTTCTCAAGTCAAAAATGGTCCAGTTTTGTTTGGTTAAAAAAAAGCAACATCTGGTTATCTCTTGGTTTTGCTGGAGTATTGGGGAATATTTTTCCATTATCATAACATGTTTATAGGGGTTTTAATTGGGATTAAAATAAA
Organism: Cetoscarus ocellatus; assembly: GCA_037902135.1. Classification (NCBI taxonomy): domain Eukaryota; kingdom Metazoa; phylum Chordata; class Actinopteri; order Labriformes; family Labridae; genus Cetoscarus; species Cetoscarus ocellatus. The sequence continues at coordinate 335,901 of JBAMNC010000815.1, forward strand.
AATTGCTGTTGTCACACACACTGCTGTTGTGTGCCCTGCCCAGTTTTCCTGAAAATTGAATATCAGTCTGACTATAACTATTGCCTGAATGAAGAAAGGCTTGTTTAATCTGGTTTAACAGTTTACTGAATCTCATCTTCTTTTACACTTTATGTTTGCCGCCTGGTTTGATCAAATTGTATTTCTGAGAATTCTCATTCTGGCTTCGTGTTTTTAAAGGAAACTTTTTAATGCAAATCTGTTCTGATCAAAGAGTACTTGTTGCTCCTTTTAATGTTAAAACAGTTATATTGTAGCTTTTAAATCTCATTTTAAGAGATATATATTTGAACTGTTAAGGCCCTGTTTTCAAAATTTGTAACTATCAATGCCTCTTTCACAAGTGGCCCTGCCAAGTGGATTCTTCTTAATTTTCCTTTTTATATCAGGGCTGAAGGGCATTTGGCTTGTCTTATTTTCCTCACTTATGCTAGATTGCCACAAGTATTTGCTTGCCTTCACACACATATGGACTTGAGTGATATCCCATTCTAATCCATAACATTTAATATGAAGTTTGCCCACTCTTTGCAACTATAACAGCTTTAACTCTAATAGAAAGGCTTTTCACAAGGTTTAGGAGTGTTAATGGGAATTTTCGACCATTCTTCCAGAAGCACATTTGTGAGGTCACACACTGATGTTGGACGAGAAAGGCCGGGCTCGCAGTCTCTGCTCTAATTCATCCTAAAGGTGTTCTATCAGGTTGAGGTCAGGACTCTGTGCAGGTCAGTCAAGTTCTTCCACACCAAACTCTGTCATCCATGTCTTTATGGACCTTCCTTTGTGCACTGGTGTGCAGTCATGTTGGAACAGGAAGGGGCCGTCCCCAAACTGTTCCCACAAGGTTGGGAGCATTAAATTGTCCAAAATGTCTTGGTATGCTGAAGCATTAAGAGTTCCTTTCACTGGAACTAAGGGGCCGAGACCAACTCCTGAAAAACAACCCCACACCATGATACCCCCTCCACCAAACTTTACACTTGGCAATGCAGTCAGACAAGTATCATTCTCCTGGCAAATAATAAACCCAGACTCGTCCATCGGATTGCCAGACAGAGAAGCGGGATTCTTAACTCAGAGAGCACGTCTCCTGTGCTCTGGAGTCCAGTGGCGGCATGCTTTACACCACTGCATCCAACGTTTTGCATTGCACTTGGTGATGTAAGGCTTGAATGCGGCTGCTCAGCCATGGAAACCCATTCCATGAAGCTCTCTATGCACTGTTCTTGAGGTAATGAAGTTTGGAAATCTGTAGCTATTGACTGCAGAGGGTTGACGACCTTTGTGCACTATGACCCTAATGGCCTACCACATGGCCTACCACTATGTGGCTGAGTTGCTGTTGTTCCTAATCGTTTCCACTTTGTTACCACTAACAGTTGACTGTGGAATATTTAGTAGCGAGGAAATTTCACAACTGGACGTATTGCACAGCTTGATTTTATATACCTGTAGCCATGGAAGTGATTGGAACACCTGAATTCAATGATTTGGATGGGTGAGTGATTACTTTTGGCAATATAGTGTATTTTACCAATCAAACCACTGTACAAGGGTCGTCATGATATTAGAATTTTGATGTCATGGTCATTGATAAAACACTAGTAAAACAAATCTAACAACATTTGTTCTTGTTTTGTTACCAGTGCAACATAAATAGGGGTCCTAGGCCCCCAATTTAAGATTTTCTCCTGTTGTAGGTCCTCATACACTGACAAACTGCCCTGCACTGTCTAAACTGAACAACAATTCATTGGCAACAAATCAGTTCCAAACATTGCCAGTGTTTTTGTGCAGTTTATATCAGGTAGGGGAGTTTGTCTGCAGCTCATGATGGATTCTGGGATTTGACCTTAGTTATTGTGTGCTCTCAAAGTAACACAGTATTTTGGGGAATCCCTTTAATTAAACCCCTGTGCAGATATGTAGCAAGCATTTGCACATTGAGCATGGTGAAGTTAGTGACTTACAATACTGTAGACCATACATCTCAGATTTATTTCTGCATTGCTGTCTAGAACTGTTGTTATTGTCAGAGGTTTGGGTAACACTATAGGTCTTGACAGGCATTTAACTGCTTTTTAACCCTTTAAAGTTCTTCTCAACCAATTGGTCGACACATTTTAAGTCACTATTCATTTTATGCACTTCTACCATAGAGTGACATCTCTACTGTTTGGTAAAGGAGTAAATTTCAAAAACTGGTGGGTATGTTCTAAAAAAAAACAATTGATTATTGTTATTGTTGCGTAAAGAAAATAAAAAATTCAAAGAAACAATTTTTTGACGGCATTTTTCTTGGTGGGAACCTTAAAGGGTTAAATAATATTTCACTTTAATGACTTTGAACTTACCCTTTTTAATGTGCAGTAAACTAAACTTAATTCTCTCCAATGTACCTGTGTTATGAAATAGTTTATAGCCATACAAAGGTATTAATAATTCCTTTCATCTCCTACTCAGTGCTGCGCTTTTGCCAGATACTGATGCTGTAAAGAGGGGGACAGGGAGAATTCCTGATTGGACTTTATGTCTTGTAAGTAGAAGTGCTCTGTCATGTGGAGGAGATATGGTTGCACACTTAGGGGCATAAAACTTAAAAAAACATACTATGGGCTACAACACACCTGAAAGTGTTTGGTTGGACTGTTTGGCTTTAGTCCCAAAAGAAACAACTTTTACTCATAAACGAAGCTTATTGATTCCACAGATTTCAAGTTGGACAATTAGTTGTTCATAAAATTCCATTAACTTGTGATTATTCCGGTATAGTATAAGCCCAAACTAGCATACCATTTTCACAGTCAAAAACCATTGACCCCTACCAAAAAGAAGCAAAAGTACAAAAATGGCTCCATAGGCGCTTTTTAAGGTATACCTGCCCTTCTCCTACCTGTCTTAGGAAGAAGATATCAATGCACGGCTTATTACAAAAACAGCCAAAGACACACCTAGTCATCAGTTATTACAAGTGGTCTGTGGTACAAAAAGGTAGGGGACTGCTCCTGTATATCACTGTAGTCTGACTGAAAATCAAGAACTATGACAACAATTAACCATGTTCATTTTAAAAAAACATAGCATGTTGACTTTAAATTCACTTCAAAACCCAATGATCTAATAAACCTTTTAGAAAACATTCAGCTTTACAAAGCCTGTAAAAATCAACAGCAACCACCAAATCTCCAATTACCCTGGATGTAGAGATAAGCAGTCTTATTATAGAGCAAAATATACAGTACCAAGAGACTTCAACCCTTAAGGTAAAGAGAAACAAGCACAGATAACATTAAATATTGAAAGATGCTGCAGATTTGAAGACAAGACTGGCATAAAATTATACAGCAGGGACCAATCTAGTGGAAGGGAAACAATAGTCATCTGCATATCATACACACGTGGAAATACAAGACTGTGGTAGTTCTAAGATCTATTCAGAGTGACCTATAAGAAGGTGTCCAATCCAATCCAACCTGAAAAAGGCCCACAGCTTTGTGGGGAATGATACATTGAAAGCTCTCTGTCGTTGACAGGTGCAAGTCTAGAGAGTAATAGCTCATGTCTTTGTTCTCCAATAGAGGTGCCAGTGTAGATGCCCAGGAGGGTTTCCTCCAGCTGTCTAAGCTGAAGAGAACTTAAAAGGCTGTGTTCCCCATGCTGTTAGGATGAAGATGGAACCATGACTCCTTGTTTCCAATGAAATAGAACCTGTTTATCATTTTCCCCTGTGGGCAGGCTTCATTCTACAAAGCAGGAATGAGGTAAAGCAGCAGGAAAGGCAGTGATGGAGGGCAGCAAAAGGGGGCTTAAAGAAATCAAGAGAAAAACTGGATGGAGTTGATTAGGACACTAGAAGAAAAAAGGATGGTGAGAAAAGAAGTAAGGTATGATGATGGATGGAGGGTGGGGGACAAACCCGGAGAAAGGATAATATGAAAGAAATGTGATAAACCTCCAAGAAGGTGTTGTAATGAAGTAGAGCAAAATGAGAGAAGAGTCTGAAGCACAGGGGGAGGCCATGTCAGTTGTAGCCCATTAGGGAAACATTTCTGTTGAGGCTTATTAATCCACACCTGCTTCCTGCCCACGGCCACACGACAAAGGCAGAAACTGTGACTTTATCCAAAGCAGGATATTTATCTGTCCAAACTGCATTGAGCACAGGCCATCACATGACAAAGTTTGCTGTTCTGTTTTTTGTTGACAAGCCCCAAAACAGCAGCCATCGAAAGTTGATATCATAGAATGTTGCTGTGTCTGGAGCTACATAGTTTAATGCTACTGACACCAAGAGGCAGTACATTCCAAGTTCATTGTTTGTCATGTTATGTGTGCAAAAAGTCCCTAGTTGTCTACACGATAGGCCAAAATTTTGAAGTATGAGTGGGAAACACACTGGTATAACTCATTGACTGTAAAAGAATTGGACTAGGCTATGTTACGTCAGCCATTTGAATATCATGGTAGCCTTTGGAACACTGTTGATGCCCGTGAGCGGACACTGCCATACTGCACATGCCATCTCAATCGAACTTTAGCTCACAAACAGAAAGGCCGGGTTGAGGCGGGACTGAAGGCCATCTGACCAATAGCGACGCTGCGTTTCCAAAACTGGAAGTCCTCAATAAATCCTCAATAAATGAAAAACAGGCTTGATATGAACAACGTGAGAGCACATACATGGATCATATATTTAGACTGAAGCTGTTTTTTGAATAAAACAAAAAACTCAAACTGTTAAAGCTGTAATTCTCCAGGGTAGGAAATGTCAGACATGGTCTGCAATATCAGTGATGTCACAATACATCAATACTGTGATAATCGATTTGTTACAAGAATATGATACAACAATGTACTGTGTCTTGATATGCGATTAATAATCTCTGCCGAGGAGGTTATGTTTTGCCGGCATTTGTTTGTTTGTTTGTTAGCAAGATTACGCAAAAACTACTGGACAGATTTTGCTGAAATTTTCAGGAGATATTGGTAATGGCCCAACTTAAAAATGATTAGATTTGGTGGTGATCCAGATAACTGCCATTAGTGAATGATTGTTTTTGCTCAATAACTGTCTAACTAATAATGATATCAACATGATTTCAAGAGCTAGGTGTGGGTTTTCAGGGTCATTGAATCATATTATGATGGTAACTTCATGAAACTGTTGCTGAAAGATGTAACAGCAATACGTGAGCTACCTTGATGGAGGTTTGTGCTGTCCGAGTGCTTTCTAGTTCATGGCTGTAAAATAGCTCTAATAAGGTCAATTGTAGGGCTAATGTACATTACCTTGGTGTCTTTTTTACAGTCCTTGACAAAGGCTGCATTTCAATAAAGGTCATATTTTCATTTTGTAAAATAGACTAACAGAATTATTTGACTGTAAAAAAAAAATTGAGTTGAAACACAATTCATTAAGTAAAACTTTTTTAAAGCTATTCCCTCTGTTTTCTGTAACTCTAGCCCTAGCGTTACATTGTCAAGTTTTACTGACCAAGGTGTCTTACCAAGCACTTCTTTGCACATCTGTGCATGCAAGAAGTCACAATCTTGCATGCTTATCATTTTGCAACTTTCAAGCATGCATTGTAAAGTGATGATGTACATGGACCAACTAGCAGGTCTTTTGGATCAGTGTGTCTTCGTCTGCATTACCATGCCACCACATAGTTCCTCACAGGTGAAAGTATTGTGCATTACCCATGATGCTTTTCCCTCTCGTAAATGAAATGGGCATCTGAGAGAGGTTCGGTCTGTGTGACCCTGAGGTCCATCCATCACTCTGTTAAGCTCTCTGTCAACTGAAGCATGTTTTTTGCTGTCATTGCAGCACCAAGAAGATTTTCTTTTAGTTTCTTTAAGATTCAAAAACTGTGACTGATTGGGGCTCTGATAGCTGAGTGGTTTGTCTGTGCGTCCCAGGCACAGATATCGGTGTTTGGTGTGTGTTCAAATCAATCAGTCTCTGCCATCTGCCCACCTGCCTTTCCCCACTCTCTCTCCACTTTATTCTTATATCCAGTAGAGGCTTGACACCCCTCCAAATTAAGTAAATCCCTTACTTTTCATTTACCACTGATCAAGATTAACCCCATTGTTGTCTGCTTCTTTTATAGACAGCTGCATTCTTTGTCCTCAGCCTTTTAACTTTTGCTCGTTTTTCTCGTTTATGTCATAGGTGCCACAGCGAGTCATGTAGTACTGTTGTGCTTTATGAAATCGGATCAGAATACCATATATTAAAAAAAATAGCAGTACTTGGATTCAGGGCATTGATAACTTGATTGCATGCATTAGGATGGCTAAATGTCATTGCATGGCTGTTTTGTCCCACTCTTAACTGAAGACACGTATGTTACTGTCGAATGCTAAGGACCTGTGGTTCCAAAAGTGGGATCAGAACATTCACGGAGGCTGTAAGACACCTTTTGTGGGCTCTCAAGATGCAATCCGGCATTGTTACGATTGAAAATACCTTTAGGATGAAAGTGTTAATATGGTGCAAATGGTATAAAGACAGTTTGGTTCGTCTGGCAGAGGATGTAAAGTTTGTACTTTTTGAGTAGGGGACAATACATATGTATGTGGTGGTGGATACAGCCTTTACATTTAGATGGACAGGGCAACTGCTGCTTGGTAGTGAAATAATAATATTTGGAGTTTCCCTGCTGATTAGTTGGTGGGTCAAATATCAAACAGCCTCATGTTAACAGATAAAACATGGGTCAAACTAAAGCAACAGTACAAGTTAAATAAATGATTGTCAGACCTAGAGTTTGTTATCATAATAGTTGTCATTTCTCTGGCCTGAGTCCAATAGTTAGTTTTTCTGAATATTTTGGTTTTTAATGACTTTTTTGACACAAAAATACCAGACTCAATGTCATTATTTTCAGTTCCGCTGAAAATGCAGCTTCTTAAGCAGTCTTAACAGGATCATAAGAGTAGAGCTATTAATTCAAGAGAATGTGTCACAGGAACTAAAATTTCTGGTATTGATATCACTGTGTGTGAATGTTGGTGTCACTAAACTGGCACAAAAGTCTTTTTTTTTGTGTAGACTGAACCATTCTGAGGGTTTGCAGTAGTGTTTTGGCTTTATTTTTTTTCAATGAGAAGTAGACAGACAATATGTCCACATTGATATACTGTGCCTTTGCCAAATAAGACCAACAAGGGACCATTGTGGTGCCCTGTTATTTCTTGGCATTCGAGGCAAGCAATGCAGAAGCGAAGGCTAAATCCATAAATGTCTTGGAGGGTTTCTGCTCTCTTGTCTTTGTGTCTTCACCTGTCTTCACCTGTCTGGGTGTCAGTCAACCGAGTTTGAGAATTTGTTGAATGGACATTTTTAATCGTGTGAGCATCGTTTCCCTGAGATAACAGACCTTATTCACCTCATTAAACATTTGCAACACATGTCAACACAAGTTTGGCCATTACTGACATTTTGACTTACACTAGGGGCGTCGGTGGCGCAGTCTGATGGTGCACTTTGTCAGTAACCAAAAGGGTTGCTGGTGTCCTTAGGCAAGACACTTAACCCACAAGTTGCTCCCACTGCTGTATCAGTGGCGTGTAAATGGGTATGAAAGGGCGTGAATGTGTATCAGTGCCGTGTAAATGGGTATGAAAGGGCATGAATGTGTTAGATGAAACTGATGGACAACTAACATAGAAACTCCAATCAGCAGCGAGTGGTTGTTAGAGTGAATGGGTGTAAATGGGTAGAAATGACCTGCGGTGTAAAGCTACTTTCAACAGTCAAAGACTAGAAAAGTGCTATATAAGTTCATTTACATTTTTCATCCATCAAAACACTGAGGACAACTTTTTGATCTGTGCTTTAACCTTGACCTTGCAGTCATAAGTTATAAATAATGACAAGAAAATACTCAGTCTGGTGTCAAAGAAGTAAAATGTTCACCTCAACCTTCACATTTTTCACTGGTCTACATGTCTCATTTTTCCTCCTTAAATTATGATTCCAGCCAACTTTAGCTGACACCTTTGACCCATAAAGATACCACCCCTGCAGGTAAATTGGGCTGAAATGAGTTTTCCCTGCAGGGTGACATGACCCCATTTAAACACTGAGGACCTGAACCTCAAATGAACCAAGACCTAGAGAATGAGATGCAGTCAACCTGGATAAGCAGCTGCAGATACATTTACAGGTGGCTGGTAAATAAAACAAACGGCTTTTTATCCAGATAAGATGATTTCTCTCTAGAAAGTAAATTGAGTCGGGGGATGGTAGTGAAGTGTCTGGTTTAGTCATCTCTGTTTGAACTCTCGATTGTGTGAAGTTGTGGACCATTGCAGCTGCATTTGCTTTGATAGATGTATCTTCCACATAATCTGACAATGAAAAATAGTTCATGCTTCATTTAATGATTTCCCGAGAGTCTGTTAGCTTTTTATAGCATAGCCGCAGGGAATGAGTTAAAGGTAATTCGCATGACTTTAAAGGGGATGAAATTGCCTTTGTTGGTCAAAAGAGTGTCAGTTTTACATCATTACAGCGTCTTTATAACAGATCACGTGGGGATAAACTGATGTCTCTCCTTTATATTTTTCCTTTGAGTGAGGACAATGATATTTCATAAGCATGGTCTTAATGTTTTGAACATAACTTCTGTGAAGTCCATTTCAAACGGACCTGTGCATGTATAACAATCAACAAAGACAGAAATAAAGTAGGATGGCTTATGTGCAAGGTCATTTTTGTACATATGATATGTGTTTTCCAAATATTATTAGCTATTATTAGCATGTCAGCTGGTCAGTTTGGAGCCACGCAGGTTTCCACCTTGACAGGTGTGGCTAGAGTCACAAATTGAATAGCCTGGCCCCCACTGACTCCACTGCATCTGAGCAGCACAGTCAAGAGTCCCTGGATATTAAACAGATTTGAGAGAATAAAAATAGAAACAGAAGAAGCAACATGTTACATTCTGAATATAATCAGCCCATTTAGACATAAAGGTCACATATTATGCATGTACACAAAAATATGCAGCCATAGCCTGTTGAGGAATGAAATGTCCCAGACACAGATGCATTTGGATCTGTGGTTTTCTGTACCCATTCTTAACCCTGAGTTGAGGATCTGCATGGAATCCACGCTGAAGCAAACATAGTAGGTTCATGTTGTCTGGTACCTACCTTGTCATGCACCACATGTAACTATGCTGCAGCATCTGTTGCCTCAATGAAACTGCAGAGACCCAAGGACATACTGTCTCTTCTGATTCCTTTTCTCTCTTTTCTTCTTTACTAAAATTTATATCATCCAATCTTAATCTGAATGACACAGATCGTTTCTTTTGTTCACACATAGGAGACATAGTAAACTCGCTTAACCTTCTTCCTGTGTTAGGGTCGGTACTGAGGCTTTTTAGGTTTTAAATGCATAAAAGAACCACTTAATATTTGTTTATTGCATCAAGGCTTTTTGACTTTGTCAGGACCCTCTATTTAAACAACAAAAAAGAAAAGAAAAAATAAAATAAGTTATAAGTACTCTGTTGAAATAGTTTTGACCTAGTTATAGAAATAAGATTATAATGCAATAATTAGAGCAGAAAAGATAAATGTTCATAAATGTTCACAAATATTCATGCTCAGAACATTCCCTTGATAAAAAATACTATTTTGCCTTTTTCTTTAAGTAAATATATATGGGTCGAAATTGATCCATCACACAATAGATGTTACAATAGTTCATAATATTAGAAAGTAAAAATGTATATACATATACCTCTACAATATGTGTTCTAACACCCCCTAGTAATAGTGAGGTAACAATACAACCTCTTATTTATTTATATGATTCTCTTGAGGTTCATTTTACATTTTTTTTTATTGATAGATAATTGTTTTTGGTTTAATTTACATCTTATTTAAGGCACGGGTCAAAACCGACCCTAGCTTGGAGCGTGTATAGAGAAAGCTAACACAGTACAAAAGGTAAAGGGCATAGAAAAAAAAAAAAAACATGATATGGCTTCTTTAAAATAGAATTCAAAAGTTATATAAAGCATAGATGAAAGAAACCCATTAATCAATTGTGAAAATGTCTGTTTATGACCATAGGAGAGGTATGAAAATATAGAACTTATGCCCTAAACAGGCAACATACCTTGCAAAATATAGACAATAAAAAGGAAAATCAATGTGATCTTTGAGAAAGCAAGATAATGAAAATGTGGCATCTCACCCAGACAGGTTGGGTTAAATTAATTTTCCATAATATGCCCTCTCAAGCTTTAAGGACACTGTTCCAGAAAGAAAAAAAAAGTCTTGTATGGAGACCAGCTATGGCCACATTGAGCCAGCCTTGGCTTGGGTTTTTAGTTGTGTTTATTTGAAATGATTGCTTCTGCTGCTCAATAAAAAAATAATTTGGAAAAGAAATGTCAGTGTATCCTATTCTGGTCTTTACTGTAGCAGAGATCGCAGTTATTAGGACACATTCAAAGTGTCCCAATACAGATGACAAAGAGATGTTTGAATTCTGTTGATAGGCGAATGAAGTTTGGCAAGGCTGCACTTTGAAGCAGCTTTGTGAGAACGGGCCCATTTGTCAACTCTGAAAAACTAGGAAAATACATATCTCTCTTAGCCTCCATTTAAGAAATTGTGTTACAGCTTACAGCAGAACATCTCTGTCCCATGCATGCTCTCATGAAAGAAAAAAATCAACTTTACTGGTTGTTTGTTGTCAGTAGTTAAAAACTCTTGATCCTTCACTTAAGGCTTTTTAAAGCCTCACTGAGTAGGGGGTGGTTGGAAATTAAAAGTAAAAGAAGCTTGGGGTTGTGGGCAAATAAAAAAACAAATTAGATTATGACAGGCAAATTTCATGCTAATAGCTTCAGTGACATTTTATGTTGTTATTGCTTGTGAAAATAGGAAATTACAAACATGCTCGTCAAATTTCCGTCTGAATGCACCCTCTCATGCTTAATGTGAAAAGGTTAATAGACAATATGTAAATTATCCCTGAGGTGAGGAAAAACCCTCATTGATATTCTTCATGGCTCTTGATGAAACAAAAATCCATCTGCTTGTGATGATTTTATTCTCTAATATTGCTTTGTTATTTCAGGAAATTGTTTCTCTGACAAAATGGGCCAGTGCTGCAGCCAAAATTTTCTCTTGTATGACTCATTGCCAAGATCCAAATGTCTGCAACAACAGTACACTCACCAGAGATGTATAGATAAATTAAATAACCTTTTAGATCATCCTCCTTTTTATAGTATTTTTGTAATTCGTCTGACGTTCAATATGCCTGACCTCTGGGTCCATGTTCAACAAATGTTAGCCAAAGAAGGAAATATCTAACTCCCACAAGCTTCTTTTTAGACAACTGCTTGTAGTTACCCCCTATTTAGGGGCGCTAAAGATATAATCTTAAGATTCAAGTGAACAAAGAGTAGCAGGATATTTATTTAAGAAAGCAAACAGTGCTGACTAAACAAAAAACTCACAGCTTGAATTATGCACATAAAGCCTGGTTTTAGATGTTATAGCTCCTGTGAGAAGTTTTTGAAAAAACAACAAGGTGGTTTTTACATGTACAGCTTGATTGCTTTGTTCCAGTTTAGTTAAAAAAGGCTACACATTTGCATATTTCCTTTGGATTGTTTCATGTTTCAACACAGGAGTATTTTGAAATACAGCAGATGACACAAAAAAGCAGAGCTGGCCTTATGTCATTGGCAGCCGGCTCTGCTTTGACTACAAGTCATGCTCTGTGTTATTGGAAGGAAGTTGTTAGGCTAAGCTATCCATGAAATGAGTTGTTTGAGGAGGTCAACCTGGTTTATATGGATTTACTTCTTCGTCTGCGGACCCACCACAGCCTCAGTGCTTCTTTTGCAGTGAAGTCCTGGCAAATAACTCAATGGAGCCAGTCCATTTACAGCAACGCCAGAGCACCAAACACTTGGGATGGGTCTGTAAAATGCAATAACCTGTGCCACAGGTTTTTGTCTTCCCAGGGAAACTAGTAGTAGCGCACACATACCATTTATTGACAGGCTTATCTCAGTACTTCCAAGCTGGAAATGAATTTTTAAATGTTTCCATGTACCCCCTGCAATGTGCTTGCATACCCCTAGGGGTACATGTACCTCTGGGTGGGAATCACTGTGGTAACCTATTACTACAGTATATTGTAGAAGTGTTCGCAGAGAGACTGTTGGTGATGCAGAAAATTAGAGAGCAGCTTTGAAAAGAATAAATACTGCTGAACGAGCTGGACTAAATTCTGGGAATCTGAGCACATTTTTGAAACTGCCGATGTTGACTCCTGTGACGATCTGACGGAGAGACAGTGAGTAATGTTAACCTTTCGCTATTTTTGTACCTGTGCACAGAAAGTAACTCTATGGGATCTAAAACATTATTATTATGTAGTACTTTGTCTGGAAGCCTGGAAACCGCAATGTTATTATTATTACCATTATAAATACAGTAGTGTGATGTGTTAACACATTACCCTATTCGTGCTGGTTGCTGGGTCGAAACGAACTGCTCCCAGGGTGAAATGAATGCAAGCTGAGACCACCTCTTTGAGACAAGCTTGGCATGGTTGTTTGTAGCCGCTGTGTGCATATATACTGTATGTTCAAAAAACATGCCAAATGTGGAACACCTACTTGAATTGGAACAATTTTCACAATCTAGGTGTGAAAAATACCTCAAATAAACTCTGATTCCTCAATATAACTCACAAAAGCAAATAATACCAATAGCATGAAGATAACCTGTTTCCATTGTTACATGTCAAAGTCTGAAACCACTTCTAAGTGGAAGTTGTCTCTCAAAGTTATTTATTAACTCTACTGAAACAGCCTTTATTTATGTTTTTTAGGGTGCACTCTTATAGAACATTAAATACAGAAGGATTACGTTTTAAAAACACTTAAACATGTACAAAAAACTAACCAAAGATATACCACCTTGTCCATAGGGAGCACCAAAATTAATCAAAGTGAAGGGAGATTTATTTACATTTTAGGTGGCCATTCACAGAAAAAGACTGCCCTTAAATACTATTTCTCTCCAAAATCAGAAAACTACTCCTTTTTATTAAAGGCAAATGAAGCTACAGCGGGACTCCTACAGACCCTTTTACATCCGCCACTAATATTATGCTGTTACTTCAAGGCAATAGCTGGAGGCTAAAGTGGAGGCTTTCTGTAAACAGTGATACACATTGCTTTATTAAGAGGCTTTGCCACTGACAATGTTAATGTCATTTTTCAGTGTGATGTAATTTACATTATCTGTCATTATCTAGAGTAGTCTTGTTTGCTGTTATTGATCATAAAAACACATCATGACTTAATGTCAGTCTGTTTCATAACAAGCCAATACCTCTTTACGTTGTAAAGCTCAAGAGGTTTGGTTTAGGTCTTTGTTCTCCTTATGTTATGTTTTGATCTTTTTAAGCTTCGATAATTCCTCCTGATCTCCAGCTCCATACATGGACATTAAAGTGAAATCAATCATCTGATCCACCTCTCTTTGGTGACCAATTGTGCATTTTCAAAAAATGTCAAACTGTCCTCATAAATGTTTATTAAAGCCCTTAATGGTGTATGCATCTTATAACATTATTTTTTTCTCATCTGAAAGAGCAAAGTCTATTTGGTTAAAGGTTGCAAAGAGAAACAAGGATAATTTATGTTTTTCCCTCTGTGATGTGATGTCCACCATTTGATCACTGAACAATGCTTTTGAGTCCAATTTGTTGTTGCTGCTTTGTAAACATGTTTCCAACTTTCTATTTACAGACAAGGAGGATGGGTTTAGGTAGGTCTTAAGCCTCCAGACAAACAGCAGCACTGTGAAGGCATGTGGTAAAATCATATATATGACTTAAATCACTGATAAACACAAAAAAAACAAAAAATCAGGCCCAAAATCTGCCTTAAAGTCAGATCAACCCATAGGTGACACTTTAGAAAACTAAGATCACAAGAGCACTCTTCATAGTAAAAAAAAAATCAATTTTTTAAGTTCCACAAAAGAGACTACAACCTATTGAAAAGGTTATTACAGGACCGCTTTGAACATTACTCACCGTATTTGTCTATTTTGTCTCGGTGAATTGAGTGCCCATTACTAGTGGTGCACATGGAGCATAAATGGATGGATAACATAACAAAGGAGTTCAGAATGCACAAGTCCTCTCACGCTATCGTAGTCTAATTCTGTGATGTATTGCTTGTCAAGCCAGATTGGATGTTAACTGTGATAGATTCACTAAGCTCCACTTGTGACTCTCAAACAAGTGTAAACACAGCTAGTCAATTGGATCACCTGTACAGTTTTATTAACTCTATTATTTATGACTTTATATCAATTAAAACAGTGTGGCATGTTATTTTGACTCACATATAATAACATTTTAAATTCTGAATGGCAGATGAGCTGTTGTAAAAGCTAATTTAAAGTGCTGTGAGGCTTTCAAACAAACCTATGTTGTTAAATTGAAGGAGAGAAATGGCTTGTGGCATCAGATTTGACTGATGAATTTTATTCATCACAAGTACACACATTCAAAGTGGCATCCATACATGAGTGTGTTCAGTGTTTGTGGACTAAATAAGGCAGTGAATTATCCTCCTTTTACTTCCATGTCCAATGTGCATATGATTTGAGGATTAAAGGAGAGCACTAAAGCTCTCTAGTCCTGATCCATGGTTCTGTCAGTCTCTATTGATTATTGGTATTTTACACAATAGATTTTCATAATGTCACAGTGGTGATGTTATCATGCATTGGAAGCAGTTGCCAAGTACAAAACCTTAAGGAGCTTTTCCAGTATGTGGTATCAGTTCAACTTGACTTGCCTTTACTCAGTTGTTGTGGTTTTCCATTAGGGGTCAGACCAAGAACCTGACACAGTTTTTCAAACACCTCCAGCTGGGCTGAGACTAAATGTGAGGTGGAGTCACTGCTGACCCTTGAATTGTCAGTGTATTTCCGTGAGTCTGGTATATCTGACCTGGGAATGTTCCTCTAGGTGCAAAGTACAATGGTAGTTGCAGTCTTCTATGCATTTGAATGACTAGAAAAGCACTCAGAGAGCGTCTGTCCATGTGGAGAACTCCTCTGCTGGCATTGCAAGGGAAGCTGGGTAATCTGGTGACATAGGGCACTAATTTCCTGGCGCAATGCAGGGTGACGCACCCCGTGCATGAGTAATTTCATCCGGCGCACTGCCATGCGCAGCCAATTTGGCAATTTGGTAGACCAGCTGTGCCGAGATGGGTGTGACGGAGCACCAGGGGGAGGTGTCGACAGATTTAGCTTGGCGCAGTGACAATTTTGTGCCAAACAAATGTGCGGAAGATGCGCTGAAAGCTCGCCAGCTCCAACCTGGTCTATTCTTGGCGTAGGCGTAGCGCACCCCGTGCAGTGGTAATTTGGCTGACAGGCGCACAGTGCGCACACGCCACCAAAACCTCACAGGCAGGTATCCAGAGTGTCAGGCACATTTCAATGCAATAAACAATCACAGCAACCACTATTTAATGTAACTGTCTGAACCAGCACATACATTTGTATCTATATTAATTGTCCCATCACATTTGATGTCAGATCAAAGATGTTTGTCATAATGGAAACTCAACTTGATGGCAGCTGGAAGAGTGACGCAAACGAGTTCACATCTCCCAGCCAACCACATCATCCGATACGGAGTATCCGGCTTCTGTCATCTCATGAAATTCAAAAGAAAAGAAAAAAGAGAGAGACGCTCGCTGAATAAATGTAAGTCATTCAGTGTCTTAAGGATTTACCTGTGATTGCCCATATTTCTCTGCTTCAATCTTAGTTCTTAATCTGATCTAAAAAGATGGAGTACATTATTGCAAGGAGGATGAGGAGGAGATATCGGGAGAGAGTATTTCACCAAAAGTTCTGCTATTTGGCGATGACAGACCAGGAATGCAGGTGGATCACAGGCATGATGAATGGATTACCCTGCTGCTGTGTTTAAATGTAATTGTCACTTAATTTTGAACTCCTATTTATGAGACAGGAACAGATTACATCTGTCCTGCAAGTGGTCTACATGGAGACGCACATCGTGGCCCCTGCGCTCTCCCAGTTGCTGTAAAAGTGACAGCGGCTCTGACCATCTTCGCCCCGAGGTCAAATTGTCACTGCGCCTCGCCCGCGGCACATTTAAAGGCGAGGAGAGGCGTTCATTTGATTGGTGAAGATTACACTTGGCTGTGTTAAACCCGATCATGCTTTCTCTCCTCCCTCTCTGCCACTTGCGCCAGTGGGAAGGATGGAGGCGTGGGTGCACCTCGCTGTGGAAACTTGCAAAATGCCCTGGACACACCCCGTTGGCGTAGCACAGGCGCAGGGCAGGTGTGCTGCGCCTGCGCCTGGCTTACGAAATTAGAGCCCATAGGCTTGAAAAATGTTGATGTGAGTTTGCCAATAAACTACAATTTCCATAATGACATAAAGGGGGCAGAACTGTCCGAGTACCGAGGAGAAATTAATGGGTTTTGCCTTTATAAAGTTCAGTGTTTTTTGTGACATCAATCTAGATCAGATCTAGGTGAACCTGACCGTGATGATGAGTCATATTATATATATTATCGTGTAAATTTTGAAGCAAATCCATCAAGTGATGTCAGAGATATGATTTTTTTAAAATACAGCCCAATGTTAAGTTATGGGATTTTTCGCAAATTTTGGGAATTTTTTGCATCCAGACTAATGTGCGGATCATTACCAAAATGTAATGGCCTCTTCCTTGGACCAAATCACACCTCTGGTAAAATTTTCATGTAAATCCATCCAGTAGTTTTTGCGTTATCTTGCTAACAGACAAATAAACAAACAAACAAACAAACACACAGGCAGAACCTGGCAAAAACATAACCTCCTTGGCGGAGGTAAAAATGACCTGCTGCATACAAAATGCCAAAAAAAAAACCCACACACACACACACACACACAGGAGAAATTTTCAAAAGCGTTATTCTTACTATAAAATTTCCGCCAAAAACAAACGGAAAATATAGAATCTGTCTTATTTCTAACATTGTTTGCCAGAAACACAAGCCTACTAACTTGATCAGGATCAAGTGCTCTGTCACCCCACTACATAGACTGATGTCCCCTGCTGCTCATCAGTCTATGCAGTGGAGTTGGAGGGCCAGTAAAGGGCCATGTGGTAGAGTAGATAACATTGGCATTTCCACTACCTGGAGCTTGCATGTATGGAGCCTGGGTCAGTTGAACGTGGTGATGCTGTGGAAATGAAGGGCCATGTAGTTGATTAGATGACTCCCTACAGTTTGAATAGGATTTTTTTTTCTCCAAATTGGAATGACTCCTCGAATATCAAATATATAGTGATATCCCTTAATCTCGTGAAAGCTTGTCACTTGTCACAGCTTGTTTAAATTGAAATAAGGTGTGCCTGTTTATTTGTACAGTAACAAACTTTAAAGATTGTAATGATTTTAACACTGTGTTGCATTTCTCCATGAGGGATGCTGCACAAGATTTCTTTAGAAACGGTTCAAATTTACGTTAGAAAAGGATAAAAGGTTGTTGAAACGGTGAATCGGGCCGGCTTCTAATTGTTATTCATCCTCAGTCTCCTCTCATGTTGCCTAATAGTTGAGTTGCTGACTCGTTTTCTCTCCTGTCAAGGTCAATTGTTATCACCTGAGTAAGGTAATTTATAACACCAGATGGGCTCTTGTGCCTCCATTTCTCAGGTGATGAATGCTGTGAACCTTCTCCAACCACAAAGGGTGAAACAATAAAGACAACTACGTTCAGCAGAAGAATATTTTATGGGTTCATTATCCGTGTGGACCACCTAACAGGCTGTTACGTCAGCAGCGTCCTTCACTTATCAGCGGAGCAGTAACCCTGCACGTTCCACAAACAGGTTGGAAAAAAAAGTTGTGTGTTGTTTAATTGAGGCATCCGTCTTTAATAATAAGAGAAAGTAAATTGCTGTGCAATTACAGCAAAGCAATGTCACCTACATGAACCATACAGTACTGAAATGATGCAAAAAATCATATTTGTTACACATGGGCAATCTCCTTGTATGAAATATTCATCTGATCATTTATGGGCAAACACAGCTCTCTATCATCCTCAGCATGTATTTAGATGAGGCTATGTGTCATCCTCAGCATGAGCCTCTGTGCTGTTCTCTATGTGTACTGACATGCAATAAAATACTCAACCTCCCACAGTTTTATAGGGGGACTGCCTCTATATATAGGTTCAAGGGGACGTTTGTGGAAAAGATGTGGAAGAAGGCTTTAAGGTCTCCAGGGGGAGCTTTGGGAAATTAGATAAATTGTCAAGTAGTGTCACTTCAGTCATGTTGAATTGGGGCACAAGATAACAATTCATAAAAGAAAATCCAGGGCTGTGGAGTTTTAAAGACTGGAGACTATTTTCAGGACTGGATCTCTGATTTTGGCTAAAGACTGTAAAAGGTATTTGACAAAGTCTGAGGGATGTCACCCCTGTTTTAAAGCCGGCCCATGGCATTTATCATATGGACCATACTTCCATGGTGGCCATGTTTTTAGAGGGAAACTCTGTCATCATGTCATATTATTCTACTTCTGACTGTTGCTCATATGAACTTTGAGATTCTGACATCTTTATTTGTTTTTTTGTTTCCTGATTGAAATAAAGCAACAAGTACAATGGATACAGAAAACTGTGAGGAAGATCAGATCTTGTTTCACAGTATTCCTTTAACTCTTAGCTGAACTGTTTGGTTGACCTTGTCACTTCATTGATGGATGTGTTAAAATTGTAGGAACCTGGTAAGGTCCTCTATCACTTAGCTATGATGTCTAATACTGTAAAAAAACGTCGTTCTTTGAGAGTGAGGGGTTGTAAGCCTCTTTCCAATAAAAAGAAAGAAAAACAAAAACATAAATGTCAGTCTTTACACATTTGCTGTATCCAGCAAACCTTATGCAGAGAAAATGATAATTTTTACAGTGTAAGAAGACCACCTCAATACAATTTTAAAACTTGATTCAATAAAAACAAACATTAAATTATGTGCAAATTATTAATAATTTTATTAGGGCTGTAACTTTGATACAGTTACTGTTAGAATGTTGTATTAATGCTAAGAAATATATATTATATATTAAATATATACATATTTAGATGAAGGGATATGTATGTATATATTCTAACTATTTTTTTTTTACTTTCTGTCAGCCTGAGTGGGTCAGAAACTTTTCAAGTTTCTTGTTTCATTACTTCTTCACAAACTAATAAAAAAAAAATACTTTACTTATACATAACTTATTTAAATTAAGTTTATGTTGATTATGTTCTTTCCATCCTCAAGAACCTGATCTAAAACAGGTTTAAAACAAATTAACAACATACAACAATATTCTTTCTATCCATCAGGTACACAAATTCAAAATAAAAAAATACTTTAAGCTAAATACGTCTCATACTCAATACTGTTTTAAGCTTTTTAACTAGTCAGTGTATGTGCAGGTAATGATGATAGCAGCCCACCCAAGACAAAGAGAATATTCTACCAGGCCGTACTTTGAGAGGTGGTTGTTAGATTATTGCTGTTTTAGAAATTGTTATCTGGTGCGACCAGTTACTCAAAAAGTAATATTATTACGTGATAAGAAATGCAAGTAACTAGATACTGTCCCAAAATACAATCTTGAATGTTTTTCTCATTATGTATATTTTTAAACTGCATTTACACATGCACAAACATCCTGAGAATTTCCTGAATTTACCGGGGTAAGGTGTTGTGTAAATGCAAAAAGGATTGTTTTCCTCCAGGCTGGACCCATAAATGTCCCTGTTAACCTCCTGGTATAATGTTTCTTCAGTGGAGGTCTGGACCCTGTAAGGGCTCGCGAGACAACTGGGATATGAAATGCATTTCAAAGATAAAAGGGAAATTTGAAAGAAATTCAAGAAATACATTTTACCCGTTGAAAAACATGATACATTAAACAAGTTCAGTTTAGCATAAAACTGTTGTGATAAGGTGAGAATTTAAAGTAATGAGAAATAATCCCTAAAATGTATATTTTGTAGAAGAATTGCTGTATAGTGTAATGTGTTTTATGTTGTCCTAATGCTAGTGTTGAAAAAGACCTGCTGGTGAGTGTACACAGCTGTGCATTACATTACATGCTTTGACCACCTTAATGCCTAATGGGGGCCCCCTGCCTGTAGCTCTGCTATGTTGGAGGTTGCAGGCTGAAAAGTTTGGGGATCCCTGCCCAAGTATTTTCCCCTCTCCCACCTCTCCATTAACCGACATAAAAGACTCCTGCTGTGAGGGACAGGTGTGCGCATGCAAGTCAGTAAATTGTCTGGGTTACCCTTAAATTTTCCAGGAAATATCAGGGTGACATTTAATAGAAAGATTTAAAACCTTATTCACACATGTGCACACATGTGCATGTCACTCAGATTTACCCTCAAATTTACCTGCTAATCCCAAGTGTGAACAAGCAACTCAGAATTGTTTCAAGACTGTTTATTCTTGAATTTTCTAGAAATTTCCAGTTTGTATGTGCGATCAAAGCTCACATAGCTTTCTAAGGGTATTTTCAATAACACATGGAGCATTATACAGAAACATCAAGACAAAAACAAATCGCTTGCTTTGCCTTTTTGTCTGACAGTCTCATTGTGCCTTCCAAAATCTGAGGAAAAATAAATCTGTATATTGATTGTCTGATATTTATGCTGTCAAGTTTGTCAGTTTTACACATGCTAACAGGGAAAATCCTGACCATGATGAGCTTTGAATGCTCACTCAGGTGCGATCATCTTTCATGCATGGTAAACCATATGATAATTCATGTATGAAAAGCCAGAGGGTGTGTTTTCCTGCAAGCGTTTGTGTGTGTGTTCAGTGACCACTTCTTTGTGTTTGTGTGCGTGTGAAGTCTCTCATGACTTATTGAACTGTGACAGGCTGTTGACCACACGGCCTGTGTCCTCCTCTGCTCACAGGGAGGAAGCAGTGACTGAAAGGGCACAGAGACGGTGGACGGAAATCGGCCTCGACACAAGAGAAACACAAGGAGTGGATGGAAGATCACATACACATTTATCAGTGCAATCCTTTGCTCCGTCTCAAAGTGCCTCATAAGGTTGGTGAAATTCCTGTTGAAATTGAAACTCCCTTTGACATTTAAGGGAAATTACACAACACTTTTCATCCAAATGTCTGCTAAAAATGAAACACACTTCAAAACAGATCTAAATTCAAAACTCTCACTGAAACAGTTTTGCAAAACAAACACTTTAAAGCCTTTATTGCACATCTCTGAGTATGAACATGACATTTCTTAAAACAGCAAGTCTTAATTTTACATAATGCTGACACATCTTAAGCATTATTTTAATAGCTCTGCAGGATGTCTACAGTAAAACTGTGTGGCTATAATCATATGATGTAACCTTTGTCACACATGAACATCACAGACTGTAGATACAGATTTAATGGAGCAGCAAACAGAGCCCCACACAGTAAAACAAGGTGCTGTTTGTCCTGCTTAATTGAACTTATGATCATCCCTCAGTTCTGCTCAGTAAACATCAGCTACAGTTCTCTGTGTTGACACTCAAATGAACCTTTTCTTTTGTGAATGTGCCTCTAAATATAAGAGATAAGCATACCATAATAAAAATATATCCCCTTATCATATCTCAGTGCACACGAACATATTCTCAATCTATGAAAATAGAACCTCCCTTTCTGTGGTCACAATGTAAAGTAGCTCCTCTGGTGAAGTCAGATTTGTTTATTTTGACTCCAATTCTCAGATGTTCGTGTTCTCTGCTGCTTACTTATTCATAGATCAGAGTGGCAGGGGAATAACGTGCTGTGTACTGAGTAAATATTCTGTACCATCCAAAAAAGAAGAGATGGAATAGTTTTAAACCCAGGAGTGAGCAAGTGGTATCCTAAGGGCCATTTGTGGCCCCACCGCCTGTCAGCTTCAAGTATTGATTAATTATAAGAATAAAGAAAGCATGTCAAGAATAGACAATGAAAACAGAAATAGGTCCATGTAATTAGGGGAGAACAAATAGAAATAGGTCCATGTAATTAGGGGAGAACAATAATGGATTTTTGCAGATATCTAATTTGCCAATATCTCCAGACTCCTTGCAGCCAATGCTGACTCAAACACATACACATGTTATTTGTAAAGAACACAAAGTCTCTCCCATGCTAGAATTGACCTGCTCCTCGCATTATGATAGTCTGCTATTCAGAAAGAAGAGATGTAAAACAGGACAAACAACCTTTGATTGGACCATAACTGATAACTGATATATTGTTCTATAAATGATAGATATTCTGTAATTGAAATCAAAAACATCACTTTCAATTTAATTTGATTTAAAAAATACATCTTAAAAAATTAAAGGCAGAGGAATATAGTTCAATTTATTGATATAGCTAATAATACTCACTTGCAAAGACCAAGCCATTAATATGATCAATTTTGACAATTAATTATAATTAATCTTTGGAGATTATTAACATGTTGCTGGTGTTGATTTTGGGGAACTCCTCAGGGGATCCCCTGTTGCTTCCAGCCACGACAAACACCTGTAAAGTCCTAAGGATAAGAGGACAGGGAAAAAAAGGAGTTGAAGGGAGTGGTGCTTAGTGCAAACTAAAGGGGAGGAAATGGTCATACTTGAATTTAGAAGAGCATAGGTGGTTGAGCTTGGGCCCTGTGCCTGACACTTTGCTATAAGCATCTATGTATGGCTCAAATATTGGCTCAAATATTGGCAAAAAAATGCATATCTGCTGGTACAGGCAATCAATGTTTTAAACTATTATCTATGGATACTGATATCTTGCCAATAGTATCATGCATCCATGATAATGATATTTGATTGCTAGTATGTTTTCAGTCCTTTTTCAAGAGATTAAGGAGAAAATGTAATGGTTGTTTCGGTAAAACACACACATTAAAAAAATGTGTCTTTAACAAATAAAAATGAATTAGTATTTAAGTAATATCAGTGTTCCTACAAATAGACAACACTTTGGACCAGCCAGTTTTATTTACAACCACCCAAATAAAATTGGCAGGTGACAGAGCTAAAAGACATTTTAGGGGTTAACAGAAGGCCAATTTGATTTCAGTGGGTGCTGTTAAGGCCTGGCTAGCATTGTATCCCTCCAAATGTGACCCGGTGTACCAGAAAGAGGAGACGCTGACAGCTCATTTAATATTCAGACACAAAACAAGAGAAAATGCACAAAGCTGCTCAAGGAAAGTATGTTCTTGATAATGACTGCCTCAGTATTCTTTGTAAACCCGAACTTCAGACAGAACAGAGGACAAGTGAGTCAAACCCATGCTGCAATGCTGCCATAATCCGTTTGTTATAGTTTATCAGGGCATTATGAATGAAGATTATGTTATTATTTTGGTTGTGAATATGTTGACATTGTACCTTGTCTCTTAATTTCAGACATCAATGCTAAGTAGCACAATGCAGTCAGGCACATACTCCATTTTCTAAAGTTGGGTACTTCTGACTAATTTCTAGGATTTTCTGAGGGCTAATTATAAATGATCCATGGGTCATAGTTTAGACATGTCTCATCTATATGCATGCGAGAGACATCCCCTAGTACTGAAGTTCTGAAACAATATTAACACACTTCCTGCAGAACTGCTTCAGCGGTGTTCTGTTTTGAAAATGTCTTTTCAATCTGGATTTCCTAAATGAAAACAAAAACATTGATGTTGATTTTTTGTAAGAAATGCGTCACTTTTTTCTGCAGTTGGGTCCTTGTGGGACTCAAATCTTTTTTGGCACAACTAGATGGGGGGCTTCAAAGAAAAAAGGGTGGGAACCACTGCACAGGCGCGTCCTTCTGTAGATGCAGTGTTTGAGGAACAAAACCTAATGTTAAAAATAGTGGCTTGTATGCTGTTGTATAACCACTTGTCTGTGTTTTATCTTGAACCAAAACCTTAATGTTATGCAGAGCAAACCTCTAGTTCTTCTTTTCCAGTCAAACATGCAGCTCAGTTTCCTTCTGTGGATCATTTTCAGGTCTCTGGCTCCTCACATTTTTTAATGAATCCTTCCTGTCAGTGACACCTTTTGGAAAATGATGAACTTGGTGTGTTTCCAAAAGCTGCAACAGTCACTGAGCATGAAGGGATGAAGACTTTCCACGTCCTCTTGTTGTCTGTATTTCCCTGCACTCTGATGAATGATGTTGCACACTACATCAGGGTTGGGTAACTTTGTTTATGGAGAGGGCCGCATTAACATCATCTTAATTGCCAGAAAGTCATACTTTTTGGTATTTTTAGGGACAAGTATATGTTGCAGACCTTTTATAAGAAGTTACTTTGTCAGCATTTATAAATACTTTAACTCAAATGCATTCAGTAATACTTAATCTAATGAACTAAACACATAATTGAAGCCACTTTCAGCTGATGCAAGTAATGCCATTTACTGGCTATTGAAAGCTGCTTTTCCACCAAGCAGTTTGGTTCAGTTTGGCCTGGTACGAAATGCAATTACTGGTGTTTCCACTGTCACACAGAAGGAGAAAAGACAACAGAATCCAATCTGTGCCGTCCCAGTTTTTGGTCCCTATCTGAATTGGTGCTGAGGGTACCAAACTGGTGCTAAAAGGTGGAACTCAAAGTGCTGTAGTCTATTGATTGGTCACAAAAATCATAAGTCCTCATGCAACAACATGGAAAACGGAAAAACATATCTCGCCATGTTCAAATAAGGCGTGGATATAAGAGCAATGTGCCCTCTGCTGTGGCTGTAAAGGAAACAACGCTCCACAGAGTACTGGAGTTCTCAAAGTCCCCTATTGTTGCCTTTTGTTTACAATTGCGCTCTACTTCAGACTGCTTCCCTGTATTACACTACTGTGACGTCACACATTTACGTAGCCGGTGTGAACCTCTCCTCCCGGCTAACATCCCTGCTCTCAAGTGAAGGTACAGCTGTTAGTGGAAATGGAGATCAGGGATTTTTTTTCTATTTTGACAAATGCATAAGAGACAGTTTCTCAGAAACAAGTACAGAAAACTATAGCTCACTTTTCTCAGAAATACTGCTATATTTAATGCTGTTGTAGCAGATTTTGTCCATACGTTTTATTTATGTTTTAGACTTACTGCAGTAGGTGGGCTACATGTGGCCTTGGGCCACCAGTTGCCCATCCCTGCACTACATCATCATAGTAAGCCTTCGTGCATCAAGCGTGTGCTTAAAGAAATCAACACATTAATATATCATCACACACTCCATGCTGATACATGTGTCAGTTGGATTTTGCAGAATCCAAAAGTCTGTGACAACAGTTGTGAAACAACTTTGATAATATTACCCATGTTGCGGTCCCAAAAATAATTTAGACAGTGGCAGCAGAAGCCAAACTATAGATGCAGCACATGCTCCAAATTACAAATCAACTCAAAGAGCTTTATCAAGTTTCTTTAACTGCTGGATTCATTAAACATTGTATTTGTTATTTGTTTTGTTTAAAGGGGGAAAAAAATCAGAAATTCTGAAAAAGGCATAGTCAATGTCCAAACTTTACTTTGTATAGTGATAAGTATCATATCTTGGCCTCCATATTAGGACATATTTTGTATCATAACTTGATGAATGATACCCAGCCCTCCCACACCTGCTGCTCGTCTGCTGTGACTATGTAGTGGGTAAAGCAGTTCAAGGCATACATTGTTATTATAATGTCTTTACGTAATGCACTGCAAAGGAAAACTGTCACAAGAATGAAAACACACACAAAAAAAAATCTGAGCAAAAAACAAAGTGAAAGACCCCAGCCCAGGATCTCGGACTGTTCTCTGCTCATTGCATTAAAAGTGAGCTTAAATGGCTTGAATTCTGTTTTTAGCTCAGTACATCAGGCATAACTCTGTTTTTGAGTATAAAAACCTACATTTTGTTGTATTAAATTCTAATGATAGCTGTACTTTTTAGCTTTTTGTCAAAGCTAAAAACTGGATTTTTGTCAGTCAGGAATGCCGATATTTCCAAACTCATTCTCTCCAACACAGATATTTTTGTTAAGAGCACAAAGCCTCTACTTAACTAAAATTTCCTTTCTTGGTGACTGTCTATTTGTGTTAGAAATAGATATAAAGCAAGATTAACAACAATTCTTCAATAAATTGTACTTTTGATTTAGAAAATTAAACATTCAGTGATGATGAGGTATAAAAAATCTGCACATTCTGACCGTATTTCAGCCAACATGTGGGATATAATACGAACAGCAAAAATACAGGCTGAAGACTTGGGCAAAAACACTTATTTATGCCAATACTGATATTCAACTCGTAGGCTGTAAATATCTGGAAATACCAGTAATGTTCTGATAATATTGTTCATCCCTGATAATAATCCTTTACACTTTCAAACAATTAAGCCCTTTGATTGTGAAGAAAAAATTAATGTCCTGTTGCCCATCCCTGTTTTAACCCATCTCAGAAATGCTACACATTTTTATTCTTAAAGAGGAATTTTTTGATGAGTAAGAGTCATTTCTGAGGTGAACAAAGTTATTTTTGTAGAAGGTAGCATTTGAATTCATAGATTGAGAATCATTTCTTTTCTGCATGCAGTTCCAGCCTGAGTCCGATCACTTATATTGTGATTTATATTCTCTTCTATTTATTTTAGTAGTCCATTTCCATAGAAATAACATTTCATAAAATAAAAAACAAACGGAATGGACCTTGTTTCATGAACTGCAGCATCTGAAGCGCACCAATTTATGGAAAGCCTTCTTGAAGTCCTCGTTTGACATGGTGTAAATGATGGGGTTGATGAGGGAGTTCAGGTATCCCAACCAGGTGAAAAAGTCGAACAAGTCTGGGTTAAAGCACGTGTCACATGTTGCCACCACCAGCGTGTAGATAAAAAAGGGCAGCCAGCAAACGATGTACGCGCCGAGGATTATCCCCAAAGTCTTCGTGGCTTTCCTCTCTCTGGCTGCTGAAATGCGCTTTTTCTCCAAAAGCGCGTCAGACACCGTAACTTTCACCTGGTTGTCGCTGGTGGAGGAGCCGGTGTCGCTGGACGGAGGGTCGTGTCTCCCGCCCTGCAGGGAGGTGGTGGAGGTCACTGATCCAGGGGAGTTGTTGACCAGGTGCGCAGAGGTGAGTCTCTTCCCCACTTTCTTCGGGGACTGCTTCAGGATGCGCTTCCGAGCCTCGACGTAAATCCTTCCGTAGAGGACAATCAGCAGCAGAGTGGGGATGTAAAAAGCCCCAAAAGTGGAGTAAATGGTGTAGAAGATGTGGTCCGTGTTGACACTGCAGCTGGTCAGCTCCTCCGCCTTCACCTGCCTCCAGAAGAGCGGCGGCAGGGAGATGGAGATGGCGATGACCCAGGCTGTGGCCACCATCCCCGCCGCGCGTCCCGGTGTGCGCTTTTTGGAGTACTCAACCGCGTCCGTGATGGCCCAGTATCTATCCAAAGCGATTACGCACAGATGGAGGATGGAGGCGGTGCAGCAGGTTATGTCCGAGGAGAGCCAGATGTCGCACACGATCTGACCCAGAGTCCAGGTGTGGATCACGGTGTAGAGGACGCAGATGGGCATCACCAGGATGGACACCAGCAGGTCCGTGATGGCCAGGGACGCGATCAGGAAGTTGGCGGGAGTTTGCAGCTTCTTGGACTGGGAGATTGTTGCGATTACGAACGCGTTGGACAAAGTTGTGGCGAGTGTGATGACGGAGAGAATCACCGCCAGAGTTATCTGATAGGCGAGATTCTCTGTGAACACATCCAGCGTGGATGCAGCTGTGATGAGACTGTCGTTAGAGGTGTTCAGTCGCTGGGTCGGCTCCATATCTTTTAGATACTTTTACGCATATTTAGTGTCACCTTGTTTGATGGTTTAAGGTGCCATTGTCTTCAGAAATGTCACCTTCTCTGTGCCATTCACATCGTATAACTGAAATTATCAGTCAGGGTTTAACATGACTGATTTCCACCATTCTTTTCTTTTCTGCACCCGCTTTTCGAGTTTTAGACAGAGAAAATATAAATAAAAACATCCAATTAATCATCTTCAAACTTTTCTCTGTCATAGCCATCACAAAAAAAGCCTTCTTAATTGTTTTAATCACATTTTGTGTCGAAAATAGTCGTGCGTAAAAGTGAAGCCGTGCGTCCTGATGCCAAAACTCTCCGGCAGGATGTCACAGTTAATCCGCATTGAGGGCACAAGTTCTCCGGAGCTGCGTGTCTGGATGTATGTGAGAGTTTCCCCCGGCCCCCCTGTGGATGAATGTCGAGCCAACCCAAAGTCTCAGTTTTTATAGAGACTCTGACATCGAACAAGTACCACTCATCACAGCAGTGTTTCCGTCTTTCTCTCTCCATAAGGAGCAGGGGCTATCTGCTGGGTCATAGTGCCCAGGGTTTCTCAATGGTCTCATATTCTGAAACTTGTACATGTATTTAGTGTTTGACATAAAAAAGATCTACCAATAAAACCAACTGTGGTGACCCTAAAGTGCAAAGAACACTACAATGATAAAAACTCTAGAAAGTAAAAAACAACAGATTAGAAAACAGAACAACATATTAAGAAATACAATAATTAAGATGTCACAGCAACAAATAAAAGAATATAACAACATTTAGGTTTGTTCTCAAAGTTAAAGGAAAATAAATACAATCATTCAACAATCAATTTAAAAGCACTAAAACAAATAAAAACACAACAACACATCAATTAACACAACATATTACAAAACAACAAGTAATTAAACACAACAATACACTGAGAAAAAAAAATCAACAAATTATCAGTAAATACAATCACAAACTAAGCAACATGTAAACAAAACAAATGAAGACAAAAATCAACTAAAATCATGCAAAAATCATTTAAAAGATAATAAATACAAACACATAGCAAATAACAACTAAATTAAGAAAACTACAAATGATGAAACAAAACAGAAATAGAAAAACACAGTAATTTAAAAACAGCAACACATTCAGAACTGATGATTTTAATATGTTGTGTTTTTATTAGTCTGAGTTTTTGATTTGTTGCATTTGATTTTATTATAAGTTATAGTGTTTTGTGGTGTGCTGTCTTTTTTGTTTACCTATTAATTTTTTGTGATTTGTTATTGTATTTTCCAACTTGTGTATTCTTATACATTTCTATGTTTTATATTTGTTAAATATTTCATGTTTTGTGATTCGTTGTATTTTTTTATTTGTTGTGTTAACTTATTAGTTGTTGTGTTTTTATGAATTGCAGTGGTCTTTGTTTTGTGGTGCCTTTCAGTTGTCTGTGTATTTTTTTTGGCTGCTTTATTTTTATTTTTTGGGGTGGTTTCTTTTTTGTTTTGATAAATTGTTGTTCACTGTTTGTATTTGTTTTTTCCTCATTTTCTACTTAATTTATTAATAGTTTTTTTGTGTGTGTTTTTTGTCATGTTTTTTGAGTTGGTGTTGTGTTTTCTGATTTGTTGTGTTAATTTCTTTTTAACATTGTGTATTGCAATATTGATTTCAGACTGTTTGATTACCCTTTAAAATGTTCTTACAGGAGCTGTAAACAACTCAACAGTAATGTTTTTAAAAGCCCACATTTTAAGAAAAAGTGCCACTTTGCCTTGACCTCACAGCATTAACAGTGGTCTCCTGCCAATATTAACACTTCATATATATGATAATCTCTGACTCTGAAGTCTACGTATTTGGTTGCTGCTGGTCATAACCAAACAATTAAAGCTCTTACTCGCTTAATTCTTGTTTGATGTCAGATCTCATGATCTGATGCTTCCTGTGATGTAGGTTTTTGTCATGTCTGCTGCATGTGATCTGGACATGTTATGTAGTTAAAGGCCAAAACATCATGCACTGACCTCAAACAGTCTTTACGAGCCTAGAGAGATAAGTTTAAAACCTTCTGTTTGGATGTCTCCACAAAAGATACAGTGCTGACTTATGACTGGTCACAGTAGTAAGCCTCTGGCTTACTAAGATTATGAAAGCTAACTAAACTTTGAATTATAAGAATTACATCTTGAAGCTCCTAAAAGTGGTTGTAATTTGGTTGTGAAACAGGCGGACACTGATGCCTTGTCCTGAGCAACAAAAGCAAACAAGACCATCATTGTAAAGGCTAGCGATAATAATAATAATAATAATAATAATGACTTTATTTATATAGCACCTTTAAAAACAGACGTTTACAAAGTGCTTCAACAGACAGAACAAAAGCAAAAAAGGCAGAATTTTGAGCACAGTAAAATCAACAAAATCAACAATCAGGTCAACAGAGACTGAAAGAGTCAGAGGAAAAGGCACAGAGGGTCATGGTAATTAAAACAACAAAAGGAAAGAAAATGGTAAACTGGTGAGAGGGAGACAGCTGATATATTTGTTTTATATATAATGATAAAGAGACAATAAGACAATTGATAGATAATAGGTTTATAGATTCATAAATTGATGACAGTTGTTAGATCATAGATGATAGATGACGGCAACACACCAGGAAGATGGAAAAAGGAGAGGGTAGATAGAGGATGATTAAAAGAGGAAAGATAAATAAAAACATAAAACAAAGTAGAAGAGAAATGATAATGATTAAAAGGAAGTATATTAAAAACATGAAAATGTGGTGAAAACAGGACTAAAACAATGAGAAACAAATGAGGAGAGTAAGAACAGAAGAGTTTAAAAATAGTTAAATAGGTAATTGTAAAATAATTATGTAGATAAAGATATGTTGTGTCTGAGACTGTTGCTGGTCAAACTTATTCATAGTGTGAAGCAAATATAGAAAAGATCCACAATGAGGGATGGGTTTGTGTGAAATTGAAAATCTAAATGTGCAGGATAAGATGTATCACTTGACTACGGGGGTGCCATAAGTGCCACAAACCTGAAAAATATGACATGGGACAGTCACTGTCTTAGGCCCCATAGCATATTAGAAACTCTCAGCAGGACTGAAGCTAATGCAGCATAGCTTGTCTCTGGCTAAAGACTGCAGTTAAAGCTGGAGCTCCTAGTTTCACTTTGATTATGGTACATGCAGGCTGCACAGTGTAAAAATAAGGTTTAACACAGTGCTGAAGAGCCTCAAGGATAAGTTAACCATGACTTTTAAAACTGTAGTTAGCTGTTACTCTGTGTAATCGTTACATCTTTACTGGAGACTCTCTTGGACTGGACCACTGGAAACTCTATACTTATCCAGCCTTTCCAGCTTTAGTGTGTAACATTCATATTTTTATTTTGTTATAGCAAATTAAGATTATTCAATGAGCTTATTTTATGAAGTAATGTTTTTCTTGGGTTCAGTTTTTTTCTCTCCATCTTGTGAATATCCTCTCCCTCCCACGTTGATCCATATGCACTGCCACCGTGTGAAGTTAAAGAGAGAGTCACAGACACTCAAGGACACTTTCTATAGGTACATTATGATAATGTGTTGTTTCAAGCAAACAGCTGATGATAAAACACTGGTCTTTTAAAACAGCTTCATAAGACTAAGATGACTTTAAAAGGCACATTGTCACTTCAGACAGACCGCAGAATCACATAATTGACCATCCCTAACATCCATGTAACAGCCTAAAACCCTAAAACAACTCTGAGTTTGGTGTCTGCTGATAAATATTCTCTCCTCATCTCAGGCGGCAAAACAATCATATCTCTCCTTCTGCTTTTGTTCATTTCCCAATCAGGCACTTTTAATTGAAATTGACTTGACACTTTGATTAAACTCAATATCCTTCAGAATCAGACTCGGTTGTCAACATCCTTGAAGCTCAGCTGACTTTTTGTTAGCAGCTGATTGATTTTCAGAGTTATGGAGTTTCTTGTAGTTCCAAGGCCTTGTTAACTTGTTCTTTCACACCAGCTGTGTAACTTAGACGAAGACCTTGACTTTCAGGTAATCTTAACCTTATGTAGGGTGAAAAGTTGAACTCAAAAAGAAAATATATTTTCATGGAGATGTAAAGTATGCTTCCTGTAATGTTGAATCACAGTAGAACAAGGAGAATAAAAGAACTGTCTTGAAGCAATTTAGCCTCAAAAGTGATAACTGAATTACTTGCTTATAATCCAACATACATAGGTGAATTTATGTAAGATTTTTCATTCAAATACACACGTGACAAAAATACTACCACTTTCTTAAACTTCTTAAAGGAAGTTTGACAAAGTAGTGAAGGTTAACATGATTTATTTACAGGTTTTAAAGCCCAGATTTTTTCGTGTTTCCATATGAGTTGGATAATGAACACTTAACAGTGTTTAAGGTCAGCTACTTTTTGATGTCATGACTTAGATGACTCCTTCAGAGATGTATGAAAACTTAAACAGTTCTGTCATGTGTGGTCATGTGGACATTCTTTAAGCATCCCAGGGTCAACTCAACCATGTTTAGATCACATGTGGGACACACTGAAGGAGCACAGAAAGAAGTCAGATGTTTTCTAATGATATTGCCTTTTACAAGAATTGATATATGGTAGGAAATAATATGAAAATCAAAAAGATGGAGACTGAGTGTGTTAATCATCACATTTCTCATTACACGGCAAAAGTGTTTCTTTGAAATTAAAAATGAATATTGGGAACGTTACAAAAAAGGAATATATGTGCCCAAAGGTTATTTAGAGTATAAATACAAATCATCTTTATGCATATGTGAGGTGACTTTTATACCAAAGTAGGGACTTGGTTGGGATAGGTGCTCAATTGTTAATTGGAAAGTCAATACTGGAGCTCAGGTTCAGCTGTCACATGTCAATTTGTCTTAGGGCAAGACACTTAACCCCAAATTGCAACCACTGCTGTATTAATGGCAAGTAATGAAAGGTCTTGGATGCATTCACTGATACTGATGGACAACTTACTTAGAAATTACTACTGCCATCTGGAAGTGAATGGGTGTGATTGGTTGTGAACAGGTTGGTGTAACCTGTGGTTTGTGTTGTCTGAAAGACTAGGAAAGTGCTCGACAAGCTCAAGCCTTTTGAACATTTACCGAAGTTTGTAATTTATGTTTAAAGACCTTTTCGTGAGGAGTGACCAACAATGACAATGGCGAGAAATCACACGAGAACAGAAACAGTACTTCCAGTAGTAACAACAAAAAGTTTAAAGTTTAAAAAAGTGAATGACAAAGATGTTTGCCAAGACATAAAGAAGCACCTGTGCTTCAGTCTAATAGTGTGCTCTGTCAGTAATTGGAAGGTTGCGGGTTTGAGTCAAGCTTCAGATGTCACATTGTGATGTGTCCTTGGGCAAAACACTTAGCCCCAAGTTGCTCCTGCTGCTGTGTCAGTGGCGTGCAAATGGGATAGAGAGTGGATGTGTTGGTGAACACTAATGGACAACTTACATCGAAACTGAACCATCAGTGAGTGACTGTGAGATTGAATGGGTAGAAGCGGTGAGTAGTGGGTAGTCAGAAAGACTAGAGGAGCGCTCTATAAGCTCAAGTCAGTTACCATTTATTTACCAAGGCATGACATTTTAACATTAAAGAATAATTTAGTCACAGTATTGAAACTTTTTTTAAGTAAAGCCTCTCACAAAACATCCTGTACATTCTAATAAGGTCAACAGAATCGAAACAGTAAAGCAGACAGATGAAGTCTGGTTTTACAATAACTGTGAAAAATACATGGTGCATATGATGCAAGTGTCATAAAAAAAAAAAAACTACTGTCTGTTGTATCCATATTAAACAATTAAGATTAGTTTGGAAATATCACCAGTCTGGATATCAGCATAAAATCCAGTGTCTTACATCTCTACGGAAAACCAAAGTCTCTAAAAGAATTAACGATTTATTGTGTTTGTGAATAATTGCACAGAATATTAGAGTTGTGCATAATCCAGACATTCAGTGTTCTCACATCATAAGCATGTGCAAAAATCCAAAATTTACACCCCACCCCCACCCACCCAAAAAAAAAAAAAAATTATTGCTTTGTTGGGCAAAATTCTTTTACATTAATCATGAGTACAATACTCACTGAATATGAGGTAGCAGATACAAAATTGATTTTTGAATCAATAGAAACACATTACAAACACTGATATTTTGTTTATTAATTGCACTTCATATCATTACAATATGTGTTACGACATATTGCACATTGTACTTCACTGCAGGCCTTCACACTTTTACATTTTGTTAACATATATATTAAATAAGATCTAATAAACTTGCTTAACCAACCAGCTACTGTGGCAGGTAAATAAATGTGCATTGGATCCCAGTTTTCTATTTGATCTGCTTTGACTTTACAGTTACACACTCATGTCAGTGTTCCCAAAACAAGGCCAATTCCCAGTATTTTTATCATAAGCTTTTGATGTGTCTATATTTTGCCGTATACACAGCCCTATCAGGAGGTGGTGTTCTTTTTAGCTGCAAGAATTGAACGTAATTAAGACAATCTAAATGAAGTGGTAGTAAATAAAACAATAAATGACTGGTACATTTTTTTAATCCACCTGTTTGAATTGCAGGCAGATAAAAACAATATTTCCGAGCCTTAAATATACATTTGACTTCTAAACTGATTGGGACAAGAGTTCATTTTTGGTCTTTAAAAGGGCTCTTAGTCGGGTCAATATCCAGGGGGTGGGGATGGATGCATCTTGGGTTCTTTTGTCATGTGCACTATGTAAGCTGCTACTGGATGCTTGAATTTTTCTTAGGGATCAATAACATATCCATCCATCCATCAAGCAAGCAATCACTAAATCAATCAGATCCTAACCATATGTCACTGAAGTGAGTACATATTTATAAAAGCATAAACTTATATATCCAGATTGATTGCTATCCGTGTTGTTTCCTGTTTGTTTTTCCCATGTAGGCAGAGACAAACAACAATCATTCCTGTGTATTAGAGCTCCACAGAGAGTGTGTCCAGGCAGACCTCAGTGAAGCAGACGCTCCTGTGAGTCCATGATTGCATCTCTTGACTGACCATGACTGTCTGCACTGCTAATGCAAGAGCACAGGCCACAACACAGCCACCATTACCGCCCACATTTACACCGAGACACATGCTTTTTACTGTTTTCACACCCTCACACCCAAACATGCGGAAAAGCAAACACTGATCTGAGGTTCGGGTGAGTTTATCCTCCTGTGGCACTCAGTGCTGTTTCCTGGTTTTGTTTTCAGTGTGAAAAGGAGTCAGTGTGAGTGACCCAGTTCAGTGACAGCATCAGCAGCAGCGTGGGCCAATTTCTGTGACTCTGATTCAGTTATCGCGTCTCATCTCTAAATACATCCAGCACAGCAGTTGCTGCTACATCCAATCTCACAGAGGCCTCAGAGTCCTATTTTTGGTCTGATAATAAGGCATCCAGCTAGCGTGAAAATCTTAACATTACACCAAACACAAGCACAGAACATACAGTTAGATCAGTCTTTATTCTTACTTTGATTTTGGGGGAAATACTTCCACTTTTTACATACAAGTGAAGTTGCATGCATGTAAAAATAAATTAGTTCTATAAATTTTTTCACAAAGAGGTATTTTTATACATCTAGTTTACTTCTAGTTATAATTATTATCTTGATAAAGAGTAATGAATTAAGTATACATTTCCTGAAAGAGGACTTTTCCCCCCCCTTCTTCCTCAGTATATCTTCAGATTCACCTTTCAGCAAGGATGACTAACAGTGTATTAACTGTGTGATAGTCTAATTGCATTGTCAAGTCTAAATAAAGGATTTCATTATTCTATTTGAGACCGTTTTCAATTTTTTTTTTAATGAATGTTTTCATAAATTGGTATTTTTTTCACCATCATTTTTATGTGCATTTAAAGAGCCCAGATTATGTTGTTTTGAGTTTTATATGCCCTTTGCTGTATTTTAAATGTCTCCTCCATGTGATAAGGTACCTCTATACACTAGACAAAAAAAATCTCCCTCTCTACAGTGTCAGTAGATGTACTCACCAATTGTTTATCAATAGTTTAAGCCCAATAGCAGAAAAGAGCATAGACTGTAGGATGAATTCAGATTTGTTGACAACATGGAGCTTAGCACTGCTTTACTTACCAAGCTGACTAGTCAACCAATCAGAACAGACTGGGCCCACATTCTTGTCAGAAAAAAAATATATATATACGGTGTATTTAATTCAGCAAAAAAATATCAAGATATGATTTTTGTCTCATATCACACAGCCCCACAATGGACATAACAAACAAAGATGCAGGGATATCCTTATAATTAGAGTCATCTTTCTGGCCACCTGATAAATGCTGAACTGGTGTTTGATTTTCTTTTAGTGCTACATTTGGTCTCTTTAACAATTCATCAGGATACTTTCTGGGTGTTGGCTGCTAATCACACCACCATTAAAAAAGAGAGTCACAATTTTTTTTTCTGAGTGCCACTTTTAGACATGTAATAAATCATCATTTGAACTCTTGCTGATATCAGATATACATTAATGAGGCCGGGATGTGTTTTCATGGTTTGTTTTCACCCTGTCTTTATCTGTTCTGTTTACTTCAACTCAAGTTCATCAGGATTCCTTTAAGATAATGTGGTCATCTATTTTCATCCTTGATAACTGACAGCTGTAAAGTATGGGAGCAAATAGGGCAAAACTTAATCAGGACAGATCCCCTGTTGTTGTGAGTCAACCATCCCTCTCCACCCAAAGTCCTCTTTATCCGAGCGTTTGAGATGAGACATGGGAGAAATGATCTGGCTGAGCAGCAAACACAGGAGCCTACGTTCTCAAAGTGCCTAACATTTCTGCTGTTAAACACTGAAGGTTGATATTTTAACATCTATCCAAATCATACCCATGTTTGAGCCTATTTGAACTTCTGCTTTGAGCATAGCATCTCTGAATCCTCTGTTATTACTAGCTTTCCTAAATTATCCAAGTCCTCTTTTCACCACTTCAATAGTGTTTATGTAAATAACGTGAAGGGAGTTTTTCTCTCGACCTCTCTTTGTGCTGACATGGATGGATTTACGACAAATGTAGTGTTTTGATATTTGTTCTTTTCTTAGCATGATTGTTTAAAAGGTCCCATATTAGGCAAAACACACTTTTTAATGTTTTAGCTGTACAAAAGTTAATGTACATGACCTTTTTTCCCCTTCCTCCCCATGCAAAAATCTCTCTTTTATCTGTTGCTTGCTCTACTTTTAAGAGAGTTTGTGCTCAAACAGTCCATTTGGAAGAAAAACCCTTTTGAAACCCCAGTTGAATGAATAAAGATGTTTCGATTACAACAGCAAGTACCATCAATTCATGCACATTTTCTTCTATATTTACTTTGTGAAAAGGTCTCATTTACAAAGTATATTGTAATATTCATCTTCAAGCACCAACATTCTTGCAGTTTACTCTTGTTTTGTGTCTGACAGTAAAGATAAGCCGTCAGTGTCTCCCATCTCTGCTGATCAGAAGGTCACTCTCACCCTGACTGTGTGTGAATCCAGTGATAGCCCGGGGTTACAAGGGCCCCTTGACAGGTGATAACTGACCCCTAAACCCTAAAACTTTAACTTAAATACACTTAAAATACAATGCAGCAAGTGGCTCAGCCGTCTATGTATTCCTCTTTATACAGCCCTCAATGTAAAAAGTTTGGACACCCCTGCATTAGAGGATGGGCCACTTCCCCCAGATAAGAGACACCCCCTGACCCAAGTGTTAATTCAACCCACAGGCGGCTCTAGTGAAAGGAGCATGTCTAGACAGGTCTGTGCAACTACAGTAAACTGTAGAACTGAGGCCATATACTGATCTACAGAAGGGTTTTGTTCATGCACAGCTCATCAGGATTAACACTAAAACAGCCTGTTCTAAACAGGGCTGAAACAGAGGGGTTTGAAGGCATGCAAAACTGCCCAGAAGATAGTTAGACTGAAAAGTGTGTTCTGAGGGTATCTGGACCAGAGTAAACTTGTTGCAAAACAGTACAATATGAGACCTTTAATTGATCAAGTTAAGATATTTCAAAAGTTTTTGTTAATGTTAACAATCTGGGGTAACGTGCCCTGGTACTGCTGTTTCAGTGGTGGTTTGATTTAATTTAGAGGTGCCTTAGGACCCCTGAAATGGTTTGAATTTGCACCTTTCCTTTTCTAAATTGAATGTTTAGAATAACAACTCGATCACTGAAGCTGTCTATCTTAGCGTTTGATGTAGTGACATTAAATAAGCAGTGACCTCTTCAATTTTAAACTTGTTTTTGAAACTACCTCAAATGCTGGAGTTTAATTTAAAGCACTGTGTCTGTTTTAAAAGAACATTTTTTGGTGTAACATGCTATTTACTTTAGCAAAGAATCTAGTTAATCCTTCCCCCAGATCTCAGGGCTTCATTAAATCACAATGAGCTGATCAAATATAGGACACATGTTGAGAGTCAGAGCCTGCACAACTGCAGCGCATCCCGGCCTGACCCAATGGCATCTGGTACCGTCTGCTCCGCCAACCTGCTCTCACAGAGCCTCAGCTAAAAATGTATCAGGAGGGAAAGTTGAGCCTTCTTGGGGTTTAAAATCTGATGTTAAACTGAAACTGTGCCACTTTTTGGAGGTCTGGTGTCCCATTTTTTGGAGGCTTTTAGTAAGGCCTGCATGTTTATAGAGTATTTCAGGAAGGAGGGGCGAGACATTGTGCTTCAAATGCATAGAGTGTCAGACATGTTGTCTCTAGAGGAAAAAGTGATAGGAAACAAGCTAAGTGGTGACTCCTGATTGATAAGCGGTCTGAGTTTCTGCGGTCAGACTTGTTTTTAACTTGAGAGGAAGAGTCCATTTAGAAAGTGGACGGTCAAACGGCAAACCCACTGCAGGCGGTTATGAGATTTATCAGCACTTTTCGCGAGCTGGAA
Source organism: Cetoscarus ocellatus (assembly GCA_037902135.1). Lineage (NCBI taxonomy): Eukaryota > Metazoa > Chordata > Actinopteri > Labriformes > Labridae > Cetoscarus > Cetoscarus ocellatus. The sequence continues at coordinate 374,930 of JBAMNC010000815.1, forward strand.
GTCGTCCACACATTGAGGAGAAAGCGTGGAATTGATTTATGAAGCCCATCCAGCGTTGATGCTGCAGTGATACCATTGTGTCAGTCACTGGGGTTTTGTTGCATTATGCATTTCATTTCCCTCTCTAAACATCCCCAGCATACAGCTACAGTATCACAGATGGCCTCACTACAACAATTAAAAGCAGATTACCCGGCGGTATAGATTGCAAACATTGTAATTGACGTGCTGCTCTGAGATCCAGGGTGCAGAGGACTATTTGATTATGAGAGGGGGGGCTTCATTTATCAGGCCCAGGTGGTATAAATTGTGTGTTTGTTTAAGTGCTGTGTGAATGCGGTGTGTGCTAAAAGAGACAGATGATGATTGAGAAGGAGGTGAGGACCATAATTCTCAGCAGGCAGGAGGTGCTCATAGTGGGTATGAGTGAAAGTAGAGTGTGGAGAGCAGAGGCAACTTAATGGGATAGGCGTGATGTTATGTTGGGATCACTGCAGTCAAAAACTGTTAGAAAGGTGGCTGTTACAAAATCAGATTTTTTTTTAGGGTGAAATCAGTGAAAATCAGAGAAGAAGATTAAGGCTGCTAAAAAAAAGATTTAGCCTTTTTTCTAAAGTCAATGGAAAGAAAGCATTTAGTCAGATTTCTCAACTTAATCCCAAAATTCTACGAAACATGAAAAACAATGATTCCGACTTTATTTCTTCGAATTCTGGTTTTAATCTCAGAATTCAGATATTTTTTCTCTCGCAAAAATCCAATGATGTCAGCACTTATTTCACTGAATTTGTTCAAGTCTTAGTAATGCTCGGTTTTTCAAAAAAGAAAAGAAACTCATACACAATGCACGTCCACAACGAAGCATGTGGAAAACAAAATCTCAGTTTTCCTGTTCCTTACTCAAAACTCAAACAACAGATGGGCAGTCCAGTTGCAATCTGCTAACTAATTAATGTTTGAATCCTTTATTGTTAGCCTGTCATGTTGTCTAATCCTTTAAACATTTTTGATATTTCAATTTCAAGGGTCTCAATGAGTGAAGAGAGACCTAATGTGATCCCAGGTTGCAAATTTCCCATCCATGATCTAGGGGAGACTTTTCTCAAACAAAAAAAAACATTATTTTGTATCCTTTGTTAGACTGAAAGTGGTGGTTTTGTAAGAGACATATAACTCATTATCAGTCAAGTAACAGATGTTTGTAAAGTATCTGGAAGCCACTCTCATTTCTCTCTCTCAATGTTAATTTTTTAGTGTTTTAGTCTTTCCACTAGGGGGTGCTGCTGGATTAGAGGCACAGCAGGACTCCATACAAGTTGGAGATTGTCGTTGTTGATCCATTCATGAAAAAAGAGTGTCAGGAGTGGACAAATGTTAACACATAATAAGGTATTATTTTGTTCAAAACAAAATCTGCAATCACACAATAAGCACAATCAAAAAAATAAAAAAAAATTCAACACTCTTCTTTAGATCTTTTTTAGGGGTGGATTTTATGATCAAACCAGTCATTTTTTTACTTTGATTTTTTGGGTCAGTGTTTGGTAAAGACCCAAAATAATAAGTAATGAAAAAATTAGAGCTGGTAATTTATCAGTATCTTTTACTGTTGAACAGTTAAGACAATAAGTCATGAAAAGTACACAGGAAATACAGTTATAGCATATATTTATTTAATTTATCTACACAGTTATACATAAAGCAGGAGAAGCATTGCATTTCCCTTTTCGTGATGAAATCAGTTTCCAGATGAGATGTTGTGACAAGCATGTTAGTTTCAGATGACCAAACTAACCAAAGTCTCTGTGTTAAGTCCAGTCCGGTCAGCTTGTGTCCATTAGAGTCTCACATCCAGGGAGCCATCATCACAGAGGGCTCCTTCTGGACCTGCTAGGAAAACAACAACATAGACAGGATATAAAAATAAAAACAAGCTGATTTTTTTTTCTTTATTTAGTAATAGCGGATTAGTGATAATTATTAATGAAGACTTCATATTGTTATACTCTGAGATGACTCTACTATTAATTACACATTTATTTTGAAGTTGATCTGCAAAAAAATAAACATGACAGCATTAACACTGTTCTGTGCTAATGTCATTAAGAATCATGCATTAATAGAATATTAAAAACTAGATCAAATTTGATGATAGATTGGCATAAGCACAAACTGCTGGGTTAGAAACAACATTTCCCTTTTTATTGTTTTTGCAGTGTGAGCTTTTGCACTGAACACATCACAAGTCTCAAAGAAAATATTTTTTAATGCAAGAAGCAGCTATTTCTCATTTAGCATATGGCATACTCTCACAATGTTTACATAGTCTGATGAAGCTCTAGCTATCCATTGCCTTCTGGATTAACTTTTAAAATTCTACAACTTATTTACTTTTGCTTTCATGAGAAAAACATTGCTATAGCTATTACTAACAAAGACTGAGTATTATTTCATTCATGAAACTAAATATCATTTTTGTATGAAAAATAGGATTAAGCATTAGTTTTTTCTCATTAAGCTCAGGATTCTGATAAATTATAGACTTAAAGTCCAAAATAAATAATCATGTTTGCAGTATTTACTTTTTAATTGCCAATATTCAAGCCTTAAAAATCTGACTGCATTTATTTTGCATACTTTCCTGTACGCTGTCCTACCACAATATAAATCACAGTGAGACAAGATATGGCAATGCCACTTTTACCAATCATCACTCCGCCCCATATATATCCTGGAAAAAAGCCATAAATTTGAAATTTACAGAAAATCTTCAAGTAGGTATTACCAACACTAAACTTTTGTAACAGTATTTAAAAAACAGTTGACTTTCTATTTACAGCAGTTAAAGGATATAACCTCTATGTACAATAACCATAGATAGACTTGAGAGAGTAAAAATTTGTTGTAGTGCTTAGACCACACCAACAAATGAAGGGCTTTTATAACTAAACGAGGGTCACAAGTCTTCAATCAAACTTTCTTAAAAAAGGAAAACAAATCAGCTGATTTTCCATCAGTATTTTACTCTCCAAAAATATATAATACTGCATTTTTCTGTTTACCTTGTTTAGTTCAGGAAAAAGCTCCTGAATGGTGATGTCCAACAGCACGTAGGTCAGCTGATGAAGGCAAAAGGTAAAAGAGAAGCATCAAGGTTATCGATGGAAGAAATGTTTTACAACACAGAAATATTTAGGAGACCTCAGACTGATCACACAAAACACCAAATCAATGAGTGCTTCGTTACAGTCATGTGTGAGTGTGAGGATGCACTGAAACTGGGAAAATTCGCTTTGACACCTGTTTCATTAGTAATGTTTTTATAAGATTTGACCCTCTTTTGGATCCATTATGACCCACCATTAATAAGCCCCCCCTAAACTGTTTAATTGTTGCTGGGCTACTTCCAGTTACACAAAATTTCAACATGGCCCAGTCTTTGTATTGGGTTGCTATGAAACTGTTATTTAACTTTTTGGTTTCAACCTATTTAAATAGTCTGCAAGAGCAACTCAAGATATGTACATCGTAATCAGGGTGTATTTCATCATCCTGTTTCCTGAACATAGATTGACTGAAAATAAAAAAAATAGAATTAGACACTTTAGACAACCACAACCATCAGCTCATTTACTATCACAATGAATACTTATATTTGGTAGAATGTAAAAAAAAAAAGTAAATAAATATGTCAAGCAAAATAATGATAATATTAACATTTGCCAAGCTTTGGTAATGAAAATAAGCCATAAAAATGCTCAATAGCATATATGCTGATATTGCACTGATAGTTACAGTAGCAAGGTGTAATGTAATTGAATAGCAAAGTCAATTACATTAGCAACACTAACAACAACCAGCAACTAAACATTAATGCTGGTCTGATCAAATCCAACTGTACATGAATCTTGTTTCTCCTTTTGCAAAACAAACACTGTGCGAACATAAGCCAGTATGCCGACCATCACACTGTAGAAAAACACACAACTCATTTTAACAGATTCTAAGAGATTTTAAGTTATTCACAAACATCTTATTGTATCTCTGTCTATATCCTTTCACCAGTGCTAAGTTATAAAAAGTTTAATTAGATTAACTCTAGTAAAGTTAGTTAAATCCTGATGTATTTCCAATCAGCTCAAATAGGAAACAATCAAGAGCAAAGAGGGGGCAGGGCTTCAAAAAGGGGTCAGTTGTCTATTTTCAGAAATGTTGAGTGTGTGTACCTGTTTGTTCAGAACGGGCTGTTGCAGTCCATCAAAGAGCAGACGCACTCCTTCATACTTGGCCTCCTCTCCAATACACTTCCCCAAGAAGTCTAAAGAACAACCACTTATGAGTTTTCCTTCCATCACATTAAGCTAACTGCCTGTTCTCATGATATTTTATGTGGAAACATTTGCAGTAAGAGGGTCAGCTGTATTAAAATACTCCTCTGTAGAAATACCTGGAATGTAGTTCATCATCTCCTCAAATGTCTTCTTGGCTCTCTTCTGTTTGTCCTGAGCCGAGCGGTGTTGACTGCTCTCACAGAAGACTGAGTCTAGACAGGAAAAGATTGTGTTAAGTATCATTTTACTCCTTTAAATTTATCCTTTGAATTAAAAACATGGCAATTGTGCCGAAAAAAGGATAATCCCTCATCAAAAAGACCCTAAATCCTGATTATGCCCCTATCTGCTACTGATAATCTACCCAACACTGACACTGTCCTCCTTGCCATATGAAACACCTAATCTTAGGGCCATCGTTACACCATAAAAAGGAAGAACACCAACAAAAAACGCACAAAGAAAAGTCAAAGGAGACATCTTATGGGGCTTTCTACTTTGTGGCATCAGTTGGACTAGGCTCAAATTTATTTGGTTGTTTTGGTTTTCCATTAAGGATCGTGCCTAATATCTGGCGCAGTTTAGCGTTTCACCTCCAGCAGGGTTCCAAGTGAGCTAAGCCGAGATCAAATGTCATGTAGAGACACAGCTGACCTCTGTATCACCACGAGTCTGGGGTATCTCACACGGTAATGAAATGCCTCCCACTGTCTGCTTTGTAAAGCTGCTTGACTTCCCAAACTTTCCTCTGCTGTAGATAGGATGTTATGCTTGTACTTTCTTTTTTAAACAGACAAGAAGGTTTTTAGTTCATACCTTTACATGTTACGACAGAGCTCTTCACACTAACATCAGGTGACGCTTCTGACGAAGACGGAAGAGTTCCGTCGAAACATGTAAAGGTATGAACTATAAACCTCCTTATCTGTCAAAAAGAAAGTATAAGCATATTACCTACATAAACATAATGAACAAACTCGGACTAGATAGGATGTTGTTTTGATGCTTGCAACCATCTTTGGAATTGAGCTGGGATCAAGATTAGCATAGCTACTTGAACAAATAACAACACTGAAAGTATTTCTCAAAAGAAAGGATATATTTGCTCCACTTCTGACATGTTTTGGCCAGAGTTTGTTCTATTAGTAGCTTACACTTTTTATTTTACGCTGTGACAGTAGCACCTGCTTACTACGTTATCCAACTGGCCTCTAAGGATGTGATTTATGGATTGACAGTCATCCAATCATCTGCCGGATGTACTTTTGAAAGGTTCTGCCCATTCACAAACATTTCCTTTGGGCTGTTACGCAGATGGACCAGTGAAATACTGAACAGTCCATCTGGTGTGCCAGGTTGGTTGAAGGCTCTACAGTGGCCAAACTTGCAGTTAAAAAGAATACCAAAGTTTTTCTGTGATTAAAAGCTGATGAAAAGATGAGGCACCTCAGAGAGATGGAAAAATCAATAGGCAGGTGCAGCAGCTTCACAGTGTTCAATGGTGACAGCTTCCTGTTCAAACTATTCTGGCCTCCAGCCCTCCACACTGGCCAAGAGACTGACAGCTATCAATAAGTGTTATTCTTCCTCCTCATTCAAATCTGCTGACTGATTTTGGCTCCTTCAGTTGACATCTATTTTACTCTTTTTCACAAACTCCATCATTGCATCCCCAGCTCTACCAGTAATACAACAGCTGATCTTGCTATTTACTCTCTATATCCCACTCATGCCACACAAACCCCAACTTTCCATACTTGCTGCCCTAAATCCACATATGTAAGCTTTTCCTTTTATTTGCTTCCTATAAAGAGTCCCACTAGGACACTGTCAGCTCTATAAAATAAGCTTTCTGCTGACTTGCAGACCATAACACAATGTTCGGCTTTAAGTTACTGTAAAAAAAATTTCAGTAAAAAAAATCAATGCTACATAATGACTCACTATCATTACTATCACACTATCACATTCATTCAAATATATCTTGTTGTACCTCTGAGCAGTGTGATGAGTGAGACGAGTCGGTGCTCCTGGACCACGTGGTTTAGTTTAAACTGCAGGTAATGGTCCGTGTAAGCCTCCATTGTGTTCTTAAACAGAATCCTGCCTGTCATTAGCAAGTGATGCAGCCAGTCAGGGATGTGGAAAACCACTCGTCCTAAGATACATTTAAGAAGATGAAAAGGGATGATTGAGTAAAGATAAATGGAGGGGACAGTTCTGACATTTTTTATTTCATAAATGCTGTTTAATCATATTATTTTTGTCAATTTTAAAGTCTTTTCCTTATATACTGTATGCTGTTTCAAGGTAAGCACTGTCGTTGAAATGTCACACAAAAGGACATCATTACTTACTTCTAAACTTTTCTTTCTGTGCTGAATAAAAAGATCTGGTGAGTAAACTTGTGTTAAACTCACCCACATACATTAGGTAGTCATAAACTCCTTCAACAGTGATCATTTCCATGAAATAGTTCTGGTTGTGCCTCTTCTCAGTCAGCTCTGATCGGTTAGCGTTGTTTTTGAAGAGATCATTGAAGAGCTAAGAGAGAGATTCAGATCCAGTGTTACAACACAAACCCATTAATCTATTTCTGCTTTTAGTGGCCAAAATGTTTGATATCAAATTAAGAAAGAGCCTCTTTTTAGTCTAAACTGTATTTCTTCAGCCTTGTGTTAGTCATGTCTAATTCGCTGAAAAAGGGCTAGCTGTATTGAATTAGTTGAAGGTCAGTTCAGCCTCTGGTAGGACATCGAGTTAAAGCTTAAAATCCTTATTTAGAAACAGGGGTGTGCAAATCTCAATGCATGACAGCCCATGTACAAAGTTTCATTGTTACTTTTTAAAGTTTTTGTCTTGTTCTTTAAAGTCCAGTAAAACTTTGCCACACTTATCCTGAACTGATCCAATGGTAAATTCTTATAATGACAGAACACTGATAAATGCTAAATGTAAAAATGAAAACTTTAAAACATGGTTGGACCGTGAAGTGGTCACTGAAAATTCTCCAGTCTTTACAACAACTAAGTTTAAGCCTCAGGGAGAACTCAAACTGTGACAATGCTCTATCCAACAGAGAGAGATAAAAAGTGTAATCTCCAACCTTCTTATCGTTTTCCGAGGTGGGGCTGAGGATGGTGAGCTCGGGGCGGCTGGGTTTGGGTTTTGGAGACTCACAGGAGTTGAAGTAAGACTGGATAAAAGGCTCCAGATGCTGCCCTTTCTGATGGAGAAAACACAGGAGTGTTCAAAGTATTACTACTTCAACAGGTGTTTTTGTCAAGGTAAAATTCTTGGATTGGCAGAAATATGATAAGTAACAAGTCGATTTGGGGGCATAAGGCAGGGGACCTAAAACACTTTCAGGCTGTGTAATTAAACTCATACACAATACAAGTAAAAATCTAATCATATTAACATTATTTAATGAATACTGAATACTAGGTCATTCCTGGTCTTCAATTTCATAAATGAAGGCACATTTCTACACTTTCTAAATTGCACAATACTGGTGATGTTTGCACCAGTGGCCATCAAAGTGTGGGCCTCCACAGGGGGGCGTGGAATGAGAGAGCAAACCAGCAAAAAATGTTAAACTCAAGTCCATTTTTGGAGAAAATTGTACATATTTAAAAAGTAAACGGAGAAAAGAGGAAGTAGGCCTACAACCACTGCTATTCAAAGTCTGTGAATTGGTCTTAAAAACTCTGGTAGGTAGGTAGGCAGCTTTAATAAAAAGACACACAACTAAAAATACACAAAATCACAAAATCACAAGACCGCACCTGGACACAGTAAAACAAGTAAGGCAGTAAAACAAGGTAAAACAGTCTGAAATTTGCAAGTATTTGCTGGCTATAATACTAATTAGTTTATTTTCAGAAAAAAAAACACCCTAAATTATGCATGATTTAAGATGGCCACTTTACAGGTGGTTTCCTTATGTGATTTTGAATGATGGAGACATAAATATATATATATGTATATATTTTTTTTAACTCTCAAAAAATTTATGACAGGACAAAGATGTTATCTTTCATATAGAATATTAAAAAATAATCATTTTTTTTTTTCCAGAAAAGCCATTTAAAAAAAAATTAAAAAATATTGATCCTCAAATATGAAAGAATTGCTTAAAGGTGGGAAAAAGAAATTCAAACATGTTTTTTTAAAGTTTAATATTTTATCTTTAATAATTGCTAAAAATATGACTTAGTTTTGGTTAAAATATTCATATTTGTGTGTGTGGAGGGTGTTGACTGGTGTGGGGAGACATAACAGACATAATGTAACCGTGGGGAGGTTTACTCTTTAAAACTTTAAAAACCTCTGATAGACACTGATTCATGTATTACTGCTCTATAAATGGTGCTCTCCCTTTTTCTCTCATTTTTCTTTTGTTTGAGATTATGAATGAAGATCTGTAATTTTTAAGTTTTAGTCCTTGGTCATTCTATAAATCACAACAATAGTGGAGATTGTATCATTTAGGAGAAAGTTGTTGCACAACTGTTTCAATTGCTCACAAACTCTTGGACAAATTCCAGTCTGGTTTCTGCCTGATTTACTGCTCAGCCCTTTTCACAGTGTATTTATGCTAAAGTCATCTTGCCTTGAGATGTTCACAATTATCCCATGAGAACATGAGATTTGTGTCAGTTTGCAGTTCAATACAGCTTTGGAGGTTCATGAAAGACAAAACATACACACAACAGCCATAAATGTTATGGTTTGGAACAGCTCTGTGATTGAGGCCTCAGAGTCACAAATGGCGTGATGATGAATGCTCAGTTTTGTGCTCCTCATCTCAGCCCTGCATCTAGCACTGTCGACTATGGTCTTGTAACTGACAGAAATTGGGTGGGTGTCAGTTGCTTGGCCTTTATTGGTTTTCTGTCAGATAGGAATCTTCTCTGTTGGTTGGTCCTTATGTGTAAGAAGTTGATGTTCTGCCCCGTGGTGTACCACAAGGATCATTTCAAAGCCCTATTTTATTTTCTCTTTTTATTCTGCTGTAAGGCTATTTTGTCAGATTTTGGGGAATCATTTACAGTTGTTAGGCAGATGACATTCAGTTATTTGTCTCTTTTTAGCCTATAGTCACAGACAATCTTGCTGAAGATCCTGCTGCCATTAAAGATGGGATAAGTGACAACTCCCGTCAGTTGTTCAGTCAAAACAGAGGCCCTTAACGTAGCTTCTGATTGCATCACTGCCAACAATGCCAGCAGTCCTTTTCTCCCTTCATGAAATCAAATCTAAAAAATCTTGATGTTATTTTGATTTGGCAGTGATTTTTATTCTCTCACCTGTTCATGTTTCTTGAAGACACATTACCAAAATGAAAACTGTTTTGAAACCTGAGTTTAGAGATACTCATTCATGTTTTAATATCTACTGGGCTTGGCTATTGCAGTGCCCTTTTCATCTGTCTAATCAAGTCCTCCCTTGACCATTTACAAGTGATCAAAAATGCTGCCACAAGAATTTAACAAGGCAAAGCAGGTCCATTTATATTATTCTCATGTTATTTGCTCTGCACCAATTTGATATGAGAAGTTGGAAAAACCCAATTGCAAATCAGATGTATCACTGTGGAGCACTGTCATAACCGGAATGTATTTAACTGGGGTGTGACTGAACTCTGGCTCAGACATCCAAGTTTGAATTTCTACAACCCTGCAGTCGACCCCTCAGGTCATTCAATCAGAGTTTATTCCTTGTTCTTCATGTCAAATTAAAAGCCAAAGTTGATGATGTTTAATCAGTATGTTATTGTTTGGTGTAGTTCTGTACAGATGTGTTTTGCTGTCATTATCATATGATAGTATTTTGTTAAGCAGTGCCTTGTGAAAGCTGCTAGACCTAACAAGCCTCCCTTACCTTCACTTTAAAATACATCAGATTAAAAACTGTAGAGAAACGGCAACCCTAGAACACATTTACAGACACACACACAACTATAACCAACAAGGGATGCACTTCTCACCTCCTTTATCAGTTTGCTGGGGACTGACTTGATGATTTTTCCTGTAAACCATAAAACACAACCTCAGTGATGAATGTGTCTTTCACATTTTGACTCATCTGATCATTAGAATTCCCCCCTGCAGCCTCAGGCCTCAGACCAAACATTATCTCAGTTGATTACATTCTGCTGTTCAAACATAATCTATCTCTCTCGTCTTTATACACTCATACTATACCAAGGTTCACGTCAGGTAGCATCTTGTCCAGGAACTGAGACTCCATACTGTGAGGAGACAGGAAGTCTGCAAGCAGCTGACTGTTACTTAGCTCTGGGTGCTGCAGCAGTTTCTGCAAAGACAGCACAAAAAAATTAATAGATAACCTATCTGCACACAGGAATAATAATATATTATTTTATGATAGACACAGCTGTTCCTTTCTATTCAGGCCATCTTCATAAAGCTGGACAAACAACCCCATCTTGTGACCAGAGGTGTCATAATCTCCTGAGTTGGATCTGCACTTTTGAGCAGTGTTAATAGCTTCTAGTGAAGAAGAAAGCAATGTGGTTGTAATATAGTAGTAAAGATCACCTTGATTTGACTCATCAGTATGAAAACCTCAGTTATCATTTGTTTTGGAAAATAATAAAATGACATACAATCTTGACAATATTGATACCTCTTATATCACACATGACTGGAAATGATGGCAAATTAAGACTCATGATGGAGCTAAGAAGATCTTTTGTCGAGCAAGCAGCCTTTTTATTTTTTCTGTTTTTGTAAGATGATCAAGTGTCCCTCTGTTGATCTTTCCACAACAGCATTTCTGAGGTGTGTTCATTATAAAATCATGAAAACAACATGTGAAGCAAAATTAGGAATTTGACTCTAAACACATAATATATATAGTACACTATAGTACAGTATAACTGCTTTGGCCAAATGGAAAGATGAAAACAGCGTGCTTCTCCATTCTTGATTCACATTGTCAGTTTTTTTATTTTTTTGAGCTCTAGGTTTTACTTGGCAGAGCCTAAAAGGGGGCTCAAAGATGCTTTTGGGGCCCCCTACGCTTTATTGTTGTAAAAGCTCAAAGCACAATATGTTATTAAGCTTGCTAACGATGATACTGATCCAGGGCTAAAAATTTGTTTATATGCTTTATGAGATGAATTTGCTAAACCTCCCAGCCGCAGAGGTGGGTGGGTTTAAAACCTAAATACCTCAAAGCATGACTCAAAGGGGAACAACTTTGAATCCCTGACTCTGATACGGAGCTGCAGTAAAGCTAAGCGCTTGTTTTTTTGTGCCATTGTGTTGACTATGGGCAGCAGTGGTTTCCCTCTGTGTCAGGCACCACAAAAAACATGTGTCAAAACTCAAAATGGCGTCATGTGGTGACAGAGATACCGGGAAGATCTTTGTGATGTTGTTTTAACATGTAAGTCATAGTTAGTGGACATTATCTTTGAGAAAATTGTTTATTGAGAGACATTTTAAAGCTTTGTTTAATCATGATAAAACTGATTTTGAAAACTCTCTGGATCAAGCACTGAATGTTCGTGTTCTGAGGAACAAGTTACCCAGACAGGGGTATAAATCAGAGATATTCACTCAAACTTAAGTGTGTATTTTTTGGCCATATAGTCAGTGGATAATCAAAAATTATTATTTAATTATTTAATTATTTTAGTTAGAATGCATTATATTGATTATTTCACCAGTGTACACATTTACAATGGACCGACTCATATTGTTTTCCAGAAGTACAAGGTAAGACCCATTTAAGGGACGGGCAGATTTGTGAATATGAGGGGAAATGACATGAGAGTAGCAACTTGCTCTTTTCTGATTCCTTACTCTATCAGTTTTTCATTCGTCCGCTCACATATAAAAACTTAGAGGCTAAACTTTGGGTGTCTTTGGTGAAAGACATCTACCTGAAGGTACTCCTGAAACTCCTCGCGTTTCGATGTGAGAAACTCATAATTCTTGGGGCCGATGATTCGCTTTGAAGGCAGCTGTGCATCTGGAAAAGAGCCTGTGGAGATTAAACAGGAGAAAAAGAGGAGTTATTCAACAGACAGACGTCTGTGTAGGCTGTCAGTCATCCCATTCATGGTTATCTGAGGTTTCTTTAACAGACCTAAACACCTGTAGTTGTTACTGTAGAGGACACCTCGCGTATAAAAAAACAGACTTTTCTCTCCTTTAACTGGAAATGATCTTATTCCATATAAAGTGATACAGCCAGGTTGTTAAACCTGTATGAGTCTTGAAAGTGAAGTCCACTGTGACAGAAAATTCTGTGAATCTTCTGATATCTGTAGTACATTTTTGGTAATTCAGTCCCATCCTGTCACAGTTAGTTAAAAAAATAACAGTGTTCAGTGTTCTATGCTGACGAGAACAAATATGTTAGAAAAAAATAACCTCACCATGAAACTCAGTGAGCTTTGATTCAAGGACATAAAACTCCAGATATCTTCTGTACACAGACCAGTGCTCTGTCTCGTGTCCCACTGCAGAGAAACACAAAGATGGAAACAGTCAGATTTTAGGGGCTGGTTTTAGTTTTCCACCAGAGATGTTAGCAGCTCTGCTAGGCAGCAAGACAGTATTTTAAGTTGTTTTTTATTTGTTTAAGCAGTTTTTGACAGAATTTGTCACAAGGTTGTCACAGTGGGTTGGAATATGCCCATAGTTATTAGTGGGTGTTGTTGGCAGTGAGATGCTGTTTTCTATCGAGAAGCTTCTTTTTTCCACTGGTAAGAAATTGCACTCTGTGGGAAAAAGCCTTTTGACTTGAATGCTGAGAAATAGAATGACATAGAAGTGGAAATATCAAGAACAATGGTCAATGGCAAAAAAAAAAAACATTTCAAAGAGCACAAAAAACTTAATAAAACACAAAATATTCATGAAACACAAATGTTTTTTAAAACATGACAAAATGTGAAGAAAAAACTTCCAAGAACATGAAAATATTTCAAATGAAAAAATAATCTTGTAACAAAAACATTTCATGAAACACCAAACATTTGAGACACAGTGCATTTTGTTAACAATGACGTTTTGTGGAACACACAATTATTTTATGAGACATAATGCAAATATTTCCACTGATGCAAAAAACATTCATGGTAAACAAATAAAAAAAAATCTTGACATGATAACCCATTGCTTTTATTTTTAACAAAATGAGTTTTGTTTTGGAATATAACACAATGGGTTGGCATTTTAATGATTTTTTAAAATAAATTTGTATTTCCTTAAATGTTTTTTGTTAATGATTTTTTGTACTTATGAAATGTTTAGTGTCAATTGAAATATTTTGTATTTTACTAAAGGTCATGTGTCCCGTTAAAAAGTTTTTTTAATTTTGTAAATGTATATAAATATATATAAATTTTATGAGTCCCATAATGTTTTGTGTTTCATGAATTGCTTGTGTTCATTTAACTGTTTTTGCAGTTGCCTTGCAGGAAAGTTTTAGAAAACAGACAAGTTAACTACTTGAAACTTAACACAATTGATTTCTCATGCTAGACTGCTGCCAAATAAAAATAATTACATTCACATGAATATTTTGATTTCTGTTTGACCAAAAACCTTTGTTTGTGCTTGATAACATTTATTAAAAACTAACTTGAAAACATTCATGTTATCTAACAGAGAAATATTAATTTCCCATTCCTGTATACAAACTGTATTGGACAGAGCAAAGACATCTGACTTTATAACATGACACAGCAGAGCAGGACGACCCGTCTCTGAGGACGGAGACTGAGACAGGACGGTACAGTGTGAGACAGAACAACAAGTCCACAGAGTCTCACCTGCTTTACGGTCATTGCGTTCCACGTCGATACAGAACACAGGAATCCTCTCCCTCTTAACATCATCATCATAAAAATCAATGTACGGGATGGTGATGTTCCAGGCTGACAGGTTTCGCGGGGTACTTGGGGTGGAGGCTGCCTCCATCGGGGAGTCATCCTCCAGCACCATCATGGCTTCTTCCACCTTGAATGGAGCGGGAAGAGTTTAAGGTCGGGCAGAGTTCGCATCCTCAGGAAACACAAGTTCACAGTGAAACTCCTGAGAGCTGACCTGAGTCAAAGGTCACTTAACTCCTCAAACCGTCTTTATCTACCATTTGTTGCTAATTGAATATACAGTGTGAAAATGAAAGCAAAATCACTGCATACCATCTGTGCTTCACAAGTGAAAGTGAAAATACATAGATAATTTATCACCACGCACTTTATTAGCAGTATTAGCATACCAGTTTAACAGCTTGTCAACCTAAAAGCTAGTCAGCCAATCATATCGCAGCAACTCAATAGATTTAGGCATGTAGATCAAGACGCCCCTCTGATGTTAAAACCAAGCGGGGGGGTGCATTTAAGTGACTTTAAGCATTGCGGTGTTGTTGATGCCAGACTGACTGGTCTGAGCATTTCAGAAACTAATGATCCACTGTGACTTTTCACATATGGACATCTTCACTTTACAGAGAATGGTCAATAAAGAGAAAATATCCAGGGGTCAGATGAGAATGGCTAGAATGGTTGTCAGGATGATTAAAAGGCAACAGTGACTCTAATAAATTCTCTTTACAACCATTGATGCAGAAAAACATTTCTGAACACACAAGCAGATGAGCTAAAGCAGCAGAGGACCACACTGTATGCCACTCTTGTCAGCTATGAAGAGAAAAAGGAGGATATAAGACACTAAGCTCACCGAAACTGGACAAAGGGAGAGTACTGTATTGTTATCTCCGCCAAGGAGGTTATGTTTCTGCCGGCGTATGTTTGTTTGTTTGTTTGTTTGTTAGCAAGATTACGCAAAAACTACTGGAAGGATATTGCTGAAATTTTTAAGGAGATGTTGGTAATGGCCCAACTTAACAATGATAAGATTTTGGTGATGGTCTAGATAACTGCCATTAGCGGAGAGTTGTTTTTGCTCAGTAACTGTCTAACTAATAATGATATCAACATGATTCCGAGTGCTAGGTGTGGGTTTTTAGGGTCAAGGAATCATATTATGATGGTAACTTTATCATAGAACTATTGCTATTGTGTAACAGCAATATGTGAGCGACCTTGGTGGAGGTTTTTACTCTCCGAGTGCTTTCTAGTTGTAAATGCTGCAGCATGTCCAAGTTTTGTTTTGCTGACTGTGTCCACCCTTTTGTGACCACAGCTTACCCATATTCCGATGGTTACTTCCAGCAGGATGTCATGCCACGTCACAAAGCTCAGATCATCTCAAACTGGCTTCTTGATCATGACATTGAGTTCACTGAACTCCAGTGAGCCCCCGTCACGATATCTCAGCCCAGTAGAGCACCTTTAGGGTGTAGTTGAACAGGAGAGGATGTGGAGCAAACAAATCTGTGCCAACTGTGTGGTGCTTTTGTGTCAATTTGGACCAGAATTTCTGAGGAATATTCCAGCATCTTGTTGAATCTATGCCATGAAAAACTGAGCAGATCTGAGGGCAAAAGGGGTCCAGACCAGTATTAGCCAGGAGTACCTAATCAAGTGGCCAGTGAATGTAAACAAACTGCCCAGGTCCTTCAGTAAGGTCTCCTCTTTTACCATCATCAGAAACAAACATGGTGGACAGTGTTCAGTTTTGGTGCCCTGCACATCTTGATCTTATGTCCAGAACATCTGCTCTACCGAAAGACTTTCTAATCAGAGTTTAGGATGCTCCCGTTTACAGCTGACTGTTCTGAAATTACTTCAGTAAATACTTTTGAGTGTGTCATTTTAACTACAACAGTTCCCTGTATCATTTACAGTCTTCTGTAAGTGTCCTGCTGTATTTTACCTTCATTTGTGGTTCTATTTCTCTGCTTTTCCCTTTTGTCTTTTATGAGATTTATCAGCTGTTTTAATGACATTCAGGATGTTTTTATTCATCCTTGTGCCTTCATGTTATGATGTTTTGCATCAGGCACTTTGAATACGCCTCGCTACTGAAATTTTCTTCGTCTTGCAGCATTTATGACTCGTATCAGGCTGGATCTTAGGGATGGGAACAATGTGGCTGTCTTTCATTACTCACCAACACCACCAAGTGGTTACGTCCAGGGTTCCTCCTCACTTTTAAAAAGTCTTAGTCAAGACTTTATCAGAACTTTTTAAGACTCAAACTAGGAGACTTTCCAGGGTCCAAGTGAGGCATTGGTGGTGTATTTCTATAGTGTGTACACATGCACATGTGCTACTAGACAATTTTTAAGGGGGCTTCCTTTCAGCCCCCTCTCTTCAATTTGTATTTTAACAAACAAAACAAAAAATTCAGAATGATAATTCTGCACCATGATGCAGACAAAATCCATCACCTTCTTGGCATAAAATCAAGAGAGTTAGTAATGCAAGGGGAAGTTGTTTTCGAAAACTGTATGAATTTCCAGTAATTCTAACTTCAGAGAAATGTAAATTGTGTGTTTGGAAAGCCACTTTTGCCGCCTTTTAATGCTAATAGACTTAATAGTAATGGTGAACAGCATTGAGAGTAACAGGCTCTGCATTTAAAACATTATTCATGTAAAACTAAAAAATGTATTACAACGTGGATCAAAAATGAGTTGACTGACCTATTAAGCTGAATAACTCACAAAATAATATTGATAATAATTAAACAATAAAACATGTTTGACATGTTTGTTACTTGGGCATAATTTATTTATTTATTTAATTCTTTTTTTATCATTATTATTATTATTATTATTATTATTATTATTATTAGTATTATTTTTACATTTTGTGATATTTAGAGGCTTCTTTGATGGAGGCTTCAAATAAGCTCCGAGTTTTCTGCCTCTTCCTGCACTGTGTAGTATTATTCGTCACACGCATACATATATACATATATGTATGTGTGTGTGTTAAAAAAATGAACCTGAAAGACTTGTTCCACTTTATTACTTTTGCAAAAAAAGCTACCACATTAATATTTCTGTGAACAAAACTTTCCCATGTAGGAAAATATTTGATGTTCATGGATGAGTTGTTTCAGGAAACTTTTCACTTACACGAAAGTTAGTTGTTGTTTTTTTTTTAATATTTCTATAGGAGCTGATCCCCCCTAAGATTCAGAACCAATACCTGTGTAGCTAATCAAAAGGCAGTTAGCCCATTATATAAACAGTTATGCCTGTTCAAGACATTGTGTAATGCAAAAAAAAAAAAAAAAGGTATTTTAACATTTTTTAAAATGAAATATCTATTTTTTATGGATCAAATGCATTATGTCTTTTTTTCTGTTTTTTAAGTGAAATAATTTAATAGACTTCATAGTTAAAATATATTTCAAATATAAATTAGAGGCATCTCTGACATGAATGACAGTGACACTGCCATCATTTACTGTAAATTTCGTCTGCTGGTGTCCATTTACATTAAAGACAGAGACATATAAATGTCAGACTTTTACTCAGGCTGGTGATGGAATGAATTACACAAACTAAGAAAAATGAGCATAACTATGGACATAGTCAAGTTTATTTTTAAGTGTAACATTGCTGACACAATTTTTATGACTCCATATCGACTACAACCGAGCCTGAAGGAATTCTGTTTCCAGGGCTGTTCATACATATCTACACGTCATGGCCTTACGAGCATATCTCAGAAAAACTTCAAGGGAATTTTGGGGCATTTTTGCCTTTACTTGATAGAGAGAGACAGTGGATAGGATTGTGAAGAGGAGGGGAGGACACTTGACACTTGACGGGAATCAAGCCCTGGCCGGCCAAAGCATGTATGGAACGCGCCTGGTTGAATACCACTTCACCAAACCAGCATCCCAGCTGATTAGATTTTAAAGGTCATGCAACAAAGGTCAAGTTTATGGACTTTTAATGATCAACTTTTGCTTGTGAGATCCATGACACAATAAGACATAAGTCTTAACAGACTACATTTTGAAGGTCAAAGGTCAGGGACATGGAGTTTCTTTTTGGTTGTCTTCACGTGAATGCAGCATCTCAAGAAAGCTTTAAGGATTTCTGTCAGACTCTGCACATCTCACTTCACACACTGAAAGATGATCTGATTTCAATTCGGAGGTCATAGGTCAAAGGATATTTCAAGGATTATTCGAAATGTCACAAGTAAGAACAATATTGTTTAAGCCTTTTTAAGAAAATGCATAAACCCTGCACTACAGCCAAAGATAAGAGAGGTGGCTGGATGCAATGTCACTTTCTAGAGTTGCATACTTGGGTCGGATAAATCAATAAAATACATATTTAGCAATAATCCGTGTTCTTTAAGTGAGCATGTAATGTTAATATGAACAGGAACACATACAGGATCAATGCTTTTGTGTTTAAAGCACCCTTTCTAGTTAATTCCTGTCACCCTGGCAAAGCAACAAAGCAGGAGGTCATCATAAATTTGTGTTTTTGAATATTTAAATCAGCCTCACCATATCGTCTTCCCCCTCCACCAACCCGTAGGACGGCAGCATGGCCCCCTCCATGGTGGTGCTCTTGAACACCCCTTTGATCTTGCTGCCAATGCGGCTGATCCCGAAGGACTCGCCCCTCTTTGACGTGTTCCTGCGGGCCGTACACGAAGCTTATTAGACAATGCGTGGAGGAGGAGGTGTGCATGGCCTCAGCAAAAAGCGCATGCAGCCTGAAAGGTGCGACAGGGAAAGAAAGGAGGAGAAAACAGGGAAGCAAGGAGCAGCGTACTGCATCGCTATCATGATCGCACAATGGGAGAAAAAAAGCCAAGGTAGCCAAACCCAAAGCCAAAACGTCACTTCACAGCCATCTCACAATGAAATGCCTGGGTCTTTGTTCACAGGCTGCAGCGGGGGGCAGAGGCAGACAGCACACAGCGGTGATCTCATGAGCACATGTCTGGTCTGAAGAGGGGTCACACATTTAAAAATATCCCAGGTGCTCTGTGGGAGTGTCTGTTAGATCAGGTCAAAACATAAAGTCACTGTGGAGAAGCTGGACATTAACAGACAGGAGGAAAATCTCACACCCCCAAAATACAGGAATTTATGGAAACACATTTCTGCCACCAAAGGGAGTGAAGTTTAAGAGGTGAAGCAGACTTAACTGTTAGTCATAATTATGAGATAAAAAAAAAATCACGAGACAAAAAGCCAACAACCTGTAAAAGTATACTTACAAGACACAAAGTCAGCTTTTAGCCATTAAAGTTAAAGTCAAAACTGTCAGACAAAGAACTAACATCCTAAGATAAAAATGCATACTTTTAGTTAAACATTCAAAATTTTATCATAAATGTCAAGATTATGAGAAAAAAGTTATGCTTGTTAAATAAGAGGTCACAACTAGGCCATAAGTTATAACTTCAAATTATAAAGTAAAAAGTTAAAATCAGGCTAAAACAACTAGAAAAGAACTATATCTTTGAAAAAATATTAAAAAATTAGGCAATACAAGTGTGAGTTTGTGTCTATATATACATATGTATATATGAGTCTGTGTGTGTAAAATATAAAATCAAAATAAGGTAATACAAGTCAGAGTTATAGGATTAGGTAAAATGATTGTTTTATATATATATATATATATATATATATATATATATATACACATATATTTATATATATATATATATTTTCCTCATTAGTAATGTCTTATCTCAATACTTTTGACTTTAATAATTTTGACTTTAATCTCATAAATTTCTTTTTCTTTTTCTTCTCAAGCTTGACTACTTTTCTCATAATTTTGACTTGTTACATTATTCTGCCTTGTCATTTAACATCTGAAACTTTCTAACCTATATTCGACCTTAATTTGTGTTTGCATGCCTACCTTATAATTTTTACCTTTTTACCTCAATTAGTGACTCATAACTTTAAGTTTTAGCATGGTTTTGGACAATTCTATCACATATATTTGACTTTTTTAAGCAGTAGTTGGCGTTTTTCACTCTGACTTTTTAACTCGGATTAATCTCATATTTTTTATCGTTTAACCTAATAATTTTGACATTTTATCTAAGTTTTTATCTCATTAGTTTGACTTCTGTCGTAATGTTTCATTTTATTACTCTGACTTTATAACTCAGATTTATCTTATATTTGGATTTTAAATCTCAAAGTTATGATTTCTTTTGGCTATCTGCCGCATACTTTAGAATTTCATCTCATAATTTTTAAGTCAAGCCAAATACTTTGACCTCTTATTTCAGTATTTTAACATTGTTTCGAATTTTATCTAAATATTTTGACTTGTTTCACTACAATTACTTCATTCTGATTTTCAGCTCTCATGTTTTCAATTTTTATTTTAACTCTTTCTGTCATAAGTTTGCAATTCTTCTCAGAACTTTGAATTATGAGTGTGTCTGAATGTTTTTCTCTTATTGACTCTAACTTTTTTCTGAAAATCGTGACTTATAGCCCATAGTTATAACATTTTGTAACAATCTTATCTCACAAACTCAGCTTTTTCTTTTATAATTTTGACTTTCAACCTCAAAACTTTAACTCATCTCATAATTTTTAACAATATCACAGTAATTAATTTTTCTTGAAATAATGACTAATCTCAGAATCTTGATAGGTATATTTTAACATTATCTTGATTTCAATCTCACGTTTGACTTTTTGTTTTATATTTTGACTTTCTATCTCATGATTATGTTTGAGTATTTCATAATTTTGACATTTTTATCTTTTAATTATGACAAAAAAAGAAGCTTTTTTTAAATAGATTTTTACATTTTCTCAAGGGCAGAAATGGACTTTCATAGATACATGACAAATAAAAAATGGGATCTCATGCATTAGTCCCACCATGCAGGCATGTTGAGGGGGTGGGATCAGGTGGTGACGAATGAGGACAACTGAACAGCATGACTTCACACTGAGCGGCTGCGACACACGAATGGACCCTGACTTACTTGGGTGATGAGTGGCGGTGGGATAGCGAGCCGTATGGTAAGGTGGTGAACGTGGACTGGGCATGAAGGGAGTTAAAAGATGCGGGTGAAGAGCTGCCAGAGGCGGTGAACAGTGAGGACGGGGACTCGGGGCTCCAGTCCCAGGAACTATAAGTAGAACAGGGTCACGTCCCCCCCACAGTAGGTGAGAGGTGGAGGAGGAGGAGGGAGAGAGGGCCGAGGGTCGTACCAGAGGGCAGGCAGTGCGGTGGTTACAGAGTCAGAGTGGACACACAGTCACAGACACATGGTGGAGGCAAGACAGACATGGAGGAACAGACGGCAGAGTGGAGGGAGGGAGGGGTTACTGAACTGCAGACATGGAGGGAGTTGAAGCTCGTGGTGGTTGTTGTTGTTGTTGTTAGCTTTTTTTCTGTAATGACTGGAGTTCCAGTACGAGCTGCTCTCCTCTCTAAGCCACACGGTTTTGAAAACTGCCTTCAAAATCCAACTGTGTCTAAACCAGATTGAACATTTCTCTTCCAGGAGTTCCCTGAATAATAAAAGATCCTGTGAGGAACTTTTGCTTGATGCTAAATTTGAGACCCTCAGACAAAACAGAATCTCTCTGCTTTTCATGTCTCTGACAAAAGGCAACCCTCTATCATGTCTCTTTTCAACAGTCTGACACACAGTAGGAACAAATTACATATACTTACATTTTAGCTGCTTTTTGGGGAACATTTTCTTTTTTGAGTGACTTTTAAAATCAGTATTTTTATCTTGTACTTGTGTACAAACACCTATTCAAAAGCAGTTGGTGTGTTGTGTAAAACATCATTCAATAAATTAAACTATGAAGACAAGATATTTAATGTCAAACTGAAAAACTATCATTTTTTTGTGGAAATATTCACTCATCTTGTTTTCATTTTTTTATTGGAGACCAGCATTTTTCAAGCATCAATGCAAGATATACAGTTATTCCACAGCTGTTTCCCACCCTTTTTTGTTTTATGGTACATTAGAACAAAGATCAACAAAAAGACCATCCCCCAAGAATAAAGAGGGAGAGAAAAATAATAATAATACTAAAACAAATAAATAAAATAATAATAATAATAATAAAACAAGTGAAAATAATTGCATCAGTAATTAATTAGTTGGTGAAGATAAATAGGTACATAAATATAAATAAGGAAATAAACAGATAAAATATAAATGGGAGGCAAAAGAGAAAAATGAATAATAATAACAAAAATAATATTTAAATAAATAAAGGATGTCCAGTGTACTCACTGAAAAAAAAAAAATGGTAAAATAAAAAATTGGCTGCGTCAGATTGATTTAGTTGGGGTCCAGAGACGTAAGGATGTTAACATATGTGATGAGAGGTTGCCATCTTTTATAAAAATTGGCTGCCGAGCCTCTTAGGGAACATTTAACTTTTTCCAAAGACATAAAAGACATTAAATCAGTTAACCAAGAAGTAGTAGGAGGAGCTTTTGGACTTTTCCAATGTAATAGAATACGTCTGAGGGCTCTGAGCGAGGCAAAAGCAACAACATCAGAGTTTATCTTAGTGAGACTAGCTGGAATAAGAGGTACCCCAAAGATGGAAATCAGTGGGCAGGGTTCTAACTTGATATTGAGGGCACTGCTTGGCGATTTAGAAAAACATGACCAGAAATTACTAGTTTGGGACAAGAAAAAAGTTCATCTTGAATTTGATCGCAGCAACACATTCCAAAAAAGCTGGGACAGGGGCATCAAATGCCTGAGAGAGATGAGGAATGCCAAAGGGTCAGTTGTCAGAAGCAAGGATGGGGCGAGGTTCAGCACTTTGTGAGCAACTGTGTGGGCAAATAGTCCAACAGTTTAAGGGCACTGAGCAACTGAAGGTGTACATCAAGCAAGAATGGGACAGAATTCCACCCACAACGTCACAACAATTAGTGTCCTCGGTTCCCAAATGCTTTTTGAGTGCTGTTCAAAGAAAAGGAGGTGTAACACCATGGTAAACATTCCCCTGTGTCCCAGCTTTTTTTAAATGTGTTGCAGGCATCAAATACAAATGAGGGAATGTTTGCAAAAAAAACGATAAAGTTTATCGGTTTGAACAATAAATATCTTGTCTTTGTAGTTTTTTCAATTAAACATGGGTATGTACTTTTATGGTACCACCTCAACAGAAGTGTGATCCTCATGGTGTGGCTACTTAAAACTGTCATGACATCCAGACCAAACAACAAAGAAGTAAACTGAGGCAGTAAATCCTTACCGTGACTAGTATTGCTATTCATGGTAAGGAGACATTTTTTATGCTGGAGATGGCTGCGTACAGCAAAACATTGAACTATTAAAAGTAAAGGCGTTTGTTCAGTCACACCGCATTATGAATCCAACAATGAAAGGCACTTAATTTTTTTTCTTTTATCAGAAGCAACTTCATGTTTTGATTTTTTGGGCTGTTTTTAATTTTTAATACTTATCCAAACTGTAAATTTGTTTGCTAAACACCAATACAATAAAACTCCTCACAGGAGCTTTACTTCTGTAATTTTTTCCACCGGGGTTAAAGAAGAGCACAAATGTTCCTCATGGGATCTTCAGATAAAGTGAAACATAAAGTAAAATTTATATTTCATACATTGATGTCTCTCGATTAGCCTCATTAAATATAACAAATAATGACTCATGCTCTGTGATTAATACTATAATCTGATTGAGGTCACTTTTTACAACCTTTTCTCATAAGCATTCACAACACAGGCACCAAATCAAGCGCTTACTTGGAATGGAAATTAGATTAGCAAAAAATGAAACGTCATTATCAACGCGTGCTCATTGAACTGAGGCCCTGTTTGCAGAGGGCTGGGAGCACAATGAGTTTACAGCGAAAGGCAGCACTTGTTCCTCAGTGGACCAGTCAGGCGAGAATAAGTGTTGTTTGTATCTTTGCGTGCAGCAGCACTGCTCAGCCAGCCACTGTTTCTGTTTCTTTCAGTCAGCACACACTGATGCCTTATACTCACCGGATGTCATCCATACTCAGGCTATTTCTGGAACAATATGCACAAGGAGTTAGTGGCAGGGCCCAGCGGCCACATACACACTGCATCCCCAGATAGACACACAGTAGTCCGAGCATGGACTCACCTCATCTGGTTTCTCACTTTAATTTTAAACAATGCTGACAGCAATGCAGCTGGATCATTACAGTCTCTGCCTTCATGCTGCGGTTATACAAATGCCTCAGAGGACACATCCACATATTTCATTTTAATCCATGTTTCTGTAACAACAAGGTCATTTCAGTTTGTTATGGAGATTATAAGAAATTAAATCAGAATCTCCATGGTAATTGGCAAAATAGGTATGCAAATATGAGGTATAAATTACAAATATGTCAGTGATTAAGATAAGATGTAGATTGTAGGTAAGGTGCTATGAGTGCATTAAAAAGATCAGGTTTAAGAGTTTAAAAGATTTACAGGGAATGACCCCAGAACCCCCTATGAAGGCTTAAGGCCCTGAGAAAGTCCCAACATGTCCTTTTATTAAAATATTTTTGCAAAGTAAATATAAATATTAATGTAACATCAGTAATTAAGTGGCTCTGTGTGGTAACTGTCATAATAATGCTGCTTTAGTTGTAGTGAGTGTAAGTTGTTTTGCCTTAATACATGTTTGACTTTCTAGATTTATCGTATTGTCACTAAAACATGAGGTGATGAGTTGAAACTGTTTTACATATTTCTCTTTATCTTGTTTTCACTCAGCTATGTGGCTTTGAGCTTTGATTACTTTAAAGAACAATTTGCAGGTTGAATTTCTTTTGACATTAAAAACGGTCTGATAATGGAAATTAATTTTTTTTTAAAGTTTGTTTTCAATAAAGCTACTTAAAAATCTCTATAAACTCTTTATTCAGTATCATACAACATCAGTAATGTGGTGGTTCTCTGTCTGGAACTGAAATCGAAATGCATTAGTAGTTTTTGAGAGTCTGAGCCTTTGTGTAATATTATGTTTAAATTATTTAAATAGTCGTACACTCTTGTTAACCAAATGCTAAGACTGGTCAATATAATGTTTGTGTCCCATAAACTCAAAATTCTCTGTTTCTCTACCAGAATAAATAGATGATCACAGCCGCAGCAACTTCCCTCAACAGTCAGAACTTATGAGCTGAAACACAGCTCTGCAGACTCAGGTAAAGCATAATGGGAACTTTTTAAACAGTGATTTGTAAAAACATCTTGCTCTAGTCTTATGGACTTTACCCCCAGTGGCTTAAAAAGCACATTTTTCTGGTTTCATGCACACTCATGGGTGAAATATACATTTCAGGCTTATCTGATTATTGTTACGATCCATATTTATTACTGTTTAACATATCTTAATTGAGAGGGTCTCCCTTTGGTAACTTTTCAACTAGCTGTCTATTTTAATGGGAAGTAAAAAAAAAAACACGAAAATTACTCCAGAGCTCAATGAACTGTATTCATTTATAAATTAAAAAAAAATATATAATTATCCTACACACTGATCCACTGGAGTCTCCTACTTGCAAATTGCTCTTTGCATTGAGTCTCTTAATTACTAAATTGCCCCCATTATCATCAAGACTGGTACCTCAAAGAAGAGAGAAAAGTAGAAAATAAGAAATGGCAATCAGGTAAATAAATATTGCCAACATTATAATAATAATAATAATATCTTGAATTTGTACAGCGCCTTTCAAGAAACCCAACATGATTTGTTATTACAGGAAACTGCTGTCAAGTGAAATACATGGATGCATGTCCTTAAAGGGCTTCCATAGCAGTAGCTCCTGGCATACAGAGTGTCATAACAGTAAAAAATAAACATAAAATATTCAAGAAAATGTTTTAGAAATTAAAAAAAAAACTTGGTCTGCATGTAAGAGCAGACAGAGAATAATGCATAAAAAATTAACTACAATGTTCGCTTGCTTCCTGTGATTATAAACCAATCAATGCCTAAACACGTCATTAAAAGATATGATGATTACATATACAGTAACTGTAAACACACTATTACACATCAGCTCTTGAAACTATAAAATGAACCCACCTGCTCATCTTTGAGTTCCTTGCGGGGGACTCAGCCCCTCTCAGAAGCTGACGGAAATACTGGAGAGAGCATGAGAAAAGAAAATTAAGTCAATTCAGGTCAAATCAAGCAAACTGTAAGAAATATGTCATTTTCAAGCTTGCTCCCCAAATCCAGAGGCAGCAGTCTTCAAAGTGAGCAGCACATGTCTGACCTCAACCCTCGGCTACTCTCCTGTGCGTCATTCATACCAAAGTGCACCAAGACTTTCACCCAATCCAAAAGTTTCCCACCCTCTCTCTCCCTGATGTCCCTCTCTGTTCTGTGTCCTGTGGCAAATAAAGGCAGAAAAAGCCTTAAACGATTCTTAAAAAGAAGAAACATTTCAGTGACATGATGGCTCTCTATAATAACGGCTCCACTCTTTAATTCTGAGCCAGTAAACACATGAGGGACATAACCTATTTTTAATCAGCACAGCTCATAGAGAAGCCCGTGGCTTGCTGTGGACAATGTCTGAGCTCTGACCCGCCCAGCTGTATTCAATGAAAACGGCCTCTGAGGGGTGAAATTCGGTTTGGCAGCTTGGCATTACGCCAGCGTTGCCTCATTGGACGGCCTTGCTTCTGGTATTGATGACATGGCAGATAGTGATTGGTGGCTGAGGAATCGGAAGAGGGTAGCGCAGGAGAGTCATTGAATAAAAAGTCCACAGTTTGGGAAATAAAAACGTGTTCCTTCTGACATGAGCAGTAGATAAAATAAATGCTATAAGCCTCAGTAACATGCAGAGTCAGAGCACAATAACAGATCACAGACTGCGTCAAAGGAGATAAACTCTGCTTCTCACCTCGTCACTATGACAAAACATGGGGGTGAAGACGTTCTCCAGGAGGGACAGGACGTGCTCGTAGGCTTCAAACAAACACCTCATGGTCTGAAGTTTCACCACATCAGCATACGGACCCTCAGCAACTGGAATTACATCAAAAATTTTTCAGCGTACACAAATCTTATCTCTAAAAATCTGCCACTCAAAGCTTCAGGAGATGCTGTCACATACTGTTGCGTATTTCTTCCACGATGAAGGGGTCGAAGCGGATCTTGTCAATGCTCTCGTCCAAGCAGTAGGTCTCATAGATCTTCTTCACTTCCTCATGAAGCAGGATCTTCTCGGAGTCGGACAGCTCCGGACACAAGATCCTGTCGTTGAATTCCTCTGGGAATGTCAAAGATTCAGACATTAAAGTCTCTCTGTGATATCCAGCAATGTTGATATTGAAGATTATTGGGGTTACATGACATTACAAATAAATGAGATCAGGATTTTTTTATAACACACTTGAAGAAAATAATTACTGTCAAGAATGATTAAATCACATTGTGAAATGAGAGTCATAATGATAAAAAAGAACATTTGCAAAACAAAGTTGGATTGAACAAACAATTTGAATACATACGTAGTTATACTTAAATTGTCAAAATTTTAAGAACTAAATCTATATAGAAGTGTTAATTTTGACAGCACTTTTGAATTTAGTTTTAGTCTTTGCTTAAAATGTCTTTTAGTTTTAGTCATAATTTAGTCATATAAATTGTTTTAATTTTAGTCTAGTTTTAGTTGATAAAATTTCACAACATTTTAGTCGACGAAATCTACTGTAAATGTAGGCAATTTTTATGTTACCCTGAATTTCTGAAGTCATGTTTGACACTTGGATCTCACAACCATGAAGCTAAGGCAGATGTGATTGGATGTCCCTCTTAACTCATCCAACCTTTCCACACAACGAAGTAGCTGTGATTCCTAACTTGTCTCTACTTTCTACATGACAAATTTAGGTCTGGCTGGATTTAGTCTCTGTCAAACATTTTAGTCTAGTTTTTATTTGTTGATGAAAATGTCAGCTAATTTAGTTTTAGTTTTAGTCAATGTGCACTTGTTTTTTTTAGTTATAGTCTAGTTTTTGACAGGAGAAAAAAGGTTGTTGACAAAAATAATTAGTTGACAAAATCAACACTGCTATACAGGCATATACTTTGACAAATAAGAGCAAACGTTGAGAAAAGAAATTAAAATATCAAGAACAGAGTTGAAGTAAAATTTAGGGAATAAATTGAAATGTTGAGAAAAAGTCAAACTTGTTCAACTTTGTTCTAGACATCTTGATGTTTATTGCTGAAAAATGATTTCAGTTTCTCTTGAATGTTTTTTTCTTCTTGTAATTCTGCATTTTTTTCCCCAGGGTGTTCCCTAATAAATTAAAGTGTCCTCCCATTTATAGGTTCAGGATTGAGATTATTATTTATAACTGAAATTAGAATAAAATGAGGCTCTGCTATAACTGAGAACTAACTGAAACTGTATTGTTCTGTGATCGCATTAACTAAAAACTATGGAAATGCCCCAGTTTTTGTCTTGAACACAAACTGAGTGACAGTGCATCCCTCAAATTAATCTCAGACATCAGTTTAAGTTTTAATGAGCTTACTGACAGCAGTAGTTCAAACTTGTATCCCTTTTTTTTTTTTACTATATGTTGTATTACATATAAAGATGTTGCTTGAAATCTTTTAGTGGGCCATTTCACTATCAAGACAAAAATTTAAACCAACTGTAAAACTGAGGAAAACTTAATATAAAGTACACATTTTCAGAAAATAAAATACAAACTCAAATAGCAAGCAGGCCTTGAAAACAACTGAAAGTAAACTAATATTGGCATTCCTCTCAAGGGTTTTCTCCAGCTTCCTCCAGACACATGCTTGTTAGGTCAATTAGTGACTCTAAATTGCACTTAGATGCACAAGTGAGAGTGTGAATGGCTGTCTGTCTATGTGGCCCTGTGATTGGCTCCGACCAGTTCAGAGTATTTTCTTCCTCTTGCCCAATGTCAGCGGGGAAAAGCTTCAGCCCCTGGCATCCCCGAAAGGGATACGAGCTATAGATAATGGTTGGATGGATAAAGCTAAAATTGAATGAAGAAAAGTAAAAACTTAATAAAAACTTTTTAAATGAACCTTGTTTGGGAAAAGCTTACCAACTGCAAGGCAGAACTGGAGCACATGAACAGCCCCTTCTTGCTTCAGAAAGTTCATGAAACGAAAGAGAAGGTCCTGCTGCTCCCTGATTTCTTTTAACTCCAGCTTCAGCACCTGATAAAAAAGAAAGCCGAAGTAAGCAGTTAACAGAATCACTGTCATTCAAACATGGATATTTTAGGTTAACTTCATTGATCTGTGCGAGGCTAAAGGCACTGAGAGATGACACAGACATCTAAATATCAAGACTATATGTGTGCCAGTTGTGTACATGCATGATCTGAAGTAACACACTCACAGAGAGCTTTTTGTTCCGGGTATCCGAGTACTTTTGCAGAAAGGGAACCAACGTTGAGGGGGGCTCTGTGGCTTCTTCAGGCTGGAGTGAGAGTCATTGACAAGAATAACATGTTAATCTGTCCAAATATTACATCATACCAATCAAAACAGTAGGGGTGCGCAATATGAATGGCGCAATATTGGTATCAGCAGATACTGGTCAAAACGTTGAATAATCAGACGAACTGATGCAGTAATTTGTACCATAGAAACCTTAACCAAATATTAAAGGAGAGTATAAAAATAATGACAGGAGCAAGATGTCCCTTTTTCTGTGAAAGACTTTGAGGAAAAAAGTTGAAATTTGCTTTATTGTAATTAATTTAAAATAAATGAAAGGTTTTTTTATTATTAAATTGCAGGAAAGATTTTTTCTTGCACCTGTATCTTTGTACCTTGATTTTGATTTGTGATGACAGAAAAAGCTGCTACGATGCAGGACAAGTTTCAGATTTTGTCTTATTAATCAATCAATCAGTTCAGAGAGTTAACAGTATACTTACAGGGGAGTTGTCGATGAATATCAAAAGTAAATGATTCACTGTGTCCTAAAATTTAGAAAGAAAACACCAACAAGTAAGACCACAAAATCCGTGAAACAAAGTGAAATCTAGAAAAGTGAGAATAGACTTAGACTGAGGAAAAATTGGCTGAAGATGTGTCTACACTCACAGGATCAGCCAAGTAGTCCAATGAGGGAAGGAAGACAGAGCCAGCCAAGACTTCTCTTATGAGGAGAGTGAGAGATCTGGGAGGATGAGCAGAAAAGACAGCAGGAAACAGGAAATGAAAGAGTAAAGAGGGATATTTATCTGTTCTTTGTCGCGTCAGTGTCGTCAGGCTTTGTTACAGGAGGATAGTGGCTTTTACAGCAGGTGAGACGTTCTGTGACACCTGAGTCTCGGGTTACCTGCAGTCTGTAGCTTTGGGTGGTAGGATGTAGGGAAAGAGCATCTCGGTCAGCTTCCTGAGGTAGAGCAGCTCGTCTCTGCGACTGCGTAGGGCCACGTGAAGGTCAGGGCCGTATTCCTCTAAAGCAGCTTGTTGAAGAAACTCTGTGTTCTTCACTACAGGGGGAAATGAGTGAGCAGAGTTAGTTTTCTTTGTCTGGCAAACACAAACAAAAGACTCAACAGCACTCACCTTTCTGTCTCGCTTTGCTTATTATTTCAATGTGCTTCATGGAGACTTTAAGCAGCTTTTGTGTGATCAGTGATGCCACATCCACCTGAGTAAAAGAAACACTGAATTAAAAACAACACATTTTCAGTCTACATGTTATCTTAGGTTTTCTTTCTTGTAGTAGTTTGTACCTTTTGGGTTCGGCGGACCAACACAGCTGCAAAGAATCTCAGAGTTACTCTCAGCTCGTCGACAAATGCCTCATCATCTGTGATATCTCTGGAAACAAACATCAAGTAGATAAATCAGGCACAGCTAATCAGACTGCACTTCCACATACAGTCTGCTCCTTCTGGCAGTGGTGGACAGTAACAAAGTTAATTTACTTCAGTTCTTTAAGTTGGTGATGGGAATTCAGGCTCAGTTAAGAGATCTGGATCATTTTGCTCAGCTTAGAGACAGCTCTTTTGGCCCCAAAATGTCTCGCTGGTTCAATTTTGAATGCTATTAAGACAGTCCAATTGAGCTATTTTTGACATATTATTGATATTTTTGTATACTGAATGTGTAAAATTAAACAGATAACCGTGAAACGTAGTAGCGAGGGAAATATCAGGTACATGTGTTGTTCTACTCTTCATATGCTGTATGTTTGTGGACTGGTGTTCAAGATTGGAGTAAGACTCTTAATATCTATATTTTTAAAATTGCTCCTTTAAATATAGTTTTCTGCTGCCTTGAAGTTTGTTCCAGGTTATTTTTATCTAAATCCCATCATTATGCTGTTTCACTTCTAATATTCAAAGCACAATTAAGAAAAATCTGAATCTAGCCTTTCTTAAAAGTAAAGGGAAAAAATGTAAAAGCACATTTCTAAATCAAATGGGAATAAATTCTTTCTGGAGAATATTTCTTGAAAAGCTTAACTTGTTTTGATACCTAAGTCATGAATATTCACTTAGGGATCTGTGTATACTGTACTTATCCAGTTTTTTCTTTTTTGCCTTTTTTAATGAACTCACATCATTTGTTGTTGCTGCTACATCGTGTTTGTTCATATTCTGAAGTCATGTTACTGTCAGTTTTGCCTGTAATAACTAAAAAAACATATAAAACATTTCCAAAGACATACAAAAGTGACATACCTATACCAGGGGTAAACAAAATTTTCCAAAACCAGCTCCAGAATCTTTAGAGTAAAAAATGCGGAACAAATGCGTAGTGAGAGAACTTCCATCTTTCAGTTTCCCATAAAAAATATATGATCATGAAAAATGATGAATAACATGAATTACCTCTGATAGTGAAGCATCTACCTTAGAAGGAACCCTCAAGTCAAGCCATGGTTGATAGTTTTCCAATAATAAAGTTGGTCTAACATTAAAATAAAGCAAAGAGAATCAAAGTTATACAACGTACACTGGGAAGAAGAACTCTTTGACCACTAGAGGGCACTGTGACATTATCCATAGATTGATAGACGAGCGTATTATTGTGAAAATGTAAGATGAAAAAGGTAAGGTCATCATCTCTTTTAAATTAATTCAATTAACTTTTATCCAGTTAGTATCAGCAACCACTCGACTGATCAGATCACAATATTTTAACCAGACCACATCCCAGTATCTCACCTGTGCCTTTTGCATTTGATTTTCCCACAGACGGCACAGCTGTGGCCCAGTGGAAACAGCTCCTGCTGGTAAGTCTGGTAGAAGAAAATAACAGGTTGAGGATAAACAGCATGTACAGGAATCTCTCTATAACATATTGGTATATGGTTTCTATACATTATTTTTGTATATCACTGAAAAAAACAAAAAAAACAGAATTAAAAGTCTCAGAATTAAAGGTATCTGTTAACAGGAAAGCTGAATAATTGTTATTAATTTTTGGAGAAAGGTTTGGAGTTAGTTCTTCCTACTGCTTCTCAGAGATGTAAACTGACCTTTTTTTCGTATACATTTTTTGTACATAATCACTGCCAAGTTGCTTCCCCAAAATCACCACTACTTAAATTATAGGTTTTGATATTTTAATTGGTTTATAATTTCTAAAATTCCACTCACAGATGTGAAGGGGGCGAGATAACACTGTCTCATGAGGGGGAAATGTTAAAATAAATGGAGATGCAACGTTTTGCTCAGTGATGACAATATGTATGTTTTTGTCAGTTCAAAATTATACATCCATTTTTTTTTTCAGGTTTGAAATCAAACATTTTGAGTTCACATTTCACGAAGACGTCTTTACATTGATGGAGCTTAGCCAATAAACATCAAGAAGAGTTAACATGCACAAATTTGGAGGGATTTTATAAACAGATCTCTGTAAAATATCTATCTTTTACGTACATACATACATGCACCCCATACATAATGGATGAATATGTGAATTCTCTAATAGTTCTAAACTGGTCTCTGCTCAGGGCCCAATACCAACTCCTTAATAAACAATCACTTTTACAAAATTTCTTTACCATTTAAATGTATTTGATGAAAAATGAGGCTGTTTGGACCTAAATGAAAAAAAACCTGCAGTTGAACATAGAGATAGGACATGTCGGACATGTTTAAAAAGCACATTATTACAATAGGACATGTCGGAAATGTTTAAAAAGCACATTATTACAAAAGCCTCTGGAAGACATGCATGCAAACTTTTTTTCACTTCGCCTAAAGAATTAAGAATTGTTTTTTTCTTGGAATCTCAAGCAATCAACGCACTCAGCTTGTCATCTGAACATTATGAGATATGTAAAGTCTCAAGAAAACAAAAAAATTTACTCATTGACACTGGAGTGAAATAAAATATGTACAGTATGTCTGCTTTAAGCTTAGACTTTTGCCACATATATTCAGACAGCCCATACCCAATAGTTGAGAACCAGTGTACTCAACTACATCCTTTCCTCTTTGTAAATGACCCAGTACTATGTGGCTGTATGAATCTGTGACTGTTGCATGAGCATGTAATAAAAAAGAAAACTTAACGAATAAAATCTATAAAAAGTGCATCAAAAACACTTTGTGTAAAGGGACAGATGGTTTATATATCTTATATCAGGCTAGCACTTTGACAGTGTTATTTAGGTACTCATCGCGTGTTTACCTTTGTCTTTGGTTTAATAGAGACTAAGATGTTGGGCAGCAGAGACTCGGGTCCCAAAGAGCAGTAGAAAGTGATGACTCCAGCGAGGAAGGACCAAAACACCATGATGATATGAATATATCTGTCAGAGCAGGAGAAATACAATATTATCAGTGAGATAACATGTTTATGTGAGGGAAACAGATGGGGATGTTGAGAATGTCTTAGGGGAGACTGGGGTTGGTTATTGCATTGCTTATTACAGCCATCATCATCATGTTTAAAATAAATAATACAGGCAAAATACTTGGCCTGGAGAAAAACTGTTTTATTTGTATTATTTTTGTGGAGCACACAAAAAACACTGCGTTGAGAGGATATGTTTTGTGATGAATATTTCCAGGTGACCTGCTGTTTTACAAAAACTCATTTATTATAAAAACTGGGATGTAGAGATTTCAATTAGATTTTCAGTTATCTAGCATAAGCTTGGTCAAGAAGTCAGTGGGCCTGGTTGTCACATGTGTAATATACTCGTGCACTTAAAAAAAGCAAAGGCTTGCTCTCCTACTTTATTAAATACACCCATCTACCCATATAATAAACTTTAAAGAGATTAATAAACGCCTTCTTTTGACTTGTTCAAAGAGGAAAATTCAAATCAGTGGACAAATACAGATGCATAATTGCTGTAATTATTGTAAGTATTTTGATTTTTAAACTCATTTGGTGTCTTTAGCTGACAAAAAAAAACCATTTTATTCTACTTCAATGGGCACAAAGTAGAATAAAAAGCAATAGCTTCGACTTTGCCTCTGTCCTCCATGTCTCATAAACTTTTAGTCACTGCCCATTCTCATAAATTTTCTATCAGCCCACCAAGGACAAAGAGTAATAAAGTAACTAAGCGTTGTTTGGATTGGTAAGTGTGACGCTATCGCCTTCTAAAAAGTGTAATCCTTTTAATATACAAACTCCAATTCCAGTGAAGTTTGGACATTGTGTAAAACAAAACAACAGAATAGAATGAGTTGCAAATCCTTTCTGACTTATTTTCAATTGGATATTCTACAAAGACAAGATATTTAATGTTCAAACTGATAAACATTCATTTTTTGCAAATATTCACTTACTTTGAATTTGAGGCCTGCAACACATTAAAAAAAAGCATCTGCAGTTCATGATATCAAAAGATTCAGAGAATCCAGAGAAATCTCTGCACATAGCACAAGGTTGATGACTAACATTGAATGCCAGTGACCTTTGATCCCTCAGGTGGCAAGGCTTTAGAAACAAACATCATTATGTAAAGGACACAACCATGTGGGCTCAGAAATACTTCTGTAAACCATTTTCAGTTGACAGTTACTTGCTACATCTGCAAGTGCAGGTCAAAACTCAGCCATGCAAAGCAAAAGCCATTTATCAACAACACCCAGAAACACCACCGGCTCCTCTGGACCTGAACTCAGCTGAGATGGACTAATGCAAAGTGGAAAAAGATGTTTTTGGAAATTATGGGCTAAAGAGGAAAAGGACCATCCAGAGTTGAACCACAAAGTTCAAAACCCAGCACCTGTGATGGTATGGGGGTGTGTTAGTGCCCATGGCATGGGTAACATGCCCATCTGTGAAGGCACCATTACTGCTGAAAAGTTCAGATAGGTTTTGGAGCAATATGTGCTGCCATCCAAGCGACGTCATTTTCCGGGACATCCCTGCTTATTTCAGCAAGACAGTGCCGAGCCATATTCTTCACGTTATAAAAGCATGGCTTTGTTGTAAAACAGTGCAGGTATTTCCACCTACAAAGCTTCAACTGTCCAAACTCTTATTTAGTGATGTTAAAAGTAAAGGTGATGTAACATGCCCCTGTCCGTGAATTTCTGAAATGCATTGTAGGCATCAAATTCAAAATTAGGGAATATTTAAAAAAAATAAAATAAAGTAAATCAGTTTGCACAGTAAACATCTTGTATTTGTGTTGTATTCAATTAAATATACTGTAGGTCAAACAGAATTTGCAAATAATTGCAGCCTGTTTTCATTTACGTTTTACACAACATCCCCACTTCACTGGTATTGGTGTTTGTAGTTACTGAAAAAAGTGATGTTATTGAAGTAACTGTTCAGCACACATACATGGGGTCTAAAATCTTAAATGAGGACCATCAATCCCATGGTTTACAGTTTGCAGACAAAGCAGATTACAAGAATGACAGGAATGCTCACTTGGGGACCACTCCCCAGCAATAACTAGCACACTGATGGAATAAAGGTGGAGGTGTACCTGTTCAGAAGCAGAGTGGACAGCAGCAGGACCAGCAGCAGAAAGCAGAACACTGGATATTGTCGCCCCAGCTCTCTGACCCTCTCCAGCTTCATCCTGTGTCTTATTCTCTGCAGAAAAGCCGTGACGCATCCCATCTTTGTCGCTGTATCGTTCGCCTCACATTCATCAGTTATATCTATAAAATAAAAATAACACCGCGACAGAATATAGACAGAAACATCTGGCGTGTTGCTGTCACACAGTACAGCCTCAGCCAAAAATCATTCTACTAGCGCCACACAACATCTCTGCACGATGCTTTGTTTTTATTTATGCGCTCCAGCACTTACTGTGAAGGTACGGTGCCTGTTATGGGCCATTTGTCTGTGCGGTCCGGCAGCGAAACCATCATGAATTGGCGAAAACAAATGCGCAGGCTGCGTGTTTGTGGGATCAGCTTGAAGAGGGTGCGGCGAGGTGCTGTATACAGCTGTGCAGCACAGCAGGATTAGAGGTAATTACGCAGCACCGTCTGTGTGTACACTGTCCCAAAACTCTGCTAAGCTAATGGCTGCTGCCGCTGCTGCTCCGGCTGTCATTTCGGGTCCATGGGGTGGGCACGGAGCTGGCTGGTCGTCGGCGCTCGAGACGCGTGATGTCACCTCCGCTACGCTCTAAGAAGCAGCCGCGCGTGCACCCTGGCTACTGTAGTCCAGGGAGACGGTAGGGACACGTCGACTGCAGTAGTTCACTAAAGTAAGAAAATAAACTGCGAGGGGTCGCATTCAAGGTGCACCCAAAGTGAGTTAACCTGCTATAACAGTGTGGTGAACTGTTATACTCCGTTAAGTCGCCGAAATTCATAAAACAAAAACGAAAAAGCACAATTAATGTCATACTTTACACCCATGGAAATAGCAGCTCTTTGATATCTAACCAAGGCCGTCCATGAGGGGGGATAAAGGGGAAAGGTTTCTGGGACCCACCTGCTGAGGGGGTCCTATGGAGGTCAGCTTTGACATGGTCTACTGTATTGGAGCAATGACAACACATTTCAACTAAAATACCAAACTAAACACAGGGCTGCCCACAGACATCACTAGGCACTGAAAAAACACAATAATTGGGCCCCGGATTGGTTCTGGCACATCTATAAACATGGTCATAAGTAGGGGGAATTGATAAGATTGTTTGATTGATACCAATGCTATAATCGATTCTGCTTATCTATCAAATTCTTAAACTATTCCCTATACCAATTTATTTGTGGAGAGTAGTTGACTTGCACCTATTTCAGTAACACAGCTTAGTATTCAATGCCATGCTTTAAAGACAAATGCCCATGCAAACTGCTGGTGTTTCCATCTAATTAATTAATTTGTGCAGTCTGTTTCCTTTTGAGTAAAATTAAGTAAGCCACAATTCAGATCACTTATGCCCCCTGTCTGCAATGATGATCAATTCTGCTGACTGCCTCTGAGTAGTCCGTGATTCTCAAAGCATGCAGAACAAAGTTGAAGGAATTGTTAAGCTAAAAGACCAATAATATCAGTTCTTTGAGGGAGTTATTGATTCTCAACTGGAATTGGATTTTGGATGGAGTATTTCTTAGCTTGTCCTCTGTGGGCCTAACCATAACGCTGGGCCCCAGAAAGCTTTGACCTTTATTCCCCATTGTGGGCGGCATTGGCTGTTGCCATGGTTAAATGCAGATCATATGATTGTTCAGTGAAATCATGTTTAGTTAGCCACATTTCTCCAAAATACCACAATTCTGAAGGTTAGGCATGACATTGTGGAACAAATTTCCCAAGACCTTTACCTCATAGCTGTCTGAATACACCTGCCAGAGAACTGACATCTAACTGACCAATTTACCCCTTAGGACCTTGTCTAATAAGCACAAAAAATGTGCTTTTTAAAGATATAAAAAAAATCTTACATTCATTTTTAAAGAGATTAACCCCTTGAATGCCAGGTTTTTGTGATGATGCCACCACATTTTCAGATAAAAAAACAAACAAACAGAAAAAGGCATTGTTTTGTATGTACTACATGCAAAGTAGATATATTTTTTTGATTTTAATAGTCATAGCCCAGGGTATGTCCATGATTAGCAACACTGTTAAGCGTTATTATTTTCTGTGCAGTGTCAAATACTCACACTGATACTGTTAATAAAATGACACCACCTGGTGGAGGGTAGTAAAAATGATCAATTCAAAGGCAAAGGCCCAGACTGACACCCAAATATAATCAAATGCATGTATTGTGGTTTAATGAAAGTGAAATCAAAAATTGTAGTTTGACTGTGTTTAAGTGGCACAGTTTTGGCAATATGAGTGTTACATTTGTTTGTACGCAGTGTATTTTAGATTTACTGCAGGAGCTGAGCTGTAAATAATGTGATCAAATAAATATACACATTCTTGCCTAAATTCAAGCCACGTGTATGAATGCAGTCAAAGTTATCAAAAAACCATGAATGAAAAGCACTTAAAATGTGCACAACCATCCCTATGCTTATAAATAAGATGTGGCTATGAAAGTAATCAGGGCTTGACAACTTCTTTGCTCAACAGACACAAGA
Organism: Cetoscarus ocellatus; assembly: GCA_037902135.1. Classification (NCBI taxonomy): domain Eukaryota; kingdom Metazoa; phylum Chordata; class Actinopteri; order Labriformes; family Labridae; genus Cetoscarus; species Cetoscarus ocellatus. Next base: position 413,674 of record JBAMNC010000815.1, read on the forward strand.
GCTAAAGATTTTCAAAAGTAAATAGCCACTCAGAATTTTCAGCGGCCATAATTCTGTCATTGAGAAATTAGGTCTCATAGTATTTTTATCCACAGTTGCATGCTGAGATTGATCAAAGTGCTGATGCCTACAGCAACAGCAGGGTTTTTCACCCAAGACTTCACCCTGAAATCTACCTGCAGCTCTCACAGTTTTTATTACATTTTTTATCTACTTGGACGGGACAGTGCATATTAGTTAGTCGAGTTTTGAGCCCATACAAGATTTATGTAAATTTAGCACAATGATTATTCCATCCTTAGACACCCCCTAACCATTGACTGATGCCCTTTTCACACATGAAACTGATATTTCTGAGAGAATACCTGGCTTACCTATCCAGAAAATTCCCTGACCCTCTTTTTTACACTCACAGCAGAAAGTCTCCCTGCAGTTCGCATGTCAGTAATCGGCAGGTTGGGGAGGAAAAAAATACTAGAGGGCCTAAAGGTCAATGTCAGGGTGAAAAAGCATGCTGTTTGCATTCACACATGCAGGTCTGGGTTTTTCTGCAATTGTGAATTGGGTTCCATGGACTGCAGGGAAACTTCCTGCTGTCAGGGCTAACAGTGAACAAGGTCTGGGAGTTTTCTGGGTGGGTTACCCCAAAGAAACATTGGGGGTGCATGTTTACAAAGGGCTTATATGATAAAGCTTATCTCCTCTGCAAAAGGACATGCTGAGTGTTTGTGAGTCTTTTTGTGTGATTACATTTACCTCAGCCAAGGAGATTATGGTATTGCCAGCGTATGTTTGTCTGTTTGTTAGCAAGATTGTGCAAAAAGTACTGGACTGATTTTGCTTAAAATTTTCAGATGTTGGTAATGACCCAACTTAAAAATTATTACATCTTGGTGGTGATCCAGATAACGATCATTAGCGGACAATCGTTTTTGCTCAATAACTGTATAATAATAATATCAACATGATTCAGAGTGCTAGGTGTGGGATTTCAGGGTCAAGGAATCATGTTATGATGGTAGCTTTATCATGGAACTATTGCTTAAAGATGTAACAGCAGTATGTGAGCTACCTTGGTGGAGGTTTGTGCTCTCTGGGTGCTTTCTAGTTGTGTTTGTGCTGCTGTGAGTAGCATGAGCTGATGTGGCAGTATGTAAAGACACATTATAGTACAGAGCAGCTGGACCATAACCAAACAAACACTGGCACTAACAGCCACTTACAGTTAAAGTGATACACTACTTATTAAAGCAGTGGGCACACTATTAAGTGCCGCTTGACACAGTGAAAATCCAACCTGCTAAAGTGGTGAGTGGGAGTCTTAGTGGCACCGGACACTTCTGAAATCCCCCAGAATTTGGCATGTTGGCTGGTGCTAATGTCAAGCCCTAAAAATAATGAAAAATAGCTGTAAATGTACAGTTTTGTTCATAATAATAGCAGTGTGTTTAAAAAGGTGAGTAAACCTCAAAAGTCTTCAAATAAATTTTATTTTAATGCACACAAATGCATTGGGGACACTGCACATTCTATTTCAAAGCAAGAAAATTGGAAAAAGTAATTGAATTTGATGAATTTTACAGAAAGTCAAGAATTACAATGTTTAAAAAAAAAAGCAGTGTTGACATCTTTATTTAAAAAACTCAAAAATGTAGTGTATAAACTAAGAATTGCTTGATGATTCAACTTTCCTGAGAATCATAAACTAATATTTAGTTGCATAACCACGGTTTCTGATAACTGCTTCACATCTGTGGTGCATGGAGCCTACCAACTTCTGGCACCAGTCAACAGGTATTGAAGCCGGTGTGTACAGTCTTAAAATAGATTAAGTCCATAAAACAACGATAACAGGCAGCAGCAAGAAGACAGATAAACAAAACATGAAATTTACATTGAATTACAGGACAAACATACAACATCACAAATGATATGCTCAAGACAAACCATAACAAAGAGACCCTCTTGGTTAAAATGCGTGAGCTGTTTAAAGTGCTGAAGTGCTAAAGTACTAAAGCGCTGTTATATTGCACAGCATAAAAATGCTCGGCATTTATTGGTTTTGCCTCATGAACAGCATTTTTTATGTCATCCCACAAGTTTTCTATGGGATTAAGGTCCGGGGATAGTGCTGGCCACTTGAATTTTGTTTGTCTGGAACCATGATTTTGCTCGCTTGCTGGTGTGTTTGGGGTCATTGTCTTGTTGAAACACCCATTTCAAGGGCATTACCTCTTCAGCATACGGCAACATGACTTCTTCCAGTATTCTGATGTACTCAAACTGATCCATGATCCCTGGTATGCGATAAATAGGACCAACACCACAGTACGAGAAACATCCCCATATCATGATGCTTGCACCACCATGCTTCACTGTCTTCACTGTGTACTGTGGCTTGAATTCTGTGTTTTCAGGTCGTCTGACAAACTGTCTGTGGTCCTTAGGCCCAAAAAGAACAATCTTACTCTCATCAGTCCAAAAAATATTGCGCCATTTCTTTTTAGGCCAGTCAATGTGTTCTTTGGCAAATTGTAACCACTTCAGCACGTCTTTTTTTAAACAATGGGACTTTGCGGGGGCTTCTTGCTGGTAGCTTGGCTTCACATAGACGTCGTCTGATTGTTACAGTACTCACAGGCAACCTTAGATCTTCTTTGATCCTCCTGGAACTGATCATTGGCTGAGCCTTTCCCATTTTGGTTATTCTCCGATCCATTCGAATTGTCATTTTTCTTTGTCTTCCTCGTCTTTCTGGTTTTGGCTGCCACTTTAAAGCATTTGATATCATTTTAGCTGAACAGTCTATCATTTTCTGAACTTCTTTTTGGGTTTTCCTCTCTTTTATTAACTTCTTAATAAAAGTACGCTCTTCTTCTGAACAATGTCTTGAACGACCTATTTTACTCTGTTTTTCAAGGACAAATGCACGTCCAGCATGTGCAGCGTCAATTGCAATGATCCTTAAATAAGGGCCACCTGTTTAACACCTATTTTTTTCACACAATCAATTACCTCACTAATTGAACTCAGCACTGCTATTTTTTTGAACATGCCCCTTTTAGTTAATGATTCAGTTTCACAGAATCAGCGGCATGCACGTCATGCCTGTTGGGTCTGTTGGTTTTCTATACCTTTACTAAACCTTCTAGAAACTCACTTGCGGTGTAGAAGTTGATACTCTAACAAAAACAGTGACTTATCTTGCTAGTGATGTGGGACTGCTATTATTTTGAACACAAGTGTAAGTTCTTTAAAAAACATAATATTAAAGTTGGCTTTATTAGAGTAATATTAGTGCTCTTAATGTGTATTTGTAAAAGAAAAAAACTAAATTCATGCTTGAAGAAACTTTAAATGATGCATTTGCAAATGGCTGTTGTGAAGAGGACCGTGGGTAGTGATTGTTTATCTTAAATCTTTTTACTTAGTGCCTTCTTTCAAGCCACTAAAGATTTTAACCAAGTTAAATTTTATTCAAGAGGACAATATGTTAGATATTGCTGTAATGTTCAGGGTTTCCAAACTTTTTACCCTGACACCCAAAGGAAGTTCATGAACCTGTCCCTGGAAGTGGTTAAAGAGAATAACAAAAATACACTTGATATTTTCAAACATTGTCATTCATCATAATCCTTACCTAATGTTTCTGTTATATTTAACTTATTTCATGCATACTTTTAACACTATTAGATAAAATATAGTGATTTAAATCATCTTAAATTTTTCTTGTCATGGAAGGCATCGTGCAGCCCCCATTTGGTACTTCATCACCTCCCCCTTGGGCTCCCAATCCTGACTTTAGAAACCACTGATGTAGGTTAATGAGTGCAAATCAGAATGATGTGGGAGGATGTACAATGCAACCATCCAACACCATCTAGAGTTTGTTGATTCATGGCAGCCTACATGTAAATTTGATATGGAGTTTCTATTTCAAATACTGTCATCTTGCAGTTTTCTCCAACATGCAAATAGAGACATGAATGTTAAACTGAGGGTGAAATGTCTGAAAGTCTTCCTTTAAATGAGCTTCCTAGGTTTGACAGAAATCAAACTCAGTGTTTGCGCTATTTTGGAACCAGTTATCAAGTAATTGTTTTTCATATATTTATCATAGTTGCACCATATATACCTGTGTGAAATGGAACCCGACATAAAAAAAATGTGTCCCACTGACAAAACTTTGCTCAATCATATATTTGTAGTGATAATACAAGACATTTGGAAGAAGTGAAGATCTCCAGGGTTCAGTTTGTTTTTCTTCCGCTAGAATCTCTTATTTGAAGGCCTCAACTGTTATTTAGGTCAGCCTTACATCGCCTTTGGGCTTTTTAACTCCTTTAAATAGACTATTTTCATTGAAGTCTTTGAAATGTCTCAACAGGGAAGGTGAGGATGTACAGCAGTTAGTTTTAGTAGTCTCATCCAGGGTGTAAATAGTGTCTGATATTTTTTTAAAGAAAGACATAATGTAGCTTACTGTTTGAACGTCTAAACTGTACCATTTAAGACCATGTCAAGCTGTTATTCAAATTCCTATGAACTGATTTCTAAACAAAAACTAAACACTGCAAACTGCTTAGTTTCAGTGAGGACATGTTGTCAAACTAAATCAAACACAGGCCAAATTATATGTCAAAGTTTTATCCAAAGAGTAAGACACAGATAGAAATCAAAAACTTTATTACAAAAATAAGTTACACTCACCTCCATTTTACAGTATAAAACAATTTATTTGCAGGAATGCAAAAAACGTTGTTGGCCACCAACAATAGTTTAAAACTGCTAACATCTTTTTTTCAAAAGGTGGTTGTTATGATTTTATTGAGGGAGTTAACTGTATAGAAAACTGGGATTGAAGAGCAGTTTCCTTTATGCTATACCCGGAAATGGAAATTATTCACTGCAGCATCCCTTCTACCACTAACGTGACTAGGATCCCTCGCCAAATCACGGCAGCTAACATTAGGCACACATGCTCACTGGTTGGGCATTATGGCAATTCAGTCATCCATCAAGAGTAACTCGAAAGATCTTCTACATAGTAGCTGTCTTCAGAACTGGGGGGATCGCTTAGGGTTGACGTGATTTTTTTTTTTTCCATCTTTTGTCATGATTAGTTGTTTTACACTATTCCGACATTGGAAAATGTGATGTTTCAGTACAAAAACAAATCCACCGGAATATTACAGTGGTTAAAAAAGGGACACTGCAGGGCTTTATTTTTGTTTTTTATTTTCTTAAATCAAAGGCAGTTGGATGCCTGTGATGTTGAAGCCTTTACAAAAGTAACATTTTATCCGAAAAACTATACAACCAGTAACTACATACTCTGAAGAAGCAAGGCGGCTAATTCAGTTCAAAATAGGATAAAAGCAGGGCTTGTTTAGACTCATCTTATGAGATCGTTTTGCATGCCCAGTTTGACTGTTTGCAGTGTCAGAGCTGCAGCTAAAATGACTATATTACATTAAGTACATCGTTTTTGCACTGCAGCTCTTGTGCATATTTTGTTTGAAAACAAGCCCTGCTTTCATCAATATAGTTTCCCTATTTACAGTACAGGCCGGGTAGTTTAGTCCTCTGTACTGAGGTAGTCAACCAACCCTTTAAAGACAAGTTCTGAAAAGAACCACTTTCCTGGAATGCCTGACTTATCCATGCCAGGTGGGTACACCCTAAAAACCTGCAAATGTTCTCTGTCAAACATCCAGATCAAACGATTAAGATTGGACATGGATATTCCGACAATAAAAATTGCGATTAGCACAAAAATATACAATAGCATCAAGCTCCTTTGAGCCACTTCAAACCTAAAAACTTAAAAAGTGCAAATTCTTCAATAATTATTTAAAAATGGCATGTTCAGGGACAGGGAAGGGGGAGATTGTAAGGGCAATACACAGCTCTGTTGATCAGAAGCTGAGTACAAGGGCTCTGGGCAAATAGGCTATGGGGATTGACAATCCTCCATTTATTTAAGGTGGCAGTTTCAGAAAAAAAAATACAATAAAAAGGGGGCAGGGAGGGGATGCTTCTTCTGTAAGGCTGGAATATCATTGGACCTTTTTTTGTCGCGCTTTTTTTTCTTTAACATCCATTGCAGCTTACGGTGTAACCCCACACATCAAGTCAGTATCCACTGAGACAGGTCAGGACCGCCCTCGGCCCCGTTTCCCTGCTGGATCAATAAAAGAAAGAAAATTAGTACAGAGAAAGGAAGTCAAACATCAGCACACTCATTTCCTAATAACCACAATAATAACAGCACAAGTAGCTCCATGAACATTTTGACCCAAGTCAGTATTATGCAACAAAGCCAGCTTTTATAGTATAACCTCTGAATGACCTTTGTCTCCTGGCAACAGACTAACTACACTAAAATATGACAGAGTCGGGGCTTAGATATAAAACCAAGGAGCAGACGTAACTTCTTTTTTTTTTTAAATTTTACATTTCAAGATAAACCTCCTTTTTAAGTCAGTCCTAACTTTCCCATACTACAGATGATTTGTGTCAAACCTCTTACCTCTTATCTAAATTTATGACAGCTATTCCACTTACAGAAAACATGTTTTAGCCAAAACTGAAATAATGAGCAGAAACAAAACCCAAGGACCAAAACGAAACCAAGTCATGGGGGAATGTCTTTCTAACAATGAGACAGTTTTATTACTTGAAGCTGTATAATTCAGCTTTCCAGTCACCTCAATATAGCTTTAACGTATTCCTTCCATTTAATTGAAGAGTATGCTACAAAAGAAATTGAATATTTACCTCTGCTTGTTGCAGGGCCTCCTCGCTGGGTAAAGCCCAGTCGGCCCCTCGGTGTGACAGCACCGCGGCCTCTGGTCTGAGTGGCACTGCCACGGACTCCTCCCCTTCCTCCTCGGCCTCTTGCGGACCCCTGGAAGTCATCGTAACCATAGTACGGGTCATCGTAGCCACCACGGTAGTTGTGGTAGTCATATCCATAGTAATCATAATAGTCTTCATAGCCGTAGTAGTCAGGGGGGTAAGAATAACCTCCCCTCCCTCCGCGGCCACGGCCTCTTGCTGGTGGTGGCATGTGGGGTGGCCCATAGTAATAGTATTCGTCATACCTGAGGGAGGATTCAAAACTTCAATGTAAAGAAAGAATCCTGCTAAATGTTTTTATCTTACAGATGCAGGGCTAGAAAACTGAGTTTGTGTTTCGTCTTACATCTGTGTTTTAGCGGCTTGTCTTTGGGCTTTGCGCTCTTTCCGCTTCTGGTCAGGGGGCTTGGCGAAAACAATTTCAATGTGCTCTCCCTCCAGATCTTTGCCATTGAGATCAGCCAAAGCCTGAGAAAATTAGGAAGACAGTAACATTTAGCTTAGATTTACATTTAATGCAATATGTGCTGCATTTCTTCCCTTGGAACATACCTTCACAGCACCATCTCTTTCTTCAAAGTGGATGAAGGCGTAGTCTTTCAGTTTCTTCACCCGCTCCAGTTTCCCAAACTGACTGAAGGCCTTTTCAAGTATCTCCTCTGTGACAGTGCTTGCCAAGTTCCTCACAAATAGCACCTTGACCTGGAGACGGAAACAAAGTCATTTTTTTTCTTTCTAGAAAGTATTATACCTCTGCGGAAACAACTTAGTTCTCGTTCATACCTTGGCCATGACCTCTGGGTCGGGGTCCTCGATGGGATCAGCCCACTCCACAGTGACTACGTTTCCCCACACTTTCACCTTGCCGCTCATGAGCCGGCGGCGGGCCTGAGCTGCCGTCTTGTGGTCTTCGTACTCCAGGAAGCAGAAGCCCCTATTCTTCTTCTTGTCATCAGGCTGGTGGTACAATATGACATCATTTAAACCCTCTGAAGACGAGAAAAGAAAGGGGAGACAATGGCAGCACATGTTCAGTAAATGTTCAGTAAATATTCAAATACATCACTTATCAGTGGCACAAAAACACTCTAGAACTTGACTTCAATTAAACAAAAAGGAGACAAGCTATTATTAATGCCTTACGTAAACATAAACCTGCTTTTACTATGTTTAGTGTCCAGTCAGATCTTAGCGGTAAACCATCATAGTAACATGAGTCACTCCAGCACAGTAATGAGGTCATCATTTGGACACAAACAGGGTTTTATTTACAGCTCTCAAAACCAAAAGGAATGCTACAGGAGTTATTTACAGACAAAAGTTTATATACTACACATAGGAGTTAAGCTTCTGAATGAGTTTATTTAACTGAATATGATGCGAGTGAAGGATTGTGCTGACTCACCTGTAACTTTAGCAAATTCTTCAACAATTTGCTCTTTTGTTTTACTCTTGGGGATGGAGCCAACAAACAGTCTATTATTGGCCACAGAGATGCACACGCCGATGTGTTTACCTGGTCGAATTTCAGTGTTGTTGCACTGTGGAAGGATGGAGCAAAGTATCAAATTAATGAAATGAACATACCTGTTTCCAGTACCCTTTCAAGTTAAATTCTTGACATTGTGTGCTACAGTAGTTAATCTTTTTGTCCAGCCTTAGTCCTGCTGACTGCAAAAGACCACTACACGCTCACTGATTCTGTTCAGACTTGTATAAACTTAGCTTACCAATTTGACAGCCTGCTGTGCAGCTTCTTTAGTGCAGAAAGTGACAAAGGCGTAGCCTCTGTTCAGGCCACTGAGAGGATCCATCATCAGGCGGAGGTCCCAGATGGGTCCAGCTTTCTCAAACAGCGGAACCAGCTCGTCCTCAAAAAGGTCTCTGGGGATTTTGCCTACAAATATCTGCCAGGTGGAGAGGGAAGAGAAATGTTCATGAGAGCAGCTCTTTTATCACACATTAGGTAAAAACAACAATGAAGAGGCTGCAGAGTTAAAAGGTATCCAGTCAGCTCTTAGCGGTAAACTATCAGCGTAACCATGGTTACTACAGAGAATATATAGAGTATCATCATTTGGACACCATTTAAACATGAATGTACTTTGTAACCAACAACTCCTTTAATTGATCACCACCCTGTGATGGATGTGATGAATTCTTCAAGGAGACAAGTTTCTTACCTCTGTACCAATGGTGGGTTGTGCCCCAGAGTGGGCCGACTCTGGTGGTGGACCTCCATACTTCCGCTGACCGGTTGTCACATCAAGTGTGTAGCCAGTCCTCTCCAACAAAGCCTAATTATCAAAAAAAAAAAGAAAATGAGGCAAACACAGTAATATTGTTGGGTTGAAAAAAGTGGTTTGGACCATACGAATGGATGCAAAATGTATTCCAGGTAAAGATCTTAAAACTAAACAGCATCCATATAAGAGCACTAAAAAGTGATTGTACACATCGTCTTCATGGTGAAATAGTTACAATCAGATTTAAGAAGAAGGAAAAAAAAAATTAAAAAAAATCAATTCTCACTTTGATTTTGGCTTCATCTGGTCCTTTATTGGTGTCTGACACTTTGGTCCCTTGTTTCTCTCTCTGTCTGAACGTCTTCATCACGCCACAAAGAAAGGCACTTTTGTTCTGCAAAAAGAAAGCAAGTTTCAAGTACAAGCAAACAATATCTCAACATCATCAGTTTAGCAGTCTTTGGTTTTTTTTTTTTCACTACACTATTTGTTCTTGAAGTCCTGATCAGACCTCAGAGTTTTCATACTTAAAGCAGTGATATCAACTGATTTCTCCTTCTGTGGCTTTGACAGAGGCTAGGGGTTGGGAATGACAGGGTAGCTCCTGATGCAATATAATACACGATACATGGTCATTAATGGATAATATCACAACATGGTGTAAGTGCTATAATTAATATGACACAAGTTTAAAACAACGATATGTCACAATATCAGATTATCTGAGGATGTAAACTGGCTCTAATTAGGTCAGTTTAATTATTAATATATTTTCTCAGGAAACTAGAATCATATTTACAGAATATGACAAAGACGAAGATAAAAAGTGTTCATGTTTTTATCTTTTAAATTAATTTTATACAACTGTTGGAGCATATTAGAGTCAAAACATACTTCTTACCATTTAGACATAGAACAAATACAAAAGTATGTGACAGACATAATCAACTTATGTATGTAGAACTGGAAACATGGCACCATTTAGAAATATATTTTTTAAATCACAAGTAAGTACTTGGTGCAAGCATATTGATGGCTGTATATCAAAGTCAAGGACAAAATCATTTCCAATACCAACATTTTTCCCACTCCCAGTTGAGGTCTTTTCAACCAAACGGTTACAGTGATACAACAGTACCTGAACATGTGAGAGGTCACTGTCCTTAAATTGCAATAGGACTTGCAGAGCACCTTCCACCTGGAATTCTTTCAGGGCGTCAATCGCTCGATCATCTAAGTCACTGTGTGACACCAAACCTGGAGAAGGGATGACAACAAAGACAGAGATTATTAATAATACCATTAGCACTTATTGACAATGCAGTCTCAAATTTCGGTTATGAACAATTGAGAGGATGGAGGGGCGCACTAACATGCAGGCAACTTTGCAAAACAAGTCTTACAAAATGTGAAATGGATTAATAATGATAACTAGGATGAAAAGTGATGGTCAGGAGCTTCCTAATCTGATGAAGCTGTATTAAGTAGTCAGGCTGCGCTTTACTCTCCAACCAGCACATTTTTGCAGAACTAATCACAACAGATGTGACAGTGCAACTCGATATGCCAGTGCCACTCTATACTGTGGCTGGGAGTTTCTAATGAGCCGGTCTGCGTTCTGCTCTATGGAGGGGGCCATCACCTGTCCCAGGCAGCAGCCCACCAGACAGCTGCTGCCATTGTTTCTGCCTAGGCCCCATCTGGTTGAAAAGGCCAGAATGGAACATTTCAAAATCTGACCGACCAAAAAAGTCCTAAAATGACCCCAAAACTCAAGCACTGTAGCTCACTCCATTCAACCTCTTACAGATCCAACCAGCAAAAGAGACACTTCAGCTGACATTGTACTTGCACCTTTTCATCCCTCCACAACCTTTTTATGAGCTGCAGAGAAACCTCAGAGAAATGAATGAAGAGACTGGACAGGCTCACCAAGACACTCCCAGGGAGGGGATAATTGATTCGCCCTGACACCAGTGATCATGCAACTATGTTGGGAATGCAAATGCTGCAATCATTTACACATTTTCACACTTGTAATGTGCAGTTCTATATTTTGTAGCACTGCAGTACCCATTTTGGTAGGAAACCACAAAAAGTTGCTTCTGGATCCCAATTCCCCCATTCAAAAAGGTGATATAATGACAATACATGCAAGAAATTGATAAAACATAGAAATTTGCATATTTGAATATGCAAGTGTATTCATTGTGCCTTACCTGCTATGAAAATTTCATCTAGTTTTTCAGCAACTTTCTGTGGTAAACCAGCTTCTAATAAAGTCTGGAAGTGCTCAGAATGGGTAACTGCAGCAGAGGTGTCCATTGGTTCTTCTGGACCATTTCCATTAATATGTTCTGTGGCCATGTCTCCAGAAATCTGTGTAAATGCAATGAGCCAAATTAATCCTGGGTCAAGGGCAAGACTTGGCATGTGTTCAGGAGAGTGCAAAGTCTCAGACTTGAAGGTCAAAAACGTGTGACCACTTGGAGATCTTGGAAATTCCTTAAGTATAGGGTGCATATGATACATAATAAAACGGATTTCCCCATGTGGAAAATCTATAAACATGTTAGAGTGGACTGTTGTAGTCTGGAGACTTTTCACTATCCTGACTCTCACTTGCAGCTCTTAGCTTGAATGAGGTAGAAGAGATCTGAGTATAGGCAGTTGTCAAATGTCTGAACAGTGTTTTTTGCGCAAGACAAAAAATGCAAATACCAAATTCCCACAAAAATCATGTGAATGCCATCTTATTAAAACAGTGGAAGTACTGGGGTTGTGTCCATGTGGCAGCATAATCCTCTCTGATAAGAAATTCGGGAAATTGGAGCCAGTTCACTCACTAGCTCATGTATCACAGCCCTGCATGTCTGTGCCTTTTCTGAAGCCTTCTTTTCTTTGGTCTCTAAATTACATGTTAGCTTACCTTCTCACTGCTAACTTCAGCACAGCACAGATAGCCGATACACGTGTTCCAGTCAGCCCCGGTTTCCGGTGACTGACCAATAAGCTAGTATGCAACATTTAGCATTTTGTGCTTTGACCAACTGGCTGCACATATTCTATCACTAGTAAACAAGCCGATGGTTTCGGTAAGGACCTGATCAACAACACTGTTAAAGTTTGAATAAACAGAATCATACTGGAAGAAGCGAACTATCGGCTCTCTGCAACTTTATTGTTACTACACTGAGCCAATCAGAAAGTTATCTACAATGCTCTGTTTGGTCCTAAGTTAACCAGGTTATCGTCCTCGGATGATATCCCGGATCTTTATCCCTGGTCTGCTGATCAATCTCATATCGGCAAGCACGTGCTGTCCCTGGTTAATAACAGTCCAGCGCTGGTAAGAATAAAATAGAAACCGAGTGCACATCAAAACTGGATATCCAATTTCCAGATGAGGACGAGTCCCTAATATTTCACGTTTAATCATCAACGCAAATATTTGAACATATATTTAAGCGGGGAGGGACAGGCTCGCACACGCTGAGGCTGCTAGCTAGCGGGCTAGTCTGCACGGCCACTGTTCCAGCACTGAAGCTAACTCAAGACCTTCACCGGAGCACTAATGTGACTTGCTGGGATGTGGTTACAAAACACGTTTTTGAAAACGATATTTTGGAAGAAGATGAGCATTTCCACCATTAGACTTAAAACACCGGGTCGTACATTACGGCTAAATGAACTGGAATTCAGCAGCTAGAGGCTGTTAGCTTATGATGACAATGAGCGTGTCAGCTCCATGATCTGTCAAAATAGGCTAGCTGCAGCTAGCATGCTAATTTGGACGGTAATTCACAGAGGCCATTGTTTCATCGACATTTGCCGGCATGTACTTTTGCGAAAGACAAACAATGGCTTTTAGATGTTATTTATTGCGTGAAGGCCTTGATAGCTGAGGGTTAAGCCTGCTAGATGCGTGGTTTGTCAACGTGCCGCCATGTAGGAAGAGTCCATTTTCAAAAAGCCGGTCTGGAGAACTCGTTCCCTACCACCAGTTTCCACATTGTTTGAAACAGCACCGCACGATTCAGACTTTTACCAAGCAAATAAGGAACATTTACGTGACTAAGAAGTAGCATTCGCCCTACCTGCCGCTGGATCACCAACGCGTATGGTGTGGATTATTTGGGAAGATAAATGTGATATTTAAAAGACAGAAAAAGTGTAAAACTCCCGGCACTGGTCCGGCTTCAGTCATTCACTCTTGATGATGTAAAATGGCTGCCACGTTCACGCCTCGAGTTTTGTCTCGTCGATGGGGTTTCTTGGACAGAGCTGCACGGGCTCGCCTTGTATGCATTTTACAGAGGAGCAGCAGGTCATCCAGCATCCATCATAATTACTACAGAGAGTAATTAACGACAACAGCACTGTGCGGCCGACGGGTCAAAGTGGTATTTCGTGGGACCGTTATGGAAGCTTAGCCTCCAACTGCAAACTTTAGAGAAACAAAGATAACCGTACTTCAACCTGGTTTAGAAGCAAAAACACCAAAAGTATGACAATACACTCATTTGCACTGTAATTATTTAATAGACCAGCACTAAAACTATTTACAAGTCATGGTCAGTATTGTGAATATGTAGTATTATGAAAAGCAAGTACACCTAAAGTAAATGTGTAAACTTAAATCTTCTATAAACGCAAAAGTAATCTCGCTTGTGCGTTACGTCTATTTGCAATATTTCTACAGAGTGCCCGACAGAAGAGGTAGGTCCCTCTTTTCACCACACCGTGTCACCCTTTTCATAGATGAAACACAGAGCTGCTACTTGAACAAAGAAAGATGCACAGAGAGAGAGAGAGTACACTGAGAAAAAAGCCAAGATCCAGCGTATGGTGGCCTGAAACAGCCAGTCACAACATCAATGGAGAAGTTTGTATGGGAAAAGACTTACACTCTTTGAAAATTATATATGAGAATAAGGCATTTTTTACTCGAAAAAGTTATTGCTGTTTATGTTGTACACGTGAAAAAAAATAGAATTTTGCCATGATAGGAAAGCACTAGGACCACTTCCATATATTTTTGCAGTTTTTCTGTAACTGCGTGAAAATGTTGAGTGTTTCTTTTACTTGGGACAACACAGGTTGAGAGTAACTTGACTGTCTTTTTTGTAGGTAGTGAAGAAGTTATTAACTCAAAGAAAGGATAGTTTTTATCTTTACTTTTACAGAATGTTGTTAATGGAAAACTCACTTAGTTTGCTTGTTTTGGATGGGAAATCGATTGAAATAAAATGCTCTGAATCATGTCTATGGAGAGACTCCAGATTTGACAGCGGGGTTGCAAACTTTTGCATTCAGCCCATAAATTGATTTGCAGCTTTTCATATATGTAGAGGAAATATTCCCTCAGTTCTTAAATTACAGTAAAATGTCTTCTCACATGATCCGTGCTCCTCTACTAAAACAAAGGAGAAAAGTCATTTGCTGTAATTCTAAACTAAAGACAGTTTATAAGGCCAGAAATAAACAAAGGATGTAGGATTGTTTCTATTCTAAACTGAGTTCTTACAGGTTAGACATGGATAACATGAACGCTGGTGCTAAGATAATGTTGCTTGATAAGTGCTTGTACCCAAAACTTCATAATGCTAACTAAATATTAAAGACATTCTCTAACAATTGGAACTACAGACTGGTGGTTTTTGCTACTGCAAGGTATACAAGTGTCAGAAAGTGAAAGTACAGTAGTACAGGAAGGGCCAGTGTAGGGGGGTTTTGTTATATTTTGTGGTTGTATGTTTTAGAAAAAAAAATGTTAGTGTCAAGAGAGGCCCACTGACCTTGGGCTTTGACCCTGGACCTTAAAAACGTCATCAGTACTTTATCAAGTCAAGCATTTGTGCAAAGTCTGACCGAAATCCCTCAAATGCTTCTCTGAGATATTGCATCTCCAAACAAAAGATGACTATGATGCATCTTTACCTTGACCTGTTGACTGTGACCCCTATATATATGCAGTTTATTCAGGAGGATGGTCCCCTGTGCTTTGACAGAAATACCTTGAATAATTCTGAAAATACTGCATATACAAAACCACATTCTGAAGCAAAGGTAGCATAAGTCAACATTTTCTTGACCTTTGACGAATGACCTTTAAAATCAAAGTAGTTTGTCCTGTAGAGAAAGTGGACGTGTATGCACAGTACAATAAAAATCCATTTACTTGTACATGAGATACTGTGTTCACAAGCAAAGGATGAGACCGTGACGCTCTTTGTCTTTGACTTTTGAGCAGTGGCCTTCAAAATTCAGTTCTATCATTTTGGAGTCGTTACACAAAGTTTAGAGTAAATCCCTTGAAGTGTTGTGGAGCAATTGTGATCACGAGATAACATTCACAAGTATACAGCAACCACAACCTTGACCCTTGATTCGTGACCTTCAAACTGTAACCCAGTTCATTCTTTAGTGACGTGTGCGAAGTTATAAAAGTCCATGAGATACCAAGTCTACAAGCAAGGAAAATACATGAAGCTAAGTGACCTTGACTTGACCAATAACCTCTAGAATCTAGCTAGCGCATTCTTGAATATAAGAAAGCATTTTTTTCATATTTAAAGAAAATCTCCCTGTGTTTTTTCCATATTGCTTTCCCAAGAATCAGCTTGCACAGACTTTGACATGCAAACACAGTCTTTGTGTACGTCAATCTCTTATTTCCCTTAACAGATTTAAATATTAAGAGATATTAAATAGTTACGTTAAAGTTCTTTGTCTCAGACCTGCCTACTTAAATGTTCCCCCTTTGCAGTAATATGGCCACCAGGAGCCCTTAAAAGAGATAAGGATGTAATGATGCTGTTTAGAGATCTCTTATGCCACCGTGTGGAGAGAGTGCTGCTGTGTTCCCATCATGAAAAGCAACATGATCATGAGATTCTCAGAGTATTTGCTTTATCAGTAGCAAAAAGGAGTATGAGAAACATGCTTTCTGTAACTGTTGCCTGAAGATGGAGGATAGTAGAGAGGAGTGTTTGTCCGCATGCATGTTTTGATATCTAGATTGTAATTGTATCCGCAACAAATAGTTGCCTTTCTTGAAGGCAGAAATAACCAAACTTTCTGAGAAATCTTTCTATTAACAACATCTGGTTAGGACTTGCTGTATTGCTGAGAATTTCTGAATGGTGACTTTTTTTGAATTATTGCACACAAAAAGTCAAACATTTGTCACTTCAAACAGTTAAGTCATTCATATGATGATGTCTTAGTTTTGTACTCTCTTATAAGAAAGATATGTTTTGATATGCAATGCTCATTTTTGAGTATTTCTGCCAAGGATGTTATGTTTTTGGCAGCATTTGTCTGTTTGGCCACTTCGGGCCGCTCATAATCGTTGTAGATAGGAGCTTGGCGAGATGGATTTATCTGTAACAGATGTTAAATCAGGCTGATCCAACTGCACTGCAAAGTTATTGGCAGAGGTTTGTGCTGAGAAATTCCAGCTATATTTTTACTGCTGTGCATAGTATTTTTCTGCTTTTTGTGTATGAAAATTCAAAGCTTGTGATCATTTTAATGGGTTATGAAACAGACTTAAAGTTATATTGCCTCTTTGTGAAAGTAAAACAGACCATCAAAGTCATGATATACAGTTTTTTGTTGAGTTGTTTTTATGGCTTGTGAACTCTGAAGTATGGTGATGAACAGCAGTCTGCAATAACAGCTATTTTTTTTTACACTTTACACAATCAGTGTGTGTACATACACTTATGGAAAAATGTAACTGGGTTTTAGTTTTAGTAAAACTGGACTTCAAAAGTACATGTAAACATCTGAGTCCAACTCGGATAGAAACACATCTATCAAAGTCCCCCCCACACACCCAGATAAGGATGGGGAACTTATGGGATGGGAGTCTTTAAGAAGGAACTAGCGACACAAGGCCCTGCTCTGAGGCTCATTTACTTTAAATTAAACAGGATTTTCATTCACTGTGAAAACTTATCAGTGAATGCAGGTTTTTGACAGAATTAGAGAGCAAACCTTCAAGTAGATGCATTGCTGTCTTGTCCTGCCTTCACTCTGGCACTCATAGACGTGACCAGCTCTCCTGACTGTCTCCTGTGCTCCCTCCTCTACAGGGATGATGTTTACACTGAGGAGCCTCCTGAGAGCAGACCTGACTCACCTAAGGGACACCTTGGGTTTAGACCTGGTGCTTTTATCATCTCTACAGTTCTTCACTTCCAGATGGATCATTAGACAGCAAGTCTCTGCATCTGGACTTTACCTTCTGCACATACAAGTCAAAGGGAGGCAAAAAGATTGAAAAGTCCAGGAAGAGGAAAAAGCAGGGTTTGGTTATTGATGTGGTTTAAGTTTGCAAAAAATGTTGTGATACCTCAATGTATGAATAGACCCTAATAACTACATGATGTTTCCAGTGCATCAATTACAATTAATTGACAGAACAACTTGTCTGATGCATGTATCATAGAGCTAAAACAATAGCACACAATTCTGCAGCCATTAAAATCAGGTTAACCAAGAAAATAACATTAAGCATAATGCATTGGTTTTTTTTTAAGACAATGGTAAAGTGAGAAAATCTGATTAATGGAATTAAACAGTAGACCCTTAAACTGAAGCCTTTATAAGTCTCTATGTTTCAAAGTCCAGCGATCCACAGTATTGACTTTCCAGTCTTATGGCGAGGATTTATCACCAGCACGACCAAGGACACAGGACGTGGGCTCTTAGTTACACAGGCTGACAAATACGAAATAAGCTTATATTCATCCTTGACATTTAGGCTGTGGGGGTGGACAGATGGAAACCCCTGAACAACTATCCAACAGCCTCCATTTATTCATCACAGCCCCCATTGATAAATTAAATGATACTTCAGTACACAGGTTGTTCTTGTGTTAATAAGTACACATAATATAACTAAATATTTTATTGATGTAGAGCTAGCTCTCTTAAAAGTAATGATATTTTTAAATATGCTTGTTTTTCTAAAAGTAGCATGACAAACAGCAGCATTCCAGTACTGAGCTCAAAATCACAAATCTTTAATATAGTTGACCAGTGTGTGAAATTATATAAAAAGAGGTTATGTATCTAGTGTGAAGTGTGTGAAGTATCTCGACATGCCCAAGGGTTGATCTCTCTCTGAAGCTGTCTAAATCAATTTTTAGCATATGAGCTAAAATAATGATAATCTATTTGACTGCATCATTTTTCAAAAGCTTAATAATGATAATGTGTTTGTGAAGGCTCACTCTGTCTGTCAATGACAACAACATAAGCTACAAACATTATTTGGCTTGGCTCCTGGGGGGGAGCTTTACGTTTCTGAGGTACGACCAAGGAGGCTCCAAGGAACATTGGTTGGGAACCACTACACACCTAATCACCAAAATCATAAAATATTCAATAATTTGGGGGATTTTGATCCTTTCAGTGCCTCTTTAATAACATGAGCTAACATTTTTTTTGCCTCCATCAAGGAGGTTATATTTTGACCGCATTTCTTTGATAGTTTGTTAACAGGATCACTATAACATTAATGAATAGATTTTGATAACATTTTCAGGAAATACTGGTCATGGCAGAAGAGAGAACTCAGTACAGTTTGGTCATGATCCAATTTTGAAAGTGGATCCAGGAATTTTTCAAGGATTTGAAACAGTGTGAGACAGGGCAGTTCTCTACTTTTTTTTTTACAATAACTCACTGGACAGTGTTGGAAATGCCTTGTGGAGGTTTGTGGTCTCAAAGAACTTATAGTTTTTTATAAATTGTGAAAGCCACACCAAATAAACTTTCCTGCACTGGCGAACATGTCCAAATGATTGTTATCTTCCACCCTAGTCAAGCCCGCTAAAATTTTTTTATACTATTAAGAATTTATTTCCTGTAAGCTGATGCTTGTGGCACCAAGGACTGAGTGCCCAGTGTGTTGGTACACTGACGCTCTGGGGGCTTTTACAAAATGATTCTTCAAGGGTACGTGCACTTTAGCAAAAACTCAGGAGTTTAGTTACTTTTTTAATTATGAACACCATGGGTCAGGAGTCATAATTGTACATTTGTACAAGGGCCAGTTTTTTTCTTTCTTGACGGACGTTGTGGGGGCTGGATTAAAATACTGAAATGTTAAAAATAATTTGTTCTAATTAATACATTATCAGTTCGATATTTTTATTATTCCCTGTTGTGTGTATTTCTTAGCCTTTAAAAGTGCGATTAGTCTTTGTCACCCATAGGCTGCCAACCAGATGAATTTAATTTTTCTAATTCTCCTGGTTGTCAAACATTGCCTTACAGTGGTGTTGATGTAAAACAGATCAAACATGACATTGTTCATGTCATCAAAACGTTTGTGATTGTTTCA
Organism: Cetoscarus ocellatus; assembly: GCA_037902135.1. NCBI lineage: Eukaryota > Metazoa > Chordata > Actinopteri > Labriformes > Labridae > Cetoscarus > Cetoscarus ocellatus. The sequence continues at coordinate 433,141 of JBAMNC010000815.1, forward strand.
ATCACAAGAATCTACAGGTTCCAGGGGCAGCTGCTTTGCACATTAAATATAACAAAAACATTTGTAATATGAATCTGAAACTGAGCCAATGTTAAAATTCCAGTTAAGCCAGAAAAAAAATCTCACTCGAGGTTTTATTCTTTATATTAAATTTATTTAGAATACTTTGTCAGTGTGGCTACTTTCATAACTTTAATATAAAATAAAGAATGTTGGAATCGCTTATCTTCAGGATACCTATGATTCAAGTAGAAGTTACAACTGCTGGTTTCCTTTTAAGTACAGATGTACAGTGCCTATCATAAGTATTCACCCCCTTGGATGTTTTACCCTTTTAGTGCTTTCATAAATCAATCATGGTCAATAAAATTTGGCTTTTTTAACACAAAAATTTATTGGAAAGAACTCTTTAATGTCAAAGTGAAAACGGATTTCTACAAAGTAATGTCAATGAAATAAAAATACATAAAGAAATATCATTGTTTGCATAATTATTCACCCCCTTCAAGTCAGTATTTTGTAGATGCACCTTTGGATGCAATCACAGCAGTGAGTCTGTGTGGATAAGTCTCAATCAGTCTTGTACATGTGCCCACAGCAATTTTGCTCCATTCTTCTTTGCAAAACTGCTCAAGCTCTGTCAGGTTGTGCGGGTATCGGGCATGAACAGCCCTTTTCAAGTCCAGCCACAAATTCTCTATAGGATTGAGGTCTGGGCTTTGACTCGGCCACTCCAGAACATTTACCTGGTTCTTTTTTAACCATTCCTGTGTAGCTTTTGCAGTATGCTTTGGATCATTGTCTTGCTGGAAAATAAATCTTCTCCCAAGCCGTGGTTCTCTTGCAGACTGAATAAGATTGTCCCCCAGGATTTCGGTGTATTTTGCAGCATTCATTCTGCCCTCTATCTTTACAAGCCCTCCAGGTCCGGCTGCTGAGAAACATCCCCACAGCATGATGCTACCACCACCATGCTTCACAGTGGGGATGGTGTGTTTTTGGTGATGTGCAGTGTTTGGTTTCCGCCAAACATAACGTCTTGTCTGATGGCCAAAAAGCTCAATTTTGGTCTCATCAGACCAAAGAATCTTCTTCCACTTGATCATGGAGTCTTCCACGTGCTTTTTGGCAAACTCTAGTCGAGATCTAATATGAATTTTCTTCAACAGTGGCTTTCTCATTGCCACTCTCCCATAAAGCTTTGACCGGTGAAGAACCCAGGCAGCAGTTGCTATATGCACAGTCTCTCCCGTCTCAGCAGCTGAAGCTTGTAACTCCCTCAGAGTAGTCGTAGGGGTCTTGGTTGCTTCTCTCACCAGTCTCCTACTTGCACGGTCACTCAGTTTACGAGGGCGGCCTGATCTAGGCAGATTCACACAAGTGCCATATTCCTTCCATTTCTTGATAATTGATTTCACTGAACTCAGGGGGATGTTCAGTGCCTTGGAAATTTTTTTGTATCCATCCCCTGAATTGTACTTCTCAATAACCCTTTCCCTGAGTCGTGGTAGCCAGGAATACTGATCCAACAATCTGGACCCTTCAGACACAGGTGTTTTATACCTCAATCACTTGAAACACACCCACACCACTCAGGTGATCTTCATTTCACTAATTGTGAGACTATTGGCAACAATTTCATGGACCTCTATTGAATTAGACCATTTAATTAAAAAGGGGGTGAATAATTATGCAAACAATGATATTTCTTTATATATTTTTATTTCATTGACATTACTTTGTAGAAATCTGTTTTCACTTTGACATTAAAGAGTTTTTTCCAATAAATATTTGTGTTAAAAAAGCCAAATTTTATTGACCATGATTGATTTATGAAAGCACTAAAAGGGTAAAACATCCAAGGGGGTGAATACTTATGATAGGCACTGTATGTATTGTATTTGTGTGATTTTATAGCATTAGTATTTTTGTGTTTATATTGATTGAACACCATTTTCCTCCCTCATTCATTAATGTTGTTTCCTTTTGATTATCTATTGTATCACCATTTTGGACATTTTGTTTATTATACGATTTTTTTTTTTTTTTACATTAATGTTAGTGAAGCTTAAAAATTGAATCAAGGTATATTTAATTCAATTATAGGCATGTTTTTTGTATCACTCAATATTTAAAAAACAACTCCGGGCACTTGCAGTTTACAAACAGCCTCTCTTAAATAAACTGCATGAAAAAGACAAAATAAATCAGACTAATAACAACCCTCTTTGTGCCATGACATGATGAATAATGGAAACTACCTGCAGTTACCAGGTAACACAAATCCAGGGATTAAAATCAGCATCCATAGTCAGGATGGAAGGATGATGAAAGTATGTTTCCATTGTTCGCTCTTATCATTTTGTGCTTCAGAGGGATTATGGGGAAGGTTGCAAAGAGTTCAGTGAGTCAGTGAGATCATCGATAAGGCTGGTAGGTCTCACTTAATCCAGGATGTAGTCACAGTCTGCCTGCAGGACCAGTGGTATAAATCCACCTGGAGGGGAGCAGAAGTTCTTGACCAAAACCAGCCAGCACAGAAACTAAAAATGAGGAGGGAAGTTTCTCTGAATATGGTAACACTCTCTCTATCTGAGCATGAATGCATCTTTAAATTTGATGTAATTTTGATCAACAGTTTTCTCCTTGTCACAGGTAACTGCTGCAACCACGATGGGCTCACTGAAATCAGCAAGACTCTCTCTTCTCCTGATGTCTTTACTTCTTCATGTAGCTGATTCTTACCCCAATGTTGACCCATCAAATGGTAAGACTGACCAGTAATTTTCTGACCGTTATAACAGATTAAAGCAATGTGTAAAAAAAAATATTTTTTGTGTTTCTCCTATTACAAATTATTCTGGTGGGATACAGGGATTTAAAGGGACCCAAAGTCCGATTCTGAGATATACAGTATGTTCATATATTTGCTCCTACTTTGGCTGTTCAGGATAGCTGTTAAGACTGGAGCGCTTATTAGCATGCAAGATAACAGAGTCAATAAGGAAGTTTTGCCCTTTGAGTAAAGTGCAAAATTATAGGCTGCAGAGCTGCTTTACAGTACTATAGAAATAGTTTTACTATGCAGTGTGAAGAAAATTTGAAAGAAGTTCCCCTCTGGACTTGAGGAAAAAATGTCAGATACACTCTGTTAAAATGCAAATCACAGTCATATTTAAATCCAGCAAAACTGTGTTTCCTAATTTTATGTTAAAACCTATCCTAGAGTTGGTGTTTATAGGTTGCTCAGTTAAGAACAGGAACCTTTTCCCTTGCTTTTGAAGTCAGCAGATGAAGGAATACTATGAAGGCAGACTGCATGACTTTGTAATGTAAAAGAAATCAAGTGTGAATCTCATATTCTTTTAAACGTCTCTGACCAAATTTTTTTTTAATATCACTGCTTTTATGATGGGAAAATGTAGGTTTATTCTAGTGGTTTTCAGACATTTTTTGTCCCCTAAAGTCAAATCTATATCTCAAGGCATATGAGATGTCCAGACCTCTGTAAAGCTCTTCTACACTGACGAGGACAAAGCTGTACAGAAGATGTTTTAAAAACCGTTTAATGCAAAAATGTTAACTAATGTTCTTCCTAAATGAAATTTCAAAATATTTAACTAATTTTTAAAGGTATGTTTACAGAAAATGGACACACTTGTGGCAACATCTCAGTTAAATGTGTTGATAATTTGACTCCAAAACAAAACAGGCCTTTAAATTGTTTGACATTTGTTGACTTTTTTTATTCTACCCAATATGTGAGCAACAGAGTTTACAGATTTTTCTGCACCTACATTGTTTTTTATATTAAATGTTTTAAATGTTACAGATTTAAGCTCAGCAAATACTAGAAAAGTTAAATTTAAAGTGTGTTCTATGAATAAAAACGTTTAACAGTTTACAGTTTTTGTTTTCTTTATTATATCCGCATAACAAGCTTGAACTGTGTATTTTTATAACTTAACAGGCCCTTATTGAGAAACTCTGATAAACTAAAAGTATATTCAAAATTCTTAAATGTTTTGGAGAGCTGATGATGACAACATTTGATGCTTAAGTACTTTTAATATGAATAAGATGGCCAAAAAAGGATAAGTCAGGCTGGTTTATTTCATTAGTTTTGTTATCGTTGAGTAACTACTTTTGACTTCTGGTCTCTCTGTATTAATAGCATAGAATAAGTCTTGGCTATACATATTGTCAATGCATGACACAACATTAAAACTAAATCAGTCTGTCAATCCTGTTTAATCTGTCTGCAGTGGGCTGTGAGAAGTGCGCGCCCAGGAAGAACAGCGTTTTCTCTGTCGATCGTCCTCTCTATCAGTGCATGGGCTGCTGCTTCTCCAGAGCATACCCGACACCTCTCAAGGCCATGCAGACGATGATGATCCCAAAAAACATCACCTCAGAGGCGACGTGCTGCGTGGCCAAGCACAGCCATGAGGTACAAGTGCACACAAAAGGCATGCATTGAAAAGTTCATGTAATGATGTACTTGTTTGCTTCAAAGAAGTCTTGAATACATCCTGGGTTAAAACCTGACCTGGCATCCAGAATATTCTGACTGACACGTCTGTTTCAAGGCGGAAAACAAGGAAAAGTAGCTTTGGACCAGAGAAATAAAAGAGAAATAGCTTTGGTAAATTGACAAATTAATACTTTGAATAGCTTGAATAAATAATTCCACATGTATGCACTGTTGAAGCCCTGTGAATGAGGCTGGAACCTCCCTGTTAAGCAAAGCACATTCCCTTTTGAATTCTCTAGTTTCTCAATTTCACTCCCTTCTTGGTTATTTCTAAGCCAATCAACTGTATTTGTATTTCAACACAGATAAATATGCCAGGAAACTACTGTATATTAAGAAAAAACAAATGTGCCACATTTCTATGAAGCTAAAACTTTGAAATTTGAATGAATTCTCCTGACTTAATGACTGGTTCATAAGGCTGTTCAGACCTCAAACTTTTTACTTTGAAACACCAAGGATTTTAAAAAGAAAAATTGTGCGTAGCCACTTTAACTCCAGAAGTCATTTAATGATGATTTAGCAGATACTGAAGGTAAACTTGCCATATTTTCAGCAGTAGATTAAAGTGACATTGTCTTGATCCACTCTGCCCTTATGTGTTCTCCTTTCAGACCGAGGTGTTTGGTATTCCTATGAAAAACCACACAGAGTGCCACTGCAGCACCTGCTACTATCACAAGATGTGACAGATGAGAAGTGGAGTCCTTTCTGCAGTACTCAGCTTGGCAACCAGTGATGCTTCTTTTAATAATCATATCCTATTCTCTTTTTTAAAATGTGTACTCTTACGTAGGCAGATGTCTGTGATATGTATTTATTAGCCTACTTTTTTGCACAAATAGATTTACACGATTAAATACAAGCTAAAAAGCACCTGGATGTTGCTTCATTTTGTGATGTGTACTAAAATACAGTGAATTATGTGTGGTATGTCAGAGTTTGTATGTTTTGCAGGTTTGTTGAACTTCTTGTGTTTTCATGTGTTATTTTAATTTAGTTTTTACTTTTTCTTCAACTTGATTTGTCTGTTTGGTTTTTATTTAGCTCAAAAAAAGGTGTCCCAAGGGTTCTGTCCTGAGGCCCCTTCTTTTTCATGATCTATTTATTGTGCTTTGGTCAGATCACCCACAAATTAACATCAACTTCCATTGCTGTATGAAAACCAGATTCCATCCTTCCTCCCAAACTCCCATTCTGATGGTTTACTAGGAAACCAAATTCTGGTTTTCCTGCAATTATAACTTAATAAAATATGTTCAAAGAAATTTTAATTTCAAGTATTGTTTTAACTCATCCACAGCAAAATATGAATAAAAGGTTTAAAGTTGTCTTACCTTGTTTATTAAATGTCCCATCCCAACCAACCTAAGATCTGTGCCAAACGGTATGAGAGCATAATTTGTTTTGGACCAGTTCACACAGAAGTTTAGACCACTCCTGTCAAGAACATTATAAAGGACTATTGTCTCCTGAAATGGATTGGGAACATTTTGAGGATTGCAGAAATGTATTGTGATGGAATTATCATGTATAGTTAGCCATACTGAACTCCTTTCTAACAAGTTTACAGAGGTCCTCGAGGTCTCTGACATATTTTTGAAGTCTCTTGCCTAAAATTCCAGACACTTTTGGCATGTCTTTAAACCCCTCTGCTTCAGCCTCAGAGCAGGCTGGCTGTTGCCTGAAGTATAAATCCCCATTTGCTGTGTCTCACCATACCCCTCTTAGGGAGTGGATTTGGCCTCAGCTTTCTCGTGATGTTCTCTAATGTTTACTGTGGCCATATTGACTTGTCAGGACCTGTTTTTCCCACTGGAGTTGCTCGTGGGCTAAACAAACACTCAGCCCAGGGAATGTGTCACATCCAAGGGTGGTTGAATACCCCTAATTGACATCATTAGGGATTTTTTTTCAAAAAGACTGTTTGAGAACACTTTTCTGAAAGGTGGAGCAAGCAACACAGGGAGGGGAGGAATCTTCTCCTGACTGTGATGGGAGACGGTAGGCAGGCTATGGACACGTGTTTGGATAAAAAAACATGTAACAGTGTAATTTTCATGATAGGGGACCACTGAAGAGTCTTAAATTTGATTTTAATAATTACGACACAACTGTGGATCCCAATTAACTACAGAAGAGAAATTTTGTTGTGGCTATAATGTTGTAATGTTTTTTGTTAAGATGGCCACCTTAACAGCACACAGCCTCCACTTTAACTACATCGGTGAAGTTATCAGTCAACCAGTCTTTATTCATATAGTGCCAAACCATAACAAATGTTATCTCAAGAGGTTTTACAAAAGAGAAGGTCAAAGCCATACTCTTTTTTTTTTTTTTAACGTATTAATTTTTGCCAAGAGGGATGTTGAAAGATAGAGGGATGGGCAGAAACAAAGGGACTAAATGAGAACTCATGATAGTGATAATTTCTGGATGCCCATACCACAAATTTGTCTTTTATCATATTTCTCTGTTAAATATCAGTTTAATAGAGGATAACCCCTTAAGATGCAGTATCTTGTTTTCAAGAGGGCCCCCCTCTCTATATGGTTGTAAAGGTTGTAATTATGATGGTTTAATCAATATCAACCAGGGTAGAGAGATCTTTTTAATATTATCAGTAACAGCTATCATGATTATTGAGGACTGATGTTGGTAGTCATGGCTACAGTAATATATGTGTGATATTTGCTGGAACTGCGGTGTATTGTAATAGATGGATTGTTTTGAAGTTCATATTAAGAACTGTAATGATAATGAAATACGGCTAAAAGAAAGTCCAAATATTTGCAGTTATGGTAGCTGAAGCTGTGTAGGTCCACAGCAGCAGGCTGGCCACACCAACAATCCAGAGCAGCCAAGAGAAAAACCAGAGACAAGTATAAGAACAACAATAACAAAGAAAAGAGGGACAAAGAGAGAGAGAGCAATGAAGAGATAAGAGAGGGAGAGGAAGGAGCTCAGGGTGCCAAAGTTGTGAGACCAAATTAATCAAAAAACAATGTGGGATCAATCAATAAACACGATAGGGCAGGATAGTACAGACACGGAAAGTGGGGTTAGAGAAATAGAGAAGCAAGCAACAGAGGAAGAGGAGGGAGTTCTTCTCATGTTTGGGGGTTTCAAGAATAACTCATAGACGTATATTTTTGCACATAAACCATTAAAAGTTGCTTTAGCATCGTGGTCACCAACCTTTTTTAACTGAAGATCCCCAAAGATGCTCCCCAAATTCACAAAGAGATCTAAACAAAAAAAGAAATTTTCAGTGAGGCACACAATCTAAAACCCACTGATGTGATAAAGGAAAGCAATAGAAAATACAGAATGAATGGATTTGAAGTTGCTTATACTGTACATTTTAAAACTTACACAGCCTGATACAAAACAAAACTCGTGACTCTATAAAGATGGAGAGAATGCAAGCACAAAACACATCTAAATCTTTCTGAATGTGTCATTAATACTGAAAACTAATGGGTGAAGGGAAATTAGGAAAACTTTATTTATTTTATCTTATCTGCAGCTGATTTACCAGATCCATGGATATCATGTATAAGTGAAACGATCCATCCCTTGTATCAGTTAAATACCAAACCATGTAGTCTTAAAGATCTACTAGTGTTTAAAAGAGCTTCCAGTAGATCAAGATCTACAGGTTGGTGATCTCTGTTTTAGCATAATATTGACCCTTTGATTCAAGAGAAGAGGGCTAATAATGGGCAGAAATTCTAAAAGTGTCCCAAAATACCAAAGAAAGCTCATAAGGGGGGTTAAAGGGTAAGGTTTTCTGGGGCCCCGAGTCATGAAGCAGCCCACAAGGGGTATAAGCAAAGACGTGGCCCATTAGTTCAAGCAATAACTTAATTTATTTTTTTAGATAAAAAAAATAGCATTTTGTACTAAAACAACACATGCATACCTTTACTTGTAACATTAATGGTGGGAATCAGATATATGCCATTGGGCAGGCAGTCTACAAAACTACGTACACAACCAGGGAAATACCAGACAGGAGTATATCACAGACAACAAAAACATAGTTGGTACATTGCTATTGCGTGCGTCCTTAGGTAATGAAAACTTACAAAAAAAAAAACCCTGAAAAATTGTGATACAGCTGGGTAGAACTTAACTTTTGAGTCCGTAATGATCATGTGTAGACCAATCAGGGTCCTATTTATGTGGTTTTTCAGGGGCCCGGCCATGTTTGTGGGCAGCCCTGAACATACCTGATTTCCCCCTGTATGAGGGCTTGTTAGATCAGCCCCAGTGTGCTCTGGTCGCTCTGGAGAGACAAGAAAGACAGGAATATCTTGTTTTATGGGTCCTGTGAGTTGATCATAATAACTTGGGAAAAGTCTGGCACTTTAAGCTACATGTTGAGGGCAGATTAATTCTCCACTTATGTTCGCTGTATGAAGGTCAGAGCTGGCCTGAGGGCGTACCTGCATGAAGGCCTCCATCATGATGTGTTCAGGGAGATCCACGAGATCGGGGATCCAGCCTGTGTGGTGTGGCTGACTTTAGTCACTGTACGGTCATGGATGCTTTGTTGACACAGGGGTGTGAGGGTGGGTGGGTGTGTATTGGGGGCTCCTCTGTGGTCTCCCTTCCCCCTCTGCGTGCGCGTGCGTGTGCGGGCCTGGCAGCGTAACATCTGTGCGTACGCGGTCCTGATTGTTGTGAAGATGGCGGAGGGGGAGACAGAGAAGGAATATGACACACGGAAAGCTATCGAGGAGCTCCGTGAGCGCTTCCAGTCTCTGACCACAGCTTTGAAGGAGAGCTCGCAGTCTCCGCTGGAAGCCTCGCTGCATTTCTGCCAGGAGTTTTGCCAGGTTAGCCCGCCGCGCCGCTGCTCATCCCGGGCAGCAGCAGCCTGCAGCCCCTCTGGCTTCCTGGCCGAGGATGCGCGTCTACGTTTGCTACAACAATGTAGCTAGGGAGCTAGCTGCCCTGCTAGCAGCCAGGCATTTCTAGAGAGAGGAACAGCTCTGGTGTTGCCTTTAGTCTGTATTTTTACACTATTTGTCTGTGTTGGGGACTTATTTGCAAAGTGTTTTTACCCACGCTGTAAGAAGTAAGAGCAGTGTGTGCGCGCTGTGCACGTATTACCCGTATTTTCCAGGCCAGAGAGCTAGCAGCAGATGAATGCAGCTAGCTGGTATGCAGGGTCCCCCTGTCCTGTGCAGTGGTCATGCTGTGCAAAAAATGGATAGCTACGTTAGCGAGGTTTTACAGGGCTTTTGGATAAATATGCACGGAATTCACTGTCTATATCAGCCGCATCAAGTGTAATAACGCTGTAATAACACTGCATGTTAGAGTGTGGTCAGGTTTCAGGCTGTTGCAGAGGGGGGCTACTTTGCTGGAGCTCTTTTATCGCACGGAAAGATCAATGATTTTCAGAGGTGCTAGCCCAGGCCTTGTGCGCTCAGTAATCCAGCCTCAGTATAAAAACGAGTAAGTTTATTACAGGCATATAGTTAGTGAGCATCGGAAGAAGATGTTGAAGTGATGTTGAGCCGATCAGCCTGCAGCTGTGATTTAAAAAGGGAAAGTGTGGCTGTGGTCACTGACTCCATTACACATCCTGATCATTAATTTACCCTGACCACGTAAATATCAAGCAGCGATCTCCATTTATACGGCATCGCCTTTATATAATGCTGTAACCTCAGTGGTTACAGTTAATGAGAAATAAATACTAAGTTTGATTTTGTTAAGGTAGTTCAAGTAAAAAGTTATCTTTCGGAAAGAAAAGGGGACGAGCCTCGGTCCAGATGCAGTAATGGAGGTTCATCTCATGAAAGGATACCTGTAGGATGAAGCCAGTCTGCAGGAATATTCTGCTAAAATCAAGAGAGAGTTTTCAGAAGGAGGCTTGGTTTACTTTCTCCTCTTACATCTGTGTGGGGAGGAAAAAAGGGAGGATTTTTTTTTTTTTTTTTTTGCTTAGCCTCATGTAGTAGCTTTGTCGTTTCAGGTCTCTACATCGCTGCTCAGTAATGTTTTAACTAAGCAAGCAGTGATTGAATAATATCCCCATTTTTAAGGCTTAAAACACGTTTTTTTCTAGTCATGAAAGAGGAATTGGTTGATTTTTCAGTATAAATATCAAAATCTTAAACTTTTTTTCCTCAATTTAGGTTTAGAATATCCTAAATACATCATCATCAGAATTAGAGCATGCACTATACAGTATGTCTGAATTTATCATACTACATAGGTGGTTTAAAGACTAATTTTGCCCAGGGCACACCTAAGACCAAACTGAAATCTCAAGCCACACCAAATTCATATCTTTGCAAAACAGCTTCTTAAATGGGTGCTGTATTTTCTAATTAGTCTGCTCTGCGTATATATTTTTATTTATAAATGGCTAAAAAAAAAATCACATACCGGTACAACTGTATTATTAATTAAAATGTCATCAAAAAAGTAGTCTAACATTAATATTCTGTACTCATTCACTGGATATGTCAATTACACATGGCAGTCCTCTCACTCAGTCTCAATACATTTTACTTTAAATATTGGCTTTAGTGTAGTGTCCATCCTTTTCGATGCAGTCAGGTAAAGGTCACATCTCAGTCAAACGCATTCCAGTTATGAGCTGGTGAAGCCATGGCACCTGAAGATCATCCGACTTCCTCAGTAGAGAATTCCAACTAAAGGGTGCATTCCCATTGATGTAACTAATTTACAACTCTGACAATCCAACCTCTGATATCAAGTGGAACGCATCATCTGTTCGCACTTACGGTTACACGAGTCTATGCTGAAGTAATATGTATAAAAACTTTTAGAAGAAGGATACTTTTTGGATTTCTGATATAACATTTAATCAGCAGATCATTTCTTCAAAAGCTGATTATTGGTAACAGCAGATATCAAGTCTTTTGCACATACAGTATTTACCACCATTTTAAAGCCTGGTACACTTGTAACCACCAGCATTGACCCTTTTAAAATTGGCAAATAGATGTGGGATTAACAAACATGTGTCTTAGATTATTATTTTTTTGTCATGGCAATTTAATGCTGGCATCAAGCACACCTAACCGATAAATCAGACTTATTTTTATCAGGCAGAAGAAACTGGACTGTTAGACAAACTCTGGTCTGTTTTCATGATCAAACTTTGGAGAAGTTTCTGATTTTGTGGCACAATTGCACCAAAAGACATAAATATATAATCATATCAGCTAAATTGTTGTTTTAAACATTGATATTGACCTTGATTTTTACTATCAGTGTACCACTAGTATCAACAATAAGTTTTGGGAATTTTTGCCAAAATGTTTTTGAATTAGGAGAGTTATAGCAAATAGTTAGTATAAGCTCCATTAAACAAAGCCAGCTCTGCCAGCAGGTTGTTACATTGCAGTTCGTAGCTATTAAAAGAGCAGATAAAGCTTGGATTTGACTGTTTCTGTTAAGGTGTTTGGTGTAGCTGTATAAAAAGATACTTTCAGTTGTTTCCATTTATTTACATTAGTTTGGCTAATCTAGGTCAGGAAATATTCTCACATCGAATATTGACAAGAAAAAAAAATCAATATTGTGCATCTCAGTTTTTCTCTGTCTCTTTGGATTAGGATAAACATTATTTAAACATCAGTATTCCAACAATTATGTACCTTAACTAACAGCACACACAGAAACTGAGTTTTGCACACAAGTGCTCTTTGATTTTTGACAATTTTGCACTTCATTTTGTAAATGTAATTATGAAAACTGTTTAAAAATCACACATATTTCATACAGTTTAGACCCACTTTTGATCATTTATAAAGGGACTTTGTGACCAAGAAAACAGCTAGTATGTAATTACAACTTTAATACTGCTCTGGTGCTTTCAGAATTGACTAAGTCTTTAATGTGTTAAATATTGAATTTTTATTTTGAAATAGGCCCGACCAACAGTGTCCTCTAGTAGAAAGTCAGAAAAGGCTGAAAAGCTGCCTGTTATTTTCAGTGTTGTCCTGTTTGTTTTGTATGTACATAATTTGTATTTAGATTACAACAAATCATATTTTCCCTTTAAGATTATAAGGAAGCAAACTAACATTTTTTATGTGTATATATTAGAAAGTATGCAACTTATCACAGGGGTAAGGTGCTTGAACTTGGTCTTTGAAAAGAGCCCTGAATAAATTCCATCTACAAACACCAAACCGTCTCAGTTTACATGAGGATCAAAATTATAAACTTAGACAGTCCTACTGCTGTATATCCTGGTTCTTTTAAAATAAACATAAGTAAACCCCAAGGTTTTCTTAATTTTACCAAAACTTTTCTAAACTAATATAGATATAGAATAAACCCTTAAAACATGCACAGTAAGTGTCTGCACATACCTGCATCCACTCATACAAACATATAAAATGAGGAAGAGTGGATGTTACCTACATGTTGGAAAAAAGACAACAAATCCTAATTTTTGCCAATTGAGTGAATATTTTGACCATGACAGGATACTAGTGTGTTATAAAATTTGAAAACTGATTTTCTGAAACAGCATCTGCCCCAGACTCTCTTTTCATGACTTTAAAGACACAGCTCTCTGTTCAGTGACTTCATCCTCATCGATGTGTGTATTTGTTTTCCAGGTCCTTGTGGAGCATGCGGGCCGTTGGAAAACTGACGAGGATCCTCTGCCTTTGCTGGAGGTCTACACTGTGGCCATTCTCAGCTTCGCAAAAGCTGCCTCCTGTCTCTCCTCCGAATGTGAAAATGTGCCACTCCTACTTGAAAAGTTAGCACTGTGAGTAAACTCTCTGCACAGTTTCCCACAAGTTGATTTTCATGGCGAGCTGCCAAGGCTTAATAAGAGCTGCCAAAGTGTGTTTGGTGGCCCAGTTCAGCATTATTTTAGTCATATTTTAATCCTTCAGAGGGTACAGATATTATCCGCATATGATGCAGTTGTGGACAGCATCCACTTGTTCACCTCTTAACCCCCTGCCTGCCATTAAAAGAAAATCGATGAAGATGAAGATAGTTAACATGAAAGGCAGATAAAGATCGAGGGGCAGAAACAGCCAGTGTGTGTGGACAGTTAGAAATCACATTTATAGGTTTGTTTTTGGGGAAATGAAAGCAGGGAGACCAAGTTGAAGTAATTTAAGGTTAAATGAAGAAAGTTAGATAATTACTACAAATGGGACATTTATTCTGTTGTAAGTTTTTATGTTTTAAACATGAGTGCAGGGAAAACTTTTGATCAAGTCTTCACTGTGAAGAGCCAAATACACAAGCTACGTGTGTCCAAACAGCATAAATTTACTCTGCAGTTTTGGTGGTGTGGTTCCCGCCTTAGGCCAGCAGCAATCTCAGTAGTCAGAGTTAAAAAAAAAACGTGGTTCTCAATTGGTGGTTCCGGACCCACAAGTGGGTTGAGAGCTGTTTTCAGTGGGTTGCAAATGTGAATCAAAAACAGTGGCAAAAAAAATCAATTTTATACAAAAGTCCAAGCAGCTAGACATCCATCTTACCAATTTTACTGTGGTAAGATGTATTTTTGTTGTTTTATAAGATCCCAGCATTGTAATACTGTAATATTTTGAATGTAGAGCTTTTTCATGGTAATGTGTTATTTGAATATGTTGGTAATGTTATGGTAATGTGATTTCTGATCAACTTTAAAATGCACACCTTATTATTGTTTTAAGTTTGTTTCAGTGCATATGTAGACATTCATACAGGCATGCTTTTTAACATGTTTTTTTTAACTGAGGTGTTTTGTTCCTTTTAAGGTCCACACTGAAACTTACTCATTTAATACCTTTACATGGTTGAAAACTCTCCTCCTCACCCTCCATGTGGCACCAGTAGCTGCCAGAAATTTACTGCCAGTAAATTGCAGGGGGCATTTTACTTGCTATCTTGGAAAATTGGAGAAGAATTATTTATATAGATGTATGCCAACCAAGAGCTTCCATACAACACAGATGTTTTTCCCCCAATTTGTACTTTTCCAAACACACATAGCTAAACAGCTGAAACCACTGGTTTAGCCCCTCCTTTAACAAAAAAGGCTTTTATCACTGATACATCATTGTAACATATTTTTCTGAACAAAGGTAGAATAATGCACAACCTTTTACCAGCAACAGTGGAATTATTCTTTACCAGGACAGCATTATTTACAAAAACACCAGAGTTTTTATGCTTTTGTGCAGTACATAAATTTTATTTGATTTTCACCATATTTCAGATAGAGATTTGCAGTTTTGACATGAAATGATAAGCAGCATAAAACTTTAGATATGAAAAAAAGTAAAAAACAGTCCCCAAACTTTCAGAAATGTCTCTGTTAGTTCCTCACTGTGCTCTTCATGTGGTTATGGTGGCAGAGTCCTTGAGGCTGAAGCACGGAATAGAAATGTAGGCTACCTCTGGGAGAGCACTGACATATTTGGGATGAGCTAAATAGTATACTTTGCGTGCAGATGCTTGGTGCAGGGAAACACAAAGAGTTGTTATTGAACTGAAAGAATTAACTTCTGGAAATATTGAAGCTTAGCTTACTTGAATACTGGATGAAATTAGACATGCTGAATGTTAATCAAAATAACTGACATGGTCATTTTCAGCTGTATTAATGACAAACACGTGAAACTGGTCTGACAATGTAATAAAAGCCATACAGATCATTTGAAACCAAGTTCTTGCTTTTACAATTTT
This sequence comes from Cetoscarus ocellatus, assembly GCA_037902135.1. Lineage (NCBI taxonomy): Eukaryota > Metazoa > Chordata > Actinopteri > Labriformes > Labridae > Cetoscarus > Cetoscarus ocellatus. Next base: position 448,373 of record JBAMNC010000815.1, read on the forward strand.
TAATTTTCACATGGTTAACCTCACTTTTATGTATGTGTGTGTGCATCCTTGACCTAAATGTGGCTTTAACAAATGACTGTTCTGGATCTACAGGAGCTGTGCGGAGCTGCTGCTCTTACTGCCGGAGCACGTCCCTGGTGCCTTATGGGAGGAGTTTCAGTCCTCCATGAAGGTCAGTATCCCCCTGCTGATAAGGAGAGGCTAATCTTTGCTGTGCTAAATTGTGAAAAGTTGTATATATTTACAAAGTGTTTGGTTAACCTCATCATAGAAAAGTTTAAACATTAAACAAAGGGAAGACCATTTATTACAAGAACATTATAGACTGATTCAGGAAATTTAGAATATCAATAAGGTGACTCTAAGCCACTTCAGTAACATTGTTAATTTAGACATTAATTTAAACTCACAACTAACACAAACCCCTTATGCTCCATTAAAAAAGTTATAAAGTTATACATAGCACATTTTATCCCAAAAATGGACACAATGGGAAAAAAATGATACTGAAATTATTTCAAATAATCAGATAGTTTCAACAGCTAATAAAAGACATGATCATTTTTAAAGGTTTAACCTTTTATATGTCAGTTTGAGTACATGCCATACTTGTGTTTTCATGAAATGAAAAATATTTTTTTTCCATACACAACATGTTAGAGGGAAAGTCTTTGTCAGATTCAGACAGTATGGGACACATCAGTAAGAACTGGCCAAATAAACCTTCAAATGCTGTCATTAACTTCAGTCTCCTTGTTTTAGCTTCTCATAAAAACTAAAAACACTCCAAGTTACATGTTTGAGTGTGATTATTTTAATTACACAGCATTAAATAAAAAAGGGTGAGACATTTTAAAATAGATACATATTATCAGTCCGAGTAGGTTCATTATGCCTGTGTTGATAATATGCTTATACTTTCTTTTTAAGAGACATACATACATATTATCATTATTGACAAATTAAATGTCAGTTTGATTACAGGACCCTCAGTTTTTCAAACTGCCTATAATTTTAAAATATTTTTTTTATCTCTATTGCAGTTGGCACACAGCCTTTTGCAGGAAAGTGGGAGCACACAGCTTTGCCATCTCTCAGTACTGGCACAACAAGATGGCGTTTGGTCCAACTCCACGTTAAGCAGCATCATGTCCAATCAAACTCCTCAGAAGGAACAAGGTTTGTTCTTGCTTGGTAACACGCACACTCATACCATGTTAACCTTAACAATTGCATTTCCACTTACTCATTACTGTCTTTGTACAAATTAAAACATCTGAATTTCCCCTTTTTGGTGAGATTTCTGTCTGCTTCCTCTTGTCTATTTATTCTTATAGTTCACGAGTTTCTTGAGATGGAAGGTCCCACGCTTCTCACCATGAGAATTAAGCATCTCATCAAAGTGGACAGAGCAGATAAAGCTGCTCTCCTTGCAAAGATTTGCTCTGAGTATTCGGGTTATGAAGGAAAAGGAAACTTCAAACAAACTTACTTGCTTTGCATCTGCATGGCAAAAAGTCAGGAGCAGCTAATGGAGGAGGTAAGAGTTTGAGCAGGGCAGCAGAGTTTGTTTTACACACATAATCAGAGAGCATTTTACACTTTTACAAAATGCCCGACTGTTCAAACCAACATATCTGTGGACTGAGGACTGAATTCACCAAGGGAATATGTTGTTTTTGGGCTTGCTAAACTCATGCAGATGAGTTAAAAGACACTGTCTAAACACACATATGGTCAAATTCACCACTAATTTCTTGGCTTTACTATCCGTGTCTTTTGCACCCATTTCTGTTTCATCATATTTAAATGTCATCAAGCAGTCATTAGAGAAACTGTGCCTCATTCTTTTCTAATCAACCTCATTGAAAAAAAGTGTAATTTAAGACTTGTGCGAACAGCCAAGTGAAGTTAAATGTACAAATAATAAACTCTTTGTTGAGAGTTGGTAGTAACTATGCCATTGTGTTTATAACTGAGGTCAGCTTTTCACTTATCAGTAAAACAATTCCTCATCTGTATGGCTAATACAGATAACATGTAGCCTGTAAATTCTGCTTTTGTATTTAAACAGCAGTTGTACCTATCTGGGTCTGTTAGCAGCTCTGTGCTTTAATCACTTGTGTGGAGCTCGTGTGCATGACAAAAATGAGCAAAAGAGGAAGCTGTGTTTTTACCACAGTGTCCAGAAGGTCTTTAAAAAGTTTTATAATCAATGGAACAAAAATGAGGCCTGTAAACTGATGAAAAAGTCTCAAATGGAAATAGGGATGGGAATTGGTAAGATTTTATTGATTCCATTGCCATTAACAATTCTGCTCATCGATCTGATTCTTTAATGGTTCCTTAATGATTCCTTCTGATTTTCTGTGTAGAAAAAGTTGCCCCACCAACGTTTTCAGTGGCAACAATGTCAAATACATGATTCTCCTGATATTCAGTGCTTCACTGCTTAGAGAAATGCTTCTGCAAGTTGCTGGCATTTTGATATACAGAAAGTTGTGCAGCAAGAGTCTTTTCTGACCATCTCTGCCTCCTGCCTACCATTACTTTTGACTTCTTTCTTTATCATTTCTGCTGACTGCCTCTGATGGCGGAATGACATCCTTGATTTGCAAAGCAGACAGAACAAAAAGGAGGGAATTGATAAAGGAGATGTTAAGCAAAAAGACTAATGATGCTGATTCCTTTAGGGAGTTGTTATCAATTTTCAACTGGAATTGGTTTTTGATTCCCAACCCCTTAATGCAAAATTGGATTTAGTTTATTATCAAATTGTATAATATCCTCTACTTTTGGCAACATTACCTCTATTAAAAAAATAAGATGATAATCATTTGCTTGGATGATGTTTTTTGTCTCTCACCTAATTTTCTCAGGCTCTTTACCTGCTTGATATCCAAGATGTAAATGGGACTTTCGATTATGCAAAAGGCCTTAAAAGAGTTAATGGATAAAGTATTGGGTTTAACTTCAGATTTTGTTAATATACCACGTTTCAGTGTGAAGTCGACCCATTTTTCTCAGTCTGGTCTCAAAATAAACCTGAAAGGTTTTCTCCCAGCTCATCACTGAGGACAAAGTTGTGCTACACACAAGAGCAAACCACACATTAATATTTTTTCTGTGCTTGCACTTGAATATATTGGCACTGTAAGCTTAATGATCTAGACCCTATGACCGAGCAGATAGAGGGAGCAAATGATGAGCTATCGCTGGAGAAATTAGCATTAACCAAGCATTCCTGAAAACTAGGTCCTAATTTTGTTTCTGACTGACCGAACTGACCGAAACCATGCAGAATTCTTCACGTTTGAAATTCAGATAGTTGTCTGTCAGGTAAAAATGTAATTTAATGTCCTAATGTTGCATTTCTTCCTCTCTCTCGCTGCCTGTTAGATTGCATCAATAGACTGTAAAGATGCTCTAGAAATGATCTGCAACTTGGAGTCAGAGGGTGACGAGAAAGGGGCTCTCTGCCTGTGCTCTGCCTTTCTCAAGCGACAGCTGCTCCAAGGAGAAGTTTATTGTGCCTGGTAAGTGAAGCACTTTGTGTTAGACAAATACTCAGACCACTTTCAAAATTACTCTGAGGAATTTACAGTAGTCTTTGAATACATAACACATCCTGAGGTATTCACTGTATTAAGATGCACAAAGGTACAGTCACTGTTAAGCAGTATTGCAAATGTGTGAGCATAAGATCTGAGTCCTTTGTACTTGGAGCCAAGCTGAATGAGTAAGTCATATCTAATTTACTTACCATCTTTAATGAATGGCTTATCTGCATTCATAACAAGTACCAGGGGCACAGATCCAAATGCACTTTACAAAGTACGGCTCATTTTATAAGTGGGAACACAAAAGTACTACTGTAAGCTGCTTAGCAAATGTGGAAGTAGAAGAAAGGCTGTTGTTGTCCTCTCAAAAATTATAGAAAATTCATACAGCATAACGTGTTGGCAAAGATCATAAATGAGTGTTTGCAATGGTTGCTACTTAATTTTTCTTCTGTTTAGTACACTTGGCAACTAAAGAGCACTTATAGAGCTACCTCCTGAATCAATATCTTTAGCTGTGTAAAGTGTGCTTGGGCATAACATTATGTTTGTGAAAGCCTGGTAGTGGGGGAAGGAGTTGGGGGAGCAACAATGCTTGGGTATCACTACCAAATAATGGAGTCCAGCGTGAAAATACCCCAGTACACTGATCTTATATTTTAGGGTTTTAAATGTGTGTCTTAAACTATTATTTCCCCATGTTCCATAATATGTGATACATTTAACAGTTGGACTCACTAAAACAAAAAAAATAATACAGTAAAGCCTCTTTTTATCTCTGCCATTAGGAAACATTAACATAAAAAATGGTGGATAGTTTTCTCAATAGCTTTGTATGATGTGTTACAGGGAACTCACACTGTTTTGGAGTAAGCTGCTAATGCGTCTGGAGTCTTCAGCTGATGCTTTTCTTGGATGCAGCAAAGAGATGGCCCTTCTCTGCAGAAGTGTCTGCCATATTCTGTTTCTCATCAAAGTAATCCAAAATGAGGTAAGAGATATAGTTCTTGGCATTTACAAAACCATTCACATGAGCAGTGTTGGGAAATAACTGATTACTTGTACCTACCTTAAATGATTTTACTTTTCTAAAGACTTAGTCAAGTATGAGATTACATTTCAAAGAAGTTATAATTTTTACTGTTGCTATTTAAAGTAATGCGTGGTTTCTTTCTGCACTAAATGGGCTTCTAACATGATGACATGTACGTACAGAGACTAGCCAATCTGACACAGCAGATGGACTGTTTCACATGTCCGTGAGATATTTTTCATAGCTATCTAAGCAACATGACACACAATGTTTGGGAAAGAGAATATTTCAAAGAAATTATGGGTAGTTGAATGAAAGTTCTGTCTTTTTTATATACTCTCGACAGACCAGTAAGAGTCTTGCAAACACCTCTTGCTTTGCTTGCAACTAAACCAGGCTTATGGCTACCACTGCTCTCTCCTCAAACAATGCTTATGGTCAGTCTCTGAACGGGATTAAGTTCATCAGCTTGAGGTTTTGCAAGATGGATATGCCCAATGCCAACAAATCTTGTTGTAGATAATTTTTTGAGGAGGGAATAGCTATGAGTAATTGACAAATAAATTGATTAATCACTTTTGATACAAAGGAACATTTTTGTAGATATGTACCCAAACATTGCACAAGAGAAATAACTTAGAGCTCACTAAACTGTGACTTTGAAATCAAAACCAGAGCATTCATTATTCTTATTTTTTTCACAGGTTGGAGAGGTTGGACTGCCAGTATGTGTGGAAATGTGCATTCAAGCATTAAAAATGACTTCCAGCGATCACAAGGATAGCAAGTCAACCATCTGCAAGACTATTTCCTGCCTCTTGCCAACGGATCTTGAGGTGAAGCGGGCATGCCAGCTGACTGAGTTCCTCCTCCAGCCCACGATTGACTCGTATTATGCTGTGGAGTCACTGTACAATGAACCAGATCAAAAGCCTGAGGAGGATGCCAGCCTACCAGTGCCCAATTCTCTACGCTGTGAGTTACTGCTGGCCTTGAAGACACAGTGGCCTTTTGACCCCGAGTTCTGGGACTGGAAAACACTGAAACGCAACTGCTTGTCACTGATGGGAGACGAGGCAGCTATTGTGTCATCCATTGACACGCTCAATGACACAGATGATCAGGAGATGGATAGTGCAATCGGCAAACTCCCTGAATACAAAGACTTGGAGGATTTTCTGTTAACCACTACGAATGAACTCAATGAAATAACAGATGAGAAGGAGAAAAACAGAGAGGCTAAAAAACTTCGGGAGCAGGGTTTTGTGTCAGCTCGCTTTAGAAACTGGCGCGCTTACATGCAGTATTGTGTCTTGTGTGACAAGGAGTTTTTAGGTCATAGAATTGTCCGCCACGCACAAAAACATTTCAAGGATGGAGTGTATCTCTGTCCAATTTGTGCTGACAGTTTTGAGAGCAAGGAGGTTTTAGAGCCACATGTAGCATCACATGTAAAGCAATCATGCAAAGAGAGATTAGCTGCAATGAAAGCAGCTAGGCAAGTAACCAAACCACCTCAGTCCCCCAAAAGTCCGACAAAAATCTCAAAAGTTGTTGCAAAAGTGAGTCCTATTAAAATTGAACCTCAAACCAATGAGCAGCTGGCATTGCCGGTTAAAATAGAACAAACGACGTCAGACACAAACATTAGTCAAGACTGTTTCTGCCCTGTCAAAAACTGCTCCAAGGCTTTTAAGTTTTTCCGTAACCTCATGGCTCATGTCAGGTCTCACAAGGATGATGAGGAGGCCATGAGGTTTTTAGAGATTCAGAAGCAGAAAGTGGTGTGCCAGTATTGCAGGCGGCAGTTTGTCAACGTTAGACATCTTAACGATCATTTGCAAATGCACTGTGGTAGCAAACCGTACATCTGCATACAGCTGGACTGCAAAGCCAACTTTAATTCCAATTCTGAGCTTTTAATGCATCGAAAAATACATTCAGAATTCAAGGCCCAGTGCATGTTCCCCAACTGTGGCCAGGTTTTCAGTGAGGCTTACCTGCTCTATGATCACGAGGCACAGCATTACCTTACATACACCTGCCAGACAGATAACTGTGGTAAAATATTCTACTCACAGTCCCAATTCTTGTCTCACCAACAGATTCATAGCACAAATTGTACAGTTAACAATCTGCCTGTCATGAATCAAAATACTCAACCTGAAGCTGCACCACTCCAGAGCCCCCCAAGCCAAGAAAACACAACCCCTGCTGTTTTGAGCCCTGAAAATATAAATACAAGCGTCAATATGCAGGAGGCATCAAACACAAACATGTCACCATGCACATCCCCAGAGGAAGATCTAAAATCCAAACACTCAGTTGAAAACATGATTAATTCTGCAGGACACCCTGAAATCCAAGAACCAGAGGCATGCTACACTCCTTTGTCAAACCCTCCTCCACCATCAGCTGAGGTTAACCCAGCACCAGAGCCCCCTAATGTTCCACTTAATGTGTCTGTTCAAGCTGAAAACCCCCCTCCACCATATCCTGTACACATCGCACAAAATCCTGCAGGGAGTCAGCAGCAAGAAGGGCTCAATAGCATTCAATGCAATGAATTTCCAAAACCCATTCCTCAAATATTGTCTCCAAGCCACATAAAGACTGAAATTCCTCCTCCTGTGCAAGGCTACCCTTTGAGCTCACCAGCTGCTAACACTGGCAATGAGGAGAACCTGCATAGCTGCCCATATAGTGAGTGTTCAAGGGCATACAGTACAAACAAAAGTCTGTCCAGGCATGTGAAGAAGCAGCACCCAGAAATATTTGAGGACTGGAAGTTGGCAAAGAAGTACAACAAAGTGGCGAGAATTACGGCGAAAAAAAAGTCAGGTGGGCAAGTTTCATCAAATCAGGGTCAGAACAGGCCTCCAAATCAGCCAGGAATACTATGCAACAAAACTGGGGTGCAGCAAATGGATTACCAAACAGTGTGCTCAAGCTCGCCCGCCCAGTGTTATCCTGCATCAATGGAGCCTGTGCCTATAACCCCAATGGTCAACCCAATGGCTTACCCGTCATGGGGAAGCCCAAATCATCCAGGTGGCATGATGCAGCCAGACATGTCTCAGCCATGGGCCTCACCTCCCATGAACAACTGTTACCCAGAGGCCTTCAATATGAATGAATACCCCCCTCATAGGAGCTACCCTCAGTGGCAGGGTGACTCTTACCAAAACACAGCGGCTCCACCACCAGATAGAGACCCTTCAATGGCAGCTATGCATGGTTCCACCATGTCAAACACACCTTCAGATTCAAGTTTGATGTCGCAGTATGTTTCCAGCTCTCTGATGCTTGACAATGGAGGGCAAATGCCAAATGGAGGGCACCAGTATGGAATAATACACCAGGAGGGCAGCGGAGACAGAAAAAACAATACAAACCTGACAAACCAAGTGGATAATGGAAACAGTATTTCAACAATTGATAGCCTCCCTGAAGGAAGTTACCACACTCCATATCCTCAAAGTGAAAACCCTTGTCTTACCCAAAGTTCTTCTGTAGATATTCCCATGAAATGTCTGACCCCAGAAGCCCAGATTGGACCAAAAGCAACAAATGAACAAGTTCAAAATGATACCACGCCCACCCCTTGTTATGAGCACATGGACAACTCAGTTGACAGCCTGCTCAGCCCAGAAAGTTTAACTCAAGGAGATTTCTCTGTAGACGAGGAATGCCCAAATGCAGACTGTGAGGGTCACCGCAGTGACGACAAGTCTGATGACCCTGAAAAGGTGAAACAAGGCAAGACGAGTAAGCGAACCAAATGGCCGGCCATAATCAAGGACGGCAAAGTGATCTGCAGGAGATGTTTCAGAGAGTTCACTAGCACCAAATCTCTTGGAGGTCACTTGTCTAAGCGCTCACAGTGCCGGCCTGTGGAAGAAGTTGACCTCACAGCTGAGCTGCCGACATCTTTCCTCGATTTCCTCAATGACCCTCACGTCCCTGACACAAATGGAGCGATATTCAACATGTCAAATGGGGATTTCTCACAGGAATCTTGTAGCTTGACTGCTTTTTCTTCACCCCTAGCATTGAAACAGGAACCACAGTACACAAATATAATGGATTATTCAACTTCTTTACCCTGATACCCCTGAAAACCATCCAGAGAAGGCTGCTCTAATGGGGAATCCAGCTCTTGGTGTACCTTATCAAGAGGACCACTTGATGGAGATTTCACATGCCTTCCAAAGACTGGATTTTAATGAGGCTGCACAGGAGAGGATGAGAAATGCTCTTGCTTTAGAACAAAACATCAGTCATAGTGGGGCAGTCTTTGAAAAGAGAAAAACACTAAGTAAGAGTGATGACAGGCCAACCGAAAAGGTGCCCAAGCCTTTTAAATGTGAACATGAAGAGTGTGAGTACTCCTTCATGACCAAAGAGGCATTATTTAAACACTTGTGTAAAATGCATGATTACACAAATGAGATGATTGAGGAACTTAAAAGAGCCCCATCCAAACTGTCTCCTTATCCTTGTCAGATTTGCCCCAAAACATTCACCAGAACAACAGGTCTGAGAATCCACTATGAAAAGGTCCATAGACTGTCAAAATCTGAAATGCAGAGGCTGAGGATCAGCGCTCGAAACAGGCGTGCTTTTAGACTTAACAAAGATAACGTAGGTGGTGCTACCAGTGAGACCACCAACAGTCACACTACACAATCTGCAGCATCGGTGTTACTTGCTGTCAAACAGGAACCACTTGACATTGCAATTGCACCTCGAACAGACAGTGAGAATAATCCAGAACTAACTCAGATCACTTTACCAGAACATGCAGTTCAACAGGGCTTCACTCCAGAGGTATCGACTGTTACAAGACTACCTTCACCTCAAAGCTTTTTATCTGAGAGGTTGCTTGGTGAGCTGGCGCCGTCAGTTCTTCAAAAATCACCCGACCAGCAGAAGGCGGCTGTTGAAAACAGGAGTCCAAAAGTGAAAAAGAAACCCACCTTAAAAGATAGACTCAGTCCAGGTAGAAAAGGAAAAGACCAGCAAGGGCAATCAGATGCAGCATTTGGTAAAGAAAAAGAGTCAAGATCAAGCCCCACTTCTGCTTCAGCTTCGTCTTCTCCAGAAAAACCCAGCAGCTCCAAAAACGCGGCAACAAAAGATGAGTCCCCAAAGAAACCAAAACATCAGAAAAAGTCGAGCCTCAAAATGTGCGATGCAGAAAACGCCTTCAGCCCGTATAGACCATATCGCTGTGTTCATGAAGGATGCACTGCCGCGTTCACCATCCAGCAGAATCTGATTCTACACTACAGGGCCATGCATCAAGCATCGCTGCCTACAAGCAAACCCGAACCTGAACCAGAAACAAAGACTAGTGTTGAGAATGGACAGGTGAGCCATCAGAGCCTAAGCAAAGATCAAGAAGTCCGGTGTCAGGTGAAAAACTGTTCAAGGGTGTTCATGGGAGTCACAAGGTTGATCCAGCATTACCTCTTACTCCACAAGTTCACCCGCGACAAAGCCACCTCCATGATGGCCTGCATGTCCATCGGGACGTTCAACTGTGATCGGCCTGAGTGTGATCTTCCCTTTGACTCTGTGGAAAAGTACATCGACCACATAAAGAACTTCCACAAGGAGATTGCCATCTCTGAAAGCGGTTCAGTCGACACAACCTTCAAGTGCCAGTACACAGGGTGTGATCGTGTCTATTCTACAAAATCAAACCTCCTCCGCCACTTGATAAAAAAGCATGAATACGTTTATGACCCCAAAGCAAGCGACGGAAGACGGAATAAAGCAGCAGGACTTTTCCCACCAATTAACAATGGGAAAGAGAATGTAGATAATAAAGGCAAATCAAAGAAGAAAAACACTAAAAAGAAAGAAGGGAAGTCCATTGAACACTGGACCAGTTTTGGAAAACCAACACTAAAGTCCCATGAGGACGCATCAGCCATGTGCACCAAGAAGTTCTCCCTACAATACCCGTGCATGATAGTAGGCTGTGACACAGTCGAACGAGCAGAAAGAAGTATATTTAAGCATTACACCACTCATGGCCTCACAGAAAGATACATAGAGGATCAGAGGAGCCAGTTCATTTTCTGCAAAAAGTACTCACGTTGCAGATACAAGGACACAAGTAAACCTGAAGGTGCAACAACCTCATCTTCTGAGGAAACAGAGACAGAAGTAAAAAAATCCAGTGAACAGAAACCAGATGCACTGGTGGAAACAGTAGTCCAAGAAGAGAGCAGCAAGCTGTCAAATGAAGACAGCACAGAATCTCAAGCTTCCACTGGGACAGGAAATGGCATTAAAAAGGGCAGACCAAGGAAATCAGAACGTTCCACACCAGCCTGTCCAAAGAGGATCCAGACTCTTCGAAATCGCATGACTGTTACTAGTTCAAGGGAGAACTCAAAACCTGGTACACCCACATCGCAAGAACAACATGTTGAAACTGTTACTGCTTTCAAGCCTTTGGGACTGGAGGACTCCTTCCTTAAGTTCCTTGAATCTGAGTCGACCCAATCTTCCAAACGCAAATTAAATGACAAATCAAGTGCCGAACTGCCGTCCAAGAGACAGTTTACTCTTAAACGGAGATCTGCATTAAGAAGTAGAAAAACTCCTGAGATTATAGACTTTAGAAATCCTCTTAATATTAAATCAGTTAGCAATGTTAAGATTGTCATGGATAAAACGTTGTCGTTGTCAGAAGGTGCTGATCTTTTGCTAAAGCAGCTACAATACATGAAGCCCATGGTCAAAATAAAAAGGTGGCTTTACAGTGGATCATAGCCCCAGATTATGTTTTCAACTCAATCTCACTCAGGATTTGAGATGTAATGCTGCAGAATGGTTTGTTAATGCATCAGATTTCCAACAGTAACAGTCCCAGCTGACAATAAAATGGCCTATTTTGTACTTTATGAAAAAATGTCTTGGATGATTTTATGTATGTTAGTTCTAATAACCAGGTAACCTATAGGGCATAGATTTTAGAAACATGTTTGTATTTATGCTTAGTACTGAGGATGTTTTTTTTTCTTTTGCTAAATGGAGACTTTTAAAGAAAAACAATGTTTTTATATATCCCTATGGGATTTCAAGTTCTGTTTGTATTTATTTTATCATTTTCAACACTAGTAGACCTATCTGTAATATTTACATGTCTTCCACAAAGTGTTCAATAAAATGTTACTGGATCCTTTTGTACACTACTGTCTGCAGATCCCGTTTTTGTGGTGCAAACTATATTAAAGCTAACATTAAATTTGTTTTTGACTTTATGGATTGAAACAGCCCTGCCTCAAGACATCTTTACAAATCAACAATAGCTGATGAAAGGTCTTTGTATGAACTATATGAGATTAATAGTCAGCCTATCTTCATAGATTAACAACACTTGAAAGAAAAATTGATGATTCAATTTACTGCTGAGTTCACACAACTATTTAAAGTAACTCAAACCAGGTATAAAGCCAGTTTTCACTTACAAATTAAAGAAATCAGATTTTGCATTAATTAAGATGTAAAAGGTGAAATATTCAATAACAGCGGAGCAACCTTTGATGAGCTTCAATGAAATAAGATTTGAAAGATTTGAAAGTGAAGACACTTGAATTTGTACACTGCAGTTCAAACACTGCCTTAATGTAGAAGATTAAGATACAATTTTAACTCTGGGCAAATGTTTAGTAGACTTTGCTTTCAATCACTATCATGGTTAGTGTGTTGAACTTCTATGAATCTGATTATGGCTTTATCTTGATTTTGCTGTAGTGTGTAGTGCTGAAAACACTCATTACTGACTCTTAAAACTTAAGAGGCTTATCAGTCTCCTCCAATCCAAAAATCACTGTAAAGATCACTCTTCACATTTAGGCTTGGCATAAAAATATGCGCTTATTAACCACTGAGTGTTCAAGGTAACCTACAAAGCTCATTTAGGCAAGGCAAGTTTCTTTGTACAGCACCTTTCAGCAGGCAGGCAAAACAAAGTGCTTCACGCAAAACGTCAGAACACGACAACAGAAAAAGAAAAATGAATCAGAATAACGCATAAAAAAAATTTAAATGAAGATAAAGAAAGGAAAGCTGAGCTAAAACAAAAGCTAAAATGTAGCACATCAAATCATGTTGAAAAGGTACAGTACAGTGGTAAAAATAAAAGTTAAAATGCATGATTAATAAGTGTTAAAATTGTAACAGTGCAGTGCTGCTTTTAAAACAGTCGTGAAAAACTAGAAAATATAATCTAATGAAAGGCAACTGTAAACAAATGAGTCTTTAATTTATTCTATTAATTTAATCTTTTATTTCAGTGTAATTTAAATCAGATTAAAAATCTTGAAGAATTAAAGAAATCCTGAATTGTCAGTGCTGTCACTAAAATAGATTTTAGGTCATTACATCATAATAATGCTAAAAAAAAAAAAGGCACAGGATTGAAGCACAAAATAATTTAATAATTAGTCTTGGTGGTAAAATCAGCAATGCTGAGATAAGATGTTAAAAAAAAAAACAAGAATGTGTTTAGTAAAAGTAGGTTTAAAGTTCAAAAGGTAATCATTGAAATATTTTCAGTTGCAAGAAGAGGCCAAATTAAATATTTGTGTTAATAAACACTGATTCTTGCTTGAAATGTCTAAAGGGGATAAAAATGGCAAAGAACAAAGAAAAAAGATCAACCTTGATGTAAGTAAGGCCACTGAATAAGTTAGTTGTAAATATTTTTACTATGTGAAAAATTCAGAATTCTGAGATAAAGGTCAAAACTATTAGAATAAAGTAAATTCTCAAGTGAATGAAAGTGAGGTTTCCAAGAAAAAGGTCAGATTTTTAAGATTTAAGTCAGAATTCTGGTAAAACAAACAAACAAACAAAAAAAACCTGATGAATTACATTAAATCCCAATTTTATTTGCCAGTGGCCTTAATCCCTTTCTGTAGTTTTAAAAGTGTTTCAACCAAGTTTCAACCAACTTTTGTCTAGGTTTAAAATACATGTCTAGTCCGTCAAAAGTATATGGTAATTGGACGTTTAGTAAAACCCTGACCAGGTTCTTGTCTCATCAAACTAAAGGTAGAAGACGTTTTGATTTCAAGATCTGAAAAAGCTCACGTCAGGCTTTTTAATGCACAATCCCCAGGGGCCCCATTGGTGAAGGAAAAAATGAGGATGACGTAAAGCAAGGCCCCTGGCCCGGTCTGAGCTGCTTTTTATGAATTTCATCCTAATTGTAAACACATGTTTACTTTTTGAGAGCATACCTGATACCTGTACATGTACCTGTGCCATGAACACATTTGAAGGAGGGAACATGGGGAGGACGCAGAGGGGAAAACGGTGCTTTAAACAAGACGGGGACGTTCAAGATCAGCAATGTTAATAACTCCATCATAAAACCGGGTTAAGGTGAGCATGCAGAACTAAAACGAAGTTAAAACACCAGAACATTGCTTAATAAGCTTTTGTTTGAATACAGGCGTCGATTGAGTTTATTTTACCCGTTTGTCTTTAACATTAAATCACTATGAACATTGAGCACCAGGGACCGTTTGGCTTTGAACGCATCCTCTTCCGCTTACGTCACTTTGGCGGGAAGAGGTTTTAGCTCCACAAGGGACAACACCAGAAATATAATAACTTATATTTACACTTTACACTGCCCGCAGGGCCTTTATAAACTTGAAATACAAAGTGTACGTCTTCAGCTGCATACTGTGATGTCTACGTCCTCCGTCTCTAAGGTAACATTAACACGTACTGTCGTGTTTAATAATGTACTTTTATAAACATTCACAGCATTGACACATTAGGGTGTTGTTTCCTTGTGTCAGTATTGTTTATAGCTTAAGCTTGTTGTTCTTCCAGGGGTGTTTCGTTTTTAAACCAAGGGCTAAGAAGAAAAAGACACTCAATTTGGGTGAGTTATTCTAATATTTGAATGTGTGAGTGGTCAAATAAATATTATATGTCCTGAATCATACTCATGGTTGGTTGTCATTTCTAAACAGAGGATTATTTCATCAATGGTTGTGATGGAGCCGAGAACAGAGAGACAAGATTCAAGCTCTGTCAGGAGTTATGGGACAAGATTAAGACAGAAACAGAGGTAAGGACAAACATATAAATGAAAACAGGTTTTTAAAGAAGAGGGGGCACATTAAGGGTGAAATAATGTGAAATAAGAAGTGGCTGAATTATCGTGAAGCATTAGTTTGTTTTCTACAGTATTTTCAAGCATTTTAAATTGGATTAAACAATAGACTCAGATTATGACATGCTCATTAATTCAGTTTTGTCACAGTTTTCTAAATCCCAAATTACTAATAGACCCCATGTCTGTGTTCACATGAACATTTTTAATATTCTTTGAACATAAAAAGGCTGAGTGTCCTTTTTTATTTTTCATTGAACATCAGTTGTGGCTAGAGCTGGGAAATAAATGAGCATTATAATTAAGATTACAATTACCGCTTCTTACAATCATGAAATTTGAGTAATGCAGATTAAATGATTACTGTGCCACATGATATGTTAACATTATTTTTTTCTCCCATTATCATTATCATTTTATGTATTGCCCATTCTTTCTGTTTCATTATCCTGATCGTAATATCTATTGAAATCGTCACAAATAGGATTTTTGCCATAATCGAGCATCCCTAGTTGTACCATATTGAGGCTTAAAGTTTTCAATTATTTAAAAAGTGACATTGAACAGTTTTTTTCTCATTAAAACCTCCTTGAAAAAGTTGATCACTACAATTTTTGTCTCATTAATTTCTATAAACTTTTAATAGTTTTGTAAGGAATTGTTGCATTCTTAATTTTTTTTTTTAACCAAATCTGAACATGTATGTGATGGGCTTAACCCTTTAACTTCCTAAAAAAAATAGTTATGAAAATGTCTTTCTTGAAAAATTGGGGCACTAATGCAACAACTATTTTTTTTAGGCTCTAAATATTTATAAATCATTAACCTCTGCCAGATGGTTGAGCTAGGAGTTTATAGTCAAAGAAGTAATTCCATTGTAAAAGTGAAAAGAAAAGAAAAATCAAGTAAAATGTCCTTTTTTGAGAAAACACTTTAACTTTTTGGATATCATACATTTCATATGTGCCATTTTTGTTTTTTAGGACCAGTTTTATTGTTATACTAGGTTTAAGTATCTGAGAAATCTTTAATAAGACATTAATAAGACATAATGCTTTTTTCTAGCATTATGTTTAATCCCCAAGAAATATAGATGGCCAAATCAGGTTTAGGGAGTTTGATGCATTTATGAATAAGATACAGGTACTCAAAGTTTGGTCTACCAAGCAGTTGATCTGGGAGTTAAAGGATTAAATGTCTGTTATAGGATGTTTTCAACACCTTAAAACATGCGGAACCAGGATATGTTTGTCTGATTTGATCAAAAAAAAAAAAGGATCGAGAGATAACTATAAAATAAACAAAATGTGCCACAAACCCAGCTCAGATCCTTTTTTAAAATGTAATCCTTAATTGGATAAAGACAGCATGAATGAATACACTGAATAAAGAGGTGATGGTAACTAACTATAGGACACTTTTTTTGACCCTCTGTCAGGTTTTACAGGACGAACTCAACAGGAAAATCTTGGACAGTCTGCTGGACTTCACGAGAAAATGTTTGTCCACTCGTCAGCACAGTGACTGGGCCGCACAGATGAGGGCCAGTGAGATTCCCACAGCGGCTCTCATGCTCGGTATGACGATGAAGAGACAGTTACTTTTAACATCTGATGATTGATGAAGGGCCACTCACCATTGCATCTTCTGACTGCTCAGTTTAATTTCCCTTTATCTTTTTCTTTTGATCAGAGTGTATCCTTGTATTGAGAGAAACACCCGTGTGTGATTGCAAGTAGCTGTGTTTCAATGCATGTCTTATTTAAGCTTTTAGATGGACCAGGCTCTGGCTGACTTAAGTGTTGTTGGCTATTTCTTTTGTTTATTGAGGACGGGGATGAGCAATTTTGGTAACCAATGGCCACAGCTATATTATCCTCACTGTTAGGGGACGAAATTGGTCCAAACTGTATGTCGAAGGCTCTTGATATGACGGTTGTTGTTAATTATGATTAAACAGATGACTCAAAACTTGAACTTCCAAAAGAACTTATTGTACAACATAAATCTCCTAAACTAAAAAACAAACGGTATGTCTTATGCTTAATTAGTTTGTAAACTCAGAGTAAACATCAGTTGGAGTGAATTGCCTTGGCCAAGAAGATTGTTTTTGCCAGTCTTTGTCTGTGTGAGAGCAGGATAACTCAAAAAGTTAGGGGAGGATTTTAATGACATTTTCAGGGAATGTTGGTCATGGCACAAGGAGGAAGTGATTAGATTTTGGTGGTAATCTGAATTTGAATGTGTGTCCAGGAACTCTTTGAAAGAATTAGTCAACATTGCCCTATGGAGCACAATAGTATCAGTAATGCCTTCTAGTTTTTAAATGTCATGATCAGTGTATTCAAATACATTTTACCTTCATATAATCATATGTATTGACCAGCGTCTCATAGAAGAGTTTTACTTAGATAGCAAATCTTATCAACTTATTTCTTAAAAGAAGGAGGCATAAACCTGTAATAACAGAGCATCAGAGAAGTATTTCTTCATGTCCTGTTTCACTTTGTGTGAGGTGTCATTGTGGCGACCCGTAATGGCTGGTTTTGTCATGTTGCATGTTGGATATTTGGACATTAACTCCATTGTATCTGAATACTGTGGGCCACTAGTTGCCCACCTCTAGTTCAGATTTAAAACTGTATATAAATTATTTTGCATATCAAATAAAAACTTTTGAATCAATTTTTCTAAATTTTGCAAGATGCTCAAGTTAAATTAGCCAGCAGCTGATCCCCGGGGGCAGCATAGTGGCGCAGCAGGTAGTGCAAGAAAGAAGGTTGCCTCCCCTGTGCATTTTCCACAGGCACCACAGCTTCCTCACACAGACCAAGAAACATTCTTATGCTTATTGGTGTCTCTAAATTGCCTTTAGGTTGTGGGTGGGTGTGTGAATGGTTGTCTGTCTCTCTATGTGGCCCTGCGATGGCCTGAAGACCTGTCCAGGGTGTCCCCTGCCTTTAACCCAATACCTGCTGGAATGGGTTCCACCCTCTGCAACCCCAAAAGGGACAAGTGGTACAGATAATGGATGGACAGATGAATGGAACAGCTGATCCCAGACTTGTTTATGTGTTAATAATAATGTTTTTTATCAGTCTTTATTTTGATAAAGTTTCATTTGAGGTACCACCAGATTGTTTTAATTATGTATTGGACATAATGTATGTGACACACAGGCAAAAAACAAACGAGAAACAAACAAACAAAATCCAGAGGAAAATGTTCTCACCTTGTCAAAAACTCCCACTTTTTCACTCACGCGATGTTAAACTGCAGGAATGGGACAGGCCGGGTTATAACCTGAACTATATTGCAGTTGCCTATGAAGAAGCTTTTCCTCTCTACTTCATGCTGGTACTGAGCCTGATTGACCCCTTTTTTCATCATCAGGGTTGTTGTTTGTCTTTGGGTGCTTCATGAAGTCTACTTTGTCATTTCTCCCTCAGGTGTGAATGTCCCAGACCACGACATGACCTTCCTGAGTTTATCTGACCTGCTGCAGCAGTCGGTCACCCCATATGTGGCCTCTGTGCAGGCCAAGGAGTGTGGAGGTAAGGGGGCCTCCTCCTCCATCACATGGGGACATTGATTAACTCATTTTTGATTTTGTGATGCACCACCATTACAGTTTGAGTTCCCATTGTCTGTTTTATCATCACAGCGTTGAAACATTTGATGAAGAGGGTCCTGGAGAGGTTAATGGATACTGTGGTGACTGTGGACGATGAAGAGGAGGAGGCTGCCCAAACCAGTGCCTCATTACACAAGACTGTGCACTGCTCGCTTGGTTCACTCTGTGATTGGTACAATGCAAAAACAAAGGTGTGATGATGAAGAAGCCCGTACCATAATGTAAGATTAGCTGCATCAAATGTTCAGATCTATTAAAAGAACTTTAATCAATCTTTTTTCCTGATTTTTAGAAATCTACTTCTGGTACTCCTGGAAAAAAGCGTAGCTCTCCTGTCAAAGATGAGCCACAGCAGCCTCCTGTTGTCATTATTTTCAAAGATTTGGAGGCTTTCAATCCAAGAGTCCTTCAGGATTTCATTCTCATCTGCAGGTATCAAGAGGATTTTTTTATTGTGTATTTTCATGAATATCTGCATTTTTGTTCTTATATAGAATGATCCAAAGTAATTTTCTTTTGCTTACACAGTTTTAGGTGTTATACTATGTTCTTGCTGGTATTTGATCTGTATTTGTGGTCTTATAGCTAAAATCATTCAAACCCAAACTTTCTGTATACTTCCTCTGATCTACAGCCGCTACATTCAGCGTCTCCCACTGATGTTCATCTTTGGCATCGCCACTTCGCCCAGCACCATCCAGCACATGCTGCCTCACTCAGTGTCCTCTCTGCTCTGCATCGAGCTCTTCCAGTCTCTGTCCTGCACTCAGCACCTGGCCACAGTCATAGACAAGGTAGAGTCACCTGCTACAGTTAGAGAGGAACAACAGGGTAAAAAAAAAAAAAGAAATGCCCCAGGGAGTGAGGGTATCAGTATTAAGATGTTAAATATAGGGACTAGTTTTTAGATATGCATTTTTTTTTTCAAACCTCTGACAGTGGATTAGGGCCACGTCAAAAAAAAAAAAAGAAAAGTTAAGAAAATAAAGTCATAAAGTTATGAGGATAAAGTCATACAACTGTTTAAATTAAGCTAGAAAACAAAGTTTATTCTGAAAGGTTGTACCAGAAGAGCATACATTTCCTCTTCCTAAAAGAAGACAGTTTCCTCTGAGTCGGTGTGGTTCTTTCTTCGGAAAAACCCCAGTTTCTTGCAGTATCTTTTCAGGGTCCTAATACTTATGATAATGTGATGATAATGTGATGCTAATGTGCCAAAAGAAGTATTTCTGTATTTGTAAAACCGATACTAAAGTATAACTTCACTAGATGCTTGACGTTCCTCATTTTTGTACAGGCAGCTGCTGCTCTTCATGCATCTACAGACTAAAATAACGAGTTAATTCTCATAAATTTATGACTTTATTCTCGTAACTTTGTGACTTTATTCTCGTAACCCTAATCCTCTGTCATACAAACCTGCTCTGATAATTTTGTAATTGATATATTGTGGATTTAATGGTGTGCTGCTTGTTGGTGCAGCAGGTAGTGCTGATGCCTCACAGCAAGAAGGTTGCTGGTTCAACCTCTGTGTTGGTCAAGGGCTTTCTGTGTTGAGTTTGCAAAATCTCCCCGTGCACACGTGGGTTCTTTCCAGGCCCCCTGGCTTCCTCCCATGGACCAAAAAAACAAGCCTTGATTGGTAAATTGGTGACTCTAAATTGCCCGTAGGTGTGAGGGTTTGAACGGTTGTCTGTCTCTCTACTTGGCAGCCGGTCCAGGGTGTACCCTCCCTCTCACCCAAATGTCAGCTGGAATAGACTACAGCCCCCTGTGACCCCTAAAGCGATAGGCAGTATAGATAATAGATGGTTGGATGGCTTTAATTGTTTAGATAACAAATAACTGCATTTACAGCAGCATGAACAAACCACTCATTTGTTAAATGCAATCAACAGTGGGAATAAAAACATCAGGAATTGTAATGTTGGCAATATTTGCCTTGGAGATCAAATGAATAATTAGCAGGGGAAAACAATTATAAGACAATTTCGAAGTCATAAAAATTTATTTGGAAACTTTGGACTATGTCAATTAAAGCTGCTGAGCCCCACTTTGCATTTGAAAAGCACAAATACAGTATGATGCAGAAATACTTTTTATCTTCTTTGTTCGGCTCTTAAATTTTTCAACATGTTTTTTTTTTAAGTTTTACTGGATGAACTTTAGAAAAGAGACTTTGTTGTGTTGTGACTCCTTTTGGAATATTTAATACAATATTTCAGCTGCAGCATTGTAAACACTGGCATAATGACCAACTTTGCTGTAACTATTGTGTGTATTGGCTTTATATTATTATTTGTCCGTTCTAAGATTCACAGCTGTTGTTTAATGTTGCACTAACTGTTCATAAAAGAAAGGTATAATTTGTAACATAGACTTGTCTTAACTTTGTCACCATATTTGTTTTTGAATGTAAACTCAGAACTTTAATCCTTTTATTTGTCTGTTCTTTGTTCACAGTTGATCCTGACTCCTCACTTCCCCTTCAAGCTGAACGGTAAAGTGATGCAGGTGCTGATGAGCATCTTTCTTTACCACGATTTCTCAGTGAGAAACTTCATCAAGGGCGTTCAGGTACCAAGTATCATCCTTTATGCATCAGTCTGTTTAAACTCTCTTTGTCTGCAGATCCTTTTTAATGCTGCTTTAAACTGTTGTTCTGTTTTTGGGGCGTTTTGTCCTGGTGCAGCTGGCCCTGCTGGAGCACTTTCACTCTCAGCCTCTCAGCGTGCTCTGCTGTAAGAAGAAGGACGCTCTGCTGAACGTGATGCAGCTCAGTCACAGCGACTTGGAGAGAATCAGGCAGCTGCCCTCTTTCAAGAGGTACACACACACACACACACACACACAGACAATTTGAGTCATGTAAGTCCCTGAGTAGATGAAATTGAGGTGCAAAGTGTTGTGTTAATATACTGCTAAGTTTGGTTTCAGATCTGTTGGTTTAGCAGTAAGGTAGTGCCTCATATCTAGAAACTAACTGTCTTGGTCCTGCTTGTCTCTCTTCATGTCTTACACTCTGTGCTATCCCATTCTTTCTAAAAAAAAAAAAGGCCAAAATAAATGTTAAATTTCTGGTTTTATCTTCACACAGCATGCTTAAGTATCTTTTTGGCTTCTTTAACTCTGTTTATTCTAAAACTTTGACTGAATCAGGCCTCACTTGTGTATCGTTCAGGTTTATAGAGGAGCAGGAGGCTCAGGAACAGCTCCAACTATCGACAGACGATGATCATTTAAAGGTACGTCACTTATTTTATGGTAATAAAGAGCCACAGATTAGGGCAGAATACAAAACCTCATGGTTTTTTTTATTTTCAGGGGGTGTGTAAGAAACTGATTAAGGACCTTCGTAAATATCACAAGAACTATTATCCAGTGATGAGGTGCCTTCACACTCTGACCTCATCTTTACCTCGATATCCACTTGGGAAGCAGGTAGGAAATAGTGCTTTAGGTGTTAAAAAAATAAATAATAAATAGATAAATATGTAAGTTTTTTACATTAAAATCAAAACATTGTGCCTAAACGCAGTAGTTTGTGTGTCACAGATCAGAGAGCTCCATTTGATTTGTCTGGAAAAGAATGTTTGGGAAAATGAGGACTACCAATCTGCCATGAAGCTTCTGAAGTAAGTCTACATTTTAAACCCGAATATCAACAAAATGATAAAGTAAATTGGAATTTTCGATTTAAAAATAATTAAGTGTCAACAATATAATTTACATTTACTGACTTTATTTATTTTTTTATATACTTAATATTTGTATGATGCTCTAGCACATTTTTAGGGATTTCAAAAGCTACTGATCGGTATAGCTGAAAATTACTGCAGATATTTTAGCCTTATAGCACTGATTAGCCTAGTTCAGCTAATTTTGCATGTTCAGTTTAAATTGCAATTAAAATCTCAAAAAAAAAAAGGCAGATTTTATGTCAACAGATTGGTAAACCAGTGTTTGTGGCTCTTAAAGGGGCAGAAAGAGAATTATTGTACTGTAACTGTCAAAAAATCTGCTTGTCTACAGAAGATGTAATTAGCGTTGTAAAGGGGCGGAAAATTTCTGGAAACTCTCCAGAGACTTTCCATGGGAAGTTAAGCCGGGGAATTCTGGAAATATTCCAAACTGGAAACCTTTCTTGGGAATTAATTGGAAATTGTGGGTAATTAAAACAAGCTTCATCATATCCAAACATTAATATAAACATTTTTTTGTCATATGCAGACATCTTTATAAAATAATACAATTAAAAACATTACATTTAAACAGATTCATTTGTAATTTGAACTTTATCATGTTTTAATTTTATTGACAGTCAGTTTTAATTTCACTTTATGCCCACAGGCTCAAATGTGTGGCCGCTATAGTCCTGTGTTCTGTGCATGTGATGGAGGTAGGCACAGAATGAAATCTGGTTGTTTTAGTCAAGATTATGTTAAAATAAATTTCACAACTATATTTAAAATCTCTGTTCATGGCCAACCTTTGATTTTGTAAATTCCAGGTTTATTCCCTGTTTATTCCCTTTTATTCTGTAAATTCCCTGTAATTCCCATGGAACGTTTCCAGCTTTGAAAATTCCTGGGGTTTTGCAACAGTAGTTTTAATAAAACAAACAAATTTCCATTTTTTTTCTATGTATCATACCTGCCAAAAAATTCTTTAAATACCAGCAAATATCCAATAAATGTGTACTTACTCATTTTACATATTTAACCAGCACATGGTGGCTTATTTAGGGATTAGGCAGAAAATTGCCCCTCCTGGTGGCCAAATAGCTGTTACAGTTTACTGAAAAAACGCTGTGCCTCCTTTTTTATGGGAGCAGCCCAGACGCAACAGCCCGGCCTGCAGCGAGGCCTCCACATTGCTGCTTCACTCTTTGGTCGTTAACCTTGTCTGGTTTCTGGGCAGGATGCTGGCTAAAGACGAGCTGATGGTTTTGCTGCAGAGGTGTGTGGAGATCCTGCAGCCTGTTAAGTCAAAAAAGATGAAGAACGCGCGAGTCCAGCTGGAGGAGCTGCTTGCCAAATTCAAACAGCTGGATAGTGAGTAGTATAAATGACAGAGAGCACCCACACTGTTTCTCTCTGCTGTAAATCTCTACTCTGGAATAGTCTCTTCACTTTTACAGTAGTTTTTAAAGATACTGCACTCATAAATGCACTGAATATATTAGACTCTATTTTTAATCTGTAGAAGTTTTTAAAGTATTTTTTTGTCTCGTTAACAGCAGTATCTGCTGAAACTCCTCCCTGTGTTGAAGAAAGTCTCACCTCTCCAGTGAAAAGTCTTGGAAAGAAAACTGATCTGTTCCAGCTGCAGAAGGTTTCAGGATGAATTTTATCTTCACCACATTTTTGACAGACTCCTCACTGATTGCTGGCTCACTGTTTTACGTTGGTCTATAATAATGTTTTTGCGTTTTAGACGCTGCTTGAAATGAACGAGACGCGTCGATCCAAGAAACTGAGTCCGTTTGAGCTCCTGCGAAATGAAGCTCTTGAGTTCATCGACGGCTTAGTGAAGTAAGAAGAGTTGAAGTGCTGCTCTGCTGAAAATATGCAGCAGCGGTTCTTTGTTTAGTTCTGGTTTATAAAATGATGATTAAAATTCTTCATATGACACATTTATGTCTCTCTCAGGAGTCACCTGTCCACTCCTGAGTCTCAGACACTGAATGAGGTTTGTTACTACAGCTCGTCTGCAACAGTCAGACGACACCTCAACGCAACGCCTCGCACCTCCATCCAGGCCGCGCTCAGCAGTCCTTACTATTACCTCCAGGTACAACAGACTCAGAGATATCCTGACAAAATCCTGAAAGGATTCAAGTCTTCTTTCAAACAAAAAAGCATCGAGCCAGTTTAAAGATGCACATTTTAAATGAGTGCTTTACAAAAGACTTTTCCATCAAACTTAAAGTACAAAGAAAATCATAGAATATATACATGCCGTAATAATATATGTGAAAATAATTCATCCAAAGATTATAAGAATTAAGGAAACAAAAACAACACAAATAAAATGCAAGGTGACCAAAAATATTAATGGGTATTGAAAAGGAAGAGGAAGAAAAGACTTAAAGAGATGGAAGTAATAAAAATATATGAGAGTATGGAAAGAAATCATAGTAAATTATAAAAGATGAGACATAAAGAAGTTCAACACCAAAAAAACAGAAAAAAGTTCAATTTAAGGGAAGTAGTAGAAGAAAGAAAGAAGCTTTAGTAATGGGGATCAAGTGGTAAAAGCATTATAGAGTAAAAAATAAAATAAATAAAAAACAAGAAGTGAGGATGTTAAAGCTAAAAAGATCGTTAAGGTAAAAAATAAGAATATAACTGTTCAAAAAGGAGCTAAAGGCAGTAAAAAGTAATGTAATTAGAGACGTAGAATCAAATAAAGGACAACAACAAAACAGCAAAGTTAAAGATGAAGATTACACAGTAGAGCAATTCTCAACAGAATTAATGAAAGCACTAAAATGGGATCAGAGTATAAATGAAGATAAATATAAAGCGTTAAAATAAGTGGAGGCCTGAAGATTAATAATGTAAATAGTAAAAATGAAAAGGGGCTTCATTAAATAATTCTGACAATACAGAAATATTAAGGTCCTAAAAATGATGAAGGCAACAAGCAAGTAAAAGGAGACAAAAGCTGAACAGAAGAGTTTTCAAGATTATGGATAAATAAAAGCCAAAAGATCAATATCTTCAAATTACAGTACTACTAAAATCTATCGAGGCGATAAAAGAAAGTTAGTGATAAAATCTTGTAGAAAGAAACAACAAAATGAATAAAAGAATAACATATTAATTAGGCAAAGTCATTTTTAAAAAGATGCTAACCATATAAATAAAAGCTGTAAAGGGAAAATGTAAAAATAGACAGACCATGAAATCAATACAGGATCCATATAATTGTTAATGAAAAAATGAAAACTAAAAGATTAAAAGAAAGAGAAAGTATGGAAGCTTTTATATTGAGGATTAAAAAATATAAACAAACAAAAGCCATAAAATGTATAAGGGGTAAAGGGGCATGAATACAAAAAATAAATGACAAAAATTCATAAGAGAGACTGAAGAATAAATGATTGATTTTGGTGATGAAATTAATAAAAGACATTAAAAGAATTAAGGAGAAACAACAGAAGAAGGAAGCACATGAATAAATAGAGAAAAATAAAGCAGTTGTACCATCTGGTGATTTAATGTCCGCATTTGTTTGGGGCAGTTTTGAAGTTGACCAGGTCCTTTTTTTTTTAATAGTCCTCAAGCCTAAAACAGGCTTTTAAGAAACAGAAATGAAACACAAATCCTCCTTTTCTGTTCAGAACAACAACTTAAAGTCAGAGGATGGTTCTGTCTCCAACGCCGTTCCTGATATCTGCATCGCGTACAAACTTCACCTGGAGTGCGGCAGATTGATCAACCTCTACGACTGGCTGGAAGTGAGTCCATATTCTGATTAATTCATATTTATTTCTTCATTATGGCTCTTTTTTACTCTCTGCCCTTTAAACTTTGGTTTTTGAAAGCTTATTGTTTGTCTTTAGAGGACTATGTATTGATTCGAAATATTGATTTTTCACATTATTGATTTGTAAAACCCATTATTGGCTCACCGTGGACTGTGAGCTGATGTAAATGAAGCTGTTTGTTTTCAGGCCTATGCGACCGTCGTCTCTGCTGCAGAGAGCAACAATCCTGATTCTGACAACTTTGGGAAAGTGGACGAAGTCAAACAGTATCCTTCTTTTGTTTTGATCCACATTAAAGTTTTTTTTTTTCTCTCTGGTCTTACATCAGTGCAGTCATGATATCATTTTCATTAAATCATCATCACCTGCATAGCATCCTATTGAAAATCATATTTACACCTGTGTCTATACCAGAGCAATTAAAGTACAGGTATGAGGTAGGGCTGGGCAATATATCAGTATCTAAGGGTACATCTCTATACTTTCAAATGAGATAACAGTATCATTCATGTTCATAACAGTGATATGCTAATTCACCGTCGGATCATCTGTTTTTAATTATGATTTATAAATTGGAAACTTACATAGTTTGTCAAAAATATTTGTAACTGTTGATATCATATTAAAAAAAATAGAAGTCCCAAACACCCAATAGTTGGTTATTAATCTGAAATTGCAGGCAGACTCGTCAGTTATCTAAACTGCACAAATACCTTGACAACATTTTAATTAGAGGAAAAACCTGTGCAGCTCCACTCTCTCTCAGAATTGCCAACGTATTGGTGCAGTTTTTTTCAGTGCCCTCAGGGGCCCCGACGACCCTGAAAAGGTCTTCCAGACTTAATTGGAGTCCTTAAATCAAATTCTTTAGTCTTGTTTTCACTTGTAAGAGTTTTGTCTTTAGCACTTTGAGATGTTTTCGATTACCTGATCATACCTTCACTGAATTATCAGTTTTAGAAAATATCTTTCGGGGAATCCTGGTGATCGGGCTGTTAAAGTTCTGTGAACAAGGATAATGAGCTGAGAAATGAAAAATGTTTTTAAATTGAACAGTCATAATCAAAACCAACCAGCCCCACACAAAATCCAGACAGTATGCTGTTAAATTGTGTGTGTAGTATTAAATGTTTTTTAGAGTCTTTAGATCTTTAGTTGTTTGACAGCTGCCCTCGATCTCTCCTGTCAGTCAAGCTGTTGGTTAACGGGCACGTTGACACTTCACTGTCAAAAACATGACTGAAGATTGAGTTTCTGTACTTTCTTATGCAACTGGTCACTAAAATATTATAAATTTCATCAATTTAAAACATGATTTTAAAGAGAATGTTGACAACTTATATAAGCACCAGTATAACTAAATATTATCAATGTTTATGTGTTATTGAGCTCATGCGTTTTTGTTTGGCTGCCATTTTTGATCATTGAAAATGAAAAATCTCCTCACAGTGGGTGTTTGGGCCTTTCATTTTTGATGTTGTGATGTCAAACAGGCATCATATCAGAGTTTATAAATCTGATATTGTGACATCCGTGTCATTGTTAAATTGAGATGTATGTGTATGGTCCTGTGATCAGCTGGAAACCATTTCCTTTCTCTCGCCCAGTTTCAGCTGAGATGGGCTCCAGCCCCCCTCGACTTCAAAAGGGACAAGTGATATCTATGATGGATGATGATGCATGTGTATCACCTTCCAGCCAAAAGTATCAATATATGATGAAAGACCTGTGGTCCATAACCCCCTGCCTTATTCTCTGAGCATTGTGTCGTCTTAAATAAACAAAATGAAAAGAATTTTAAATCGCACCAAAAAAAAAAAAAAAAAAAAATTATTTGGTACCAACACATAACAAATGTTTTAGTATTTAGGCAACATGCAGGAGGTGCCTTGTAATATTTACTTTTTAACTTTTACTTGTTATATTTAAATTATTTAAAGATTTCGATTATTATCAGCATACTTGATAGATATACACTGCTTCACAAATTTGTTCGACCAACACCCAGTGCCACAGCTGCCCTACATGTAATTACCAAAATCATTGTTTATTTTTCTTTAGTGGTTAAAACACCAGTATTTAGAAGTTCTTCAACTGAAATTATATTTTTAATGCTAAAATATCATTATTACTGTTATCTATGATTTTTTAATTTCACTGCTCTACAACAAAACAGAAAAAAACTAAAGCATTTTATTATTTCTTGTTTTAGATGTCAAATTGTGATTATTTACTTGCATTTCTGAACAGAAGAATGACCTTTGGTGGTTGAACGTTAAGCTTGACTTCTCAGAGAAGCCCAGCGAGTGGCTCAAATGTGGGAATAAAAATGTGAATTCAGTTTTAAGTTCCTCTTTACTGTTCAAAATGTATGCCCAATTACTAAAACATTTTCAGTTTTAAACAAGTTTTTAAAAGATTTCTAAAATGTTTATGTTTTGACAGGTGGTCTCATTAATTTGTAAAGCACTGTTATTCTCAGATTCTAGAAAAACAAGTTTGTTTATGAAGACCTTCAGCACACAAGTGAACATATGAACATGTCTGTAAAAATTCGATTCAGTCTGTAACCTAAATTTACTCTCAACAGAATGTTATGCAAATGGACCATATGTGAGTTTATGTAGATTAATAAACATTCACTGACGTATACTCTGTAAATATTGTAATTTATTGTACAATTTAAGACCCACCCCTTCATGAAGAAAGAGCCTTTATCCTGCACAGTCTTGTATCAC
This sequence comes from Cetoscarus ocellatus, assembly GCA_037902135.1. Lineage (NCBI taxonomy): Eukaryota > Metazoa > Chordata > Actinopteri > Labriformes > Labridae > Cetoscarus > Cetoscarus ocellatus. The sequence goes on from JBAMNC010000815.1 coordinate 476,986, forward strand.
TCTTATTTTATTTTTTATTTTGCGCCTTTAGGTTCTTTTATTGAAATAATTTGCAGGATGTTAAAACTATGGATGTATGAAAGATTTTAGTTTACGGTTTAGTGAAGGATGGAAACAAGCAAGTCTCCAGGTTGTCTTGAACAGTATTTCAGGGAGTGCGAGTTTGGTTTGAAGAGTCAATTCCATGTCAAGCAACAAAATGATGTTAATATAAACCCCTCTTATGAAGTTTCACTCCTTAAATGTTCCTCAGCGCCCGTTTTATCCAGGCTGTGTCCGAGCTCGAGTTTCTTGGCTTCATCAAGTCGACCAAACAGAAGACAGACCACGTGGCTCGACTCACCTGGGGAGGCTGCTGAACAAACAGACACACAAACATCTGCACTTCTTTAGGTAAAGCTGTGGGCAGTCATACTTCGCTGAAGCTCTTCTCACATTTGACATGGATTTATCTTTTGTATTGTATTTTTTCTCCTAATTAAATCTGAATTGTGTTGGATGGTCAAGTGTTAAGTGTTGATTAAAAAAACTCAGTTACACATTTGACCTCTGAAATAAGACAGATGTGGGTATGACAACAATTTTCTTTAGTTTGAAATATCGACAATGAGGAGGGACTCACAAGGAGTAGATATTTCATTCTCTTCAGGGCACAGCTCAAGCTCACATTCTTTGTTTATGGTTTGAAATGGAGAGAAAAACTGCAGGAGCTGAAGTTTATAAAATATTTTAAGCTATAACCAAGAAGAAAGGGTCTTTGTAATATCAGAATTAAAATGAGTAATAAGATACTATTAAAATCAAACAAAGCAGCAGCGACTTACTTGATTCTGCAGCTACAGAAATAGGAGTCCAGGCTATTTGATATTAGTTATTTGTATGTATTATAAACACGTTTAAAAGAAAAACGTGTTGCCAATGTACATGCATAATTCAGTGTGCAGGACTCTTCTCTGCATTAATGATGGATGCATTTCTCAATGACACACCTGCCTTATATAAGGTATGCAGGTTTTTTTAAGGAGGGGGGTAAGGTTGAGAAAAAAATAATATACTAAAACATGAAGGAAAAATAATGAATATATTAGAGCCATATTTCCTCTTTGACTTCACCTGTTGAACTACCACAGCGGCTGTAGTAATACCTTCGAAGTCCCAAGCAAGCGTATAGTCAGGGGTGGTGGGGCTTTAAAAATAGTATCTGCCAAAAAGGGGGCAAGCTAGAAAAATTGGGAACTACTGCATAAATGGGTTATATTTTCATAAAAGGCAGATTGTTTAGGAATGTCTTTTCTATTGCTTATCAACATTACAAAGTAAACCTAACATTCATTAACCTTGCAGTGCAGATGGACCTGCCTGACTCATTGTCTGAAATCACAGGATATTTGTAACTCTGTCTGGCGTCAGGTTAAGCATTCAATACAGTGGGAACTCTTACGCTATTGCTTTAATATTGCGAAACATGGTGGAGTCCATGGACCGTCAACTTTAGATCCTCATTAGTAAGTTGGATCGAAAGTTACTAAAATGCATTAAATGTTGCAGTTATATGAGCAAAGGAACTGATGAAAAGTTGCCCACATCCCAGAGTTTGCCTAATTAAACTTGGAACAATGTGGTGACCAAGTATGGATAAAAGTGCTTGATTTTCAGCATCAAACTAAACTTCATAGAGACTTTTTCAACTCGTTCAAGGGGTAATTTGGTCTTTTGAAGTAGAGCTGGACAAATAATCAAGTTTCTATTACAACTAAAAAGCACTTGGAGAGCGTAAACCTCCGCAAAGGTTGCTCACATATTGCTGTTATGTGTATAATAGTTCCATGATAAAGTTAGCATCATAATATGATTCCTTGACCCTGAAAATACACACCTAGCACTCAGACTCATGTTGATGTTACTAGATAGTTATTGAGCAAAAACGACTGTTCTCAAATGGCGGTTATCTGGATCACCACCACAATCTTATCATTTTTAAGTTGGGCCATTACCAACATCTCCTCAAAATTTCAGCAAAATTGTTCCTGTAGTTTTTTGCATAATCTTGCCAACAAACACCAGCAAAAACACAACCTCCTTGGCAGAGGTAATTGCATATTCTGCCTCTCAGAGTTATGAAATTCAGAGATTACTGTTGCACTATTATATTGTATGCTTGCTATTTTCATATATGGAGCATTATATCTCAAAGTTCCAATGGATTTTGATGACGTTTCCAGGGAATGTAGGTTATGAGACAAGGAGGAAGTGATTAGATTTCAGTGGTGATGCAGATGTGGATCCACACATTTTTAACGGATTTGACAACATCGCAAGATCAGGCCATTTTCCACATTTTCACTAGTAACTGATGAAGCTCTTGAATACTTTACATGAAATTTTCTGCAAATGTTTTTCATGGCACATGGAAGAAGTGATTAGATTTTGATGGTGATCCAGGAATTCTTTTGAAGGACTTGTTGACATTGTGTAAAGAGCAGTTTTCTACAGTTTTGATAACTCAGCTGGCAAAGTCAGGAATGCCTTGGTGGAGGTTTGTGCTCTTGGAGCATGCCTACTTTAATACTACCGTCTGGCCCATTAAAAATCTGAAAATGTACCAATAAATTTTAAAACTTGATAAATTTCTTTATCTTAGTGACTATGTCATCACTCAGTAGTCAACAGTCAGGTTGCACTTTTTGGCTGAAACTTTCTAGATTCACTCCTGAGTATTTAGTTTTTCTCAGTATGGTGGAAAAAGCTGCTGGGCTATTAATACTTACATCTCTGGGGCAGGCTCTAGTGATGTGACTGACTTCACTAATGTCAACAATTAAAATTTAGACACAAAAGTTTATAAAAACTCTGTCTTAAACGCACAAGGGAGATCTTCAACTGTTTAAAAGGTTTTTATTGTTTTGTCCAATAAGTACATTGGTTTCAAAGTGATACCAGCAAAACAAAAGTCAAAATAAATAAAACCCTGGTAGGGGGAACAAAAAAAAAAAATCAAATTAGCCCACTATATGCTGAATTTAAAAGCAATGAACAGAAACTGCAAACATATTCCCTCTGTTCAGCTCTGTTTTCCTCCACTTCCTCGTAGATTGACCAGCAAACCTCATGTAAAACTCTGCTGCTTTATCATATTTACACGTAACAAAAGAGAAAACAAGTGTCAAAGCCTGGAATGCTGGGAACCATTACAAAAGTGGGATAAGTGTAGATACACGGACAGCAGGAAGAACATAGGCCACTGGTAGAGAAAGGGTCCATTCATTTACATCAGGAAGCACCTAGTCGCTTACAACAGAGTGGTAACAACTGACAACAGCTTCTTATAAATCTTCGCCAAAAGACAGAAATATGGCACAGTAAGAAAAGTTTCATTTTAACTGGCTGAACTGAATCTCTTGCGATGATTAACTTTATTTTTTATTTCCTTTCTTGAGATATTCGTATGATAGCTTGCAGCGAGAGAAAGGCCGTCTTGCTGAGATTTCTGTGCCACACTCAGGAAACATCTGGAGGAGAGGGAGATGAAATAAAACACAGACTTGTTACTTTAAAACTTCAAAAGGCAGAGCTCAAGAGCAAAGATCCAAGCCTCTCTCTCACATACGCGCTGCCAGTGAAACAGGAATGTGGAAATGATTCACAATGAAATAAAATCACTCACAGCTCGCAGGTTGCTCTCCAAATCGTCGCATTAGCTGATCATGTGTGAACTTCACAAAGGTGTCGTATTGCTCTGGGATTTGAAGGAGAGGGAAGCAGAGTTACTGTCTGTGCAAGAAGCTTATTCCATAGTCAGAAATGAGTCAACCCTGTTTGAAAACCTGTCACTGTGAAGTCAAATACAGCCACACTCAAGTTCTCCAGCATTAACGCGCATTAGAAATATTCCTCCAGTACATTTGACGCAAAACATACAATTCTACATGAACATAAGGGTCTAAAACAAACATTTTCCTCCTGAGACATCACACATTTGAGGATTTGTTTGACCTTTTGTGTAGTTTATTTGTGGTATATTTGGTAAATTCACAAAGCATATCATGGATCAGGGATGCACGGTTACCAAAAAATCTGTGTTTACAGTAGGACAAGAAATTCTTTAAACTGCAAACACTGAAAAACACTGGAATCACTTGTACAAGCACAGACCCTTTTCCAACCTATCAATTGATGTCAAGGCTTTAGCTGGAGGCAAACATGAACCACCACCACCACCACAGGCTAGCAGGCAGCACAATGGCTAATCATGGCAATATCATTTGTTGACATGAAGAAGATTAAGCACCACCCCATTTGTTGGGTATTTTGTTGTCCATCATAAAGAACAAAGATTAATTTGTTTGTCAAGCCTCCCTCGTAGTAACAGGAATACTAGCACTAGCATACAAACAGCTCTTTATTTGGTGCCGTTTTAGTGAAGTGAGTCGGCTTTACGAGCAATTTCTTCCCAAACTGCTCACTTGTCACTTTGTCTTGAATTGAGCAGTCATTTCAGACTTAACAGCACTCTATAAAGTTTTTTTTTTTTTGCAAAACGTTAAATCACAGTTGTGTTTTGATATTTTGTGGAGAAAAGCTGTTAGAAGAGCAGCTAGCGCTACTGATTGTGGCTAATGTACTCCCTATCATTTTGATTCACTGTACTGCACACGGCATTCAGTGATGAGGTGGCTAAGCTAATGCTAAGAAACAAACAAAAAACGGGTAATTAATTCACTGCAAGATTGCATGTACTTGAGTGCAGTTGACTTTGCATCTGAAAGCAGACAGTGAATGTTTTTCCACATTAATACATGCAGAGAGGGACTAAGAAAAGGACCAAGATGAAATTCGTCCAGTCTGCTCCCCTTCATCGAAATGTGTAGCAAACCTTTGATATTTTCTGTTGTTCTTTGGATGCCTAAGAGACCAGTTGGTGCTGGTTTTAGATGTTTTGCAGAACTATGATGATGTGCAGTGGAAACAACACTCTCAAATGTCCAGGTGTACATCTGTGTTTAGTTCATCTAATCAATCAAACTGCAACATCGCTAACATGTGATGAAAATAACCACTTAAAATATTAAAAGCTGTAATAGTATTGAATATTCTTGTTTGTACTCTGTTGTCCTCAAAGAGGACAGTGATACTGGTGCATCCTTAACTCTGATAACTCTTTATTGGCAGCTGTGATGATGGCTGTTCCTTTTCGTAATACATCTTTAATCACCACACCTATCTTCATCCTTTACTTAATAAAATAGAGGTAAGGTGTATCAAAACGGTCGAGTCACCTTTATTTTTCTGTATGTGATACTCAAAGATATTAGTTTGGACACCCCTGTTTTACAGTCTGTTGAGCATTTTAACTTATAATTTCTAGTGAACTTGATTTGCGTGCATTTTCTCAGTGTGCACCAACCTGCCAGTTTTGAGGTCATTGTCTCCTCGTACTCTTCCCGCACCTTCTCTTCCCTTTCTTTAAGCAGGCGTTCACAAATCATTCCCACTTGTCTGAGAGTGAATAACGGCTGTTCTTTTCTAGAGGGAGAAACGCCTCCAGAGGATGTCCCTGAAACAAAAAACCAAATTCTTTCTAAAACTGTTTTGAGTACTTGTCAGTGTGATTGTGTAGACTATAAACGGCTGCTCCTCTCGCAGCCTGTGTTGAACTTCACAAACCTGGCATGCTGGACACATTTATAGTAGACGACTGGGACGGGGACTCTGGAGAATAGCAGCACTCCGACTGTTGGTACCCTCCATCTAGATGCTTCCTCTTTTGAATGCGTTTGTACTCTTGCTTAATGCTGTTGAGGATTTGTTCTGATGAGACAAAAGACAGACAATAGCGGCCTAAATGTTAGACAAAACATCAGCCATGGAACAGAAATCTGAAACTCAGTCTTACATGTGTTTAGGATATTTGAGAACAAGAATATTGTACTCCTGTAAAAGTTTAACTCTGATCAACATTTACTCCGGTGAAGGTTAAAAAAGGTCTAAAATCTGATCAAGCAAAATGTAACGAATTTTAACAAACATTAACTAAAAGTAAAAGAGTTATTTTTACCAGAGGGGTTGGGATTGAAAATTTAAATATGATTCCTCCTTCTTGTGCAGTGCAGATATTAAAAAAAAATATTTTTGGATCAGACTTTATAATATTACTAACCTTATGAATAAAGCATTTGCAACAATAAAGCTTACAAGGCTAATGTGTTTAAACTGCATTTTTTTCATATCACTTTCTTCAGGGGTAAGAATGAGTAATTTTGTCTTTATTTTTGGTTGTTCTGATGTTACAATCTCCTTCCTTTAGTCTATTGGTGTTTTGTAAGATGCACTAAAGTCATATTTTAATTAAAAATGCCTTATGCTTATAGGAAAAAGCAATGCAGTAGCAAATTTAGAAAATATTAATTGGGTATCTCTTGGGTTTTTTTCTACATTGGTTCTAAACCTCTGCTTATAAGACCATGTGCTTACCTAGAATGATACTGAACCAATAATTGAGAGAGAAATAGTGTTCTGTTTATTTTTGTAATATCAACATGATGATGCTTCTGTTGTTTGTAATGTCTACTTCTTTAGATAAGGGTTAATACTGAACAGCTCACTGAGCTGACAGCAGAGACGGTCAGCATCTTTGACTCTGAAAGGTAGTAAATGGTACTTAAACTAAGCAGAAAATCAGTTTTGTACAGTTTGGTTTGACAGAAGAGTTGTAAGAAAATATCAGTACAACAATATAATGCAATAATTTGATTTCTTCTTAGTTAATAATAAGGAGGAATTTGGGAAACATGTTTTGTGTTGTTGTCCAGCCACAGAGCACTAGCTGGGAGCAGGCTGTCAGCCAACTGACTCTGTCCTTGTTACCCTTGTTATATTTATTGTGTAATGCAGACATGATACTGTTTTGACCAGGGATGACATCAGGATCGGCTGATAAATCCTTTTGACATACATCAACCATCACCAAATGAATGTGAGAGGAACAGATATCAGTTTTCAGATGTTTATTTTTTGTCAACTGATTCATTGCCAACATCTGGTACCCCTAACTGCTGATTAGAGACGATCCTTGATTTAGGGCAGTAAAAATGACCTGCTGGTCCAGCTGACCTCTTTTCATTATCAGACTGGAAAAAAATATTTGTATTATAAAAGAATTAAACCAAGGACAGTGGTAAGAAAAGAATCTGTATTGGCTGAAATGATTTTCTCAAACAGGTGTCAGCCCTTTTAATCACAATCAGTGCATAACTCATTATTGCACACATTGTGGATTGTTAATAGGGATGCACAATATTATTGGTATATCAGCAGATATTGGCTTAAAATGTAAATACTAGTAGTTGTCGTTCTTGAAATTTTTGCCAATAATTACAGCCAACACGTCGGCAGAAACATCGGCACAATGCACTCAGTATGATACTTGGCCTTGTTATCACTAAATGAGTACAAAAAGAAATCAAGAGTTTCATTATTTCAAGAATTAAATATGGTTTTTAATGTTTTGCATCTGTTCCTCACAAATATACTGTCACAATGAAAGAAACAAGTCATTTTTCATACATTAAAGACTTTGTGCTATTCACAAAAAATATTGGTGATTATGAGTTCAGAAATATCAACATATCTGCAAAAATCCAATATTGTTAACCCCCGGTTGATAAAACTATTAACCTACAATTTTCAAGATAGACTTATGAACAATTGTGATGTTTCACCCTGCTTATACAGTAGTATCACAACATATTGCAATAAATTGAACCATCAATCCTGTATAACACAATATTGCACCTGATTCTTACGAATACAAACCCCTATTTGGTAGATATTAAATGTGTCTGTACCTGTGCCTTATCAGTCTCAGATTTTGGTACCTTGCCCTAAATTTAATCAGAAGTCTTTCTTAAACAGTGTGCTCCTGATCTTGACATAGAGGCGTAAACCAAACATGATCATTTTCATTAGTTTGCTAGGACTTCCTTTCTTAGCTTGGTATCTTCATTTACCTATTCTCTCCTCTCCCCACAGGAAGGGATACTATTTCGGCTGCACCATGTTAAGTACTTTCCCCAAGGTACACCGGAGTGAAAATGAAATGGCTAATTTAAAAAAAGCATGAAAAGCACAAGCACACAAAAGCTCCCCACTAACAGTGATGCGGGTAACTATAATTAGTGACATGCCACTCCGAGATATTTGTTGTGTGGATTGTTTCAGAGTGGCTCAACATGTTGCTAATACCCCCGAAGCCCCCGGCTGCCCAGCAGACAGGCCAGGATAGGACACATTACCTGCACTAAGTGTTGACGATGACTCCCCAAATGGCGAGGGCTCCATGCTAAGATATTTCCTAGGGGATGCGGATGTGGATGAGGGGGACACGGGGATACATCTTCGTCTTTTAGGGGACGTAGGATTCATCAGGGGATCAAAATCCATGGTCCTCTTCAGGGTGGCTCCACACGCCATGACTTCAGTTTGATTAAGGGATAAGAGGGGAGGGGGTACAAAATACCGAAACATCAGTTATGGAGCGTTAACACCATTTAATTCTGGCAATGTTCCGCTAGGAATCTTCTACATAGCTTGCTTATTTCAGCGTGAGTGATTTAGCTAAAGGCGATTTCCTTCTCTTAAACAATCCACGCCAAGCGTACTACGCAGCTGAGGCTTTAAATGTTCGCTAACAAGCTAGCGATAGCAGAGCTAGCAAGCCGATAATCAAAAAGAAAACAAAGCTAACGTTAGCTCCGGCTGCCGTTACACAAACCGTGCGCTCCGTCCAGACGATTATCTGCAAAGGGCTTTTCGTTACCTTTAGAGGAAGGTAGGGTGTTTTCGTCCGACGGCGTTCAACAACTCGTGTTGTTCCAAAAGTTGCTTCCCAAAAGTTGAAGTGACGACCAGCCGGCTGTGGGCCAACCGTCTGCTGAGAGACCGTGCAGCTAGCTAACGAAACTTAGCTGCTTGTTTTTGATGGGGCTGTCGGCTTCCCCGGCTACTGACGTCACGTGTGAAATTAGCTGCGGTGCATTCTGGGTGATGTAGTGAAGCAGTCGAAGCTCAATCACAAACGAGCAAACAAGCAGGTGTTGAAAGAAACTAGTTACCAAGGGTAGTTAGAGTGTAATAATATGTGAAAATGTAGAGTACAGGAATAATTACAACAGCCGACCATCAACCTGGCTGTTAAAATAATCCTTGTTTGCCTTTAATGTAGTCAGAAGGGGCTTGAGGAGCAGAAGAATACACCGACCTTTATTTAACTCTCTGTTCATGGAGAAATGCACACAGCCTCATGATTTTTGTAACTTTTACATGATTTGCATCTGTTATTTATTTTCTGTCATGCTTTGGCAATATTTCTACCACACTACCACACCAATGATAAAGCATTTTAAATTTAATAGATATATTGATAAAAGTCATGTATCATTATTTATCTTCAAGAATCATGCAGAATTATCATTTCGTTTATTAATCTTCAAATATCATTCCTGTTGTGGTTGGTTGCAAACAGTAAATGATAGTATTTGCTTTTATTAAAACAATAAACCTTCCTTTAGTCTCTTGTTTTTTTGGTTAAGGGGCATTTTTTTTCATACGAAAGTCTTAGATAATTTAAACATGCTTTGTCATGTTAATGAGAAAGTGCATTATAATGGCACCTTTTGAAAATAATAATAGTTGGGTATCTTTTTGGTTTATTTTCTATATTTTTTTTAACCTCTGTTTATAAGACAGTTTCCTTACCTAGAATGTTACTGAACCAATAATTGAAAGAAAAAGAGAGTATTATGTGTATTTTTACTAACATCAATGTGATAATGCCTTTGTTGTACGTAATGTCCACTTCTTTAGATGATGGTTAATACTGACAGCTCACTGAGCTTACAGCAGAGACGGTCAGCATCTTTGACTCTGAAATGTAGAAAATGAAGCAGAAAATCTGTTTTGTAATTTGGTTTTACAGAAGAGTTGGAAAAAAAACACCGGTAAAACAATCAAATGAAACAGTTAACTATTTTCTCTTAGTTAATAATTGAAGGAATTTGGAAAAACATGTTTTGTGTTGTTGTCCAGTCCAAGAAGACTAGCTGGTAGCAGACAGATAATTGACTTACATTTATTGTGACTTTTTATAATACTGAGAAAGACTAATTTTAGCCATGTGGTCATGTGGGACCTTGCTATGTAAATAACTCAGATATTATAGTACTGTTTTGCTAAGGATGCACAATGATGATAAAGCATACTAAATTTAATAGCTGTATTAATGAAAGCCTAATGCAGTCCTCATCCTTTATATTCATGAATCATGCAGAATAAGCATTTCGTTCAATAATCTGCAAATAGTCCCACTATTTTGGTGGGTTGCAAACACTAGGTGGAAGTGTTCCCTTTTATTGCCACAAGAGGGCAGTGTCACACACTCGATCCACAGACCTGAGTCAAGGGATCTCAATCAGCCCTGAACTTACTCATAAAAGTGACGATTTAATCATATGTATCACATTATCTTCTCCAGTTGCCCATTCACACACTTTTTTGTATCAAGCTCAATCTCTGTAACCCCAAAGTCTTCAGGGTACTTTGCCTGAATAGTTCTCCTTTGGGGCTGTAAGTTTTCACCGAAAAACATTGTTCAGGGGTTATTTAGCATCAATTTTAGACCTAAAAACTACAATAACTCGCAAACACACAGAAATGTTCTCTCTCTCTCTTTTATCTTGAAGAGAAAAGCTAATGTCTGGCGAAATGAGCAACAAGTTACAACATAGTGTTCTTCAGAAAGGCCATTTTATTGGAAAAAAAACATAACCCTGATGAATAAATGGGGAAAATGACAACTTTTGTACATTACTGACTCATGTCTTTGCTTGCACACAGTCTTGGGACACTGACTGGCACATATCAATACAGAAAACACCGAAGCACAGCTTCTCACAAAATGCCTGAACAGTTTCATAAACACATGTAACAAGCTGCTATGTAATACTATCCAAATCACTACAGGATGAGGTTTTGATTTGATCAAAACATCACTGGAGTTTCAAAGTAAGACTCCATATTATGCTCTCCAAAATATTTAATAAATAATGCAATAAATGAAGAAAAACTCATTCAAATGCCAAATATTTAACAATATCATGGTCATACAAAGTCGTTTAACTGACACCACTTATTGTATGCAAATTTTACTCACAAGCATTGTGCTTTTGTTTTGACATTTTTGCACGATGATAGCCACAGTTTCACTTTGCATTACAGCCACAATATTGCTGATGTGATGATAGAGATAGAAAGAACAAAAAAGAACTCCAACTTTTTTTACTCAGAGGTACTATGAGCTTTATCAGTGTTTGTTTTGTGCCCCTTGTGAGTGAAGCACTACCCATTTGACAATAAATAAATAAATAACTACATAATCACCCTCCTTTCTCTGAACAGTAAGTGCATCCCTCATTGAGGATCTTTGCCTTGAAAACAGTTTTTCTTTGAAAGGCTGTTTTGGCAGTGTGCTGTTTATCATGTCTTACACCTACCTCCAGGCAGTGTTTATAGGCATTAAAATAACAATACAGATAGAGACAGCCCACTGATTAGTGTTCATGTTGGTGTTTCTTGTGATATAGTCATCTGTATTGATTTTAGTCTGTTTTATAACAAGCGAAAATCTCCTCACAGGAGCTGAAAATCTGAAATCTAAAACCTCTTGTGAATTCAAACAGGAGCAAAAATAAGCACAGCACAGAGAACATTTTGGGGTTTTTTTTCAATAAAAAATGTCCTTGAGTGAGGTGTCAATAGCCTCCCGGTTAGCTCTGCATGCTCCACATACAGAGGCAGGCTCCCTTAACACAGGCATGAATCCCAGCATGTGGTCCCTTTCCCACATGTCATTCACTCCTCTCCCTCCCCAACTTCTATATCAGTCCACTGTTGTCTCAACAACAGAGGCAACAAAAACTAATAATAAATCTTGAACAAAAATACCCCTTAAGAAAAATCATTCTTGTGGATGTAGCTATGCTTCTTGTTATTGTCAGATGCTTTTGTCAAACTAAATCATTAATCTTAAAAGGATATGGTGCCATTATCTACCCCCCAAAACCACACTTTTTATAGTCTCCTCATGCTTCTCCATACACCTCGGGATAATGACATACATTTGTTACAGATTTCAGCTTTGTAGAGGTGAAAATGTTATTTTTTTGGCACATTTAAACAGTAATGGAGCAGAAAACTGGGATGGTCAGAGCTATTCTACAGCATCTTTCCTTCACAGTTGTTTCAGATCAGGGCAGCTCGACTTTTAGACCGGCTCTGCAGTAGAGGTGTCAGTCCCTCCAGAAACAGTAACCTGGGCTACTTTCACTCGAGCCTTCACAGAGCCCGCCCCGCCTGCTGTGCTCCTCACACTTCTGCTATTCCAGTCACTCTCATTGCTGTTGTCCAGAGTCTGCGACGCTCCCCGGCACATGTGGCAGATGTTGAGGAAGGCCCTGCGCAGGTCTTTGCTCCTCATGGCGTAGATCACAGGGTTCACGGTGGAGTTGAGCAGGCACAACATGCTGCAGAAGGCAAACATGGTTCTGATAAAGTTGTTCACCATTCCAAAGATGTCGAAAAACATGATGGTCAGAAGAGGGCCCCAGCAGATGATGAGGGCCACCAGGATCAGGACCAGGGTTTTAGCCAGACGCAGGTCCATACGGGCCTGCTCGGGCCTCACGGTCTGCACTTTAGTCCCCTCGGCGGTGTAGACGATCACGCTCCTCTGAGAGGTGCGGCTCAGCATGCGGACTGCGTGGTTGTGGGACTTCCAGAGGATGAACATGTAGGCGTAGATGATGAAGAGCACTAAGATACTGGTCATAAAGAGCCAGGACATTAGGTACCTCTGGTCAATGAGTGGGAAAATGTCTGAGCAGACAGAGTTGAGACGCTTGCAGTTCCACCCGAGCAGTGGCAGCAGCGAGATCATGATGGAGATGGTCCACATCAAACTGAAGGCGATGACTGCTCTTGTCTTTGTGATGATGCGTTTGTACGCCATGGGCCTGTGGATGGAGATGTAGCGGTCAATGGCAGTGAGAAACAGACTGCCAACAGAGGCGGTGAAGGAGGCGATGACCCCAGCTAGCTTAAAGAGAAACACATTGGGTGTGTCCTTTCTGTGGAGGACGTGAAAGTCCAGGAAGCTGTAGACAAAAATGATGCTTCCTATGAGGTCAGCCACCGCCAAGCTGCCAATGAAGTGATAGGAGGGCCGAGAGCGAAGCGTCTGTGAGTGTAAGATCACACACAACACAATGAGATTCTCCAAGACGGTAAAAGTGCCCAACGTGAGCGCCAAGATGGCGATGGCGAGCTGCTGACCAGGAGTCAGAATCATAAAACACTCCATGTTGTCCACTATGTCCTCCCCACACTGTGCCGCCCCCCCGCTCTCCACAGAGCTGCCATTACTCAGCAGGAAGTCAGTGATGTTGGTGGGGAGGACGGGAGGAAGGCCACCGACGATGACCTCTTTACTCCCGGGGACGAACCCCTGAAGGAAGGAGTTGCTGAGCGAGGGCGGTTTCTCAAAGTGGATTCTGTTCTTGGTCAGAGTCGAGCCCACGGAGGAGGGGTCATCATAGCTGGCATCATTGGAGCCGAGGTACTGGACACCTGTGGTTAGCGTGCTCACTGTGGTGCCTGCTATTCTGTGCAGTGTGGACTTCATGGCTGGTTGATGAGGGTGGAGATTCTCAGTGGAGAGGTGTGTGTTGTGACAGCATTAGACCCAAACAAAGAGACATCTATGAGAGGACAATAAAAATGTTTCCTTTAAAGATCAAATTGAAAATATGTCTGAACAAACACACAAACTGCATCCTTTAAACTCAGAACAGGATGAAACAACACCATTGTGCGCTTCTGATGAATATGGAGTGAGATGAAGTTGTTGCATCAGCCAGCTGACTCCAGAGCAGATGCATCCCAGACAACAGTGGGAAACTGAACAGTTGATGACAAACCTGTGCAGCCTCAGGGGAAATCAGCGCATTAAGTATGTAGGACAGGCCAGCTTTCTTATTAATTAAAGAGGTCATTAAGCATTAATCTGTTTTTATTCCCAATAATCACTGAATTAATTAGGCATCAAGGGATGAACAAAAGGGAGGGAGCACAAATCTGTCCAAAACATGCATTTACATTTCAGAGCTAGTTATGGATATATGGATCATGGGCCAACATTTTACATGATTACATGAAGCGTTTGTGTGAAGACATTTTGGTGGAGAAACAGTGTTGGCAAACCTATGATGTGACATAAGCTTTAATTAAGATCAATTATTACATGCTCATTAAAATTAAAATATGCAAATCAGAATTAGTGAAGATGCAAGGAATTTTGACACCAGTTAACTCTGCTCTCCTGTGTACAAACACTGAAAACATGATAAAATATGTTTTATAGAACTAAAAAAAAATCTGTTGAAGAGATTTTCACAGGGCGTAAGGATCATGAAAGGGTCTGACCATCAGGCGGTATCTTCAGGGATTACTTCATTTGTCTTTATTTTCTGTTGTAAATGTTTGTCTATTATTCACTTGTTTTCTGATGAAAATATATGTATATGTATGCAATAATAATAATAACCTTTAACTATACTGCACTTTACAAAATCAAAGTTAAAAAGTGCACTGCAAGGACAAACATAAAAAACAACACAACAAAACATTTCAACACAAAAGGCAGGTTATAAAATCATTGGCAAAAATAAAAAAGATCATTTTAAAGAATTCCAAACGACATAAAATTATTTTAAAGTAACTCTGATCACTAAAAACCGTCTAAAACAAATGAAAAAAGATAAAACTCAAGTAAGTGTACATATGTATGTGCATATACATGTGTAAATACTGTGTATGAATGTATATAAGAATGTGGATATGTGTTTATTTTATTTTTTGTTAATATATTTACATGTACATTTATATATAAACTTGTCAAGTGGATAAAACTGACATAGCACGTTCATGCTCGATTATTTTCCTTCAATTATTGACTTCTTATTCGACAAAGAGATGACAGTAGATAATAACTGATAAAATTTTCATGTTTCTTTAGATTGGATAGCTCAATAATTGGTTAATAATTAATGTTAAGGGGAGCGATTCAATAAGTTTTCACTTCTTCCCACTCCTTTTCGGACTTATTTATCCAAGTGCTAATTTTTTGCATCGCCTTTTCCACTGTTTGTAATTATCACATTATGTATAGCTGTTCTGTTAGAAATAAACAAATTAAGAGTGAGAAGTGAGAGCTGATATTAAGAAGCTTGCTTAAATTCACCGGTCTGAAGTGCAAGAAATGCTAAAATACAGACAATAAAGGGCTCAATTATGTTATTACAATACACTACTATAGTTATAAATACTGAAAAAAGGTGCATTTTACTACGATAATTGAACAACAAAAAACAGCTTACCTTGATTTTCTCAGCATTAACACCATGCTGCGACTCATGTAGGAAAATAGACAGAAAGGTAAACTGGGAGTAAATCGCTCTGGTGTTGCTTTCGTCCCTTTTTTCCCTGAACAGTTAAAACAACTCCCACAAACTAGGAGCCAGCCTCGAGTAGCAGTTGTTGTTATTGTTGTTGTTGTGGTTAATAACCCGGGGAAACTCTCCTGTGTTGACTCCACAGATGCTGTCACAGTCAAACCCGGAGCAGACGGAGGCTGCCGGCGGAGGAGGAGCGTTTGTGGGAGCGCACGCGGCTTCAAGGCTCCTTTTTGTGCGCCTGTGATGACGTCACGTACGTGCTCCGAGGTGCGTCTCCTTCACCTTTATTAAGAGCTGCTACAGCAGGGGTCACAAACCTTTCAGAGCCTGAGATCTGTCTGAAACATGAGAAGTGTTATGAGAGCTAATATTCTGATTTAATGTTTCGGAGTATTTTATAATTTACCTTAAAATGATTAATATAATGCATCTAAAAGAGCAGAAATTAAGCTGTATGGTTACTTTTTACTCTTGATGAATCTTCACAATAATAATTACTAATGATTTATAAATAATATAAGGACATTATGCTTGCATGCATCTTGAATAATTCATTTCTCAGTTAAAGGGATAGTTCAGTTTTTTTGGTGGGGTCATTGAAGGCCCATTACTAACAATCAACCCCTCCCACCTTCTTAACAAAAATTTAATGTTAGCTGCCACAGCTGAAAACTATGGATGGAATTAAAGCTCATACCTTCCACTTCTTTGTGAATGTTAAATTAATTGTAAAGAATAACAGATCACCTGGAGACTGTCAACACAAAAATAACATCAAAGTGAAAAAATCACTTAGACCCATGAGAAATATCTTCCACAGTCAATATTTTGCAGTTGATCCCCAAAAGTTTGATATAGAAATGACAATGACATTGGGACAAATAAAATTTATAAACATGACAAAACAACACACCATGTTAAGCTGTTGTATGCATGAGGGACAAGCAACCCTCTTGTCTCCCCTCAGTCACTCCCTCAGTTTGCAGATCAGGGGCATTTATAAAGCTTGCTTACGCACAAAATGGGGCTTGAAAGTGGCATATGCCACTTCCCATGCAAAGGTTGTGATTTATAAAAATAAACTTGGCTTGAGAATGGGTGCACTGGTACATCAACTTTGATCCTGGTCCCCTAACTAAAATAGTAAGGGCAGTTTTCCAGCTCAGTCATTCTGAGCTGAAGCTCAAGACATTTTCAACAGGTTTTGATGGTATTTTCAGAGAATGTTGGTCACAGTACATATCATTTATGATATGTACATGTCAAAGAGTGCTATATTAGGGTCTGAAGTGACAAGTCTACTTTGATATCTCTATTTCCTGTGTTTTACACAAGTTGAAACATGTTTTTTTTTAGAGACAAACAATTTAAAAGCCTATTCCACAGCTCCACACAGCGTTTCAGTGCTGATATTATTTTGCCCTCAAGCCATCTTTGCAGGCCACTTTGATTTAAAGTGGTCAGTAGTTTCACCTCTGAAGTTTTTTTGTACCTTCAGTTTTTCTTTTTAATAAAAGATCTTAATGCTGCTACTGATTCTGGCACACAGCGAATGCCGGTATTTTATCTACATTAAATATGTAGATAAAATAGGCACTATGTAGTTTAATTTCAGTGTGGTTCTGTTGCCACAGTGCTTCTCAAGTCCATCTTGAACATCCTTTGCTATTTATCTGTTTACTGCAGTTGGGGGTCACATGCTCTCACAATTTAGAGTGGTCTTCCTGCCCTGTGCAGCTGTGCAATTATTTCCGCTATGCACTCCCAGCAGAGCTTTCTCCCAAATTACATGTATCTTGTTGTGGAAAATACATGACATTTGGCGATGTGACATGATGGAGAAAACAATGAAAGGCATCGCACGTGCTGGTGCCAAAGCCTCCAGATTTGGCAGAACAGAAGAGGCTGAGGAGTCATCCAAGTAATTACTCAACACTTGTTATGATGCTCTTAATGCAGATTCATCATCAATGAATCATTTGTGGCAGAACACTGTCTCCTATATGTACTTTATGTAGTGATAGTTTACACTCAGAGACAGCCTGTATGTGGAACAGTTTGTTGATTATGAACTTCATCTATAGTTCATTGAGGTGGATGTGAAAGTTCTGGTACATTGCTCTGTGGTGTTTTCCATCTGATCAGGATAAAGTTTTTTGTCTGCTGTTTTGGCCTAAAAGAATAATCCTTTATCTCTCAAAGCTGGGCCAAGCTCTGAAATCCACATCCATCATAATAATTATCATCAAAATTTCAGTGTCAGTCTCACTAAGGCACGAGCGAGAAATGGAGGGATTTCTGAGACAAAGCCGTCTGCGATGACAAAAGGCCTGAGGATGACTGTAACGGCAGCTTGTGGCAGTTCAATTTTCTTGCAATCCTCTTCCACCATGTTGGGCTGTGCAGTTATGGGAGGCTGCAGCTTTTGTTTCATGCCCCTTTTTCTTTGTTGGTGAACACCGCAAGTGATAACACTGATTGATTTTTGTTGGAATTCTCATGAAAGAGCCATAATGCATCCCATTATTTAATCAGTGTCTGTGTCTGTCTACAATATAAATCATCACTTTGAGTTTATAGACTGAGAAATGTGATAAAAATGGGTAAATTCGAGTCAGGTTTTTGATAATTCTTTATTTTTTTGCACTTAAGGATCAATCTATGAGATTATTTAAAAAGTCAGAATAAAGGGGCATCTTGGGCTTGGAGTGTAGTTGTTACAAACACATTTTGTTGCAAGATTAGACTTTAAAGCAGCTCGTCTGTCTCTGATTTGTTTGTGTGGAGAGGTTGGAGGAATGGAAAGTGGGAAGGGAGGGTGAGGAGGAAAAGATGCATAAATAGAGAGGAGGGGAGGAGGTTGTGGCTGTAAACTGACGGCTCTTAACCATTTCCTAATCTGCCACTCTGATATTCTGCTAGTCTCCAGCTGGAGACACTTCATGCTGCAGCCAAGGTGGCACCACAGAATGAAACCGAGCTCAATTTGGCAAAGATAAAAAGCCCAGTTATAATGTTTGCTAAATATGTTCAAGACAGTTTCACATGTTTCTCCATCTACTGCACAGACGAGTTGGGAGCATTATAACCTTTCATGAGTCATCAACCGTCTACAGCCTCTTTATTTACATCCTTGAACAATTATCAACCTGGCTTCATCAGGCAAATCAGAGGTGTTTGTTGCTGCATTTTTCTCTTTAATTAAACAAACAGGAAACTAAATCAGTGAAGGATCAAATAAACAAAGACTATTGTGGTTTGCCAGGGTTTCTCATTGTGATGTTTCTTCTTCATTCCGTCTCCTCTCCATATGATTGTAGAGGAGATATAAAGGTGGTATCAACCATAGAAAATGAGATTGTTCTAATATTAAAACTAAAAACTATAATGATTATAAGGTAAAGAGGACTGATATTAAATAATACAACAGCATTTAGCTGAACTGTAACTACACTGGTTCAAACTGATTTAAAGATGAGAATTTAAGACTGTATAAGTCATCTCAAACAAACTTTTGCTCAGTCTACTCACAGGTGTAGAGGCTGTGTTGAGGTGGGAAAGCAATTCTGTGTGGACATACATTCATGTCAGTCATGTCTCTACTTCTAATACCAGATATCCTTAATAAAATAAAAATGGTTGTGATTTAAAAACATTCACCCCTTCCATATAGTGAGAGCACAAAGAGGTATTATATATTTAGATAGATGCTGCTTTTTTGAACCAGCCTGTACAGATGGTTATTCAGGCTGTGAAAACTGTCCATTTCCTGCTCAAAATCATAACACCTCCAGGGTCCTTGCAGCCAGTCTGTTTGGATCTTAAAATTCTCCAGGGTGTAACCAGCCCTAGGCTCCAGTCAGGACCACTCAGTTTTAATGCATGCTCGATGTTTGTATAAATTTTCAGGGCCCCCTCTGGACTTTTAAAATCTTGGCTGGTTTGTTGTGCATATATATAAGTTTTATTCACTTTTACACTAAATCATTTCCTCTTCTTTATACAGTCAAATATATCACATGCCCAAAGTCTTTTGCAAGGAAAATATTGAAAAAACGGTTTCATTACTTTCCTGTTAATCACTTTGTTGACACCAAACCTTGGACATGGGTTCAGACATTAAAATAAATAAATACAAATGATCATTCCTTTTTGCTTATAGTCTTGTTTGTATTTCCATGTCACAAAGAAGAGAAAATATAATAATTCAAGTCTATTTCATCATCAGTCAAAAACTCCCAATTGGAGCTTGAATGCCATCGCTGATGCAATTTCTTTCACTAAAGTAAAATAGATCAAAAATTGACATCAAAGCTAGCACAAAAAAATACAAAAAATATCTGTTAAACAAACAGATCATCGTGAAATCATTATCTTAAAACTGTGATAAACATTTTGAGCAACTTCAGCCATTTCAGAGCTTACATTGTAGATGTAGAAATTGTGTTTTCTTGTTGCAGGGGAGACAGAATACAAAAAGCATAATGGTCAGTGGGTAGAATCCCCTTCACGCACCATTTAGTCACATAAAGGCATTTTCTATCTCTACAGAGCACAGTGGTAATCACAAAGACTTAGCAGGTGGTTCAGTGAATGCTCACTTGTGCAAACACTAGGCAAATAAAAGCTGCAGGCTCGGGATAAATCAGGCTGCAACAGGTTCACATTGCAGCTTAGTTGAAATGTCTCTGTACATGTTTAGTTGATACAGTAGATCAATAGTTTACCTGAGTGAGAGAATGAGGTTCAGAATAAACCCTAAGCACCACTGGCTGATAAAGAGCCAGTGGTTAATTCATTTGACCTCCTCTTGGCTGCAGGGACTGACGAGAACACCAGGTGAACCTGACTGCCATGACAGCAGCAATCACCTGTAATCACATGGACTTGTTTTTGCCTGAAATAGATGGAGTTATGAAGCCAGATTTATTCTGGGCAGTTATTAATATCAGACTTTTCTTTTTTTTTGTTGCTTCTGATAAACGTGTGCATAACTTTGATCCCAGCCAGAAATAACTGGCCTTAGTGGCGCCAGATATAAGCTGAAACACAGTATTAAGCTATATGTTTTTGCTGACTGAAAACTGATTTTTTTTTTTTGCCTTATTTTTGGTCCAATATCCCTCCAACCACATGGGGGTTGGTTGCCTGATTTGTAGCCTCACATTGCCACCAATTATTTGTCTAAATAATTATCTAGTGTGTTTTGCCAGTATGAAGTGGTAAATCCATAATCTAGAGACAATAAACTATTCCAGATAGGGCTACCTCTAAGAAAATGCCTGCATAAGCCAGTGATAGCAAAAGCACAAGTCAGAGACACCAACCAGCTGTTGCATGCTTTTACAGCTCACAAACATATTAGCAAACATAAACACTAAAGTTCCGTCTTCTTAGTCAGAGTTCTCCCCTACACCCTTCTTCCTCTGTCTTTTGTGTTTGTTTGTTTGTTTGTTTGTTTGTTTATTTGTTGTTGCATCACTACTAAACAGAGCCCATCTCAAGACAGCCAATTGAACACATAAATGTCCTTTATGTTTGTTTTTCTAGTGAAGTCTGTGGTCTTGTGTCTTTAAAATCGTACTACCCATTATAGCTGTTTGGTCTTGTGGGTTGGCCAAATCATTTGGCATGTGTTTAGGGAACTATAATGTTAAATGATGATTGAGACGTTCTTAAGTCTCTCAATTCAACATTATCAAAATTCATTTAAATATGAAAACTGCGTAAGTAACTAACAATACTAAACAGGAGCCTGTTCCACCTAAAATCTAGCTTTGGAGTTTAAGTATTTCAAGTTATAAGTTTGCAGTTTTTGCTAGCTAGCCAGTAACAGAGTAAGTGAGTGACTTAACAACAGAGTTCTTAGTTAGCTGACAAGTAACTCAACAGTTAATTGGGTTATAAGGTTGCTAGTTAGTAAGCTAACTAATTTAGTAGTTTGCTGATTGTTGGCTTGTTATCTTGCAAGTAATTCAGTTAGTTTGTAAATCATTTGGCAGGTTAGATATTGGGGTAATTAGTATATT
The DNA here is from genome assembly GCA_037902135.1 of Cetoscarus ocellatus. Taxonomy (NCBI): domain Eukaryota; kingdom Metazoa; phylum Chordata; class Actinopteri; order Labriformes; family Labridae; genus Cetoscarus; species Cetoscarus ocellatus. Next base: position 498,578 of record JBAMNC010000815.1, read on the forward strand.
AGTTTATCCCTTGGTTGGTTAGCTATCTTGCAAGTTTTTAGATAGTTTGAAGATAGCTAGTTTGCGGGTCAGTTCATCAGTTTTTAAGTTAGATAGTTAGCTTGTATTCTAGAACTTTAGTTAGTTAGTTGGCAGATTATATAGTGGGTAATTCATGTACTGATTAGTTAGTGATGCTTATAACTTTTCCAAGATGGCCTCTAAGACAACTAAGGCCCTGTCTACCTGACACAGTCCCCCTAAAAACAGAGAAGTTTTTATTTTTGTTTTCACAAAAGTTTATTGTTCAGACAACAGTGTTCTGTTACTGCTGTGACCACGGCTGCACTAAATTGTCGAAGGTGATGCAGTATACATGCCAGACAGGTAGGTGGTATAGTGACTTTTGCTATAACACAGCATTTACATGTAACACACTCTTTCTTTGGCAGAGCAGTGAGGTTCAGATTTATAAAAATGGCAAACAGGGACAATTGTGCGTGGTTGGACAATTACGTGTAATTGCTAATTAAAGTGATTGATGAGTAAATCCCCATTTTGCAATAGGAGTCTTGCTGAATTAAAAAGAGTTGGCAGTACAAATTCTAGATTTTACTATTGTTGTTTTAGTCTGCCAAACATAGAGATTAGTGTGCATGTGCCAAAAGCCTTTTGGTACATGGCTGTTGAAGGAGATTGTAGCACATGTGTGAGTGATCTCTGTTATCAAAGCACACCGTTCTGCCTGTGCGCACAACAACAGATTATGTGTCATTTCCAAAACATCTGGAACTTAATTCCAGATCTTTCTGAATAGACTATTATCGTGTAAATGAACTGCCAAGATGCAACAAAAATTAACCATATTGGGCCAAAAACACTGTCCTCTAGACAGGATGTAAGTCTTAATCTATAACAAGTTTTGACTTAATATCAGTACTAGTTCTATCAATGACTTAACTTACATTTGCAGGGAAATAAGAGGTAGTTTAAGGAAAAACTCTTTGTTTGACAGAGGCTGATTTTGTCTACCAAAGTTTTCGTGGTTTTGGCCATCATCTCTTGAAGCATTAGCAATGACTGTGTGTTGTTTGTGAACTCATTGTCACAAGATGACAAAAACCCTAATGAATAATAAAATCAGTAATCTGATGACAAAGTGATGAAACTTTTCTTTTGTCATCGTTCTATAAACGTCCTTGTCTAAACACTTCAATGTGTAAAGATGTTTTTGGCAAATCAATTTGAACTTTTCTCAGAGACAAAAAGATCTGTGATACAGTAATATATGAATCGTGGTATCAGATACAAGTGACATTTCTAACTTTTGAAAAGCTACAAAATTTAACCTTTATACCAAACCATTTAGGTGCTAGATGGGTCAAGCCAAATCCATTCAAGCCAGGTCAGAATAAACTGATCTATAATCAAGAACAACTGACTGAACAAGAAATCCCTCCAGTTTGTATATACACTCGCCAGGTGCTGTATTAATCCCATTCAACTGATTCTTGATGCACTAGCTAATCAGCCAATCACATGGCAGCAACTCAAAGCACTTAGACATATAGACATGATCAAGACAACCTGCTCAAGGTCAAACTGAGCATCAGAATGGAGAGGAAAAGATGATTTGAGTGACTCTAAATGTTGCATAGTTGTTGGTACCAGACAAACTCACCTGCGTATTGCAGAAACACAACCATCTCAATGGTTAACAGAGTATGATAAGAAGAAGGAAAAACATCCAGTAAGCGGCATTTCTCTGTTACAGCCTTGTTGCAACGGTATGCAAAGGTATGCAGAAGACCATTGCTAAAAGCAGTGGTGCCACCAGCAATAATCCTGTTAAAACTGTGCATACAATTTATCAGTGCGTTTTACAGCAACAACAGAGACTACGTTTTAATGTGTTTCCCTTTAATGCTCTTTCTTCTCTTGAGCTTTGCTCGTTGGCTGTGCTCCCCACCAACACAATGATGCAAGTTTTAGTCTAACATATAGCCACTTCAGGGTTAAGGAGTAATTTCTGGAACCCAACTCTCAAGTACGCTACACTGAATTAAGTTTGTTTTTTCATTTTGGAAAGAGCTGTGAAGCGAATGTGAGTGAACACAAACAACTGAACCTTTGATAATATTAACTTCGCTGAGCTGTCCTTCAGCTGCTTATGCCAGTTAAAAAGATACTGAAGGAGTACTATGGCGGACAAACTCCTGTGCTGAGTGGCATTGATGAACATCCATCGGATAGGCTGTTCAACAAGATTTTGATGCTATGAGGAGATGCCAAATTAACTTCATATCAATAGAAATGTAGCCTAAATTTATTCACTCATTTGGCCATCCCCTCCCTCTGTGCATTGAAATCTGGAATGAAAGTGTCCCTTATGTGCTGGTTTATGGCTCTTGTGCATACAATTAAAACTTTATCCTACCAGCACCACTGTCTTAACGTATCAGACAGACCACTCAATACATTTCACTAGTCCATCTGGGAAAGAAACCATAGAAAATATTTGGAGAACCTTTTAACAGCATATCCAGCATGATTGGATGATCGTTCCGTCAATCACATGTATTAAAGGCCAATCAGACAATGTGATCAGATAATTGTGAGATACTCTGAGCAAAACATGTTGCAAGTGGAACAAAAATATATTTTCTATTGAGAAGTTTGTGGTGTTGTTATTTGTTTTTCATTTAATAAAGAAATGCAGTCCAGACCTATTAAAACTGCTGCTGAAGCTGTTAGCATCTATGCTAATCTCTGTATGAGCTGTCACTTCCTCCCGTCATCTCATTTGGATTTCCCACCTCTTTCTGCTCCGAAGGACGCTTGTCCCACCACTGTGGGACACTCAAATCCATTATAGATTGGTGCTTGGCAAGATTGATCTGACTAAATATGGACATTGAATCAGGCAAATCCATTGGCACTACAAGGTTACCACTGTCTAAAAGCACAACACAGCGCATCTTGAGGCAGATGGGACACAGCATCAGATGAACTCATAGAGTGCCACTCCTGTCATCTAAGAAACTTACACTTTCTGATTAAACTTGGACAATAGCAGATTTGAAAAAATGTCTGGTTCCATGACTCTATTTCTGCTGTTAGTAGGGTCAGAATTTTGGGAAAACAACATTAAAGCATGGATCCATCCTGCCTTGTATGAACAGTGCAGGCTGCTGGTTGTGGTGTAATGTGTAGGGGATCATTCCTGGCACACTTTAGGCCCCATAGTACCTATTTAGCATTGTTTACACACCACAGCCTACCTGAGTATTGTTGCTATCCATGACCATCATTAATGACCGCAGTGCACCCACCATCTGGCAACTTGAAGCATGATAACGCCTCATTTTTTGTCTTACAAATTACTACATTATGTGAAGTCCTCTGCAAAACTCTCAAAAACAAATGCTCATTTCAGACCACTTTTGTTGCAGCGTAAACACTTAAAAAACAGGCTGATAATGAAGGAAAACATTATCTGTGTGCTCCAGTAAAGGAGCAGATTCTGAGAAGCAAGAGCACATGAAGGCAGATTTGATTCTAATCCTCATCAGGTAGAGCTCATGTCTCTCCCTCCTACAGCCACCACAGCCATCTGGGCTGGAAAATAGATTGATGGCTGCAGAGCGCAAGCAGTCCTGCTGGCAGACAGCCGTCAGACGTCAAGCTGAACTTGGCGTTCGTAGATAATTCCTACTCTTTATACCTATAACTTCTCATCACTTCACAGCTTGTGGCCTGGTTGACTTCAGGCTTATGTGGGCTAAACTTTGAATCATCAGTGAGACAGTGATATATAATCAAAGTGTCTATATCTGTGATGTAAAAACCCAAAAAGTTGTACTGAATAAGGCTAAGAAATCATTTAAACTTTTATCCATCCACTACTTTACTATTCTCTCCGTGTGCTAAGATGCAATCTATGCGCAGGGACCTTTGTCAACCAATCAAATGTTATTCAAAAGGACTGAACATTTTTCAGGCTGCTTTAAAGCCTCAATTTTCTTTTCTCTCTCTTTTACCCTGATTTTCACCCATTGCTCTGCTCGCATAATAACTTTTTATTTATTTTCCTCCCAAGTAATAAGAGTTTGCCTGAAGAAAACTATTCTTTTGACAAGAAAAATGTTCAGGCTCATTTCAGACTTCAAAGCTGAGAGGACTGTAAAAGCTTCTCGGTGTCTTTGTTAGCTTTCAGGTGCATCACCATAGTGACGGCTGCAACACAAACGTCCAAGGTCAGCTGCCATACAACGCTGCATTCCTGTGTGTGTTCGTGTGTGTTGAACTCTGAATGGTAGTTGAATGGTATAAAAGAAATAATCTTGCATTAGTCTGATGATTTTGTGTTTGAGAGGCTGTGAGTGGATGAATGTGCACAGTTATTTGGACATTTCACAGATCATCATCTTTCAAGCTGGACTGCTTTTTGCTGCTGTGTGCCAGTGTCTCTGTCATCAATACACCCTCTCATACCTTCCTTCAACATCATGCACAGCCTCAGATGTACAGCATTACACATTAATTCTTTCCATCTTCAATTATTATTTGTGATATGATTTTGTTTCTGCAAGTGTTGTCATTGTTGTATCACAGAGCATAAATCATGTTTTAGGTTGTGATGACTCCACACCATAACAGAGAAGTCCAGACCGGGGCAGGAAGTGATTTCTAGAAAAGAAGAGAAAAGCAGTAAATATGGCAAAGTTTTGTGCTGTTTGTGCCTCCTTGTTAGTTTAATTTGTATTCTTGTGGGAAAAATAAAAACCACTTTTATGTAAATAGTTGGGACCATGTTTAATGTGCCCAGAAATGTTTTAATGATACCTGCTGCAAGTAAACACAATGTCCCTATCATATGCCCAGAGCAAAGTGTTTTTGACATGTATGTGTCATCCCCAATTTCATCGTGACGCATGTGTTGTTTTTTACGCCATGCGCTCATGCTGTTAAAATAGCAAATGACTGTTCAATCCTGTTTGCGCCCAGGGGTGTCTGAAAATGTGGAGCGGTCAGGCACAAAGTCGGCATGTTCCTAACTTGAGGACCCAGAAATTTACTGTGCTTCAAACCTCCTCATGCCTGGTCTAAAATCTTAAGTCTGTGGCGCAGAGTGTTTCTGCTATTTTAGACTCATTTGAGCGATTTTGCACACATCCTCAAGATCAAAATGCACACTTTGCTGAGCTTGGTTCACTCATGCGATGCACATTGGCAAACCTTCACCTTTAAATATCAGAGCATTTATTGAAAAATTAAGTAAAGGTCTTCTATTGCTGTGCGCTCCAGCATGGGTAAAACCTCCCGAAATAAGAAAAAACACACAAGATTTTCTCAAAACACTGAGCTACATTTATGATATTTTCATGCATACTAATGAATCTAGATAATTATGCTCACAGACAATAAAAGAGGCTGTTCAGTGTGTTTTACGCAGCCAATAAAGGACAAAGCGAAGGGTTACTGCAGAGAAAATGAGATGGCTTAAAGCCCACAGTTTTTTGATGAACTGAGAAGCTGACGTCATACATCCTAAGTTAAGACCAAACATTTAAACCTGATTTGTAAATAGTAAAACACCAGCTGCCAGGCACACACTCATTAAAAGGGAATGCAAGCTGACATTCTGATAGGTTTAATCTATGTTATGCCCAAAACACACCCATGTATAATCAAACCACACAGTCCCTCCTTTTTGTGCCCTGGCTTTGCACCGAGAACATGCGCCCTCTAAATAGCATAATTTATACTTATACACCCAAAACCGCTGTGCACCACGCGCTTAAGACAACACACTTCATGATGTCAAACTAGGGCTGAATATCACAAAAAGGTTTTAAGGAATTTTCTTAAATCCTTCTCAGAATGTACACTCAGATTCAAGTATGAAGTAGTTTAATTTTGGAGGTCATAGAGCAAGGTTAAGGTTGTGGTGATTCATGTTTATGCCTTGATTGTTTAAACGATAGTGTGAATTTGATACCCTCAAAATGCTTCAAGTGATCTTTAAACTTGAAACACATGTTCACGGATATATCAGGAATAATTTTGACATCATAAGCCAAATGTTAAAGTAATGGGGCCTTGTGGTCATCTTTTTTTCTACTAATTTACGTTTTTATCAGTTTCCAATCATTATAACTATTTAAAAGTTTTTCAAAAAGTGTAGTATTTCATGGCAAAGACAAAACAAAGAATGTCTACAATATATGTGACAGCCATTCATTAAAATACTTTTAAACATCACAAATCATTCACACAATTATCCTGTTCCTAACCAAATTTATCCCGTAGCCACAACTGACAGTATATTTTAGTCGTCTTTCCCCCAAGTTCATTTTCCCTTGAAAATGAACTTGGGGGTTCATTTGGTCCGTTTGTGTTAGAAACAGATGTAAAGCACGACAAACAACATTTTGTTGTTTTATAAATTATATTTTTTATTTGTAGAAGTGAGCATTCAGTGATAATGAGGCAAATCATTATAGTGCACTTGTACATTTTGCCAATATTGCAGCCAATATTGCAGCCAATATATGGGATCTATGTGCCCAACATGTCTGCCAATATTGATAATCAACATTTTAGGCAATTATCTGCCAATACTGATAAAGTTCTGATAACACTGTGCCATCTTACTTTAAAATGCTTTAAGTGATATTCAAACTTTGCACATATGGTATGTTCCACTCAAGGATAAATTGGCCATAGTTCAGAGATTATAGGTTAAATGTAGACTCTTCTTTAGCTTGTGAATGCAACATATCAAGAATGTTTCAAAGGATTTCTATCCAACTTTAAGATGGATTTAGTAGGTTTAAAAGGTCGTAAGGCAAAGGACAAGATGATGGAGCCTCATAGTCATCTTTTGCTTGTAGAACACAAAATCTAATAGATGATTCGATGGATTTTCATCAGACTTTCAACAAATACCCACCTAGAAATTTACCAGTGATTCCTGCAGCCAGTGTACAAAACATGCTATCTCAAGAAAGGTTTCAAGGAGACTCACTGCTAATTTGGTACACCTGCGTGTATTTATGGCCTCGGGACTGGATTTAAGTCAAAATAGTTGGATCTATGTTCACTGAAATGAACACAGACATCTCCCAGGACTACAGTGTAGATCATTTTTGTGTTTTAATTCATTTTTGGATGATGGATTTCTCAGAGGAACAAGCTAAATCAGGTATCAGCTTCACAAACAGTACTTCTGAGAAGAATCAATTCATGGTTGGTTTGGAGAGTCTTTTTATGCTATTTTTCCATTCATTCCTTTTCATAATAGGAATTGTGTTGTGAGGCAGTTTCCGTTTTGGATCAGCAGTTTAATCCAGTTTCGGGTTCACATGGGTTCAACCTCCATTAGTCTCCCTCAGATACATCTTCATGGATGAGGTCAGAGGTCATAACTGGCGGAGTCAGTTGATCATTGTTGAGTTTTGATTGATTAATGACTTGTCACACAACAACACCTGTTCCTACCATGAAATCAGCTTTGCATCTGTTTTGTTTCCTGATTGTTTCTGTTTGTATCTGAGATTTTATTTTGTACTGTTAGTTTTGCCATGTGAATTCTTTCTGTTGTGTGTATATGTGATGGTGTGTGACAGTGTTTAGATCTCTGTGGTGTCAGAGGAGATGTCTAAATTATTACTTTGATTTATGAGCTCTGGGAGCACAGGGGCAGAGAGCCCATAACATTATTATAGTGGGCAGGTTTTGGCTGTATGATCATTAGAAAAGGGAATGTATATAGAATCATAATGTTAGCTGTAAGCAATTTAGAAATGATTTTCATGTCAGTTTGAGGTGTCATACGTGTCCTTGCAGCCACCTGGTCCAATTCTACATAGCTAGCCTCAACACTTGATAGAACTGAAAGGCTAAAATACAGCATGTGTTTTCATTTTAATCCAATATCAGATGAAAAAAATATTTTATCTGGCTTCAAAATTCCTTGTCCTTGCCATGTTTTAGTTCTTTAACTGGAGTGTTTGTGTGACTTTGCATGCCTGTATGTGAATCCAGCTAGTATTTCAATTCCAAACATGTTTTTGTGTCAGAAAATACAAAGCATGCCAGCAGAATGACCTCCAAAAGGAGGCCGCCTATCTTTAAGTCCTTAACAATGGCCACAACTGTGATGAAAAATTGGTAAGCTGGGAACAGAGTGGCAGAAAAGTTGGAAGAACAGGTTGTTTAACATTTTGGAAATTCACCCCTTTATTATTGTTTATGTATTCTATAGGTTGCTTTACATTAGAGCAAGCAAGAGAAGTCAGACAGCCTTAACATGCAAAGCAACAATGTCAGTAAAGCATGAGTAGAAAATATCAAGCCACACAAGGTTGTTCATTCCGCACATTCTTTTATGAATGTGATTGTATGCCTCAGATGCAAAAGGATGGAACAGACATTCTTCAGTAGGATGTTGCTACACTGCAGGATCACGAGAATCAGGCCTGCCCCCATAAATGATGAGTCCTCCAAAAAGCCCCCTGAATTGGCCCTCCTCAGACACAATTTATTCATATTTACAGATGTGTGTTGGACCAGTTGTATTGCTTTTAGCCTCCTGGCTATCATTGGTCTTCTTCTGGAGCTGCAAAGTTAAGTATGCTGACAAGTTATCATTAGGGCCAAATGTCTGAGTTTTTGTTTTCTTACTTTTATGGCATTCTGACTTTCACGAAAGACATAGCAATTAAGGATAGAATTTACATTAAAAAGCCAGCAAAACATCGCCAACTAGAAGTTACCTGAGGGCACAAACCTCCACCAAGGTATCTCTGGCATTGTTAGGAGAATTGTTAATGTGGAAAACATTGTTTTCATTGTTTTGTTAACAACTATTAAAAGAAAATCCTGGATCTGCATACGGACTCAGATCACCACCAAAATCTAATAATTTCTTCCTTGTGCCATGGTTAACATTTCCCGAAAAATCCAACCACATAGGGAACTTTTAGAGTTTTTTGAATTTGACAGACACAGAAACCAACAAACCAGCAAACAGGGAAACACTGGCAAAAACACAACCTCCTTATAAGGTAAGACATTATAAGGTAATAATGTCCAATAAATCTGTTCTTTGCTACTGTGAAAGATTTCTTGCATTTCAAAGTAATTTATTTTACATAGCATTCTGTAATACATTTTGTGCTTCAATAACAACTGATTATTGTAATGTTTTTACATGAAAAAACCACAATTCATGATCATCTATTTCATCAACTGCTCAGATTTTTATTTTAATGATTACATTTACAGGAATGCAACTCAGTGGACAAATTTGTCTATAGATAACACTGTAGGCCATGTTACACTACAGCATTAACCCCAGTTAATGCAGCACTGCACTTTTGTAAAACACATAGCACTGTTAACTTCCTCCTCACAGATTCTGTGCATTTGTTTGCCAACAGGAGGTGGTGAATTCAGCTGATATAGATCTTGTGGGAAACCAGTGACCTATATCAACAAATAAGACACAGCATAATGGTTTTCTTATGCAAAAATATGGCTTTTCTTACATCAGCTGCTCATTGTTTGCAAACCATTTGCACGATGTCTACATACATGCTAGTTGAGATAGGTTGAATGGGTTTACAATAAAAATAATTTGTCATAAAGCACATCCATCTGCCAAAGCATTTTGGACAATATTAGCTGAGTTATCAATGAAATGTGGAAAACTGTACTATCTCATAATGTTATCAGATCCTTCAGAAAAATTCTGGATCCGCAGCCAAAATCAGATAACCACCAAAATCTTATCACATTCTTCTTGGGCCATGACCAACATTTCTTAATTATGTCAATGAAATCCGTTTATAATGTTTTAGTTTTTTATCTTACTAACAGACGAACCAAAACAATAACATGACCTCCTTTGTCAAGGTAAAAAAAAGGACAAAAAGCTCAAAACAATAGTTACCCATCCAACAGCAACATATCCAGCTCGGCACTTGAAAAGCAGCCTGTTGTTTCCTGACAACATGTAAAAGCTTGTCTATTATTTACTCTTACCCACAGTCTTGCTTGGTCGTTCTCTCCTTTTTTGTCTTAGCCTCCTCTAAAACCATCCTCTGTCCTCTCCAAGCTTTAGCCATTGTGGAACACAGTACAGAGACAGGCAAACTACCTCTCCTTTGAGCTAATTGGCTTACTGTAGTGGAATGTAAATTTGTGATGTAAAGCAGAACCCACTTCTTGCTAGAAGACTGCAACTTGCTGCCAAATAGTCCTGTATGCAGGCAACCAAGGAACTCAGAGGGAGTTCGATAGATACCACTCTCTGTTGAAAGCCCTCCTACTAACTTAACTTAGAATATACTGTTGTAAGGGGGAGACATAACATTTTGTCACTTTAAAGGACCAGTGAGCCTTTAATCTCAAGCATCTCCCTGTGTAGAGAGGGAAACATGGATGTGCCACCTAAGCTTCTCTCAATGAGTGCAAAACTTTCCTGTCTGTGGAGATTTGGATGAGTTTGAGTCCCGGCTGTGCTGCTTTGTCCTTGCCACAACCAGCTAACAATCTTTTTGATCACAAAGACACACTTGGTCATTGGTGGCTCACATTAATGCAGCATACATCAGCAGCATAGAGATGTGTCGAAAATCTCAAACTCAGTCTCTCATTGTCTCCAGGGTGTTGTTTTTGCTGTCTTCTTTGTTGTGTGGCTCTCTCTGCTCTGATCTGCAGCCGAGGCTAATGGAATCCAATGAGTCAATACACCAACATATGACATTAGTGCCACCCCTGCCTCTCAGTCTAGCATCTCTGCCCATACCTAAAAATCACAGGCCCCTAAATCTCCTTGAGCACTAACACCATGTTTCCAAAGCATTCAAGACTCTCAATCATGTAGGCCTACATTTAACACAAAAATATTTCCTAATGCATTTCAACAGAGGAAATTATCAAGTAATTCCAAAACAAAATCTGAATTGGCAAACTATCCAATCTAATTAAGGAAATCAATCAAAAAATAAATAAACGGTGTATTATTTTAGGGACTAACATCACCGTACATTTGTTTGATATCACTGAACATTTTTGTAATCAGGTTGATGTTTTGTGTGTTCTCCTTTGGTACATTGTCTTCTTTTTCTTGATGCACAATTAGTGATTTCTAAAAAGCAGGAAAGGTTTTTTCACAAGACTTCATAGCTGACACTGCTGCCTTAATTTTAATCAGACTGTGAATGGCTTCCTGTGGTGAGTAACCCTGTCTTCACATCCTGTATGATGACTATCTGATTATTCAAGCATGACTCGATCATAATAATCAAATGGTTCTGAGTGAGTCTTTCTGTAAATCACAGCGACAGTAAGTTAAATTTAAATCATTATTTGGCTCATCTTTGTCATGGACAAATAACACCATTATCAACAATATGAAGCCATTAAACAACTATAAACTCTGTTCAACAGGACTTCAAATCCTACACTCATCTTACCTTCATCCAAAAACAGTTGGGACAGGGGGAAGCTTACAACTATTCTTCACCATCTCCTCTTACAACACTGCACGTGCATCCAGGGACTAAGAACATTAATTGTTGAAGATTCAAAGGAGGACTTTTTGGCTGTCTTGCGTGGATGCACATCTTGAGATCTTCAACAGTGCATGGTTTCTGCTGTCCAAGTTTGTACTCCTTATTGTGCTGTATATTTTTGATGGGAGACAGGTCTGGACTGCATGTTATGGTGGAGCACTGGAGTCAGGCATGGGAAAAAAGGGGAAGAAGATGTTTTTTTTTGTTGTACTTTGAGAAAAACAGTAAAAATTGCAAGACTACAGTCTAAATATTGAGAATAAAGTTCACTTATAATAGAAAGAAAATGTCAAAATGTAAAGACAAAAAAATTAAACGTTGAGAATAATGTTGAAACACATTCTTGAGAATAAAATTGACTTTTAAATTTCAGCTTTGCAGCTCTATTCTGGACCTTTTGACATTTTCTTGAAATTTGAGCTTTTCCTCAAAGTCCATAATGACAAAAAACTTCTCCTATCAGCATTTTTTTTTCTCATGCCCCTAAGGTATGACAGACACCAAGTAAAATGGCTTTACAAGTACTGTCACTAATTGTCCAGGAAACACCTTCATAATAAAAGCCATGACTTTGAACAATACACAGGAAAGGCTTCCATATATACATTTAATCTACAACATCAACAGGTGTCGCAGATCACAGTTGATCCATCAGTGAAACTCAGCAGAATGAGCTCTAATCTCCTGCTGCCTTTGAAAGTATGAACAGACATTTATGCCACCTGAGAGAACCACTCATCTCCTGCTGAAAATATGAGCATTCAGTTCATCGTCTACCAAAAATATGACTGCATTCAATAAATGTGTTCACTTAGCACATGCAGGAACAACACAGGCTGTTATAACTTATACAGAGTGTGTTTTGACATTTCCTACTGAAATAAGCAGGTATGTCTCTGAAAAAGACATGGCTTGGATGTTTTTTAAACTTAAATATACCTCTAGTATTAACCGTGCCTTCGTAGATTTGTAAGTTACCCATACCATGTGCACAAATATCCACCCCACCCAGTCACAGATGCTGGCTTCTGATCTTTCCATTGATAGTAATCTGGATGGTCCTTTCCCTCTTGGGTCCAAAGGACTTGACAGCAACAGTTTGAAATGAGGATCAGACCACAGCTCACTTTTATACTGTAGGCCAGCATCTGTGGCACAGTCTGATAGTGCACTCTGATAGAGTGCTCTGTTAGTAATCGGGAGGTTGTAGGTTCAAGCCCAGGTCTAGTTGTCCTTGGGCAAGAACCTTTGTTGCTCCAACTGCTGCGTCAGTGGTGTGTATGCAGGAGCATGAATGTGTTTGCTTATACTGATGAATAACTGACATAGAAACTCTGGACCATCAGTGAGTGAATGTGAGAGTGAACGAGTGTGAATGGTTAGATGTGACCTTCTAGTGTAAAGTATTAGTCAAAGGGACCAGAGGAGTACTATATACAGTGAGCTCAAGTCCATTACCATTTTTAGCATAGCTGTTGGCGGCGCTTACTGGTGTTGATGATATACGGCTTTTGATTCATGAAAAGCTGGACTGTTTGCCCACATGGTCTTCACGAAGGGGAGACCTTTGCCTTTTTGTTAATTTTGAACAACTGAGTCTTTTAGAAGTGCTTCTTTGTTCCTAATTAACACACTTGCCTGTGAGATGTACAAAGTGTTTCTTGAGCATTACCCTAAACTTCCCAGTCCTTTCTTGCCCTGTCACAAATCTTTTGCAACCTGTTGGAAGCACAAAATTCAGAAGGGGGTGTCTAGTCTAATCCACTTTATTTATATAGCATATTTAAAAAACAAAACAAAACAAAACAAAACAAAACAAAAAAACATTTCAGTCTACCAAAGTGCTGCACAGTGACTACCAAGCAGAAATAAAATAGATTAAATAAAATTGGGTACAATAAAGAAAGCAAACAATTAAAATCAAATTAAAAAATACAAATAAATCATTAAAATGTAAAAAAACCAAACTGTATAAAACACATAAAACAGGCAATAATTTGTTAAATAGAAAGCCAAGAGAATAAAGAAACACATAAAAGAGAGACCACACAACTCTCATGCTTAATTAAAAACCATTATAAAAGCAACATTATATACAGAATATTAAGATCATCAGTTATACATAAATTATACATTAGACATAAATGATGTGGTCTTTGTGCATAATAAATATGAAAATTACTTTCAGATAATGGTCTCAATTAAAATTTTACAGAGTGCCCTAACTCTTTTGGAATTAGGCTTTTTATGATCATTAAGGCATAATCAATGCCTGTGTTGTTGCATGCATCCTAATATTTGTCTGACTGATGGATATTATTGATTTCGGAGTGAATAAACAACAGGCTGCAAAATAATTACGGCAGATCAATTTCAATCCTCGTACTCCTCAGAGTTTGCAGGGTGTTTTAATCTCCATCAAACAGAAGATCAAAACAGCGTTAAATTCTAATGAGAAGTAATCCCGACAGTATCTTCTACAAAATCTAATGGGATAAATTCAATTTCATGAGCACACATTATCTCGCTTTCATTATTTGATGTAATTCATGCATGCAGAAATATCGTTCCTCGCCTTCAGAGCTCTGCTGTCTAGGCAGTGTGAGGGAAGTTGTGGCCCATGTACGGGAGTTAAATTAGAAAAATCAAGTCTGTGTAGCGCATTGTTAATTCAGGGTCACAAATGTTATATTCAGTCAAACTGAAATAAAAAAAAAGTTTTGAGATGTGACAGAAAGGACAGCTGTTACCTTTTAGGTTGTGTTAATCTGTTAATAGTAAATTATAACTTTTTTTAAAAAGGATGTTTACATACAATAAAATATTATAATCAAAACCTTTAAATTCTGGTAAGTACAGATTTTGTTATTTGAACACATCTGTGCTCAACTACAGTGTATTTGTTTACTTAGGACAGAGGAAGGATCAAAACCCTGCGCTTACATGCAAGATAGATCATGGACAACCTGTACCAGAGCATACCACCTCCTGTTCTTTTAAGGGCTTATTCAGTCAAGAGCAAAAAATACCAGTCTATCTTGCACGCTGTTACCCACAATACAAAGTATCAACAGGCCAGGGGTCATAGCAAACAGCCAGCCTCAGCAATACCAGCAGTAACATTGACTCTGTTACATCTGTATAACAATAAAGCAAATCAAACTCTGAAAATTAAAATTCAAGTTGTTACATGGATGTTGCACATTTCTCATGTGTGTTTTCAGTAGTGAAAATCATAAAAAACAAATGAATCACTCATTAGATTTCTTTAATTCCACAAATGGATGTTAATTTCGCGGAGCTAGCTGTTAGCTGAGCTACGATTTGCTTTTGTTTACATGACCAGAAATAGAGATCAGCTAAATTTGTATTGGGAGGTAAATCAATTGTCAGACTCGGACTTGGCAATTTATCCTGTTGTTTAAAGCTAAGATAGCTGACTGCTGGTGGTAGCTTAATAGCCTTTTAAGATACTTCTTTTAGTTTTAGTCATTTTTTTTGGTATAAAGGTAAATAAGCACTGACTGCAGATAATTACAATTTATTGAAAAGGCTTTTAAAAAATTAACACAGAGGCTCTTTTAAAGGATGCTCATTAAAGCTTGTAACATTAAAAGATTTAGAAATTGCAAAACTGTCACAAAGTACAATACTAAAAAGACTATTATTTACCCTAAAACAGGGTTGTTGAGCTTTTTGTCATTGGGCCCCAAATCTGTGCCTGGGAAATAAAATAAGGCAAAGTGCCTATGAATTGCAGAAGTCATTTAAAGCTGTTTTTTTTTTGTTTGTTTTTTTTAATTAATGTGATATTTTTTCAAGCTCTCTATAACCAATGTTTACAGGTTTTGTGAAACTGACTAAAACAAAATTCAGTTATTATGTAGTCTCAAACTGAAAATGCAACTTCTTCTGATTGTTTAATTCTGGGTCACATGTGTAATTTAGGTGGTGGTAGAGGGCTCCATGACCAAATGAGGACCATTGGTTTGGACATGCTTATGCTAGCTTAGCCAAGCATGAAGGTTAAAACTGGTATTCAACCACGAAACTTCTGTTAGCAAGGACGCAAATAAGTGTCAAAATTGTACACATTACATAAGTCAGAAATGTAAAGGTTATTGGAAACAATTATGGAGTACTGTTAGGCTACACTACAAGTGTTTATTGAGTTGTCCTTTAACTGGCAACAGATCAGGTACAAAGACACCATACCTCTGTGTCTGCCAAATCATGCAAAAACAAAATTTTCAACACAAATAAACAATTTATCTGGTTGTTTTGGTCTCAATTAATTTCTTTTTAATGCTTTTGTATTATTTGGCACAACAGGTCAAAAGAGTCTGAATGGAATATTAAGTATTGTCTTTGTTCAGGAGGAGCCATGAATCCGAGAGAGCCGTGGCAATCACATTAGCTGATAAACACAGAGGACAAGGAAGACGCCTACGAGTTCCCGTGGGAGAGCTTCCAATTAACACTCAAGCTTTCTCCCTGACAAGTCCGCTGGCTGGAGAATGTGAAGAGATGGAAAGACAGGCAGTAACAGAGAGGGAGAGAGCTCACATAAACATGTAGAAGGACAGCTTAATTTATCATAATTGTATATCTGTACTCTAGGAATAACGGTAATGAGACATGCAGTAAATGCACTGGGGACACCAAAGTTCTTTTTCCTCCACTCAGTAGTCCTTAATTAAATTATGCCTCTATCTTTATCATTTTGGAACTGGATTAAAATGGGGTTTCGTTAAATCAAACTAAACTCATACTTGTGGTTTGAACTAATATGCATTTTTGTCCCAGGACCAGGACTAAACATGAAATAGCTCCCAAAATCAGCACTACAATGTAGTTAATAAATATGAATGCAAAGGGCTTTTACTTTGAAGGGAAGCTTCAATAAGTCCAATGTAAAACCAATCAGTTTTCACCTTGGTAGCAATAAAAATAACCAATACTCCCTCCTGATTTTTATATTGCATGCGAGTGTTCCTCCATGTTTCTATAAGCCTAATTTTTAGCTTTGAAAATTGACTTTCTTGGGGGCAGGATTAATCTCAGTTTTCTGCACCAGAGGAGGGGGGAAACACCTCCTACCTCTGCACTCTTCAGAGGATCCCCCCAGCTCCGATAATTGCCATGAGCAGAGAGCATTTAAATAAAACATAGACTGTGGTGGTGCCACGCAACCAAGGGGCCAAAAAAGACTGCAGGGAGAAAAGGGGGATCAGTGTTTCTCATTGTGAAAAGGTCTAAAACAAGAGGAAGCATTTTTTTTTTTCTTTTCAGGGTCTTTGAGGGGTCAGGATGGGAACTGCTGTGTCAGAGTAGACCTACCCAGAGTACCTTTTGTCCAGCTGCATGAAGAAACCACATAGAGGAACTGTGATGTCTCAATGCCATAAAGACAACAGGAGAACAAACAAAAGGGCATTTTTAGGGTTGGGATGAAATACAATTTTTTTTTTCAGAAGGACCAATTTCAAATGAAAGTGAAATAGGAGTAGCAATATATCTTTCTTGGATTGGTAGGTTGCCGACTTTCACATAAACAACTAGAAAAGCACTCAGAGAGCACAGACCTCTGCCAAGCAGCTCAGTTCCAGCAGTGGCTTTTCCATAACCCCTGTAAAAGATACAATTCTGGATCACCAGATCCAGAATAGTGCCAGGATCCAGACCAAACTCAACACATACATGGAGGTTGTTATGCTGTATGAGTACAAGTTTTGGGAACATCATTTAATATTTGGATTTTATATAAATTATTGAATGTCGTGGGTGGCACGGTGGCGCAGCAGGTAGTACGCATGCTTCACAGCAAGGTTCAATACCCGGGTCGGGCAGGTTGGATCTCTGGGTCGGGCAGGGCCTTTCTGTGTGAAGTTTGCATGTTCTTCCTGTACATGCGTGGGTTCTCTCCGGGCACACTGGCTTCCTCCCACTGATCAAAAACATGCTCATTAGGTTAATTGGTGACTCTAAATTGTCCTTAGGTATGAGTGTGAGCGTGAATGGTTGTCTGTCTCTCTATGTTGCCCTGCGATCGGCTGGCGACCAGTTCAGGGTGTACCCCGCCTCTCGTCCAATGATAGCTGGGATAGACTCCAGCCCCCCCGCAACCCTGAAAGGGATAGTCGGTATAGAAAATGAAGGGAAAAAAAGGAAAAAATGAATGAATGAATGTTATCAATGGGATTTCCTATTAAAAGGTTAAATGTTTTTTTGTGACATCAATCTGGATTGGATCCAGATTAAATTTCCCCTGATGACAGAGGCATGGACCCCATATTATCCTGTAAAACTGGAAGCAAATCCATTGAGAAGTGGCAGAGATATGATTTATTTTTTAAAGCCCTCCCAATGTTAACCTATGGGATGTTTTGAAATTTTGGGATTTTTTTTTTAATCCAGACCAATATCTTTATCACCACCAAAATTTAACTACACCTCTGGTAAAATTTTCTATGTAAATCCACCCAGTATTTTTTCTGTAATCTTGCTAACAGACAAACAAACAGACAGACCCTGGCGAAAACATAACCTCCTTGGCCGACGTAAAAATTACATCATAAAACAATGATTTCTGTAACTTTAGCACTAAAACACTTTTTCCTACCCTCATATTGTAGAAGTTATCACATTTTGGGGCACTTTTAAATAGATCGACACCAACCCACTGGAGCTCCAGCAGCAGTCTACATTGTTAGCTCATAACGGATATAAACAGCATGCTACAAGACAATTTCGTGAAAAAGTCAACACTGCAATATATCCACATGTGGACAGCGTACAATACTATCGATGAGACTGATTTCAAATAATAAGAACAGCCTTAAGTTGTCATTTTAGGTAATTTTTCACTGCTTTACTGACTGTTTACGCACTAAGCAGCCATGAGTTGATGAACTCGGGGTCCGTGAGAGATGTCCCAGTAGGACCTCTGACTTTTAAGGGCATTCTAGATGGCATTTTGGATGTCAGAATTACCGACTTCCAACGTAAAGAGAATGCACCAAGAGACACACTAATTAGAATTTTAAGGACATGGATCAAACACCAGACTGTGAAGCCTCATCTTCAGCCTTTGCTTATAAACACAATTGATGAAGAATGCTTTGAGGGATTTCCTTAAGACTTGACACAGGGAACACTGATTTGATTTTGAAAGTTACAGGCCAGAATTTAAGGTCACAAAATATGTGTTTTATCCCTTGCATATAAACAAATGTCTCTCGATGCCTTGAGAGATTTCTGTCAAACTGCTCCAGTGTCATGTCAGACTCAAGGATGCACTGCTAAAGTCAAAGGCCAAAATCATGGATATGCAGATTCATCAATTGCCTGTGAATGTGATATCTCAAGAATACTTTTTGTGTTTTCTGTCAAACTTTGTAAAAATATCATTTCTTTCTAATGGTTGAACTGGTTGTATTCAGAAGGTGAAAGGTCTTTGGGCCTCTTGTTCATCTCTTGCTTTTGAGCACGATATCTCAAAACAGAATTTAGAAATTCCAGTCATAATTTGCACATACAGTATGTCAAAAAAGACTGATGGATAAAGTGATACGATTTGTGTTCTTCTCTGTCTAGCACTTGTTTACCTCCGCCAGGCACCCGCTCTTGTAAGTCCTGTTTTCTTTTGATGAAATGAGCACTTCTATTGTCAATAGTGAGAATGTCAGCTGCCCTGATAATGCTATGATCTTTTGTTTTATGCACCATTATTTGTTGCTCAAGTGATGCAATGGACCAAACACCCTCCGTCACAAAACAGTTACAAATCGACACTTCAGCTCCTCTTTGCACACACCCGGCTGCTCGTGGCTCCACTGCATTTCGAGGGACTCAACTCATACTCCCACTGTTCAGCATTATTCCCACAAAGGCTGATGTTACTGGGGCAGACAGCAGCCTTTTCAGTGCTGTCAAACATAGAAAGGCCACGGCTACTGCAAAGCTGCCTCTAATGCAGCAGGGTCAGCTACGTGGACGCACAAGAAAATACTCGAGCCAAAATCTGCAGACAGAAAAAAAAACCTCTCCTGGTTCAAATAGAAATCTGGCCTTTCATTTCCGTGAGACATTTTCACTCTGAGGTCATTTTAGCAAAATAAATCTTCCCCAATCAGCAGTTGTATTCTATGCTTCACAACAAATTATAGCTTTCCCTGCATGCACAGACGATCATGTTTTTCCTCTGTCCATTACAAGCAAACCACTCACTCTGTTGCAACCCGAGAGGAAAAAACATGCCACTATCTGGATGCCAGAGATTTTTTTTCTTGCAAGAGCGTCAGAAACCACAAATGTGAAAGCTTTCATGAACAGGGATGTGAGTGGAAGCGATAAACAACAGTGCAGTTTCAACACAAAGACTTAAAATACACCCTAACTCAGAGAGAAATGTGAGTTCCTTGCTCAAAGGTGTTTTGTCTTTGGCATCCTACATTAATTTAAGACTGGGATAAAGCAGCCTCCTCCCTAAACCGTCACAAAATACAAGACCAAATGTTGATGAGTGAAATCCCACCCCCACTCCGCCCCCTGAAGAAGCAGGATGACTTGATAAACTGAGGTGTTAATGTATTCCAGCATGGAGAACGATGAAGCACACTGTGTGCACTGATGTGACATTAATGACAGAAATGGGACTGTCAAGTTGCACATGCACCCACACACACAGATGCACACTCACATTTCTGAGGCCCCGCAGGGCGATATATTCTCCAACCACCAAGCAGCTTGCTGTGCGTTATCGAACAGTTTGGCCTGCATGCCGGGGGAACTCCTGCAGGGGTGCAGTTTGTCTGTTAGTGATGCTGACAGGACAGAGCAAGCACGACTGACACCTTGTCAGTTTCCTTCAGTCAGCTGGAACCTCATGTTTTTAATCAGGCTCATCAACAACTTGTCAGGGCCCGTGTTTGTCTGTTAGGGAAAAAAAATGGTAGTTAGTGGATTAGTGCAGAAAGTCCATTATGCTCGGAGAAGACAATAAACAATGAACTCAAGAAATGAAAGTGTCAGTTATGAGCAAAAAAGCCACATTTATGATAACCATGTCACTTCTGAATAATTTACAAATCACTGGAATCACCTCAATACAACGGGGGGTGGGTGGGTGGGGGGAATTATTATTTGAAGTTGAAGGCAGTGACAGATTGGCTTAAGTTTTCAAAATCTGAAACTTTTCCTTAAAGAATGTTCAGCCTAGATTCACCAATGCAATCAATACACCAGTAGAAAATGCTGAGCCATGCATAGTCATAGGTGCACATTTAGTCACCACCTTCATCCATTCCACACAGAGAGAGTTTGAGAGCATACCCCTGCAATTTAGTAGTAATATACTTCTTCTTGTGTTTGTTTACACCGTTTGATTTATGCTCCATGCCTTTTTTCTGGTTTTGGTGTACATCTGTGACAGCGAGATGTCACCACTTGTAGGCCTGGCACATATATACTACAGCATTTTCAGTGTTTTAGTGTGGACGGACACATTGCTTGAAATGATGACGTGTTTACAGAACTGTTTGAAAAAGAAAAAGAACATTTTTTTGTGTGGACAGGGCCTCAAAAACCATATTGTTAAGCGGCAAAGGTGCTGAGTCCACAAGGCAAACCCAGAAACTAACTGCGAACTCACACATGGTTCACTTGCCCCGTACCAGACCGTGCAAAACTGCCGTCCCTCGTCAGTCCTCCACTGGCCTGAACTCACACTGCTTTGGCCACAACCGGGCTTCACTGTGGTAATATCCTGTGTCCTCATGACCTCAGTTGGGATCAGCAAAGAGTGAACTAAAGAGTGACTAAAACTTTTGTGTTTTTTTGGCTTACTTTGAGTTATTTTGATTAAGTCCAGACCTTTAATACTCTGTTGTTGTCTAAAGTTATGCTGTTAGGAGCAGCTGCAATGCCATCATGTTGCACATCCATTTCTGTCCATGAGCACAGTCCAAATCTTCCCAGCCAAGGTGGTGGGTAGATTGAAGAGTTCATCAGCCAAGCATATTTTTTTTGTCCGCTATATGATAAACTGCATTTTTGTGTCATATGCACATGTCTCAGTGCATTTTATTAGTTTGGTATCACATTCAACAGCTTTGAACAATATAAAGGAAATAGAGAAATTTCAGAAATTGTATTTACTCAGTGTGCAGTTGAACACGACTGTTTGGGCGATGACGACGACAGACATTTACCCACCACCAAGTCCTGACAGTCAGCCACACAGTGAAATTTGAGCAGGACCAACCAGACCACTATGAGCTGACAGTAACAATGACCTCATCTTATTTATTTGATACTTGTCAGATGTAAATCAGAATCAGAATCAGCTTTATTGTACTTGTATGTTAGACATACAAGGAATTTGACGCCAGACTACTTCACTTTCTAAGTACAGACTAGATACACACAGAGTGTACACATATACAAAGAGAACAGAAGCAGAAAAACGAAAAGCAGGAACTAAACTTTTAAATAAAAAATTAAAATTAAGGTAAAGAATAGGAATATAATATGTGCAATATGTACAAGATAAAAAACAAGAAACAAGTGAAACAAACAACAACAAACAAGAAACAAAGTGCACAGGTGCACGCACCCTGTTGGACCCTGTGCATGACAAACATGTTAGAGACTGGAAAGTTCATGGAGCTCACACCACACAAACTGAACTTAGTGGGTGAAATGAGCATGGCACAGAGTGCCTGTAGTGGAAGTACCAGGAATACCAGAAACTGAAAAAAGAACAGCACAGCTGCACAAAACTAGACTTTGTGGATTTTTCTTGACTCAATATAAATGATCACACTTAAAGCTTTTTCACTCTGAAAATATGGAGCCCTTAAAACAGACTCCATCTTATACTCCAGTGTGACTTTAGTCTATATTTTTACAGTATCTGTCTCTTTGTCAGTTATTAAGCATTGGTTCCCAAGGTGGGGGTTGGGAAGCCCTTGGGGCTGATCTTACACTGAGGGGTGTGTGTGGGTGTGTGTGCGTGTGTGGGGTTGGGGATGGGGGATTGCAAGATGCCTTTAAAAAACATAGAAAACTCGAAAGCACTCAGAGAGCGCAAACCTCCGCCAAGCAGCTTCGGTCCACTTTGGCGAAAATGGTCCTTTCTGGCAATGTTAAAGAATCTTTAAAAATAATTCCTGGATCCAGACGGTGATCCGGATCACCCCGAAAATTTGATCATTTCTTAACAGCAGTTTTGTTGTATTTATGCCAGTGATAGGAAAGGCCAGTTTGCAAGTGTGTAAGACTGAGAGCAACATTATGTTTTAACCACCTCCGTGGTCAATAGGGGTACTCAGTGTTGGGCCCTGCTATTATGGGGGTTGCATACTGAACAATTTGGAAACCTTCTTGTTGAGAGCATGTCTCAGTGTCTCCATGTGTGGTCCTAGAGCATTGACACATAACATTTAAAACTGTGAACAGGAACAGGAGGATATAAACTCTGGTTAACAGTTGAGGACACATTAGGACACTCAGAGGGAGGCCATATGTACACGATTCAAAATTAGGGAACTGGTTTAATGAGCTAATATGTATATAATCTTTAACAGTTTTCAAAAGCACTGATATTACAATGATCACACACACACTCACAGATCTTCTATACAGCCTGATTCTGGAGTCGGGGCACAAACACATTAGTATTTAGACCACAGTCTTCCTGTGACCACAGATTCACAAACCCACAAACACACACTCAGGCCAAGTCTGTTGTTTGTTTCATCTCCCATTTCAGAGACATGCTGTCATCAGGAGCACATCAATTCATTGTAGCTGTCAAACCCGTCCTCCTTAGGGGCATCCTGCTGCTGTGACGCCTGCATACATATATCACTCCTCATGTTGGCTTTGCTACTTAAAAAAATTTTCACCCATGAAGCAGACAGAAGTAGTTGATTTTCTCATAATTTTAGAATGTTGGTTTAATCAGCAGCACCTGTATTTTATCACAGTATGATCTTCTTTTGCACTGCTGTGTAACTCTCTAACTCAATTCAGTCTGGGAATCAACTTCAAATATAAAAAAAATAAATCTATGTACATGAAGAGAACAGGAATAAATCCACCTTGAGAGAATTTAAAGTAAAATATTTACCAAACTAATATTTTATTAAAAGTTCAGTTCTCTGAAAGAGGGAGGTATTAATTGATTAACTGGTTATATCTGTCAAATCCTTACATGTATCAATAAACATATTTATTAGAAAAATATATAAAAATGTTTAGTAAAATAAACTTGAATAAACTGAGGATACCCCGGTCATTGCATTCAAAAAAATTGTACCTTAACCCTCATTTCCCCTTCAAAATGTTGCTCTTTGCATAATGAATCTCAAAAGTGGACGTGTCTAAAATGCCAATTCTTATATTCCTTATTTATTTTTTCTTTGCTTATCAGACATTTTCACAGATTTTAGTCATTAAAAAAAAGTAAAATTTGTTTTTAGATGTTTAACCCTATGATATGCCAGTTGTTGTGCAGCATGCCACTGTTAAAATTAGAAAATTACACAAAAGTATTCCCACAAACATTATTTCACATAAACAAAAAGCCAGAGACACTTTTTGTTTCAATCACACAGTCTATATCTAGGATGCATCACTAATTTAAACAAAACTGATTTCACATTTTTATTTGTTTTGTGCTGTACCAGCGTAAAGCAAAATCGCTGTTTAAACTCACTGCTGGGCTCTCATAGAGCTGCTTGTCTTGGCCTCAGGATAATCAAAAAAAGGAAATGGTGCCATCTGCCAATTGAAGCCTGGCCTGCAAACTGAAAACATTTTATTAGACATTACATGTTTATTTCCTGCAGGGCTGTAAGACCAAATGTTACAAGCACCACAGGCCTACTATAAAATATAGAGTTCCAATAACATGCCACATTAATTCATATTGGCAAGTTAACCCTTAAAGGCCACATATTTTATTTCTTTTCAACAAGTTCACAGTGTTCCTGGATGCCCCAATAAAATATTGTTGAAGCTTCTTGCCTAAAAACGCTCTCAGATACTTTGGCATGCATTTATATGCATGTCAAAGTATCTGAAGCCCTGAATCTTGCTTTAGTTTTCCATTGCTATGCTTAAATGTTTACTGTGGCTACACAGACATGCCTGGATATGTTCCCTCCACTGTGGGCTGAACAAACACCTGGCTTGAGGAGTTTCTGCAATCTGCAGAATGTGGCATATCTCCCAATAACACCACTAGGTAAAATTTTCAACTGGACTGTTTGAGTGCTTTTTTTTATATGAAGCAAATGAGAGAGAGTGGTGGGATTTTCCTCATGTTGGGTGTGGTTTGTGGGCAGACCATGGACACAATGTCTTTGTATGTTAAAACTATTTAAAAGAGTATTTTGCACAATACAGAATCCTTAAAACAAAACACTCATGTGACATTGGGATTAATTATCTTGAATCCTGTATTTAGCTCATTGAATAAATCATTAGTATTTCCATTTGTGTTAAACAGTATAAATGTTGGTGTGATGTATTCCAGCGACAGGTACATATTTGTTTATTTCATTCGATTTAACTGTCGTTATTAGTTTTAGAGTAACCCACAATCAAGGTTTTAGGCCAAAAACCCATGTGTAATCATGTGAAATTAAACACATGCTCACGGGCTAAATCCCTGAATAAGACAATGGAGTGACACATGGCCGCTTCCCTTCCATGTCACTTAATAGAAACACAATGAAGAGTGTCAGCAGTGTCAGCAGCGGGGCGTAGAGTAAGCTGACAGACAGGCCGTGTCAGGAGGCAGTGATGGTGTCAGCTCTCTGAATGTGTTCGACATATCCCCTCCTGTGACTGACAAGCACACCCAATTAACCTACAGCACCAACACAGAGAGGAAAAAACACTCATATGTACACCTGCTCTCTCTGTCCCTCTCACACAAACACTCAGCAGATGAGTTTGTGGCAGCTGTGAAGCTTTGTCTTTATTCATTCAGTGCTAATTGACCTTGTTTTACGGAGCCAAAGCCCGGTTCAAGAGACCGCACTGTTCAGTTCCTATTTGTGTGCAGTCATGTAAATAGCTGCAGGCAATAAAGTATTAAAATCAATCTTGAAAATGCCTTCTTGAATATTTGCCAAGGTTGTCTTTCTATAGTCTGTTTCCCTGTTTGTTACATTTCTCAACAACTTCAAGGGAAAACATAAAAGTCAGCAGAATACAGATTTTTATTAACTTCTGAATATTTCATGAATGCAGTGGTTTGAATGTGCGTCACTCTGGGTCCCTCTAGTGTGCTGAAAGACACATGTATACAAGATTTAGGACTCAGCACCCCTCCCATCACTATATATTTCCAAACACTCAAGAAAATGTAAACCACAGTGAAGAAGCAGGATTTTGACCTTGCACTGTGATTTACATACCCCAAGTATACCCTCCAAGTCCCATCCAATGAAGATACACATAGCACATAGCATCCCGAAAGCAGACACATCAGTAAAGTGCCCTAAAACATATATTCATAATAATTTTCACCTTCACTGCATCACATTTTTAACCAGGTTTAGTCTTGTTCATAAATAAGAAATATATTTTTTGAAACGCAGGGCAGTTTTAATAAATGATTTATCAACATTTTTTATCATAACACAAAAAAATGAATTATTTCTCATGTACAAATGGTTGAAGAAAAACTTTTTTTAATTTACACAGTCTAGAATGCATCATTGATTATAGGGAATTTTGGTTTATTGTGCCGTGTCTACTAAAGGAAAAAAAATGTCACACTTAGCACCTTCAGCCCTAACTGTCGACACAGAAAAATCATTGTTTTCAAATGAAATGCCAAAATAAATATAAACTTATTTTAATTTACACAGTCTAGGATGCATCACTGATTATACGACACATTGATTTAGGTGCATTTTGATTAATTTTGTGAATCTATTAAAAAAAGAAAGTCACACTTCGCCAATTAAGCTAAGTGGACATGTAAAAATAACTGCATAAAAAAAAACGTATTAATTTTACACACTGCTGGATGCATAATTGAATATCAGAAAAACTGACTGAGGAACATTTTGATAATTCGTGCTTTGTGTACTAAAGGGGGAAAAAAGTCACACTTAGCCCATTAAGCCCCAAAATTGGACACATTAAAATAACTGCAATAAATTAAAAAATGGATTTGAATTTACAAAGTCTGGGAAGCATCATTGGTTAAATGATAAATACATTTAGGCATATTTTTAATGTTGTGCTGTGTCTATTAATGGAAAAAAAAGGTCTCACTTAGCCCCTTAAGCCCCAAAATGGACGCATAAAAATAACTGCAATAGAATTCGTATATACTGATATTGATTTCTACTTCAATTGCATTAATTATATTTACCCACTTCAGTTCTTTTGAAAATAAGAATAAACATATATTTATTTTAAGATTTTAAATCCTGTATAGGCCAGTTTTTGGAAAGTATTCCCCCGATATGATTAATGACCAAGCTGGCCTTCAGGTTGAAGCCTTGAGGCCCCACTAAAGACTTTGTAGTCAGATATCTGAGCAATAATTGAGCTGATTATCTATGGTAATATCTCACTGACTGAACACAACTGTGTTATGTCATTGTTTGGCCAAAAATGAAAAAAAAAAAAAAAAAGCTTATTCACTAAAATCATAAATATTGATTAAAAACCTTTCAAGTCCAATCACCAATGTAGAAGGTGACCAATAGCACTGTTTAATGAGGAAAACAATGAAAATCATGAAAAATGGGGATAAGAGGTAAATCATGGCTTGACAGCGATGACTTACCTGTTCATGTGAAGAAGTGAAACATTGATTTATCATCATTACTAACATGTGAAATACTATGTTCCATTGTTCTCTTGAATATGGAAAAAGAACTATACAAAAAATGATGATTTCCAATGAAGAACATACTGAAATGCTTTTTTTTTCTAATTAGCACAGTCTGGGTCATGTTTAATGATTACCCACAAAATTGATTTGAGTCTTTTTTCTTTTAACCCTGTGTCAGCTCACGGAAATATTGTCTCCATCAAATTCCAGTTAGTCACAATGAAGACTGCATGTTTTTATCTTTGGGGGCTGAAGTGAGAAAGTGGGCCTATCTGCAGCAAATTTGTTAAGAAAAGATGCTGGCCTAAAAATTAAAAGCATTCTGTAATAAATTTAATTTCTTTATGCATCTGTAACCGTATGATCAAAATCAGGTGTATGATGGGCTTGAATGTGATTGTTTTGGCCTCAATGGATTTAGAGTGATTTTGATTTCACAGAGCATTTTAGGACCATCATAACAGAGGACATGCAGATCAGAAAATTGAAAATAAAACTGAATAAAATTCCTACCAATATTGCAATGCAAGAAAGATTGTGGATTGAGTAAAAAAAAAAAACATCTTTAAACAAAAATGTAAATGTCTGGACTATTGGGGCCTGAGAGCTGTTGTGTCTCTGGACCGTTTTAATGCCATGATTTTATTTTTCTCTGTCTAAATGTCTTCAAAATGATTTTAAATTGTTATTAATGTAATCAGGGCTTATTTGTTAGGGACAAATACAATACACATCCACAAACTGGGAACAGCAATCCTAAGTATCATGGTGTTCATAATTAATGCCATTTTGCAACATCTCTCACTAGAGGGGCTTCTTGGAGGATATGACCATGACTTTAAGAGGGGGTAACATTATGATACAGTTTGATCTGATCCATGTGCTCATCACAGCAGTCTTTACTAAGTGCAATTCTGGCCACCAGATGGCAATCAAGCTAAAGACAGATAAACTCAGAGCATCACTTCATGTGAAAACACAAAGAGTTTTTTGGTTTTATGGAAACATAACTAACAAGTTAAAGGTCATTGCTATCCGCAAACTCATCAGTCTTTCAGTTTATATCACAAGCAGTTCGTATCTCTAGTAAGAATTAATGGCTTAAGGTATTCTTTTTAAACACATATCCATTTCCAAAAGGTTGAGATATAAGTGTATATATGTAGAGCTAATAAGTAATGGCTCATCATCATTTCTTAGAAAAAAACAACACTCCAAAGAAGCTCATCAACACACAAAAGTAATATCAACTGCTAAAATCCCCTAAAGTTGTTTTTAAGAAAGTCAATTATGATTAATAATAAATTATAAACCTTGTCTGTCTTAACATCTTCTCCTTCTTTTACCTCTAATCAAAAGTTCAGACTGTCAACTCTTTTTCTTTTGATCCAGAATATAACTACTAATTAACTTTATTTCTATATTTCATATCTTTTGTATAATTTTCTAATATTGTATATGTGAATGCACATAGCTCAGGTATTTGCTCATTGTTATATGTCTTTTGACACACAGGAGCATTAGGTTCGGGCATGAGAATTTTTTTTTTATTATTATGCATTTTAAGTCAAAAGTAAGGGTGATCAAGATCCATTTGAACTTGTCAGAATAAAATAGATATGATGCGAGAAATGTTAAAATATCAAGAAGAAGTTTAATGAGACCAACATTTCATAAACAAAGTTGAAATGTTGAGGGAAGAAAACTTGAAGCGCCATGTTGTTAAACAGAGTATTACATCACTCCCTAACATTCTCATTAGCTCTTTAATTGAATCAATATTTTTGTCCGATCCTCTGGCAAAGAGGGGCACCCCTTACATCTATAATACATCAATAAAATTCAAACTGAAATGTCGACATAAACCATTTCAAAGCATCATCGGCAGAGGATTTGGGAGTACGGATTTCTTGCTGTGAGGCAAGAAGGTCCCTGTTCGATCCTTGGGTTGGTCAGGGCCTTTCTGTGTGGAAGAAATTGCTCATAAGTATAAGTGTGAGCATGAACTTTTGTCTGTCTCTCAATGTGGCCCTGAAATTGGCTGGCAACTGTTTCAGGGTGTACCCTGTCTCTCACCCAATGTCAGCTGGGATATGCTCCACCCCTCGCAACCCCGAAAAGGATAAGCAGAATAGATCATGGATGGATGGTTTCTAATGGATCATGGGAAAAAAGCCCAAATTTTTGTGCCAGGCATGGAGTTTGACAACTTAAGGTCCTTCATAGACTTCATATCACAAAGGAGAAACTTAAAAATGTAAGAACTTAAACATTTTGGATATCTTTAAAGTGCTTTCAGAGGTGCTGGTTAAAACCCATTAACTCTGAGCAGCTCTCTTTAGAATTACTGTGCTAAACATCTTACAGCAGAATATGATATCCTTTGTAACCCTTCTGGCTCGGACACTCTGTTAACCTGGCAGAACACACAGGCCCCACCACAGCCTGTCCTCTTAAGAGGTGTTATGTATCCTTCAGCTGAAAAAGATCAAATTTCTCTGAGAGAGTGTGAAGGAACATTTGACCAAACCTGGGAATCCTGCTGAAAATAATCTAGGAAGGCTGTGCCAGTAACCTTCTCAAACTGCATGGCAAATCTGCATGGACAAATTAACACTATCAGAGTTAAAGTGCTGTTTTTACTCTTTTTAGGAGAGTTACTGTAACTCTCATCAAGGGTAATTGTTGACTCTTTTGGGGCTAAAATTTAAAACTTTGTAACACTAAACATTGTGACTTACCATCAACACTTCTATGTAGTACAAGGAATGCTCTCAGAATTTCAAACTACTTCAGTATGACCTCTTTACATTGCAAAGTGTAAACATCACTGTATTTGTTTACTATATATTCCTTGGGAAAATTAACTGGGAAAAAGTTACCGTTTGGTCAGAAGACATGGATAAAAATTACTCTGCAAGTGTCACTTACAGATTCAGAGTTAAATATCCTACAGTGAAATCTAGATTTAATTTACTGAAACATCACTGGAATTTGACACAAACTCTTCTTCAACAGAGAGTAAATTTTCAGGGATTTGTCCTCCTCCTCTGATTACTCTGCGCTAACTAAAATTTTGCCTACACAAAAATTTGAACTCTTCTTGATTTTTTTGTGTAGTTACAGCAGTGGTTATGGCCTTTATTTATTGATTTTGACATATTAATTTTAAAATATTCAATGGGGTAAGGAAAGGGCATGGAAAGGGGACAATAATTGTAAATGTAAAGATGATCTACATGATTATATTTGTTTATATCGTTACATTTTCTGTCTGCATGTGAACAACATGTCTATATATTTGTATTTTAATCTTAATGTGCTGGTGTTAAGATTGTACCACCAGTTGGAGATACATTTGTATATGAATGTAATTATTTACCTTTAAGCGCTTTTTATTCTTTTTTCCCCTTGTATATTTACTACCATTACCATGTATTTTTTAATTTGACTTTATACACACACATCATACATATGTATATCATCCACTATGTTATATTTTTTATCCAATCCTTTGTCTCTTTTTCAAATTCAGTTGTAAGTTTAAAACATTAAATCAAAGTTAAGAGGAATAAAAAAATAAAAAAATAGACAAAATGCAGTTTTCTGTACATGTCTTGACCCCTCCCCCATCAGTGCAACTTTTTTCTTAAAGTAGCCAAGTATAAATTACCTTCTTGCTTTATTATCTAATTTTTCCACCTGACTTAAATTTTCTTTTGTAGTTTATATGTTCTTAGTGTTCAAAATGTTTTGTTTGTAACCCCCAAGACCTCTTTTAATTGCTGTCTTGTGTATGAACAGTGCCCAAGAAATAATTACCCTCACTTGCAGTTTGGCGCCCTTCCAATGCTGACGTCATTACGGTGGTATAAACGTCACAGCACGTACGCCGTTCCGCGGAGGCTGACCCTGCAATGAAATGTTCCCTAATAGTCGGAGTTTCTAGTGCTTCCATCGATTTTAGGGTTTGAGTGATAAGCAAAGACTTTGCCCTTGATAACAAAAAGTGCGGCACTGCATATGTTTCGTTAAAGACAGGGACGACATAGGCAGCAACGAATCGTGTCAATCCAATTCACTTTAAAATTAACAGATGAGCCAAAATGATTTGCAGACCGGTTTGAATAAACAGAAAAATTCTGACAGTCAAACAAGCTCCTCTTGGTTCTACCACTGCTCGTTATAATATGAGTTCATTTCGATTTTCTACCAGGCTTTTCGGGTTATTTTCAATTCAACAGAGCGTTCTTGCAAATACTACTCGCCGCAAACATTTTTTCCGATTGTTCCACCATCGCATGAAGGCAGCGCATGTCCACAGGTGCTCAGGGTCCATGTCTGTGTTCGGCCAATAAAGCAGGAAGTTATCTGCACAGAAACATGGATAAACTACAACAAATGAAGGACGCCGTCCAGCTGTGTATAGACAAACACAAGGACGAGCTGTACAGTTTAAGTCGGGACATTTGGAGTCGACCAGAGCTGGCCGGAGAGGAGACGCATGCGCACGACAGACTGGTCAGTTTCTTCTCCCGGGATCCGGCATGGACGGTGGAGAGTCAGTACAAACTACAGACAGCTTTTCGTGCTCAGTTTGGCACGGTGGGTGTCAGAGAGGGGGATCCGGTGGTTAACGTCGGGTTTCTGTGCGAGTATGACGCGCTGCCGGGTATCGGGCACGCCTGCGGGCACAACTTGATAGCAGAGGTGGGGGCTGCTGCTGCTCTGGGGCTGAAAGCTGCTCTGGAGAGCCAGACTGAACTACATGTTCCAGTGAAGGTAACCAGGAAACTGAAGGCTTACTTTTAGAAATAACGTATTAATCACATCAACAACTTTTAGTGAAGTCCCATGATAACCTCACTGAAAACAAAAATGCCCCACATAATACATTGGGGTTGTCTTACTGAAATACACCAGAGAAAGCTGAGATAGTCAAGTCAAGTAACAAAAAAGTCACATTATAAATGTAATGGGTTCAGGACAGGGGTGGGAGAAAAATACCACATATTTAAGGAAAATGGGGGTCCTCTAAATACTTCAAATTTTACATTTAATTAAGAAAAGTAAGCATGTCCAGCAACAACCTGTTTAACCCAACCAATTGTCATGTTTTAGTTGACAAGAATGGTCAAATGAGTGCCCTTTGTGAATGCTGAAAAACCATATAGTAAAAATTTCCTCTGGTCTGTGCTTTTTTGTTACTTCACTGTTAATTTAATGGTTAATTTTCTTAATTTAAAAGAGCTTTCTTGTAAATTTAACAAGGAATCTTCAGCTTTATTGTAAATAAGCCTAAGCAACAGTGTTAAAAATAAGCAAAAATCCAACTGTACCAATGTACCATGGAGGTTGTAGGAACACTATGACAAGGTACATAATAATTTCTTTTCCAAAAATACTGTATTTAGAAAAAATATGTTCCAGCATAGGTATGACAGGAAAAAAAATGTTGCAGTCCAGAACGCATCACAATATTAAGTTCATGATTGGACTGGGAAATGTGGACCAAAAGTAAAATGTGTTTCCTGTAAGTACAAATTATGTATTTATTAGCTGAATTTAATGTAAATCTCCAAATGTTTTTTGGATATTTACATTAAATTCAAGAAAAGAATTTCAAGATAAAATCAAGGAAAAAATTAATTATAAAAACACTAAAAAGGAAAACCCCAAATGAATACATGGAGCCCCATGTGCTGGTTAAAAGAGCATTGCTGTACATATTTTTGTCTATTTAAAATTGCATGTATTTGTGCCAAATTGTGAGCTACTGTTACATTTACATATAAAGGTTTTCACATTTTAAGGTATGTAACACAGAATTATGATGACAGTGAGCACCACAATTCTGTGCACATTCTAAGTTGATAGTAATGTGAAATAACTGAGTCACACTTTTTAAAACAGATAACAGTACTTGGGACTCCTGCAGAGGAGGATATAGGAGGAAAAATCGATCTGATTAAGGCAGGGGCTTTCTCTGACCTCGACCTTGTCTTCATGGCTCACCCAGCTCAGCAAGACGCCTCATTCCTGCCCTGCGTTGCACTCGATGAGCAAGTTCCTGTTTACTTCACATTGTGAATGGATTTTCTCTCCCTTACAGCCAATAACCTTTAACCTGCTGTGTTTATGTTTCACAGGATGTCAGTAAAGTACCATGGGAAAGCATCTCATGCCTCTGCGTACCCCTGGGAGGGTGTGAACGCGCTGGACGCTGCTGTGCTCGCCTACAACAACCTGTCTGCTCTCAGGCAGCAGCTAAAGCCAGAGTGGAGGCTTCATGGTGAGGAGCAGGGAGAAGCTGTGATTGGCTAAGCTTAAATCTGTTTTTTTTTTTAAAGAAAAAGTCACTTTATAAGACGTGTAAGAATACCTTTCAGTCAGAATTGGTTCCTATTTGAATCAGGTAGATTTTTTTTGCACATGGAACATATTGTATGCATTTATAGTTTAATGTATGTCCAACTTACAACCAATAGCATACTCTTTTTATAACCAGCTGAGACACTACCTACTGTTGTGATCTGTTGTTCCACAGCAATAACACCTTGCAATAGATAGAGTAGTGCAGGACTAAGTCCAAAAAAGTGGAAGTGAGTTAGAGCACCTCACCTTATTGAAACAGTGCCACAGCGAATGTGTGGGTGTAATCAAAGCTAAAGGCGGTCCAATGATATATTAGAGTGTGTGACCTTTTTTTTTTTTTTGGTGGCGACTTTTTTTTTTTTTGGCCAGGCAGTGTATGCCGGAAACATGGTCGTTGCTCTTGAGTTAAACTGCCGTGTTGTAGTTCCTCAGAAGCTTGATTATAGCTTTTCACTCTTGTCGATCATGTTCAAGCTTAAGAAAAATGGTAAAAGTTAGGTTTGTTTGTGAAGATTATCATGATGAAGTGAAAGTGTAAGTTTCATACATTTTGGTTGTCACAGACCTTATTATCAGCAGTGATTCAAGAGCACAGTGAAAAATCCCAAAGGCTCTCAATGGAGAGCTATCTCAATGCTAGATTCCTGGTTTGCTTACAAAAATATGTCATCCCTGCACCACTCTATATGTATTGAGCGCAGAGAGCTGTATGAAGGGAAGGCTGCATACAGAAAAAGGACATTGGGGCCTCTCTGATGCGCCTCACCTTTACTATATTTAAGTGTATACCTGTACCAGGCAAGTGAAGGTTAAGCTATGTTAAGTGATTGAGTATGTTGAAAGAAAAATGAACATCCTTTTTTGCAGCTGAGAGCCAATTATTTTTAACAGTTACTTAGAAGGCCAATTAGATTTCAGTGGATCCTGTTGAGACCTTGCTACCACACCAACATATCATTGCAGCTGAAAGGATACTAGGTAGATATTCAGCACCCAGTAGAGCAGTAAACGGATGCCCACTGTAGTTCATCGGTTTTGCAAACAACAGTTTTTAAAAGTTGATAATAAAAAAAACACTTGCACTTGCCTCACAGCAAGAACATTGCTTGTTCGGATCCCTGGGTCAGTCAAGGCCTTTTTGTGTGGAGTGTGCGTGTCCTCCCCATGCATGCAAAGGTTCTCTCTGGGCACTCCGGCTTCCTCCCACAGACCAAAAACATGGTTTGAGTGTGATGGTGAATGGTTGTCTGTCTCTCTTTATGCCCTTCACCAATGTCAACTGGGATAGACTCATGCCCCCTGCAACCCCGAAAGGGATAAGCAGTATAGATAATAGATGGATGGATGGACATTCACAATTTAAGTTTTAGCTGTTTAGTTACTCTTCATTTGTATTTGAGTCTCATGAAAGTTACAGGATCTGACACACACTGCTCTTTCAATCAATGAGTCAATCAATCAATCTTTATTTGTATAGCGTAAATTCATAACAAGTGTTATCTCAAGACATTTTACAAGAGAGCAGGCTGAAGACAAACTCTTCATTTTAAGGATACACATATATGCATAAATACATATATAAAATACACATATACATATATATACAAATACATACATCCAACACCCAACATGAATCCAATAGCCAATCAGGAATCCTCCATCATGGCGGCAAGAAAAAAACCTTCTGTTAAGCAGCAGGAAATCTTGAATTTGGACCTGGGTCTCATGATGAACAGCCTTCCACACTATGCTGTGTTGGGTGTGTGGGCGAAGGAAGGGAGGTAAGTGGAGACAAGTGGACTAAAGTAAGAACTAAAGCTAGTAACAGATCCATGGGCCAATCATAGACCTGTCCTTTATTTTTCTCTGCTGAATATAAATTTATTAGAGGGGGGCCCCTTGAGATGCAACATCTTGTTTTCAGGAGAGTCCTCATGTCTGTATGATTGTAGTAATAATTTTATAGAAGTATAATCAATAGTAATTATGAGCATTGAATTCATATTGGCAGCATCAACATTTTAAAGTAAGAGTAGATGATGCTGAGCAAGAGCTCAGTGCTGGATCCCCTCTCTTTTTAAGACTTTTTCTGTTCTACGCACCTATCTCTGGACAGTTGGATGCATGCGCAAACACCTCTCTTGATACTCTATTTATCCTCAAGTACATTTTTATCAAATTAATATGGACAGTAGCTGACATGAAGAAAGGATAGTTGATGAAATGTTTGTTCAGAAGAAGACCTAGAAATAGTTGTTTCATAAATTTTCAAAGAGATCATCCTCTTAATGAGTTTTTTTGCACTGATAAATCTAATAAAATACTGAGCAGACCACATTTTTATTCACTCGTTCATAGGAGGGTGTTTTATCTGTCACATGGAAATCTAAAATAGCACACAAAGTTAATCTTGAATGTACATAAATGTCCAGTTTTTCCATTCAAGGCATCATCAAACACGGCGGGCTGAAGCCAAACATCATCCCTGACTTCACAGAGTTGCAGTTTTATCTGCGCACCCCGCTGCTGAAGGATCTTTGTGTCCTGAAGGAAAAAGCTGCGGCTTGCTTCAAGGCTGCTGCAATCGCCACTGGCTGCCAAGTAAGCAACCTTAAAATGCTGTCTTACATTTGCTTCTCTGGCAGCTGGGTACACATTATACCCCTGATATGTAGATTAACAGCCAGACACAGATGTAGGCACAAACACTGTATGTTGCAGTGAAGGCTGGCTGTTATATAACACCGCCCTTTTTACCATGTTACTGTAAATATGCTCAGAGTGTTGACGTTACATAATTCACAATTATCTTCAGGCTACTTTTCTCCTACATCTGGACTTGCTCCAGGCAGCTTTAGCTCACATTACAACACATGCATGGAGCTCCAGAAGCTATAAATACTTTAGTGTGATCTCTGTTTGCAACATGCTCTAACATTATTGTACCCTACATTTACCTTAAGGTAGAAATAAACTACCCATTTCATGCATACTGCAACATTCTGCCAAATGCCACGCTTGCAAACCTGTATGAAACCAACGGAAGAGCTTTGGGGATCCAGTTTCCAGAGAAGCCAGACAACTTTTCTGGTGAGTGCATTTAGGAAATTAGCATCAGCATCAAAGTCTGTTCTTGGAAAGTGCAGAGAAAATGTAAAAACACCTCAAAATAGTGTCTCTCCATGGCTTGCAAATGTCCCTTTAAATGAATTCCATGTCTTAATGTAATGTTTTTTAAGATTTGGAAAAAAGATTTCACATAAGGGCTTAAAATTATAACAGTCTCTCTCAAATGAGCACATAATAAATTTAACACTGTAAAATTACTACTACTCCCAAAAGCAGTAATTAAAAACCCTGGTGAATAGTTTCTCTTTAAAGGAAAGTTTTCTTCTTTGGAGAGTAGCAGTTAGAAGTTGGGTTATGGAGGTTGCTGATTCGAGGAGACTGTATCTGGAAGTTGGCTAGTACTTAGAAAGATGCCGTTCTACTTCACGAGTACTGCAGAGGTGCCCATGAGGCACCAAACTCCTAACTGCTCAGGGAGGACTTTCTTCAGAGCAACATATCACAAACGTGTGCCTGTATGGATGTTTTAAACTCTGGGTGTCGAACATGTCTGAAAAATAAAAGAATAAAAAGAACGGAATTTCCCCAACAGGCACAATAAATGAAGTTAGTGCTGGTTAGTTATTTCAGTTTTAATTGTGATTATGATTTTTTTTTTCTACAATCATGAAAAGAAAATAACTGAGATGTTCAAATCAATTTCTTTGCATTAAAATGTAGCGTGCTATTCTTTGTTGATACTTTAAATACAAGAAAATAATTAAGCTGAGAATACATTCTTCAAAAAAGTCTTGATCAATCTTACAGTTTAAGGTGATGCCAAAAATTGTAACCCATTTGCAAATATATTGTTACAAGTACAACTTTTAAGTATGTTGAATTGAGTTTAAACCTATAACTTCTGTTAGAGGAAGTTTTAGGTTGCGTCTCTGTTCAGTTTTAAAGTTTTAAAAAATATATCGCAAGAAAATAAAATTATTTAACTTGTTTTCTGTCAGCAATCAATGCACTTAAAGCATCTTTCATTCCTCTGTGTGTGCTTACAAATGTCATGCCACCCCTCTTCAGTTATTGCTCCAGTCTAAAATGTCTGGACACACCCCTGTCAACAGCTTTACTTGGAAATGCTTAAGGTCATTATAAAACAAAGGATTGGTCATTTTTATTTGATTTTTCTTGTTTTTGTATAAGAGTCCTTCATATTGTTCTGAGAAGTTCTCTGCTGAATCAAAAAGACTTGTTAATACAGTGATTTCATAATTCTCTGGCAGGCTCCACAGACTTTGGCAATGTATCATTCATTGTTCCTGGGATCCATCCTTTCTTCTACATCTGCACAGATGCGTTTAATCACACTGAGGAATACACAGAGGCAGCAGGTACCACAACATCTGTCTGTTTGGAAGAACATAACATGTACTACATGATCAGCTGTCAGGTTTTTTCAGGTCACTTAGTTTGTCTTTTCAGTTTTTATAAACACGATGCTTTTTATCTCCTGCTCTGCTCTCCTGCGTCAGGATCAGAGAAGGCCCAGTTGTTCACCCTGAGGACAGCCAAAGCTCTGGCCATGACAGCTGTGGATGTGCTTTTCTGTCCTGATCTGCTGAGGCAAGTGAGAGAAGACTTCAGGCTGGCCAAACAAGAGCAGGAGAGATGACAAGGACAGTAGTAATGAAGCTCTGACTGCTCCAGAATACAAAGACTTTGATTATCAATTATTAATGAGTGCTTTATTAGCCTACTTAGCATCTGCTTCAAAAGCACCTAGAACATTTCAACACTGTGATCTTTTATAGTTATGTGGATCAATATTCACTTGCCTAGAAAAATGAAAGAAATTAATAAAAACTAAATGTAAAAATCACATCACTTTTTATGACTGACTGGTTCATAAATGGAAGAGTGATGCACCATGAGGGGCTTGTTTTTAAGGTTCTGTGTCAGGAGCAGGAGTTGACATAATCATCAAACGCATTTTAAAGTGATGTGAGTGAAAGCAAAAGTCTAAATGTGTAAAAAGGCTTGCGGCTGTCTGCTAAAAGTCATTGATCTGAATCACTTTTCATCACACTGATTTGGCTCACTGAGTTTTAATCAATCTTTGACGTGCTTTTAGCATGCAGAGCTCCAAGTTTTGTTTTGTTTTTTTCAGGGATTTAATTATCTCAAAGGTCTCTTCCTCTAAAACAAGCAGACTAGATGCTAAAAGCAGCAAGAACACTAAGAAAGTGGTTTCACATTTAAGGTGTCTCGCTGATGCTCTTTTTAGGCAGACATGGAGTAAGGGGGGGCTGCATGCTGAGCTGCTGCTAGCTTAGCTTTTATCTTCTAATTTCTCAGATGTTCAGGTAATCCAAAGATTGATCTAAAAGGGTCAACTGGACTTTTTGAAGGTTTTTGAAGATTTCACCCTCGCTCCAAAACTCCTCCACAGTTTTAAATCTGACAAAGGTCAAGATTAGAAACATGATATCATCTCACAGTTGCTGCAGATTTGTCTGCTGCACATCCATGATACCAACCTCCCCTCCCACCTAATCTATAGGACTGGGGTCTGATGACTGTGGAGGACACTGGAGTACAGTGTTCAAGAAACCAGTTTGTCACGTAGCATGGAAATAGCCACCAGAAGATGGGTACACTGTGCAACAATACTTGAGTAGATTGTGAACGATGCTCAGTTAGTAAGACAGTGTGCCAGGAATATATCTCCAACACATCAACACCTCGGCCGACAGTCTTAAAAGAAGGATGGATCAATGCTTTCATGTTATTTACACCAAACTCTGATCCTCTCATCTGAATGTAACAGCAGGAATGGAGGTTCATCAGACCAGGCCACACAAATCTTCTATCATCCAATTTGAGTGAGCTTGTGCAAATTGTGGTTTCCTGGTCTTAGCTGACAGGAGTGGCACTTGGTGTCTTCTGCTGCTGTAGCCGATCTGCTTCAAGATTCATCATGTTGTGCATTCAGAAATGATCTTCTGCAAACCTTGTTTGTGACAATTGGTTATTTGAGTTTTCTATTATATACAGTGGTCCCCCCTCCATTGCGGGGGTTAGATTCCAGACCCACCCGCAATAAGTGAAAATCTGCGAAATAGAAATACCCTGTATAATAACGTTTACAGTTCTTTTAAAATAATTTTAAGGTCTTTAAACACACTTTTAACGCAATAGAAATACAGGGTAAGCCATAAGTTTCCATACATAGTGTAAATGTGTAAATGCATTGAGTTGCTGCCATGTGATTGCATGATAGCCATATGCTTCAAAGAGCAGCTGAACAGGTGTATTTAATGAAGTGGCCAGTGAGTGTATACACACAGATATGTGACATGTTTTGTCAAATATCAACAGTAAATGGTATTGGAGTACTGTGTTTACATGATATTAAATGCTCAAATGCAATAAGACGTAACGGCAGAGATATAAAGGAGAGCGTGCTGCTCGTAATCCAACATGTAACAAGTGTGAAAGCTGCCCTCCAGCTCAGTTTAAATAGACTGCATCATCGAGCAGGGAAATAGGATCAAAACTGGAACCAAGACTAGAGGATTTATCATGTTAATTCTGAGAGATGCCTCAAGCGACAAAAAATGATCAACGATTTTGTACAAGCATGATTTATTACATTGAAGAGATTTCAGGTGTACAGTATCGTGAATGAGTTGCTCAGCACCTACTGCAAGCTCTGCAAAAATAAGATTAGCATTTCCAGAAAACAAACATTTATGAAACATTTCCCGCTCTCATTTCATATGTTTGGTCCTCAAAGTGTGAAAAACCAACAGGATGGACTTCAGCGTATCATTTGTCCTAAAAAGTAAAAACTTGTTTTTAGCTGAAAAAAGACGATAAATCTAGCAAACTAACAGGTCACAGTGAAACTCGACGCCTCACAACAGCACACAGAGGAGATGAGCTGCAGTTGTATCAAAAAAGGAGAAATGAGGATTTTGAGATTAAAGTAATAATATCAAAAGTGTTTGGTTCTAAACAAGAGTGTTTTGTATTTTACGTTATTTTAAAGACTATCATTTAGCTTAGTAACAAATTAAAATTGATCAAATCACACAAATGCAATGGACAACACATTTCTTCATTGCTACAGAGATCACAATGAAACAAAACACAGACTGACTCACATTTTATCGTGCTGCAAAAGCAAATCATAATTCAGAATTAAAATGATCTGATTTAAAAAAAAAAAGTAGATCCATATTTTGAGAGTTCTTGATATGACTGATTAGCAGATTGGTTACACATCTCTTTAGAAAAGGAGGAAAGATCTCGCACTTTCTGTTTGAGGGTATGTTTAAAAAGTGCTGATTGTGAATGATTTACCTCGGGACAGAAAAAGGCGAGCTGTCTCCATGGCTCTACACTGTGCTAAGCAAGGCTAACTGCATCCATGTTTTATTTTGGCTGATTTCAGGAGTTTGCCAGTAGTTCATTATCTTGCTGTAGTACTTCTGTTTTTCATCTTGTTTTTTTTTTTTTTTCTAAACATCTTCAGATATTGACTAAAATAAACTAACAAATATATAAAAACAGGCATTGTTATCCTGAGATAATGAGATGAACAAGTTCAGATCTTCAGGGAACAATCTTAAGTTGACACTGGAAAATAAGGAAAAATACAATGTATGGATAGATGTCCTCACAACAGCCCACATGTGATACAGATCTGCAGGTTTCCATGTAAAAATCTCTCACATTGAATCCATTTATCATGTGTTAGCAAATCCCTGCTTTAACTAACAACATCCTACAAGTTTACCACTAATGACTTTCCAGGGGACTTGTTGGGTT
Source organism: Cetoscarus ocellatus (assembly GCA_037902135.1). Lineage (NCBI taxonomy): Eukaryota > Metazoa > Chordata > Actinopteri > Labriformes > Labridae > Cetoscarus > Cetoscarus ocellatus. The sequence goes on from JBAMNC010000815.1 coordinate 540,275, forward strand.
TGTAAGCTGGTGAAAATTTTCTGCTCCCAAAGTTTAAATAACTTCTCACAAGTGTTTTATGACCATGAAAACTATGCCACCATTTTTTTGTTTATTTTCTTCTGGACTGATATAAAACCGGTTATATTTCCTCTCAATGTTATTGGCCTTTTGGCAGAGTTGTTTAAAATGTAGAAGAGCTGCGCTCAAGGTTCTTTAGAAATAATGTTGTGCCTAAAAGAGAGAAGGGATGTTGAATTTTTGCTGGCCAAAGCAGGAATCGGCCTTTGGCTGGATCTCTCAACTAAAAGCAGATGGATTTTTCAGTGTGTTCTCAGATCATTGCTGATAATGTCTGTTGCAAACAAAAATATTATGAAATGTATACATTTGTTCCTTGTGATAATCTTTTCATACTAATCTAATTTTCATTATTTTTTTAAGGTTAAACATGATCACTGCAAGTAAAATGCTTTTACTAAGCTACTATAGCGGTTTGACTTGGAAGCAAGTACACCATTTCCAATGTTTAAAGTCATGTTATCACCTTTTGTTTGAGACCTGATTGAGAAAAAATAGCAAAAATGCTTGCATTAGGGTCCCAGCAGTTTTTGTTGGGGTCTTCATTATGAGGATGGAAACCTCGTATTTTGAGTACATACAAAGCCCTTTGTTCTTTATTCTGCTGCCTCTATCAACCAACAGTGATTTATTAAAACTACTTCATTTAAAAAAAATGAAAACATTAAAAACATCTTTTAGTAGTTTTGGACTACTAAAGTGGACATCACTTTCAAGCTTACATCAAATGTTTGAGCAAAATTTTAATGAGGAAGAATTTCATAACTTTATGACGTAAAGTAGCAAAAGCTTGTCTGTGCCTCATACCATAAATTATATGCTCAACCTCCTGTAAGATGTGTGTCAAGCCCACCTATGTGATGTCAAACCAATGAGAGTATTTTAGTTTCATTATGTTATCTTGGCTCAAAAAAAAATTCATTGGGTAAGAATAACAGCATCTTTTAAATTCCCCCTATGCAAATATGCAGTTATAAAATGGATAATCGATGCGTATAATGGAAGTGAACCATATCCTAAACCACCTTGAGAAGCAGACTTTGTGTTCTTTCTGATAAAATGAAACAGACTTTGACATTAAGCGCAATCATATTCATAACCATTTTCCAAGTGTGAAACCACCCAAAAGTTTGCACAACTGAGTCAATTTTCATTTATTTTTTGGATGTGTTTTATGGATCTGTAATCAGCTGACAAAACATCACAGACACAAACCTTGCAAACTGAATCTTGGGTGTTTATTTTTCTATTAACTATGAAAATTACCAGACAGTAAGTTTAACATCATTGTACACACATGATTGACACAACAGCACTGGGTTTCACCAGCTGTTTGTAAGTTTAAACGTAGCCTAGATTGAACATGAGTTCTTAGTTGCGACAGCATTTACACTCTAACAACCTTTGAGGTGCTGCCCAAGCTGAGACAGTTTCAACGTAGACATACAGTAACTTGAATTTTGCACCCATCTCCTGGTAGGTGTAAAGTCCTGTGAAAAATATGGTTACCCAGGGGAATTGTTTATAAAAGTGGGATAACTTTAAGGATGAGGAGGAGCAGAGGGCCATAGAGGCTGTTTGGTGTCCGCAGTGCTCTCTGTGATAGACAACATCCCTCAGAAATATATGATGACTTTCTTACATTCCCTTTTGTTTTCTGTCAGCTGAGATATTTTCAGCCCTTCATCACAAATTGTCTAATTATCGTACGTTGTTGGTGATATTTACATACCTGATCGTCCATCTGTTTTAAAAAATGAGAGCATGTTATTACACTGAGCAAGTAATTTATAAAAGGGTGTGCAAAATAGGAAGCACATTTGTGTTTTAGAATTTAATATTACAGCTTTGAAAACTGTAAATTTTCACCTTCCCAAAAGCATTTAGAAGTAATGAATTGCTTGTGGTAGAGTTCTGCTATTATGTTAGAGGGGAATCTTGCATACATAAATCTGCAGGTCTGTATGACATTTCTGGTTTATTAGGTTTGTGGGCTGTAATTTAATATGGCTGGCGTCATCAGTCCTTATGGTGTTTCTGTAGGCAAAGACATCAATCATCTCATCTGAAGTTCAAAGGGTGACACTAAATCTGAGTGAGTCCTTAAAAGACTTTCAAATCAACTTCTGATTGTCAAGAAAGATCATGCAATGTCAGAAATCCATTTTCATCCTTTCATGAGTTCTGAAAAATGTGCTCAAAGAGTCACTGCAACAAGAGCTGAAACGCTGCTAAAGCTGCAGAGTTGCAAATGTCTGTGTTTGTGTTTCTGTCTGTGCAGTTCTTCCCGGTCAAAGCCATCCATGTAAATGTTTGTCCATAAACAGCATGACAGTTACAGCATTAACCCCAGTTGTGATTAGCGCGAGAAATGAGCCAAGCCCTGTCCATAGCTCATATCTGAACTCTTCAGTTTTAAGTGGCTGGGTCAAGAAGAAGGCAATGGTCACCAAACTGTCAGTGGTCCCCATGCATCTCGTGAGCAGTCTCCCTGTCTGAAAAGCATCTACTGCAGTGCTTGTTTCTCTGCTCTGCCTCCATAAATCCAGCGCTCTTAGTCTCATCATGAATGCCTTTCCTGCATTACGAGTAGATGGACCAGTAGATGATATTAAAGAGGATGTACGCTCCAGGAAACAGCACCCTCGAGTACTTGTCTATGGCATGGGTGTCTATCCAAATGTTCACGTACCCTCTGGACGGCTTTACCTGGCCCGTGATCTGCGGGTCATTGAGTGCCACTTGGGCCAACATTCTTGGTTCCTGGCGCCCACCGTTCTCCGGCATCCCATAATTCCCTGTTGTGTTCATATCCATTGACCCGTAGCCAGTGATCTGGGGGTCTATCATCATCTCGTCCGGGTTCCCAATGCCACAAGTGCACGGCAGCTAGCAGAGAAGAAACACAAATTCATTTTGACACCTTGAAATTTGCATATTGCAAACCTTTCAAACAAAATAAACAAGAATACGAAAACATTTGTTTGTCAGATGTTTAGCTCATTTTCTGTACACTCACAGCTCCTTAATATCCTTGGCATAAAACATTTATAGAAGGATGTTTGTGCTCGAAATGCTCCCCGGGGTACGTGGGCTATTTGGCTCCATATGCTGGAGCATTTGGCGGATAAAGAATAGCAGTAAAGTACTCAAGCTCTAGTCTCAGATATAATTTGCCATAGCCCTGAGAGCATAAACTGAGCCAATTCTGAGAATATCATCTGCTTATTGGAAAGGCACATGAATAATTGATCTACATCTCCATTGGTTTGGAGATATTTTGATGTGTAAAATATTTTAACATAAAATCAGGTCGACCATGTCCTGTGCTGGCTTTGAGAGAAGTATTGATGTTTGTATGTGTGTCCACTTTGCTTTTAATTAGTGTTTTCTCATTTGCATTAATTGCAGAACTCAAGAACTTTTCATTTTTTTCACAGCAGTGGACCACTTCTGCAGTCAGGAAAATTAAATCAGCCCTTAGGGAGAGTTTAATAGAATCAGATTTTTTTTTAAATAAAACTGGCAAAAATAAAGCCAATTAAAATCAACATCCATATAAACATAGAGGATAATCTCCACAGCTTTAGACCATTGAACGTCTTTGCTCTAAAAGGATCATACAGTCAGAGACATAAATAATTGAAGATATTCTGTCCTTGGTACTTACTCACGGGCCCTCAAACTAAGAAAAAAACTGCATCAAATAGAAGTGAAAGTTTAGGGGAAGACAAACTTAATTATTTATGTGAACCTGTTAAACATCTCTTAAATATTTACTTCTGAAATTTTCAAGAAAAACTTTTTGATAACTTCTGCCTGGTGGTTTTATGCTTCTGCAGGGTGAACAAGTTCTGAACTGAAGAAGGAAGGATGTTACAAACATGGGTTACTCTTAATAGAAAACAAAAACATGAATTGGAAATATTAGGCTCTCATCACATTTTCCAACATTACTTTATTCCAACTAAAACACAAATAGTATATTTTAACAAGCTTTACTCTGAATTAACTGACGTAAGCTTTTAAATGCAATTAAACAACTGATAGCCAGTTTTTGGAGTACAACTATTTTATTCACATTTCTCATTTCAAAGTATATTTAGGAACTATTGCTATTGTATTCCAATGTTTCACAAGAGATTAAGGGGAACATTTACCACAAGTTAAGTAACAAATTACTTGTAAAAAAAACCCTGAAAAAATAAAATATATCAGCATTTTAAGGTTATAGAGAAATATTTCCTCAGGTTGAATCACATTAGGCAGAATTCTGGCGTTTCCTTCACATTAACAATTCTTTGATTTTTGGAAATGCCTTATGGGCCTCATTGAGGATGGTGGAGGTTAACATGTGGCTTCTGGGTCACCAGTTGCCCACCCTTGATCTTATCAGCACATTGACCTTGACCTTTGAAGATAATGTCTTTAAATGTTGATAAAATATGGGACCTTTGACCTAAGTTCTTCAGTCTGAGAGGACATTTGTAAATGTATGAAATTCTCTTTTTGTGCCTTTAAGATGCTGCTTTCACAACAACAGAATGAACATAGGATTGAATGGCCTTGACCTTGAACTCCCAAATTTTGTCAGTTTATCCTTCACTAAGAGTGGACATTTGTACAAAGTTTGATGGCAGTCCCTCCAAGGAGAGCCCGAAATATGTTCACAAACTTCTCACAATCCAAATGACTTTGACCTGTGACCTCCAAACTATCATCTGCTCTTTCTGGAGTTAAAGGATATTTGTGGAAAGCTGAAAGGGATCTCTTGAAGCATTTTTGACTGCTTAATCTGATCAGTATACCCCTTCAATGCCTGAAAACACAAATTATAGCCAGAAAATTCTAATTTTTTGGAGCTTAAATATTTATTTCACTTTCTACTGAAATCCTAAGATAAGAATCAAAATTTCCATAAAATTTAACATATATATTTTTTGTATCTCATTTGATACATTAGGTGTTTTTGGCAACTGATAATCCATTTGAGGACATTTTTATCATTTATCTGATTGTATTCAGATGTTTTTTAGTAATTTGTTTATCATATTGATTAAGTAGAGGTATCATAAAAGTATGTATCAAATATGATACTGCTATTCTTACATTTATTCAATTTGCTATATATTTTTATGATTTATGCTAACATTTATTCAAAGATTTCATGTTTTTACTGTTTCAGTTAAGGATGTCATATTTTTACAAAATGAACCATGCTCCTGTTTCCTGTCTGATATTTCTAGACTTGCTACTTGCTTTCAGTTCCTGTTGATTATGCTGACTTAGCTGAAGTGAAAGTACCTACTGTTAACCCACTGTACCGGGATTGACCGTTTCTTAGCAGACATATCTTTTGAAATCAGTCACGAGGTTTGATTTCAACATAACCTATGATGAGACCGCCCTAAAGCTTAAAGTGTATAAGATCTTGTGTTTACTATTATTCAAGGCTCTCGTTTGTACATGCCTAGTGAGGTGCACATCAGAGAGCCCAGCGGCTGAGTGATTTTCTATATTGTGTATTGTTTCACATATTGTCAATAAATGGTTGGCTAACTGATCTAATCTGGACTTGTGCCTTCTTCCAAACAGAACTTTTCAAACAATACAACAGGCGCTTAAGGGTTAACCAGACATTAGTAAAGATGTCGACCCCTCCACCCCCCCAATACAAAAAATGATCATGAAAAACTATGATCATTTACTTTGTACCACCAAATTCCAATAACTTTATATCTGAGTTGGAGTGGACGTTTGTGGTTGAAAAAGCACTAGGAATTTTTTTCTTTTTTAATAACAGCATTGACTCTACCAACCTTGACATTTGGCCTCCATAATCTTAAAAAACTCCACCTTAAGTCAGTGTGGACAGTTGTGTAAAGTTACAAGAGAGTGCCGCAGAGTATTCTTGACCTATCATACTCACAAGCAAAGGATAAACAAGGGGTCCAATGATTTTGGCCTTTGACCTGAAACCTCTCCAAAATCATAGGTGGTTATTTTTTCAGTCAGAGAGGGCCTTTGTCCAAACCTTGAGAGACCTCTGGAAACATTTCTTTAGACACTGATTTCAAAAGTGACCCTGACCTCTAATTTCCAAAGTCTTATCAGTTATCCACCAGTCAGAGTGAATATTTGGAAAAAGTTTGAAGAAAATGCCTTAAATGGTTCTTGAGATATCACCTTCACAAACAAAAGATGGAACACAAGGTTCAGTGACCTTGAATTGTTACCTCCAAAAGACAGTTTTCACACCAGGATGAACGCATGGAACGTTTACCAGAAAGCATAATGCCTCCTGCCTGGGCCGTCACCAGAGTGGAGGTTTAAAAAAATTAACTTAAAAGGACCACACAAAGGCTTTTATTGCGTAAACATAAAAAGATAAATGTCATATGTAAAAAAAAAAACAAGTTTAAATGGCAATGTTAAAACTAAAATGTTTTTTTTTTTTAGTTTTACTAAAACACATCTCAGACATGCTCATGACATGACACTTACCCGCTCTCTCAGCTTCCTCTCTTTTCTCTCCTGTACCGTGGAGAGGTAGTTGACCGCCGCATATTCTATCACCGACAGAAAAACAAACACAAAACTGACCCACAGGTAAATGTCCACTGCCTTGATGTAGGAGACCCTCGGCATAGATGCGTTGACCCCGGTGATAATGGTGGACATGGTCAGCACTGTGGTTATGCCTGGAGTGAAAACACAAAAACGGATTAGTCACACAGGATTTGACTGAAAACTGGAGACACACTAGCTGGCTCTAAGAGCACAGCAACATCAGCCCACCAGCATTTCCTAAACCCTCTGATTCCCACCATGAAGCTTGTGTAGTTATTTCAAACACAGCATGAAATGTAAAAAAAAAAACAGAAAAAAAAAACAGAAAAAAATGTTGATTTATGAGAGAATATGTTCTGAACACTAAGTATTGTACCCAACAAGCAGAGGCATTTACACAAATGCTAAGGAAGTACATTAGCTTAGCATTATAACTAGAACAAAAGAAAACAGCCTGTTGTAAGTGATCATTGGTTACTGGCTTGTATCCATATGCTTATTGTATTGATGTAACATGTAGATTTTGAAGGCCTTTAATAGGTAACTGTTACCATTTTTAACTTTTATTTTTGGGTTTGCCTTTATTAAACAGAGATTAGACAGTGGATAGTGTTTGAGATTGGGGAGAGAGAGAGCTGGTATGACAAAGGCCAATCTTGAACCCAAGCTGCAAATGTCTGGACAACAGCCTCTTTACATGAAATGTGCAAACATGACCACAAGGCTTTTGGCACCCCAGTCATTTACAATATGATACATAGCTTTCTTCTGTTACAGCTGTTTGTTAAGCTATGCTAACCTAACCATTTTTGCAGTTGATATGTGGTTTGTGTGATGGTACAATAGGGCTGTTACTTCACTGTAAAAGGCGGGCTATTTTGAGTCTCAAGTAGTGTCTTTCTATGTTCAGGTTTCATGTTCTCCTTTTATGTGCCTGGGTTTCACCTCTTTCCTTATGAACAAAGGACAGTGTGTTGTTTTCCAATACCAGGGCTACAAACAGTAACCTTCAGAGCTTAAAAACAGCCCATTTCACAGTGCATTTGTAAAACTCAAGCTCCGTCATCATCACATTTCTAGATATTCACATTAATTTTGCAATAATGTGATATTTGTGTCAGTTCACAGTGCAATACTGCTTTAGAGGAGCAAGAGAGAATTTAACACAGGGCATGTTCAGGCAGACACACACACTAACAGTGCTACTGTCTCCCACACCCTTTTACTAATATTATACTTCTGATACTAACTCTGGAGGCGGAGCAAACGTGAGTCAACTCCTAGCCCCATATTGTCTCTGTAGCCTACACAGTGGAGGCGAAGAGTCACAGAGGTCGAAATATTATGGCTCAGAACTGCGGATGTGAAAGTGCAAAATACTGCAGTTTCTGGAGTGTCCTCCTGAGGCTGGCTGACAATGCTTGAAGCCATATCCATTTTAAAAGCTGAATTTTACAGCAGAAATAAACATGTTTACATCCTTGCTGAAAAAACATCTTGGGTCCAAAGAGTTAATTTTTGATGCCCTTCTGCTGTACTTATAACTGGAACCATTTTATTTTATTAAGGATTTAAGGTTTTTTACATAGCTGGGACATGGTAGACATGACTACAGGCCTAAGACAAGAGGTGTACATCTTTGGCAGACAGCCTCAAGTCATGCTTAACAAAGGTTGACCTAAAGTTAGTTAGAGAGAGAATTGTTAACATGCTGGTCGGCCTCAAAATTGTCTTAAAAAAAGCCCCCTCTGGTAACAAAATGGCTGACACCACCATGGCTTTATCCATCATTTTATACTGTAGATAGTTCCTGGTTGCTATCTTTGCATTTTCACGGGGCAAAGGGAGATAGAAAGGGTAAGTAAATGATCTATAGTCGTGTGTTTGTGCAAATGGATGTTATTCTATGACTGTCGAAAGTAGCCTCCTGTCTAAAAAATGTGGGTTTGCCTCTGCTTTATTGCCCAGTTCCATCATTGCTTATTTCTTATCATTCAAAACAAATAATTTCAGTCTTTTGTTTTTACCAAGCGGCACCCTGGCGGGGACAGCCCTGCGGTCGATCCAGAAGGACACCCAGGACAGCATGACCATCAGAGTGGCAGGGAAGTAGGTCTGCAGCAGGAAGAAGAAGATGTGGCGCCGCAGGGTGAAGTGGATGTACAAACGGTTGTACCAGCCTGGAGGGTAAAAAATATCAGCATCACACACGCATGTTGGCTGCTGATATGGGCGCAGACACGTGAGGCAGAGGTTCTCTGTTATTGTGACGATACAAAATCCCTTTTCTGCTTCAGGTTGCAGTTCTGAAATAGAAGTGACTTGCGGCTATAAGGGGGCTGCAGGGCTTTCATGGAGGCTTTTCAGCTATGCACAAGTGGTTGGCAGTAGTCTGACTCTTCGTTTTGCATCAAGGATTAAATATTACTACACTCTCCTTGCTGTCACTTTAAAGGTATTTGGGTTCTAATGTAACACTTAAGTAGGAAAAGGCTTAGAAAGTTAAATAAGATGCACTGAAGTTTAATTCAATTGTGATCTGGTTATTACATGCATGATGCACCAGTTGGGTCAATTTGCATAATCACTTTGATTTGCTGCTTACATTAAAAGTGCTGGTATTGTGGATTACTTTACCTGTGCTGCTGTAGAAAGCCAGCTTGGTGGTGGTGTGAAATTTCTGGATGAGAAACTGGGACAGAGATATCCTGTCATCAGTGTTGAGGGATTCGTTGCCTTTTTTCCAGTACAACATCAAGTCGTCATCTGTGTACGCATCTGCAGGGAAAACAAGTAGGAAAAAGTACATGAGGAAGAAGCCAAATCAGGACAGATTAAGTTTGAACAATGCAGAATGTGATCTTGAACTAAAAGTGTGACAAAGAAGATTTACAAGACAAGACAACAATTCTAAAGCTCCACTAGCAGTGTTGAGTCTGCAGTATCCATTTATACCCTTTGATTTCTGTCTTTAAGCCTGACAATGAGAGGAGCTAAGTGGAGAGGATTGTCTTACAGCTGATGCTTTATTTTCCCCTTGAAGCACAAATGTTCTAAAAATATTCATGGCACAACATATCTTATATATTCACTTAGCCAACTTGACATTTCAGCCTGAGGATGATAAAAGAGAAAAGTCCATGTGGGTCAAAATGGTTGTCTAGTGTGAACATTGTCTGACGTTGATGCTATAGATAGCTAATAGTAAAATATCTCCTGGCTATGAAGTAATTTGATCTACATTAAGCCATGGCGGGATGACTCAGCAGGTTAGCTATGAAAAAAGCCCTTGTCATGCTAAAGCTGTTGTTCATGCATCTAAAAAATCACTCACAGCTCTCAATCTCCAGCGAGCAGGTCTGAGTGTCCAGAGGGAAGCGGCTGAGGTCCATGTTGCACATGGCGGTGACTGTTACCCTGCACAGGAGGAAAGAAACAGCAAAACAAAGAAGTATGTAAGTATGCTTTGTCAAATGTCCAGGAAAATTCAAACTTTATCTTCTACAGGCTGCTAGAAGTAATGGCCGGCAGATTAAGGCCTCCACAAGATACACAAATGTCAGACAGCAAAAGCACAGCAGTGGGCCAAGAGGAGCTAAGTTGGTTTCTATGGTAGAGTGATTTATAGATCAACCTTGGCCTTTATCATCCAAAATATAACCAGGTCATAGTCAAAGTCAGAGGAGACATCGTGTCAAGTTTGACAGAAATACCTCAACAAGTTCTTGTGTTCATGTTTGCAAGCAAGTAAGAATGAAGTGGCCAAAGGAGGTTTGACCTTATCCCTCAGAAGTCGTCTCATTTCATCCTTCAAAACTGGACTTTTCTTTTTAATCCTTGACATCATTTTTGACGCCTGATTACCTTTGACCCATAACCTCCAAAGTAACATCAGAACATCTTTTAATCAGAGCAAAGTTTGCGCAAAGTTTGACAGACATCTCTCTGAGATATCACATTCATTAACAAACGATGACTTTGAATTCAAAGCCTTGATTTTTGTTCTCTGACCTTAAAAACTTGATTAGTTTGATCCTTATTGAGACTGAACAAGTGTGCAGTTTGATACAGATCTTTTAAAGCATAGTTAAAATATTTTATTCTCAAGCAAAATGACCACACGGCCAATTGTTATCACTCAATCCTTAAGTCAGAGTGGACCCTAAAGTTTGAAGAAAAACACTTAAAATAGTCTTGATATTGCATTCACAAAGTTGTGTCGACAAGCAAAGCATAATTATGGGGCTTCATGACGTTGACCCTTGTTGGTGTTCACAAGAGTCACGTTAAATGATTTTGTTGCAACTGTAAGTTGTAGCAGTTGGAGTCTGGCAGGTCCACAGCAGCAGACAGTGATAAGAGTGGTAACAGAAACATACATGTGATAATTGCATGAACAACCATGTAATACAATAGTTTGATTTTCTTAATTTAACATCAGCAAGTTAGATGAAAATGGAAAAGAATAAATAAAAGGCTGAATATTAGAAGTTGTTGCAGTTGGAGTCATGCAGATCCACAGCAGCAGTGCCTCCATGTCAACCATCTAGATTTACCTAAATCATCTAAACTAACAATACAGCAATGGGTCAAAAATAAGGGGCTTGAATGATCCTTTTGGGGTAGTGTGATTGGTAGAAATCTTTACTTTGTCACACTTGTCACAAAGTGTTGCATCGTGCAATGTCATATAACTGCTGTCCACACTGCATCCATTGAAACTGTAATTTCATGCCATATGTTTCCCATTGTAAACAGTACATCTAGTATTTTTACTGTTTTGCGAAGGAAATGGATTTGAAGTGCTTTGTAATGAGGAGTGGTTGACTTAAAAGCTCATAAATACACAGCTCGACCGACAGAGTCTTTAAAAAGAGAATACAAAAAGAGATAAAAAATAAAAATGTCACATGTGATGTTTAAATTACAGTTTGGTGGGCCCCATATCATTATCAAGCTTCACATTAGGCCACAGCATGCTTCAGTCTGGAACAGGCTGTTAAAGAGAAGTCACACTCACAAGCAAGGGAACATGAGGTTGAATGACCTTGACTTTTGACCTCTAAATTCTACCAAGGTCTTGAGAAATTGTGTCCGCAAGATTGGTCCAGAGGGACTGACAACCAAAAGGATGATCTGACAGACACCACAAAACTTAATAACTCCAGTTTTGGCTGCCATCTGAGCACAGAAATACAACTGTTTCCAGTGAAACATGAAAAAGGAAAAAGCCTATTTCTTTGACAGATTTAGCATCGTCACACACTTCTTAACCATGTAAGATTTGCTAATGATAAAAATGAGCTTGAAATTGCATTTTCTACTTTGAGATTTGGCAACTTTTGTCTTTTTAATGACTGCCTTTTCATCTATTTATGAAGCACCTTTTCTTTTCTGTTCCCAGAACTATTTCATTTTTCTCTTGTAAAGAACGTGAGGTTTTTGTATGATGTGTTCTTTACAGTATTTGATTACCATAATTTTATTCAAAACATATTTTTTTCAAATATCTAAGCTGCTTGAAAAGGTACTGAACCGTGTTCCCTTCAAACAAATTTTACCTGAGACTGTAGAGAACGTTTCCATCAGGGTAGACCCTTAGCATGACATTGTCAGTGGTGGTGTCGTGGATAAAAGAGCGCTTGGAGTGGACAAAGAACATGTCGGGGACCCAAATCTTTTTCACCAGGCGACTGTCAAATGTCATGCTCTGGTTGTTGGTGCTTGGGAACGACAGCCGCTCGTCTTTCCAGTAGTGACGCAAGTATAGTGTCATGGTGAAGTCCTGTTAGAAGAAAAGAAAGGGTTATATACTGATGGAGCAAGAACATTTATGCAAGGGCATTTTTTGTCCTTCACAGAATATGTAGGGGTGGGATTTTAGAATAACTGAAATATATATTGGCATTTTGGTCAGAGTAGCTTATCAATGTTTTTGTTATTTTATTTCCTTTCAAAATCTATTTTTTCTCAGCACTTAAAAATGGGATCACTCCCTTTTATCCATACTTCTGCCAGCTAAATGGAGGCAACACAGACATTTTGACTGCATATTCCTAAGGCTGTCACGTTCGTAACAGACAGCAACTGTGATACAAACACATACACTCATAGCGGAGGAAGAATGTCACAACATACTTCTGCATAAAGTTAAATAAACCTCTGGCTTGCAGTTGTAGTACTTATAGTCTATATTTTTAACCATTTCTAACAATGTTTAAAGGGAATTCTCCATAAGCTGTCCCATGTTTGTAACTTTCAAAAGCTGTGGTAAAAGAACATCTGTGGTTGTTGCAGTTAAGATCGTTCTTGAAAATGTAAGGTGTCTGAACAAATGCCTCTTTGCTTCAAGCTGCAGTATGCAGTTAATTTTTGTTTCACTGGCCCAAAAAATATGATTACCTGTCAGCATCTTATTAAAGAAACCACACGCAAGATGATTAGACCTCTGTGCCCCCTCTTTGCTCTGCATTATGCCTTTAGAAAATCTACACCCACATTTCAGCCAATCAGGACATAGTTCAGTGACAGTGCTCTAATTGGATCCTCCACTAAGGTGCTTGTTATATCTAAATGAGCTTTAGTTGTTGTTTAGATTGTACAGGTAATGTTTATTTTATGAAGGGACATGTGGTTTGTGGCTTCTTTGTGGCTGCAAATACATTTCATTGGCATAACGCTAATGGCAGCTAAAGGCACACAGAAGCCCTTTTCACACACGATATTATCAGGATAATATCCAGGCAGCCTGCCCAGGTTATTCACTGACATGGTCGTTCACACTTGTTCCTCTCAACAGGGAGTAGTCCTAGCTGGACAGGGAGACAAGTGGTGGAGGGGGGTAGGGTGGTCACTGATAGGCAGCGCACAACGTCAAATATATGCAGCAGAAGTCAGTGTTCATAATATAGTAGCAGATCAACAATTTATATCCTTACTTTAGTGGTAAATGTAAAAAAGTGTATCAGTAGCATCGATAAAAGAGTTGAGAGGAGCACTGCGGCAAACAGAAGTGAATATGAAGCAACGTCGCTACGTGCATGATGATAATACCTGAGAAAGAAAGCTGCAGAGTTTCATCTCCGCATCCAACAGCCACTCTTTGACTGCGCGAGAGACCCAGGGGTGATCATTTGGAGCAGATGTTATACAGAACTCTGATGTTTAGTGGAAACAACACATCCAATGTCCAGAAGCACATGTGAGTTTGTGTTATCCCCTTACAACCAGATACTCTTCTCCTGCAACAGCGGCTGTTTTGATCCGTCTTTTCCAGTCTCCCTTTTCGTGGTTTGCACTGGTTACACAGGACGATGCCACCACCCCTCCCCACTCACCTCAGTAAATTAGCCTGATAATTCACTGCAGTGTTCAGGCATGTGTGCACTCGGACTTTACGTGGATAAAATACTTGGGGGCGTGAGGAAATTACCCGGGTAAAGTCTGAGTGAAAAACTCATCTGTTTGCATTAACACATACAGCTCATCTGGGAAATATACACATAATTTCAGGGTTTTTTTTCCAAGTGTGAATTGGATTATAAACACAGTAGGGGGATGTTAGATGTTGTAGTTAAAGCACACACAAAAACAGAGTGCACTCTCCAATGCTTCACTGTGAAGTGTTTTTTAGCATTCTATCAAAACTACTAATCAGTAGTTGTTATGTAAGAAAAATCAGCAGGGGAAACATAATCATTTGCAAAGTTGACTGTGGTGTCAGCTCACAGTCCAGTTTACATAGTCACTAATTAAAGTAATACACCAAACTTCTTCCTTTATTTCCTGACTTCTAAAAACATTTGTCATGTACACTGCTAGATTAACCGATATGTGTGTCTGTGCAGTCTAACAGATTATTCAGTTGTTGATGGTTGTTGACTTGATTATCAGTTTGTCTTTTAAACTTTCCATTACTGTTCCTGCTGCCGTGTTGACTCTATCATATCTCCTCTGCCGCTACACTGATCCTACAGGTCATGTGTAGACTGTAGCTCAAATCTGTGCACAATCAATGTGCTAAAGGGACGCAGGGGATGCATGGCTACCATCATGCCTCCATGTCGCAGAGTTAACTGCAAGTATATGTCCAGCTTTAGGTTTGTATTTGTTTTTGAGTAAGTTTAACAATCATACCAAAGTTACATGTTTTGTTAATGTAGTGCAGCTTTCAATGTCTAACCAGAATATTCTGCCTGTGTCCAAAATACAGCGTACCTTTGATAACAAAATTACAGCATTAACTTAATGTCGAAGAGGGAAATTCTGTTTACTTTGTGAATTATTTTAATAGTGAAGCAAGACTTAGTTTATGTAATTTATGTGTCATTTGTAGTCTTTTTTCTTTGAGAGGGAAAAAAAACAATTACAGCTTGTACAATCAACAATTGTGTTTTGTGAGGAAAAATCAGGAATTTTATTTTTAGTCTATATAGCCCAGACTTACGCTATACCACGCAAAGTTGACAATGAAAGTGGATACAAGTGATAATAGTTGTTTTACGTTGTAATTCACTCTTGAAATAGATTTGCAAGTGGTTGTTCTAACACTGAAATTATATTTAACAGTGTAATGGTTTTTATTGTATTTTATTTATTCCGCCTTAATGTATTTTTTTTTTTAACAAATTGACTCCTTTACATTTCTGAGGCAAAACTTTTAAAATCCTGTTTCATCTTCCTGTCATTCTTTGTAGTCTCTATCTAAATGTTATAGTGCATTATTTGCATTGTCCTATTTCTGTCCATTGAATAAGCAAAACTAAGTTTTCCCATTGGAATTACAAACCTCCCCCAACACACAAGTTTGGGGGCTCCAGGAAACATCAGGCTTTATATCTGGCTGCAGCACATTTCAGTTTGAGAAATGCTGTGCTGGATAAATAAACTTAAACTTTGCTTTGATGCGTGGCACATAATGAGGATAACATCATGATACAGGGAATCTGTGATAATTGATGTATTGCATGATAACCATGAAATTATTCAGATGGATTTCTGATCAAAAGAAGAATGAAAACCCTGAAGTGCTACATTAATGAACAAATCCTTATTTCAAAAGAATTGGGACACTGTTAAAAATGTGAATAAACCGATATAAAATAGTTTGCATTTATTAAGCTATATCCAATTGAAAACAGCATAAAGACAAGATATCTTATGTTCAATCTGCTATAAAGTATTATTATTAATATACACACATACTGGATTTGATGCCTTCAGTACTTTGAAAACTAAGTTTGGGAAAAGGGCAAGAAAAGACATGGAATATTATGAAGCGCTCACGACCTTGTTATACTCACCATATCCACCTCAGAGATAGTGTCAAGACTTTCAACTTGAACATCGACGCCTACAGGAATTGGAGGACCTGAAAGAAAAGGGACTTGTGTCAGAAATGCATTAAGTTCTATTCTTGATCATAAAATCATGTTGAGCGTGCTGCTTCGGGATGGATTTTAGCTGTCACAGCCAACATGACCTTTTCAGGGATTTTTGGGACGTTCCTTGTTTTGGTAACAGAGATTCCTAAAAGAACACTGAACCACACAAATAACGAGCAAATACTTGCACAATGACATTGTCACTCTGGCTGAGATCCTACTTTTGACCTATTTCCGCCTTTTTACTCTGCATTATCATCCTCCAGTAGTGAACCAACACAATTAGGTCACAATAATAGATCAAAGTTGCTGCGTTGGATGAAATCCATCCCTCCTCCAGCTGAGGAGCACTTGATGGTGGAAGGCAGAGGCAGTGAGAGGTTGATGTGAGGGTCACTTGATTTATTTTCAGCAGCAGATTGTCGTGTGATTACAAGTCGACATGTTGTTAATAAAACAGCGAGCAGTTCTCTGAAAAAAGAATTTAACGCTTAACCCTTAACGCTGATTCATTTGGTTTTTTTACTTTGTTAAATACAGATCTCGTGATTGTGGCCATTCCCATAAAAGACAAAAAGATTAAGAATATATATTCCATTACTATCTTGTAAAAACAAATGCCTGTGTGATTTTATCCTGGCATAATCCCACAGCCAAAAAAGCCCTCATGAAATCCCTGTAACATACACTGATCCAAAGACATGTATTAACACTCTTGTGATGTAAAGAACTGAGCTGCAATTGGAAACTCAAGCACAGCTTGCATGGACGGTCATTAAGATCACCGAGAGCTTAATGCATGCAGACTGCAGGCAATGTCCATGGCACGGATCAGCTGTACTTCATGACTGAGCATGCAGCCATCTCGAGTGTCAACATGTGTTGTCTGAGCCTTAAATATAAAAAAGTAACCCTTTACAGTCAAGCTGCATTTTTGCTGTTTTTTAAGATTTGAATAATTTTCTTTTTCTTCATATCAACCTTTGGGAAAAAGCCTCATATGTGAATGTTTGGCATGATGGCATCATTATATCCCACAACAATCTTATCTTCATGACAGTGAATATTATTTTTTCTTTCTGACTTACTTGATTGAAAATAGAACAATGTAACAATGGCTCAGTTTTGTATCTGGAATTTAGCAACAGGGAGTTCCTTTAACAAAAAGCCAATAGGTTTTTAGATAATTGCAGAAAATTAGCTTAGTAGCATTCTCTCATGATAATTACGGGTTTTGTTAATAGATTATCTTATAAATAAACACTGTCATAATATTTAAGTTAAAGTGTTTTAGCCAAAGTGAGAATGGTGCGTTATCATGATTATCATCATGATAATCTTCCTTCACTAACCTAGCTGTCACAAGTTTTAGGCTTAAACTACTATTAAGCTTTTATGGAGCTATAACATGGCAGTTTGATTAAAATTTTGTCCAAACCGAAGACAACACAGGTGAGCGTCAGCAACAAAATCATGCTGATTACATGGAATCATACTGTATGTGAGTGACCCAACTGCCTGCGAGAAACACAGTGCAATGCTGCACGTTGCATACCTGATGCAGCACCACATTTTAGCCTCGATACCCTGTCTCTATTTTCCTGCATTGATACGGACAAGGAGCAGGAAATGGGAGATTGACAAGATGCAGGAGAGGTTTTCTTGTTATTGTTTGACTCTTCTATCTCAGCAGAGCTTGTGTTTATATAGGAGACAGTGGAACGTTAATCTTTTTCCATGAGAAAAAAGTTTTACTTTCACTTTCAACACAGTAACAAACTTTAATTGGCTTGAATAGAGCTGTGAATGGACGAGCCTTTGAGTCCACTCCTCATCAATACAAAGCACAACACATCCATTTCTCCACCTGTTCAGTCAGAACACTTGATGTACTGTTTACAAGGGAAAATATATCTAACAGATGCAGTCTGGACAACAGGCGTGCGATGCTGCTTATGCAGTGCAACATCTGATGCTCGTATTCAGTTAGGACACTGTGCTAGAAGCAGGAGCAGCAACCAATCTCCCACTCTTAATCTAATGAACTGATTGAGTTAGTGCCCATTTCTGTGGCTATGGTTTATCTATTATCTTTAGTAAAAAAAACATCAGAAATAATTGCTTTAGGGACCCCACCATTCTTGTAGCTCTTGTTAGCAATTTGTTAGCAACCATCATTAAACAACAAAAAACAAGACTTTAAAATTTTAAGGTGCGGCAAAAATCAGATGTGTTTTATATTCCAAAATTAAACATTAAAATCTTGTACGTATGCTCTGAACACTGACCTTTTTTCAGGCATTAAACGAAGAGCTATTCAAAAATCCGACAGACTTTCTGCCATGGGAACTGTAAGTGCTAAAATGCTAACTCATTTCCGCATTTTAGGACTCATTCCTGCCTGAATTTATAATTGCCACCTATGAACCTTATCCTTTATGTACTGTTCTTACCTCTTCTATTAAAAACTTGTTTCATAATGTGACCTAAAAAAGTTAGTGGTCCTGGCTGTGTTGAATGTGTCTGCTATTGTTTTCAAGATTATCAAACAAGATGATGTTTTACGTCTCCCACCACCTCTGTAATCCTGTCAAGCAACCTGTTTGCAAATGTCCTTTCAGAGACACAGTAACACTTAAAAATTCTCAAGAGGGGCACTTCCAGATGTATGTTTTAGAAAAAGGACACAATTACAAATATCTTGTGCTTGTGTCCTTCAAGGACACTACGAACACTTAACTGAAAAGTCATAATTTGTAAATGCCACAGACTTTGAGATGAGGGAACAGAATGCGTCAAAGTGCTTATTTACTGATGCATTTTAGGGATCATTATCTTATTTCTTCAAATGCACACAAATCAGCTTTTAACTGTTAAATAATGTTACCAATTTTTGTATTTTCAGACATATAATGGTCTAATTTGGATAAATCAAGCTAAAATTAACTATTTTCATGAATGCAAATATCTCCATGGTCATTTTTATTTTTTCAGCTTCACCTAAGCAATAAGAAAATATCAACAAAAGTACACAGGCAGCCATACTGCATTCCTTGCATTCCCAGACTGTCAGGGATTCTCAAAGGATGTAAATAAAAAGTTACTTTATTGCGAAAAATGGCAAAGGTTATGAAAAACTCTCCCCTCACCTGCTTTTGCCTGCTCTACCTTCCAGAAAAAATGCACTGAAAAGTCCACTAAAAAAGTCTCCTAATGTCAGCAATGTCCTTTGGAGTAAACCCCCTGAAAGCCTTAAAGGTTATAACTAGATCTTAAAACTCAATCCTATACCAATGAAGCCATTTTGTGATTACTTCTTTCCTGCTGAACATGGTTATGAGTCTTACTGTAGCATTTTGAATTAACTAAATATGACATGAAGAAGTAAGATACATTTTGCCAAATAAATCAATATTCTGAACAAGATATTTGTACAGCTATTGGCATTTTAATGTTTTAAATCATGTCCAGGTTTTAAAAATGTATGTATGTTAGCAAGTATATTGCATTCCTTGCATTTTCAGATTGTCAGGGATTCTCAAATAGTGTGAAATAAACCAATTAAGAGGTATATTTCACCCAAAATCAGGCTATTCAAAACTAAAATGGCGTTACTCTATATTTTATTATTTGTTGCACTTTTTACATTATCTTATGAGCACATGAGTAAGGAGGACTTTATTACACGGTCTGTATTGTCAGAGCACAAAGGATGCATTCAATTTGAGAATACAGCACACCAAAGTTGAAATTAGTCAAATATGTAAATAAAAACATTCAGGTCATAACATTATTATATGTATCAAACTGGTAGATGTAATGTCTGCATGTAATAACTGTTATATCACATTTATATCATCATAGATCCTGACAGCTGTCAAAAACTGACAGTGTTTCAGTTTTGCACTTTTGACAAAAAGCGCAACAGTCAGTGTGTCTACTTTATACTACTACATGATAAAAAGATGATGCAATGACATCACACTGGTGTCATCATAATCTGCTCGACAGGATTGAATAATAAAATTATACGTTTCTATTACTGACCTCCAAATGCTGGCCTCATGGTGAAATCATGGTCATCTATTCTCAAGAGTTGCTCAGATTTGGTCATTGGAGATTTGGTCATGTCTGGACTGCGTTTGTAAATTGGGCTGCAAGACAGAGAAAATCAGTGAATGTTCTTAATTTTAAAATTTAAGGCAAAGGAGTAAAAATTAATCAAATGATGTTTTGATCAAGTTTTTAAAGCACTCACCCTCCTGGTTTGTGACCTCCACCACCATCCATTTTGGTTTCTCTTCGCAACCTGTAAACAAGCACAACGGATAAATAAATAAATAAATAAATAACAACATCTGTCACTTATGGCGGCAGTCCAACTCTGTACCATGAGGTCTACTCAGCTGAGGTTTAATTGTCCTCTGTTTTCACTCACGTTTAAGCCTCTCTTCAAACTATTTCTCAGCTGCTCTAGTTGCAGAGCTGTGACACAGACCTTTGCTTCATTAGTTGATCTATTCATTGAAAAAACTGTTCTGTGATTACTTTGAAAATACAATAATCTTTTGCTGGGAAAGGAGGCAGAATTTTTGATAGAGGAGAGGCTTTGATGGTGTGTTTTGTCACGTGTGACTAAAAGTGAAACAAGGTAAAGTGGGTGATCAGCTGCCAAACAGGACATTCAGAGATGACAGCTTGAAATAGTGGTGCAGTAACGGCTCAATTTAACACATGTCGACCTTTTTAAGCCAATTTTTACTGAGCTCACTGAGCTTATAATAATCAGAGATTAATTTATTATAAAATATTTCTATCAGCTAGAATTAATGGCTTTAATAATACAAAAGGGGTTACATTATAGGTAGATTTAATGCATATTTCTGTATCTAGTTAGTTCATTCTAGCTTCCACTTGTTAATTGTATCCTGTTATTCAGGTTATAAGAGTTTGTTCACTGTGTCAAGTCTGTATAGCACAGTAAATGGGTTTATTTCATCAAAGTCACAAAACTATTGTTGACAGCTGCTAAATGATGGCAGAGTGTAACTAATATGACTACATTTTTAAACTGCATTTATTCTGTGATAAATAAATGTATTATTTTGGCAGCCCTTATTTATCTTTAAATTAAATGTTTGTTGTATCTTAAAGTATTTTGCAGAAGACCTTTTAATGTAAATCGTCTATGTGGTCTTAGCGTGTTACCTTTTGATAACAAAATGAAAATCACTCTTTTCAGCAGCAGCCTGAATGTCTGTGTAAGTCTGTGCATAAAGAAGGGATGGGCAACTTTCCTTACAAAGAGAGACACATTAAATAAATTCCCACTGCCAAAGTACCAGAACTGTCTGATATTGTAGAATATCATATAAATATGAATCAAATTATGTATAATGTAAAGAAAGGAGCAGAAATACAGCTTTAACGGAGTTTACTGTACTGAAAGTTTGTTTTGAAATTATTTATGTATTCATCCCAAACTTAAAAAAACAAGGTCAAAACAAAATAGTATTTATATATACACCACACAGTTTTACATATCTATCAATTGATTACAGAACAAAACAAACATATATGTACATACACATGAATTTCAACACAACAAACCAGTTCAAGAAGGGACAAAGGAAGCAGAACGCTTATCAAGTCCTGCCCCTTAGTCATAGTTTTAAACTTAAATGTGGTTTCATTTAATTCACCAAACAGAATTATGGAAAGTAACACACTTTCAAATGCAAACAGAGTAGTTACTGGTTATCTATTATTTTTCACATCTAATTCTTTTAATAATGCTTAATAATTGTTACAGAAATACTAGAAGTACTCATAGAGCACAAACCTCTACCAAAGCATTTCTGACATTCTTAGCCGTGTTATTATGGAAAATGTGGAAAACTGCCATATCGTGCAATGTTAACAAATCCTTTTTTTTTTTTTTAAATACTGGTTCAACTTCCTGATTCGGATCACTATCAAAATCAAACCAGCTCTCCCTTTTGCCACGACCAACATTACCTAAAAATTGTCTAAAATCCATTGAGAGCTTTTTGAGTTATCTTGCTCACAGTCAAACAAATGGACAAACACCAGCAACAGATAACATCCTTGGCAGGGTAATAATAGACAGTTATGTCTGCCCAAGTCCTACAAATACTAAAACATTGACCATTATTTTTGCGCGGGCTGGAACAAACCTATCTCAATTTTTTATTTTATTTTTTTAATCTTTGCATAAAACAGGGCTACTGGTCACCTTCCAAGTTGGGGAGAGGGTTTTTTTATATGTTTAAAAACAAAAGCATAAAAAAATAATTTGCATTCAGGACAAACAATATTCTTTCATTGAGGAGTAAAGTTCTTTCTTTTCCATTTCCAGAGAAGTAGTGATTTTGGAGATAGGAGCTTTGTGTCGGGCAGTGATGATTTAATGGTCAATGCCTATTGTCAACTGGCTGAAGTGACAGAAAGAGATGGGCTGCATGTGACCCCCATGTTGCCAGTTGCCAACCCCTGGGACAAAAGCTAACATAATCATAAAACAACGCAATCTATCAAGAGACTGATGGTACCACGAGCAGGCCAGCATTTTGGGAGCATAATGTTCCAGAGGGGTTGTGCGGCACTACAAGCATTTTAAATTGAGAGCTATATAGTTGAAAAGAAGAATCTTGAATTCTATGCTACAGAAGATATTGTGATCTCTTCCCCTATTTCTAGTCAGTACACGTGCTGCAGCATTTTGAGCCAGCTGAATAGTCTTAAGCAACTTGCCTGATAAAAAAGAATTACAATAATCCTGTCAAAAGCATGGACCAGCATCGCTCTGAGGCAGGACAGGCCTGATTTTTGCAATGTTATGGAGATGAAAAAAGGCTGTTCTTGAGATGTATTTTATGTGGGAGTTGAAGGATAAATCCTGATCAAATAGCACCCCAAGATTTCTAATAGTTGCCCTAGGTGCCAGGCTAATGCCACCAAGGGCATTTATATCAATAGAAAAGGTTTCCCAGCACAATAAAATTTGTCTTATCTGAGTTAAGAAGAAGAAAATTTCTGGCCATCCAGATCCTTATGTCCTTTAGATATGCTTCTAGCTTAGATAACTGATTTGTTTCACCTGACTTCGTTGATACATACAGTTGAGTATCATCGGCGTAACAATGAAAACTGACAGTGTTTCCTTATGATATCACGGAGGGGAAGCATAAACAGTATAAGGAGAAAAGAATTGGACCTAGCACAGAACCTTGAGGAACTCTGTACTGACTTTAGTGTACACAGAAGACTAATTGTTCACATGTACAAGCTGGCATTGGTCAAATAAGTAGGACTTGAAGCAGTCCCTGTAATCCCAAGTAATTCCTCTGATCTCTGTGGAAGAGTGTGATGATCTATGGTGTCAAAAGCTGCACTGAGATCTAGCAAGACAAGTACAGAGAGAAGTCCACCATCTGAAGCTGAAAGTAGATTATTTGTTACTTTAACTAGAGCAGTCTCTGTGCTCTGCTGAGCTCTAAATCCTGACTGAAGGTCCTCAAACAAGCTGTTGTTTTGAAGGAAGTCACAAAGCTGATTCACCACTACTTTCTGTCAGCTAATGTCCCTGAATCAAGGGTATATTTTTTTTTAAGAAGAATGTTTGATTACAGCTACCTTAAAGGACTGTGGCATGTATCCTGTTGATAAAGATATATTGATTGTCCCCAACAAGGATGAACAAACTAAGGGAAAGACCTCCTTGAACAGCTTGTTTGGGATCGGGTCTATGAGGCAAATTGATGGTTTGGAGAAGGAGAAAAATTAAAAAATTTAGTTCCTGAAGGTCAATTGGAGAAAAGCAGTCTAAGTCACACTTAACAAAATTTAATGGCATGGCAGGCCCAAACAAGGACAGAGGGTTGCTCGTTTTATCTCTACTTTTAAGAATTTTATTGTTAAAAAAGCTCATAAAGTCCTCACAGCTGAGGGTTGTTGGAATCACAGGCTCAATAAAGCTCTGACTCTGTGCTAGCCTGGCTGCAGTGCTGAAAAGGTACCTATGATGTTTTTGTTTTCCTAAATTAGTAAGGAGTAGTAGGCAGCTGGAGCATGTTGTGAGGCTGACTTGTATTTGTTATGACTATCCTGCCAAAGAATACACAACTCCTCACTTAACAATAAAACCTGTAGCTGTCTAAAACAGACTCATCGTCAGATACTGCCATCTGAGTTCATTGACCATGACACCTGCTCTGTTCTTCTCATACTGACTTGTTTCTGCTCTCTTTAATGCTTAGCGGGTTCTTAATTAAACTCTTGTCAACCACATATGCACATGATCAATTATTTCATCCTCTTTATTAATAAGACCATCATTGTGATCCAGATTTTTTAGGTTTCCGTTAACTAATGTCATAGCTAGTAGTTATTCCTTTTAGAGACACTTGATTTAAAGAGCATATTGCTCTTTAAATCAAGAGATATAAAAAACAAGTCACTGATTGGTTGCAGCATCTTTAAAATGCAGAGTTGATGACTTTCAAGATAGTCATCTCATACTCTGCAGATAGTCTGCAAATAGTCATTTAATATTTTCTGATCACTTAGCTAATTTCTGGTTCAAAACAGAGTCAGAGTCTAAGACAAAGTCCCCATTGAGACGACTGTATATTTTATCTTATTTTATATTTCACAGATTAAACATTCAACTGAGCAACTATCCACAAATGTAATGAAAGAAAGCAATCTGAAGCTGGCACTCTATTTTTCAAAGACTGATGGTGTCTGTTTTAAGCTGTAATCTATTGTACATGTGTCAAGAGGAGTAACAATATATATTTTTTTCTTTTTGTTTTTCTCTCTCGGTAAGTACATGCAGCATATCCTGTTACATCACACCATTCTGATCTTCGATTACACAAAGTGTAAAAAACCCCTTCCTTATTACATCCTCTTAGCCAGCTCTTCTATTTACTCACATTTCATGGATGCTGTACCATACTGAGGCTGCATTTTAGGCCAGAAGCTGAGAGTGTTAAAGAGAGGGAGAAAAAAAAAGAATCCCAATAGCCCTAAAATGGATTATTATTAGAGTGGAGCGTGCTGTGACAGACAGGGACAAATCCCTGTGACAACCACAGACAAGCATTAAGAAAACACCACAGAGGAGGAGAAAGTGGGTGGGGAGAGGTGAGGGGACGAGACACAAAAAAAATACAGAGAGCATGACAAGACCTAAATGAAACAGTCAAAGACGTACTTGATGCTAGCCATGGTATTCTACAGGACTCAGTGTGTTACTCGTCTGCATCCATCCAGCAGCTGGTTCCTAATCCTCTTGGCAGAAAGGTCTCTCCAATCCCCCCTCTCTGCCTGCCTACAGCACACAGCAGACCGTCGACTGTCTGCACACTGCTCTGATCTGTTAGGCCTGACGCTGCCTCTGCTCTCAAACTAGCGACCTGTATGCGTGCATCGCTCTCGAGGCTGGGTCAGGGTTAAAGGGACATATTTCTGCAGATAAAGACCACGCTGGATGTATAATGCTCACAAAGGCAGAAGGCATTAATGACAGAAAAGGGTTAAAGTTTACAGGTTGTATTCAACAGATCAGCCGGATGTTACGTCTGAGCAAAGTATGTTTATATCCAGCTGCATACTGGACTTAACATACAAAGGACTCAAAAGTTTACAGACTAAAGATTTATTGTTTTAATTTTGATATTCTCACTGATACTTTCATAGCTGTGCAGGCTAAACTGCTGGGTAGATAAATACATATATTGTTCTCCCTGTTCATTTCAGGCTATTTACTGTTAATGCATTCTTCTGTTGCCTTTCTTGCTTGATAACTGGCTGATATTACTCCACAGTTTACCATTTTGGTATGATCCATCCATTCATCCTTGTTGTCTCCATTCCATATATATTGAACTCATTCTGTGACAAGTACACTGTTATAAAAATAGTTGGAAACAGTGTTGGGGAACTTTGATGAATCAGATTATAACGTGGCTCAAACACAAATCATACAAAAAAAGCTATTCAAAAAGTGACCCTTTTTTCATTATCAAACAAGCCAGTTTCAAAGATTTTAAAGGATGCATTTAGTATGTGACACAAACATAGCTTGCACCCCTAAGTTTGAGTTCAACAAAACTCAAAAGTTAACATTGTTGGGACAATCCTGGCTACTGGTGACTTTTCATAACCTGACACACCAGATGGACAGTTCAGTATATTTCACTGGTCCATCCAGGCAACAGCACATTGAAAATGTTTGGAAATGGGCAGAAAAATACATATCCGGCAGGTGATTGGACTATCATTCCATCAGTTACATTCATTACACTTCCTGCTGTCATCTCGCTTGTAGCTCCCATCTCTCCCTGCTCTACAGGACGCTGGTTGCCACTTTGGACCCCTCACAATCATTGTAGATTGGAGCTTGGCAAAATGGATCTGTCTGATTACAGACATTAAATCTGGCAGGGCTAGCTGCTGTGCAACATTAGACTTTTCTGTCCCATGGATACTTCATGTTAAATAAATAAAATATGTTTTCTCCTTAAATATTATTACAGATTGTAGTTTTGGTAATATTTTTGATTTAAAAAATGCATGTGGGGATTTCATTTTGAATATTTTCATTAGCTTTTATTGACTAGATACTCCTCTACATGATATCCCAAACAACTTTTTTCAGTTTCAATGAAACACCTGAACTGGAGCTGATGAGAGCAATCCATTAGGGTACTTTACTGAAAAAATGCCAGCCCGAGTCTGAGAGATAATATTCCATTTTAAAAAATCCAAATGATGCTTTTTTCAGTTTAATATACCCTTAAGTGTGTTTCGCATGTCTCCTTCATGTGATAAAGTACTTCTATGCTCAAGACCAAAAGTCTGTAACATCCAGACTTCTTCCTCTCCCCCTGTTTACAGCACAGTAGCTGCCTGACACGCCTTGTTCCCCCAGCACCCCCAATTAGACCGACCAGCAGGCCCACCCATCGACATGGTAGGACCTTTGAAAAGCTTAGTAAGTGGGTCTTCCATTGATGTTGTTTAACAACATTGTATGTATATTTGACAAGCAGCATTAGTGCTAGCCTTCTGGGGCTGGAAAATTTAGCTCTGGAGCCAACTGAATGATAATTGTTGCAGGTTTGACATGGCTACACTCCCACATCACTGTCCAAACATTGAATAGGCCCATCCACCACAATCTCAGTAATACAAATATAAAGGATCATACCACTTTAGGACAGGGCTGTTTCTGTTTATGTAATATGAATATGACTACTGAAGTTAAAATGAAAGGTTAATTCCTTAGATTTAAACAGAATGAGAGTTCTGATTCTGTTTCTGATTCAGGAAGGGTCATGTCTTTGCTCAACTTAATGGACCCCTCCATTACCCCGGGCCCTATAAAGCTTTTCCAAAAGCAAAAGCTATTAGGAGGATAAATGCAATGGTCAGTGAGGTAAACATAAAAATGACATCTCAATAAAGGGACCAGCATAATGCCACAGAACAAACAAATCCGCAAGTGTCTGTATGTTACTGATTCAGTTCCCTTAAAATTGGTAAACACCACATTTTGTAACCAGCAGTGTCATAAACTTCCAGTGCAGCACATTTTCTTCAGGCAGACTGTCACAGAGCAACAAGACCTTCAAAGCACAACATTGGTCTCACATTTTACCACTTCACTCCCCTAATTTCAGCCCAAAGCCAGAAAGCTTCTCTTTTACACTCTTTCATCCTTTGGGAATGAAAATCATTTTATGGGTTGTGTTTTTTTGGATATTCTGAAGCACAAAACATTAAGCCATGGTGTTAAATGACGTTGCTACCACCGCTTTCTTATCTACCAAGAAATGATGATGGAACCGGCAAAATGGCATAATCTGTTTGATCATTTATCTTTGTTTCTGGATGACAGTGTAATTCATTGCAGAGACAGAGTTAGATATCTTGGTGAGCTTTTTGTTGTTTCACAGGAGGTGACATCAGTGGCCTTTTTTCACCTCACATACATAACTAAGATTGGATTAATCCTGTCATTTTGAGGACACTGATGTTGTTATTTATGCTTTTGTGACTTTAGTTGGACTACTGTAATGCTTTTTGTCAGGTTTGCCAATGAAAGTTTCTGAGGTCTGCATATGGTGCAGAGTGCAGCGGCTTATATTGTAATATGGCCATTTCACCCCAGTGCTGACCTCAATTGTTTGTGGGAAACACTGCCTCACATCTAAATTGAATGTTAATCAACAAGACCCAAAGCAGAAACCAGCAAAGTATGACCCAGCATACCGCAATAATAATGGAAGTCACATTACATTCTGTAGAAAGAAGAAGGTTGTTTTGTAAAAAACCCATATTTTTTAACCTTCTCCTTCCATCACAGTCTCTGGAGCCAAAGAAGGGGGCACACTGACCTGGACCTGACCTAAAGCACCAACACCAAGGGGCTGCTGAAGCGCTGATACTGTATGTTCTGAGAATTCTCTGAAAGAACCACCACTCCCAAAATCAACTATCTTTATCACTGCCCCAATGAGAGCATGCTCATGTACTGTTCATGCTTGTGGTACGGCAGCTGCACAGGGGCAGAGAGGAAGATGCTCTAAAGGGTCTTCAGGTTAGCAGAGAAAACCATGGCTGTCCCCCAAATAACCACTGTTGCTCAAAAGCAATATACATTACACAGGGCCCAGCACAGCCTGGTCACTGTCTCTTCCAGTTTTTGCCATCAGGTAGGAGATAAAGAGCAGTGAAAGTTAGGACAAACCACCTAAAAAACAGCTTTTATCTAAGAGTGATAATTGCGCTGAACTCAAAATAGAGCTGCTTTCATGCTTCCATGTGCAATAATGGGAAATGTACAAATGCATCCTGACAAATCCCTTTATTATTAATACTGTGAAATTCATGTTTTTATAACTGCCTCTTTTAATTGCCTTACACTGAGTTGAATGATCCTTCTACTTTGTTTTTCTTTTGTAAAATGTTTTTTTTTGTCAATGCGACAATGCCTATCTATCTATCTATCTGTCTGTCTGTCTGTCTGTCTGTCTGTCTGTCTGTCTGTCTATCTATCTATCTATCTATCTATCTATCTATCTATCTATCTATCTATCTAACCACAGGCTGATACATTTTGACATTGAATTTGGGACATGTGTTTCAAAAAAGTCACAGGCACTTATTCGAAAAAAAAAGTAGAGTCCAAAAAATAAATGAGCATTTTGGTGCTTCCATCTCCCTTGTTTTAGGTCTGTGGGTTTTTTTGAAAGAGTTTTCAGTTTACTTCCCAGGATTACAAATGTGGAGAGCACAAGCATCTGAGATATTTAAGTTTTTTTCAACAACACAAAACACATCTGGAACCACCCCACTTGTGACTTATAAAGTGTTTTTGCATCTGGTTACTAACAAGTTGCAAATAAGGAATTCTGAATTTGTCTGGAACGTCAAATTTCAGAATTTTTGATTTAAGAAATCTTTAAAGAACAGTGTTTCACAGACAACTGGATCTGACATGCTCTAATTTGGTACAGTTGCATGATGAAGAAAGTCAGAGCATATAATAAAAGCTGAAGGCCTGTTAGACAGTCTGTACAGTGGTTCCAGGAGATGGATCCAGGACTGCATAGGAATCTGTTAGCATTAAGTTTAGACATAAAAGATATTGCCATTGATGGGCCAAATGATTAAGTGTTGTTTTGGGCTCATTTAAAACTCAAGAAAAAAAATTCCTTGACAATACTACATTATATATATTGTATAAGAGTTCATTAAAATGTTTCTTTAGTTAGGAGAAGTACAGTTAATTTCTTGGCATCTTTAAGGTCTGAAACACCTTGCATTTTGTTTTTGGATTACTGCTGTCTTATTCGTTAACATTTTAATGGAGTTGGCAAACAGCTTTTGGATATTCTACAGCCACCGTCAGGTGTTAATACAGCATAACAATTAAGCATGAGGGAAAAAAATAATAATACAGTTTTACTTGGAGATAATTATCACATGAAATCTTAAACATTTATGCTTCCACATCAGCATAAAGGTGGACTTTTGTGAATGCTATATATTAAAAACATTTCAAGGAACTTTCTTTAATGTTTAAGTAAATATCCACTTGTATTTTACTATTATCTGATGAGACTTTGGAGGTCATAGCTTAAAGGTCCAGGTCATGCAGCCTCATGACTAACCTTGTTTATGGATCATTCTATGTTTGTGAACACGAACTCTAACTTTGCTTAAAAGGAGACGAATTCAGACACAACTTTTTAATCATATAGGGAACACACGGGAACAGCGTTTAGGGTGCCCGAAAATGCACATTTTCATTAACAGTCCCAGAGTGAATAAATTTGAAAACACCGGCTGAGCGTTTCTGTGCGGACAACAAATTCAGATAGTTCCTGAAACGATCATAACACACGCCCACCTCTCCCTTACTACGCATGCGCAAACCCCAACGACAACAAAAACAATGGCAGAATACGGTGTCGCATGCAGGCTATAGAAACTACTGAGCTTGTTACGGCTTTAACAGCAAAATCTCCAGCTCCTCTATGACCACTGTGAGCAACAGGAGAACAGCATATGTCAGTGTTTTTTTCACATTTCTGTGTATGCATATGTGTTCTCTGTCTTTTTCTCTGGTTTTGGTGTATGTCTGCATCAGCATTACAGTGCCACTTACAGGCCTGGCTTATGTACTACAGCGTTTTCAGTGTTTTCATGTGAATGGACACATTTACTGAAACTATGCCGTCTTACAGAGAACGTTTTCAATATGAAAATGTTTCTGTCTCCATGTGGATAGGGTGAAAATTGCCCTTAGATGTGAGTGTGACAGTGAATGGTTGTCTGTCTATGTGTGTGGCCCTGTGATCGTCTGTTGACCGGTTCAGGGTGTACCTTGCCTTTCGCCCAATGTCATCTGGGATAGGCTTCATCCCCCAATGACCCCAAAAGGGATAAGCGGTATAGATAATGGATCACTGGGTATTTTCAAGGTCATGGGTGAAAATTTAGGGTCAAAGAGCGAGGTGGTCACCCCTTGATCCAATATTAAATCTGGTATTTCATAACGCTTAAAGGATTTTTCATTGTGGTGGCCACCTTTTGTTTGTGAGCTCAATTTTTCATGAGCTCTTTCAGGATTTTTTTATCGTACTCGGCACAAATGTTCTGCTTTGTTAAAGGAAACAGCCCAATATATTCAGAATGTAATAGGTCAAACGTCATGGCATAAAGTCTCATAATCATCATTTGCTTGAAATCACAATCTTGTAATCGCAAAATCAGATAATTATTGAAAGAGAAGATTTTGAATTAATGAGCGATTAAATATTCAAAACTCATTTCCCATCCCTGATGAGCTGTTTATATGTGAGATGCATATCACATTCAGTTTGTATTCCTCAGATGTTAAAGAATAAGAGTATTTCTGAAAAAAAGATTGAGAAAAGTAACTCTATAAAACAAGCAGTTTGATTTCTTGCCTTCATTTGAATAGGTTTTTCTAAACCAAAAATTATCCAGTGGGAACATAAAATTTTCCCTCAAACCTCATTAGGGTTTTCCCCTCAGATGTTTCCATGTGTGTGACTGTGCTGTCCTACACAAATCCCCATTTTCCCCGCTCATCCTCCTCAAGGCACAGAGTGAAAGAAAAAACAGAGTAATGTGGGCTGGTTAAAAAAAAAAAAATCCCACAACCCACACCAGCAGCTACCAGCCGCTTCTGCAATTTCACACTCAGGAGAGGAGGAGCAGAGGGATGAGAAATGGGGAAGAAGAGTTTGACTCCCGCATAAGCACGCTGAGATTCCCCCATTTTTTTTTAGCTAGAAAAAGAGGAATGGGAGATTTACATTTGATTTGTATTCTGGGGCTGAGTGTATCAGCAGAGAGAGGGAGCGATGTGAGCGGACTCTTAACTAGTTTGGGTAAAAGAAGAGTGAAGCACAGATTTGATAACAAGGGGATGCTGGTGTTTAGAGATTACGGAGCAGCTTTGAGCCACTGGTGCTTGCTGTCTTTTGAAGATTTTCCACAGTCAATTACAGCTGTGCTCATCTTATGCATAATGATCATCTTAATAACCTTGGGGCTGAGAGGATCACTTTAAATGAGTGCACTTTCACACTGGATTGTTTAGATTTTACACAAATGTCCTTTCAATAAGATCACTGCTGCTTTGTCATGCAATCTAATGGTCTGTTATACATGAGAAACAGCTGGTACTGTCATGTCAAACACTTTTATTACACTGAGATGGAATAGAAGCCTAACAGGGACTGGATTGCTGTTTGACGTCCGCTCTATAAATAACAACAGTTATAAGATGAATGGTGATATTGTGTCTAAAGGCAGAGGGATTATGATTTGACAGGGGTATGTTGGATATAATAAAGGGATGCAAATCATTCAGTGTTGCAGGGCGTTCAGCGCTGTACTTGTGCCTGCTTGGGAAAGTCTTATCGTCTTCAGCAGAGATTAATGTAAAGGCGGTTTCTGACTTTAGAGCCTCAGGGTTTATTTGTTCTCTGTGTGGATTTTAAACAAAGGAAACTGCTGACCTAAACACTTCAAGACAGTCCTGTGTATATGTGCTTTTTTACAGGAATTTGTCTGGAAATCTTTCATATCTGTATTGTTCAGGTACAAGACTAAAACAAATATTCCCTTTTGAGTTTTATTTTTCTGAGTGATGTGTTGAATGGAGGATTATGTCTGTTCACTGAGCTGATTGTTTGAGGGTAATCTTACAGCATAGACTTCTTACTAAAAGGTCTGGAAAGGCACTTGACAGCAGAAAAGATACAAAAATGAAGTCCAAAGACTGTGAATAAATTTCCTGGAAACAAGATTTAAAGTAATTCTTCAGGCCAAATTGCAGGCGATTTGCTAGATTTCTGCTGCTTTCCTCAAAAGAGAATGGAGTAGTACAGAGATGATGTATTTCTGTAGACCATCCAGGAAGTTGGCATAGCACTGGTTCGCTCAACTATATGCCTATTGAATTTTTCTTAATGAGTTCTTGGATCATTGTTGATTTCAGTAATTTAATTTATTTGAAAGGGGACAGTGCAAGTTTATGTTCATCGCCACACAGTTAACAAGCCAGGTTATAGAAGAAGTTCACTTAGAAGAAAGAGCCAAAAAGGAACATTCATCAAAATTACATCCAAAGAGAGAGCAAAGGGCTTCAACCTAACATAACATATTATTGCACATTCTCTAAGTATGTAACACCAAATAGAAAAACCATCAAAGTGCTACTCTGATAAGTTAGATTGAAACTAACTGATACACCATCACTTCTTCACTGGGTGATATTAAGGGCTGTGGCAAACAGTCTTTTATAAATCAAACTTAAACTAATGTTCATCATGAAAATCTTCACAAACTAACCTAACCTACAGTTCGAGTTTTTAGATTTGAATGTAATCTGCACAGTTCAAAAGCTATCAAGCCATTATGCTACTAATACGTGGTAGTTTGACTGAAAGCCGCTATCATATTTTCAACATGTAACGCCAATTTAAAGCCTCTTGTTTTAATAATTACTCTAAATCGAAGGACTTGATCAAGTTGGCATCTGCATTATCACCTATTAAAAATGACCAGAAACTTGAAGTGCTCCGAGAGCACAAACCTCTTCCAAGGCATTTCTCCCATTTTCGTTAGAGTTATTGTCAAAAATGTGGAAAACTATCCGACCTCATGCTGTTAAAAAAATCCTTGAAAAAAATCCAGGATCCACATGCAGTTTCAGAAGAAAAATGACTCACTTCTTTACTGTACCATGACCATTTTTGTACACCCTTTTAGCAGTTTTTTTAGCAACTGTCCTCCTCAAAAGTGGGGCAATATTAGATGCGTTTATGTTGTTGAGCTGAAACGTTCAAATCTTGTACGCATGCGTTGATCAAGGACATATTTAATGCATTTCTAAGAAAAGCTATTCTAAAATTCCATAGACTTTCAGATGTGGGAAACGTAAAATCTAAGATGCTAACTCACCTCTTTTATGGACTCATTCCTGCACCGCATATTAATTAATTAATTTTTTTTTTCTTAAGTGAATTACATAATTATCTTAGAGATACAAGATGTTTTTTGTCAAAGGAGAGTCTCATTTTTCCAAAAACAGACTCAGAGTAACAAGTAAAATATTATTTACACAAAACGTATACCATATTTCTTAAGTTATGGTTTCATCGAAATTTAAAATAGAACTCATTTGTCTGAAAATAATTTAAGATATCTAGATTGTACAAAAAGTGCATAAATAAAAAGTCACATTGCAGCGGGTTTTATGTTAGTCACTATGAACCATTTATGGCATATTGTACAGCATCATAAGCTATTCAGTGATATCCCAGCCCTAGACAGAATTGTTTAAAAACGCGCACTTTGAATATCAGTTGTGCAAGTCTTCAGTTTATTTGTTAAGTCTATGATGAAACGTGCACAAAAAATGCTGTCAGAGGGCTGAGTGTAGAATTGAAGAATGAGTCAATTTAAAGAAGAGAGTGAAAGAAAGGAAGACAGAAATAATTTCATATAAAAAAATAAATTGTAAATATCCCTTTAATAATCTCTCCTTCTATATAGATATCACAGGAGGGAAAACTACTGCAATATTTTTTAACCCATATTGTTCAGCCCTTTTATGAATCATAATAATGTTCTGAGGGGCCAGAAATTATTGATTTACCAACAAACAATGGCTGACAGACTTTAATCATTAGCCTGTACAGCATCAATAAGAGCAGAAACAGGTCAACATCTGAGGGAGGGGAATGAAGCTACAGTGTGACAGGAGCTAACAGAGAACAGTCCCCCTGTCGTGGTGACTGGCATTAGCTGGCGATATCTGACGATGTGTTCATGCCATAGACAGTCATGTTTTCTTCTTAATTACCTCCGCCAAGGAGGCTATGTTTTTGCCGGCGTTTATCTGTCCGTCTGTTTGTCTGTTTGTTTGTTTGTGTTCAAAATAACTTGAAAAGTTCTGGACGGATTTGGATGAAATTTTCAGGAATTGTTGGAAATGGGATATGGAAGAACTGATTAAATTTTGGGGGTGATCCGGATGGATCCAGGAATTTTTTAAAGGATTCTTTAACATTGCCAGAAAGGACCATTTTTGCCAAAGTGGACTGAAGCTGCTTGGCGGAGGTCTGCGCTCTCTGAGTGCTTTTCTAGTTGTTTTAGAATTCTGTTAGCAGTTATGCACCGATTTATACAGACACACAAGCTACTGTTAAAAATGTGTCAGCGGTAGCTGCTGAAATAACTATTGTGGTGAACTGTTGCTGCCAAACATCCCTATATCCTGCAAGGCATTTTTCTGAGTCTCAAAAGCCTTTGATAAAATTAACACCCTGAGACTTTGATGGTGAAGAATTCATAGGAAATATGATGACATAATCAAGTTAACTGACTGCATTTCAGCAAAGCTACAAATACCATCATCCGTCACTAGAACAGTAAGAAAATGCACCGTACAAAGCTAACGGTGTTTCTTCTTATGTTGAACTAATGTGGACAAAATTTCCTTTCAAACAAGAATTTAAACAGCAGGCACAAACATTATATTTACTAGAGCTGAGTATTTCTTTAAACTTCACAATAAGACACACGTCCCAATATGGAGGCCACAATACCATAGGTATCAGGATGTGCATAAATTGTTGACACTAACTCTCTTTACAGAATTCCTGACCTTCTTGTTTGCTTTTTTTTTGTAAAAACAAAAACAGTATGAACACGCTTTCAAGGGTTTTGAAACTAAAGGCACTCAAGTCTGAGATCTTAGAGAAGATTTAAATTCAAAGTTTTTGTAATGCTTAAAAAAATAACAAACAAAACAAACAAAAAAGAAAAAAGTAAAATTAAACAAATGAGGAGTGGGGCATTAACCAACTCTTTGGTAAAGTGTCTTGAGAAAACATTTGTTATGAATTGGCCCTATACAAACAAGTGTGATTAATTGATTGGTTGATTGATCAATTGGTTGTTGATTATACATGCTGTGCATCAAGTAGTTTGTTTTCTGTGGGCACCTTTAGAATTTTAGTGAACTGTACTGTGGTGATATCCAAAAAGGAGTGTTTTACAACTTCTAGGACAGCATTTGGTGCCATTTCCACACCGTACAGATACACATATAGGCATGGATTAGGTGACAGTAAATTGCTCTATCTTTTTTTAAAACACCAGCCTAATATTGACACATCTTTAAAATGGATAAACTGATGTGTGAAACTATTGGAATCACACAAACGTTTATAAAACAACAGCTCAGCCTCGTAAAAAGCTACTGATGCAGTTAATGAGTGTATTGAGTAAAGGTAGAGTCAGAGAACGTGAGCCCTTCAGTAAAGTAATATGTCCTGATGTTTATGAAAATTAAGTTCTTTGCATCAGAGCCACTGAAAAAAGGCTCCTTTTCTTTAAAACTTGTGAATAAGTTATATAACAGACATCATCACAAAACACTTTTAATGAGGCCAATAGAAACTTAACCTGCAAAATGTTCTCTACCTCTGAAAACCCGAGCAAAACTGCTTTTTCACAAAAACACGTCATAATTTAAAGATTACTGGGCAGAGCAAAACTATTTTTGCAGGAATTGGATCTCATTAATTTAAGGTTATAATTTTATTTTTTCAGAAAAAAGAAAATTCTTGTTGTCTCATGAAATTGTACCTCAGCAGGTGGTGCTGATGCCTCAGTATGTAGACTGCTGGATTGACCTCTTGGTCTGATGGGGTCTGTCTGTGTGGAGTTTGCACGTCCTCCCACAGACCAAAAACACGTCACATGCTATTTTGATACATGTCTGTCCCTTTCTTTTTGATGAAAAACTTTAAGACTCTTTCTTGCTTTTTTGTTGATATCAAAATAATTCAAACATCAAATTGGAATTCATGAAATGCAACTGGTGTGACATTTATGATGCGAGTATTGAAAAGAATAATTGAAAAAATAATTCTCTAACTATCATTAATGAAATAAGACTACAGATTTAGCAAGATCTTTCTCCACTCACTGATCTTCATTTTGCTCTTGACGAGTTCCCTACGCCTTCAGGAGAAGCTGAATATGTTTTGGATAATTTAGCATTAATCATGCTCTGATGTCTAAATTAATTATGATTCTGCAGTGTTTCAAAATTCATCTTTACAAAAATCAGGCAGCGGTACTTTAATGTGCACTGATGGTAAATTAGACTGTGATCACATTGGCTTCTCTCATGTAACTCTGTTAGTACTTGTTTTGTACAGTGATGTAAGCTTATTTTCTTGGCAAGACAAGATTATTTTTAAACTACAGCTTTACTGATAACAAACAGAAAAGTATAAGGTAAAAGTGGAAGAACCTGTCAAAGTACTTTCTAGTTGATAATGTTTGCTGGATTTCTTTGTAAAATATGCTTAAACTTTTCTCTGAGATTAATCAGTTACTGACTTTAGTATTCAATATTTCATTTTTCTTTTTTTTCTTTTTAGTACACTTAGTTAGAAATTGGATCAGTTCTGTATTTATTTTTTTCTGTTTTTCCCTTTATATTAATTATTTAATTTATTTATTCGCCAATCTTATTTGTGTGTTTAATTATTCTAAATATTAAGTATTTATAGTTTTTACATTTCAAAATTTTGTTTCAGTTAAAATAGTTGAGTACAATATTACAACCTTTTGGTATTTTTATTGGTTATATTTTTAGTTGGTATCTTTTTATTTTTGCCTACATTTCATTTTCACAAATTTATGATCTTTTTTTGTATATTTACTTGTATTTTTTTCCCTTTTTCTTTCTTTTGTTTTTACTTTCATGTTGTCTGTTCTCAAATGTTTCTCATTATGTTTATTTTTTTAGCCTGTTAGTATCTGCTCTTGTCTTTATCAAAGGTAGAATGACCTAAACTCTGACAGATTTTAGTAGTTGTTGACTAGTACTTATTTGTTTTGGTATTTAATTTGTATTTTCATTTCATATTCTCAGCTCTGTTATTCTGTTCTTTATTTAGTTTTATTTTGTACATGATTTTAATTTGTAGCCAGTTTATCTCTTCATTTAGTATGTAAAATATTGGCATGATCTAAGTCCTACTTGTTGACTTTCCAAGCAGTAGACCAATATTGACTGGTTTTAGTGTTTGAGAAAAGTTGTTTATTTTTTTGCACCATTTCTCTTTTATTCTCTTTAGGTATATATAGAACGAAAATCTAACCATTTAATTATTTGTCATTTCTAGTCTTTGTCAGCAGTTGATTTTAACCACTGGAGACTTTATTGCATTAATTAATTACATCTTTATTGAATGCTATCAGTTTATTTGGTATTCGTTAATTTAGTTCCACCTTAAACGTATGACATATTTTCCTTTTTTTACAATAGGATTTTATTACTGATATTTGTCAGTTTCTCTTTAGAACTTGATTTTTCTTTTTCTTGCTGATGCCACAGTGGCTTCAAACTGACAGCATAATCTGCAGCTCATCTGATTTTTTTAAAAGGACTTCTTAACTTTGTACTCAGAAATGCTATAAACAAGGCCTCAGGATGTTTTTCCCTCTAAAAAAAATTCACCTTCTCAAATGTCTGGCAGCATTTTAACAAATTTGCTCCAGAGATTCAGCAGTTCATGTTTTTTTCTTTTTTTTTCTTAAACATGAGCTAAGCATCCTTCCATAAAACTAACGATTCTGACTTTACATGTCGTTTTTTGCCTTTATGCTCTCAGTGCAAGACAAAATCATCTTGGAGCAGTTAAAATTTCATTCACTGATTAACTCATTCATGTATTCATTTATTCATGCAACTAAACTGACAAATAGTGAGCTTTCTATTCAATTAACCTCCAAAGTCACAGCCAGTTCAGTTGATATTAAGGAAATTTAGGACGCTGGAACTACTCCTGAATCTAGTTCAGTCCTCCCTAAAAACATTTAATCCAATGGCTGTGTTGATGAGGCAGCAATTAGCCTAAATAATCACCTGAAAATGACATTGACTACAACTGCTGGCGCTGGGGCAAACAGTCATTAACTGGCCTGAAGCAGTTGTGGGGCAAGAGAACGCAGCTTTCACTAGTAGTACATAAATAGATGAGAGGATTTAGGTCTCCCTCTCTCTCTCCCTCTCTCTTTCTCTCTCTCTCTCCAATCTGCCGTCTGAAAGTCTTTTTTTAAGGGGGAGGGAGCAGAGCAGGTGACACAGGAAATGTTGGACATCAGCATGTCAACATTAAAAAACATTTAAATGAAGCTAAGAGACTTTCAGAAGAATGTTTTTATTTTTAAGCCTCGCACATCCTCTTTAAAAGGAAAAAGGCACGTTTTAGGAAGAGATGAACAATATGATCGGCATAACATCTGTCAGAATATTAATCTAAAAGTTAATTAGTATTGGCAAAAATAAGAAATGAAGGTGGGTATATGAGCCACACATATTAGCGGAATGTATGAATGTATCACAGGGGCTCCTACCCTCTCTTTTTTAGTAAAATGCAAGACTTTTTATACTTTTTTGAAGACCCAAACTGAGAAAAAAATGCAGTTTTTGGCACTGCAATGCAAACAGCATTGACACAGCTGTGGGGTACTATTTCTGTCTCTAAGGCGCGCCTTTGTTGATTTGTTACAGTGAGATTGTGAAAAGTAACAAGGCTGGATGTTCGATAAAAATGAAATAATAGGATATCAAAACCTGCAGCTCTGGGGAAAGAGACAGACATGAGAGAGTGCCAACAGTTTTTGCAGTTTTTTTTCTGAGCAACACTTTCAATAGCAAAAAAAAATACACAGTAAAAAAAAAGAAATTTCAGTAAGGCTGCTAGTTAAAAAATAGCAGAATGACTATACAACCCAAAAATGCCTTTTACTTTATTAACACCATTTCTGTAAGGCACAAAACTTTTATCTCATTTTTTCATAAAACAGTGTTATTGGTCACCTTCTGCGTTGATGAGTGGGTTTTATAAACTTTTAACCAAATAAAAGAAGAAAAACCCATTTGTAATCAGGACAGTACTATATTAATTCACTCTGATGTGAGTGTTTTTTCATTTCCTGTGCAGAAGCAGTTGTGTAGGTAGGAGGTTTGTGCCTGACAACAAAGATACATTGAATAAGCAGATATTAATAAAGAGCAGAAAGCTTTTATTCTATTTTCAATTTTTTGTTTTTATACATAAAAATACAAAATCTTACCGTGAAAACTTAAAACATTGTAAAATTGATGACAGATTGTTCAATGGCAAAAGCTTACTTTCACCTGAAAATCAATCATACTATTTGGCCAATATTTATCTGTCTGTTGTTTACATTCGAATATATTATAAGTCTCTGATGTATTATGTTAACACATATCTTTATTTCTACAGGAACAAGAAGTATTTTTTTTTTGTAAAAATTTCAGAAAGGTAAATTATCATTCAACAGTGATTCCTAATGTGCTGTCAAGTATTTTTTTTTTGATAAATTACCAGCAACAAATCCCGAAAGAATTTACAGTGAACTTAACCAGTTCTAATAAAATACGGTTACTAACTAGCAGTTACCTTATTTATTAAAGTTTAACTGTAATCAGGTTCAAACAATGTCTGAGGTACTAAAAAATGTCTGTTTTAAACTGCTCTACAATTGAATTTTTGTTTTTACATTATCCCATTAACAGGTTTGTTGTAATTGTTCTTCTCTGGAAAACTGCTGTAAAATTGGGGTGTGTATTAGCAAGAATCTGACGATACAAACATATCATGATATAGAGTGGCAATAGCATACATTATGGTATACTGCCACACTATGAGTCAGGCGATATATCACAGGGTCTATTTGGGGATTAATTTATAGTATTAATGTGATATGCACAAAAATGTTTCTAATCAGTGTTAGCCAGAATATGTCTGACTGTTTGGTTGTTAGCAAGATAACTTGAAAAGTTATGAACAGATTGTGATGAAATTTTCAGGGTTTGTTGGTCATGGAACAAGGAAAATGTGATTTTGGTGATGATCTGAATCCAAAAAGGATCCAAGATTTTTATAAGGATTTTGTTATCACCGCGAGATGAGGCAGTTTTCCTCATTTTCGCTAATTTTCACTCGTGTCCAAAATGACTCAACAGTGGGCTGTGCTATTTTAGCATCTCTTGTTTGATTTTGTTTGTTTTGTTTTGTTCTATTTTCCCCATTTATTTTTGGACTTTAGAGAAATGCTCCTATAGCATTAACCTCTACCAAGACATTTCCAACATTGTCTGGCGGGTTATAAAATGTGTAAAACTGCCCTATCTATCAACAAATGTCCAATAATTTTATAAACAACTACTTAAAAAAACAATGTTATGCAATAAATTATCAAAATACTATTGCACTGCAAGCATCCCAATATGTTGGTGTATCAACATTCCCTTACACTCCTACAGAAAAATGGTTGAAAATTGTTGTTTTCTAATATTTTACTGTGAATAATGAACAGTTCTTTACTGTTACATTTACAGTTCAGCAGGCATTGTACCTAATGTCTAATACATTATCCCTTTTTTGCAGTATTATCCTGGTAAACTTAACTGTGAGTATTTCCTCAGTAAATTTTGCAGATTATTTTAACAGTGCAGATTTGATAAGGATGCTCTAAGGCATAAGTTAAGTATGTAAATAGACTTTTAAAGACTCTTTTATGGACAAAACATTCAAAGATCAAATTTAAGACTTTTTCTGACTATTTGCCTGACCATGGTAGGTTAGTGAACTTAAAGGAGAACTGACAGATCTGCTTAGGATGAAGATTTTTTCCATTTAATCATCGTTCTTCCTTAATCATTTGGGTGTGATCTGGGGACTTAAGGTTTTTTTTGTTTGTTATTTTCCCTCAAACACTCTTTTGGAATATCCTCAGGGGTCACCCTACAAACCCGTTGTTTTATGAGAGGAATTTATCTTAATTTTCAGGCAAAATCATCACAATAAAGAGCTCACTGTCGGTACAGTGCTGTTTTAGCACTCAAAAGGACACAATAAACTTGGTTTTACTTGTATTTTTGATCTATTTGAATATAGAATAATGGAGTCCAAAGAAAACACTTAGTTTT
The DNA here is from genome assembly GCA_037902135.1 of Cetoscarus ocellatus. Lineage (NCBI taxonomy): Eukaryota > Metazoa > Chordata > Actinopteri > Labriformes > Labridae > Cetoscarus > Cetoscarus ocellatus. Next base: position 582,410 of record JBAMNC010000815.1, read on the forward strand.
TATTACTAAGTGACTCTATTTTAACAGATTTATCTGTCAGTCACAGGGAAATCGAATGTAGTTGGTCTTGTTTTGTGTCTGTTTCTAAAACATACAAAATGTTAAATAATAAGAGTATCAGGTTAATTCTGGTACAAAAATGACTTGATGTACTTTACCGTTCAAAAAGATGTGTCTATATCTTTACTGTTTTTATTATCATCTAAAATGAGTTCAGAAATAACAGCATATTGACAGAAGTCTGAAACCTAAATATTAGTGTTGTCTCATAACTCCTCCTGGCTCACCTGCTCTGTTTGTAGGGCTCCAGCTTGTGACCCCTTGGCCGCACCATCTTTCCAGCTGCACCCACGAGCCAAACGCAGAGAAGCACGAGCACAGTATCCATCTGCATGGTTCACATTCCCCAGAGGACGCACCTCTCCTGTCAGTCAGAATTGTCCCCCCTCCAGGGTTTGGAGCAGTCTGCCGTCCTGAGACATCCCCCTTTCTGCAGCTCCCAGATGATAAAAGAAGAAAAACAGCAACAGCAGCACAAACAGCGACAGAAACACTATTCTATGGCCTGAGTGGAAAACATCCTACGGTGCTTAATCTCCACAGTGGGAAAAGCAATTTTGACTAAACCCATAAATCCTTGAGCGTCAGATGGTACAGATTTGATCCCTGCAGCAGCGGATGTGCCTGCCTCTCTATGCTCTGCTCTGCTCAGATATCCTGCACTCTGATGTGCTCTACTCCACTTTGCGCCGCCCAGAAACACCAATTCGCACAATGATGCGGCGTGCCTCATTTGTAAGGTCAACGGTTTAGAGAGACAGACTCACAGAAGCTGCAGGGGAAGCTCTCTCGCCTGTCTGATGTGAAATGAAGACCCTGCTGATGCTTCAGTCAAGTATATGTCAGAAATATATTCATACTGCAACAAAAAAATGACAGATCTGCTTTGCTGCGTTCTGGTGGGGATGATTTCACTTTTGCTTGCTGTAACTCTACTCCCTTGCCACTTGTTGTATTTTGTCACCTTCAAAATACAAGGATTTTGAAATTATTTTAGAAGAAGTTTCTGAAAATCCCCAAGAAAAAAACTCAAGATTAAAACCTCTAAACCAGCCATTAAACCTTTATGCTTAGATATTAAGCAGATACAAAGCTGAGTTTTGAGTGAAAAGAAAACATTTATTTGTGTTTGGCCCTACTATTTGTTAGATGAGAGATAAAAATACTGTCACTCATTTCATCCCTGAAGACAACAGACAACACCAGCTTAGTCATCATATTTGTGTCTTGTGTTTATCTGTCATAAGTTATTTTTGTTTGTGAGGGTGTCTGTATTTAGCAACACACTGGAGGCTGCATTATAATTTGTCCGTCAAGGCGCGCTGTCCGTCCGAAAAGGCCAATCGAAAAAAGCCTCTCAGCACTGACGTCACTGGCATCCAGGCCATGTGTCACCCCTTCCTGTTTTTTTTTTTTTTTTAGCAGACTGAACAGTTGGATTATAAGATCACAAATTTGGGTTAGCTCCATGAGCGTCAATCTGAAAATTGGTGTAAGTAATGTCAGGCGTCAGTTAGGGCTCAGACTTGTGAATCCTTTAATAAACCTACTGACGGAGAAAATTAACATCTGTTGAGTGCTATGGCTGAGCTGCATATCTTGTTTTTAAGGTGAATCAGTACCAAAATCTTCACATGAGGAATAGGATGAGAAAATACTGGTCACATCAATATGGCTTATTTTGAGTTGATTTAATATTAAATATTTCTTTTGGAGAACAATTGACATTGTTGTGTGCAAAGACACTAACAATATAATATACATAGACCACATGTTCTTGAAACTTTTGGTCTAAATTGAGAATTATTGTTTCATTTTCTTACAGACCATCTATATCTTTATTTGAAAAAATCAAATGATAATGTTAGCTGGCTGATTTCCTAGCAACAAAAATAGAAGTCCTTTATACTAGGGATGCACGATATGATCAGATTAATGTCAGTATTGACAGATAATTGCCTAAAAAATGTTCAGCATTGGCAGATATGAGCCAATACAGCTGATAGTTTGACCACACACATTGGTCATAAACAACACATATATTGGCTGTATTATGGCAGAATGTACAATGCACTATAAAGATTAACCTCAATGTCCAATTTTATAAATCAAAAATGTAATTTATTAAAGTATAAAATGTTGTGTTTCTTGCTGTATTATCTGTTTGTAACAAAAATGGACCGTGACCATAAAAGGATAAGGGAAATTTTAGTTAAGCAGAAACGTTGTGCTCTTGACACATAATATCAGTATCAGTATCAGTATCAGTATCAGTATCGGCAATAATAACTTTGGAAATATTGGCATATCGGATACAAGCAAAAATTCTATATTGTCCACCCCTTATATACACCCAATAATACTGGGTAAATTCTTGTTTTTAATGATGTAATTTGTAGGAAAACTGCAGCACACTGTACACTGTAAATTGCACACATTTTTGTACAACATTTATTTAAGTGGGTGAAACTGACTGAAGATCAGTAAGTTTCTGTTCTTTGCATTGCAGTCTATTACAAAGAGAAATGCTACCACCCTAAACAAGGTGTTGGTTTAGCTTACAGCTTGCTCCAGCAAACATGTCTAGGCATGTCTGTGCAACAAAAGTAAACATTAGAGCACAATACTGGAAAGCCAAAAGCCACATCCACTTCCTGAGAGGGGCATAGGTATGCCAGAATCTAATATTTGAGTGGAATTTATGGCAAGATAATTCAAAAATATGCTGTGGTAACATCTAGGACCAGTGTAAGACTGCTTCTATTGTCAAAAATAAAAATTGCATATAATGTGTAAATATATGTACCAATATACAGGAATTCGGATCAGTTTAAATAAGTTTGGATACAGCATATCAGATATTGGCAAAACATCCAATATAAAACATCCCTAATCAAGATATTATTGAGAGTGGCGGTGGATGAAAATCAGGAATCAATTTGCATATAAGAATCTGTGTAACCTTGTTTAAAGCATTCGTATTATTTGCTTTAATTTTTAGCAATTCCCTTATGAATGACTTTCTCTTAATTTGACAGACATTGCAAACCAGCGATGTCACACTCTCACAAGAGGTAGTCAGCACAGACAACAACAAAGAAGTCAAAGAAGTACTCAGAAGTAGGGGAATGGTCTAAAGTGAAGTTTAATTTTACTTAATGCTAACAGCCCAATGTGCAATGTCTGTGACTGGTGTGACTTTAAGATTAATGGTAACACCACCAAAATGCTGAAAGATTTGTTATTGCAGCAGAGCATTAATATCAGAATTGCCATGTGTTTGACGTCGTTCACAGAGAAAATCTGTGCACACTTGCTTTTTCCAAATTGAAAATCCACAAATATCAATACGCGAATCATAGAGGAACTGAATGGATAACCAGAATCAATTTCTAATGGCATTGGTATCATCAATAAAATCTTATCAATTTCCCTTCCTTTTTTGTCCATTGCAAAGCCCTCCAGAGACTGCAAACTAACACACAGGACAAACTATCCCATGAGGAATAATGTCTAAATGAATTTATTTTCTGAAAAAAAAATGCATTAAATCCGAATTCCACTACCCTTGATTTTATAAAGCAACAGCACAGCACTGCCTCGGTCAAATGGTCCTTTTTTACTGGCTATGAGAGCATAACTGAGTGAAATAACCCAGAAGTATTTAAGTGGCAGCTGTGATAAGAGCTGGTCGAATTCAGTTAATGCAGAGAGAGAAGCTCTGATTCCACCCTCATCCCCTTTAGCATCCAGCACACACTGGACCATCCTCCACCTATCGCTGCACCAGGGCAGAGCAACTGTTACTCACAGTGTAACATAATTTATTTGTTTGGAAAAATATAACAAGACAGCAGTAGGCATGAGCAACTGCTCTGTGCTCACCATTAAGCAGTGTTTTATTCATGTGACTGGTTGTCTGGATTCCTTATGTTATTTAAATTTCAACTTGGGAGGACGTCCTATTTACCACTAATTGTTTATTATTTCTAAAGAGACTTCACAGAAAGATGCACAGGGTTTCATTTAAGATCAGCTATGAGCAAGATTCACAACACGTTCTTGTTTTAATACAGTCTCTAGTATTTTAATGTCTTAAAAAGTACCATCTTTCTAAAGAGCACTGATTAAATTAGATGTGGGTAACTGGCAGCCTGGAGGCCAAATGCAGCCCCCCACCACCCTCAATGTGGCCAACTGGTCAAATATTTTTTTTAATATGAAAAAAAAGGGTATTAATTGAAAAAAGGTGACAAAATTTACCATGAAAATATTTAAAATAGCAGTTTTCCAGAAAAATAAAGCTATAACTGGTAGTGAGTGTTGCTCTAGAAGTTTTTTATGCATAAGTGAAAGCATTTGCTGAAATTAAAATAAAACTGTTAGTAAGTACATATTTAAATAACCAGTAAATACTCTGAAAGTTGAGCGCATATTGCTGAATTTCCAACGGTCTGTCCCTGCGGCACTGCATTAAGAATAAATGTGTCCATTTTGGTGGATAAAGTTGCCCATCCCTGGTCTAAATTGCCTACATTTCGGCACTTAAACCTTGCTAACATATGTGGCACAATTTGCCTGCAACCATTCTTATGTGAAAAAAAACTGATTACCTCATCTTTGGTGCCAAGAACTTACATTTATGCTGCCATGATTTAAAAACATATATTTTGTTGCTTAATTTTAATTAGTATGAAGCCCAAATTTACAATCCTGGTCCTGTGAAAACTTTAGCTCTGCAAAGTCTATCTACTGCAGTGAACTTTATAGTTTAGAAATGACAACACTTTAAAAAAAAAAAAAATCCCAAATTATGTACTTCTATTTGTTTTAAACTGTCTTTTTGGTTGGAGTGGCTTGAAACAATTGGGTATAACTGTCTAAAAGACATAACATTTGCAGGAGAGCATGCTGAATCCTCTTCATTTTGGGAAAAGAATTCAAATATTTGACCCCTCTACTTGTAGCTCGGCTCCAGATTATCACTATAAAAGTCAGCTGATGGCTTCTGTTGTTTTCTGGTAACACTGACATTGTATCCTGACCTCTGACTCAGTCAAAGGAGTGATAATAGTAATGTTTGCAGTTCTCTTTTATTATTTTGCCTTTATTCCCCTGTTTTTTTCTTAAAAATCCATAACAATACAGTCAAGATCAAAGTTATTCTATGTCTGACAAAGGGTTTTAGACTCTGGCCTGTATTAACATGTCTTTTGGTATGACCTTTGTAGTTAAAGGTCCCATGTCCTGGTGTGTTTCACCATTTACATCATGTTTTGGGTGTCAATGGGTGCGAGGATTTGATTTGAGTCGAATAAAAAAATGAAAAATTTGCAGCTCTTATTCCCTCCTCTTTGGAAAAACCGGGATCAGAGGGGGCGGGGAGGCCACTAGGGGCTATGATAATGACCTCTGTGCTGATAGGCTGCCCAAACGAGGTATTTTGTGGTGGCAGAGCAGACTTTTAATACAGTCTTGGCATCTGCTTGTGAGGAACAGAAGAACACACACAGTTGGAGGCTGTATAGCTATTACATAAAAAAAACCAAGGAGTTAAAAAAATATCGTTTAAAGGGGAATTTTCTCTGTGAAATAAGAGTTTAGTAAAACTCGTCATGTACTTCTGCTCCCTAGGCCCCTTCTAACAACGTCAAAAGCAAGTAAAATGGGTTTTTGGAGGACATGTGACCTTTAAAACTATTTGAGGCGCTTCGTCAGTCTTACCCACCGGCTTGTCTCCTTCAGTTTTTTCACCTGTTGATGGGGCCCATCAACAAGACAGTGTCAAACCTGGAGACAAAAACAAACAAGGTGTTGATATTTCTATATATGTTATCTCAGTCGTGATATATTAATATGCCCCGGCTTGTATTTCAACTTTTGTGCTGGTTTTGCACGCAAATGATCAAAACATAATCTAAATACTTCTCCACATACCTCTCCTCCACTTGTTTCTATGTAGAACCATGTCACGCTGACGAAATAGCCAATGAGCGGTCTCCATTTAGGTACTTGCTCTCTTTGCCCAGGATGTGATCTTCTAGGCAAAAAACGACATCTGTTTCTGTCGTTACCGTGATATTTGGAATCCTAACAGCAAAAAATCGATATTTTCAAATGCTGTGCTATAATAGTTTATGATGTTTTAGAGCTTAGTTGGATACACGACTTTTAAAATCCCAAACGGAACGAGATATTTGCCTGGTAGACTATACTGTAGGTAAATATGAGCGCGGTATCAAGAAAGGTGGTCATTGGTTAGTGGAGCTGTGGCGGGGCTTTGTGAAGTTTAGTTTGTACTATTAGCCAAAAGTTAAGTTTTATCAGGTACAAATAACGATCAGACACATTAATGACAGCGAAGGCATAACTGGACAGGTAAAGATCCCATTAATGAAGATAATGTGAGAAGTTCATTTCTTTCGGTCGGTGATTTCTCAGTCGGCTTCGGTTCTGCTGTTTAGCGCTAAGCTAAAGTGAAGCATTTACCATCAGCTGTAAGCTAGCTAGTTGTTAGCAGAGATGAGCTCTGCGCGGGAGATAAAGCGTAAGTTTTAAGCTATTTTTCACAACTACAACAAATCGGAGGTCTTTTTCACTGTCCACTGTAATAAAGTTTGTCGTGTGCTTGGTGCAGAGCTGCAGAAAGCAAAGACCAAGGCTCAGAACAGCAACAACTTGAGAGAGGAGGCCAGCATCTGTAATCAGCTTGGAGAGCTGCTGTCCAAACATGGTGAGAGTTTTCATTAGGTAATCATAATGACATTATCGACACATCAGTGATACTCACAGTAAAGGTTTTTACACTGATGTTAAATGAAGACATTTGTTAATAATATCTGTACAGTGTTATTAATGATCCAGAGTGGGTAGAAGAATAGTGCTGACATGTTGATATTAATAACAGTGCAGTTAATGGAAAACAACAAATTGAACGTGATTAGGTTCAGCTCTTGTAAACATACAAATAGAGATGAAGTACATTTTTGTGTTTTATCAACTTGGCTGGCTGACATTAGCCAAACATAATCTCAGTATTTTCTAGCCGAATATACACCATCTGTTTCTTGATCAATTATCTTTAAAAACTAAAATAAAAACAGTATCAGTTTTAGGTCACATTTCACTTGGGCCCATTTATCAACACTCACCTGCCCAGTAGGGAAATGTACATGCCAAAATAACGAAGAAATAATCAATCAAACTTTATTACAGACACATAAATAGACACATAGATAAAACAAAACAACACATACATATAAGGAAAAAACACACTTAAAACAAGGTAATACCCATTAAAGACCCACAGAGCACAGTAAAAGTTCACAACGTACATTTGAAAAGTATACAAATATATAAAACCCACTCTTGCTGGAGATGTGACGGGAGTGGAGCCTCTATACTACATATACTCTGGACATGTCCAGCACTTAAGGACTGGTGAAATAACATCCATCAGATTATATTTGAATTCCTGCACTAAAGTTTTAAATCTCTGTAAAACTGTCTATCTTGGGATCAACCACTGAGCCTCAGGGCAGTGACTTCATGTTTTGAGAAAAGATGGATCACACCCACCTCCTTATGAAGAATGGTCTTCAACAATGGTACAGCTAGCTGCTTATGAGAGTGTGACATACTCCATTCTGGACAAACTGGATCAATATATGTTTACTTGGAGCCCTTTTACTGACTGGCTGTCTGTAAGTTCAGGGTTGCCTTGATAATGCGGTGCTGTCTATGATTTATTATGCTTGTCTACTGTGAAGTATCGAGGTGGTGGTCTATGTTTTTGTTCGCTTTGATTTGTTGTTTCATTTGTTTTGTTTTTGTCTTAGTACTCAACTTATTTACTAAAAACTTGGGGAGTAAATTTCTGGCCTTGATGGCTCCCTGATTGAGTGATCTCTCCCTGTCTGTATTATTTGTGCGTTAAACTTCAATAAAAATGTTAATTATGAAAAAAACAAATAGATAAAACATCTAGACGTTTAAGAAACAACTGTACCAGTGCCTCCGTATCCTCCTGTGTCTGATGGCCTTCAGTATTCTGAGTTTGGTTTCTTATACATTTATACCTTTATCTAATAAAATGTGGTGTTTTTTTGAAAAGGTTATGGATTATTTGTAGTTTTTCATTTTTAAGTGGTCCTGTTACACTGCACAAGTTTGATTCGGTGCTTCTTGACTACCAATCATTGAAATATCAGAGACCAGCTGTTTTATATAATATAGTTGTGTAATGTATCCAGATTTTTACATCCATAATAACAAGCATTATGATTTCATTTTCTTTTAATAACATTATTTGAATTAAAGATAATACCAGTAAGTTGTAAGTAATTTTCATGAGGCATTTGCAAACTTATTTCTGCTTAATCAGAGGCCAAAGGAGCATCACTATTGCTTCTTATTTTCTGTTATTTCCAATGTGGATATCATGGATCCTGATTTTCTAATTTGATCCTGATGTCTACTTGTGTGAAGCATATTGCATTCAAGGTGTTATTGTCCTTTATTGTCTTTTAACCTTGAAAATTTCATTGTTCTGCTGCATTTCTTTGTTAAATAAGATTTTCTTAAAGCCAGTTTTTCTGAATGCTGCTCCTCTACCTCAGGTGATTATGAAGCTGCCATCAGGGAGCACCAGCAGGAGTTATCGCTCTCTGAGGTTCTCAATGACGTGATTGGGCGGGCTGTGGCAAATCGAAAGATCGGAGAGTGTTACGCAGAGATGGGAAACATCGAGGCTGCTCTGAAAGTAAGTAGCATTTCCTACTTAACCAATAATATATGGAAATTAATCAGTTTGGCCTTCACGTCCATTTAATGATCCTCAGTGCAATTACTGTAGTGCTCAAAATGTGGGGACCACATCAGGAACATATAAAACATACACATAAGGTACTTGAGTATTTATAAATTTGTATGTAATCCTCATTTTCTTCAGCATCAACGCTGCCACCTGGACTTGGCCCTCTCTGTCAGAGATCACGCTGAGGTGCAGAGGGCGCTCGCCACTATTGGTCGAACATACCTTTTCCGATATGAATCAGACCAGTCAAGGAAAAGTTTGGAGCAAGCAGAGGATGCCTTCAAGAAGAGCTTGGCCATAGTAGATGAGCGTTTAGAGGGTTGGCACTGTCTGACTTTATCTCATTATTTGATTTAATTTGCTGGTATCTCTGTTTTAACTGTTTTTTTTTTTTTACAATACAGGAACTGTATCAGGGCGTGAAATCAGTGAAATGAGGGCACGTCTATTCCTTAATCTTGGTTTGGTCTGTGATCATCTGGGGGAGCCCAAACGATGCAGCGAGTTCATTCGTCGTAGTGTGTTCATTGCAGAGTAAGAGCATTCTTAATTGTTCTTCATTTTAATCTAAGCATCCACAGAGGAGGTGCAGGAAGATTTAAACCTCCTGATGTTACTGACTTACCTTGTCTGTAACTGAACTCTAAAATGCAAAACCTCCCATTATTTTGCTTTGTCCCTCTCTCTCTGTGAAGGAAGAGTCAGCTGCTGGAGGATCTATATCGGGCAAACTTCAACCTGGGAAACATCTACTTCCGTAATGGTCAGAAGTCTAATGCTGTGCGCTGTCTGGAGCAGGCCAAAGAGTGTGCAAGGAAGATTAAAGACAAGTTCAGTGAGAGCGAGTGCTTTCACTGTATTGGAAAGGTGAGGGCGAATTCTTGATTAAAAGCTTTCACTTTCACTGTAAAACTGATGTATTCCTGAATGGACAACATTTTGATTATAATGATTGTCCAATTGATCAGGCCAATGTTGACATTTCTCCACAGGTGCAGCTGTCCCTGGGTGATTTTGTAGCAGCAAGACGATCCCTGAAGAAAGCACTCTTGTTGGGTTCCCAGCAGCCACTGGATAGGCAGGCTGTAAAGAAAGTTTTCAAATATGGTATTTATTTTATTATTATCTATTCAGTCTTCATTTTTAAATAGAAAACCTTTATGTCATTATACAATAATGAAACAATAATAAATCTATATCTGATTTGATGTTGGAACTGTTTTTGTCCCATAGCTGACCAAGGCTGTAAATTAGAGGAAGAGTTTGGGGAAGATCAGGGTAAAAGACTCAGTTCCCATCAGACTGTTGGGTTGGCTGAGCAGCTTGGGGACCTTTACTGTAAGGTTGGCTGCTACAGCAAAGCACTGGACGCATATCAAGCTCAGGTAGAAAACAAAATAAGTTTGCTCTAATGTTTCGCTACAGCAGATTATATTGTCACTATATTAGATTGTTTTTGTATCATTTAATCTGCTAAACTCTGTCCTGTAGCTAAAGGCTGCTGAGGCGTTGGGGAAGCTGCCTCGGGAGCTTGCCGTTATCCATGTTTCTCTGGCTGCAACCTACACGGACCTGAGGCAGCACAGTAAGGCTGTGGAGCATTACAGACAGGAACTGGCTCTGCGGCAGGGCAGCTCTACTGAGGTAAACACACACCATCTCTATCTTCGCCAGCACCTTCTACTGCTGCTCATCGAAAGAGTCCCATTGTCATACTGATATCCAGAGAAGGTTAAATCAATGCACTAGGGATGCAACAATGCACTGAGCCCATATGTTATGTCCCCAGAACCAGCTGTATTCATGAGCTCAGACATTGTAGATATTCATGATTTGCATATGTAGAACCAAGTCCCCACCCACACCACAGCTTTGTTGCTTGTCCTCACAGATGTTGGAATTATATGTAACATCTCATCATAACTTTAGCGCATTTCTGTGGATATTTAAGCCCCTGTGGGTAAGAGTTTCTTCATACCAGCATGTTGAGCTAACTTTGCGGTGCAAATAGATCAGCCTGATTAAATGTCTGTCATTAGACAGATCCATCTTTCCAAGCTCGTAGGGGCTCAAAGCAGCACGGCCCAATCAATGTCTGATTGGCTCATACTGATGTGATTGATGGAAGATCATCCAGTCGCCTGCCGGATATGCTATTGAAAGATTCTGCCCATTCCTAAACACTTTCTATGGGCTCTCTCGCAGATGGACTGGTGAAATACACTGGACAGTCCTTCTAGTGTGTCAGGTTAATGCTGAGTAACAGGCACTTGAGTGCAAAGACAATTTTGAAAATGGATAGAAGCTGATTATATTATAAACTAATAAATACTGCAATTTACAAGCTCATCTTGAACTGTAAGTGCCACAACAAACTGCGCGATAATGAAGTAAGTATTGTAGGATCCCCAGAATACACTGGGACAGCTAGAAAACAGGCACAACAACTTAAGACCTTTAACTCCAGTTAAAAACAGAATACTTTGCAACTTGTGTTGCCTCATCAAATTAATTTGAACAGTGCGTTACCAAGATAAAATTCTCATGATTACAGTGTTTAGCTGCTAAACCAGCACAAAAATGACATGAATACACAAATAGGATCATTAAATTTGTTTCGACACAGGATTTTTCCCTCATGTGCCAATGCTGGACCATCTTCGCAGTTGTAGAGTTGTTTAAAATACAATAAAACTTTGTTTTCCTTTATGTATTTTTTAAATCAAAAACAGGAAAAATTCTGCTGACTTTGGCATGGTAAAGGAATAAGAGATGTGGTAAACCAGACATTTAATGTCTTTTGAAATGGAAAAAAACAGTCAGCAGTTCTCTACATTAAATTAGGCTTGTTATTCTTGTGTTTCCATTGCTACTTATAAACTCAGAGTCAGCTAAACCACACTTTTTTCAAGTTGTCACAGATTTTTTAAATTCACTTTAAGCTATGAAAAACCACATAATAACTCCTGATAGAATTTCCTGCTTTTGAATAAGTAACATTTATTTATCTCTACCAGGAGTGTAGCACTTGGCTAAACGTTGCAGCAGCCCAGGAGGAGAGCAGCTGTGCCTCTGAGGACATAAACAGTAGCTACAGCACGGCATTGCGCTGCGCTCGGACTTCCGGGCAGGCCAGACTGCAGGTGAGAAGGAACTAACTTAAGAGCCAAAAGGTGGATTTGAAGAGAAACTAACTGGCTGAAAAAGGTTTTCATACTTTAAATTTTTGGGATAGTATGATGTGATGTATGAAACCAAACATTCTTTTTGACAGAAACGTGTGCTGAGGCTCTGGCTGGCCACTCAAAAGCGATGTGGCTCATCAGATGCTGATGACACAGAGGCCAGGCTGCAGGAGCTTTGTGCTGCTGAAGGCTGGAGACCAGAGGACAGCGATGGTGAGGATGATGAAGAAGAGGAGATGGACAACAGTGAACCTCTTGATGACAGTGACTTTGTGCTCTCAGATTCAGGTAGAGCATCATTGCTACATTTTAAAGACTTGAATTAATTGTAGAGTTACTTAAAAGTTGTCAGCAGTGAACTTATGTTTCATTCCTAGATGACGATTTGGAAGGTTATGACAAGATGGTGACAGGGAGGAGAAAGGCAGGAAGGGTAAGTTGTTTATTTGCACTTTGCAGCCAAGATTCTCTTAAATCTTCACTGTTTTACCTACTGCTGTTTTTTTTCCATATCAAGTGGAACAAGAGGAATGAGAAGGGCGAGACATCTCTACACAGAGCCTGTATAGATGGAAATCTTAAGCAGGTCCAGTACCTGGTAGAACAGGTAAGAGGAATAATGTTTAGTAAGGTCATCCAATATTGCAAAAATCATAATCACGTTTATCATGCATATCCGCTTAAAGATGATTGATATTAGCTCTTAGAAAATGTAAGAGCCTTTTTTCAAGAACCTGGCACATATTGTCTAAAAGTATGTGGCATACACCTATTTGATTGTGGCAAACTGTTCTTTGCTTTTTTTTAATATATATATATTTTATTTTCACTTTTCAACTAACAACAATTAACAAACAAAACACAGTACAACACAACATAGAACAGTACAATAAGGCTGCCAGATGATTCTAAAAAAATGGCCTCACGTGGAAAAAGCTACAATATTAATTACTCAAGTCTAAAAACAAAATGAAAAAAAAAGACAAGATCCAATGCTTGGTCAATGTCCATGAAAGTCAGGGTGCCTATGTACGAGGAGTTATGTTACTCTGAGCCAGAAAAAGTCCCTAGATTCTCATAAATAGTCTGCTCCGTGTGTTAGGTTTATCCAGACCTAGTCTTTCCATCTGAATAACAGACATCTCTCTGATACTCAGGAGTATAAGTTTTTTAGCTACAGTCATTGCTAGATGTAGGGCAGTCTGTGTGACGACTCAAAAGTCCTGGTAGAGCAGCCAAAGATAGCCAAGTCATGGTTTGGCTGAATATCCCTGGAATGTGCTTTTGAGAGCCATTCAAAGATCGCTGTCCAATAATTATGTAAAGTAGGGCAGAATCATAAAAGATGTGCCAATGATCCTTCCACAGACATTCTTTGCTTTTTTGACCACGCATATTCCCAACACAAAGTCGGTCACAGGACACAAACATGGTGCATTATATGTCTTCATTCATGGTGCTGTTTTGGGTGTAACATAAATCAAACCACTGAGAGTGTCAGCTCTCATTCCCTCTAAAGCACTGCACACCGGTTGGCTGTTGGCTCCGCAGTTTTCTCTATGCAGATTTCATGGTTTGGTCTGGCTTGTTCTGAAAATGCAACACTTTTTTTATTATTTTACATGTTTCGCTGTCAGGACTGTAAAGTTAAAGTCAAATGGGATGAAATAACCTTTAAAAGACAAGGGAATAAGAGTAACTGCAACTTTTTCAAGATCTTTTCCTTTCTCAGCAGTGAAAGGAAAACAAACTGTCACTGAACTTCTTACCTCAGCCTCTCAAGAATTAACTGCACAGAAAAATGTGCTTAAAGAGCTTTACCTTGAATCTTTTATGAGAAGAGATTTAGCGCTGCTTCAGAAGCTTAAAGCATCAAATCAAAAGCTGCAAATAAAGTTTAAAAGTTTTTCTGCCTTTTCATCTTCAGGGTCACCCTATAAACCCAAGAGACTACTGCGGCTGGACCCCCCTGCATGAGGCCTGCAACCACGGTCACTATGGTAACTGAGAAAAGATTGTTTTAAAGTTGTTTCAGCCAAATGTTAGAGAGAAAAAAACTGTTACTTATCATGTTTTTTTCGTATGCAGATGTTGTGGCTCTGCTGCTGGAGCGAGGAGCGAACATCAATGATCCTGGTGGTCCTTTATGTGAGGGAGTCACTCCTCTCCATGACGCACTCGGTTGTGGCAATTTTCAAGTCGCAAGGCTCCTGGTTGAAAGAGGGGCTTCTGTCATCCAACGCAATGCCAAGGTGTCTGAATGTGTGTTTGTGTGTGTGTGTGTGTGTGTGTGTGTGTGTGTGTTCTTGGAGTAAATAACAGGGTTTGTTTCAGTCACTGAACTCCATTGGGATGCGTTTTATTATTCCACCATGTCACACATTCAGGGTGACACAGCCATGGACACCCTTCGTCAGTGGATGAGGACATACAGCAGGGAGTTGGACCAGGATGCCAAGCAGGAGTGCATTACCACGGAGAGACTGCTGAGGAAGGCGCTTGCAGGAGGAGGTGAGGTCTTTTCATCTTCCCGCCTTGTTTTTTATGATTCTCTCTGACACAGATTTATCTCCGTCTCGCACAGTGCCTGCTGCCGCGACCCCCGCCAAGCCGTTTGATGCCCTGCAGGACAGCCAGCTGTTTGATGCTGAGAACTCAGAGCCGCTGTCGTCCTCTGGAGGGGGCTGTTCCCTCAGCCAAGATTGGATTCACACCAACAGGAAATCAGACGTTAAGAAAGTACCCACCAGCCCCAAACGGTGGCAGAGCAGCAGCTCAACACAGCGGCCGAGAGCAAGGGGAACAGAGGCTGCTGTCCTATATGGGGTAAAGCCTGAAATGCTAATTGATAGGAAGATAATGTTGCTTTATACACATATACTGTCAGATCACAAAAGCTGTACATTCTTTATCTGAGCACAAGGAGGTTTCCAAAATTTCCAAACACAATATCTGTTGTTTTACTGTTTGGAGTACCAGAAGGGGCCAAACTACAGCTTTTCAGTCATATTTTAACCCAAAACAACCACGAGAATAATGGAAAGAGGCACCTGTAGGGGTTTAGCAAGATTTCATGTATCAAGTCCTTTTGGCATCCCTTAAAGAGTAAAAGTTGCATGTATGTCTATTTCAAACAGATGATCAGAGAATGAAACACTTTTAATCAGAGGTACATTGTAGGGATGCGATAACTAGAACTTTCAATCACACAGTGATGTTCTGAAAAGTGATCTCAATGAAATGATTACTATGCAAAACAAAATCTTTTTTTTATGTTACAAGTGTGAGGACTGATCCAGTAGAAATTCTGATGTTTTTTTTAACACAGTATGCTTTGTTCAGGTTTGAAAATGGTGTATATATTATTTGAATTTTACTTGTGTAACATCAAAGATTATAATTTTTTCACAGTGATAACTCTGTCACCCTCATATTTTTTTAGAATCACTGCAGCTCTTCAGATAACTCTGACTCTGACCACCCAGTCAGTCCTCTTCGTCCAGTTCGCCCTCGACAAAGTTTCCCAGCAGCCCCAAGTCAAAAGGAAGTCCTCCCAAACAAAGAGGCCAACACTCTTCCAAGCTCGGGCTGGGATACAAGCGTCAGAGAGGCTCCTGCACCATCTGTCTTTCAACGAGAGGAGTACCACAGCGCCATTCGAGGGTTAGGCAGTGCCAAGTCTCGTCTTCAAGGTCTGACGCAGCCTCACCTCTCCAGCACACCGGCCGCTTCGTCCAACAACAAATCAGCTCTGGTTCCTGAGGACGAGTATGTGGCAGACGACTGGCTGGAGGATGACTTGGAGGAATTTCAGCCCAAGAAAAAGAGGAGGATTCGGGTGGAGAATGGTGTGAGAGGGGAGGATATAGACTCATCTTCAGGAGCAAGAAGCCAAAACAGGCACTTAAACTCTGACACGGCCTTCAGAGGTAGCAATTGTTTATTTATTTTTTTCAGTTCAGTGTGCTGTAATTCTCTATGACAGCCTTTCCCAAATTGAAGCTGCGATCCGTTTTTAAAGCTGAAAATTTTCTTGGGCCCAGCAAACCCTCATAGAACCTTAACATGAGTTACTAAATTCTTGTTATCAGAAAGAAAGCTTCACAGTAAGATACTGAATAAAAAGTCACTAATAAATTTCGCAGCAGTGAAACTGGTACACTGATTCAGTTTGTTCTGTTTATCAGATAGTGTAAATATGGTTTCAGTTAGGTCTATGGTTTTTATTCGCTTCGTAGCCCACTAAAGGGCCTGGCCCATACTTTGGGGAGTGCAGCTTCATAATATGTATGATGACTTTCAACAGAATCCCATTTTTCTCAAGTATACCAAACCCTCCACTCAGGAAAAAAATAGAAGTTGCCATTTGATTTATTTCATGATTGTACTGCATTTTGTTTTCTTTAAATGTGTTTTATTAGTTATTTTGTTGATATGATTTGATTATTTAATCAGTAATTTCTACCCTTTCTTCCTTTAAAGAGGCTGCAGTTCCTCCCTCCTCCAGGAGTCTCTCTCTGAAAAAACAACACTCTGTGAAGCCTCAGCAGGTAAAAATGACTCAGATGCCAGGAATGGTACGGCTGGGCCGACGAGAGGTCAGCAGGTCTCACAGCCCCACAGTCACTGATGACGAAGACATGAGAGCAGAAACTCCTCCGCCACCACAAATACATCTGCAGGTTAATACAAATCTTTATCATAAGCAAAATTCATCTAAATTATTGTATACAACACATGATTACTGCCCAGAAGTTATTACCTTCCAACAATAAGTCATTCTAAGTTTGAAGAGTCATATTTTTAGTATAATTGCACATTACTCATTGAAGACCTCATGCGTCACGGTAATTATTCATGTCACTACAGTGCAGTGAGCCATAACTGGAACATCATCAGTCAGGAATCTGTTTCGTCTCTTGATTAGGTTTCATCTGTGATGAATGTGAATGAGGAAGAGCTGAGGAGAAAGGGCCTTGTCACATTAAGACACTGCATTAGCTTTTTGTCGGACCTGGATTGCTCCTTGTTGTCCTCACATCACAGCTTTTTATGAGTCATGGCGATTTCTGAGCCAGCATTTGTAGAGCTGACTCTTAAAGAATTAAAGAGCGCTGCACAAACTTAAACTTAATCCAAATTACTTGTAGAAAACCCTGTCAAGAAATATATCTTTACATGAGTCATCGTCACCTGAGAAGGGGATGATACATCTTATTTCACGATAATGAGAGCCAAAAAAAACAAGGCCTGAATTGCTTGTTTTGAACAAAATATATCTGCCAGTGCAGCAGACTTTAAACTCCTTCATTTAAGACACTAAAAAAAACCCTCGAAGTTATAGTTTTTAATGAAAGTGACATTTAAGCAGTCTTTATGGTCCTAATCTGTGTAACCTTATTAATTAATATTAATCATGTATTTTATTTGTAGCTATTTCAGTGTTTTGTTTTTATTTCAGCCTCTAGTACTGAACACTCTGGCAGCTCCCATGCCCACATCACTGCCTCCACCAATCAGAATGAGAGTCCGAGTTCAGGAAGATGTTTTCCTCATCCCAGTTCCTCAAAGGTTGGTGTTACGTATGTAACATTATGCAAGTTTTATTTTGAACATGTAAATAAAAAATAAGGATACAAAACAAGAATAACTGACACAACAACTCATTTTAAACAACACAGATCAATCTCACGCAGAACAGTCTCTGAAGAAAACTTACCAAAGCTACACTAATCTTAAGTTTTGCAAAGAGTCTGCTCTTAACACATACGCTTAAAAAAGATGGATGCAGCAACTTCTCCTGGAGGTGAAGGTAAAAGATCTGAAGCACCCCCATCTGGTTGCTTCTTAATTTGAAATTTGATAACGAATATATCCACAGCTCAAATCGTTTTTGTCTTAAAACCAGAATCTTTCTTATTTATTGTCTGCGGATTTATTGCCAAGTCTTGATTCTTCTGAAGATTTTAATTTTATTAGACATTTGATATCAGGAAAAGAGTGATTTATTCTTATAAATGACAACTTGTTGCACTGATCTTAACCAGATGAACGAAGTAGACCTGTTGGTTCAATGGCTTGTCTGTGAGGGACAGAAACCGTTTAAATAATATTGTGAAAGTCTGCTCCAAGATTATTGAAGTCCAGCAGAAGGATTTGGGTTCTCTGTGAAGGAACAGCTGGTTCAAAAATAGAATAATGGCCGGACAACATTCTTGTTGGTGACTTTTCCTTAATGCCCTCTGGATGGCACTTTTTCGGCCCACTAAGGAGAACAAACCACTCGTCTCTTCTTTATTCCTTCAGCTGTTGGACTGTTAAAATCTGATTTTTGATTTATGCTTTTTGCACATCTGTCAACATTAGTTAGTGTATGCTTGTGGTCATTGATAAACTGTGAAACTTTGTTTATGTGTGATCCAGTTGGTCTGCTGAATCTGGCGCTGACAAGTGAATGTGACCACATAAATGCTGTGATTGTGTTTGTTTCACTTGATTTATCGTTGTCTTATAAGAAGTAGGGATGAATGAAGTTGTCTGAATCTGAAAAAAGATAAAGATGAGAGAAAAACGAAACAAAAACTAACTATCCAGTCATTGAGCTTTCCATAAAGGTGTCAGTTTCAGATTGACAAAGAAAGAGTTTGAAGTTATGTTTTCTTCAGTTCACAAGAGAGTGGCGTTTGTTTTACTGTTCACTCT
Source organism: Cetoscarus ocellatus (assembly GCA_037902135.1). NCBI lineage: Eukaryota > Metazoa > Chordata > Actinopteri > Labriformes > Labridae > Cetoscarus > Cetoscarus ocellatus. The sequence goes on from JBAMNC010000815.1 coordinate 601,172, forward strand.
GCCAGCTCTCTTGGCTCCAAATTACATCAACATCCGGCTGTGTCATTGAGATATTTTGGCTTTAACTTGGCTAATGTTATTAAATGGAGGCATATCCATGTTTTAAAGCAGTCAGTGGTCAAACATAGATGTAAATCAACATTCATTGTTTTCCAGTGAGGCAGACTCCTGCACGGTGTCGTGGCTATGCGATCAAGCTGCTCAGCGTTACTATCAGAAGTGTGGCCTCCTGCCTCGCCTCTCTCTGCAAAAAGATGGTGCGCTGCTCTCTCCAAATGACCTGTTGCTGGCAGTCTTGCACACTAATGAAGAGGTGAGGACAGAGACTGAGAAACAAAAAAACTATTTTGAGATTTTTCTTGTGCTTGAACTTGATTATAGTGATGGGTGTAATGGTTTTGTGAAATCTAGATTATTTCTCTGACAGTAATGATCCCATCAGGATCAATAATCATTTGATCCCTGCTGGATGATAATAGTGTTTTGTGTTGTAGGTTCTGGCTGAAGTTTGCTCCTGGGATCTTCCTCCTCTCCCTGAGCGCTACAAGAAGGCCTGTCAGAGCCTTGCAGTGGGTAAGCATCACTTTCTGACATGCAACAATCACAAGAACTCATTTAACTCCCCCCTAAAATTATGAATCATAATTTCTGTTTGTCTCTCTTCAGATGAGAACAAGCGCGTCACTCGGCTGTGTGAGGTGCAGGACAACTCCTCCTCCATGACGGTGTGCGGCCTCAGCTTGACCCCATCTTCCCTCAACCCTCTTCTTCGTGCTCTCAAACTGCAGGAAAGTCTCACAGAACTGCGCATTTCTGGCAACCGTCTACATGACAGCCTTCTCCCCGAGCTGGTCGCCACAGCCATCACCATGCCCCGGCTTCGGCTGCTGGACATCTCTGCAAGTCAGATCACAGGGGAGGGGCTGGAGAAGGCGCTGAACGCTTTGAAGGGACAGAGTCATCCTGCATTCCCGGTAATGAACCCAAGTTTTTTAAACATACTGTCCTGTGCAAAAGCACCCCCCTGTATCACTTTGATTATTTTGATTGATGTTTTTGAGACAAACTTATACACCAAGTCTACGTGTTACACATCTAAAATTATATGTTACTTTTACAGCTTATTATTGGGATGAAATTGATGAAGAAATAGAGCTGTGACAGCAGAGAGATGCTGCCACAACCTAGCACACACATGCACCTACTTTGTAAGCCAGCGCTTACATGCGCGTCAGCTACACACAGTCAGTGTGAAACCACTGGGACACTCCACAAACACCAACAGTTCTGTCACATAATATGGCAACAGAAACATTCTGTCAAGAAGATGACAAGTCCTGTACAACAATTAGAAATCAGTAGGTTTTGACAGTTAAAAGTCCTAGGAACACAAATGAACAAATAATTTCTACCTATGATATTTTATACATACTTTTAACTATCTAAAAACTTTAGGACTGATCTTTGTATGGTTTTTAAAATAGCAGCAGTTTAGTTTTTTTAGGGTGTTCAGAAACTGAATATGAAGTGAGGTGACATTTATGATGTAAAAGATAAATATGCCAATAAAAATAAACCCCAGGTCCCACCCACTCAAAGACAACAAAACTACTTTACTCCCCCCCCCCAGTGGGCTTCTTCATTTCAGCCCTGTTATTCTGAACTTAGCTAGCTGCTATCTAGAGTTTATAAATACAACGATCAAAGTTTAGATTCCAGGACCCCAAACACCTCTGGTATCCCAACGGCCCCAACGTGTAAGGGAGTACATGCATGTTGAACTTAAATTGAAATCTGTCACTCACAGCAAAAGAAACCACGCTCACACAGTCTTAGGAGAACACCTTAACTGTAAAATAAGCTGTTTTATAACAAGATATTGTCATAGTTAGAGAAGGTTGTTCTTTCGAAGTTTTTCAAGGATGCTTAATGGCACACTGAATCTTGATATTGTATTAAAATTGTAAAAATTTCAAGTTATGTTCTGGAGCCTTTAAACCAGTGGACTAAGTCCCATGTGCTTGGTGTGGCTGCTTCAGTTAATTAAGTGTTTCCTGATGGAAAACTGTCAGTTAAGGTGGCCCCACTCAAATTAAGCTCTACTCTATGATAACACTTCTACCTGCACACACTAAACAACATACTACAGAGAAATGTGTCACACTTTAGAGACATTCACGAGACATCAGGGTTTTAGATGTTCTTATTTGTGAATTATATACTACAGTAGGGCTGGGCAATTAATCAAAAAGTAATTCAAACCGACATTTAGACCCTCTAATCGAATTAATTTTACTCATGTCAAGTATTTTGATTATTTTCCTTGTGTAAGTCATGTGACCGCGCCCCCTCCATACAGTCTGCGTTTACTTTAAGCACGGCTAAGAGCGAAGGACGCGCTGCCAACATGGAGGAGACGAGTGCTAATCTATCAGAGGACCTTGCATCCAAGAAAAATGCCGCCTCCGTTGTTTGGGCACAATTTGGATTCTGTGCAGAGGACATTGAGCAGAAAGAAGTTAAGGGGAAATACTCAGTTTCGACGACCGTCGGTAACACCACCAATTTGTTCCAGCATAACATTAAATAATCATTCATTCATCGTAATCGGGGCTAAAGCTTCAATTAATCGTGATACTGAGATTATGTAATATCGCCCAGCTCTATGCTACAGTGTTGTCTATACATGTTTGAAATAAAACAGAGCTGCCTTTGTCCAACATGGGGCCCTAATTAGAGGTATTTCATAGATAATAGGTGTCAATTTAACTAAAATACATTGACAAAAGGACTTTTTTTTTGCAGCTCTAGTTACAGTGGAGGGAGCATGTGGTTTCGGTGTACAACTTGGTATTTAAGCGTTACAGGAAATATTGCATCAAGTACATACATGATGATGTATATATGTTCAGACAGGCTGTTTCATCTCGGAGCTGTTTTTACATGCAGTCAGCTCACTGTGACCAGTTAAAACAGTCTCCCATTTAACCTTCACACCAGAACAGTAAAGACAGTGCATACAGGAAAATGAAGACACAGCGCACAAATTATGCTAGTATTGTGTTCTGTTCATCTATCATCAGTCGTCTATGCTTATCCAATGATTGTACTGACTATTGTAGTTTAAAGCTCATTTTGTTATTTTTGATCCAACTAAATGTATTCACCATGTTTGCAGATTTCCTCTCACACAACAGGTAGTTGTGTCTGGCCTAACGGCTCTGGTTTGCCCCCTAGTTGTGTCCCTCAGTAACATAATCACTTCGATGCAAGTATGTAAATAAGAGCCCAAATGATGCCAGTGTTACCCAAGTATATCTTCTACTTTATGTCATTGTTAACTTTCTCAAAGCTCTGTAATTACTATAAAATGTTGCCAACAAAGTCTGACTTTGTATGTGGCGAGATCTGTGGATATATTTTGACATTTGTGCCACAAACTAATCATGACTTTATCATAGTGTGTTGTCAACATTATTTCAAGGACTGGTTTTCTCAGCATCTCAAAAGGTATAGCTCATTTTGTCAATGTGACAACAAAGAGGTGTTTTTTAAAAAAACCTGTCTTATTGCCATTTGAGTGAGTTAAATTTGTTTACTGGTGACATTTGATGGTAGCCACACAGTCTTCAGAAGATGTTCCTGTCTATTAAAAGCAGTCAAATTCTTATTACTTCTACAAGAATTCATTTTACATGTGGTAGGATCTGGTCACATCATGTGGACACCTTTCAATGTGACTCATCTTCGTTGAAACCACAACTCCTCTTCTTGTGAATTTGTCATAAACCACCATGTGAAAACAAAATAAAAAAAAATCCTACACAATCACCACGCACATTTTTCCTGTCACCTCTGAATTGACAGGTAGACAGTCATTTATTTCGATACCAATAAAGTTTCAGAACATGTGTTTTTTTCCTGTCCTGCAGTGTTTGGAGGAGCTGGACATCAGTATGAATCCTTTGGGTGACGGTGTCTCTGAGTCTCTGTCCTGTCTGCTGTCTGTCTGCCCAGTGTTAGCCAGACTGTCTCTCCAGGCCTGTGGCTTCACTGCCCGCGTCCTGCAGCAGCATCGACTGCTGCTAGCTAACGCACTAACAGGTAATCTTTTTAGTATTTCTGCCCTCTTCTTTGAGTACCGTAATCTATAAAAATGTGAAACAATCTGATACAGGCATTTGTTTTTGGTCCATCTGCATCTGAAAATACCTGAGGGTCTGTTCAAAACCAGGGCTACTTGTGACATCACCGACATCTAATATAATCATACCCAGAATGTACCTTACATGGTATCTGCTCACAGCCATGGAAGCACTGAGCTGCACTTGCACAGCTGTGGTCCTTTCTAACACAGAGGTTTGATAAGCCCCTGTATCTTTTTATATATAAACTCAATGTTACATATACAGTAAGCAAAAGTACAGTGTAGAGATAAAGTATACTGGGAAGCTCTTCTTTTTCTTGAGTCCTTTTGTCTTTGTAAATAGTTAAAATGTGAACAATTAATATGATGGAAAGGTGCAAAACTTATTGAGGAAGGGTAACAGCAGAAGTGGAAGTATGTACTGGCTTGCACATTGAGAACTTCCTGGTATCTTTTATTATTATTATTATTATTATCATTTTTAATTTATTTATTCTGTATCATGAAAATAAAAGTTCACATGCTGTACGGTTTTAAATTCTGCGACATTTTCCATTCCATGATCGAAAAGGGGCAGGAAGAAGAAAGTCTGATGATTACCAGCCCCTTTCTTGAAATAATAAAGCAAGAAATAATTAGATGGTCCGTCTGTTAGATATTTAACAACCACTGCTTATCGAAAAAAAACAAACACACAGCAACTCACCATCAACAATAACATACAAAGCAACAGAAGATCTTTTACCTATCTACTTCATATTTTCTAATCATTTTGTCTTTACACATTCTCTTGAACTGATGAATATTGGTACAGGCTTTTAAGTCAATTGTTAAAGAATTCTATAATTTGACAATAACTAAAATAAGGCAAAATTTGATCTGCAATTTCAATGCAAACAGCTGTGGAGGAATATAAAGTGATGTACACACCTGAGAATGAATATGTAGGACTGAGAGGCTTTCAGGACTGGGGTTGCAAAAGGGTGGAAAACTTGTGGTAAACTTTCCAGAAACTCTCCATGGGAAGTTAAGCTTAGGAATTTTGGAAGTATTTCAGTTGAAAGCTCTGCAGGGAAATTACTGGAATTTACGGGAACGAATAGGAAGTTGGAGATAATTTAAACAAACTTTATCATATCCAAACAGAAATATAAACATTTTTTTTCTCATTGGCAGACATCCATGCGAAATAATACCATTAAAAAAACATTACATTTCAACAAATTTATTTGAAAGTAGAACTTTATCAACTACATATTTCATTGAACAATCAATTTCAGCTTCACCTTTTTAGTCCAGAGGCTCAAATGTGTGGCTTCAGCCGTCCAGGATCCTAGAATCACCTGTCACGTGATGAAGGAGAGCACAGTGCATGTAGGGGGCGTGGCCTTAATATCCCTGCAGTCAGCATGTGATTGTGGAATAGCAGAGATATTCTCAAGGATACGTGGATGAAAACTGGTTGTTTTTATCAAAATTCTGCTAAAATATGTTTTCCCCTGCTAAATTTAAAATCCATGTAAAGGGCCAACCTTCCTCTTTGTAAATTCCAGGTTTATCTCAGTTTATTCCCATGCAAAGTTTCCAACTTCAAAAAATTCCCGGAATTTTGCAACCCTACTCAGAACTGAGTTGACTCACATCTAACATGTTGAACATTTCTGCTCCTTCCTCCATGAACTACTAAACAATGTACAAGTTCTGGATGTAGAAAGTTACCAAAAATCATTTGTATTTATGATTGTTCCTTTTCAAATAAAAATGGAAAATAAAATAAATAAATAAAAAAATGAGTAAAAACAAAACAGATGACTAAACAATAAAAAGATGTGATAAAAATAACTTAAAGGTTAACTTTTACTCAGACAGACACACAGTGGTTACGTGTTATACATAAATACAGTAATTACTTTGGAGAGTTGGAAACAGCAGAACAAAAATAAATAAACCTGTGAAATTAAAAGCTACAGTGTAAGGCCCAAATCTGATTTAAAAGCTCGGATTCCACTTGACCTTTGCTGTCTTCATTGTCCAGTCTTAGAAAAACAGCTTCTCTTTCCCTGCAGAGTGACTGCTGTCAAATTACTCAGAGCTCTGTTGAACTGGGGATGTCCTAATTTTTCATTCTCTTTGTTGAAAGTTCTGATGATGTTAAACACTGTTTTTGTGAAGAAGTTTCTGGTTGATGCTTCTCAGATGATTTTGAGACATCAGTCCTACAGGGGATCTGTTCTGGCTTAAAGATTATAAACAGAAGGTTTGAAATCAGAAAATGTCTACACCATATCCTCTATTCTCTCAGGGACAGGTCACCTGAAATCAGTGTGTCTATCCCACAATGCACTGGGCTCCACTGGCTTTGAGCTTGTAATAAAGACCCTCCCTCTTAATACTCTCACACACCTGGACCTCTCGGCAGTTCGCAGGGGTCCTGCTGACGTCCCAGCGCTGGAACACCTCACAAAAATACTCTCAAAGGTACACACTCACAAAAACCACATTTATAAACAAATGAACTGAAACAAGATGTTGCGTGTTCTGAATGACTCACAGGTTTAAATAACTTGTCTCCGCTCACAGGAGGAGTGCTCACTGAAACATCTGAGTCTGGCAGCTAATGGGCTGACTGACTCCAGTGTAGCATCCTTAGCCAGGTTTGTGTTAGCGTTGAAATTGCCCTACTTCAGTCTGCAGACGCTTCTTCTTCTTCTTTTATGTCTTTATCCGACATTTTGTGGGTTGTTAGTGCCTAATCAGAATTGCCTGTCTCTTCGTCAAATGTTTGTTGCCCCTTCTCAGGTGTTTGTCTTCATGTCCGTCTCTGGTGAGTCTAAACTTGTCAGGAAACTCGTCCATAACTTCAGCTGGACTCATTAGTTTCCTGAATGCTCTCAGAGAGACACGTCAACCATTGAGCCTTCTAAACCTTCAAGGTATGTATGTCTGTGTAATGGGTCATCAGCTGGTACACGAACATGCACTTATAAAGCAAGCGCTAAAACAACTTCTCACTTCATGTGCTCAGTCAGTCTTTATTTATGATGCGTCAAATCATAACAAAGGTTATCTCAAGAGGCTTTACAGAAAAAGCAGGTCAATTCCATACTTCAATTTTATTTATTTATTTTATTTTATTTCTATTGATTTTTTTAATTATTCTTTCATTTAATCCTTTCTTTGAGAGATGTAGAAAGATAGAAAGGTGGGCAAAGACAAAGGGGCTAAAATGAGGATTCAGACAGTGATAAAATTATGAACGAAAAACAACATAATTAAAGACCTTTGTTAAAAAGAACTGTGGGAGTGAGGAGCTAAAGAAATGCTATCATGACTTCATAATGAAAAAGCTAATTTAAACTGAAAGCTAATTTAAGACTGTGATCCTTCCTAGTTGTAAACCAGTTTAACATTGAATTAATTGTTTCACCATCAGGCTGTCAGGTGTGCGGCCCCTGGGACAGTAATGGCCTGGATGGTTTGTCAGAGCTGGTCCAGGATCTGCGTCTCTGCTCTCAGGGACTGAATAAACTTGACCGTCAGGCCCTGAAGCAGAGCTGGGACAAGAGTGGGTCTCATCATGGACACTTAGTTGACCGAAACGACAAGTTCCTGCTCTCTGCTGCAGCCTCCATATGAAATAAGATCACAGCAGGATCCTCACACTGAATTATGAAGCATGTGAAATGAAAAGCCTTCATTTTACCAAAACAGTCACTTGTTTAAAAATGATGAAGCTTTCGTCAAAAGATGTCAACTGCATTGAAAAAAGTGAATCCACAGACACTGTAAATAGCTGATGTGTTTCATGTGTTTTGTATGCCTTATTTATGTGAAAATACAGGATGTCCTTAACAAGCTGGATTACTGTATGATTTGATTTAGGAAATAATTAAAGTGACTCAAAATGCTTTTGTCTAGCACTGACTTATTACCTCCGCCAAGGAGGTTATGTTTTTTTTGATGTTTGTTTGTTTGTTTGTTTGTTTGTTTGTTAGCAAGATTACGCAAAAACTACTATTTTGCTGAAATTTTCAGGAGATGTTGGGAATGACCCAACTTAAAAATGATTAACTTTTGAAGGTGATTCAGATAAGCACCATTAGTGGACGATCGTTTTTGCTCAAAAACTCTCTAACTACTAATGGTATCAACATGATTCGGAGTGCTGGGTGTGGGTTTTCAGGATCAAGGAATCATATTATGATGGTAACTTTATCATGAAACTATTGCTTATAGATGTTACACCAATATGTGAGCTACCCTGGCTGAGGTTTGCGCTCTCCCAGTGCTTTCTAGTTTTTTTTAACTGTCACAATCATGTAAAGCAGTGTCTTTCAAATAGTGGGGTGTGACCCTCAGAAGTTGGATTTATGTTGAAATCAATGTGGGCTGTGTTTCTTCAGGCTGCTGAAAGCTGTCTGTGTGTTTTGTTGTGCCACATTTATATTTTTTTTAAAACATTTTGTAAGTTTGGATCTTCATCTTCCCTTACATGACTATAAATAAAACTTTATGTTAGTATTTAAAGTAAATACAAGTGGATGTATTGAGGGTATTTACAGTTAATCACGTAAATTGATATATCCGTAAGTTTTGGCTGACTTGCAGCAATCTACCCTGAAATTGCACTTTGGAAAGGGCTGAGAGGGGGAGGGACAGGACACCCCCCACTCACTCCTTTATGCCTCCTCTATCAGCCTCTAACAGTCCATGCTGCCTTGATTTTTGGCCATATCGTCATGAATATCAAATTGGGTGTAAAACTACATAATATACTTCTGTAAAGTCACCAGTTCATTCAACCTTCTTTTAAGAAAAACATGTTTATTACAATCTCAGGCAAATGATCCTCACTACCCACAATCCTCGAGTGTCACAGTGACGTTTGTGATCTGTGAGGCCTGCGGTTATCCTTGTACTTCAGCAACCTGTTTCTATTAACAGTTTTGATCTTTCATTTTCGTCAAAGGAAAAACATGCCTTGTTCATGATTTCAGGCAAATCAGATACACTAACCAGAGTGTCACAGCAACATCTGATTTGTGGCGTCCACGGCTGCTTTCGTACTTTTATGTTATTTATATATGACAGAATTTTAAACAGGGTAACAATGTATATGGACGCAAGTATGTTATGATCATCACTTTGAGAAAAAAAAAACCACATGGTTAATTTGCAATTTCATGTTCCCACTAGCCTCCTGGAGACTCTCATCAAGCATGCTTTAATGAATTTTTGAAGTGAACAACAAAAACGGTTGATATGGCTTAAAGATTCTGCATTTTGTAACTTTGCTTATTTAAATTCATTTATACTCCTCTAGTTTAATGTCTATACCTGATATTCCTATTACTACACTGCATAAGAGCAACTGAAACAAACCAATTTCCTCTTGGGGATTAATAAAGTATTTCTGATTCTATTTATGTGAGGGGAGGTTTTTTTTAATAGTCCATTTAATTTTTTAAGCCTGGTGTGTTGAGGTGTCTTTGTTGCCCTCCAATACTCTACTACAATGCTGGTCTGCAGAGCACCTTGTTCTGGTCAGGATATCCGTTGCTTGTTCGTGAAGAAACCACTGAGACTAGACTAGAGTGTGTGGTTGGAGTAAAGAGCTGATGAATAATCAGCATATGCACTCTCTTAGTTTCTTTTTGTGCTTGGGTTTATTATGATGTTTGTGGGGGGTCTTTGGTTTAAATTTTTATTTTTTTATTGGCTGGTTCCTTCTGTGCTTAAGCTCTTGTGCTATGTCTTCTGTCTGTTTGTCAAATCACTTTCTAAACCAAGCAATGTAGTTTTGATGGGTGTGCACAGGTTATGTCTGAAAGCTCTCAAGGTTTAAGTAACGCAAGCCTATGATGTGACACAGACTAATAGATCAAGCTAAAGAGAGTGACAGCCTGAGTTGTGCACACTGAGGGACATGGTGATCTGACCGCAGTACAGCATCTTGTAGCTGTTTTCCCGTAGGTTCGGGCCCACTTTGCCTCTTTTTCTGTTCCAAAGTTGAATGTACTTGGTTTGAGGTAACAGTTTTCGTAGGGTAACTGCTATGGATGTCTTCAAAAGATGGTTGCTTACCAAATGACTGATGTCATTCAGACCTGGTCCAATACACAGGTGTTGGTGAAATCCTCCATTTTAGCTTGTATGGCACAGGCATCTTTGGGCACCATCTTTGTAAGGCCTTCTCCTTAAACCTCAAATTCAAGTGAGACCAACGTTGTTTAGAGAAGCTACACCCCAAAGAAAAACATTTTCTTCTTTGAGTGGAGACACTGTTTATGCCCACTTTAAACCTTAAATTCTGCCCTCATTTCAGCTTTAAAAGCGTTTTATAAGATATCTGGGGATATTTTTTGTGGCTTGACAAACTGGCTTCATTGAGGGTTTTTTGTTTGCTTGTTTCATTTTCATAGTTTGTAGAAAAAGTCTTAGGATAGTTTTTTTTTTTTTTTTTTAAACCTTAGCATTGCATGTAAACTGTCAATTTAAAGAACCAATCAGCAAAACCGAAGTCATGAGATCTTAATGTGGTCAGTGACAAGGAAAACTCACAAAATTTAAAACAACAAAATTTTATTTTTTGGTTTTTTTTTCTGATACAGTGGTGTAGACAAAGGCAAAAAGCCAAAGAGATCTGGATTAGACATTACTTTTCGGTCCAGTTAAAAAATTAAACATAAAGGCTCCAGTGAGGATATTCTTTGACTTCAGTCGATTCGTCCTCTGTTTGGTACAAGTGCAGGTTCAGCAGTTCCTTTGGTCTGAGAAGAGCACAAAACAACCATGAAAATAATGACACATAATCATTTGTTATTTTATCTTTGTATTACTGTAACAGCAGTGTTAGTAAGTAGTACATAAAGATTCACGACATTTGCACAATGAAATACCATGATGGATATTTTGTAGTCAAGTAAACACATGGTGTACTAAACGAACTATGATGCTTTTGAAGAGAAAATCACTGAAACAAATAAAGTAATACAAATCTAAAAACAATGGCAAACCAGAAAACACAACTATAAATAAATAAAAATCCAAGGACAACGGACAAAACACATCAACAACTAAGTAAACATGACAAATAAAAAGACGCACAATTAAATGTTACAAATAAAAACACAACAAATGAACACTTTAAAACATGTATGACTAAGAATACAAAATCCCAAATTAGACACATCTACAAAATAAACAAAAGAAACAGTTTCAAAAATTCAACACTGTACAAGATAATGCAAAAAAACAAATAAAAACACATACAAAAACAAAAAGTACAAACAGAATGACATGAAACACAACAAAATCAAAAACGATGACAAAAACACGAACAAAAATCGGAAAACAAAACAGTTAAAAAAAGCACAATAATAAATTAGAAAACCCTTTCCCACCAATAATAAAATGAAAATAGAAAGACAAAACACAACTAGTAAATGACAACCTCAAAAATGAAGACGACACATGTTGAAAACAGACATAAATAATGAAAGAACAACAGAGGATTGCAATGATTACATTAACAAAGACAAATTAAGGAACAAAACAATGAACAAAAGATAAATAAACACAACAATTAAAACATAGACGAAAAATATATGAAACAACAATGAAGAACAAAAATTAAAAATGCAACAAAAATTATAATACATAATAACAAATCAAACAACACAACAGCATTTGTGTGGAATGGAAAAGGTAGGTGCCCAAATGAGATTTAATTTAGAAATTTGTTGAAAAAATATAAAAGGGACAATGTAATTATCATGATTTATTTCCTGTACCAATAATCTGCCTTCTCACTGCCAGTTTACCTCTAAAACAGTTGCTTCATCATCAGAATAATTAAAATGAATGAGCAAATTTGAAGTGATTTTAAAGGGTGTTATCTAACAAAGCCAGACTCACTTGCAGGCTTTGGTGTTGACACAGATGGTCCTCACATCATCGGTGGTGGTGAGCTCCTCGATCAGCTCTCCCAGGTGTTTCTTCACAAAACCGCGGCAGAGAGATTTGAGGATGCCAATTTCATTGCAGCAGGACAGTAACTTAGACTTCACAGACTGTGGGAGTAAAAATATTAGTAAGAATTTATTGATTCTCCCATTGTGCAAAGCCAAAAACAAGTCATGATGCTGTCAGTCTTAGGTGTGGGTTTACCTCTGCTGTGGCGTTTGGCCCCATGGCTTTCCTCACTTTGTTTAAGGCCCACTTACAGGCCCAGCACACACCTGGAAGCTGCGCATCAATACAGAACATTTAATACTGGGTGAGGAATTAATATGGGGTTCAAATAACATATTTTCTTGGCAGCATTGTTTTTAATTACCCATGATGTTTGTTAAACTGCATTTATTGCATTGAATTTGTCAAATCTTTAACAGTTTGTTTTTATGTTTTTTTACACATTGATACATAAGCATTGATGATCCTCTACATTAATGTTTATCACAAGAGAGAGTTCACTATTTTATTCTATGTAATTTTTTAAAACAAGATTAGCGCCTTTACTCTTGAAACATTTTATACTTTTTTTTTTTACTCAAGTGTTATTTAGAGTGCAGCACCTTTGCCTCCAAGATGTCCCCTTCCACCAGCTCATTGTCATCAATCCTGACCTCTAAACTTGCACTGTGCACCGTCCAGACTGTGGAAAACAGACAGAATAATAGTATCACATTAAAATACACACACAGAAAAATAAAAGAATACATTTTTGAACATTAGAAAACACCCAAACTCACCTGCACATGTCACCAGAAGGCACACAAGAAGGACTGAAGAGGACTCCATTGCTGCAGTGAATAATGTCTGTATGTGGGGGAGACGCTCCTTTTAAGACCAGCAGGAGCTGGGGGCTCTTTTAAAGCCCCCCCACAGCAAAACCACAAGAAAAAAAAAAATTTCGTCATGAAACTGAAACAACAGATGTGGTTTGTTGACCAAACCACGACATAAAAACCTACTTAACACTTCCCACCCTCACCTCCATTTCATGTTTCCAGTTAAAAGGGGCCTAAATTATTACACTCAGAGTGTGGCTTCGATTCACTGTTCTGAAAGCAAAAATATATCAGAGTGTAATCTGTCGGTCAATGAAAGCCTTTATTATATTTTATCTTAAAAAATGTTATTTTACATCACTCAGCAAATTACAAACCCCAATTCCAGTGAAGTTGAGATGTTGTGTAAAATGTAAATAAAAACTGAAAATATTGCTTTGCAAACATTTCGACCAATATTAAATTGAATAAACTACAAAAAAGATGTTCAATGTTCAAACTGATAAACTTTACTTTTTTTTTTTTTTTTTTAAATATTCCCTATTTTGAATTTTATGCCAACATGTTAATAAAACAGCTGGGACAGGGGCATGTTTATCACTGTGTTACATCACCTTTGCTTTTAACATCACTCAATAAGCGTTTGGATTGTTGAAGCTTTTAGGTGGAATTCTTTCCTATTCTAGCTCGATGTACAGCTTATGTTCCTCTACAGCCTGGGGTCTCTTTTGTGGTATTTTGCACTTTACAATGTGCCACACACGTGTAGGATGTGGTTTGGCGTTATCTTGCTGAAACAAGCAGGGACGCCCCTGAAAATGACGTCATTTTGATGGCAGCATGTGTTGCCCCAAAACCTGTATGTACCTCTCAGCCTTAATGGTGCCTTCAGAAATGGGCAAGTTACCCATGCCATGGTTACTAACAAACCCCAATACCATCACAGATGCTGGCTATTAAACTTTGCAATGATAACAGTGTGGACGGTCTATTTTCTTTTTAGCCACGAGGACACAATGTCCATGATTTCCAAAAACAATTTGATATGTGAAATTGTCCAGAGCACACTTTTCCACTTTGAGACAGTCCATCTTCTATGAGCTCAGAGAAGCATTTCTGGGTGTTGTTGATATATGGCTTTGGCTCTGCTTGTTTGAGTTGTAACTTGCACTTGTAGATGAAGTAATGAACTGTGTTAGTTGACAATGGTTTTCTAAAGTGTTCCTGAGTCCATGTGATAATATCCTCTACAGAATAATGTCTGTTTTTAAACAGACATTATTTAACAGCTATATCTTGTATCACTCATTGAGGAGTTGTTGTGCTGTTTAGTTGGCCTGCTGATGTTTTCCACACCTTACCCCCCAGGGGTTTCAGACAATAAAGACATAGGATAGAACAATATAGAATAAATCAAACTTATAGGTGATGTTCTTATTGCCTTTCTAATCATTCAGTATTTATTATTACTTATTTCAGTCTGTTTTACAATCAGGAACTTTAATAGGTACATTCACATCATGAAATCAACTGTTTACACCTTCAAGAACACACATGAGTAAAAACGGTCACTTTATAGTAAAGAGCAACCCTTTAAAAAAATTTACTGACAATGCAAAAACAGATCAGCGGGCACACAGGAGGGGCTGACACACTTCCTTTTGGCTTACCTTAAGTGTGAACTATTTATAACCTATGAAGGAACAGGCCAGCTTTTCTTGCATATTCGAAGTTTAACACACATTGATCGCACAAAGGCAGCATTTGGTTCAAGATCCTTTATTTTTCGTTTCATTTTCATGGATAAATAGACAGTTTGCCATAACAAATTTCCTACATTGGGACATATTTGTGTTTTATGAATTTTTGTGGGAACACAGGATGCAAGGCCTGAAAAAGTCTTGCCTAAACTCATACATTTGGTCACCCTAGCATACACCTTAGTTAATGTACAAAAATATGTGTTCCATCATTCTGTAAAGGATATCAATCTTTTACAGAATGATTGTGGTTTTCAATGCAGTGTCACCTTAGGGACTAAAGGTCACGGACATTCAGTGTTAGTTTTCTGTCTTACTGCTTATATGCAGAGATTCCCTCAGATTCTCTCAGTCTTGTGATGATATTATGGACTTTAGACGATGAAATTCCTAAATTGTTTGCAACCATACATTGAAATGCCTTGTTCTTAAACTGTTGGACTATTTTCTCACGCAGTTGTTCATCAAGTGGTGAACCCCGCCCCGTCATTGCTTGTGAACAACTGAGACTCTCAGGGATGCTTTTCTTATACCCAGTCATAACACTAATCTGTTTTCAATTAACCTGTGCACCTGGGGGAGGTTTGACTGCTGTTTTATCCAGTTTGACCAAACATTTCAAGTCAATGCATTGCTCAGCTTTTAAGCTAATCATTTTGCAACACCTCAGCAGAAAATCATGCACTACAATAAGTAGTTAGTGGTGAAATAAGGATGTCACTTTTTGTAAACTTACAACAGCTGTGCATGAATACCCAATGTCTGATATTTAACACTCTGTATGACTGAACCACGTGGTTTTATCCTCATAAGCACAGTCTCATTATTTAACAGCCATATCTTGTATCTCTCATTGAGGAGTTGTGCTGTTTAGTTGGCCTGTTTGAGTTGTAACTTGCACTTGTAGATGAAGTGATGAACTGTGTTAGCTGACAATGGTTTTCTAAAGTGTTCCTGAGTCCATGTGATAATATCCTCTACAGAATAATGTCTGTTTTTAAACAGACATTATTTAACAGCTATATCTTGTATCACTCATTGAGGAGTTGTTGTGCTGTTTAGTTGGCCTGCTGATGTTTTCCACACCTTACCCCCCAGGGGTTTCAGACAATAAAGACATAGGATAGAACAATATAGAATAAATCAAACTTATAGGTGATGCTCTTATTGCCTTTCTAGTCATTTATTATTACTTATTTCAGTCTGTTTTACAGTCAGGAGCTTTAATAGGTACATTCACATCATGAAATCAACTGTTTACACCTTCAAGAATCCACATGAGTAAAAACAGTCACTTTAAAATTTACTGACAATGCAAAAACAGATCAGCGGGCACACAGGAGGGGCTGACACACTTCCTTTTGGCTTACCTGAAGTGTCAACTATTAATAACCTATTAAGAAACAGGCGAGCTTTTCTTGCACATTTTAAGTTTAACACATACTGATCTCGCGGACCCTCTGTTGGCAATGGCGTCTATTAGTTTGTCTTTGTACTTTCTGATAATTGTCTTGCAGGCCGATCTGAAGAGGTTAGACTTTATTTTGTTGCAGGCCTTGTTCAACAGCTGCCCAATTTTTTCCTGTTAGTAATGAGAAATAGTGAAAAACACTCTCAATGGAAAGCTTTTTTTAGGCAGTCAAACATTTTGTTTGCATTCAACGTCCACAAAAATTAAAATAAGTATTTATAAAGGATAAATGAATACAGAAATGTTCTTCTTTACATGCTGTTTTACAACTTTATTCATTATACTACTACTGCAAATAATGATAAAAATAATAGTAATACAAATACCTTTTTATTAAAACAAGACTTTTTTTTAAACTGAAAGACACTTTACAATAAATGAAAGAGAAATAGCAATGCAAATAAGTTACAACATTAAAGGATACATAAAAACTCAATCAAATCACACCTAAAAAGTTGGGACACCTTATGAAATGTAAATATAAACACAATGTGAATATTCATGCATCATCAAAACACCATCAGCAAAAAGACAAAAGTCCAGGTGCTGAAGTTGAGAAATGTTATTATTTTTATGAAAAAGTACATGTCTGTTTCAAATCTGATGCTAGCAATTACTAAAAGTTGGGACAATGTTCAGACAAGATGGGAAAAGCAATACAATGCTGAGGGAACATCTAAAAGGTAAAAGGTTTTTCATTTCAGTGCAAATTTATGCAATACATAAATTTGGTCAATCTGTCAAGTTTCATTTATCGGCAACCTGAATATCTTTTGCTGTATTTTAACACATACACTAGATTATAATGTTTAGGAGCAGGGAGCAATAGAGATTAAAACTAAATCACAGAATATTTTGACAGGCTACTGTATACTCCCCTGATTTTAAAGCCTTAATGGCGCGTTTCAGTTGATCTCTGAAGTCGCGTTCTAGTTAATATTAGACACCTTGCTGGGAATGCCCTCTTTAGTCTGAATTCCTACTGGGATGTCAGACAATATTCAGTTATCCTGCCTTTACCAGATTGTAACTGGAGCTGGTTTAAGTGGGATATGACGTACTCTGTCTGATGCGTCTTGCTAGGACCAGGTTGGACCCCCTTTGCCTTCGGAACGGTTTTAATTCATTGTGGCAAAGATTCAACATGTGACATGGCATGTTATCCCGCTCAAAAAAGCAGTCCCAAAATAGGTAGACTGTGGTCATTAGGTTTGGACATGGTCAGCAATTATACTCAGGTAGGTTGTGGCATCCAAACCATACTCCATTGATACTGAGGGGCCCGAAATGCAGCAAGAAAATATCCCCCACACCATAACACCACAACTACCAGCCTGTACCATTAATATTAGGCATGCTTTCATGTTGTTCACGTCAAATTCTGACCCTTTCTGAATGGTCCAGCAGAAATGGAGACTCATCAGACCAGCTCACATTAATCAATCGTCTATCGATTTTGGTGAGTTTGTGCAAAGTACTGCCTCCATGTCCTGTTGATGGCTGACAGAAGTAGTACCTAGTGATACTGGTGCCTTTCTATCATCTCAAACCACTCCAGCCACTCTCCTCTGAAATCTGGTAACAACATTTTTACTCAAGAACTGCTACTTGTTCAATATTTTCTCTTTTTCAACCATATCCCCCCGAACCCTAGAAATGGTTGTGCATGAATATCCTAGTAGATTGGTTTCTAAAATACTTAGACCAGCCTTTCTGGTACCAGCAACCATCAAAGTCTCTTCAATCACCTTTCTTTCCCACTATTATGCTTAAGCAGGTCATCTTAGTCAAAGAAAAGGCACTCACTCATATCTACAAGCCTTAATGCACTAAATTGCTGCCATGTGACTGGCTAATTTGCTACATACCTTAACATACAGGTAAAGTGGCTGGTAATAGCATGTATAAAAACTGTTTCTATGGTGTTGCTGATTATAAAATTCTTTCATTATTGTGAGTCCCATACAATATCACAGCATTAAACTTGAAATTACCTTTGAACTGTTTCTACCCAACTTCTTCTTCACAAAGGACACAACGGTCTTACAAGCAGGACAAGATCCTGGGAACTGTTCCGGCTGCAATATGAAATACTTCAGATGAAACAGATTTGACATAGCACATAACAGGATATTAAAAGAGTTTAAAATAAGAAAATCATGTCTGCTGAGGCAGTTTATTAAATGTATGTTAGATACAAAGAAAGGTGCAGAAGTCTGAATCAGACATTGAGGTTCTAAAAGTGTTTTCTCACCTCCTCTGTATGAAGGTCTCTCTCTCCAAACTGCGGCGTAAAACCCTCCCCCTCTTCATTCTGGTCCTCCAGAGGCTCACACGCTATGAAGACAGCACCTTAAAGAGGAAAATATGTCTGTAAAACCCCTCAAATTATAATTAAAATCTGCTATAAGATGATGCATTCTTACTGAAGGAGAGCAGTAGAAGAGTGATGCTGATGACTACATTCATGGTGGTTCTTGAGGCCTTGTGGTCTCCTTTTGTGGCGTTTTGTGCTTTTTCATACTTTCATACTTTCATACTTCTGCTCTCAGGCCTTATCTGACACATGTCTCAGCATATAAAGTGCTAAAGTGAAGTGGCACTTATATAAGCAAAAAATTTTTTTTTCAACTAAGTTTGCAGTTGAAGAGATTTTTCAAAGAAGCCAAGGAAAATGTCTCTTAAGTTCAAAGCATATTTCACTCAGTATACGACAGCATACTAGTCCACTGCCATGGTTGTGTTTTTCTAACACCCAAAAATTCTAATCTTCCTCAAAGTATTGTCTTGATTCTAAATCAAAGACATTTCTTTACACTTAATGAAAGTTACACTCATTTGATAAGTCTGGACAAAGATCTTTCTTTGAAATAGGCCTGTTCAGCAAGAAAGGTCAACACTTAAATTGCTTGAAATGAGTAGCAATAGCAACTGTTGCAAAAGCAGTATCACTTTCAAGTATCTTGATTTAAAACAAACATCAAGCCATAACCCTTTCATTCCCAACTCAGCCATTCAGTGGACCACATTTTGGGTAGCTTGAACTAATTGATGAGTAGGTGGAAACATAACAAAGCCTTCTCTTCCATTAGTAAAGCAGTGGATAGGTGGATGGATGGATTATACTAAAAAAAACTACAAGGATGGATGGATAGATGGATGATGAAAAAGTATATATATGGATGAATGGATAATGATGAAAAAGTACTGGATGATGGATGAATGGCTGAAAAGAGTGATTGAAGCTCTTTTTTACAGATAACTTTTCTGGGGTCATCATGTGGTTTATTCAACATATGTTGACGTAAAATGCGTTTTGGCTGAGACAGGAAATACAGCTCTCTATTTTCCATTATCCTCTCTATAGAGCTGTGCAACAATGAGCTCTGAATCACCAAACTCAGTTAGCTTTTTAAGCACTTCAGGTTCCTTTGTTTGAGAGTCTTTTGGACTTCTGAACATAATTTTTTTTAACATTAGACAGAAATCATGTCTGGGGTAAACACAAGCATATGTCATTTAGAATTTTTGTGTTAACAACAATTTTCATCTAGAAATGCCTCACATAAAGCATTATTCAGTAGCTAAATACCTAACAAACTGCTACCAACGACTACAAAAATGGCTGGGGACCTTAAACATGATCATTTCTAATGGCCATGAATAAACAACGTTACATACTGTACACAAAAGCCACAGCCATGTGCACTAATTAGATTAGGCTACACTCCAAGATTTGTAGAAGTAGTGATCAAGTATATCACATCAACAAAACAACAAAACATAACATCCCCCCCCCAAATAATAAGTCATTCTGCACCTCTCAATTTTGGTTGAGATACGAGGGCAGCATGGTGGCCTGGCTAGCCCCATATTCTTAGAGGTAAAGCTCATTAGACATGACGATTACACAGGCAGCCTAAAAGCTCTCACTGTCAGAAAGCTCGCTGATATAAAGAATACTGATATATAGAATACTTTACTCATATAAATCTTACCAGTTAATTTTAAACAGTATCACAGTCATTAGGTGAGATTATTTAAGTGATTAAGTATAAATAAAATGAATGGAAGTTTGCATGCACAGCTGTGGACAACAGTAAGGGCTTTGACCACTCCAGGTTTCATGGGGGTCCTCAGTCTGTGATGCTGTTATTACCCATAGCAGACAATGAAATGCCTCACTATATCTTACCTACCTAACTTTAGGAATGATGGACAAAAAGGTCACTTCATGGAGGCAGGGTGGCAAAAAAAAGCATACAAAGGTCCCAACAGGAGATTTTTTTTCCCTTTTTAAGTTCATGATGAAAATTTGTCCACCACCCTTTTCACTACAGTAGAAAGTTTGTCCACAGCTTCAGTAGGCCTGTGTAGGCTGAAAGGCACCATGCATTCTGCTTTTCGAGAAGAACTTGTTGGCTTTGAAAGATGAAGAAATAAAAGAGGAATCAACAGAGGTGTTGTTAAAAAACTTTATTTCACATGTAACAACGGAACGGTGTTTACGTGGTAATGTATCAGATAAACTTCAGCCTGGTAGATCGATGTTAAAATCAACAACAATCTAAAGATGAGGAGGCGGTTTCTTCTTCTTGCAGAGTTTTACGTTTTTGCACACAGTTTTGGGACTGTCCCCTTTGGCTACAGACTCACTCAGTTGATCTTTGACCTTTCCAGTGATCTTCTTACAGGCGGACTTCACCGCTTCATCTTTCTCTGTACTGCAGACTTCATCCAGCAGCTTTGCAACTTTAGCCTTTAAATCAGACAGTTGGAAGTAAATTAGACAAAACATGCGGCTGTTTGACATTTAGTGGACAAAGCTATAAATCTTGCAAGCACCTCAGAAGGACAATGTGGCTTTACTTTAAGTCTAAAACTCCTGAAAGAACCAAATATTTTGAAATTGAAGGTGAAAATGAGCCAAAGAGACTTGTGCAGTATTCATTCATTGATTCAGTCATTCATTCAACCTTTATTTAATCTTGAAGAATCATTTAAGGCAAGCCCTTATTTTCGATGGTGTCAAGAGTACAACAATGAAATAAATATGCACCTGGTATAACAATTCAAATGACAAACAGATTTAATCACAGTTACATTTAAATACGGAGTAGTTCATTATCATACTTTTGAATAGGCCCACAGGTATAAGTGTGTGAAGTTTGAATGTTTGTTGTAAAGTGTTCCAGGTGAAAGCCTGGAGCAGATTTTCCAAATGAAGTATTTGTCTGTGGTACTTTTAGCATCAGCCAGTAACTAGTATAAAAAAAGCATGACTTAGTAAGCTTTGTACAAATTGAAGTCGTTTTTTCGAATGTTTATATTTACCTTGGAGGCATCATCTCCCAATTTCTTCTTTAATTTGGTCACAAGGGACTCACAGCCACCACAGAGATCCTTTACATCTTCTCTACCCTGTATCTGCAGCAAAACATATTGATTATTTAATTTTCTGTATATCTATCTATCTATCTATCTATCTATCTATCTATCTATCTATCTATCTATCTATCTATCTATCTATCTATCTATCTATCCAAAGTTTTGTCAGATTTTGTGAGAACTCCTCATGTTATCTCACCTCCTC
Source organism: Cetoscarus ocellatus (assembly GCA_037902135.1). Lineage (NCBI taxonomy): Eukaryota > Metazoa > Chordata > Actinopteri > Labriformes > Labridae > Cetoscarus > Cetoscarus ocellatus. The sequence continues at coordinate 622,935 of JBAMNC010000815.1, forward strand.
TCTCTTCTCTCTCAACTCCTCTTCATTTTGGACCTCCAAAGACTCAACAACAACTACAAATCAAACAAAGTTTGTAGTTACAAAAACATATGTGTTTCAGGTGAATGAAAGGAAAGGAGTTATTTTTCTTACTTGCAGAGAGCAGCAGAAGAGCGATGTTCAAGGCAGGTCTCATTGTTCCAGCTGTTTCATAAATGCTGTCTTCAGCTCTCTGCTTACAATTTAAAACTTCTGTTTGCAATTTTCTTCACCACAGCACGTATTATCACACATTTCACCATGACAGCCTGCAAGATACACTCTGCATTCTTGTGAAACTGAACTCAAAATTGGTTTTACTAAGGTCCATGTACATCTTTAAGGTTCTTAAATTAGATTTTGAAAATTGAGGGTCACTTAATATCTTAAAAGTCTTATTTTTTATCTAAATCTGCCTGTTGACAGACATGGAAAGTGTCAAATCCAGCTGCTTTACGAGGCTAGCTTTGGTAGGCTTTTCTGAAAAAAAAAATCATTTTTTTAATCAATATAGTAGGATATTTAGTTGTTCGTGCAACGTTACACAGCATTTACTTTACAGCATGGAAATGTGGCTTTGAGATTCTGCAGAATTCAAATCAAAGCCACTGGATCCAATGTTTGATTACCCCTAATGCAAAAAAGGGAACCACGTCAATCATCAGAGTAAGTTTTTGATCCTCTGCTCTAAACAGCAATTCACAGATGTGTGCCAACACAAGTACAGCTCAATGACTGTAAACAGCATTGGACAAAGTAAGACTGATGTTAGCCATTTGGTTATCAAGGAGCCTTATGAACACTTTGAAAGTCTATTTGTGGACACTGCTTTCTTTATAGCTAACTTTGGATCAACTTCCAACAGACAAAGATGCAGGAATGAAGGCTGACCGACCATTGGTGACACTTCACCCATATGTTAACCATGTCCCTACGCATAATCATAAACCCTTGATAAAGTAAAATACTAAAAAGTGTTTTTGTACGATGTCTTTGTCTTTGAGTCAGAGTGGACTACACATGTTGCACTACATGTGCTGATAATCTCTAAAGTCTTTGAGAGAGAAGTACTAATTTAATGAGTCATAAATGGCCTGATTCAGAGTTGGAAAGACAACAGCAGCTTCACCCACCTTCCACTGCTTACCTCTTCTTTTGAACTACTTGAACTCTATTCAACAGAAAGTCCGCTCCATAAAGTGTATTTCAGAACAGTAAACCACATTTTCTCTTTCTAGAGATATTTTCACATAATGAGCTGTTTAAAAATGAGCTATTCAAGCGTTCTGGTATCTCTCACAACACAAATCGGCAGGGCCCGTTTGAACAGTTATTCTCCCTCATTTTCTAAAATGTGTCCACAAACAAAACTGAGGCTTTGCTATGTCATTAACACACCTTATGGGGTGCGGTTTTTAAAGAAAAGAGTCCACAGTTTAAATAAAAAAGCAGATTAAAGACTCGGTGGAGGTGGGCGGAGCAGACAGCATGTCTCTTTTCAACCTGAAAATCTTTAGCAGGTCAAGGCTGTGACAACTTTGTGTGCAGAAACAGTCACTTCTTTTAAATCCTTCCAAAAACTAACTTTTACAGACTTGCTTTTAGGTGACATCATCTTTGTCTTATTTCTGTTTTACTCCGTATTTGGCCAAATGAATTTATTCATTCATCCATTTATTTATTTATTTTTGTAGTTCCATCTGTTATAGATTTCTACCTAATTTTTAAGCCCTTTTTACTTTTATTGTTGTCTTGTTGTGCTTTTATTATTGTCTTATTACTTTACCCCTTTTTATTGCCTTTTCCCTTTTCCTTGTTTATGCGTTTATCATTCATCTTGGTCCTGTTGGTCTCATTTTACATAACTGGGTTCATGTATTGTCCGGGTCTGGGCCAGGACACTCAGTATAGTTTGAATAATATTGGTGCCATTGATTGTCCCGTAGTGTTTTTCGGACTATGTTGGGGGCCTGGGCCAGAACTGTTGTGCCTGCTTTTTGTTGGTTTTTAGCTTTTTTTTTTTTTATAGCTAATTTTTTCCCTTCCATCACCACTTCGATCTAAGAGACACCAGAGGTTCTGATGCTCTCTTCTTCTTTTTTTTTGGCTAATATGCCATTTGTGTGTGTTTGAATTTTTTTTTTTAATTTACATTGTGCTCTTTGTGAGTTACAGTGTTACCTCTTGTGCTTAAGCTTTTGCGCTTTGTCTTCTGTATGGTCCTGTCTGTTTGTCAAAGCACGTTGTACATATGCTTTTAAAAATCCTTTGCAAATAAAGTTATTATCATTATTATTATTATCAGCTTTATTATTACTATGGACTGCTCTGAAAGCTATTCATTGTGACAATGCTTGCAAAATTTCAGTGTTTTTAAGCTACATTTAAAATATAATTTAATATCCCAGGCATGTTAAAGGGTGTTGGCTTTCTGGTTTTGACAGAAAGGTATGTAAACATTTTATCCTTCATTGATGAACTGAAAAATTATCCGCTGATGGATCCATAATTATAATTCTAGTTAGCTGCAGCCTCAGGTGGCTACATATCTGGCCCCACATCGAAGTATGATTAATCTTGACTTCCCAAATAAGGCATTGTCAACAAATAGGACGACACTTTCTTTTAAGCGTTTCTTGAACAAACATATCAGTGACAGTACTGACTTCTTATCAAAAACGACTCTTAATAGAAACTGGTTCTGGTGTTAACCATTGCCACAAACACATTTAACTCCACCTTAAAAAGAGCTTTGTGTGCAAAAACACCCATGTTCAAAGCCTCAAATGTAGACCTGGTTGGGGGATGCTGCCTAACCATTGTCCTTTAATATTGCAGCTTCTGCTCACATATTTAACTGCAAAGAGCTTAGAGGATATTAACAATGTCACAGCAGCAGTTTCCTTCCTGTTTCACACCAGCTGCCGTGATGTTTAGTTCTCATAGTTTATGTTTGCTCTTTCAAACACAATATGCAACCCTAAACATGAAATGCTATCAAGTCTGTATCTACACTGAATAATTATTTTAAATTACACATTGACAGTTTGCTTAATTAACTGAATAGAGCATGGTTATCAACTACATTTTAGATACATACAAAATTGTACGAAGGTTTTAAGCAGATGTAAAATATATAATATCTATATCTGTATGGGCCTCCTTTTTTAAACCTGGAGGTTGCCACCACTTGACAAAATCTGAGATATTGATTTTGTAGAAGGTTGTGTTTTTTCATCAGGACTGGAGAGGGATACAATGAGAGTCTGCAAGCAACAGTCAGGCATGGTCAAGGTTCCTTGAAATACTGGGGCTGCATTTCTGCTACTGAAGTTGGGAATATGGTCAGGATTAATGGTTTTCTCAATGCTGAGAAGTACAAGCTGATACTTTTACTTTGTGATGTACCATCAGGGTGGCATGTGATTGGCCCTAAATTTAGTCTGCAGCAGGACAATAACCCTGAACACAGCCATTAAGAACTAGCTTTATGTTAAAAAATAACTCGGTGTCCTGGAAAAGATGAGCCCTACAGAGCCCTTGTCACAACATAATTGAGTGTGTCAAGGTTTACTTGAAGAAATAGAAGGAAATGAGCCAGGCTACATCCACCCAAGTTCTGTGGTTAGCTCTCTGAGATGTCTGAAACAGTCTACCTTGAAGAATTTACAGTATGCTGTTTTCAATGCAAAGGGGGTCTGGGCTTCCCCTCTGTTTGTTCACTTTGCTTTTGTTAAAAGACATAAACTATTAACACTTCTTTAGGGAAATTAATCACCCTTTACATCCTTCTTTTTCACCTGCCTAAAACTTTTGCACAGCACTGTCCCTACTGTGTCACTTTTAAAATGAAGTTGGAACATCAGCTCTATCACTGGAGTCTTAATTGGATGATGTTGTAACTCAGTCAGACCAACAAGTGGTGCTAGAGTCCAATAAATAAGCCCAGCTGATGGCCTGTGTTAAACCTTATGTGTTTTGTGAGGGTATTAAATTTAGGGGCTGCAAACTACATCTGAGACACAATTCAAATGATCATAACACACGTCTGATGTTATAAAGAAGAGACTTTAATCCTGTATTTACAGCATTTACAATGTTGTATTCTTGGACATTAAAGAAAGCCAAGTTTCAGTGCAGAGTGACCTTAAAAACATTAAAACACATCAACTTTAATGCAAGACCTCTCCTTAATGCACTTACCTAAAGTCTGAATGAGAGCTGCTGTTCGAACTGTGAGAGAAGAGGAAACCATAGTGTGACCCCACAAAGAACAAACATGCTGACAAGAAATACTTCATTTTTCGTGCATGTTTCAATGTCTCTCACCATCTGGTCACTGGTTTGAATACATGAGCTTTTGTCAGGTCAACTTGTTGTGCGCTGATCATATCATAGCTGCACATTTAGGTTTCTACATGTTTGATGAAGACCATAAAGTAAAGATAACATGAATCAACAAAAACGTTACCCCTGTCAAGTTAAATAGACTCTGCAACATGATTTGGCAGGCAAGTTTTGCATCAACTGAGCACCAGATCTATGGCATTTGTATCTAATAAAGGCAAATGCATATAACCATCTTCTTTAAGTGCAATCGCAGAAAGCAATAAGCTCTTAACCTGGGGGATTAGAGAGATATTTTAGGAGGAGTATTGAGAATTTCTGAAAACCTTTGATTTTGTCAAACTCCTCTTAAAATTTCTCCCCCCGTGTCTGAACTGCAGATGAGCTCTACTACCCTGTGTTTTGGTTTTGTAGACACTGAACTCTGGAGGTTAAGATATTTTGACAGATTTAAGGGAGGCTTTCCTGAAAATTCTATGGATAGGAGTGCTTCCTGGACCTTTTAAGGGGCTCTTTGAACTGAGATTCATGTAAAGTACATCCCACAACTCTTTCATTGTGTCTGTGAGTGTCTCACTCCAGTATTTTCTTCTGTTTTAGGGTCAATCTCAATTGTACCCCTTAGCCCTCCCCCTTCATCTTACTCCTTTGTCTGCCGCTTCCCCTTGGCACTCTGTTTTGAGGGCCAAGGGGAAAGGGTGAAATCATGTTCCTAAGAAAAAAGATGCCACTAGATTTCTGTTACTTCATCAACCAGAGTTGCTCGCTGTCTGTCGTCGGTAGACGTGACAATTCAAAATTCAAAACTCATAACATGATTAATATTTACTTTGAGTGCCAAAAGACTGAATATCTGATAAAAACACGAGCATTATTACTATGAAAATCAATAATTATGCTTAATTACTTTCATTTATGCGATTCCTTCGGTCTCTGCTCTGCCATCTTGTCTGCGGGCGTGGTGTATCATGGGATATTTCTCATACCCCTTCCTTTCAAGCAAGGTCCGGTTTGTCTTCATTTCAAGGGCTGTGTAGTCCTTCCCCTTAACCTTACGGAGAACTGGGATACCCCTTCACTAGACGTGAACGCGCAAAACCAAGGGCTAAGGGGTACAACTGAGATTGACCCTTAGTCTTTACCCCAGAGAGACACATTTACTTGACATGCAAGATGGACCATTCAATATATTTTATATCGGACAACAGCCCATAGAAACTGTTTGGGAATGGGCAGAAACTTTCAAAACCTTTTCAGTAACATATATGTGTATCCTTGTGCAGCAGTTAGACCAGACTGATTCAGTGTCTGTAATCATGCAGATCCATCTTTCCAAGCTCCAATCTACAATGTTTGTGCTCAGCCCAAAGCAGCACAGCCCAATCAGCATCCTTTACAGCAGAAAGAGGTAAGAGAAACAAGGGAGACGACAGCAGGAAGTGACCGCACTTATAGAAATTAGCATAGATGCTAACAGCTTCAGTAGCAGTTTTATCAGATTTTGACTAATTTTGACTGCATATTAAATGAAAAATGAATAACGACAATACAAACTTCTCTATAATAAGGATATTTTCACTCCACTTCAAACATGTTATGGTGCTATGGGCTCTCTCCAAGATGGACTAGTGAAATACTTTAAACTGTCCATCTGGTGTATCAGATCACAAAATGTGAGCCACTCCACAGAAGAAATTCTCACAAAAACATAGCGGAATTGGAGCGAAAATGTCTTTGCTATTGAGAAATGCCTTCTGTGTTGATGTTTTTTCATTTAATAAAGAAATGTGGTCCAGATCTGACAAAACTGCTACTGAAGCTGTTAGCATATATGCTAATCTCTGTCACTTCCTGCAGTCCTCTTGCTTGTAGCTTCCACCTCTTCCAGCTTTAAAGGACGCTGACTGGAACGTGCTGGTTTGGGCTACTCACACCCATTGTAGATTACAGCTTGGTAAGATGGATCTGCCTTGGGATGCACCTATAAAGCTGACTGAAATAAAACTTCTGTTTCTTTAAAGTGGAACTATACCTTTATTTTTATGTGTTCATGAAGACCTTAAAAAGACATTTTGAGGGATTATGGCATCAAGCCCTGATAAATCATTGAATGTGTCATTAGTTATGACTTCCTGATGACAACTTGATGCTGAAACGCCTCAAGTGGGTTTTTGAGGTCTTCATGAATAAACTGTGATGATAAATGCATTTCAACTGTTAAAAGAGAACACCTTGGACTTTTTCTTTGTGACCTTATTGAAGTTATTAACTCTGTTTTTGGCCCCGTTTGTCTGTTTGTTTGTTTGTTAGCAAGATTATGCAAAAACAGCTGGACGGATTTTGATGAAATTTTCAGGAGATGTTGGTAATGGCTCAACTTAATAATGGTTAGATTTTGGTGGTGATTCAGACAGCGATTGTTAGCAGTCAATCATTTTTGCTCAATAATTGTCTTACTAATAATGATAACATGATTTTGAGAGCTAGGTGTGGGTTTTCAGTGTCAAGGAATCATATTATGATGGTAACTTTATCATGGAACTTTTGCTTATGGATGTAACAACAATATGTGCTACCTTGGTGGAGGTTTGCGCTATCTGAGTGCTTTCTGGTTCCTGTTAGCCAGCTTAAAGCATCAATTAATAAGTAGATTTTCCAAACTGTGTGGCATCAGGTATGTTTGTCATTTCATCGCTACTACTCTGCTTGAAAAGCTCTGGATTGCTTGTAAAATAATATGATATCATGACAATCCTATGTATTAACTTATAAAGACATAATGTCGTCATGTGTTGAAACATCAAAAAGAACCTTTGCAATAAGTTTTTATTTCCTTTTCTTTAGCTTGATCCACTTTAGGCAGATCCACTCTAAGGTTACAAACTGCTTGTATCAGAATAAAACTAAAGAGGGAAAAATACAGACATTGTCATCTATTAAAATAAAATTAAATCCAGTATAACAAAGATATATCTGTCTCTCTGTATGAAGGGTGTGAGGAAAGTACAGAGACTCTGACCAGCAGCAAAGCATCACAGTAAAGTCGAAACTCTAATGAACGACCTCCTTCACTGTGCTCTTGAGGCTGTTTTTGGGTTCAGTTTTTCCTCCTTTGACCTCAAAGTGGCTGGTCCTTCCTTCCTCTTTCTCCTTTACTCTCTGTGTATTCCTCTGAGTGTTTGTCTCAGATGATTTCCAGGACATCACAGGGTACATAGCCCCTCTTCTTTCCACTCGCCACTTTGATGAAGCCACCACGTTCACCCTCGCTGCCAACACAAATCTGAGGTGGAAAAGGAAAATGTCACTTCAATGTTAAAAACAAAAGAAAAGAAGTGCAGGTGAACAGTTTTATATGTGACATGTTCATGTGTTGGAGTCTACAGACCATTTTTGAGTGTTTTGTGGCATATTTTATAAACAGAGTCCACCGGTGGCAGAAGCTAATTTAGCATTTTAGAGACCTAGACCATCTGGGCACCCTCTACAATTATTTTCATAGTTTGGTAGTGGCAGGCTGGTCAGTTTATGAATATGCTAAGTCTTTGCAGCAGGATAAAGTTTCCTGAGCTTTACTCATTGTCACGTCTGTTGGTCATTCATCAACTCAATGCCAGTCTAGCTGGCCAGGCAACAGTGGCCAGTCTAGGTACCCAATGGGTAGTGCAATATGATTGGCTAGACATTACTGTGATAACCTAGCATGTTGTGATTGGCTGTATCTGGAAGTTTTCTGGGCTATATTTTAACTCAGGAGTCATACATTTGATTGTAAACATTTTTATAACCCCCTAAAAATTAAGGTAAAGTCCTTGAAAAATAACTGAATATTAAATATTGATTAAGTTCTTCAAAAATGTAGAGTCATGGAATGTGTAAAGATATATTAATAAGTTAAGATCTCTAAAAATATTAACTCCATTTTATTTATATTTTGATACATGTCTGATGATTATACAAGTATTTAGAAATTCACTTATAAATACAAATTATACCATGATTTATCAAGTATTAGTACGTTTACTTACAAAACGCAAATTTAATGATAATTTTTTAAAATGTTAATTCAGTAAAAAAATGGAAATAATATAATAATTAATCATGCATTACTGAATTCAAAGACAAATTAATCATGATCATTGTTCAAGGAATCAAAGTTTTCAAAAGTAAATTATGTGATTCATCAAGTTATCAACTTAAAAAAATACATTTCATGAATATTTATCACACACAGGTAAATGTGTTCAAGACAGTAAATCATATGAAGAGTTTTGGCATTTTAATAAGGTTACAAACTATGTGATGATCACTCGGATGCAAATCTCTGCATAAACGTCTTTACACTTGGTTACCATGTCTAGGGCATTGAAAACTGAGATTGTTTTTCGTGCTTTAAGGACTAATGTACAAGTGGCAACAAAAACATGAAAAGCAGCTGTGGTGTGCCACCAGGATCTGTCATTGGCCCTATTTACAGGATGTGCTTACCCTGGGCTATGTCATTGGAAGACTTCATATGTATATCATATCATTTTTATGCCACTGCCTTACAGTTGCATATTTGGACTGAATGTACAACATAATTCTCTGTCTGCTACCAAAGAATGAAAAGTGACAACCTCGTTCATCTTCACATGGTCTCCAAGGGTTACTTTGTGAAATCAAATTCGAAATTGTTAGTGATCTTTGACCAGGCAATGCTTTTGAATCAATATGTAAAAACATTAACTAATTCTTTCACTCAAGAAACATTAATCAAGAGAGGCGGATTCTTGTTTTTGTATCTTTCCAGTTTGATTATTATACCTTCCTTTACATCTGCTTTAACAAAACCTCATTCCACCATAAGCAGAGGGTTTGACATGAGGCTGCTACACTGTTATCCAGGTCCAAGATAAAAACCTGGAGATTTACTTAAAGCTTTAAGCTTAAAGCTACACTAATGAAGGAAATACAAAGTGTTTTTGAAAAAGGAAACCAAATGAATGCCACTTAAAACATACCAGAGCACACTGTTTCTGCATGTTTGCTTTAAATACTCTGTAACTGCGGCTGGAAACTAAAGGCAGCAGGTCATCGTCTCCTTTTGTTTACAGTGGTCTCATCTCCACTGGGGGTTGCTCTCTCTAAGTGTCCTCTGTGTCCCAACATGCCCTGGAAAGTATTGTGGGAAAATTCTAAGTACAGCGATTTCACCAAAATGCTAGTTTACTGGTAACTCACAAGGGGAGACTGGTGTGAGTCGGGTCCAGCTGAGCTGCCTAGTGAATAAGTGAGTGAGGGAAGTATAACTGCAGGTAAGAGGGGATGTGGGAGCTAGAGGAGGGTCATAACATGGCTGAAGAACTGCTGGGTAATGTAAATCTGATGGGCCCTAATGGACCGAGTGTGATCATGAATTACATGCAGGTGTTAGTGGACATTTTAATTTCCCCAGTAAAGGTCACTGCTTCCTCCGCCCGTGATGGGGACAAAATTCATGGGGTTACACCGCTCAGTAAAGTTTAAATGATCCACTGTGTGTTTTGTCTTTGTGGCTTTAAAAGAAGGTTTTTTCTCTGAAAACAATCATAACACTACGTACTAAGAATAACTGACTTACTTAGGAGCTACGCTTAGCAGTGATTGCAGGTTAAGCTACCAGGTTTATAAATAGCCTTTTATTTGGCCCAGCTGTGACTTTAGCCCACCAGTTCTTTCCTGGTCAACTTAATCTTCCTACAACCCTGGGACTTTTGTCGCATCTTTCTCCCTAAAGACACAAAAAATGCCCCGATAAAGGCTGCCCTACAATTACTGAAAAAAAAAAAAAAAAAAAGCATAATTCCATTTTTTTTTAACACAACAGGAATGGTATTTACTTTCCTTATTGGTAATTTTTCTGAGCGGACCTTAAATGCATCATGTTATAGCTGTATGTTAACTCTTTTAATCTGGTTAAATGGCTTTTATCATGAAGATTTCAATGTGGATTTCAGTACTGCAGTAATATAAGTACTAGAGGTGTGTGTTGACAGAAATCAGACAATACGATACATATCACAATACATGGGTGACCATACTTTAAAGAGGCTATATCACAAATTTTATCACAAAAAGTACATGTTTATTTATTTTATTTTATTTTTTAACTATTTATAGCATTAAAAATCCAGCTTCTAATCAATCTACATAAATCATGGTGCCTGCAGCATAAAAAACTTTTTTGTCTGTCTCAATGACAGAAATAATAGAAATAAATATTGCATAAAGACAAAGACTTGAAAGGCTGAATGTCTTCTTCTAGCTAGTGGCCGGAGGCTGAACTAAAATACAACACAAATCCCAAATTTCTGTAAACTTAAGAATAAAATATCACAATACTGCCATTTTAAATATTGATAGTATTGCAGTGCAAAAATACTGCAATATACTGGTTTATCTATATTTTCTTACATTCCTTGTTATTACGAAACAGAACTTATAACAAAGTTTGGGTGCATTTCCGCAGCCAGTTTGAGTTTGAGTCTGTAGTAGCCAGTGTTTTGGGAATGCACACAACAAGAGTTGACAGCTATTGTTTTTTTCCATCAAGAAGCTGAAAATACTGCATTTTGGTTTGATCTGATGTTCAAAGCTGTTTTGAGTTTAGAAATATAGTCTGCCAGCAATCTTTGTGGTAGATATGTTTTTAGTTTATTGTGGGTCTTTTGTGCCTTTACCTGGGTATGACAGTGAATGGAGTCAGACACTAGCAGAGAATGCACACATCTAGGACAACGGCCTCTGTGCATGTGATGTGCACACATAACCAGGAATGTACTGGGACTGCACCATATAAGCATCTTGTTGAAACACCAGCAGAGGGCACATGAGATCAAAAATAATTTTGGCCTCTATTTTTCCCTCACACCCCTTGCCAAACAAACTGCTAGCTATAATTGGGCTTTTTGCAGTTTGGATAGAGTCCCTGACAGAGCTCGTGATCTAGGTTAGTCTATCTTGTATGACATGAATGAGCAACAAAGACTTCTATGATGTTCACTGTGGTTTAAAAAAATAAATCTACAACTCTTTAATTATTTTTCTATTACATATTAATACTCTGCTTGATCTCCAAAACAGAACAAACAGAAAAGAACAATGCGACACTATAATGCAAAATAATGAACAAGCTGAAAGCTAAGCTGTAAGTTAGAAGATTGTACACTACCTGTCCCTCCTTTAAAGTGATCTGGCCTTGTTCCTTACAGCCGATAAAAGTCCTATTGCATCTGAATACTTGGTCCCCGACTCGCAACTTGTGAGCAAAGGCTGCTGGGAAGAAACCGATTCTGTCCTCAATTACACCCTGTGAAAAACAAATAAAACAGCTGATATATGAAAGAACATTTCATGATATCGTAAAACCTTACGTAAAACTATTAAAAGAAGAAACAGGGTTTGGCTGTTAACAAATCATATTAACTGTGTACCATGCAGGCCTTAACAAACAGCACTTATACTTTGTTTTCAGGTGTTACAATAGGCCCTAAAGACCAAACAGAGCAGGTGTCTTTGTTTATGTATGGTGTGTGTGGAGAACAACAACAGCGTTTAAATGAGTCTCATGGTTTGGTGGCAGCAGGCCGCCTCTCTATTGTCATGTTTTGGTCCTTTGTCTCCCTCATTTATCTGTCACACATCTGTGTCACCAGGCAGCCCTTAGACCTACTCCTTTAATTTACAGCTTAATAACCTGTTCGGCCATTTGTGTATTATGTGTGAAAATTTAGGGCTTTGTGGTTAAAAAGCAAAAAATATATTTGCAAATATTATCCTGAAATGTAGCACAGTGGAAATGTAAGATTATTTGTTTAAGAGAAGACAGGTAAGTATTTCTTTTTATTAATTGTAATGGGTGGTTTTGTACTTACCTTCCACCAGTCTTCATTGGAATCATCTGCTAACAAGATCCTGTCTCCTGCACTGCAATTTCAAGCAAAGAAATGGAGAGAAATAAAACAAACAGAAAATTACACTCTTTTTATCTTTATGACAAGAGGAGTCCAGTATGATGCTAAATAGAAAACAGCTATACTAAAACCTCATCAGGTCTTCTTTTTTGTGCTAAAAGATAAAAACATGACTACGAAATCTGTAATTTTTGGAGAAAAAAGCAGCACAGTGTTGCAATGCAAGTAAAAATAGTAGCCATCAGCCTTCTCCTTAAGTGCTATATGCTTAGAAAGTTTTTTTGAATTAATTAAATTACATCTATGGGGTCTCAAATATGTTTTTTATGATCATTTGGCATAAACTATAAATTTTTCTCTGGTTACGATGCCAATATTTTACCAGGTGCATGTCCTTTGCCACATTCTAGTTTGCCTATTCATGAGATGGGCCTGTAATAGTTATATACTCAAAATGACTTGGTGCAGAAAAGAGATTAAGAGACTAAACTGCAAAACAACTTCACTTTAGGCCAACCTGCTGCAGAGGAGAGAGAAGCAACAGAGAGCTGAGAGGTTGTGAAGCTGCAATAACAGCGTGGTGATGTATTGGTGATGACAGCCCAGATGATTGTTAGGGCTGATGACAAATAGGGGACCAAAAGAAGGGTGTTCCTCACATTTATCCTATAAATAAAGAATGTTTTTTTTATTCAGTGGGGTTCAAAATCCTGATTGAATCCTCCACTTTATATTCTAGTTGTCAAAGTACATGAAAAATTTGCCGAAAAAGACAAATAAAAAAGCAGCAACATCCTTCCCTTGGCCTTTTTGCCTTTCTCAAACAAATGTTAAACTTAAGTTTAAGTTCTATCAAACAAAGTAATTATATCAGCTTATAGTGGTTTTATCCTATTTTGTTATTGTAATGGTTTAACACAATATAGGTGTGGTTTTAGAGATTATGTGGGGTTGATTTTGGTGACAAAGATATCTTTTAATAGGGCTCCAAATCACTAGCACTGCCTCTGCTGATGTGATGTGAAAGTTACCAAAACAAAAGTGGTGCCTCAGTGCTCAGGCAACCTAAGCAGCACTTAGGTATTGGTATTGGTTTAGTGTGGCTACACCAACCTTGTCAGAGGGACTCTGCAGTTTCATTGTAACCAGTGTAGACAAAAGTGGGGAGATTTTCTCTTTTATAAAAAGTGTGTCGGCTAAAAATGACAACTTTTCACTTAACTCACATCAGCACAGACCTCTAGCTTAGGGTGACCAGATTTTCAGACCTCAAACAAGTACACTTTAATTTCAAGGCAAACCAACCTTCATAAGCTGAGGATACAATAACATTTTTCATCAGTGCACCTTTTAACCCCACACAAAGTGGTGAATAAAAAAAAAGACAAACACTGTATTTGAATAGTGATTTCATAACAATATTATAACTTAATCAGTGGTGTTACAAATTATTATAATTACATTTAGTAACATTCTTTATTATTATCATTTTCATTATCAATATCATTAATAATTCTGTCATGAGTGTTATTTTATTATCATTATCATTATTGCTATCATTATCTTCAAAATTAACCACAAACCAAAAAGATGTCACTGCTCTCTGTTTACTTAAAATGTTTTTTTATTTATATCTTAATATGGTGTGTGATCACTAGTGTAATGTTAACTACGATGTTATCTGTTTCAAAAATGTCATACCCTTTTTGAAGCTTAAAGCAGTATTATGGCATATCATAATATAAGTGTTGGTTATTTTTTGATTGTGTTTTATCTACATACTGAACTCTATTAGTCATAAATCTAGTATTAAATATTCATATATATTTGTAAACAGATAAATCAGTAATGCAAACATGGTGAATGTTTTAGTTTTTAATTTACTTGGTTAAAATGGGAACAGGGACTGTCCCAAATAGGGACATATTAGCATTTATTGGATATTTGTCAACGTCAATGTCAGCTTTAATTATATAGCACGTTTAAACAGCGAGTGGCCTACCAAAGTGCTTTACAGGAGAAAATGCAGTCACAATAAAAAACAGTAAAAAACTGTGGGAACACAGGACATTAGAAGTGAAAATGGGACAGTTTTAGCTAAATTGACATGCCTGGTCACCCTACTCTAGTTTTAACTGCTAGGTAGACCTTTTGTTTGTAAACAGCATAACACCAGCAGGGCTTAGCTGGAGACAAAACAATCCTCCAGGCACCTTAGTCAGTGCTAGCTAGGAAATTGTTTTTGGCTAGTTACCAACAGTCGGGGAAGGTGACACCAGTCTATCTCAGGACTAAGAATATTACTTTAAAAAAAACACTATATGAATGGGAGCACACTGTCTGAATTTAAGCTTTTAGCCATTACTATTTCTCCTTTTTTAGTCCCTGTTTACATGCAGCATTACCACAAAAGACCAAGTTGTCTGTACTGAAGCACATGCATTCTCTACCATTGCATCTTTAGTGATGACCTGTGGTTTTCTTACATCCATCCAGTCTCCACATGTTTTTCCCTGTATACGATATGCAGTGAAATGAACTGTATGGGGGACACGCTAAGAGGCCAGCAGCTCTCTCTTACAGCTTTTCTACCTCATATTCTCATAAAATGTGTATTTTGGTTAGATTAAAATGGCAACTTCACTCAAGACAAAACTGACAAACAAGTGGCAATGTGTTTGCGAGCTGCTTCAGAAAGCCGACTCTTTTATGCAAATGACAGGAGCTGGCCTCTGCCTGAGAGACAGCTTCGCCTTTTTCCATTTTTTGTTCATAAAGACATAGAAAACCAACATGGCACCATTTAAAGAGCTGTCTGAGACCAGAGACCATTGCTGAACAAAGCGGAATGATCCAAATCTTTAAAAATATCTGAAACTCCCATCACCACAAGTTATGTTGGCTAAAAATAAAAAAAAACGGACAACATGGTCATGTTTAGTATAGTTGTTTAGTTAGTTGAACTTCTGTGCTGCTTGCTAGCCTTTAGTCAGTGGTGTTATAATGTGAAAGCTGCTTCTGTATGTTATGATTACCTGGTTTATTGTTTATAAGCATATTCTATTTTGTTTATATTTTCTTTTGTTCTTTCACTGTGTATTTTTTTGCATGTTGCAAAAAAATACACAAATACACTTCCTCCATAACCAGCTGCTGTAAAACCACAATTTCCCAATTTGGGATTAATACATTTCTTCTATCAATCTTCAACATTGTAAACATCATTTTTGCAGTATAGTATACTGTGCTGTCGCTGATTTAAATAAGACTGGAAACACTAAATCCTGTTTACTGTGAGTAACTTGTCTTTATCCAGGAAATACATGAATCATTTAATCACTAACATCTGTTTAGAGCCAGCGGCTAAACTTGACCAATAAAAATCAGACGGACCACCACAGTAAAACCAAATAATGCTTTACCTAATTTCCTTTTTTCTTCATCTTGTGGTTAAAAGTTACAACTCCAGGCATCCTTTATGTGATGACACTGACCATGAGTCAGAAAACGCTGTTTATCATAGGTGAGAAAATACTCAGCATGCATTGTTGCAGATCTACTGAGGTGATGAAAACAAGTTGGATACATGTTCTTCCACAGTTTAACAAAAAAAGATGGATTTTCAGACTTAGTGTTTAAAAAGCCAAAACTAATCATCATTTTAATCAACACATACTCAAAGGTCATCATGTAATCAGAGCACGAGGCAGCCACTGAAACTAATCACAAACCTGATTTTCTCTTAAAACAAAACTGGAAATTAAACCTTTTGATTAAAAATTCCATTTTGCCCCCACAGTTGTGGTCTCTGTGTCAGTGTTTGATGTATTGATTTCTGTCTGCAGACAGACCCTGAGGAGAAAACATTGACCTGGGCTTTCATTAGAGAATACATTTAAAACAAAGCTTGGTGAACTCTGTGCTATCAAGAGGAAGTCAATGAATTTTATATCAGGCCAGAGGATTGAAGTTTTTCCTCGAACAGAGAGCAAAGAAGGACCCTTGAGAGAGTGGTTCAGAGTGAGCACACTCTTATCTCCATAAACCCTATGAGGATATCTGTGAGACTGCGAGTAAATGGGCACTTAGACTGAAGGACTTCTTATGATGGATGCTCTCTTTCCTGAGGGTCTGTTTCAGAGCATGTTGCAGATGATGCCCTATCAATCAGAGTTAAGGCACCGGATATTATCTCTGCCCTGAATTTTGGAGACAGGATTGCAGGTGTACACAGGGAGTATGAGAATACAAAAACCCTTGTGAGAGTCAGTGGACAGGAGAGTTTTAGAAACACTGTATTGAGTCAGGAAAAACAGGCAATGTTTGCTTTTGTTACAGAGCCCATATCATGCTATTTAATGGAATTTACATGTCTCCTCTGTATGATAGAGTACTTTAATGCACAAGACAAAAAACAGGCAGCACCAGTACCTCTCTTTCCCCCGATACAGCCCAAGTAGCTGCCTGAAGTAGTTTATTCCCCTGGCCCTCCTGAAAAGACCTACCAGTGCTATGTCCTACCATTGTTTGTCAGCAATGTGATTGTTGACAACATGGTGCACAGCAGTGCTAAACCGACCATTTAAGAGAGTAGGTTGGTCAAGCCGTCGTACCAGACTGGACCCACATGGGGAAGGGGGCCTTAAAGGTCCCATGTCCTGGTGTGTTTAACTGTTTAATTTATGTCTTGCAGGGATTTGATTTAAGTTTGGAGAAAAATGAAATGTTTCGTCCCTGAAGAGGTTCAGATGCAGCTCTTTTCCCTATCCTTCGGAAATGCTCAGATATTAGGGGGTGGGGAGGCCTCAGGAGGATATGACAATGAGCTCTGCTCTGATTAGCTGCCCAAACAATGTCTGATGGGAGGAGGGGAGGAAGGGGTTAAAGGCCGCTGAGTGGACTTTTATATCAGTCATAGAGTCTGCCCGTGTCAAGCAGAAAACACACATGTAGCTGAAGGCTGTGTAGCTATCACAAGATAAACCCCAGAAAGTAACAAAAAAGAGAACTTTAAGGGGCATTTTCTTTAAGGAGGCATATTGTTCTTCTCCATGGACTTAGAGTTTAGTAAAAATGATCATTTTCTTCTGCTCCCCAAGCCTTTATCACTACATTAAAATACAACAAAAAAGATTTTGCAGGACATGGGAGCTTTAAAGGTGACAGGAGCTCCAACAGAGCACCTCAGACAGACTGATAATACAGGTGGATCAGGAGTACTCAGTTTGTGGAAAACTAGAAGGTTTTTCAACATTAGCAACTGTGAACGTACTCAAGCAGTCATCGAAACCCAATAATGAACCTACAATAAGGCAAAATATGGACTCTTTTATATTCAAATAAAAGCATGACCCCCGAAATGGCAATACAAGGGTCTTGGGACCCCACTGTATGCATCCTTGTGGAGCAGCAGGTCCCTACATTATTGTCTTAATGTGGAATCTTTTATATTAAGGATTTTGTTTACAAATTACCCTTCTTTCTACATGAACTTCATGGTAATGTTATTTCAAATCAAATCATTCTCTGTTTACGGTCTTATAAAAAAAGTAAAAACTTTCTTTTAAGATCCCAAGTCACTACAGGTGTGCCCCAGGGCTCTGTCCTGGGGTCCCTTCTCTTAATCACCTACCTGCTCCCTCTTTGCATTATTTTCCATAAATTAAATATCCATTTCCACTGCTTTGCAGATGACAACTAGCTAACCGAATTCTACACTCCGATCCTCCTTCCTCACCCCCTATTTATCTGAAGTAAAATCCTGGTTCACTACAAATTTCCTAAAATTAAAAGGTGACAAAACTGAAATCCTCCTCATTGGCACCAAATCCCCACTCTCCAAAGCTGACAGTTTCTCCCTCATGACTGATCACTCCTCAGTTTCCCCCTTCCCTCAGGTAAAGAGTCTGGGTGTCATCCTTGACAGCACACTATCATTCTAATCCAGCATTAATAACATCACCCAGTCTGCTTACTTCCACCTTCGAAACATTAACCGACTCTACCCATTCCTCACTCCCCATACTGCCTCTATCCTTGTCCACAGCCTCGTCATCTCTCGTATCAACTATTATAACTCTCTCCTCTTCGGTCTCCCTTAAAAGTCCCTCCACAAGCTCCAACTGGTTCAAAACTTAGCTGCGTACATTTTCATCAGAACCCCCTCACACCATCACATCACCCCCATCCTACAGCAACTCCACTGGGTCCCTATAAACCATAGGACTGAATTCAAAATCCCTCTGTACACCTTCAAGGCAGTCCACAACCTTGCCCCTCCATATCTGTTTGACCCTCTTTACACTGCTGATCTAGCCCATACCCTCAGATCCTCCTCTGCCTCGCTGAGCCCTCCTCCTGCCTCAGCACCATAGGGAGCAGAGCTTTCAGCTGCTCTGCTCCCCAGCTCTGGAACTCTCTGCCACCAGACATCCGTAGCTCTGACTCTCTCCCGACTTTCAAAGCCAGACTCAAAACCCACCTATTCAAGACTGCATACTCACTACAATCATCCTCTCCTGATCCATTTCCTCCCTCCTTCAGCTTCTTATGTCATTTCTTTTGTTTGTTGATTTTATCCATCATTGTTGTATTGATTTTTTTTTGTTGTAGTATCCTTGGCTGTCAAGAAAGTTACTTATAATTAAAATGTATTATTACTATCATTATTATTACTACTATTATTATCAATTACAATTTGTCTGTTGTCCTTAAAAAGCACATTGTGACCCTCTTTTGGTGTCTTGCCCCTTCCTAGGGGCTAAACCCCCAAGTTAGGACCCACTTGTGTAAACTGAAGTTTTTCAGACTTTAAGAAAGAACTGACCCAGGTTTTGATCGCAATCCTGTCTGAAGCCCCTACAGGGATAAGGAGAAAAAGAAGTTTTTAGGTGCACAACCAAAATCTTCTCATGTGTACAAAAAACCTATCTCCTGCTTACAAGAAGCTCTGTTATGAAACTACAGTACAACTCCTGTTGTACTGGGCAACTAATATAATATCACAGCATTATTTAGGTCTTTTTGGAAACAAATCAGTCATTAAAAGATGTAAAGGAATCAGGCATGTATGTAAGTTTTTATCTGCTTTAACCCTTTCTCCTCTTAAAACAAGCCTGCTATGAAACAAACTATTTGTGTCCATGCATAAAATCACAGGGTGATGCTTTATCAAGTCTGTGTGGTCTTGCATCTGTAACTGAATGTGTGGTTTGTGTCTCTCTTAACTTGAGCTAAGCTGCAACAAAAAACAAACAATTACCTAGGTAAGTTAATAGCTTTTAGCTGAAATAATCGCACTCAAGCATAACTATTATCAAGGACTTTAGTTATAGAAAACTTGTTAGAGGACAAATGTTAAACACTGATGAAGCATTACCGGCAAAAGTAACCAATGAGTGTATGAAGCAGCAGTGTTTTCAACAGATTAGAACCCAGGCCTGCTTCTCTTCAAAAGTGGATCTAAAACAAGCAGGACATCAGTCTGAACATGTCTTTGAGCAGTCACTGAAGCTGTCGTAATGAAGACATAAAAAGCTGAAGCTCTTTGAACCACTGAGTCTGTACTTCCTTGTACTTCTTTAGTGAAAGATCCCTTACAGTGTGTAGGTCATCTGCCAATTTGTATTCTCCATTTAATAACATTTCAATTTGTTATCTTTGCCAAGGACTAACCTCCTTTTTGCCAGTGTTTGTCTGGCTGTTTGTTGATTGGCAAGATAATCTGAAAAGTTATGATCAGATTTTAATGAAAATTTCAGGGAATGTTGATCAAGATTTGGGGATTTTTTTCAAGGATTTGTTCAGTGTGAGATAGGGCTGTTTTCAACTTATTTGACAATAATTGCTTGACAGTGTTGGAAATGCCTTGGTGGAGGTTTGTGCTCTTGGGGCATTTCTAGTTTGGGGGTTATTTTTCCTGTATCTTATATAACTTCTTTTTAGTCAGTTAACAAATTTGTTTTGTCTGGTTGCTGGTGGTGATAGGCAGTTGGGGTGGGTTGTTGTGTTCCTAAGGTTTTTTGGGCCTGTTCATGTGATTTGGCTGTAGCCTTAGGATCAGCAGGTTGAAGGGACTTTTCTCTAGCTTCATTTTTCAGCAGTTCAGGGGGATTTTTCTGTTAACTGTGTGAGTTACAGTGTGCAGGACTACAAATGCGTTAGTGTTGTTATTGTTCATTTAATACAGAAATGCTGTCTAGATTTGACAAAGCTTCTACTGAAACTTCTACTGTACTGAGTTACACCACTTTGTGCATAGATGTCTTTACCAACCTCATCTCCAGGTCATGGCTGTCTTGGGGAGTGAAGTTGTGCAAGGCCACATATGTGTTGAGCTTCAGGACCTCTTTCTGTAGCTGGCTCGGCTCCATCTAGACAACAAACACATATAAAACAAGTGCACATAGATTTGTTTTTGAAGAAGTCTGAGGGAAAAAAAACACAAACACAAAGCAACACCATATTCTCTTCCTTTCTAAGCTGCTTCTTAAAATAGTCTTCTGGCATTCAAAGAGGTGGGAGAAACCCTTGTTTACAGTGCAGCGATACACCATGGAGCCACTTAAGTTGTTCTACAATCTGTTCTTTTTAATCCTCCATCAACACGAGTGGGAGGAGGAGGATCATGATTTTCATGGACGCTCAGGAAGTTAAAGCAGAATGGGTTTGTGGGTGGAGAGGAAGTTGTCAGAGAAGTGAGAGCACAATTAACAGGGAGATTCAACACTGTCCTGCTGCTCTCCATGCCTGCTAAGTAAACAGGGGGGTGTTTTCTTATCACCAAAACCTCCAATCCTGACTGTTTTGTCCCAGTGAAACCTCCACATAATGACCTGCACTTTCGCTTCATGACACCTGCAGGGAAATGGAGCTAAAATACAAAACAATGGCTTTTTAACACACACAAGTGCATTGTTTTGTAGGACTGCCATCATTTTGTCACTGTTTAGTAATGAAGAGAAGTGTTCCTGCTCTTTTTTTTGCTGCCTGAGTGCACCCATGTGGACGGGCAATGCAGCTGATGGATGAGTCGAGTTAACTGCAGGGCCACAAGGCAAACTGCCTGTGTGGCCTGAGGGTGAAAATAACAACATAAAAAAAGCAGTGGCAATCCATTAGAGCTAACTAAGAGCCGCTGGCCTTGAGAGGCTCTTGGTTCTGTGGGAGTCTGGGACACCAAGGAGAAAGATGGGCAGGACAAAATAACAGCCTCCTCTGTCACAGCTTATCTGAAAATAAGGCGACATTTGAGAGCATTTAAGGTAAGAAGATGTGATAAAAATCTGGAAAAAAATGACTATAGCAGAGCACCCCTCCTTAGCTCATGAAGCTATTCAGAGGTAGATAAAAACATAAACACAACTTGGCATCTCACAAACCTACAGTGAACATTAAAGTGTAATATTGGCCAATCACTGTTTATATTTCATAACTATTGTGGGCTGCTCGAATTTGGATTAAAATGATAACCTTAACTATTTTCACTGATTCTGAGATCAGAGTTATTAAGCATTGATTTCAAAACATCAGTGGATATATTTTAAATAATTAAATGAATCATGCTTTGAGATGTAGCCAAATGTGGACAGTCCTAAAATATGTGTAAAAAATGAAATTATGCATATCACAGGTCTGATGCTACACAGAAAAGGTTATAGAGCTGTGTGTTAGTTTGAAAATCATTAACATTTGAAATACATTTATCTATTTGCTCAGGCTTTTTGTCATGCTTGGTGGTTTTGGTTGTTATAAGGGTTTCAGAAACTCTGTCTTTCACTACATGATCATATTTATATTAAAAATGTGTTCCTTACTGACATAGAAGAACAAAAAACCTGCATAGAGAAGGAGGTCTGACATTAAAAAAAAAGATGTGATATTCTCAATCAGTATACACCCTGAACAAATGCTTATGTGCTCTAAAATATCATTTTTGTAAAAAAAAAAAAAAAAGATATAAAGAAACTAAGAAGGGCACTCTCAAAGTCACGTGGATATCTTAATTTACTGGCCCGGCTATTCAGAATAAAAGCACTGTGTAAAAACACAATAGTCCCACTGCTGAATATAACAGACCATGCTTTTACTTTGAAATACCAGTAGCAAGCTGGTAAAACTGCCTCAGCACACACAGCTTAAAACTCGAAGTGTCTCTCAAGGAATGAATGCTGGATTTTCATCTCAAGAGTAAACTACACTTGCAGGTTGTTCATGACTCAAACAATGAACAGTTTAATTCACAGTCAACAGAAAGGACTACTGTGTTAATTCAGCCTGTTTAGACTCAACTGAGCAGAACAGACAAGCAGCTCTTTAAAGAGGGAAGAGTTAGAAAGATCGCTACAGGACATACAGCACTATAATCATCTTGTGACATATGATTGTGAGAGGCTGGAATCATAATTATAACTGAAACTCAACTAATCACCCATCACCAGTATACGAATTGCCTTGACTCCATTGTTAACAACTCTCAATCCTGTCTCAACTCTATGTCATGGATTGGACATATAATTTCCACTGTCACATCAGTGACTATGGCACAGCCAAATTCTTGGATGAAGAAATTGATGTCAAAAATGCGGTTTACACCCTGGATTTTGCAGACTTTTGGTTTGACAATTAGATTTATATTTTAACAAAAAGGTCGGCACATGATCCAGCAGAGGCTTATGACCAACACTGTAGACAGGCAGCAGGAAACGCTCCAACTTCACTGGCGTCATTCCCAGACGGCAGTTGCTCTGTCCATCTTAATATAGAGTCTGTTTTCTATAAAGATATTGATAATGGCAGCTTGAAAAGATTATTCCACACATTTAACGGCAGTAACAGTTGTTTATCTGTTGAAAGTGACAAATTTTACAATTAAAGCAACAAAAAAAACCTGTTGATTACATGAGGGAACAAAATAAAACTTCCTCAACTGAAAATCAAACAAAAAGAAATCTCAGCTCCAGTCAGACTGTTAGGCTGTCAATTGATCTCGGGTAGCTTAACACTAAAACCTGAAAAGTGTGAACAGATGGGGACCCCCGTGTGTAACCGCCTGTGTTCCCGTTTGCTTGTGATTTTCTCATCTCGAATTGTAGGCTTCAATTCTGGTGAAGTGGTGGTTTTCGAGCGTTTTTCTCTGCTCATTACCCCGCAGAGCCTCCATCTGTCTGTCTTCCTGAGCTAATGGACCTGTCTGCGGACGGACAAACGGCCTGCTGCCAGCTGTGCTTGGTCCAGCCAGATAGCACAGCATAACACACTTTGAGTCCCTTTGTTTTCTCTGCCTTGTATGGCTATTTGTTCATTTTTGTGTTTGTATAAGCATCTGTGGTCTTTTTCCACTGTTGACAAAGAGGATAAACATGTTCAAGTATTAAAGTAAACAGGACAAATATCTGCAATTTGAAAATATGTACAAAGAACTTTGATACTGGAAACACTGCTCCAACAAATCCAATCATGAAAGCGGAAAAGACGAAGAAAATGAACAAACTGTGAATTAAATATTTAAGGTTGCTCTACAGGCGTGGTTATATTCACAGAATTTTGACCTTTTTCTCTCACTTACATGAATTTACATCATCAGCATTGAGTCTATAGAGGATAAATACAACAGACTAAAGCCTAGAGCTGCAGATTTCAACATTACTGTGAGGTCAAGGTTGTCTTTATCAGTGCAGGCCAGCTAGAGATTTGATTTGTTACAGCAGGATGCAAAGTCTCCCTCACTGTCCTGGGAAAATCTGCAGCGATGATGGAGTTTAGGGTGGGCAGATGGAGGGGGGGCCGTACAGAATGCTTAATGATTGCAGAACAGACTGGCCTGGTATCAGTCTCCAGAATAACCACGATGAGTTCAGGCACTGGCCAGTGAACAAAGTCTGCTCTGGGATGTCTTTAAACAGCACCAGTGATAGACAGAACAGTTAAACGGCAGAATAACACAGTGAAGAAAAATCAGTGTGAAGAGTCGAGGCAAGAGCTGCTGACTTGAGGAAATTCCTGAGATGTTTTTTTATTTTAGCCAAGTGAATACAGCTTTTGTGATTTGTTTTCCTACTTCTCTCCCCTCTCTATAAAACTCAGACATGTCAACTGTGTTTTATCTGTGTGTTTGGCATAAACTGGAAGCTTTACCTTATTTTGTTTTTTATTAAGGGACAAATGAGATGTACACATGGCAGCTGTGGCTTAGTGGTTATCAGTCGTTGGGGGAGTTGCCCCACAATAATGTGTAATAACTGAACCCTGCTTCAGAGTTCTTGCTGGCTCTCTTGATTTTGCCAAAATACTTTACAAGGCATTCAGGAGGGCCCTAAGTTGCTGATCGACTTCAGTTCAGTCCAGCAGGACCACATTTTGTGCATTTTTGTTATAAATGTATATTAGAGTTGATGATGAGTTTTTTGTTTGTTTGTTAAAGAGCCCATACTTTGCCTTAACTGGCTAAAATATTTGTTATTGATAACTGCTAAAGAATGTTCACAACTAGCTAAAAAACTTCTAGTTTTCATATACTGAGAACCCCTTGTCCAAATGTTACAGTTGTTAAAACCAACAGAAGCGCCCATGCAAATTTATAAGAACGGGCTTAGTCAAGATTATCAAATAAGTCTGAAAATGAATTATATACATAATGAAAAATTACTAAATGTGCATGCTATCACCAGTATACATAGCCACAAGTTAAACAATAACACCAGTTTCTTACAGACATTGTGGTAGGAATAAATACGACAATCAAAGAGCATAATAAGTTGCAAATCATGGACATTGTTACAAGGTAATGGTCAAGGTTTGGCAGGGCATTTGTGTGTTTTTGCATTTTTGTTTTTCATAAAAAAGTGCACCCATGTAGACGAGGATGTTTTTGACAACCTCAATTTCTACAGTCTGTTTGAGCTTCTGCCTCTTTACAGCTTCTTTCTCATGTGAGCTGAGTATGCTTTGATTGGTTGACTGGTTTGATAGCTTGACCCACCTACTTTGTGGTGACTGGTCAGTTCAGATCTACTTGGCACCATGTTGTCAACAACTCTGCATTCATTCAATGGTTCATCCTCTACACCGGGCTTGTCAGCCTGAGCCAGTGGGGTTACACCGCCTCCTAACTGAATGCAAGCATCAAATATTATGTCGTATTGTACAGTGTGACACGCCAGCTGTCCACACTGTATCTGTCAAGTAATCATTTCTATATTTTCCCATGAAAACAGTAGATCAAGAGCTCTGATTAAACTGGTAGAGAAACAGACGTGTGGTGCTCTGTAATGATTAGTGGGCTCAAAGGCTTCTCAGTGCACAGCTCTCTGTGAGCCACATAAAGATTCTCCTTCAATCTTCACTCAGTGAAATACATGAAAGTTCCACAATCCCTGCTTTGTTAATTGGATTAATTAATGCTACCAAGTAATAAAAGTCGAAGAAACCCAAGAAAAACCCTCCTGCACCACTTAGGCTCTGCCCACGATACAGGTTGCCACTGTGTACAAACACAAAAATGGTCTGTAGAAAACTCACTTCCTGTCACTGGATATGCTGCTTCACTGCAACTAGTTTTTCGACCTGGTTCAAATTGTATACTCCCTAAAAATGGTAGCATACTATTAATAAGCCCTGTGGAGTGCTGGTTTAACTGAAAGGATCCTTAATTTAAGGCCACAAGTGAACAGAGGGGCTATGCTTGTAGAGCTTGGTCCTGTTTTTCACAACCATCACTGTAGTTGGGGGGCTCAATTACCAGTTTTCAGGGTACATGGCAAAAACAAATGGTACAACAAGAACTCCACAGCTTCACAGAAACTGCAGACTGTGGACTTATCACAAAGGTAATTGCACGGATAAACTGTTTAATTCTGTGCTCACCTGAAAACCTGAACCCAGAAAACAGTCTTAAATAAACAGACTGATGCAGCTTGTAAACAGATTTATCTGTATGTTTTATCCAATGCAGTTACGTGGATTTGATTCTCACCTGTAAATTGTCAGGCTTTCTCTCTTGCTGGTTGTAGTTCTCTGTCCCATTCTCCATGACGGTGAAAACTGAAACAAAAAAATATGGAGAAATCCCTCACTCTTTCAATTATCATGATAAAATCTTTAGAAATAGCATTTATTGGTGTAGAATCTTCTATATATTAAACAATTTAAATCTGCATCACTTGGAAACATCTCTGGAAAAATGTGTAATTTTAGCCATGGATGAATGCAGTAGACAGATCTCAGGGTTATCACAGATAAATCAAAGAGTCCTTCCAACAACATGAGTCTGTTCAGGGAGAAATAACAGTTCATGAGAGTTGAAGCCACGCTTGAAATAGCATTTCTAAAACCAGCAAGTTCTACCTCGCTGAAATTTTAAGGGGTCAGTGCTTTGACTTTCACTACACAGATTATTGTACTGCTGAAAAACCAAGCTAGCATCAACCAAAAGAGCTGGAAAGAATATAAAATACAACACATTAGGAGGTTTGTGAGAGGAGAATGCTGCAACCTTCTCAGACTCTCTTGTGGGAAGAATGTTTGCAGTTTAAGTGTTTTCCCCTCCATTGATTTACTCCAGACCTTCACAGGGTTCTACATCCATCTCTCACCATCATCGCTGTGCTTTCTTGACAGCTCCTGTCTGCTACTGTGGGCCACCACCTCCTCCGGAACCTTATCCAAGTCACTCGTCTGTGGAGATAGGTTAGTGGTAGAAAGAAAAATCAGTCAAGAGTTGGTGAGAGATAGAAAGAAAGAGAAATTTAGGGGGATCAGCGCAGATGTTAGGAGAGAGATTCAAAAATATTGGATCAGGAAGAGGAGAAACTAAGAAAAAATGAAAGATAAATGCATAAACCGAGG
This sequence comes from Cetoscarus ocellatus, assembly GCA_037902135.1. Lineage (NCBI taxonomy): Eukaryota > Metazoa > Chordata > Actinopteri > Labriformes > Labridae > Cetoscarus > Cetoscarus ocellatus. Next base: position 650,078 of record JBAMNC010000815.1, read on the forward strand.
AAGAAATTAAAATTTATGAAAAAAATGAAATAAAAGAAGATAAAGACAGACCCATTTTGGCAGCATGAAGCACACTGTCAAAAGTACATGGGGTAGTTGTTGGGGGCATGTCTATCTAGATTTTGCTATCCAGTCACAACTGCCTTAGCTTTGTGATGGCGGGATAAGTTGGGGAGCCATCCAATCAGAGCTACTCTCCCTACAAATTGATAAATTCATGTAGAGCAGGTTCACCGTTTGCTGTCAATTCTGGTATTGTAACTGTGTAAAACATGACTTCAGAAATTCAAGGAAACATGAAAAAATGCCTCACACTTTATGTTTTAGTCGACGAAATTTACAGTAGATTTTGTCGACTAAAATGTGAAATTTCATCAACTAAAAATATACTAAAATTAAAACAATTTAGATGACTAAATTATAACTAAAACTAAAAGATATTTTAGGCAAAAGACTAAAACTAAAACTCAATTAAAAATTGCTGTCAAAATTAACAATGCAACACACCTGTGTAAATGTTTAGGGCAATGCAACCCAATCCCTTTGTGCTCGCATTCCGCTTTGCACCCCAAAGCTCCAATCACTGTTCACCAGGCTCTTTTGACAGTGCACTGTACTACTTATTTAGTCATATATGCTTAGATAGATAGATAGATAGATAGATGGATAGAAAGCTTGAAATCGATTGTTCTTCTTGACCTGTCTGTGTATTTTGGCAAAACTGCTGCCCAGCAAATGTGATGTTTTTTAAGGTTACATTTGGAAACTATTATCATAAGCCCTGCTGAGTTCATTTTGTCTCTCTACACACATTCACAGCTGCACAGGACAAGACAGGATGGCTCAAACACAACAGATTTCAGATGTCCTCATTTCAAGACTGCACCCACACCCACACAAACCCCCACACAAACACCCACACACACAGAGTTTAGCTTACATTACAGGTGATTAGAGATGAGAGACACACAGACTTGGAGAGGAGGAACAGTGAATGTAGCTCTATAATCGGTGCAGTTCATCTTCAACAATGAAACATGAGAATTTGTACAGACATCTTCTCCTATCTCTGCCTGCACCAGACTGCCTTTATTGGTAGTGTTTACAATTCTGCAGTGACAGTATCTATTTAGACCATCAGTCGGGAGCGCAGGTCTCAGTGGGACTAAAGAGAAAAGGTATAACCTCATTTGAACCTAAATGTTTTCATATGTCTGTTTGTACATTTGAGCTGATTAAGGGATGAAGAAGAGGTCATTTTCTTGTCTTGTATTTGTCAAACTTTGAAGCATAAACAACACAAATGATCTGTTTCTTACCGAGTTTCTGTGTGGGGACTCGGATCCACTGGACCTCTTTGCCTTCTGAGCCAGTGAAGTCCCAAACCTCAACGCCTCATACACAGGGTCAACTTTATTCCCACAAGCTTGAAAAAAAGGATATGATTAAAACTGATGGTAAACAAAAGCAAAAGGTCTATCAATATCACACACTAAGGGAGGTATAATTATACTACAAAATAGTAGCCATCGACAGGTCTAGCCACAAAATCCAATACGCTCCTCTTTTTTTATGATTTACAACTTTCATTCATTCATTAATTTTCTATACCAACTATCCCTTTCGGGGTTGCGGGGGCCTGGAGCCTATCCCAGCTGTCATTGGGCGAGAGGCGGGGTACACCCTGAACCGGTTGCCAGTCAATTGCAGGGCTGATTTACAACTTGATTTTTCAAAAATTTAACACACAGTAAATGAATAAGTCGAAATAAAATCACACAGAAGAAAATGATAATAATTACTAAATCAGCATCATAATCACTTGATTACATCATGAAAGCAGATGTTAAATAACTAAAATATATCATACCAATATTAACATTAAAAGTTCATATTCATATATGATGGGGCGTCTTCTTGCCCAACCAGTTCCAGTTACTGTCCATTTTAGTTACTGAAAAAAAATTGCTACATATATTCCCCAATTATGTTGGAATGATCTTATTAACTTAGCTTAGCATCCAAATAACAACCAATATTAGCTTTTACAACATACTCGTATGATAGAGTCAGTGACATTTCAATTTGATGATCTAAACCCCAATATAAACTTACGTAATTTATAAAAGAAGGGAAAAGGGAACAAATAAATAAAACAGAGTTATAAATCCCAAATGACACCATGGGTTTCTTAGTTGTAAAACTGTTGGAAAACACTCTGCTTTTAATGAGAAATCATGATGCCAAAATAAAGAGAGAAAAGATTGATTCAGATGTTGCAGTTTATGCCTTGGCTAGAATAAATGCATATACATAGAGACAGAACAAATGTGTTTAAAGGAGGTATCATTACAGAAGCTCCGCAAACATTTATATATATATATGTTTTCTTTGACCCTGTTTTGCTGTTGTGACATGCAAATTTTGACTGTTTTCTAGAGGAGTGGCTTTCAACTAGAGGGTCAGGACCCAAAAGTGGGTGTTAGTGCTGTCTCAAATGGGTCTCACATGAATGCATGGAAGAAAAGTGTGGCAAAAGTCTATGATGTTCAGTAGGGCTGGGTATTTCAAGCAACCTCATGATATGAAAAGAATCATAATACAGAGGCCATATTAAATCCTGTTATGTGTAAAATGTGGACATTGACTATTCCTTGTACAGAATCCCCTACCACTGTTGTCTTTTGTCAAAATTTTGAAAACCAAAATGTACTTCCTATGATAAATTTGTGTCCACATATTGTAGACTTCTTTGTAGAAGTATCTTTTTCTTCCAGGCTAACATTTATGCCCTACTAAAAAAGTTATGATCCAATTTTGGGCCACTGTCCTTCATTTTAGAACCACTGCTTGACAACGTGCTACCCCACACAGAGCTGGGAATATTATAGAGACTGACGGTGCTCACCTATGGGCATGACTTCTTTGATGCAGCCGTACTGTTCCTGGATCAGTAATGGAGAGCTGTAATACCGCCTAAAGCCTTTTGGCTGAGGAGAGAAGAAGAAAGAGACATTAGATTTATTGACGGAAAGCCTCACAGGCTGCAAATTGACTCTTAAATAATGAAAATCACTCTGTGGAACTCCTGCAAAAAGTGAAATAGTTCTCCTCTGCAGACTTATCAAGGCTTTAATCCTCATTAGTCACAGCTAAAATGACTTATTTAACAGTGTTTAGAAAAGAGAAAACCTGATATCAATGAGAAGCTGTTGCAATATCTGTAAAAACCCTGAGGGGCCGGTGGGTGGAGGGGACACCGATGCTGAAGGGACTCAAAGAATGACGCAAGGCTCAGCATGTACACTTCAGTGTCCCTACAGCGGAGGCTTAACATTAGTTCTATTCAACTCAAATTACCTTCAATGTTTTCATCATAAGATGGACAGTTTAACATTAGATTTTCACAATTCTGTTAAAAAAGATCTGCAGCTTTAAAAACTTTGACCATGGTTGAGTTTTTGTACTCGAAAACTTTTTAAAAAAAGCACTCTAAAATCCTGATTTACCTCCCTGTCATGTCCCCCCCCCCCGCTGTCTCCCGAGACTCTGACACATATATCATTTATTAATCCATCACTGTCTCCTTTCCTGTCCAATCAATACCTCTCCATCAGCTCTGAATCCTTGTAAAGAGAAGAAAAACCGTATGACAGCGTCTCCTCATCTCTGCAGTAATAACTAATATTGATTCATGCATAACTTCAGTTTTTACATTTCAGACACACATTTAGACTGATTGTGCTGTGTTTGTCTGACTAGGGCATGTCTTGGATTATTTCTTTACTGCACAATAATTTCCTATACCTTTTCCTGTTTGTTCACACTCTTTATATTCGAGAAGCAAGTGCTCCGGCATGCTAATAAGTCATAATTAATTCTTCCTTTGACACTTCTACTGATGAGACAGCTAGAAGAGGCTACCCTTGAGCTTTTAAGGACCTTAAATTAAACATAATATTGCAGGGATCAACAAACTGTTCAGCAAAATAACAGCGTGAGTGTCATGTTCCCATTTCCGTTACCCATTTTGTTCCCATGTTTCATGTTTTGTCTTGTGCTTCCTGTTTTATTTTGAAATCACTAACCCTTGTCATGGCAGTGAGCCACTGAAGAGCCCCATAGTTTCTGAAAATAGTTAAAGCACATTGTTGCACACAACCAAACACAATCACTGATAGGCTTTCCTCAACACTGGCATTAGGTACAAAATATCACAAAACTAGCCATTACTCAGAGAGCACAAGCATCTGCAAAGGTAGCTCACATATTGCTTTTACACCAATAAGCAATAGTTCCATGATGAAATAGCCCTCATAATGATCCCTTGACCTTTCTTAACGAAAACGATTGTTCACTTATTGCCATTATCAGGATCCCCTCCAAATTCCAATCACTTTTAAGTTAGGTCATTATGCCATCTCCTGACAATTTCAGCAAAATCTACCCAGTAGTTTGTGCGTCACCTTGCTTCTTCGACGCCTTGGTCCAAGGTGTCGAAGAAGAAAAGGAAAGATCTAGAGATCTCTGAAGTTATCAAGATCAAAGAGGAGGGCTATAAAATCAAAATCGTCAGCCAGCAGCAACAAGGGAGATGGACCACATGGGAGGCAGTTGTCAACAGAACCATCACGTGGGCTGACATGTGGAGGATGCCCAAAGCAAGGCTGAGCTTCACGATCAGGGCCACGTACAACACCCGACACCCTGCCAACTCTGCAGCTCCAGCTATCCAAGCCTGCAGCATATCCTCTCTGGGTGCAAGGTGGCGCTGACACAGGGCCGTTACAGATGTCGTCATGACAGAGTGCTACGCAAGTTAGCCATGCATAGTCCCTCAGTTCATTCCACATCCACAACGACACAAGGACAGAGTGTTGGGGAAGGATCCACAAGCCAGCTGCAAGGAGTGGCAGGGAGACGTCCCCTAATCACTGTCTTTAATGTATGTCGGAGAGGTCTTCAGGTACATCACAGGTGATCTCCATGTGTAGACTGCAGCTCCGAGTGGATGAACATATTTCAACAACGCATTTTAAAAGATCTACATTATTACTTTCTAGTGCAAACTTTTATTTTAAGGATTTTTAACACACTGTTTTTATTTTACCTGTTGAGGATACTGAAATTACTGAAGCAGTCAAGTTTTCTAGTAATGAATTAATAATGAACTCTTGACCGTCATTTATTGCTGTGAGAGTTTTGTCCAACTTTAGACACCAGGATGTTCGAGGCTGCAGGTTTCCTAACTGCATTGAGAGCACAGAACACTGAGAAAAATAGGGATGCATGAAACTGGATTTTGCAGATATCTATAATCAAAATTATTTCGATCTCGAAGCAGTAACAATATCAATAAAACAGTTTTTGTAAAAAACAAGCTTCACCTGCCTTTTTGAGAGCAAAATCAGCACAGTGAAGACCATGAGATCCAGAGCCCAAAATATAAGGTGATATTTTTGTGTAGAACTTTCAAATTAATTCGTAAATTATCCTGACTTAACCTCAGTTCTTACCACCCACTTTAAAGTTTGGACAATGAGAATAAGGAAGAAATTGAACTTAGCTGAGGTACATGTAGCCTGTTGATTCTGCTTGAAACTGCACAAATTAAGGTGTATTTTGTGTTCATACCTGCGGCTGAGACATTGGCAATACTTATCTGAAAAATATTCATATCTGCTGGAACTAGTAACTGAACTTCCAAGCTATTATCTGCCGGTACTGATATTACAATAACACCGCATCACTAAAAAATCAAAAGAACTAAAGAGTATTACCTTGAAGTTTTATGTCCCTGCAGGGTATACAAGTGCCAGACAGTGCAAGCACAGGGATGGTTTGTAGGGGCTTGATGGTTTTTGAGGAAGTGTGATCCATAGCAACTTTATAAGCAAGTTATAAACATGAGGACCACTGACCTTTGACTTTGCACATAAAAAATCTGAACAGTTTGACAGATTCCCTTTTAAATTTCAGAGATGTCACGTTCAAAAGCAAGGGGTGAATGTGAGGCCCAGACCCTAAAATTTGAGCCCTGACTTCATAAATCTCAATCTTTTCTCTTCCAGTTAGAATGGGCACTCCACAGGGTTTGAAGTCCCTTAGAACAATCTTACCTTTTCATCTTCACCTGCTATCATGAACCTGTTGATGCAGAAAAGAGTTTTTGCTGTTGTTATCAAAGAACCTTGCAAAATTCTGCACTTTACTTTTCCTGTGTTGCATTCATGGCCCTTCCCTTGTCATCACTTATGTTACCATTTTAGCTGTTTCCTTCTTACGGTTGTTACCCCCTCTTTTCTCTTGTTCCTGAACCATTGCTCTTTGCATCTTTGCTTTTATTGTGTAATAGTATGCCCCACCCTCACTGTTCTCCCCTGTAGCTGATAGGCTAAATCACACCGTTGTATCTCCTTCATGTCATCCACTTCATCTTCATTCAAAGGGCCAAGGTTTTCAGCATTTTAATCCTGTTATCCTGTGTGTTACTCCTGCATTTTCACTTTATTCTTGATTTGTTTGGCTGCCCTGGACTGATTTTCTGGCTTCACCCAGTGCCTCTTCCTTTGGTTTTCCCCTTTGGTTAATAAATCATTTGCTCTGCAGCAACAGTCCGCTGCTCTTTTTTTGGAGACTGCTCCATATGTTTCTCATCATTTTCACTATGATGATAATAAGCACAATTTAACTTTTGCATTATTGGATCCTGATATTTGGCTTTTTCTTTTGCTTTTCTGTTTGTTGCTTGAATATTAATATTCTATTAAGAGAAAGCTACTTTGCTATGACTGTCATTTTGTGTTTTATTAAAAATAAAGCTCATGTGAAGCACTTTTATATGGTTATAAAACTGACTAAAATTCAAACTTAAGCTTCTGAATGACTTACCATATACAAAAAGGCATTTGGAAGTAAACTGGTTATAATAATAAATACATTTTAATGCTTTATGGTGCTGTCATTGGATCAGTGTCTAACAAGGAGAGGAAAAATGCATTAAATAATAAGGGATGCCCCTCAGCAACCAATTTTAGTTAAACCCAAATTTGATTTATTTAGCTGACAAGTCTACTGTTGAAAACACCCAGAAAATAGTAAAACTGCATTCTTAATATATAACGTGATTAAATTGTAAGAGAGTATTCCATGTAAAAATGGTGGGCTAAATGTTATCGGTGCACCAGCACCTGTTGCTGCAGGGTTTACATGGACACACTTATGCTATATGTGCATAAATATTTCTTAACTTGAGTGGCTATATCTTCATTTTCTATGTGGTGCCATTGATGCTATCCATTCACTGAACTCGTTTACATTCAGAGAGAGGAACATCAGCAGCTGGTAGCCAAAGCTGTGGCACCTTCTAGTGCTGGAGGGCTCTTTTACAGTGAAGACAGAGTAGTTGACTGTGACTGCAGGTCTGAGCTGATAGACAATACTGACTGGCAACAAAATTGCTGCGTGACATCACTGTAATATTTTTTTCTGGAACTGTGAATTTTCACTCTTCAGAGAAAAATAAATAAAACGTAAGTGAGCTAATTATGTGTCATTTAGGGGGAGAACTTACTTTAGAGTTAGGCTACCTTTAAATCCATCTGACAAATATTAAACAGAGCATCTCTGACATGTTCCCTCATCACACTCACTTCATCGTGCTGGTTTCATGTTTCAAAAAGACTTACAGCATGCAGTAATTTGATCCTTTTAGTAAAGTGGTGTCGAGCCAAGACAAACAAGCATGGCTGCACAAGTGTCCAAGTTTAGAGCAAGTTGAATTTTGAGCAGTACTCCACTGGGGAAACTTCCCTTTTTATGCCTCACCCCTCAACCTCATTTTCCACTACTGAGAGCTGATCATATCTGCAGGCCCCATCCCTCAGGCCTCTAGTGGAAACCTGTCTCTGAGGAGTGCGAGGAGATGCAGTTCATACTTTTATATCATCTCTCTTTCTCCTTTTCTGCTAATTACTCCAGTTCAACTAATTAGAGGAACATTTTTTCAGTAAAATGCTGTGATTGATCGGGACAGAAAAGGTAGAAAATCACACATAACTTGACCTGACGGAGCTTCAGTGTGGGATGTGTGTGGATGACTCAAGAGTACACGTCCAGCTCCTCACTGCCAGTCATTAAGGCTGAAGGAGAAGAATGTTTTTTGGCATAGTGTGACCGAATCCTTCTCCAGTAAAACCCCTCAGCCCACCTGGACCCCTCCACCAAACAGTCAAATAATAAAGTGGATCATACATCAAAGGTCAAGTTCTGTGGTCCTAAACTGATCTCTCACTTGTGAAAGCAATATCTCAAGAATACTTCAATTTTCTTCCAACATTGCACAGATAGCCCCAACTTTTTTGTACCATGGCCTTATTTGTCATTTAAGACAATGGGCTCTAATTTCGTAGACCAGGCGCAGGCGAGGCGCAACTGCCCTGCGCCGCGCCTGCGCTGCACCAACGGGGCGTGTCCAGGGCATTTTGCAAGTTTCGTTCACGGCGCAGTCAGGCGCAGGGAGGCGCACCCACGCCTCCGTCTCTCCCACCGGCGCAAATGGCAGAGAGGGAGGAGAGTAGACGTGAGTGGGTTTAAAGCAGCCGAGTGTAATCTCCACCAATCAAATGAATGCCTCTCCTCGCCTTTAAACGCGCTGCAGGCAAGGCGCAGTGACAATTTCTCCTCGGTGGAGAAGAAGGTCAGAGCCGCTGTCACTTTTTCAGCAACTGGGAGAGCACAGGGGCCACCAGGCCACGCATCAGAGGACACGATGCGCGTCACCGAGTGGACCACCTCGTGGGACAGATGTAATCTGTTCCTGTGTCATAATAGGAGTACAAAATTAAGTGATAATTACATTTAAACACAGCAGCAGGCTAAACCATTCATCATGCTTGTGATCCACCTGCATTCCTGGTCTGTCATCGCCAAATAGCAGTGCCTTAGGTGAAAATATATCTCCTCCTTATCCTCCTTGCAATAATGTACTCCATCTTTTTAGATCACTATAAGAATAAGGATTAAAAGAGAGAAATATGAGCAATCACAGGTAGATCCTTAAGACACCGAGTGACTTACATTTATTCAGCGAGCGTCTCTCTCTTTTTTCTTTTCTTTTGAATTTCATGAGATGAGAGAAGCCGGATACTCCGTATCAGATGATGTGGCTGTTTGTGGTTGGCTGAGAGATGTGAACTCGTTAGTTATGACAAATGTCTCTGATCTGACATCAGATGTGACGGGACAATTAATATTGATACAAATGTATATGCTGGCTCAGACAGTTACATTAAATAGTGGTTGCTGTGACTGTTTATTGCATTGAAATGTGCCTGACACTGTGGACACCTGCCTGTGAGGTTTTGGTGACGTGTGCGCACAGCGCGCCTGTCAGCCAAATTACCACTGCACGGGGTGCGCCTCCCCTGTACCAAGAATAGACCAGGTTGGAGCTGGCGGGCTTTCAGCGCACCTTCTGCGCATTTTTTTGGGACGAAATTGTCACTGCATCAAGCTGAATCTTTTGACACCTCCCCCTGTTGCGCCGTCACACCCATCTCAGCGCAGCCGGTCTGCCAAATTGCCAAATTGGCTGCGCCACCCTGCACCACCCTGAGTTGTGCCAGGAAATTAGAGCCCAGTAGAGTTGCGGACTGTCCATTGAGGGTTAGCCTGGGCAGGAGCTGAACAAACACACGTTGTGTCCAGTATAACTCACCATAACCCAAGATCAGAGGGGGCAATGGCCTGGTCTGTGCAGCAAAACAGAGACATTCACAAGGACTCACTCTGTTCTCATGGGCTGTTTTTCAGTGGATGTTTCTCATTCCATAACTTAGTCAGTCCTTACCTACTCTTTCATCCACCGAACCAGAAGTCATTCTCCCTCCACCATGATGAAGGATCTTCTAATTCCTAAAAAGGCACCACGAGGAGGCGAGAATGGAGGAGAGAGGAGGCTTCTGGAGGGGCTAAGAGTGAGGATACACCAGTGTTTCCTCTCAGGATGTCTTTAAAAATGAGACGCACTGTGATTGGTTTGGAGGAATGGCATTAGATGAAATGCTACACCTTCTGTCTGATCATTAATTTTTGTACACAGGTTTTTCTGACAGTATTAATCTTATACATTTATACAGAAATATTTATTTCTGAACAAAATTATGTTTTATGTGATGCTAAATTATTGTGACATAATGTTTATTTCTGACATCAGAGGCTGTTCGTGCAGTGTGGTGTTTGACAGCCAATCAGCTCAGCAGCTTATCATCAACACCTGATGCAGCTCAGACTGAAGAAGGAACGGACTTCTCGTTTGATATTTTGGGCCTCCTCTGTCCTCGAGTCTCTTCCTCGCTTCTCTCTTTCAATTCATCGCTGGGATGAGGTAAGACACGAGGAAACAATGCGAGTAAACAAGCAGGATGGAAAAAGTTATGTAATGAGAAAGACCCAATGACATTTAGGAGCACAGCCGGCTGAGTCATCAGTTGACATGGTAACTAATTAAAAAGCATGGAGCGATACTATTAAAATGGCATGCAGTGCTTATGATTTGTGTTTCAGCCATTTGTCATTAGTCGTAGCTGATCTGATTTTTCTATTGATCTGTCCCAATCCATCACAGCTGACATGCCATCCTCCATATCAGGAAGTCAAGCGCTCTTGTGTTCCTTGAGTGTCATCCAGGTAGATCATGCAGAGTCAAATATATTTATAGCCACATTTAGAACACAAGTGAACAAGTGTGTAAGCAGAAGCTTTAACAGCAAGTTTATTTCAAGATGCACTTTTTTTGCTCATCATAGAGACACAAAGCCTGTGTGTAAAGTGTGTGCAGTCAAACTACCAGGAATAGGAATCGAACACCCAGTTCCAGCTAAGAATCGATCACAACTCCCTCGAGGAATCGAAATCATTAGTCTTTCTGCTCAACTATTTCCCTAACAATTCATTCCACTTTGTTATACATGTCTTGGAAATCAAGAACATCACACTCTCATCAGAGGCAGCCAGCAGGTATAACAACAAAGAAGGCAAAATTCTAACCATGATCAAAAGAAACTTACTGAACAATGTGTAAAAACATTCATCTACGCAGCATGGCATTGAATATCTGGAGTGACATGTATTTGACATGGTTGTCACTGAAAACCTATCTTGGCCAACTTTTGCATGCATAGAAAATCCATAGAAATCAATAAGGTGATTGTTAACAAATTGGATTGATAAGAAGAACTGATAATGCAATTGGTACCAATAACATCTTATCAATTCCCATCCTTAAAAGCTACACAGGTGGATATGTGAGGGTGGGGTCATCCTTCAACCTTCCTGCAATAGACTTCAGGCACCAATGAGACAACTTATCTCTACAGAAATTGTAAACCTATACTGCTAGAAAACAAACCCATTACTCCTAAAAACATCTGAAATATCATCCATCGAAAAAAACAACAATCCACCGTGCACATTTTAGTTTTGTCTTTTCTGACTGATAAAAGGTAAACATTGAATTTTGCAAATTTTCCAATTCTGAGATTAACTATCGGATAGGTCTCATCTCTTTTCTGTCACAAACAACATTTTTAATCATTTATTTCAGTGACAAAGCTGACGCTGTTCCCTTTGGCTATGGTTAAACTTCATGCTTCAACTTCAAATCACAAAGCCAAGAGTGCTAAACTTTTCTAACATTTTTTGTAGTCCTTCTGTAAAAAACAGATTGCTCTTTAACACATTTCTGACACTTAAAAACTGTCCACAGTGATTACCTTTAAGCCGACATTAATAATTAACAAGTGATAATAAATCCAAACATTTTTTACACCTCTCTTATTCACATACAACCAAAGTTTGACTTTCAAATTAAAGAGAAGACATCAGGGATGAGTCTCTGTGATAATGTAGCATAAATCTGGTGTCACATCTTCCATTGTGTTTGGAGCCTCCTCCGGGTGACTGTATTGATCCTGATTAAAGGTTTTCTGCTGATGATGAGAGGGGTTTTGGCACTCTCCTGTTACATAACACACACACAGACACACACACAGCTATGATATAACGCTGATGAGGATGATGACGGGGATGGATGGCGATCACAGATGTACCAACACACTAACACATCAAGTGTGATTTCTGAATAAGCACATTCTGCCCGGAGCCGCTCGCACTGCCAATTCTGATCACTCTGTTTTGGTTGCTAGTGACATCAGTAATCATATTCATGAATCTCCCAAAACTGTTGACAGCAAACAGACAAATGCACCATCTAATTTGAGTCTGTATGATTCTGTGTCATGGATCTCACCAGTTTGCCCATGCAGCGCTGTTGTCCCACTCCGTTCTCACATTTGTGGTGCAGACTCATCTTGCAGGCTTTGCAGCGGAGGCCGTGCTTCGCTGTGTTTCCCGCCAGGAACACCACATGTTTGGCTGTCGTACCTGATACACACGCAGAAAAAAAGGGTCAGGTTTAGGTCTGTCATGTCAGGACACAGACTCCTGTAGTGTTTCTTACTTAACATCACACGACACATAAACGCATGAGAAATTTTAATTCTTCAGAGCCTCATTTATTCATTGTTTTAACAGACATACTCCAAGCCAGAGCTCCTGGAGTCTTTCCCAGAATGCACTGGGAAAAACCTGTGAAGGGACATGTGGACGATTTAACAGGGACAAAATTAAGCAAATGTGACACATGATGTTCACTTCTGCAGGACGATTTTTTAACTAGACAGATTATAACTGAGCCCCTGCGATCTCGTTTTAAACAGTTTCAGACAGATGCAACAATACACTCAGCCCACAGTTCAGTACGTACTTCAGTCTTTTGTTCACGGTTATAGTTTGACATTTGGGCCATTGAAGGTTTTTGTTTTTTCATTTTTATTGATTTGAACATGTTATAAAACAGAAAAAATCCTACAAACAAATACACATACTCATCCAAAAAAACTATTCACAAATGGACAGGCATTTTCACAAAGTCAAGTTCATGGTACATAATCCATCCACATTCAGAGACAGCTAGACCTCTGGGTGACACCAATAAAATATTAATCAATTTCGACTTCATGTTATTTAGTCCACGGGCTCTAAACTGTGGCCTCAATAGTCCAGGGTTCTTAGAATCATCAGTGCATGTGATGGAGGAATGCACAGTGCATGTAAGCAGTGTGCAATGTGCATGCGATTGAGGAATAGCATAGATATTCTCAAGTAAACTTGCATGAAATCTGGTTGCTTATTAAAGATTATGCTGAAATATATTTTCCCCGCTATATTTAAGATCACTGTTAAAAGCCAACCTTCAGTTTTAATTCCAGGTTTATTCCTTTTTATTCACATTCACGCTAATTGCCATGGAAAGTCTCCAACTTTAAAAATTCCCAGAATTTCACAACCCAAATACTGCATCATTAATACTAGGCATACTTGAAAACTGTCCCAGGAAATCTGCATAGTAATGATCATCTGGGCAGTTTGGATCATTGTTATCATGTTTCTCTGCTAAATTTATGTTTCAAACCATAAAAATCAGGACATTGTTTACTAGAAGATGTAGTCAGACCCTGAATTGGCTACTTATCAAATAGTGTTCTCTGCTCCTATCTTTGAGTTGTACACCCCACCTACTTAAACTGCAGTGTTTCATTCATCAGCCTTTCCACATTAACAAAGGAGGATGGTGTAACACAGTCCCAATGCTGTTATTAGCTGTTGTCTGGCAGCTCCTCTGGCTCTTTGTTGATTAATCAATGAACACGTGCCCCTCTCTGGCCCACACTCTGCATGTGTGCGTGTGAGAATATGCCAATACCAAGAATTCATTGATTTGATCCTGAGGGTGTGGAGAGACAAAAGTTTCATCTCTGAAAGATAACAAAAGTCTGATCCTAATTTTCTTATCTTGTATATTTTTCTCCCACTTGGTGAGTGGGTAATGTGGCAAAAATGTGTGCAGAATTTCAGTCCATTTTATTCTTGAAATGTAGCATATTCAGTTTGATAGGCAGGGTAAAGAGGGTCAACGAGCAGCGATAATACTGTAATGTGAATGTGAAACCAAGCAGAACACCTGATCCCTGAACAAGACGTGTAGATTGTAGGAACAAAAAATCTCTGTCTGCTCCTCACGTGCTGAAATACAAGCTTGTGTCACGGTTTTCTGAGCTGTAGCAGAGTCAGGCACTCAAACCTCAATAATGACAGAGAGGGCTGGATCTGTTTCCACCATTTAAAGCTATGGTGATGCTTGGCTGGGCCTCACTGACACAGAGGGGGCATGCTTAGTCAACCTGAGACGGAAACCGGGAGCAATGTGATCCAGGCCTCATCAGAAGGCAGGAGATCACCACATCAACAACAACAACAACAGCACAGGCAAGGAGCTGAAACCCTTCACCAGGTTTTAGGTCACTCTGAATCAGGTTGATGACGTTTACAGAGTACCTAGGATTTTATTCTCCTTTACATAAACCAATTCATTTTTCTGAAGCAGCTTCAAGACGAGTTCATTCCAGTTTCTTTCTAGACAGGTGAAGAGGAATAAAAGGATCCAACCATGTTTACTTGTTAGATATAGAGGGTAACAGACCAGAAACTTTTTACCAGACTGGTACAAAATAATTGCATTGTTGTTTCCCCACTGTAATGGCTGGTTTGTCCCCTTGATCTAAGAAAAATCCACGACCTGTATGCATCCCCAGGAAATTTGTTTTTTCTTTGTCTTTATATCCTTAATGATCCATTCTTCTTTCTATATACAATATGTGTGTCTTGGGCCAGTGGCTCCTCCTGCATGACATTCCCCACTCTCTCTCTCCCTGGTTTCCCCCCATGTACTGCCCTGTCCTATATAATAAGGCAAAAAAGCCCTAGAAATAATATTTAAAAACAGGATTAAAAAGGAAGTTAGCAACGCCTCTTGGATTCTGGGGAGAGACCAGTTTGCTGTGAAGCAGAAAATGTCTGCTTTTAACTTGTTTGTAAAAATTTTAAAATCTCTGTGGCAATAGCTCTCAAAAGGTGTGGTGGGGCATTCTGGTGTGCCTTGAAACAGGTCAAGGCGTGCCTTGGGACTGTAGGTTCATAAGTTTTTACTAAAAATATGCAGCCTTTGATTTCATTTTTATTCATTTTATCAGAACTTTAAAAGCTATAATTTGTGTAAATTCTGTAACCTAAAAAAATCCCTAATGATCTTAATAATAAGCAGGTTAAATCAAAGATTGAAACAGATTGTGTTACATTTTTTTCAAACCCGAAATTCAAAAAATGTTTTAAGTAATCAATATTCAGTAACTATCAATCTTCAAGGACATCAGTATTGAGCATCACATTAATCAAAGTGTCCTACCTTCTGACTGTCCGCTGAAAAAAACCCTTTGACAACTCTTTACCCTGTTGGTTTTAAATATTAATGCAATGTTGAAATCTGAGTTTGACTTTGCATTGTTGAACATTTTTTCATGACTTAGCAACCTGCCATGCGATGACATTATATAAAGTTTAGGTCAGCTCAGAAAATGACTTTTAGAGGGATTTAAGTACAATTTCATTATGATGTGTTTAAATATAATGTCAAGAGAAGAAAAAAATAATTTTGGATGAGAATTCTTAGTAGATATAACATTTCAAATATTTTTTGAGTTACACAGTTGTTTGTCAAGTTTTGTTATATCAATAGATAAAAATAACTATGTACAGAATAATACGTTACTGGCACTCAGGTTTAAAATAGGCTATTTTGCATGGCTATGAATATGATGTGCCACTTGCAGTGGTGTAGAGAAGAGATCAAGGATTAAATCCTGCAAAATGATGCACAATATAGAGGTTTGCCTATCTGGTGACTGAATTTTCACAATAATTCTTCTATGCTGTCTTCTCAGTAGAGATTAAACGGCCTCAAAAATATAAGAACCACCCCTTATGAGACAGAGCAGTGGGTAGTCAGGGGCTGGGGAGGGATAGAGCGACGGGCCTAACTTGAACCTGTGCCATCTGCTCTGAGGGCAACAGCCTATTCACATGGGACAAGGGTTTCAGAGGCCAAGCATAAAAACTTAATGTGGACCTGTATTTAAATATGCTCTGATTTTTTTTTTTTTTTAAAAAAGGAGGCCATGACCAAAATGCCAAACTTAAGACTTAGAAAAGAGGTTGAAAATCTGTCTATAGTACAAGCTTCAGCCACTCCTTAACAAAAGGACAAGACGTTCAAAATTTTCCATTTCTTCTTCTCCATCCAATCTCCTGTTTTTCCCACGCTTTCCCCCTCCATTTCCCCACAGCTTCTCTCTCTCATGCTGCACAGTCCTTACATTACACATTGATCCATTAAGCCGCTGTTCTTAACTTCACGCCTCCTGATTTCCCGCGCAAATAACCTTCATCCCAACAACAACCGCTCCACCTCCTCCTCCTCTTTAAGTTTCTCCAAAAACTCTGACCTGAGCAGCATTCTTTGGTTTATTTGCAGACTTTAATTAGTTTCTCCCACAGCCATTCGGTTCTTTAAACCACTGAAGAACACATTTCCCCATCTGGAGATTTAAGGGAGTATTTCAGTGCCATAGCTGGAAAACATCTATATTTATTGTTTCCATCTGTGATCAGGGGTCTTCTGAAATGAAATGTATAGGGTACACTGACTGTTTTTAGAAATTTAAACCACTTGGGGCAACTGTGATCATCATTCAGGCTGCAGAGACAATTGCTCTGATTTGAAGATCTCTGCCTCAAACGTGGGAGTTTACTGACTCGACTATTAACTTTTAAACGATATCACATGTTCTTTTTCTCAACTGTGATGTCTTAAAGGTTTTGCAAAAGAAAAACAACTTACAAAGTGCTGCCATGTTAGTGTCACTGTAAGGCAGTGCTTGTTTTCTGCAGTTAAATATTCATAATGTTATTCTGTCTCAGTCTAACACTGAATCATGTTAAAGTGTAGTGGAGCAGTAAAGCTCATGTGAGGAATTAGTAGCTAGACTCAATTTAATATCAATGCATCTTTATAAGCTACACAGGAAAAACAAGAACATCAGTAACAAGATTAGCAATTTAAGCAGTTATTTTATGCGTAAATACAAGCTGCCGCGGATTGATGTGAGGGCAAGTGAAGAACAGCAAGCAGAGACAGCCCTCAAATAGATTTAAATTTCGAATGTTAACCGGGAATTATCATAAACATTCATTAATAAAAAGCTCAATGAAATTTTGTTTTTTGTTTTTATCAGAAAACCCTGTTTACGCAGAGTACAATCAGCAAATCACATAAGGTTACACTTTGCCCTGGGGCTGCTCTGGGTCACAGGAGCTTTAAACTAGTAAGAGAAGACAAGAGAAAACTTACAAAACTAATTTTATGCTTTAAAGAACTTTCAGAGAGAAAAAAGAAGCTTCCATGACACAACTGTTTCAGTCAAAGTTAGAACTTTTATCCTCACAGATGTCACTAAATTTGAACTTTTACCAAATGGACAAGTACTCAGTCCAAAATGGGATGTGTAAGAAAACACTGATACAACAATACTGTGATAATGGGAATGGATGCGTTAGCTGTTACTGATGGATATATTACGCTAGCTACTGTATGTTCACACTGCAAGCAAAAGTGGCCCAAATCTGACTCTTTTGCCCATATGTGACCCATATCTGACTTTTACGTTATTGAAGTGAGACAGACATCACAAATCTGTGTCAGAGGAGGCAGGACATGGCAAAATCCAATGTTAACAATGGACAAAACAATTATGGATGAAGTCTGTGTCAGTGAAGCCCCTCACTTCACAGTCCCACCACTCCCAGCTCAGACTCTGCATCCTCACATACATCTGTACAGAGGCAGCAGCCACTGCTCCACAAAAGGCCATCCTTAAATTGTGTGCTCTCTTTTGTTCTTACTGTTCTTCTTCTCCTTATCACTTTGTCATATTTTTTGGGCTACAATTCCATGACAATTTCAAAATTCATACACACATGCTGACATGTGTAGCATCCATATTTACTTCTGTAAACACAGTATGCTGCATGTGATGTCTCATCTTCTTCTGTGCATGTGGATCAGGGCCGTAATATGTTGTGTGCAGTGTTTGTTATCTTGTTGGTTGACAGGATAAAAGGAAGCAAAGGTGATAAAAAGTGTGACTTCATTTTACACAATTGGACTCGAACAGAACAATCCAAAATTTCTGTGTCTGTGTGATTTCAAGTAGGTGTTAAAACACCAGCAACAAGCAGACATAACAGAAGTGTTTTGTGTTTGACATTGTTGACATGGAAAGCTTGTTTGGCTTACTTTTTTCCGTATGAAAAATCCACCATAATTGATTCGGGAATTGATAAAGAATTAAATCGATTGTTTTTCTCACCACTCTGTAGAAGGAAGAGTATGTGTGCATCTACATGCCCCCAACTCCTGTCATGTTTATTACAGCGTTTTCAGTTTTGTGGATCTGCGTAATAACCATCTTTCCTGTTTGTGTAAACTAGGACTGGGAATCAAACGGTAGCTACTGATACACGATAATAAGACAAGATACATGGCCGTCAATACCCATGATATTACGATACAATGCAATGCTGCAATAATCATTGTATTGTGAGAACATTATACCATAATATATAAGATATCTAATAAACTGAGGAATATTAAATGGTTTAATTTACTTACTCAGCAACTTAGTATCATGCATAGGAGTAGACTCAGATTGAGATGAAGCAATGTTTATGGTTTCATTTTTTGAATTGATTAAATTAAACTAAAAACACTGCACAACTGTAATAAACCTGAGCTGAGTCAATTTCAGTAACTGCCTTCTGTGCAAAGGACAGTTGAAGAAAATATAAAGATGGAGTATAATGTTTTATGGAGTGCACTCCAGCTGGCTCTCTTTGTGGTATTAGTTGCAAATGTCCACAACCAATAAGCTGTAAACATTTTATTTTTCTAGATCTTTGTTGTAAATGACATTTCACCCTCTGTCAGCCACCAATAATCCCTCCAATCAGTCATGCAGACATTTATTTAATAACCTATTTGTGCAGCAACTTGCAATCAATATCTCAGCATCAGCCTGTTTTCCATGAGGACATTTTAATGTACCAGAGAAAATTATTCACTGTGAGACTTAGCACATAGAAATTTGCTTTATAAGGACAAAATCTGCACACTGCATGGGACATTTAGTCCATATATAAGAAGAAAACATGGGTCACAGAAAATAATGGCGAGAGTAACCTTAGAATAACAAATTCTTCATGGGTCTTAGTACAGTTGTGTTCAACACTTGAACATTTTTTTTTCTTTTTTCAAGGCTCATTTATCTGTTTTCCCATTATAATAATTATTTTTTCCTGTCCTTTAAAAGACCAAAAGTTGTTTGCCCTATAAATCAATTTACCTCCCATGAAATCTGTACATGGAGCTGATTCTGATCCGTTAGTTGTGTTGCAGCTTCAAAACATTAATTGTTATTCACTACCCTCAAGTTAATGTAATTAATGATCTGAATAGTGCGGATTCAGAGGCTTAGAAGACAACTGAACTCTGTCAGGAAACTGTGTATTGCTCTTTAACTACGAATGAGTCACAGAGTATTTATTTTAATAAAGGGTGACATATCTAATATATACAAGCTCTTGTATCAGGAAGGATCCTCCTTTAAGGAGAACGGTGGGTGTTGATAAATTGTCGTGCTGCCCTCTCCAAAAATAATGTATTTATCATTCTATATATGTAAGGTGGGATGTACACATATACAAGAGAAGTTAAATCTGCTATGAGGAGTCCAGATTTCTTAGAAACGGACTAAAATTAATACCTATGTATTTTCATATGCAAAAAAGACTATCAGCAACACGACTGATTATTTATGTGGTTCTTTCTAATGCTTTAAATCACTGCTGCTAAGGTGTAGGTGTTAAATTAGGTAATAAACAGCAGCCTTTTTTACATTTCCAACCATAAATACTGCACCAATGCAGATGAGGAGCTGGGAAAGAGCGATTGCAGGAGGCGTTATGTAAGTCATAACAAAGTACTTGTTGATGCCTTTTCTGCAACTAATGTGCGAATTACTTCTGCTTTACTACAAGTCTTTAAAAGCAAAATAATGGATGGTCCACTGCCTCAACTATGTGTCCCCCTCTCCTCAAGATACAAAGACACACATACACAAACAAACCTCATCCTCCACCCTCCCTCAGCTGCGGACCACACTGTGTTCTCATTAAAGCAGGACAAATGAAGAAGAGGGCAGCTTCTGTTTCCACGGTTAGACCACAAGGCTGCACACCTATCACCAACAGGCCATGACATCACCCTTAAATCATCAGGACTCTGGAGACCCTCATGACACAGACCAGTATACGTAGGCGATGGTATTTTTTATCTGAATGGTGCAGGAAATTTTTGCCTTTTAAGATTTTCTTGATTACTTTGTGTTATTTAAATGTTTGATCATCCCTTGGCGTTTATTCTGAGCTCTGATTTCTGGGTAAGCAGGGACTAACTCTGATCTTTTGAATATGCGACAAAAGTCAGGACTGCTACTGATCAGATTAAGTCTAATTGTGCTAATTTACATGATTTGGTTGAACCACCTATTTCCTGATGAATGACATATTTAATGTGCTACCAACTGTGATATAAGGAGCTTGTTTAGCAGATGTTACAGGCAACCCTTGTCATTATGAGAGGCTGCAGAGGCCCTCAAATGTAAGGACTATCTGAAGAGGAGGGCAGGGGACAAAGGAAAAGGAACATCTGGTTGGAGGAGAATACAGGAACAGGGCTGGCATGGCTGCTGTTGGCTATCTGAAACCTCAGCAGATGGGTGGAGAGGCCCGGCTTAGAGAGAAGAAAAGGGGAGAAAGGTGCTTTGTTGAAATATTATTAGGTCCAGGTTTGTCCAAAATCATCATCTCTGTCTTGGTTGAGATAAAGTAGCTGGATTTTTTTTTTTAATTGGCTCCAACAGCAACTAGACAGACCTAAGGTTTAGCAGTACTGAACCTCCATCCATGGACTAGTGGGGTGTAAAACTTAAATCAACACCATAACCACCATAAATCAGAATTGAATGCCCGAGACAGATTTATTCAATCAGGGTTTAACCACAGTGCTTTTAGAGCAAGCTGGAAAAACTCTTGTGGAGAAAGAAGAGTTTAAGAGATTTAAATTGTGAGATCCTACAGAAGACCAAAAGCTCTTACAAAAACATTTAGCAAAAAAGCAGTGGCAACAAGAAGCAGAATCAGACTCACCAGGCTTACTATAAAAATTCCTAGGAGATGATGGGAAAGGATTTGACCGCTGCAAGGAGATATCACATGCTTAACCATACCATGTCATATCTTAACCATACTGTAGGATATGTTGGGTAACAATTCATCAATTTTACCACGATAACCTATGATAAAAAGTTAATCGTATGAGCTTCTGTGCATTTTAAGCTCCATCAAACAGCATGCATGGATTTTGAGACTAGCCCCACTATTTTTGACCAAAAGCTTCAGTCCATCACAGGCTTTGCTCGGAAAAGTGTACAGCCAAGGACCGCAACAGACCGTAACGTCATTGAGGGATGGGCCTGGAGCCTGTCAATCATGTGTTCGGGCTAGCAGGCATGATACAATGCTGAGCCCTGCATAACATAAGGTAGAAAAAATATGACGTGTTTCTACAAATAAACTGCAAAATGTTATGAGAGAGAGGGCAAAGTCCAGTATAATGCAATTTTAAACCATACTACAGCTGGGAAGGGTGGAATATGAGATGTGATACAACACTGTTCTTAACACAGTGTGACACAATATGATTCCTTCTGATAGCGTATTTGCACCACAAACTGCATGTCAATGTGACTTCACAGTATTAGCTGGTTAACCATGAGTCACCACCACAGACCAGCAGGCAGCACAGGAGTCTAACTGATAGGGGTAAGAATCTTTCAATAGGTTACAGTTTGATTTAATACCAGTTCTGGGGTCATGATCTCATTCAACGGTGATTGTTGATTCAAACTGATTGGTAATTCAATTTGCAATTGCACACAGTTTGTTCAATACAAATGTGAATCATTTCACTATACAACAGGGCCTTTATTCAGGGATATTTGCTTTGGACTCCTATGCTTATGTCTATAAAAATATTAAAATATTAAAATGTAAATAGGATGACATTTTTAAAAAAGGTGTACATGTCTTGATATGTTGTTTAGCACATGGGCTTTTTTTAATTAAAACCATTAAACAATGTCAGGCATCAAACGTTAAGGGTGCTGCCTATGTACCATGAATTCCAATACAATGAATTTTCTCTACTGATCACACCTTCAAAGAGTGCTGCACTGTAACCATACCTACGATCATGTGGTTGCAGACGTCACAGAACGTTGGCTTCTTAAAGATGTGCTCCATGAAGCAGTGTCCTGCGGAGTCCACCTGCAGCGGGTTACGTATCTGGGCACGTGACGTGGGAGGAGGAGCGCAGGGGATGGCTGGAGGGACTGGAGGGATGGGGAGATTGGTGGTATGCGGTGGGGCCATCCCAATGTTGCAGAGATGGCCCGTGCTGCTGCTCACATCAGAGAGTAACTCCGTCTTGTTGTCGCTGCTGGTTCGGAAGAAGTTGTCTGCACTTTTGCTGCGGATACTCTTAGTCTTGAAGGAGAGGGAGCGCTTGAGCCTTTGTAGCTGGAAAACAAGAGGGAAAGAGATGAGGAAAATGGAGTAAGTGAGGAAAAGGACAGAAATTGCATTAGTAGAGGGTTTAGGAATGGAAGAGGAGAGAGAAAAATTATGCATTATAAATCAATGACTGTAACAGCCTGATGAAATTACAGCTTAGTGTCTGAAACCTTCAAGCAGATGTCAAAGTGTCCCATGGAAGACAAAAAGACCCCAGCTTAGGGCAAAAATATCCCTGCTCAGTGGAAAACTTTGGATGTTCCCTACCTGGAAAGTGATGTGATTTCATGGTTAAGGGCAATTTATCACATCAACACTATTTCTCACACGCTGTGCTGCCTTTTGTGGCTGTGTCTCCGATCAATCTCATTAGGCTTATCTTGTACAGTACTGCTATTCATAACACTCCATAGTGACAACTCCTCATTTAACCTCTCTGTGTCTACTTCCTCCTCAGTGGGACCCACTTAATCCTGAGCTCAAGTGCGCAATAAAGAATCTCTGAGCAGCAATATTGTGATTTTATGGCTCTGGGTTTTGGCTTCTGTGTGTGGTTGCCGGTCCCTGATGAAGAGGTATTTTCTTCACAGTGGTTATGGAGCGGGAATCTTAATGATCCATTAACTCTCAAAAAAACTGTATACTGTTATACTTCAGCAATTAAATAACTGGGTGGAAGGGTATAAACAACAAAAATAAAGCAAATTGTACACAATTTACCTTTTTGGGTGTAATGGGAACAGAATATAAGGTGGTTTGGGTATTTGAACAGGGAAAAATAGTCTGTATATTTTTTATTCAGTCTTCTTTAATGTACCTGTCTTAAAAAGAGACAGCTTTTAAAAATGTCAATACATTTTTATACTATCATTCATTTATGTGATAGAGATTGTATAGTTTTTCAAATGTGGAATTGCAACTTAGGGCGAGTGGGCGCAGGACTTGGAAATAAGGAATAAAAATTTATATTTCATATTTTTAAGAATAGGGATACAACTGCCCACTTTTTGGGACATACCTGCATTTTTAAGTCACATTTTTTGTTTTGGGATTGAAGCCTCGGTAATTAAGATGGTTATGGAAAACAAAATGTATTCGATTCTGAGGCATTTTTGACAATTCTTGTTGGAACAAAACAGAGTTATTGAGAAGAAAAGGCAATTCTTTGCCCTCTTAAAAAGAGTCTTTCTTTTTTCTCATAAAAAACAAATAAATAATAAAAAGAGCACTTAATCCAGTTTATGAAAAAAACACAGCATTGTAACACATAGAAATAAATATTTCAGGTGCTTTTTTACCCCTAGCTAACATCTGTTATACCTATTTAATGATGCTGTACAAACAAAAAAAAAATCAACAAATCTGACCTCCCAAAACAGTGGTTATTTAACTTTTTAGACAAAAATATATTTTTCTTGAAATTATATTTAAACAAATCAAAAGGACTTTTTATCTATTTGTCTGATTGTCAGGTTTCTGAGCTGTCATTGAACACTTAACCGATACCATCCGCTCGTTAAACTATTTAGGGATAGTTAAGTTTGTTTCTGACAATCGACCACCCTAATCTGACACAACAGATGGACAGTTCAAAATATGTCCCTAGTCCATCAGGGCAACAGCCAAAAGAATGTGTTTAGGAATGGGCAGAAAATTTTAAAAGCATATCCAGCAAGTGACGGGACAATTGTTCTGTCATCACATCCATGTATGGCTGATCAGATAATGTAAAGCACAAAATGCAGGTCACTTAATAGAACAAACTCTTGCCAAAACGTGTCAGAAGGGGAGCGAAAGAAAAAAGAAAAAAATGCTTTCAGTGTTGATATTTGTTTTCAATTTGATAAATAAATGTGGTCCAGATCTAATAAAACTGCAACTGAAGCTGTTAGCATCTATGCTAATCTCTGCTCCAACAGTCACTTCCTGCTGTGGTCTTGCTCGTAGCTTCCACCTCTTCCTGCTCTCAAGGATGCTGCTTTGGGCGGCTGCGTGAGGAGCACAATGGTTACAGATTCAAGTTGGCATGATGATATTGTCTGATTACAGTCATTATATCAGTTGGATCCTGCTGCACTGCAAGATAACACCCTGCCAACTTCAGCAAGGACTGAAAATGACTTTAACCAACTGAAATTTTGAGTGCCTTGGAGTGCACTGGAGCAGATGAGATTTTGGCCTTCTGCAGTGGACAGCATATTATGAGTTTTGTAGCCAAATTATCAGAGTTTTTTCTCCAAAGCTGCGGTGGAAAGGTACAATATCTTATGCATAATTTGATGCACTGTGCTGATTTACTTGGACTTTATGTTAGCCCTGCAAAAACAAAAACTTTTGCACACAAGAGTTTTGATAAGATGACGCTATGTTCAAAGATCTGGCTGAATGGCTGGATAGCAGAAAAAAACACATAGAAAGGTTTGGCAAATGCTTAGCTTCACCCTACTCTCACCACAGAGAGGCATATAGCTAGTGTGGGTGAAAATTGCTGCGTCTCCCTTTAAAGCAGTTGTACAGTTTCTGGCCTCAATTTTAGGGCATTGCTACTCACACAAACACAGCAGAACAAATCCAGAGAGAAAAGGGCAACGATGAATGAAAGCTGATTGTACTGAAAATACTACAATTCACACATGCCTAATGAACCGTTTATTAAAAACTGTTGCATCCCAAGTGACGAAATAACAAGATATTGTAGCAACACAAGAATCACAAAGAAATTACTTTATTAAACCAGATGGTATTGAAATCTGGAACAAATGGACTGTATTACTGATTTACTTGTTTTGCTTCTCCCCACTTGAAGCAATAGAATATAATGGTAAGCTCGCTTGTCCTTATGTTCTATGTAAAGTGTTAGAATTTTAGCAACTTTTAGGATGGAAAGTTGCAATGAGATAAATGTTAGAGGGTTAACACTGGGAGTAGAGGCATGCGCTGAAGGGTGCGTCAAGTAACCATCTGCACTTAAGATTTGTAAAATTGCATGCAGATGGGTGAAATGATAACATGAGGTACACACTTGTAAATGAAAAAATAAGTGAGGACTGACAGACTGTATCAGAACAGAGAGCAGACTCACACAGACCATGCAGCTTATATCTGTCCCTTACTCTGCAAGACACATAAAAAATGAAAAAGGTCTGGTTGTTGGAAATATCAACCACATGCATATTTTGTGACTGCACCTTTTCATATACAAATAAAATCAGAAAAAAGAAAGCTATTTGAAACCAAGGCAATAAAAGAGTAGTCCTACACTCCCAGAACTGGGTAATTTTAATTTTTAAGCAGGGCTTAGCAATATTGGACAACCTGACACTGCAATATTCTTCACTTTTGCAAAAACTGTAAAACCAGACAATACATTGGATAAATGCAGTAATTTTCTATGTATGTTAAAGAATTTTCTATTAAAAATTCTAAATGGTCTGATTTGGGTTTTTTAGTAATTTCCAGTAGAAGCAGTGTAGGGAAAGACAGGTTGGGATCAATTTCTACATAGTCTAACCTTTACAAATATCTTGTTGTTAGTCGTTGATGAAGAGGTCATACTTTGTCTTAAATCAGGCTTATTTATTATTTTTCACTGGTTCATCTGGGAATCAGCCAACAGAAAGGGCTTGGGGAGAACAGAACCTTTCAAACACAGCAGATGACTAAAAAATGTTTCTGCCAAACACATTAATTACGGGCCAATCAGCTAATGTAGTAGGTGGGCACTACTGCCGTGGTGTAAAGGATTAAAGGTAAGTCAATTCATAAAACAAACTCTTGCCAAATCAGGTGTGGAAGTGAAGTGAAATGTCCTTTCTGTCGAGAAGTGCTTTCAGTGTTCGTATTTGTTTTTCATGTTAGCATCTACGCTAATCTCTGTACATGCAGTCACTTTCTGCTGTCTTCTCCCTTGTAGCTGCCACTCTTCCTGCTCTAAAGGATGCTGATTGGACTGTGCTGCTATGCACAGTCACTCTAGACTGGATGTTGGCAAGATGGATCTGCCTGATTACAGACAGTGAATCAGGTGGATCCAGCTGCATTGCAAGTTTAGGATAGTTACTCAGCTCTAGAAAAAAAAGGCAGCCTTTGTGGGAGTTATATTACAGTTTTATTGCTGGCTGCCCAATTTTGATCTGTCCTCTACTTACTTGATTTTCAGCTTAGCACTTACATATTATTTCATTAGCTGGATTTTGGTCACAATATTCCAAAATTTAAACACGATAAAAGAAAATGAACAATAACATTGTACACGGCTAACAAGCCTTTGCTTGTGTGTGTGGAGCTTATTATTACGGCTTTGGTGTGGTGAAGATCAATCATTTCTACCAGGTCACACTGGGAACAATCAATTTGGAGTCTTTCTGTCATTACCAACCACCCACCGCATTTACATACAGGCTCACTTGCACATTAACACACGAACAGACATGAGCAAATTCTCCTGCAAGCTTTCTACCTACACACTCTCTTAAAAATATGGTGGCACTCACAACAAGTTGAAGTTTTCTTTTTTCAGCTTTTTCAGCTTTAAATCAATGTGTTTAACTTGGTTGAAAGGCAGTGACCTGTAAATATTTCTTAAGTTTTCAAAACAAAAGTCTATATGAAAAAGTATTTTCCTAAATAGTCAAAGAGAGGAAATTTGAGCTTGCATTTAGGAACTCGTGCAAAATCAAAGAAAACCAAACCTTTAAGAGTGTTTACATAAAGCAGAGGATAGTGCATTTCACTTGCTTACAGAGATGGAGAAAAAAGGAAGCCCTCAGAGGACACACATTCATTTACAATTATAATTTTACCATTTTCTAACAAAAACATTCACATATCAGAAAATGTTTTCTCAAGATATCCAGT
Source organism: Cetoscarus ocellatus (assembly GCA_037902135.1). Taxonomy (NCBI): domain Eukaryota; kingdom Metazoa; phylum Chordata; class Actinopteri; order Labriformes; family Labridae; genus Cetoscarus; species Cetoscarus ocellatus. Next base: position 677,639 of record JBAMNC010000815.1, read on the forward strand.
AAATATTGTGCCTTTGTGCTAACTAGGTCCAGGGCCAAAGGTCCATCCTACTAAACTTCTACACTTGTAAAAGCAATATCTTAAAGGGGATTTGAGAGATTTTTTCAAACTTTAAGAAATGTCCACTTCGACTCAATTATGACATCATTGGAGTTTAATGGTCAAAGGTCAAGGTCATTTTACCTCATGTTTATCCCTTACTTATGAAATCCATATCTCCAGAAAAGTTTGAAGGACTTTCTTCAAACTTTGCATAAATGTCTATTCTGACTCAAGGACAAATAAATTGATTTTAAAGGTCAAAAGTCAAGGTCATTGTACGCATGTTTCTCCTTTGCCACTATCTGCCATTATCTTTTGAAGGTCTTCGGACCTTATGAAAGTCTTCAGTCAAAAGTCAAAATAATTCTCTTTGTCATCAAATGATACAAGAATTTCCTCGAGAGATTTTCAAACTTAGCAAATTCCATAACACTGCAGTGCAGCTGGATCCACCTGATTCAATGTCTGTAATCAGACAGGCCCATCTTGCCAAGATCCAGTCCATAACAACTGTGCTCGGCCAAAAGCGGCATGGCCAATCGCAGTCCTTTAAAGCAGGATAAAGGTGGAGGCTATGAACGCAATGACAGCAGGAAGTGACTGCTCGTACAGAGATTAGCATAGATGCTAACAGCTTCAATAGCAGTTTTACGAGATCTGGACCACATTTCTTTATTAAATGAAAAAGAAATAACATGGAAAGCATTTCCTAATAGAAGAGGACATTTTCGCTCCGGTTTCGACATGTTTTGGCGAGAGTTTGTTTTACAAAGTGGCTCTTGTTCTGTCCTTTACGCAACAGCAGTAGTGTTCACCCATTACATTATCTGATTGGCCTGTGATCAATGTGATTGATGGAATGATCATCCAATCACTGCTGGTTATGTCTTTGAAATATTCTGTTCCCTCAAAAAACTTGATGGACAAGTGAAAAATATTCTTTATAGCATATATTGTTATAAGGCTCCACTCGGATATAAAAAATGAACGGATTAGACTTCAGAGGTCATCTTTTAAAAGTTAAAGGTCATTTGGTCACACATTCATCCCTTTGACATGAATGCCATTTCCTGGTGCTCTAAGGTCAAGATCATTGTAACTATTATATGATTAATTCTACAAAACATGCAGTAACATCATCAAAGATATAAAATGAAAGTCACTCTTTCCAACCCACTACTGCATAAACAATGTTCAGCACTGATGCATCCGTATAAGCTCTAGGGAGAAGTTGTAGTTTTATGTCATTTTCTTGAACTAACATCTTTGTTTCCACTGATGAGTAATTTCATTTCAAGATCCTAAGACACTCACCCAAACTGATGTGTAATCATAATAACACTGGCATTGTTAGTGAAAGACAACAAGGTCAATAATCAAGATCTTGAGAAAACAATAAAAACTTCCTTATCATCACATAGAGAGTGTATCAAAATAAAATGTATGAGTGCATGCCCTTAAAGTGCTTCCCGATAGGATGACCCAGGTGATGCAAAACAATCCAAAGAAGCCAGTTTATGAATGGTATTACAAAACAAACCAGTAAATAAAAAGAGCCTCTGCAATAATAAGTGATGATGGATTCAATCCTGTGCGTCATCAGCTTAATCAAGCCGTCAATCCTTAAAGCAGTAAAAGTTGTAGAGTACAACAACTTTTATGTTGAACATGCAGATGTGTTTTTATGTTATGATGGACTTAATGGAGCTACAGGTTGCTCAAGAGAGTGGGCTCACCTTGCGTTTTTGATGCTCAGGCCTCACAGAATTCTTTAAGAAGGAATAAAAACACAAACACAGCTTTCATAATAGTCGGAGGAACTTATTTGACTCCTTTCACACTTTCCTATATCACTTTATGTCTCTCTACAGGATTTTACGACCTGATTAATTGGATATTTGTCATTTGGCAGATGGTTGGACATTACATGAGGAGTCAGCTAGAAGTCTCTTAAAAAAGGGACCAAACGTGTCAAAGTGAGAGCTCACATGCTCGAGCTCTGACTGCAGAAGTGGAGATCATCCGTCATCTCTGCTGTGACTAGGAAAATAGACACAGGACTAACTGTGTAAATGCAAAATGACACCAAAGAGTGTTAATAGAAAATAGACAAAAAAGAAAAATGTATGAGTCTCATCTGTTCTGGATGGGAGTTTCTCTGAGGACAGGATAGGAGAGCTGCTGCAGCAACCCACCACCATCATGACTCGTCCAATATTTTACTGCTAATTGTAGTAGTCTGGGCGACATGTGGCCCACATAGATGGCAAAACGCCCGAGGCAGCTGTGGATCTCCATCAGAGAGCCTACTTTCCTACACTAGACATGCTGAAGTACAAACACACATGATGTTTTTCAATTTAACAAAACAACAGTGGTTTTACCATGCCACTTCCTTTGGCATTCAGCTGTTAAAAGCGTATCAAGGGCTTTAAATAAATCAGCTTCCATCAGTGCTGATCTTGTGATAATTAACTTTAATCAAGAATCCCTTTAAGTGCAGCTCAGACAAGGTGAAATGTCTGGGCAATAGTATTTTGAGTCTAGCCATAAAACACCAGAATAGAGTTAGTCAGGGACCTAACTGATTTAAAACATTTTATCACAGGGTCATTTTATTTAAAGCATTGTCATTCAAACCAGTGGTTTTCAGCTGGTGGATTAGGACTTAAAAGTGGGTTGTGTGCTGAGATGTGTGGAAGCCCTGTGCAAACATATTTCATTTTACTCTTTTTTTTTGCTGTTATAACAAGCTAATCTTGGTAATTTTCTAATACAGCATTACAATTGGTAACCTCTAAATATCTTTTAAAATTGACCAAAAAGTACATGTTTGTACAGGAGGAAAACTATTCTGGTGCGTGACCTCCCAGGGTTTCTGTTATGATACACCTCCTGTATTGTTATAATACTGTTACAATACACCTTTACCTTGATTACTTTGTTCTGTCACTGCACATCCATGCCTTTTGTTCTATCGTATGTTAGAGCTGCAACAGTTTTCCCAATTATTAAGCAGCTGGTAGTTGAGAATCACTGTTTTTATTTAAGTGGTATTTTACAACCTGATTTTTTTTTACTTTTTATCCTTTAAACACATTTAACTTTACCTGTCTGTCCTGTCATTACAACTGATGATAAATTTGAAGTCTACCTAACTGTGTTGTAGGTATCCTCTAGCATAAACTGATCACTGGGTTACGAGCAGATAAGGCATATGTTGCACTTTCAGGGAGATTGTCCATATCTAACATTGATTAGAGGTTAAATTTTGGATTTTTTTTTTTACAACATTACAACAAAATCAATTGGAAAAGGAAATTTGATTTTATAACTTTTACATGGCAATAGAGATACCTATTAAAATGACTACTTTAATGAGAAATCCTGAGTGCCTGCACCTAACCTAATCTGATTTGTTAATAGACAAATTGATTGATGACCTTATACATAGTCCTTGTTTAGCTTGGACATGTGTCACACTTGAAGAAGTAAAAGAGTTTTAATACTTTGGATCAAATCTTAAAGAAACCTACATAAAAGTACTGCTGAGACGGATATTAACTTTAATGTGTTTTGTCTGAAGGTTAATTTATCCAAAGCATACTATCTAAATGGTAACTATGTTGATTCTCTTGGAGTCAGTATGAGTCTAAGGACTTCTTTTCTCTCTTTAGAAAGGTAATACTTTTTTTTTTAATTAATTCCTACACAAGGTAAATTTGGAGCCAAATATTGCTTTTAATTTACCTTTCACTAACATCAGGTTGTCATATTCAGTAAATGTGAGTCTATGGATGTCCTCTCTCTCACTTTTAACATACCAAGTGGGTGTTTTCTTCCCTCTTTACTGCTAATTGTTAAGTTTACCTATCTGTGTTACTGGTACCTAATGGCACAAGGTCCTAAAAGCCTCAGCTTCACGCCGCTGAAGCAGATTCAAAAGCTGGAACAATGTGTGATAAACAGACATCCATGCTGTTCTTTTGGGGGACATTCTCCTGTAAATCCTACTTGAAGAATTTTCAAGTTTTTACCGATATTATTAGAAAATTCTTTTTGGAGAAGATGGCTGTTGACAAGCCAAAACTTGATTCTTCACAAGAAATCAGAGCTCAAGAGGAAAAGTGGCATATCTGCCTGTTGACAGGTTTGTTCACTCTTAAATAAAAGGTGTTTTTATGTCAAATGCGATACCACAGAGACATGTCAACCCATGGTTAAAGTGAATTGTGAGCCCCATGACAGTCTTACCTTGGTTTCCTGCTGATTGGCGTTGGCTGTCGGGGATTTTGGAGTCTCATTCTGGTTCTGTTCGTCCTCTTTGCCCCCACTTTCCTCCTGAGTCGTGTTGGCCGGCGGGATCATCCTCTCGTTTTAGGGACCTCCAAAAAAAGAAAAAGTTCCTCTCCAGAGTTTGTTACCCTCCCCGAACTGTTTACATCCTCTGTGACTCTATAGCCGCCGCGACCCGAGGATAATAGATGTCATCCAAACCAAATAATACTGCTCCTGCAGTGACCGTGAAAACCGAGTCCCGCTCTCGAGGACAGAAAAGGATGTAGATATCTTCAGGGGGCAAAAAGGAAAAAAGAGTAAAGTTTAGAGGCCAGTCCGATTCAGCTTGACAGTATACTATCCGTCTACAGAGGGCTCTCGCTTCTGTAGTCTCGTCGTGCGTAAAGCTGCCAAGACATCTCCAAGTCCACGCTGCGCGCCACACACTGCTGATACACTGAGAGACGAGAGAGGGGCGGAGAGCTGAGAGAGAGTGAGAGGAAAGGATGGAGAGAGAGGAGAAATGTGACCCAAACCCCCTCCTCCGATAGACTTTGCTTGCAGTGGACGTGGAGATTTAACCAGTAAATTTATGAAACATGCTGTTAATTGTTTTTTATGGAAAATTCGTTTATGTAATCGGCCTTTTGTCGAGTCACCTTCTTGAAATTAAACGATATAAATCGGTTATCCAAACTATGCCCTGGGGACCACATGAGGCCTGCAGACCACTTTAGTTATGCCTGCACCAAGTTTCAAATATAATGTGAATTTCTCTGAACATGAAGCTTCTCCTTGACTCATGAAGACAAACTGATCCCAGCATCTAGGCGCAGCATCAATTGCCCTCATTTGCTTTTCTCCATCTCAGGGTCAGCTTGTAAAGTATAATGTGCCTGTTATCTTCATGTGTCTTCCAAGCTCCTATGAAGTTTGTCAGCTTTGAGCAGTTTGCTCTTGTTTTGAGTCTGAAAGTGAAGATGGGCCAGGAGCATCTTGACCAGGGCCACAAGAAATCTAACTGGCTGACCTAAGATCTTTTATAATGACTTTAAGCCTTGTGTGCCATCAATAGAGAGCAGTGATGGAGGCTGATTTTTATTCTTCAAGCTTATTCCAGCATAACTCAACCTACACTGGATCAGTTTTACTAAGTCAAACATTCCCAGTTACATCAAAGTGGCCAAGTCATCCATTTTTATTTTATTTATTTTTTGCCCTCAGCCTTTATTGATAGTGGGAAATTGCTGTCACGAAAGACATGAAATATTTTCATTCATCCAGAATTGCAAAATAAGTAATTTGGGGTCTCCTGACTGAATAACCTTTGGTCAAAGAGAGGTCTGCGTTATCTTGTCTTTTGAGGTTCTGCTTAGCTAAACTTTTGTTTCCCCATATTTACTCATAACAACTGCAGAGAAGAGTTTCCCAAAGCATTTCTTAGTTTCCCTCGAAAACAGTTGGATTTAATTAGGATGCCTCCTAAACTAAATCTACCAGCCACGTTAGAAAATCGTGCCTTGATTTCTAAAATGTCCGACAGAGGTTTACTTGTTTACTTGAAATGTTCACACAGCACCATGTAAAACATGAAAATATTTGGAATGGTTTTCCTTAAATGCAACACACATGGTAGAGGCTGTATCTATTACATATAAGACCCAGGAAGTAAAAACAGAGCATTTTAAGGGGCAATTTCTGCAGGCATAGCGTTCTTCTCCATTAAATGAGAGTTTATGAGAAAATGAGAGAAGATGTGTCAAGCCCTGCTGCTCCCCAAGACCCTTCTACCAACACTAAAAGCAAAGAAAATGTTTTTTCAGGACACAGGAGCTTTAAGAGCATTGGTTGGTCTCCCTTATACAACAGGAGGGAGCACTAGTAAATCTGAGCTTTAAGTGTTTTTGCTTCATCATCCTATTCTGCCTTAAACTTGAGCTTTGTGTCAGATCTGAGGATCTCAAAACCAGACTCAAGTGCCATTTGACCCGTCTATAGCTGAATAATGATTAATTGTTGATGGATGTAGTCTTTGGGGATCCCCCTGTAAAAGATACCCTGCTATCTCAATAGGAACACAGCTGGATGAAAAAGGCTTAACAAAAAAGCGCTGCTAAGGCACTATGCACAACAGTGTTTTCACCCATGTCCCAAAAACAAACCACCTCTGCAAACTGCAATTTAGCTGAAGGTTGTAGCTGTTTTGATTTAATTTGGTAAGAGAAAGTTGCTCAAGATTAGTCTATAATAATTCAATATGCAATTATTCATGAAAATATCAACCTTAATGCACAAGCTTATCAAACAAAGTATGAAACTTCTCACCACTCTCAGATGGGATACATGTGACAGTCTCTGTAGTAATGCATCATCCCTCCTCCCTTCAGGCTTCCCTGCGATGTGATGTCCTTGAAGCTGTGGGGGGGATGGACGAAGGAGGCAGGCGCCACTCCGCAGCCTCCTTTCTCTAAGAGGAATGCAGACACTAAAACAGTCCCAAAGAGTCAGTGCACAGATTGAGCTCAGCTTTAGGGATTAAGAGGGAATTCCCTCCCCAAAAACTGACTGTAATTCTCTGAGATGAGGCAAACAGTGCAGAGAATCAGCTGGATAATGTTAAGGATCACCATAGCTGTCAGTTTGTCAGACCAGAGTGTAAAGAACAATGAATTTGTCAGTTTGTCGCTCCTACGCTACTTGTGATTTAAAAAGCTCTCCAAATTTGCAGCATCATCAAAAGCATCATCAGAATGTCGAGTGTTGGGGGCTGAAAATGCCATCAGTGTTAAAGTGACAGAAGAGTTTGTTCCTGTGCTTGGATGTGGTATGTCATCAATTCAAAGTACTCACGTCTGGATCATCAAACCAAAAACATGGAGAGAGCAATCATTTCTTTGAATGTGTATTTTCAGATAGGTCAACCTCTTTAAACAGTAAGATGTGCATTTTATGCTTTTACTCATTTAGCGACTGAATCTGATTCGAGGCATTTGGTCAAGCTATCATTATTATAGATTAATAGGGAGTGACCTGAAACACCTTCACAATATCTTAAAGTGACATGAAAACATCAAATTAAAAGTAAGAGCCTGTCTCATAATGTTACACTTCGAGGTCAACACTGTATTAGGAATGGACAGAAAATACTTCCTCTAGAGTGAAGCTTAACATTTAATTCTGTTTTGAGCAAAGTCAAAATCACCAAAAAAACACAAAACAGAACTTTTCCTAAAACCTGAATTTATTAAAGCTCAACAAGGAGAGTCTTTCACCTCTTAGTTTTTGTGTGATATGCTACGTATGATCGACTATATGAATGAAACAATGAATGCAGCTCCTGTGATATATTTCTTGAATGTCTACCTCTGCTCTAAAGACTTTCTTGAAACTTTGCACAAATGTCCTATCCGACTCTAGGGTGACCTACAGACTAGGTTAGACCTAATCATTGTGCATTATGTTCATCTCTGCCTGTGAGTGCAATCCCTTAAGAAAACTTTCATTGATTTTCTTCAAACTATGCTGAAATGTCCACTTTTAAGGATGTACATTTTTAGAGGTCAGGGGACAGAGGTTAGGGTCATTGTGTTTCATGTTTGTCTCTTGCTTGAGAATGCCAACTAGAAGCACTCAGAGAGCACAAACTCCACTGAGGCATTTATTAGCCAAGGCATTAGCAAAAATGTCAATTCTGCCCTATCTGGCATTGTATGAATCCTTTAGAAACATTTCTGGATCTGGATTCGGATCACCACCAAATTCTGATCCCTTCTTCTTTGTGCCATGACCAACACTCCCTGAAAAGTTTGTTAAAATCTTTTGAGTTATTTTGCACAGTAACAGACCAAAAGAAAAAGACCAGCAAAAACATAACCTCCTCAGGAGGTTCAGAGATTTTCTTTAAACTCTGCACACATGTCCTATAGACTTTTGATGTCAAAGGTCAAGGTCATTAAAGCCTCATGCTAATTCTATGTTTGCGATTGTGATTTCTCAAGAATGCTTTTATAAATGTATTTATTTATTTTTACCTTATGCAAATGTTCACTCTGGCTTAAGGTCTAACTGATAAGATTTTAAGTATTAAGGTTAGGACACTGTGACCTCAAAACAAAACAAAACATACACCCACACCACTGAAGCAACAACATTCTATCAATCACAATACCACCCCAGTTTTTCCTCTTGACCCACTGCTTTATTTTCACTGTTCATTGATTGTAAACCTCATGGAGGCATGTAATCCCTAGAAGGCACTTTGAGTATTTTAAAGTTAGGATGGACATACTGAGTCCCACCACCCAGGGAGAAAATAACCTGTGTAAGTCAGACAGCATTTCAGCTCCAGAGTGAGTCAACACGTGTGCATGTATGGTGTTCATGTGGTGAGTGAGAGCTTGAATCATGTCAGCAGAGCCAGGAGATTGAGAAAGGCGTAAAAGAGTGAGTAGGAGACGCAGTGACAACGTTTTTAATTTCCCTTTCCAGCTGCTGGACCGTTACTGTGATGGGAGGATGTTCAAACATGAGAGAAGAAGAGTTGACCATGGCAGAAGTTGGGACAAATGACACAGAGGCTAATTATTTCAAATCAGAGGTTAATTCAAGGCAATGTTAAGAGCCTATCTGTTTAATTTTATGGCTCAGAGTTGTAGGTTATAATTCAAGTCTGCCTTTCTTCGTCAACCTAATTCATTCGTGTGGATAAAGGTGAAGAAAGACCTCCTTTTTTTATTAAAATTTCTCTTATACCTCTCTGCTATCTAAATCTGGTGTATTCTCTTGTTTCCTTGCCACTAAATATGAAAGCCGTTCAAAATTAATTGTTTTACAGACCAACTGAGAAATATATTTCACCAAAGCAGTTTTTCCATTAGGAGGCTTGTGGCTGAAGTTTCCAAGAAAAATTTAGCTGTCACAAGCTTCTCTGTTCTTTTCACTCATTTCCTGTAAATGAATCATCCCCCCCTAGTAAATTGATATTAGATCACATTTGATGCCTCAAATATCTGGTCTGACTGCTACAGTGAACAGATGATTTTGTATCTCGTTTTTTTTTTTTTTTTTTTTTTTTTTTTTTTTTATAAAAGATCAATTGAAGGTCTAAAATGAGTAGACGTCTAGACAAAGAATATCAATATAGAATCACAGTGTTATCCTTTCTTTGTCAGGGTTACACTTGAGGGATTTATGTGATTTACACATATGTGACACTCGCTGGCAAGTGTGTGTATTTTAGGATGTGTTGAAATGTATATGTCTTTGTGTGAATTTTTCTCTTGAGTTACTGCACCTCATTATCTGTCTGCAGGTTTCCTCTACAAAGTTGTAAATGGCTGCTATCTGTTTAGGTGCCTTCATCACTGAATATGTAATGATTTCACACTTTCATGTGTGATTGTTGAGAAAAAGACTGCTGCTAATTTCTGACTTTGGAAAATAACAAGCTGTCTGAAATGTAGCTGGTCAGATGAAATTGAAATGGATTTTGAATATTCCAGCCAACATCCAAGAAAACAAACTGTATCATTATGTCAAAGCAAGCACAGTTATAAAGATTTATAAAAAATAATCAGGATAAATTAAAATCAGTTTGAACTAAAACAACAAACAAACAAACATGCAATAAGCTTTACTTTAATTTTGACCCGTTTTTACACTTGCCTTTTTATCCTTTAACATGAAGTTAGGACTACTGGCATTTCTTTCTTTTTGTTTGTTTGTTTTCTACGGCTTTTCTGGGGCTAGGTTGCTCAGAAGGTCCCTCTCCGCTGCCACATTTTCCAGCTCCTCTGGGGAGATTCCAAGGTGTCCAGATGGGATATATAATCCCACCATTGAGTTCTGGGTCTGCCCTGGGATCCTCCCAGTTGGGCTTGACAGGAAAAGCTCCAAGTGACCAGGAGGCATCCTAATCGGATGCCCAAACCACCTCAGCTGATTCCTTTCAATGTGAAGTAGTAGTGACTCTAATTTGAGATCCCATCAGATGCTTAATCTCCTCACCCTGTCTCTAAGGCTGTGTCCAGCCACCCTACTGAGGAATATCATTTCAACTGTATACACCATGTCATTCTTGCATTCATTACCCAAATACATTCAACAAATTCTAAACAACCATTACAGCACTTGGACATGTTTGTTTTGGTTGATTAAACTAACACCACAACAACAATTGTTTAAAGACAGTTGCTGGTGACAGGTCAAGTAACCAGTCACTTTCTGACTCTGGCAGGGGGGCACCTGGGGTGGCCAATCAGATTTTAAGGGTGTGCACCACACTGTTGTCAAGTCGCTGCCACCTTAGCCTGTTAAAGTGTGTTTATTTCGTACCTTTCTCCAGTAAAATTATCTGGATTTAGAGACTTAAGTTCCAGTTTGAATAGTATAAAGTTAAACATTATCATAATAAGCTTTTTCATATTTCTACATGTACGCCTAAAAGTGTTTTAGATTCTGTTGAGTTTGGCTCTTAGCTCAGTAGCTTCCCCAACATAAGCACATTGTGTGGATATTATTTTGGGGAGAAAGTTCAAGTTCAACCCAGTTCTAGAATGGGTCAGAGGGTAGGGGAAAAAAGGGATTTTGGGATGTTTTTGTATCCAGATCTATTTAATTTGTCTTGTATCATGTATATTACTTTTTCTTTCTTTGAGATATGTAATAGAAGGGGCCTAATATGTAGTTCATTCATTATGTCCAGATATACTCATTGTCTCTGGTTATGGCACAGTCTGTGAACACAGGAGGGGCAGCATCATGTATAGTTTCATTTGTCAGCTGGAACGTTAAAGGGATAAATCATCCTGTTAAACGCAAGAGAATCCTCACACACTTACAAAAGTTAAAGTAGACATAGCTTTTCTTCAGGAAACTCACCTAAAAGTATCTGATCATACTCGTCTGCATGCCAGCTGGGTTAGCGAAGTTTATCATTCAAAGTTTCAATTTAAGTCAAGAGGGGCAGCACTAATCATCAGTAAACACGTGCCTTTCACTTCCTCTCATGTTGATGCAGATCCTATGGGTCGATTTGTAATTATCACAGGTAAATTATATAACATCCCTGTTATTTTAGCAAGTGTTTATGCCCCTAATTGGGACGACACTGCATTCCTCATAAATCTTTTCTCCCGTCTCCCTGATTTAAATAAATATAATTTAATACTGGGTGGCGACATGAACTGTGTGTTATCCCCCTGCTTAGACCGGAGCTCTGCTAAAACAACACCAAGCTCTAAGACAGCCGCTTCAATCCGGCAGTTTCTTAATACTTATGGGGTGGCTGACGTCTGGCGTACTTTTAACACAACTGCTCGTAAATATTCCTTCTTTTCAGCAGTTCACAAAACTTTTTCACGAATTGATTATATCTTTATGGATAAACGTCTTCTTCCACTCGTTCAGGAATGTGACTATCATGCGATCATCATCTCGGATCATGCTCCTCATACACTGAAGCTTAATCTACCCACTACAAAACCTCCTTATAGACCTTGGCGACTCAACTCCTGGTTGCTGTCAGATAAAAAGTTTTCAGATTTTATTTCATCACAGATTGATTATTTTTTAGAATTCAACCAAACACCAAATATGTCACCATCAATAATATGGGAAGCACTTAAAGCATATTTAAGAGGCCAGGTTATTTCTTATAATGCACAGTTACATAAAATCAGGAATGGTCGCATTGCTGAACTAACTAATAAGATCGTTAACCTTGATATGCAGTTAGCCATGTCCCCATCAGCTGATGGCATTAAAGAACGCCTACTTCTCCAGAAAGAATTTGACTTACTGTCTACACAAAAAGCTGAAAACCTCCTGCTTAGATCTGGTCATGCATATTATGAACATGGCGAGAAAACAGGGAGGATTCTTGCACACCAGCTTCGCCAAAAAGCAGCAAGTCAGGTAATACCAGAGATTCGAGATGAGTTGGGTGGAATCTGTGTAGATCATTCTGCTATTAATTCATGCTTTATGAGATTTTATTGTAACCTCTATACATCTGAATCGTTGGGGGATGATAACTTAATTAGATCATTTTTCCAAAATATTGAAGTTCCTCACATAGACCCTGCATTAGCAGCTGAGCTAGAGTCTCCATTTTCCATCAGAGAAATTGAATTAGCCATTAAAAGTATGCAAAATGGGAAATCTCCCGGCCCTGATGGGTTCCCAACAGAATTTTTTAAGATGTTTTCAAACAAATTGGCCCCTATTTTAAACTCTGTGTACACTGAATCCCTTTCAGCTGGCTCACTGCCTGAAACTTTACGACAAGCTACCATATCACTTATCTTAAAAAAAGGAAAAAACAAACAAGAATGTGGCTCCTATCGTCCTATTTCTTTGCTTAATGTGGATAGTAAGATTCTTGCAAAAATGATTGCACGTCGTCTTGAAACAGTCCTCCCAACCATTATTTCACCAGACCAGACAGGCTTTATAAAAAAACAACATTCCATCTCCAATATCAGACGTTTGTACAATATAATTTATAGTCCCTCTCCACCCGACACATCAGAAGTGGTCATATCGTTAGATGCCGAAAAGGCCTTTGATCGGGTGGAGTGGGACTTCTTATTTTATTCCCTTGAAAAATTTGGTTTCGGTCCCATTTTTTTATCACGGATTAGAATCTTATACAGTTTTCCAGTAGCAGCAGTACGGACTAATAACAATATTTCACCTTATTTCGCATTAACGCGAGGGACGAGGCAGGGGTGTCCACTCTCCCCTCTTCTCTTTGCGATTTCAATTGAACCACTGGCAATAGCTTTACGTAACAGCAAGGATATTAAAGGTATTACAAGGGCAGGGTTGGAAAATAAAGCTTCGTTGTATGCGGATGACATGTTGCTTTACCTGTCTGATATTTCCTCATCTCTTCCTGCTGTCTTAAATCTTTTAAATGAATTTGGAAAGATTTCCGGCTATAAAATAAATACACAAAAAAGTGAACTGATGCCGGTAAATCTATCAACTAGAGATTTTTCACTAGTGCATACATTACCCTTTAAGGTGTGTACGGATAAAATAAAATATCTTGGTGTCTGGGTCACACATAAGTTTAAAGACCTTTTTGTAGCAAATTTTCCACCTTTTCTGTCCTCTCTTAAGGAGGATATAGATCGTTGGGACCTGTTACCGCTATCCTTGGCAGGTAGAATTAACACCATTAAGATGAACCTTCTGCCTAGGCTTTTATATATGTTTCAGTGTATCCCAGTTTATCTAACAAAAAAAATTTTCATTTCACTAGACAAGAAGCTTCTGTCTTTTATTTGGAATAAAAAAAAAAACCCGTATACGTAGAGCCATACTACAGAGACCCAGTCGGCAGGGGGGACTTGGCTTACCAAATTTTCAGTTTTACTATTGGGCAGCAAATATTAGAATGATTTCCTATTGGTTGGAAAATGAAGGAACAGCTGGTGCTCCCGACTGGCTAGTTTTAGAGAGAGATTCCTGTAATAACACCTCACTATGTGCTTTATTATGTTCTAGCATTCCATATCCAGAGCCTTTATCTAAATATACTTCTAATCCAGTTGTTGTGCATTCTTTAAAAATATGGAAACAGCTTAGACAACACTTTAAGATTTGTCAATTCTCACTACTTTCCCCCATTGTGGGAAACCATGCTTTCACACCATCCTTGACAGACTCTTTATTCGGTGCCTGGCCTCAGCATGGTGTCTGTTAATTTAAGGACATGTTCATAAATAGATAATTCGCCTCCTTTGAGCAGATTAGGCAGAGGTTCGGTCTTCCTAGGTCTCACTTCTTCAGATTTTTACAAATCCGTAGCTTTATATCCTCTAATCTCACTCATTTCCCTTCACAGCCCCCAGACACACTTCTAGATTCAATCAATAATCTCAAATCATCCCAAAAGAGAAAGATAGGTGATATATACTCCCTATTAGCAGAACATAGTTTTACAAATCTCAATTCCCTTAAAAGTCAGTGGGAGGGAGATCTTGGTATGGAAATTCTGAGACCTTATGGTCAGCAATGATAGGGGGAATATATACATCTTCAATATGTATGAAACACACTGTTATGCAGTTCAAAATTTTTCATCGATTGCACTGGACCAAAGCTAAACTGTCTCAATTTATATCAAACATAAACCCCATATGTGACCGCTGTAAACAATCCCAAGCCACTTTGATTCACATGTTTTGGGAATGTCCCAGGTTGTCTAATTATTGGTTGTTGATATTTGAGATGCTTTCCAAAACTATAGGCAGAGAATTAGAACTTTCTGCGTTCCCAGCCTTATTTGGTGTGGTGACAGAATCTAGTTGTGAGTAAATACTCCCAAAATCTCCTGTCCTTCGCCACACTCATAGCCAAGCGACAAATCCTGATTAGATGGAAAGACTGTAACCCCCCTACGTTCAGACAGTGGATCAGACATATGCTTCATTTTATTAAATTAGAGAAGATTAGGTACACAGTCAGGGGCTCAGCTGACAAATTCCTTATAATATGGCAACCTTTCCTGAGTAATGTTGAGATTTTAAGTCCTGATAACTTTGTTGATGAATAACCTTTTGTGTTCATGTATGTAATAAGAAGCTCTGAAAGAAACAACTGGAAAGATCTTTGAAATGTCCCTCCAGCCCATATATCAATGCTTTTTTTTGTGTATTTAAATGCTGTTTCTGCCCTGAAGTGTGAGATGTGCTGCTTTAGGCCCCAAAGCACTTGTTATTGCACATATTTTACTTTTTCTATGTGTTTTTTTTTTTTTTGTTTGTTTTTTTTTTTTTTCCTTGATGCTTCTGGGGTGGGTGACGTTCTCACTTTTTCACTTAATACTATTGTAACTCTGTTGCATTATTGTGAATTGCTGGAAATATATTGATAAAAATTAAATAAACCTTGTTCAAAAAAAGATTTTAAGGGTGGACTGTGACAACCAGGGTCACCCATGCCCACGAGTAAAACAAAACATTTGTTTGAGCCAGGGATGACAGCGTGGCAAAAATAATTTTTGTGACAGAAAAGTACCAGGGACAGTTTCTGCCTGGTATTAATAACAAGCAAGCAAAAAAATAACCTGACAGCAGATGGACCGCTCAGTATATTTCACTGGTCCATCTGAGAAAGGGCCCATAGAAAAATAGGTAGAACTTTTTAAAGCAAATTCAGCAGGTGATTGGGCAATTGTTCCGTCAATCACTTTCTTTACAGACCAATCAGATAATGTTGTAGGCATGCGCTACTGCTACAGTGTAAACCATTCAAAGGCCACTATGTAGAACAAACCACAGGCAAAACATGTTGGAAGTGGAGCTAAAACAACCTTTCTACCAAGAATTGTTTTTCAGTGTTGCTATTTGTTTTTCAATTAATAAATAAAAGAGGTAAAGATCTGATAAACTGCTACTGAAGCTGTTAGTATCTATGCTCAACTCCAGACGCGCAGTTGCTTCTTGCTGTTGTCCTGCTCCTTGCTCTCACCTCTTCCTGCTCTAAAGGATGTTATTGTGGGTTTTGTTGCTTTGGGTTGACTCACAGTTGTTGCAGTTTGGTGCTTGGCAGGATTAATCTATCTGATCATAGACATGCAAAGTTATGCAAACAAGCTCCCATTGACAAAGCTGGTATATCTCCTGTTTACAATCATAGCTTTATGTCTAATTTAAGTTTACTTCAGCTTAGCCCTTCTCACAAACAATCTTGAGATGATTTTAGCTTCCAGTTAATTAAACAAGAAGCATAAGTAACTTACAAATTCAAATTTTGACCTGAAACATCAGTCGAACAGAGAGTTAAGACACCTTTTGGTTTTCTCTCAGCCATGTGTGTCTGGACAGCTTATTCAAGCAGTTATTTAGTTTGGCCTATTTGATCAAAGAGGTCAGCTAACCAAAAGGGCGACTTGAATTAAAGATAATAGTGGTATTTCGTGGTAATTTAAAAGGCTATGTACTTTTGAAAAAAAAATGAATCCTGCTACCGCTGCAAAAACCCATGAACAGTATCTTATTTCTAGTGTTCACAAAGATTACCAAAATTGAGGGCTGCACACATCAAGATACAGAATCTGAAAAGCAACAAATCATGAAAAGCTGATCTTAGCCTTTGCCTCTTCTGTGATTTAGCTTGTATGTCATCACCTCACAGAATGAATAGAACAAAAAGGATTGGAATTTAAGGACTAAAATAAAAGATACTTTGTAGATAAATCATCGTGATTTCTGTAAATTGAAGCCAAATATTTAACAAAGTGGATCTATGATTCATGGAAAATGTCTGTGTGCTGAATTTCCCGTAAACAAATCTCAACATGTGGTTTAGTAAAGATTTCTGAGAGTCAATCCATCTATGCCATTTCTGCTCACAGTGTCTCAAGTACCATGAGGTTATGAAATCCCCTCGCTAGCTTTGTCGCACTTGCTTGTGCCAAACCCAACATTTCTGGTGGGCCCTCAGAGACGCCAGGAGATTCAACATGTCCGTGTGCTATTCTTAGAGTGTAGATTCCTCCTTGCACACACAAGGCGTATGCATGATGCCAAAAAGACACAATCAGTGAGGAAACATGTCATCAGTTTGTCACTCTCAGGGCAGAAATAAAGGGCTGATAGGGAAAACATATGGTATTTATCATTTGATGACACTGAGTACCATTGCTCTTTTTGGATTTATCTCAGTGAAAGTAACCAGTAAACAACATTATGGTAAATCAGGGAGAAGGTGACTTTGGAGTTTGAGCTGAAAAGATTTTATTATCATTGGTGCAGAAGAGCCTTTCACCATAAGTGCTTTTAATTTAACGCCGCAGCAGCTCTATTGTTTTTTTGGATCATTAAGCTTTAAAAATCATCTCTCTGGAGGTCTGTAAATTGAATAATACTAGAAAAAAACAGCACATTTGTGGTGCATGATAATAAAAACTTTTATTTGTTCATGGCCACCACAGATAAAAGCAATCGTAAAGAAAATGAAATGAAATTTAATGATTTAAGTGGCCTCTTGATGCTTGTCATCCAAAGGTGTACGCCATCAATTTATTTTCTTTGTCCTCGGCTCAAAGAGAAACTGAAAATGTAAGCAATTATCAGTGTCCAAGCCTGACATTATACACACACACACACCTACAGATACATCCCAGCATGTGTTTCAGTAATGGGCAAATTGATTCCCTTAGAACCAAGGCTAATTAGCCCATCTTATTATGAGACATCCCAGGAATAGTCTCTGCAGGTTCACGGCAAAGTAATGAGGGACAAGAGAAAATGTGCATGTGTGTATGTGAGAGAGAGAGGTAGGGAGAGAGAAGAGAAGAGGAGATGGCATTATATAAGAAATACAGCTTTGTCAGTCAAGGTTTAATGATACTGCTAAGACTCATCATGAGAAGTTATGGTAAAAGAAATATGAAAAAGGGGCAAAGACCCCAAGACATCCTTAACCTTTATGCCCTGGTTTTATATTCATGTTCCTTCCTGTATTGTTATTTAATGAATGCTTATGAGTCAGAGTGGACATTTACACAAAATTCGAAGTTAATCCCTCAAAAAGTTCTTTAGAAGCAATGGATGGAAATGGGACCCAGTGACCTTGACCTTTGACTTCCTGAGTCTTATCAGTTTATTTTTGATTCATAGAGGGCATTTGTGACAAGTTGGAGGAGAATCTTCAGAAAAAGAGGGCTAAACATGAGGCCCCATCACCCTGGACATTGATTTCAAAAATTGTATATCAATTGATTTTTTTTCTTCAAAGTGGGCATTTATGCAGAGTTCAGGAAAATACTTAGAAATGTTTATGAGAAATCACACACATGAGGATGAATTTGAGTCTCCACAACCTTGACCTTTGATTTCCAAAATCAATACTTAGTTTGAAGAGAATCGCTTTTTGCATTATTGAGATATTGAATTTATCAGAATGCTGGATGAATGGTTAACCCAAAAAAACTACTCCTGCAACTGTGGATATACAGTAACAGCCAGACATGATAATAAGTGTGGTTTCATTTTTCTTATGACGCTTTATACAGAGTTGTAGATAAATGTTGCTCCAAGAGCTATTCATTTAGGCCCTGTTCACAAGGAGACAATTATTTTGTTGTTTTTAAAACGTTCTTTGAAAGACAGCATTGTTTTAAGCAATGTGTCCATCCACATGAAAATGCTGTAGTACATATGCCAGGCCTGTAAGTGGCGCTGTAATGCTGCAGCAGACATACATCATAACCAGGAGAAAAGCTATGGATCGTAAGCATACATCATGAGAAATGAAAGCAAAAACTGGTGTATTCTGTTCACCATGTCCTCTTATTGCTCATGGTGGTCGTAGAGAAGCAGAAGATTTTGCTGTAAAAGCAAAAACAAGCTCAGTAGCTTCTGAAGCACGAACGCAACACTGCATTCCACTATTGTTTGTGTTGTTGTCAGGGTTTGCACATGCATTTTATGGGAAAGTTGGGCCTATGACAATTAAAAACTTGTGCGGATACTCCTGAATTAGTCTCTGTGTGGACGGCCCCCTAATCACCATCTCTACAGCCATGTAATGCAAGATGTCTGTGTGTGTCTTTGTCCCAATTCAGGGGTTGCACTCTCTGGAGGGCAATGCAAAGTCCAATTTTGTCACAGCAGCAAATGGAAGACTGTGCCATTTAAAACAGCTTTTAAAGAGGCAGACACAACAAATCCCTCTTTCCATAACCTGCAAATGATCTACATGATGCATCCTATTGGGCCCAACATTCACCAAGATTCATTTGAGCACTAAGTCAAAGAAGCTTGCGGACTTTCAAGAGGCTGAGTATTATACTTTTAAATGTAAGCAATTGGTTTATGTTTAAGGGAACAAGTACCATTATAATGGTAGCCCTAAAATTTCAAAATATGTTTGAAGTAAAAGATTAAGATACCTGACATATGGTGCATTTGCTATCATCTATCAAGGCTGCTGGTTGGCAGGGGTAGGTCTTTGACACAAATGAGTAGAGTAAGGGGGGGGGGGGGGGGGGGGGGGGGGGCAGCTGGTGATGCATATGACAAATCCTCCATGGACTTGGTGTCATTACTAGGGATGGAGATCAAGTATCAGTTCCAGCTAGTTTAAGGAATTGTTGTCATATATTTTTATGCTTTTCAATTCCCTTATCAACGCCTTCCACATAGTTTCCTGTGCCTTACAAAATAATGACGCCAAACTATCAGGTGAGGCAGTAAGCATGAACAGTAACCATGGAGTCGAGGAAGTAATCATGAGAGGAAAGAGACAGAAGAGGTCTAATATTTAGCTTGATTCATACAATGTTTGTGACAGTGGGATTTTAAGATAGACTAAAAACACCAGCACAGCATTAAATATTGAATATCAGGAGTGCCAAATAGAAAATCCACGGGAGGCAGTAAGGGAATTGATAAAGATCATAGTGATAAGGAGAATCAAAAAAGGCATAGGTATCTATAAAATCTTGTAAAGAGTTTTTGTAAGTTTGGTAAATGTTTTTGATCAACTCAGAATTTCAAGGCGCTAACCTCCTGCCAATGTGATTCATCAGTGTTCAGCACCTCTCAGAATCTCACTCAAAAGGTGTAAAACTGAGATGTTGTATATCTGTCAGTTCTTCTCTCAGGACTCTAAATACAGTGAGAGAGATGCTGTTGAGTGTGTGGAGTCTTTCGTGCAGCACTGTATTTGACCCTGTGATGCACTGTTGACCCCCCTGTGACCATGTAACTGGTCTCCAGCTGGCCATTTCTACATCTCAGTGTGGGCCAGCCATAGCAAGTGACACAGCGAGGCTAAAAACAGCTCAGAATAGCAGCTGGTCCTCACATCACACCCCTGCAGGAGAAAGTTCATGTCAGGTTTGACATACTGTCACAGTGACAAAGGTTCTTAGCTGTTAGTCCAATCATGAGAATGTTGTGAAATGTAAGTTGTGTTTGATTTTTCAGGAGGTGGGCAGTCATTTATTTACTAATGTGATCACCATAGAACTTGGTTATTGGATTTGGGTGTGGCATCACATCCAAATTGACTGCGACTTTATTATGGTCATGACCTTATTAATTAGGGGTTACTCAGAGTTCTCTGAGTTTTCTAGTTTGAAGTCTCACTTCAGGAGGTGTTTCAGGTACTTTAAAAGAAACTTTTATTTTATTTATGTTGCTATCTTGGGGGTATCCCAAGACCAACTGGAGCCCTGGAAGCATAGTTCTTATTGTTACTTTTATGGTTATCTGTCTAATTATGGTATTATTCACAGTCATCACTATGAAAAACGAAGTAACGGCTATCATGATACGTATCACTGGATCCATAAAAAGCCGAAAAAATAGGTATTTTGTTGTTTTTCATGAAAACGTGTTCTTTAGGCCTACAGTACATACAGAGTGAGGTCAGGAGTAGTACAACATAAATCTGATAGCTTTTTCTCTGTACTCTGTGGCAGAGCAAAATGACATGTATTTTAAATCTGCTGTGTGATTCAGCTATCACATATTTCGATATTTCTCATGTGTCAAATATGTTATACAGTGCTTGAGGAACGCTTTGTCATGGGCCATTTTGTTTTTTTCCCCACAGAAAATGCATCATTTATGAATGACTGCCTCACAGGCAACAATATGGAGCCACCATCTGTGACTCACATTCACGTTTTTTTCAAACGACAAACTGATATGAGGGCAAAAAAGTGCATTGGTATGGAAAATAAGCACCTTTTCCTTTGCCTGGTAACCTGTGGGTCAATTGGTCTGAAGAGACAGAAAACGCTGGTCACAATTTTTCCACATCCATCTTTATTTTTCTGATGAAGAGGCTGCATGACACTTTTGCTGGCCATATTTCAAAGACAATTAACTCTTTTTTTCCTAATGGTATTTGCTGAATGACTGCTGTTGCAGATAAAGGAGTGACTGTCTTAAACAAGGCCACAAACACAAGTTGCTTCAATTAGCAATGTAAAATGATGGATATGAACTCAACACAGATATCTGGGTCCTGTGCTGTCCTCATAATCTCCTCAGCCTCATCTGAGCCTCTTCTTTTTTTAATCATGCTGAAGTTTTTCTAGTCTGTCTTCCATATATCACTTAGTTTTCTTACTTTCCCATTTTGAAAGTCAGTTATCTCTTACCTATATGGCCATTTATGCAGTGTTATGTATTATTGTTTCTTTAAGAACGATCAGAAATTATTCCATTAGGATCCCTAGGGATTTCGGTAGTCCTTGTTAGCAGTTCTCTCGCAACCATCCTTTTAACAAGACAATGACACTTCATCATTCAAAAGCAGGGAAATATCAAATTCATTTTATGTTGCAAAATGAAACATTTAAATCTTGCTTGCATATATTCATCACTGACCTTATTTCAGGTATTTATTCAAACTGCTATTGTAAAATCCCAATCAGCCTTAGGAACTGTAGGCGCTAAAATGCTTCCACATTTTTGGACTCATTCTTTCACCACTCTGCAAACTATTGTCAGCTGTTGTCTTGTGTCAGCTAATATAGGACGTGTCCTTATGCTAGCAGTTTACTTATGGTGAAAATGTAAGTCAGAGACACTGGCTATGTAGTGACTACACCTTAATTTAAGTCGTTATCTTGTGGTAGTTTATGTAATCCAGTGACATAAGTGTCCCTAAATGCTTATGCTGGGCTTTAATGAAGGCGTTGCTATATAGTGACTAAAGCTTAAGTTAGCCATTGACTTATGGTAGCTAATGTAAGCAAGTGATGCTCCCTATATGAGCCAGTGAAGTTGTGCTAGGTACCTGTTAATTAAATATTAAAAATCAGCTTGACCTCTAGTCCTATGAGGTCAATCTCTTGCCATTTGCAGATAAAGTAAGGTATAATATTAATAACTGATCATCCTTCCTTTATATGACCCTCAAAACATTGTGCTCTTCTTCACATCTGGTCATGGCCAAGCGTTAAGTCTCTGTGCCAGGCAACATTTTACAGCCTGGAACTCAGGTCAAAGTGACTTAGTGGTCTGTTTATTTAAAGCACAATGTGATTCAAGAGGCATTTAGCATGGAATGAAAACTATGAGCAAAAGTTAAGAGCGTGTTTCCTGTCTAGAACTGGATTGAATTACACATCATATGATTTATTCTCAAGGCCAGAGAACATGTTGAGCATCAACACCTAAAAGGCATCAACAGGCTAATCAAGAGTGTTGAAGTGTGAGGCAGCGCAACACCACACTTAAGTGTCGTCAACAGATGCACTTATGGACGTAATTTACTTTGCATCACAAAGCAATCATGCTAAAAGGACAAACCACTAATAAGGCAGAAACACTACAAAGGCCTAAAAATAGAAACCACTGAGTGAATTCAACGGAGCTAAGACCGCTCATGTAGAGCTGTTCCTGTTGTGAGTCATAAGTGCTAGTTTTGTGTCTTGATGACGCGGGTGGATGCGTGGGAGACTCTGTGGGAGGGTGGGCGTGTGGGAGCAGCAGATGCAATGCTTGTGTTCCCCAGACCCTTGTCATCCACTCAGCTTCGGCTCCATTCAGCTGGTCGTTGCTACGACACCATTATGGGAGATGACACTTGGACTGAACACGTAGACAATTGTACAAAAGCTGTCTGTAAGTTCTTACATGTTCTGGGAGCTTTTCTATTTTTTAAAAAATCATGTAGTAATGATGATTTTCACATTAATACAGGTACATTTCATAAATCTTAGAGAACTGGGATAAGTTGACAGTAGCTGGCTCTTAGATTTACTTCGTCTGGCGTGGAAAATGGAGACAGAGTTCGTGAGAGGTTTTAAACACAAAAGTCTATGCACACAACCTCTGGTATTTCCCTTGGCATTTCCAAACTTGAGGGGCACTTAGTTTAGAAAAGTATGCAAACAACCATGCAAAAAAAAGAGTTGGATAACTAGCCTGACTAAAAAGGGCCAATCTCACTGTGTCTTATGTCTTCAGTTTAAAAATAAAAAAAGCAAAAGTCAATGTTTTACACGTTGAATTAAAAATATATCATACCCAAAACATTAATGTATTGTACCCAAAAAACTCAAGCCTCCAGGCGGGGTTCGGGACAATTTGGTCACTCCGTTTGGATAAAAAGCGCAAATATCTCACAAATGGGCACTCAAAGGTATTTCCTTCAAAGTTTGCAAAAATGTCCACACTGTCTAGGGAATGTGTCCAGGCCTCAGATTCAGCATTTAAATGTGAATTTCGAGAATAGCCTAAGTCAAAGTTTGTTTGACTTCTCATAAATTTCCAACTTCATAATCTCAAAAATGTGTTATTTATTCTTTAAACTTTAACCCTTTTTAAAGAAATTTAAGTTGCCATAGTAATTCCAGGGATAAATATTCTCCCCTTGTTAAGTTTTATCCAGCTGTAGATTAAATGAATCCTTCATTTCAGAGTGATGTCAACACATTTGTCAGACAGAAAAATCCAAATCAAAAAGCTTAACTGTTTATTTGTCAAATGTCTGTTTGGACTGCACCAGACATTTTTTCCTCTGTGTAGGGAAACCAAAAAGCAATCCATGGATCAAACTGCTCCCAGCAACCTAAGGAGACATTGACAAAGAGCTCTAGGACTCAGGGAGATGAAGAGCCATGTGGAGCAGTCAGTATGACGGATACTCTACCTGGTGGTGTCTTTTCTGCCTCACCACCACTTGTCAGGGAGCAGAAACTTGGCTGAAGCTCTTCACCCCATGTGGAGGCAATGGAGTTCAACAGACTTCACAGGTCCTGCTGAGGAGGCACTTTAACTGATGGGGCAAAGTTTGTGTCCTGAAAGGCACAAAGTTAATCTCAAATGTTGCAGAGTATGGACGAAATCAAACCAAAGCCATAGCACTCCTACTTTGTGCCCTTTAGTACATATACTTCCAATTCCTTAACATCTCTCGTATTGATTGATGGAAAATATTTAAAGGCAAACATCTGGGACCAAAGTGTACTTGGGGGAACATGGAAAATATGGGACCTTTAATGCCTGGAACAACTCCTGTGGGGTAGGTGTCAGACAAGGCTATTTACAGTGACTTACCAAAAGTAATGGCACACTGTTGTATCTGTTCAATTTACCCCACCTCCACTATTTTATTTAAATTTTTCATTGGGTATCACACCTGGTATGTTATCAAACCACCCCTGGTAAGGTTTCACATATGCGAAGATCCATTGATGCTAAAATGTGGTCAGAGAGTATACCAATGTCAGAAGAGGGATGTCAAGGAGTAAGGGTATGCCTCCCATTGTCAGCTCTGTAGAGTGGTGTAGGAACGAGTCCAAAAATCCAGGAGTTAGCATTTAGCACTTCCTGGTTCCCAACCTCTCGGAGTAAGTGGGATTTAGAATACCGTTTTCAGATAATGCCTGAAGTAAGGTTTGTGATGATCACACACACTTTAGATTTTTAATGTTTAATGGGAAATAATAAAATGTCATCTCATGTTACCTGCGTTTGAGTCTTAAAGCCTTGTTGTGTGTTTACGATGACGACTCCTAACTAACTTCTAACAGGCAAAACAACAGTGGCCAGGGACTCAAAGGCAAGCATTTCTTTTTTAATAATCAATTATTCCATACACTTTTGCCACAGCAATGAGGAACAACTTTATCAGGTCACTTGGTTATGAGAAAACTCTCAAACAAAAGGTCACAACAAGACGTTATACATTGGAAATATTGTAATTGCTTCAAAGTCAAAACCGCCATGTTGTAGTTTGACAGCAGCTTAATAGCATTTCCCTCTTGTCGATTAAATTTACACTTAAAACATCAAGAAAAGGAGGTTTGCTTGTTAAGATTACCACAAAGAACAGAACATGTAAGTTTCAATTTAATTTTTGCTACAGAGTTCATCATCAGTGGATCCTACACAGTGAAAAACCCTGTAGCCTTTAGTAGGCTTACAGTCGAGGGAACCAGTGTGATGCAAACTTCCACGTTGGCCCACAAAAATAAGTCATCCCTGAACCATTCTACTGCTGAATGACTTTCCAAACTCTCCTACCTTTTTTAGTCTAAGTTGTTTTGATGTTTACAAACATCCCTAGAACAAAACTTGTCTCCCTACATACTGTCACAGAAAGCCACAAACCAAGGACCAGCTATGTTCATTGGCTTTATACTCCATTGTTGTTTTGTTTGGATGTAGTGGCATTTTTGTGTGGCTGCACTATTTGCGAACTTAACATTGGAAGTCACAATAGTGGGGTGAAAGTGTACTGGGTTTGCTGGGCCTTAAGTCTCCTGATCAGTCAGAATATTTTGTTGTACAGGCTTAAAAGTCTCTTATTTTACTCAAACTCCCACTTTCACACATAACAGTAATAATAATAATAAATGTAGTTACCTGGACCAAAGAAGCTTCAGGGACCCTCCAGTGGCCACCTAGTCTTGATCCAGCTCCTGTAGTTCTCTCAAAGCTCATAGAGATGAAATAGTGTCAATGTCACTTTGTGCTAAAGGCCTGTATTTATAGTTTTAACAGAGCCTAATTTTGACACTGAGCCCTATTAATTGAGCTCTCTACAGACATCTCCCTGTATCTAAAATAGACAGGAAGTCCAACATGGAGGTGAGGAGGGACAAAGTAGGCCAAGGACTCTCACAGAAAATAGACTGTGGCTCACTAAGGGACTGGATCATCTTGGGAAAGAACTGGAAATGGGAAAGAATATGGGTTAACAATGAGCCTCTTGAGCCAACAACACAAAGAACCTACGTGTGGTATGATGGAGACACTCTTGCACACTCTCAAGTACGCAGTGCCCTTACATGAGGTCTTAACACCCAAAACAGAGTAGCATTTAGATTATATATTACACTCAGCTGATCATGCTAAACAAAAACAAAACTATTTTTAACTAATTAAATTTAAGAGGAAAGCACTGAAAAGGCCAAATCCATGCACATCATTTGTACAGTCTAGGCAGCATGTTACTCAACTGATCAGTAATTATGATACACTAAATATATATGAATAGCAGAGATCTCACAATGTGCTAAAACAGTGATGCTGTCAGAACAACAAACTTTTAGAAAAAAATCAAGGCTTTTCTAGAAAAATGTAAGATAGAAATTTCTACCAGGAAAATAAAATAAAATAGAACTGGGGATCATTTTAGAGGAGAAATTCCAAAACTTTCAGACAAAATTGCCCAAAGAATTTCTGTCTGAAGTCCAAAAAAGTTCCAATAAAACATACGAACACAATTTCAGACCAAAATCTTGGAAAGTGTCAGATAACAACTGAGGACAAAACTATAAGTTTAAAAATAATGAATTGGCCTGCCTGATCTGAACCCGAGTAGCGCTTTGTTATCGGGCTTCTGTGTTTGTCATATTTAGGACCTCCATTGCTGAAGCAGCCGCTGACAGCTGTGGGCTTACGGTCACTGGTGGCTGTCGTGGCAGCAACCTGAAGACTCACTAGTGGACACCAGTGATGAAGGAAGCTGTCAGGCTGAAGAAAGAGACCTTTCTAGCTTGAGTAGCCCAGGGATCTCCAGAATCAGCTGACAGGTACAGGTACCAGATGTTCTGGAAAACTGTTTGATAACTCAGGAAGGGGAGGCAGAGCTCTGCTCAGGTTGTTATCAGCAGGGGTGGGGAGCTGTTGACCTGACCTAGGGATACTGTTGGATGGTGGAAGGAAGGTTTTGAGGAGCTCCTGAACTTGACCAAAATGTCCTCTGATAAGGATGCAGAATCTGAGGATCACGGGGAGAACACGTTTATTTCCTTAGTGACTCATAAAAAGATCACTGAGGTAGTTAAAAAGCACCAGGGGTGGATGAGATTTGCCCTGAGATGCTGAAGCCAAACCAAGTCGGCTGCGTTCCCAGTGCGTGTTGGCCTCTACCAGGGTTGCCACTCGTCGCAGATACTGTTTGTGATTTTTCATGGACATGGTTCTCAAAGTGCAGTCAGGGGGAGGATGGTGTTCAGTTTGGAGACTACTGCTCCTTCACATTGAAAAGAGTCAGTTGAGGTGGTTCGTCTATCTAATTTAGGATACTTCTTGGTCACCTTGCTGTGGAGGTGTTTCAGGCATGCCCAACTTGGAGGAGACCCTGGGGCAGACCTAGAACCCGCTGGAAGGATTATATATCCCATCTGGCCTGGGAATGTCTAGGAATCCCCCAGGAGTAACTGGAAAATTGTGGCAGGTGGAAGATGGATGGATGGATGTGTAAAATAAAGGCAAAACAGAAACTGAAAACAAAAAGGCCTGGTAAAAATGTTCCATTGGTTTTTGTAAAGAAAATTCATTTGAACACATTTTGACAAAACAAAACAAAAATCCTGGCAAGCATTATCCATAAACTCAGACAAAAATTACTCTTATAGAAAAACTGCATCCAGAATTTCACCTTAAATTTCTTCGTAATTTTTTTAGAAAGTTTCCCAACACAGATTCTCAAAACATCAGGCCTAAATTATGCTTAATAACAAGAGCCACATTGTTGCTCCTGTTAAATGTGTCTTTTTTGGGGTTATTAGCATTGGTAAAAAGCTTGACATATTACTTTGTGCTCAATATCTTCTTTTGGACAGGTGTGAAAAAACAAACCAGGAAATGACATAATTACGGTTTCATTCATTTTCATCATTCTGGACACTTAATGGAGTCAAATCACTGATGTATTCAAGCAACTTGAACGTAGCACTGTAACAGCTGCTAAACTATCAGGAAATTATTAGTTGGTGTTTCTGTTTCACATGAATTTCCACAAACAGAGTGTAAAACAACTCTGCTCTCGCTGTTGGGTGGAACCTCAAATCACCGTTGCAAAGACAGGACACTAGCCAAACAATTTTGTAGCTTTGAAATTAGAAATAATGCTCCTTATCACACAAATTGTTCATTGATAAAGTCAGGATGGCATGTTAAAATTACTATTTTTTTTTCCAATCAACAGGCCAGAGATGCAAAATTTATGATCACAGAAGATTAAAATTTGTCAACCATTTTAAAGCAAGAAATCTGGTTGTCATGTTTCTCCTGCATATTCATTACCACAACAAATCACTCCTTAATCACACTGCCTGTTCTTACATAATGCAACATCCAGCTCAGTTTTCAATCTATTGACTCAGAATATCCATAAATATTTAATATATATTCACAAGTTAAGACAACCTGTGCAAATTTCCATGTTCTTAAACTGTAATTTCTGAACTTTATGTTTTTGAGGGTTTTATAGATGTTTACCTTCAACTAGTAGATCATGAACCTGTCAGTGTCTTTACAATTTTGTCTTTTGCCAGCTGTTACAATGAAGGGAGAACACAGAGTAAAAAAAAGCAGTTGCAGTTTATTTTATTACAAAAGTTTCTGATTATTTTAATAAAGGATAGTGTATACCATTGGAACATAATAGCACAAAACCAGATAATGCAAATATGCCTGACTGAAGCTCAGGACTGATTTTAATCTTTTGAATAATATATCATTCATGTTATATTATATTGTTTTCTCGGTTTTTATGACTCTTTGTGTTGAAGTCACTATAACAATGACGCGTGCTGTATTTTGCAGGCATAGGGAGACCTCTGCTGGACATGGAGAAGTACTCAGTGCTTCTATAGAGACACCAGCCACCAGGAACCACCAGACTGATTATACATTTTAGTTCGTTTGAATCAGTTTTAAAAAACCCACTAGGCCATTTAGTTTACCAGGAAACAAAATGCAGGGAACTTATTGGCATTTAACAAATTGACAAATACTCTTATATTTTATTCCACCTTTAATCAAACTCAAACACAGACAGTCTCTCATATTTAAATACAGATGATTTGAGGGTTTACATGCATAAACCATGAAAACATGTGCAATAGTGCCAGTGGGTAAAAATTCTGAGTCACTTTTAACCCACATAATTCAGTGCATTTGGTTAGTTCATAGCCACAGAACAAACGGCAACAAACCAAAGTAAAATCAAGTTTCAAAAACATTTTGATGATCTTCAACAACTCGCTTATATGTCTGCTTTATTAAAATAGATTTGTGACATTAAAGAACAGCATGCAAGATTTTTCTTTTACTAAATTTAACTACTATACCGTGTATCTGGCTCATCCCTGCAGAGTAGTTTGCAAAAAAAATAAAACAAAATTGGCTTTAATGATCTTACTCATTAAATTCAATGAAACATCTTGATCTAGTGAATTATTGCATCTGCAGTTAGATTTTTTTTCTACTGAAATCGGATGTAATTGGCAGTTTTGTTAAAAAAAATGAACATAGAAATAGTTAAGTGTAACTAAGAGGCGATTGGTGTCTGCATTTTATGTTTATCTTCTCTATGCATAGCTTTGGGTTCAGTTTCTTTGTTGAACAAATTCCAGTTCACCTGAAATGTTTCATCACTGAGCGTTAAAAGGCATGAATTTAAGGCGCACACTCCTGTTAGTATCAATCTGCCTGCAGGTTGAAGAAATCTGGGTCAGTTAAATTGCAGTCAACGGCAGAAAGTAGCAGCTTCAGTGCAGCTTTAAAATACCATCAAGCACTATCCCTGACCTAAACAGTTTAAAGCCTTTGAGAAAAAAAAACAGGTAACAGATTAAGAGTCCTTAGATTAAAAAGATTCAAAGAAGGATAAAAACACTGAAAATGATATTAACATTAAACTCAGATGTAGGCATACCCCTTTGTTTCCATCCTGACCATAAGTTTGTTGATCAGTGTGTCGTAGCTGCTCTCAGAGCAGACGATGCACTGATGGTTTAACTCTCATGATCTGCTGGATTTCACTGAGCTAATAAGACAGCCAGCAGCTCCGGGTAGTTTGGTGTGCCCCAGCCTGTGACAGGGTCCCACGAAGGTGCAGCACAGAAACCTTGTCCCTGAACCTGCTCGTCCAGACAGCTCAGGTGGCAGCCTTCAGTGACCTGAAGATGAAGAACATAACATTTAGGAGCCTGTCATGAATTCTCATATGTCCAAGAGCTTTCCATCATCGTCACTGGCCTCTTGTCAGCTTTAGCATCAAGTTTAAGATTTTAACCCTGACCCCTATTTTGGGTCACTGACACAAAAATGACATGCCCATAAATAATAAAGTATTTCTCTCCTTGTGTAAGGTCTATTGGATAATGAATGCATCATAATGAAGGGGACACCTAAGAGATTTGTTCAGATGTGTAAGTATAGATATTAATATAAGTGACTGAGTAAGTGTAAATGAACATGGTAAACATCAGAAATAAAAGATTTTATTTCTCCCTTAAGAATATAGTGTATGATGCACATGTTGCTTTAAACCTTGAGCAGTAAAAACAATTATCTGAACATGAGAATTGCTGGGTACAATATTGATATACTGCATCAAAATTATGTGCTTTTTGGAAAACTCTATGGTTCGATGTTTCAGGGTGCTTTGAGACATTAGGTTCTTCAGGGGTCACTCTCCCACACTTTCATCGACCCTCTTCCAGATTATAATTAAAGATACTTGGCCCCAATTTGAACCATCCCTCTTCATTTCTTTAAGTTAACTTTTAGATGATTGAGTCAATAACAAATGTAACTGACTTTCACATGGAAAAGATAGTTTATTATTTAATCTCTAGTTTAAATTCTGAGATTGACTGAACAAAATGATTTGGTATGTAGGTAACTCTCAGATATGTTGACTTACATCAAACAGACCCTGTCCTTTAAGTTTGTAGAGGAGGGGGTTGAGGAAGCCGAGAGGAGGCAGATCCTTAAGCAGCCGATGGTCATTGATGAGAGACAGCACGCCTCCAAACACAGGGGTTGATGCCTGGAGGGGGGATCAATCCACAAAAAAAATGACAACAGAGCAATAATATCAAAAAGGTGATTGCTGTTTATAAATCCTGTTAAGCTCTTTTGACAGTCAAAATAGGATCAGTCATTACAATTAACTTTTGTTTTACAACCAGAGCAGTCCCTGCTGTCACTACGCTGATAATTATATGTTGCGAAAATATAGCAGATAGGGATGGCAACTTTCATTAATTTACCCTCAAATCGTATTTAATAGAGGATAATTTAACTGAAAAATGTTATATAACACATAGTGAATATTTTGAACATGAATTATAGATTTATTTATTTGTGTGCATTTTTTTAAAAATAATTTTAAATCCCACATTTTACATATACACAGTCCTCATGTGACCTCAATGGTATGAAGTATTCGATATTTAGTGATGTTTTTGACCAAATCCACAATTATCTGAGGGCACAGCTAAGAGCTCATCCCTTTAAAAAGCCATTACCCACTGTCCTAATGACAAACTTTGAATGTTCAATCAAAGATGGGACTCTTCCTTTAACTGAACTGAAAATCCAGAATGCATAGACTTAGCCAAGAGGCCTCTATAGACTTGTCTGGACTCACAGTCCTTAAGATGAACAAACACAGGTCATACTGCACCCTAATCCAAGGGAAATGCTGTAAAATAACTGCCTTAATTTTTAGACAATTTCTTATTTTTAAAGCCTCCTTTTTAACTTTGTTCATTTATTATTTTTTTTCAATAATTATAATTTTTTACATTGTTGAAACAATTTTGGACCTTTTTCTGTCTGTTACTTTGTTCTTCTCTCTTCTTATTTTGTATTGTGTTCTTTTAACTTAATGCCATGTTGGAGATTTTGGTGTGGATTTTGTCTTTGTTCAGAATAAAGACAATTAATTTAACAATTTCATGCATGTATTTGTAAGGTTAAAAATAATAAAGATATATTTTATACTTATAAAGAATTTCACTTTTTAAACTTAAGTTTTCCAGGATGTTACACCAGAGCTTCAAAATTCAAGCAGAGTCAGATGCTAACTAAGCTAAGACCAGCTTAGCTTATTAAGCCTATGATTTTTCCATTTAAACCCTTTTGGCTGCTGGTTATTCAGAATAAAAGACCAGTGTACTCCATCAAAGACAAAGCTAATTAAAGTCTAGTTAGAAAAGTTAAGGCCCAAGGGTAAAACAAAAATGAATAATTCACACAAGATAATTTTTAATTCGAGTACATCTTTCTTACTTTTTGTGCACAGCTGGTTTGTTTTTATCTTAGAATAAAATTGTATAACCTTATCTACATGTTCTGATGGTTGTTCTTAATTCATCAAAAATTATAAGCAGGTTTAAAATCTTTTACCGAAGTCCCTGACACCCAGGGGATGGGCACTCTATTGGAGACGACCCAGTAGTTGTCAGACAGGGCAGCTATGTCGGGGTAGGCCCTGCCGCTGGTGTTATAATACGCCTGAGGAGGGAGCTTCGCTGTTACACTCTTCAGATATGCCTCCACCGCGCTGGTCTGTGGAAAAATGAAAACAAAGCATAAGTAAAACCGTATTTTTAAGTATTTAAAGGCAGGGATGACCCAAATCTGTCACCTGGTACTCGGGCATCTCAAAGACGTTGCTGAAGCCTCCTCCGCTGATGTAATCTGTCACTTCATACGTGACCTTAAAAGGGTTTTTGAATGAGGTTCCTCCCACTGTGGTGACATAGGGGCTGAGAACATAGGACAGGGAATAGAGGCCCGTGTGTTTTTAAACTTTTGAGATTTTCAAATGTTTGACTTACACAATTTTGGCCTGTGGCACTGGATTAAGCTTTACAAAACAGTCAACAAGCTTTAATCGATTTTATGTTTTACCTTGAAGCAGGAAAACTTGGCCTGAAGGCGTTTTGACCCCCACCTACATGTTTGCAGCCTGCACCGCTGTCACCTGAAGATGAAAA
Organism: Cetoscarus ocellatus; assembly: GCA_037902135.1. NCBI lineage: Eukaryota > Metazoa > Chordata > Actinopteri > Labriformes > Labridae > Cetoscarus > Cetoscarus ocellatus. The sequence goes on from JBAMNC010000815.1 coordinate 710,691, forward strand.
AAGGTCAAAGAACAATCAAATGCTAATATGAAAGAAATAAATTACCATGAGGCTGACCTCATAGCAAAAAATGTAAGTGATAACGATCCTGTCCTGTTATCCACAATTCTGCTCAAAGGTCTTCCTGAATGTGCACATTTGTTGAAATTGCACTTAAGAATGACAAGTGCACAAGATGGCAGAACGTATCTGAGCAGAAATGGGACAATTTTGCAAAGATCACTATTTGCGTCATTTCTGTTTGCGCAGAAGAGATGATCTTCAGAGAAAAAAAAAACAAAAAACAAAATGGAGCCCAATGAGGGCCATGATAAAAGCTCTATTAACATCTCTGCTGTTTAAATTGCTCAGAAATCACTAAAGTTTATCATCGGGAAAATAATTTTTTAACTTCTTTTCACACTGCCGCAGGCTCAGCCCCGTGATTTCACTGAAAGTCACGTGGTCCATTAGATAAGTTTAGTCATAAGTAGAAGTATAAGTCATGAATCATGAACATTTCTTCATTCTAGCCCTTGCAAGTAGCTGCTCATCTCTGCCCTGTACCTTATTGAATCCCACACTCACTGGTCTGCAATATGTGGAAATAAGAGCAAAAGAAAGTGAAATTTGTCATATTATATGTCGTCTGTCAGTGCGGGATAGTTTCATTTCAGCCCATAATTTGATACATATCTATGTCCCCACTTGAATTTCTTGTTATTGAACTGTCCTCTGACATTAAAGAAGAAACTTTTCCTTCATCATGTTTCTTTTCTCCTTTATTCAGATTTCATCAGTTAGATCTCCAGGGTAACAACGGGTCTGCTCTCCTCCAATGGTCCCAGGTGGTATCTAGCTGCTAGAAACCCTTCAACACTTGAGAGGAATTCTGGGTGAAAGCTTTGAGTGACGTGTGGTCTGATGCACGCTCATGCGATGGGCACAAGAGGGCGCCCATGCACAACAACACTCGAGAATTGGGACACCCCATGGTCTTGCTCCTTGAGCAGGAGCGCAGTTTTCATGTGAACACAGGCAGAAGTGTGGATAAGGGGGCAGAAGTGTGGATAAGGGGACAGGGCCAAGTGTTCTGAGCAATAGAAAAACTGAAGTAGCTCTTGAAACACTTTTTGACTCATTGACAACAGCAGCAGTTTATAGATGTAAGCATTTCCTCAAAGCAGGAGATTCTCCATCTTTGCATGCTGTCACACAGGCACACACAAAGTAGAACCAAAACAGAGAAAACACAATGCAGGGAAGCTAGTCATGTGCAAAAAAGAAAAAAACTGTAATTCATGAGAGCGTATTGAGTGTGTATGCGGTATCAAACGGATTAATGTTATATTAAGAATTATTACATTCCTGATTCACATTTCAAAGGAGAAAAAACAATAACTCTAAACAGAGAAAATGTAAATGAGAAGAGATGTACTTAAAATGAAATTATTATGATGCATGAATTTAAAAAGCAAACATGTTTAAATAATAGAGGTCCTTGTAAGGCTTTGAAAACTAACAATGAATTGCACATTATAGCATAAAAGCATTTTTACATACGACTTCTTGAAGTACTTCCTACTTTCACCTACTCTGACCAAATTAAGCAACTTTTCCCCTTTATTCTGCAATGTCATTATGCTTACAATGGGAGCTCTAAAATCACCGCTCAGTTCTGCATTTGTTGAGGTTTTTTTTTTTTGGTCAGTAGAAACAGGAACTTGTTATTTACTAGCCTGACTATACTGGATTACTGGACAAAAGAGGACTTAGTAGAGCACATCACAAGGCAAATGAGACTTTTAGCCTGTAGTGGACATCTCTGTTTATAGAACTGTAACAAAGCGCATTCAGTTGAGCTTTTGCATTTTTACTGACCAGATGCAAAGAGCAGGGAGATTCCTCTGACGCCTGCCTTCATAAACTCGGTGTTGATGCGCATCATGTACGCAGAAGACAGGCTGTCTTCATCATCTCCATAGCTGATAGTGTGAACCCAGGGCAAGTCGGTCATGTTGCTAAGCAGAACCATCCACTGCAGGAAAGGCTCCTGGGACTCATGGCGACCTGAGAGAAGATAAGATAAAGTCACAGGGTGATTTTATAAGAGTTTATTTTTTTTAATTGGCACTTGAACAGCTAACACTGCCCGAATGTTATTGTGATCTCTTGAATTAGCCTTACATGTAGGACATCTAAAATCTTAGATATTCAGTCATCTTTGTATTCCAAAGCTCAATCACGGCTGCAGGCTCAGTGTCTCATACAGACCTGGATTGGTGAAGAACCATGTGGAGATGTTTGCCCCTGTGCTCATGATGTACTCAATATCCAAACTGGCCTCCAGACCGGCCTTTCCTCCTCCCTGAGTGCCAATGACTCGGTCCACCTGAGACTGATGTGGGAAGCTGCGGCAGTACATGCTCATGAACTCAGACAGGTCTGCAGGGCTGTAGTACTGCTCCAGGAACTAATGAATAAAAACAGCTAGCTAGAGTGAAATGAGCAGAACCAGCTACAGAGCAGCCAGACAAACATATTAAAATTATTGATGTATTGGTATGGTAAGAGGGTGTTTTATAGACAAGGCATTTTCTATTAAAACTTAATTGTGGATCATGTAATGCAGAATTAATCACTTGGGTGGTTTACAAAAGAATGTCATCATGTACTTTGCAAAGCACTACACATTCACACACTGTTAATCACAACCCTCCTGAAAAAAGACGTCTAAAGCTTGATTGTGCCCGACAGGGTTGAGTTTAAGATGCATTATTACAAGAAAAAATCCAGCCACACCAAAAACAATGGCTTGAAGTTGCATGAGATAATATAAGTCATGTCATTTGTGACATTGTTGACATGGAAAACCCGTGCAGGCCTAACTTTTTCACACATATAATAAAGAACTGGGTTATTTTGATTAAACGTTCTCTGACATGGCCTTACCTGAGCCACAGCCTGACTGTTGTTCTTAGCTTTTCCCACATCAGCTGCTGTCAGGTTGTAGCGGGCCCTTAAGACTGAAGGAGTCACTCCAAAGTGCAGTCCAGCCTTTGGCTTCCTCAGCATCATTCCTTTAGTGAGGTCCTGCTCTTTGGGAGGCAGTCGATGAAGCCCTCCAACTGTGATAGCCAACATATAAATAAGCTGCCTATGCAGTCAAGTATGTGTGGATTGTTTTTAAATACAAGCAGGAATAACAAAGAAAAACATTTAAACGCAATAGGATTAGTTCTTACCAAAGTCCAGGTGCTGGTGGACATCTCCGTGAACAGAATATGGGGCTGATGACCTCACTACAGTCTGGCTGCCTCGGTTGTAACGGTGGAACTTGGTACCTGAGAGAAGTGTCTCTGCAACTCTTAATGCACAAAGAGACAAAAACAACCAAAGCTTGAGAGTCTATAAATAAACTGGTGGAAAACAAAGGACAAGAATTTAGAAAAAAAGGTCTTGCATGCAAAAATGATTCAACTCCTGGTAGAGGTTCAAATCTCAGCTTATTCCTTGCAAAAAGCTGGTTGAGCTGGTCTTGAGTCATGATTTTCAGAAATGTTGCATATATTAATAACAGCAACAAATCACACAGTGGAGATGTTTGGGGTTGGGTTCCTGAAGGTGCTGCAGCTCCCTCTAAAACCAGGTCAAATTAAGACCAGCTCTAGAAACACTTACAGCCTATGTAAACCTGGGTTTATGAGGTAGGTGAATGTGGACCACCAGTGCGAGTGCTTAATTTTTAGTCAATTTATCTAAGTCTGTGTCTTGTTTTTGAGACATTCTGCTGAGAAACCGAACTTACAGCAGCTCAGATTCTCCTTTGCCCACATATTCAATTGTGTTGACATTTTAATCCTGTCAAACATAGCAACAAATCTAGATTTGAAGTTTTTGAGTATTTTTCCTTAAACTCCAGGACAACTTCCAATAATATGGCGAATCCACTGCATACGCCGCCCCCAGAGGGTAAAAAGGCGAAAACTTTTTGGGGCCCAGCCTTTTGGATGTCCTTCCATGATTCGAACAATCATAACCAAGTTATACCTTTGACCTAAATACTCAACATGACCCAACACAGCAACAATATGTAACTTTCCACATTAATGTATGAGTTTTACTGACAATCTAAGTGTCTTTAAATAAAGGAAAATGGTGTTAATCCCATTTCCACAGAATGCAGCAGATGCCTGCTTTCAGCACAGTGAGATTTTGGTAGCAGTTCAGAGAGTACGGCTGTATGGCACAGGTTCACAAACCAAACCTTGGTCAAAAAGAAGCCAGTGAGCCCATCTTAATACTGTTAGATACAACAGCTGAGGCTAAGAGACAAAAGAGTATTTTGATAGGTGAAGCTAAAAAAGAGATGAAAAGCAAGAATCTAACAACAGATTATTCTCAGAGCAGATTGTGACGTAACATTTACCTGTATTGTTATCAGTCTCATTGTGCTCTCATGTTAAGCAGAGTCTCAAATAGGTTTAATTCAATGTTACATTTGTTGTTAACCTAAAAGGAGGTGGCTCCCAGTGCCCCAATTTGAATTCCTGCATCTTTCTGCTTTAAAATTACCATCAGTACATACATTTATGTGGTTAGTTTATCAAAATGTAGCCTTTCATATTCAAACTCACTTTTCTCAAAATATTTGGTCGTTTTCTAACTTATGCAGAAGTTATTTGAGCTTAAATGTCACACATATACAAAATACGCTTTATAATGGTTCTTCACAGGGAAATATGTCCTGACAAAAATCCCCTCTCCCCTCCCTCTGTTGCTTGCTCTCCAACAGGCTGTTTGAAATGTCTCCCTAAAGTCATAAGAGGGTACACTACTTTCCCCAGATGGTTGACACCTGAGCAGGGTTTGTTCAGCCAAACAGGTGACTCCAGAGGCTGAACATGTCTGGACATGTCTGTGCTGCCACAGTAAAAATTAGAGCACAGCCAAAGCCAGATTCACCTTCTGAGAGGGAAGTGATCAGACACAGCTTTAAGGGTATATAGACAAGCCAAAAACCATGATCCATGTACATTGTTAGGTAATGAAATCAAAAAATATGTTCTGGGAAATCTAGAACCAATGTCAACTTGTTGAGAGGGGTAAAAATGTGGCCTATCATTGTTGGGGCTCTAATGTGCGTCTGTGTTTAACTTTAACAGGACCTGTAAAAAAGCCAGGACAGCAGAAAATACAATGGAAGGACAAGAAAGTGCTAATAAGGGCAATTGATCCTGACTGCAACCATTGAACAAACTTCAGAAACAGTTTAAAACCAAGCCAAGAAGGTAAATATCAGCCACGCTACTACTGCTACTGTTACAACATTAACAGGCTAGTCCTGCTAAATCTTTTTAAGAGCAGATTAAAGGCATTGGAGGACGATGAAGCGGGCTGTAGATGCTTTGACTGATAATTTAATGCTCTGTGACTCTGAATTGATTAGCTGATATGTATGTAGCTGTGTTTGTATTTGTTTCATGTTTGTATCTTTGTAATTGTGCTGCTGCCCGTTTTGGCCAGGACACTCTTACAAATGACATTTTTTATCTCAATGGAGGTTCTTCTGGTTACAATATAGTTTAAAATAAAAGAAAGAAGAGAAATCATGGCTGTCCTATACAGGCTTTTTCAGGGACAAGGGCTTTTCTTTGGGCCTGCCCACTGCACAAATTTATGTTATGGAGACATGCTACCAAGCTCCACTACTTGTTTGTCTTAAATGACCAAGTCTTTCCAATAAGACCTGCGCTTCTTGTATAATATTAACAAATGTATAATCTGGACATAAGTAGGGGTAAATGCTTTTCAAAAATGTCCTTTCTTGGGCTTTATTTGAACTCTGAACTCCAACTAATAAGCTGCATGAGTGTGGTTGTGAAACTGTTATCAGTACAGTAATACTGTTATCAGAGTAATTGGGACAGTGTGTTTTTTTATTTAAGCTTAAAAAAGTTTGACCTAGATTCACAGATTTCAAAAGCCAGTAGCTGGAAGTTGATTTGATTTTAACCACAGAACAGGCACAGTCTCATGAGATAAGAGCACTGCATCTACATGATTCACAAAGTGGAAGCGGAGACAAAAAAGTACTTTTTGACTTAACTGTGTCAAATGCAAGAAGAATATCTGTTGAGTAAGCAGTATGTAGCTTTAAAGAAGATCTGCTTACTCTGCAGGCATGGTGCACTGTAAGAAGTCCTGAGTCTGAACAGTGAGGCAGTTTGTAACCCCATGACTCTGCAGCCACCGACGCACCACCTTCTGGGTCAGATCAGAGGGACGCACAAGGGAGGAGACTTCTTCTAGGGTGAGGTGTTTACCTGAAGACAAAAATACAGCCTTATCACTGCTGACATTGTTTTTAAATCTTCTGATTCAAAGCAGGTAGGTTCACAATCTTGTGATATGATTCATAAGAGGAAGTGTTAGAAGCACATGATTTTTGTTTTCCAATCATACTTATTGTTACTTTATGAAGACCAGCAAAAACCAGACCAAGACCTACCATATTGAGCTGAGTCAGGGTCTGACACCCGTCTGAGTGTTTCCTTCAGCAGGTCAATGTTTTGCTGCTTAAGGGCGAAGGTGAGCTCCAGCTCCTCTGAGGGCTTGACTCGGCCAATGTGAGTCCAGTCTTCTGGTATCCTGAAGATTTGGGATCTATTGTTTAAAGAGTCTAAACATTGAACCAATACACATGACTCTAAGCAGCCCTTCTTCATAACTTTAAATGATTGGGTTATTGTGATTGTTATGGTAAATAAGTATATTAGAAATTACTGTAGTTTGATTAAATTAGACAGGGCCTGCTCAGTACATTGACAATTTATAACAGTATATAATTTGCACTTTCACAATAAGCTAACTGCAGAATTCTGAATTTAACACAATAAAAAAGAAAAGATCTTTCATGCAAACAAGCAATCTCGCTCAGCATGCCAGCATTTTACATGACACTGATTCATCTAGTTAGTTTATCGCACTCATAGTATTATCACAACATTGAAAAATAACAGTGGACTGCACTGCACATGTGTCCCCGATGGTGCAGGTCTAATGTACAACAAAGCAAATATAAAAATATTTTTTAAGATTACCCGTCCTTTGCCCATATTTAAATCTCAAGAAAATGTCTTTGAGTATTTGGGAAACATCTTGTATTTTTGTATTTTTTCATGAAGAAATATCAGGGTTCCTTTGCAATTTCTGAAAATAAAGTCAAGACTTTTTAATGCCCCGACTGAGATCTGCCTGGGTAGTATATATATATATATATATATATATATATATATATATATATGTGTATATATATATATATATATATACATGTTTTTTTCTTCTCATTAACAAAACAAAATGCAGCTAAAACAAGATTGTTATTTCACCAAAATGAAATCAGCCAGGCGCTTGATATTATTTTATTAATAAGTTACTAAGTCACATTTTTCTCCCAAGAAGAGGAATGAGAAACAAATATAAGAGATCTCATTTTGTCAGAAAACTTTTTATGGTCTACTGTAAAGGCCTCAGTTTGGTGCCACTACTTGATTTTTATGTGTTTTCTGAACTTACATTTCTTAATATAGATTTGATTGAGACAATCTCCAATCAAAGTACCAGAACACTAAGATACCCCTCAGAAGTACACAGGAATATAACCTAGAATTAAAGTTTTTGCAATATCTCTTTTTTCCAATAACATTAAACCTTAACTAGAATAAACCCTTACTGTCCTGAAACCAAAGTAAGATATCCAAAAATAAATAAGTTGATTAACTAGACTATGCTCAACAAAAAAGGATCAGAAAAAGCTCCAAATTAGCCACTTTGAAGGGAAACCGTTCTATGAAATTCACTCTATGAGCCAAAAGACTTTGCTGTCCGATGTTTTAAAATGGAATTAAACTTAAAAAGAAATGAACACAGTTAAATAAATGACAATGAAATGACGATTTAAACTGCATTTGCTCACAGGACATCTTGGTCATATTCAAGATATCCACTCCAAACCAACGAGCTGAATACCAGGGAGAGGAAGAAGGTCAGCCTGGTGGAAGAACAAACAAATATAAAGAAAAGATACCTGAGATGATCTGTCCTCACAAACACAGGTCCTAAAAATCACACATGTAGATTTACTCAAACACTTCCTCCCATCAGTAAATCAAACCATGGTTATTACACATGATTTCGGAGTGACTTAGCTTAACACATGGACAAATTACACGCATTTCTTAACGCACTTTCATACAAAGGCAGTCTGCTCACCGTACTTTGTAGACAAATACTCACTTTGTTTACAATGGTCATAACTTCATATCAGCTTATGGGCTGCTATGCTAACTGACAGCTATCTAGGTCATAACGACCATTAAGGAACAAAACAACACAAAGAACATTCACGTAACAATTAACTGGGTCAACACTACTCAATATCTATCTGTCTTACTTACTAGCTTAAACGCTGCTATAAACAACAACGAGGAACGACTTACAGGGTTTTCATGGTGTCCTCTGCTCGTACAGTGGACTGAACTAAACTCTGCTGTCTGGGGGGACAGACTCATATAGAAGCCGAGGTCACGTGACATCATTTCACGTGACTGTTTTTTTCAAACGTCTTTTAACTCCTTACGTTCAACGTCTGTTACTGTGTTATTTTCTATTAACACTAAACGCACATAGGTCCCGTAAGTAAACGCAGTGCCATGGAAATTGTTTATTTTACCATAATTTTTTTACAAGAAAAATTCTGCTTCAAATACTTTCACCAACTCCATTCCTCTTAATAGATTTTTTTCACTTCAAACTGAAGTTGATGTACCTTATATCACTATTTTAATCGATGGTGATTGAAAAAAATATATAGATCTTTTTTCATTTTCAGAATATCAGGAACTTTAATTTTTTTTTAATCATTTGATTTGATTTAATCTGTTTATTTTCTGCATTAACTGTCCGGGACATGTCAAATAGACGTTTTGTTTTGTTTAATTATTTTTATTATCATTATTATTCTGTTTGTTTGCTTTTGCTTTGTCAGGCTATGGTCAGAATTAACAAAAAAGCCCACTGGGTCTCAAAAGTGAACTTTTTTTTTTTTTTTTTTTGCTGTGTCAGGATAAAGACAAAATTTACACAAAGCCTAAAGGGATATCTATCTATCCATCTATCTATCTATCTAAATAGTAATATTCAGGCATCTTTGGTATCTTTTGCTGTACCAAAGAGCATGTTAAAACATTTAGGTATTTAGAAAAAAAGGCTATAAAGAAAGAAAAAAAAGTATTATCTGTAAAAGGTTTGAATATTTTACATGGTTAAACGAGTAGAAAATTATGGGGACTGATTAAACAACATAAAAAGACATATATATTGTTGTTATTGTTAATGCTTCAAATGCCAGAAAGTTCTACATGGTGATTCACCATTTGTTCTCTAATATCAGCTGTAGAGTGTTATTCCACTGTTTAAAGCTTTTTTTTTTAACTCGACTTAAATGATTATAAATGGTCCATCAGAATGTGTATATTGTCATACTTAGACTATTTATTGTTATATACATATATATATATATTTTTTTTTTACTTTTTCTACCCGGTGTGTCTGGTTCACCTCTAATTTTCCTGAATTGCCATTTTTTGTCTATCTTGTAGATTGCCAAAATAGCCACTAGATGGTAGTATTTCCCCAGTAGGGTAACGACAGGTGCGCCGTCACAGCACCTTCACGTTACAGAGTGATGCATCATGGTAGTCTGAGTACCGTCACTAAATACCGAACTACAAGTTTAACCATGTGACGAAGCAAGCCAACAGTGACAGGTTGAGAGTCGGTGCTGCTGTGTTTTTAGTTTGTGACAAGTTATGCGGAACTCCTGAGCATGTTGTGGCTTCCTTCTCAGAAACTTCTTGAAACAGGTTCACACACAGAGACGTTGCAGCGTTTAGTTTCAGGGGCTGACAGGCGGACGTTCGCGGTTGAATGAAATGCAGGATGATTGCTCTTGACATGGAGAGGTGATAACTAATCAGAAGACAAAGATTCAATGTATGTATGTTGTTTTTATAATTACAAGGTGGGCGTGAATGCTTCATGACGCTTTATATTTGTGCATGTTTTTGCTTTCTTAATGATTTTAACCTCGCGCGAAGCTGAACGTTGATGAGCTTAATCAAAATGAAGTTTAACGGGTACCTGAAGCTGCGGATAGGGGAGGCGGTGGACCTGAAACCGACCACCTTCTCCCTCCGCCACTCTGTCATCTTCAACAAAGCCCCTCCGGCTCTGGACCCTTACATTGTCGTGAAAGTGGACGAGTATAAGTTCGGACAGACGCACACCAAACAGAAAACCAACACGCCGACCTACAACGAGGAGTTCTGCCTGAACGTGACGGACGGCAGACAGATCGAGCTGGCTGTTTTCCACGACACTCCGATCGGATATGATGACTTTGTGGCCAACTGCATCATTCTGTTTGAGGACCTGCTTAAGACCTCCAACACTGGGGAGACTTTTGAGGGATGGGTGAGTAAGAAAGTAAAAACTTTTGAATAGTAAAATGTAAACTATTAACAAAGATGAATTAGGGGAGACAGGGGTTGGTTGTCACATAGGTTAATGGTCGTGCTGCTTATTATGGTAAAACCGTAGGGCATTTTTTTAAAATATGAAAAATATTTTTTTCATATGGTACTTGCTATGGCTTGATGTCATGGACATTTCTGTCTTGAAGTATTGTGGAATAATGTACCATGTTGAGGTGAGAGTAGTTGTTATTGTCTGGATAACTTTCCAGTTGAATGTTATTTTTGTGTTGATACTTTGGGAGATCTGTCGTTTCAAAGTTGAAAATATACCATAAAGTATGAGGCAGTAGAGGTCCATGTCCTGCAAAATCAATTTTTTTTGCTTTAAGTGCCGTTACAAAACCTAATTCCAATGAAGTTGGGACATTGTGTAGCACATAAAAACAGGAGACAGAAAATGATTTGCAAATCTTTTTTGACAAGTAATGTAATATCAGTTTTTTGACAACTGATAAGATTTTTAGTTTTTTTTGTAAATATTTCCTTATTTTGAGTTTGATGCCTGCAATGTGTTCCAAAAAAGTTGGAATTGGGAACTGCAGACAGTAATTGTTGAAACTATGCATGTGAAATTCTTTCTATTCTTGCTTGATGTTTGTGCAACTCATTTGTTGAGCTCATGCTCAATAGTCTGGGGTCTCCATTGTCATATTTTGCACCTCATAATGCACCACATTTTCAGGAGGAGACACATCTGTCTAGTACCCACACTCCTTTACTACGAAGCCATGCTGTTGTAACGCGTGCAGAATTTGGCTTGACATTGTCTTTCTGAAATATGCAAGGATGTCCCGGAAAAAGTTGTTGCTTGGATGGCAGCACATTTCAGAATTAATGGTGCCTTGACAAATGGGCAAGTTACCCATGACATGGGCACTAACACACCCCTTTACCATCAGAGATGCTGTCTTCTGAACTGTGTGCTGATAACAGTCTGGATGGTCCCTTTCCTCATAAGCCCCGAGGACACAACATCCATGATTTCCAAATACAACTTGAAATGTGGACTTTTCAGATCACAGCACACTTTTCCACTTTGTGTAAGTTCATCTCAGATGAGCTCGAGCTCAGAGAAGCCAGTGCTGTTTCTTGGTGTTGTTGATATATGGCTTTTGCTTTGCATGGTAGAGTTTTAACTTACACTTGTAGAGGTAATGAAGAACTGTGTTAATTGACTATGGTTTACCGAAATGTTTCTGAGTCCACGTGGTAGTATCCTTAACAAAATGCAGGTCACTGGCATTCAATGTTGGCTATCAGCCTTCTGCTATGTGCAGAGATTCCTTCAAATTCTCTGAATCTTTTGACAATATTGATTTAAATTAACTTTAAATCATGAAATCCTTACCCTCCTTGCAATTGTGTATTAAAAAAACTTAATTGTGCATAAGCTCTTGGAGAATTTTCTCACACAGTTGTTTACAAAGTGTTGAACCTCGCCCCGTCCTTGCTGATGAGCGACTGAGCCTTTTGGGGATGCTTCTTTTATACCCAATCATGACAGTCACTCACCTGTTTACACTTAACCTGTTCACCTGTGGAATGTTCCAAACAGGCATTTTCTGAGTGTTCTTCAACTTTTGGTGCCCTGACCAGAGGAAAGCAGGACATTTCTGTAAATTAAGGAGTTTATTGAGCTTGATTTGAGTACTGTAAGATCAGAGCATAGCACCAACATATATGACAGTGAGAGACAATAGCCATAGTTCAAAGTCATTGTTTGTATTGTAGTGATACAAATACACAACTAATATGCAATTAATTTCAAGAATGAGTTACATCTTATTTCTACACCGTGTCTGCAATTCTTTGCCCCCCTTGAAAAGAGGACACTATGTGTGTCACCAATTTTAAAGTCTCTGCATTGGCTACCTGTATCTTTTAGAATAGATTTTACGGTTCTTTTATTGGTTTTTCAATCTCTTAATGGACTTGCTCCTTCCTATTTATCTGATTTGCTCTTACCATATGAGCCCAGAAGAGCCCTCAGGTCTTCAGGTAGTGGTCTTCTAACTGTTCCCAAATATTAAACATACAGTGAAGCATCACTTCAATATTATGGCCCCCGTCTGTGGAACAGTCTACCTGAGGACCTGAGAGCAGCACCGACCGTTCATATTTTTTAGTCTAGCTTTTAGCTGAATTTTGTTTTACTCTCTTAGTCTGCATTTTATGTGTTTTACTCCATTTTAGTTTAAGATTTACTATCTTATGTTTTAACACTTTTAATTTATTTCTCTTTACTGTTTGGTTTTCAAACAGTTTTATTACCTTTATTATATCTTATCATGGTTTTATCACTTTAGTTTTAGCTCCTGTGTTTCCTCATTTTAATTCTAGATAGCGTTTCCTCAGTCCTCTGTGGCTGTTGAATTGTCCTGACTTAGTGTCCCTGTGTGTGTGTGCTTGGGTGCATGTGTGTGTGTGTGTGTGGCTGTCTGTGTTTAATGTGGGCTGGGGGGACGGGTGAGGTTTTGTATTTTAATTTGTATCCCCTGACTCTTATCTGCTTGTGTACTTGAATGTTCAACACTTTGTGCTACATTTTATGTTTGAGAGTGCTTTAGAAATTAAGTTTGATTGATTGATTGATTGATATGTTGTAAATTGTATGGAATAAAATTAAAAGCTATGTGGCAATAGCTTCAACAAAAAAGTCGGGAAAATGATCAGAAACAGTGAAAATGCATCTTCAAACAGTGGCACACAGTCTTTTTTCCTCCATGGACCTGAACCCCAGATTGGGAGCCAGTGCTTAAAAGCTTTAAGCATTTTTTTTTTTTATCATATGTGTCTCTTCAGTTAGTTTCTTGTTAAAGAATCCATTAGCAGAAAAGCAATTGTAAACAGTCTAAATGTATCTCCCTCATTTGTTTTTAAGAATGCATAAAAGAACTGCAACCTATCGAAGGATTTAGATTAGAAAGTTTTGGATACTGAAAATGCAATTTTAAGAACTCAAAAGACACTGCTTAGTAATATAGAGATTTTCATGAAAGGTGTGATACTGGATTTGGGAGGAACTCAAGAAACAAAAGCTGCTGTTAAGCACGATAACATGAACAACTCATGTTATTGTCACATTTAGAGCAACGCCTCTACAGCATCTCATCTTCACTGAGCCCAGCCCTGCTGCTGTCTGGCAGGATGCTTTACCTGTTACTATTAGTCTATAATTACTGCTAATTGGCTAAATGGCGAGTACTTTTATTGAATAGACTCACAAGCTGCAGTGCATCATGGGGCAGTTAAGCTTGAGTGAGCTTAAAATTCCAGCCAGTATGTCCATGGACATCTGACAATATGAAAAATCCTGTGCCTAATGGTCGTACCCATGCTCATGTGCATTGTTAGCCTACAATATTTTGCATGTCTTGTAATAAAAGTAACAAGATGTTCATTAGATTTATGGAGATTTATGAAGTAGTTAGAGTTAAATGTCTACAATTCTCCATCACTTGAGACTTAAGACTTAGTTTCGTGTAAACAAAATGTCCTGTCATGTTTACTTCCTGTTGTCATCATGTTAGCTAATCAAGAAGGATAGTAAACACATGAAAAAACACAAAGCAAATCCCATATATTGAACATGTTTTCTGTGTGCCAGCTCCCTTTAGCATGAGTTTTTAAGAAGACAGAACACGTGTACACAAAAAGCTTCATCTTTTTAAAAGCACCTGCAGCTCAACATGGACCTTTCACACCATGTTCTCCGCTTTTACTGTGATCTTCAGCAATTACTGTCTGAAACCACACATACCACTGCAGGGGTGAGGTGTTACTTCTGCTTTGAGTGTGCAAAAAACACATCACCAAAGACAAGCAAATGTATGGTTATATAACCTCGACTTAAAGTTGTTCTACAAGTAGCTGTAGTAGGCAATGTTCATTATACTAAATGGACATCATTAAACAAAACTCCTCAGAATTCTTAAACGTCAGATCAGATGTCTCCAGTGATGCATCTTACAGTTTGAGTCCCACTCTCTTTCAGACAAAAGCTGCCCCTTAACTGGACTTTCCCTGTTTACTGACTCTCATCCCTCTAGGACTTAAAACCTGTGCAGGTGTTAATGACTGTAGCATGAACCTGTCCAGGCCTGGAGCTGGCTCATGGTATCGACCGACAAGCAGAACACTCCCCATTTTATAGATATGTTCCTTCTTAGTATATAGTTTCTTCTCCACAAGTAACATATTTATTTATTCCAAAAATTCACCTGAAATAAAAAAAATTTAACATAAACATCTGGTTTATAAAGTAATTGAATGTACATTTAACTTAAAATCAAATGCTTTGGATTGAGTTGGAAACTGGAAAGCGATTGGAGCTCAGGCCGGACTATAACCTGTCCCAGTGTCAAGGATGACAGCCTGTGTATACGGGGCACGGAGGCATAATCAGTAGGGTTATGGCACCCCACAAATATTAATTTTTTTCCCAAAAAGACCTTACTTAATTACCTCCGCCAAGGAGGTTATGTTTTTGCCGGCGTTGGTTTGTTTGTTTGTGTTCAAAATAACTTGAAAAGTTATGGACGGATTTGGATGAAATTTTCAGAAAATGTGTGGAATGGGATAAGGAACAAATGATTAGATTTTGGGACTGATCCGGATCGCCATCCGGATCCAGGAATTTTTTAAAGGATTCTTTAACATTGCGAGATAGGACCATTTTAGGCATTTGTGCATATAACTCGCACTTGGTAAAAAAGCTACCTTGGTCGAGGTTTGCACTCCCCGAGTGCTTTCTAGTTTACAAAATGTTGTATAAGGATATATGTTGTTCATGCAACCAGAATGCTTATAAAGGCATTTAAGTTGGCAAAAAGTAGAACAGAAAATGCTGGCAAAAAATTCTTTATTTAGGACATGCAAAAATGTAAAATATTATGCGATGTAAGTAAGTGGAAGTGTTTTTGCATGGGCAGTATGTTTCATTTTGATGATATTAAACTTCACTTTTTGTCAAAATGATCTTAAAAAAATACAGTATTGATCACCAAGGAAAATTCAGGCATCAATGGTAGAACTAAATCTGACTTCATGCTTGTTTTAAGTGCAAACATAAACAAAAAAATTGACAAATATATTGCTTCAAAGTGTGAATGTATGTTTTTTGAGAAAGAGAAATCATGATCGCAAACAACATTGGAGACAGTTTTGCACTACTTTGAAGACCCCATTACTGAGAGGAAGTGGTATGAAAGTGGAGTGCTTGGTCTGCACTTTGAAGACCTAATAAGTGTGTGCTTCTGACTTTGACAGAAAGCATGAAGTGTTTATCGGTGAGATCTGAGCTGTGAAGGCTCTTTGTGCTATGCTGCTCAGAATACATTGCCGCTGGTTTGGTTCGTATCACACGTGAGGATGCAGAGACCGAGACTCAAGCCTCCACACGCCCACACGGCTATTTATCACATCGTTCCCACCGTCTGATCAGCACTCGAGGGCTCACTGTAAAATGCTCGCTCTCTGATGGCTCCAGTCCAGGTGTTCCACTCTCTCTCTTCACTTTTTACAGTATTTTCAACATGGGCTGAGCAATATGTTGAGTGATTAAGACAAATTATTAAAAAAAAAATGTTTTGAGACAAGATGCTATTGTTACAATAATGTTGTTAGATATTGATTTCAAAATTGGTTCCAGACCTAATGCTCAGTATGACAGTTTGTTTATAATCAAAACCAATTAACTAAAGGTGAGAAACTGGAAAGGTGAAGTCTAAATAGAGAAATTATCTCAACTAGAATGTTTTCCCTTTAAGAGCATTAATATTAAAAATGAAAATCTAATGATCTTGAAGCTGACAACAGTGACAGAAGTAGAAGTCCTCCTGAGTGGACAGCTGGTAGGCATTATGTTGTTTTGAAAAATCAAGAACTACTACTGTGCACTCCTTCACACTGTCTAAACTCTGCAAATGTGTGGATAATATCTGGAAAGTGGTTTTCTTTCACTCCTCTCAGACAGAAATATGACTGATATTGCACTGATACTGCAGAAATCAGTGATTTTCAGACTTTTTTTTTCCCACGGTATCCCTAAGATCAGGCCAAAATCTCAAGGCCCACCTTATTCATAACAAAGCAAAATGTCTTACAATATCTTATCAGTCTAAAATTTGACAAACAATTGTATTAACCATGAATTATCATTTCAATTGATTTAACTTATGTCTCATCAAAAACTGTTTTCACTTTTTCTTCATGTTGATTCAAACATTGCATGAAGACAATGTCTTTTAATCTTTAAATTTCCCAAGTAATTGTTTCTCTAGGCTTATCATGAACACATCATAAGGTAAATGTATGTCAGCTTTTTACACTGGAAATGTAACTGTTAGCTTCCCAATTTCAACATATATTTTTACTCTGGGCTAATATTTTGGAAGTGATTGGAATATTGCATTTGTCAGAGTTTCTTTTTTTCAAGTTGACATTCAGATGGTACAGCATTTCAGTTCGATTTGGTGCACAGTGATGTGCTTCCAAGACTTTCCACAAGCACCAGCTGCCAGTCAAACAGCCAACTACTCACCCTGTTACAGCCTGCCACAAATTCCCATTCTTGACCTAATCCTTTTGTGGGCAATCAAAGACAAATGTTTTGGAAAATTCATAGCTACATTCTTATTTATCCAGGCTTAGAGAGTGCAATGTCCTGAACATTTTTTTCAAAGCATGAAATGTAATTTTCACATGCAGTCAGTATCTGCAAATATACATTAACAGTTGCATTTTTATCAGTTTTTGGTAATTTTGTACTAAGTTTTAACAATATTTTATGAATAAATAGTTTGTTCCTTTTATATTTGTGTTTTGTATACAAGATTTGAAAAGTGAAATGGCTTAGTTGTTATTCAAATATGCTTTGAACTCAAGACAAACATATCAAACATAGTATCAACAGAACAACACATTGTTAGCATCATGCATCACACTTTCTTCAAGTCGTATCACGCTGCCACACTCACTCCCATCATTCACTTTTTATTTGAATTAAGGAGTCTTGTCAAACTAAAACTGCTTTTCGGCAAAACTTGCCAATCAGTAAACCATCGTTCTCCAAAATTCCCATAATGAGGGACAGAGGCTGTTAGAAAGTGGTGGCACCCTCCCACCTCTTGCTGAATGCTTCCATGCTGCCTGGTGAATGCCTGATTGCGTAGCACAGAGCGGCGTCTCCACTCTCAAAGGTCTTTTCTTTTTGAATTTGTGAACCTCATTCATGTAATTTAGGGAAGTGATTTACTGACAAGCTGACACACCTAAAGGGCTGCAGTTTTTAGTTATGAGACCCCTCTATTTAAAAAAGGATATGATAATAGAGGCCAGGGGAAGCTAGGTGGGCCTTCACTCTGTCAATGCAACGTCTCAGTTTGAACTTCTTGCAGAAGATGAGGCTACTGTATGCCCATCAAGCATCAGTGTAATGGTGAAATCATCAATGTGATTTTATTGCGGCGACTGCTGGCTCCCTTGGCTAGCTACTTTTTTCCCACAGGCTGACTGCCCCATATGTCTGAGGAAAGCCATGAACTTCAAGCTTGTTTCTAGGGGTGTAAAAAAATAATGATAAACCAATATGTTGCAATTTTTGTGGTGCAATACTGTACTGATATTTTTAGTGCAATGTTGGGACAACTTATCATTCTGTAATTTGTAGAAAATTGGAACATTGGTCTTGTATTTAGTGCAGCCTCCGCTAGTTGGCAGTAAATCTTTAACTGTTAGACTCTCTGTCACAGATATTTTTACTATTTCTGCCACTGGGACACAAAATAAAGTCTGTTGATGTTACAGGGACCACACGTTACATAAATTACACTTATTAGAACCTGGATTTTATGCTTAAATGTTGTAGGTCATTAATGCTAGAAAAAGAGACTTCGTAGTGAAAAAAATTGTGACATATTCCCTTGTTTATAGTATTATAATATATTGTATTATAATTCGTGTTGCAAAAAGTATTGTATCAGCAGATTTGTGCTAAACACACCCCTACTTGTTTCCATCTGCTAAAACTAACACCTTTGGTGCACCAGTGTCTTGATAAAATGATTCAGTGCCAGGTCTGATAAGACTTAAGGGAAGGATGAGTAAGTGCGAGTGTTATTGAGTTTAGGGTTTAAAGTGGAAATTGCTGGTATACTGTTGATTATTAGAGTATTGGAGTTTAAAGTTATATGAAACACAGGACATCCAAGAGTGTAGTGGGATTTTACAGCATTACAGCAAATAAGGATTTACTTCATATGTTGTTTTTTAACAACTTAGACCACGTGAATTAGTTTGTCTGCAGTTTTTGATAGTTAAAAATGCAAAAATAAATGTCCCAGTACTGGATGTCAAGAACTTCTAATTTTGTTGTAGCAGTTTGAAACAGTTATCAGTATTAATTCATTTTGTTCAAAACTCATACCAAAGGTTATTACTGTGGCATCGTGACAACCATTTGTTATTTCTTTACAAAGAACATTTTTAATACACATGTGTACCATTGTTGGTCTAAAAGATATCAAGATATGATTTTAGTTCCATAATGCCTGGCCCATGTTCAACCTCAGAATGCCTGAGTCTTTGTCTCTCTCAGCAGTCACAATTTTAATATATATATATATATATTTTTTTTTAAATCTGCTTAACCTTTTTTTTAACTAATGCTAAAGTGACAGACAGTTGAGCTTACCATATGATATTTGCTAAGCCATTTTAGCCTCTGAAGTGTCACAATATGTTAGTTTTATGTAACAAAAGTTATATTGTAGTTGGAGTTACTTCTTGAATTTTATTTCGTTACATAAAGAGGCCTCCCTGATGGACAGTGAAACTGAAAGTGGGTTAAACATGTCTCTGTATCTTCTCCAACAAAGTGCTGTGCCTGCTGGACTGAAACAGCGCTAACGCCTGTGTCTAAAAAGAAACTTCCTTCTCTGTGATAAGTCATTCATAGTTCTGCTTTGAAACACAACATCACTTTACCAACATCTATTTAACACAAGTTCGGTTTCATTGCAATGGACATTGGTTTACATCTTTTCCCCTTTTTAGCTTTATTTGTGATTGCAAACAAAAGTATTTTACAATCATCCACAGTGAGACAACTCCTAAAGTGGTCACTTCCTTAGTTTGTGTTTATAAGTTTATGGTTTGGAACAGAATAAAAATAAGTAGCATGGGGACGGCTCCATCAAAAAATAAATCAGCATTACAAAAGG
Organism: Cetoscarus ocellatus; assembly: GCA_037902135.1. Classification (NCBI taxonomy): domain Eukaryota; kingdom Metazoa; phylum Chordata; class Actinopteri; order Labriformes; family Labridae; genus Cetoscarus; species Cetoscarus ocellatus. Next base: position 730,489 of record JBAMNC010000815.1, read on the forward strand.
TAGTATTTACAGATAAGAGGGGGCAACTTTGGTAAGCAAGAGGGACACATTATTTTGTAATCAGTGCCATAGGGCCAAATAGTGTTTTCTGGCTATTTTTGATACATTTTTTTCCAACCACTTTGTATTTTCATGTGAACAAATACATCTAGTAATGTGCAAATGAAATTTTTACAGTAACAAGTACAGACAATATAGCCCTATTTTCTTTAATATCACTACCTTTAATGTTTTTATGGTAGATCTTGTCAGGTTTCCTTCATCCGTATGTGTATATTGACATTTTAAATTGACTGGCACTCTTTTCACTGTTGCGGGGATGATGCTCAGATATACCTCCCACTGAAACCTGGTGACCCAAAATGCCTACCTGCTCTTTTAACTGTCTTAAGGATGTTAAACGATTGATTGCCTAAAGTTTCCTACAGTTAAATGAATAAAAGTCAGAAATTTTACTCTTCAATTACCCAAATCCAAATATCACCCAGATAGCCAGTACCCTCTGTCTACACTCTGCCAATGTCCCTCCATGCACAAGAAATTTAGGCATAATTTTTTACTCCAACCTCACTTTTAAACAGCACATCAAGAAGACAGTCCAGTCGTGTTTCATTCACATCAGGTCCATCTCTAAAATCAGATACATTCTTCTCTCTGCTGATTTAGAAAAGGTCATCCGTGCATTCATTTCCTCCAGGTTAGATCACTGTAACTCCCTCCTCTCCGGTATCTCTCACAAATCACTCGCCCGTCTCCAACTGGTCCAGAGTCCAGCAGCTAGGCTTTTAACTGGTTTTAACAGATGGCATCACATCGCTCTTGTCCTCTATTCTCTCCACTGCCGTCCTGTCTGTTTTAGAATTGATTTTAACTGATTACTAAGACTAAAGGTGATCAAGCCAGGAATGACTTCCTGTGGCGCTCTGTGGTGCATCGTGGTGGGATGAGTCTTGCACTGAATGTTCTCCTGTGTTTATCCAGCACACTGTGGAGGGGGTGGGAGGTATTGTCCATGATGTCCTGTAGCCTGGACAGCTTCTTCCTCTCAGAACACCTCTGTCAGAGAGTCCACCTGCACTCCCACAACTTCACTGGCCTTGCAAATCACTTTGTTGAGTCTGTTTGTCTCCGCTACCCTGAGCCTGCTGCCCCAGCACACAACAGCATACAGGATAGCACTGGCCACTACAGACTCATGGAACATCCTCAGCATCGTACTGCAGATGTTCAAGGACTTAAACCTCCTCAGGCTTGTCTTGTAGACGGCCTTGGAGTTCCTAGTCCAGTCAAGTTTTTGGTCCAAGTACACTCCCAAGTATTTTTAATCCTCCACTATGTCCACCTGGACCCCCTGGATGGAAACAGGGGCCACTGGAGCCTTTGCCCTCCTCAGCTCCACAATCAGCTCCTTGGTCTTTGTCACAATTAGCTGTAGGTGGTTCTGCTCACACCAAGTGAAGGTTTGAGCAGAACCACTTACAGCCCTGAGGAGGGCTTAGGATATATCTTCCAGCCCTATCAGTGAGGGAGAAGTGACACTGACGAGCACAGCGATGTTGAAATATTTTCAACTGAGCATTTGGATCACGGCCTCTGTTAATGTTTAAAAGTCCCATGTCATGAAAAAATCAGTTTTCTTTGTCTTTATTGTTGTAAGAAGGGGCTTGGGGAGCAGAGGAACATGACACCTTTTACTAAACTGTCAGTTCACACTGAACTGCACAATGTCTCTTCAAAGAAAATGCCTCTCAGAATGCTCTGTTTTTTCTTCCTGGAGTGTATTACCTAAACACCCTCCGTCTATATGTGTTTTCTGCTTGTCACAGGCATACGCCATGACTGCTTTGAGAGTCTGCTCTGTGGCCTGAAACCCCTCGTTCCCCCTTGTTCCACCTTCCATCAGGCATCATCTGGGCAGCCAATCAGCAGAGGGCTCATTATCATAGTCTCCTGTAGCCTCCCAACCCCATTAGATCCAAGCGTTTCCAAAAGGGAGGGAAAAGGAGCAGCATATGATCCTCTTTTTATTCAATTTAAATCAAATCCTTGATTTATAGACACCTCATACATACGTTTTTTTTCACTGTCTTTATTCTCTGCAGAGGTACATCTAACCAACATACCGACAGACTCAGGAGAAAGAAATTTCACAAATGCTTTGCATCTTTTTGTTCTTTCCTCGACCGTGGCTGAAGGCAAAGGTTAGAATACCAAAGATAACACAAGCACAGAGGAAGTCCTCGCAGTGGACAAGTCAAACTCAATGTCTAGACTGTAGTTCTAGACACCTTATGTAAGCAGGTAACTGAAAACAAAAGTAGATGTTTCAGACAAACCACAATGAACACTGTCCCACTTTAAAAGTCTAGACTGAAGTGCCAACCTTGTGGTCAGACGTGGCACCAAATGTATAGCTGTTTGGTCAAGCATTTCTTTCCACTCGGGTTATATGAAGCATAAATAGATCCTCGTTTAAGATTGACATGAGCAATGTTTCCATTCAGTGGTTGCAGCAGGAAGTATGTAGTTCTGCTTGCCCATCATCATCCGCCCCCATAAAGACCCTTTCTTCATATTTAGACATTTTAAATCATTTCTGTCAGCTGAGCTTCAGGTTAACTCAACATCTGCAACCTACCAGACCTGCAAGACCTGCTGTGTTTTGTTTCTGCTCTGGTATCCAAATTCCTCAGGCATTACGTACACATTAAGGAATGAAAAACCATGAGGCTGCATAGCTGCATCTCTGCTTTAAGGACTGATGCTTAGTCACACTGTACACACCAAGTTATTGTTTTTTTATAGCTCTAATTTAGAAGTTTCTAGGAGCATTTCAAGAGCATTAAATGTGCCATATATCTGCTCACTAAACAGATATGAAGCCCCTAGTTTTCTGTTGTTTTTTTTTTTTTTTTCAGGACTACTTGTTTTCTTTATTTACAGAGCACTCGTTGGTAAGTTCCCCGTTTCAAGCCTCACAAATAGATCTCAAAACTGGGGCACCTAAAAACACCAAGATTAAGGAATGATTGGGGTAAGACTGCTTTTGTGTTGCTGCACCCATTATGTGAAATGACGGCTTGGCTACCCTCCCTTGTTTCATCATTAAAATGAACAAGGTTTATACTTAATACCGGTACATGAGTGTGTTTGTGATTATTTTGAGCTGTTTTACTAGTCACTTTTTTCCCATCTTTGCATGTATTGCTGCTGGAAACTGACTGGACCTCAATGTTATCAGTTTCTGGCTCTTGAAACTAAGTATGGAAATGAAATAAACAGGATGTAATAACATGGTTTGAAATAAACATTTTTTTAGAGTTTGTCTGTTGTTCAGATAAGAAAGTATGCAGACGTTTAATTGTGTTTTTGTGTTCTTTTGCAGATGGATTTGGAGCCAGAGGGAAAAGTTTTCATCCATGTCACACTTACTGGATCCTTCACTGATGGTAAGTCTGCTACTGTAGGTTGGGACAGAACTCAGAGTTTCTCACGTTAAACATCACTCTAATCACTACAGTCATTTTTCTGTTTAAAAAGCAAAAAAATTACCTCAGTAATAACATAGGCTGTGAGAATAGGTGTGCACTTATGTTGCTGTGTGACGGGAATCGACCGGTATGAACCTGGTATGCTGGCCTGCTGTCTTCGGACGTCATGTCTTCAGGGCTTAATATGTTGAGACGTCGTATACTTCCTCCTTTTTCTTTTATCTATCATCATCGTGCCCCACTGCCAGCCAGACTTTATTAAATCATAGCATTTACTTATGTAACACATGACAGATGCATCATATTTTCAAATATGATACTGAGCTGTTTCAGTTTCTTTACAACCGAATGAAATCTAATCTTATTTGATCTGTTTTCCTCTACTGCTTGGTATAATTTAGGTTTCTATTTTTCACTTTAATAACATTTAAGATGATTTTTCCCTGACTAATTTGAATGATTGCAGGAAATTCTTACTTCTGTAATGAACATCTTAGCAAAAACAAATATTAAACAACTTTAATTTAGTACAAAATATGATCTTGAAGATTGGGGATGGGAATAGAAAATACAATTCAAGTTGAGAATTGATAACAACTATCTCAAAGAATCAATATTATTTATCTTTTTGCTAATTAATTCCTTCCACTTTGTTCTGCATGCCTTATAAATAAAGGATGCCATTCTGTCATCAGAAACAGTCAGCAGAAATGACAACAAAGAAGTAAAAAATTACTGCCACTGAGAACCTATGTAGGCCAACCCTTTTACACACAGAAAATCAACTAAAATCGATTAAGGAACCTGGAAAAGGAATAGTTTAAAACTTGTGACATTTTTCCAATCATGTACAATCCTATGAATAACCAATAAAGTCAGCAGTCTTAAAATTAAATATTATGAATCTGAACTTGATATTGGTATAAGAACACAAAATGTTGGTATTGTGGCTACACTAGTTAATGGAAAGTAATGAAAGGTTTAGCTTTCCATTTTATTTTCTTACTTAGTACTCAGATGCAATAACAAATGTACCGTACTTCTCACAGAAATTACTTCACAAAAGGCAAAAGTATAGCACACAAAGAGGATACTCAATTAAATTACCTTGATTAAATGTTTGTTGGTATGTTTGTGTTTTGGAAGGTCAGAAACTTCTTCAGGCAGGGAGAAAGTTCACAAATACTGCATCTTGAAGAAAATCAGCCATTGAAGGAAAATGAATGGGGCATTGCAATAAAAATCCCAATTATCAACTATATTATAGTTTCATATGTTCCCATAGACAGATGTTATTTTGTCACATTTCATCGTGTTCTTGTAAAGAGTTGCACAACTTAATTTCATCTTTAGTCTGTTAGGTAATGTGAACCTCTGGAATTATAATTTCCCTTTCACTTAGTTTAAAATAATGTTTAAATACAAACTGTTAAAGTTTTATTTCCAATATGAAAAATATCTAGTGTTTTTAAATGACCATTGTAAAGAATTTTTTGTATGGAGGATCCTGTAAAATGCAAATTAGTGTCCAGCTTATTTAACTATTATTCTGATAGCGCCTTTCTGAACTTAAATGATATGGGCCAAATTTGTCTGATATGTATTTCCCAAGTGTTAGCACAGAATGACATATAAAATATTACAAACAAACAAAGACAGTTCTTACTCAACAAATCCCTTATTAGATTTAAAAATAACTGTGGATTTGTACATGGTCTGTTTGTGGCTTCCAATAATGTTTGTGATCTTTATGAACTTCTAAAAATGTAGTCTCTTAATCCTTAATCCACCATAAATATTCAACTTTATGCCATTCTTGGTCCTTGTATCACCAAACACCATTAATTTTGTATTCTTTCAATAAATAATAACTTGGTAAATTCAGTAAGTTTTTTCAACTTCAGTTACGTATCTGCTGATTTTTCCTATGGAATAGAATAAGTTCTGATTAAAAAGCAACATATTTCAAAGTATCATAAGGTTCAGATATTGAAATAATGTTTAACTGAGGTCCCAATATGGAACCCTGTGGAACTTCTAGGGTTTCTTTCCTAAAATGTGAATCAGCATAACTAATATTCGAATTCTGATATCTGTAATTTAGGTAACCAATTTTAGGCAGCACCTCATGTACCACGCTGTTTACATTGCTGCTCGACTAAACTGTACTCTAAGTCCTGTGGAAGTCAAAGGCTCTTCATCAGCTTGACCCTCCACTTTGTTTTCTAGTTATGATCTGCTGCTTCCTCTAGTGCTTGCTGCTAACTGATTGGCATTTTCTTTGAGTCAAACAGGGTTTCTGCGTATTCTTAAAAATTCATAACGTGGATGTTTTTGAAGTTCAAGTCTATAAAATGTCTTAAAAAGTCGCATTTTCACTGAAAGAGGTCTCAGAGTTTAGGTAGCAAGTTTGTTTTTTTTTAACATATATTTATTGATTTTATCACAATGATTTAACTATGAACATTATAACTAACAGCATTAATATATTATCCCCCAATCTGGCAAAAAAAAAAAAAAACATAGTGTACAAGAAATAAGTCAAATAAAATCACAGCAGTGCAGAAATTATAAAATTAGTCACAATTCAAGGTTGTGAGCTGTTTAGGTAGCAAGTTAATCAAGATCATCTTATCAAGTGTTTTAAAAGCTGATTCAGACAATGTCGGCTCATTGCCAATTAAAACATTTGCCAATGAAAAACTTTTGGCCTTTTTAGGTCACCTGTACCACCTGTGTGCTTCAGAATGTACAGAACAGTGAAAATATCCACATTAGAGGTGAAGGTTATCGCCATGGTTAAGTGAGTGAACTGTGATGATCTGTGGTGATCTTGCTTAAAATTGTAACTGTACAGTGCTTAACTTAAAAAGTGTTCAAGAAACAGAAAAAAGGCCATTACATTTCAGTGTGTTACTGTTTAATTGTGTGTGGGGATTGTTGAAAAGTCTCAGATCTTTTAGATAGAGGTAGGGGCACACTAGGAAAAAACGTTGGGAACCACAGATGTAAGATGTTTGGATGACAAAAGATCAAACTCATTCTTAATTAGGGTTGGAGAATGAAATTTACCTGGGTCTGCATTTCAAAAACCTGAAAGTCAATGTTTGAGCTTCTTAATACCGCACTCAAGTCTCATACAGTTGGTCCTTGGACTGAGTAACAGTTTATCACACCCCTGTTGCAAAATAAGTCACTTGTTTTTGCAAAGGGTTGGGGGTGTTGAGCATTAAAATTAAACCAACATACTGTACTACTCTGACCACACACAAATTTAGCACATACTTAGCACTGGCTGCGGCATGACAGTCATCTACCTCAAAATCTGTCATAAACTGCTAACAAAATTCACAATAAGACCTACTGAATGAAAATATTGTCCCATGTTGATATCGGAATAAAAGTTTTTCAAGTTTTTACCAGCTATAATGAAAGTGTCTTACTATCTTGTCTTTTTTTGACAAACAATAGAAAAGTATTGATAGCTCTATCGATAAGGACTGTTATCTGAAAGATAACTGAGATGGGTTTCAATTTCAATGACAAGCCCCATCGTCACACTGCATTTCATTGTTACATTTCTAACTGTTCAAAAGACTTGGCGGTACACTTTTAGTGAAACTCATTGAATCTGACAATTTAAAAATATAACACTGCAAATAATAACACAATATGTTCACGTCATATTAATTTTATTCAACTAAAAGTACTCAAATAACATCTGATTTTTGCTTAAAATTGTTGTGGGCAGGCTGTAGGTATCTTGATTTAATAGAATATTGCATTATATTCATCTTTCAACAAAAATGAAACAGTTGTGTTGTGATGTCTCTTAGTTTCCAGTGTATAGCCCCCTTTTACCATGTAACCACAAATACATCATGATCACTAGGGGTGGTGAGAGCTCTGCAGTTTCCGTGATGTGTATGTGTTTTTTCTTTTTTTTTTTAAGCTCACAAACATTACAGTGCTTACTTGAGCTTAAGCTAAAGATAAAAACAACAGGTAGTCAAAATAGGCATAAGTATGGTGTTATATAAAAATGTGTGTGCTTATACACTGAACTTGTTGACTGAAAAAGGTTCTGGTCATCACATTTTGTCTTGTGTTGCTTCCTTTCACATTAATCCTACATCAGTAAATCATTGTAATTGAATGATTCATGTTTTGCAACTTAAATCCTAATAACAGCATGGAGTAAAAAAAAACTGAAGATGATATTCCTCTGGTAACGGTACCAGAGAGAAATTGAAAGTTAGGTTTTGTTGGAAGCAAAAAGTCAATTAGTAGTTTTAGATCTTGCATGAACAAGTTTTCAAAAGTCTAATGGAGAATGTTTTGCCAAATTTTCCATTTTTAATTTGTTATAATGCAAAATTGCCAACATGAATGTGTCTTGTCAGCTTTTTCATGTTTTCTGTTAACCTGCTCAAACTTCAACCCCATTTATTTTGGAAAGCTTGTGTGTTTCAAAGACACATTTTTAAAACATTAGGTTGGCATGCCCAGCTTTTTGACAAACTTTTAACACACCAACAGAAAATAAAGGAACCTTCAGTGGAGCTAAGCACGACTTTGTGCAAGTTGCAGGTCCTGCATCTGCTGAAACCCTCCACTGCTGGTCATTTATTTTGGTCTTCTGTCGCTTGGGGCGATACGATGCACGAATCTCACTACAAAAAGATTGCTTGTTTAATTCCTGGGAGGTTCCCCATTGACATGCATGTGATACTTATAATAATACTGTTTGCAAGTGCTTTAGTAGAGAAAAAGTGTTTTTTAAACCAAGGTCGTTAGTGCAGATATTTCAGACCAGCCACAGTCCCTTTTTTGGCTCTCTGATTGACAACATAAAATGACCCTCTGAGGACTGGTCATTCCTACCTTCCTCATCCTCACGCTGCTCTGGTTAAGGACACCTCCACACCATCTGGCTTCACAGTGAGCAAGAGAGTTGTTAATGGCTCTTAGTGACACTTTATATTGCAATGTCAATGTCAGAGTGAAAATATGGACATGAGTTCTCTGGCTTAACCAAAGCTTTTCAGATGCAGAGGAAAGGCTTCAGGGTGTTTATATAAAGAGGTGCTTAGATATGAAAGCTTAAAAATAAAAAAAAAAATTGGCAAACATTCCATTATGAAGCCTCTGCAGCATTAGGGTAGGCCAAAATGTCTATTCTTTTTGCACAAAAAACAAGAGTTTGTGAAACATTGCTTTGACAGCAGCAAAGCAACAGTGTTCTAACTTAACACGAGTGGGATGTCGTACCACCTCGCACAGCATTGCACACCTCCCGTTCACTCTGCATCTGTTAAATACTAAATTCTTTATCCTGTGTTTCCATTTGTATACAGTACATCAAATGTTTTGATTTTGCAGCTGGAGAAACAGAAGAGGAATGCTTTGTATTGATGAGGGGTCAAAGGCATGTCAATACACAGCTCTCTGTGACCCAAATCTCCCTCAGAGTTTGAAGTGAAAGTAAACATTTCACTGACAAATGTAAATATATCCTCTGCTATCTATAACTTGTAAAACAGATTAAAAAGCTTTACTAACTGATTAAAGTTTAACTAAACAAACAAAATCTCTCAAGCACCTCGTCAATAGCCCTCTTTCCTTGCTCCTTACAGGTCGATGCGAGTGATGGAAAGAAATTAGAAACAGGGTGTCAAGGTAGAGACATTGCTCCATGTTGCACTGCGTTGCATGCAGGCTGTTATAGGTGATTCTATGTAATCATCTGGATATTGGTGTTGCATTCATTTAGGACACTGTATTACATAGGCATTATGTATGTGTGTGTGTGTTTAAGGTGCTTGAGTTAATAGCCTTGTATTACCCATGAGCATACACACTGACATAAAAACACACACCTTCACTCTTCAGTTCTGTATGAAACACGTGGTATCTGTACGTCACACAGAAAGGAAAGATGGTCAATTTTATGTCACTTCTGTAGCTGTGGTTCTCTGAGTAGTGGGTGTTTCATATTGACGATATGAGAGCAAATGTTATAAAAGAAAAAGTTCCTAATTTTTAACATCTTCTCATTTATGAGCCATAATCAGGCTGATACAAGAGGATACAGTCACGAAAAGTTACATCTACAGTGCCCCCTATTGGTCTGAGGACACTGCAGGGGACTTTAATTGAGATATGGATGTATGATTTTTTTTAACTAATAATATGTAGATTATACAGTAAAGCATGATTTTTTTATAGTAATGATAATAGTTACTTAATTTGTATAGCACTTTTAAAACGAGAGTTTCAAAGTGCTTCGACAAACAGACAGAAACATGCAGAAGACCAAATCACAGAGCCAAAACACAAGAGAACTAACCAGTATCAACATAAAAACTGAAACTTAAAGCAGAAGAACCCATGGAAACAAATTCAAGCAAAATAAATTGAAGCACAATGAGATTCAGAGCAATCATCATGAGAATACCACATGAAAAGACCAGATGAGAAGAAAACAGGCACATGTGAAGACCATGCAAGACAGGAACGTCATAAACAAATAATAAATAAAACTCAAAAAGCACTCAGAGAGCGCAGACCTCCGCCAAGCAGCTCAGTTACGGCAGTGGCTTTTCCGCTCTGATTGGACGACCGAGTTTCCGCTCATGTCTGTCCATGTGGAGAACTCCTCTGCTGGCATTGCAAGAGAAGCTGGGAAATGTAGTGACACAGGCTTGGAAAACGTTAATGTCAGTTTGCAAATAAACTACAATTCCCATAATGACGTAAAGGGGGCAAAACCCTCAGCAGAGAAGAAATGAATGGGATTTGCCATTATAAACTTCAATGTTTTTTTGTGACGTCACTCTGGATGGGATCCAGATGAAATTGTCCTTGATGATAGAGATATTTTATGTATATTATCCTGTAAATTTTGAAGCAAATCCATTAAGTGATGTCAGAGATATGATTTTTTTAAAATATGGCCCAATGTTAAGTTATGGGATTTTTTGAAAATTTGTGAAATTTTTGCATCCAGACAAATATGCAGATCAGCACCAAAATGTAATGGCTTCTTCCTTGGACCAAACCACACCTCTGGTAAAATTTTCATATAAATACATCCAGTAGTTTTTGTGTAATCTTGCTAACAGACAAACAAACAAACACAAAAATAAACAAACAGACCCTGGCGAAAAAACATAACCTCCTTGGTGGAGGAAGGAAAAAACGGCGGAGGCTATAGAACAACATCAGAGTTGGGAAAATGTAAAAATAAAACAATACATGTGGAGTCAATTAGTAGATAGATTAAAAAAAATGAAGTAAAAAATACAGGATAAAAAGTTTGGGACAAAGGAACTGAGTGTATAATGGAGTTAAAATGAATGTTATAGTCCTTGGTAGAGGGCAAACTTCCCTGAGCCAAAAATGTTTGGGAGCCTCTGATCAAAATGCATAATTTTTACCCAAACTCTTGCTCTTCTTTTCTGGCAGACGATGCCATTGTTAAAGAGAAGACCTACAAGCAGTTCACAAGGAAGCGGCAGGGAGCTGTGAGACGGAGGATCCATCAGGTTAATGGACACAAGTTCATGTCCACCTACCTCCGTCAGCCCACCTTCTGTTTCCACTGCAAAGAGTTTATCTGGTGAGAAAGATTAGCAGGAATGAATCACCGCTGCCTGCATTCATCTCTGCGGTGGGTAAACAAGATCTGATGTGTCTCTGTCTCTGTTATAGGGGTGTGTTCGGAAAGCAGGGTTATCAGTGTCAGGGTGAGCTAAACTTATTTCATATTAAACCTTTTCGTCAGAGTTACTCAAGACATGAAGAGTTTTTTTTATCAAATGTTTTTTTTTTTTTCTAGTTTGTACCTGCGTGGTTCATAAACGATGCCACCTGCAGGTTGTCACAGTGTGTCCGCGCATGAAGAAGCCAACAAAAGAACAGGTGAGATGACACTTTAATAAAACCAACCACGCACTTGTTTTAGTCCCCTGAGGTTGTTTTTTTCTTGCAAAGCAGGATCTGATTGCCCCCTCATATTCACACATGCACACACTCTGACACACCTCAGATTAACACCTGCAGACTGCAAATGTTCCTGTTGTCATGCTGAGCTGATCACTGATCCAGATCACTGCACCATACCCCACTTCATTTTCCACAAATGTATGAAAAATGTTTCCAGAAATACATTTTGCTCGTTTTAGTATCTCAGCATGAGGTAATTTTTCTCCATTTTTACTACATTTTGCTGATCATAACGAGTTTCTCTTCCTGTGGGAAATTTAGAGAAAAGCAGATGCTTAGAAAAAAGAAACACAGCCCCTCTATGAAAAAATAGGAACTTAGCTCATGCGGCCAATTACGGTTGGTTAAATTATGTACACAGTGGTTGAGTACATTCTTGCAATACAAACTGTGAAAAATTACAGTATGTTTTTTTTCTCCGCAGCCCACTACCCAGGGCTTCAGCATCAACATCCCTCACAAGTTTAACATCCACAACTACAAGTCGCCCACCTTCTGTGACCACTGCGGTTCTCTGCTGTGGGGCATCGTTCGGCAGGGGCTGCACTGTAAAAGTAAGAAACAGGTCACAATTAACCCTTTGTCAACACCATCGATGATTACTGTTGTAAGGTTAGAAAACATCTCTTGTCTGTAGGCTTCCTCTTTTTTAAGTAGTTGAGATCACCTCACTACTTTTATTTATATTTGATTGATTCCTTTAACATACCAAAGAATGTATTAGGAGAACTTAGCATTTCTAAACTTTTGTGTAATTCATTTAAAATATTACCAATATCTGATAAAAGTGATGTGAGCTGAGTATTTGTGGGGCCCTAAAAGTGATTAAAATGTCTATATTAATTAAACAAAAAAAGGTGTAACATTTTTAAATGTAGAATTTTATGGTGTTTAATTTCATTCATTGTTTTCAATGTTTTTTTTTATTGGAGGGGTTATATGCTACAATTTTTATTCCCTTATTAAGGAAACATTTATTCAATTTATCAATGTAAAGTAGTGATTACATTCTAAAAAAACTCAAATTGTGCATCTGTATTTTTTCTAGTTAAACTTTCTCAGTTGTTTTATTTGGTTTATTGATTGGATGCTGGTTTCTAAGAGGCCGATCACACAGAGACAAAGCACAGATGCACCAAAAACGCTCTTAGGGGAAAAAATATTGCAGAGGATGCTTGGATCTTTGTCCACACACATGCAGCCAAATAACATAAGTGGAAAAATGGGCTTGAACAAACAAAGTGCTCACACTTTTGCTGAACACATGTGCCTTAAGTTTTTTGTCACTCAGCAGTTTAAGTGCAGGAATTTTCTTCCTCCTTCATTCCCAGTCAGAACAATTCATGCTATTGCCAAAAAAACTACAGCTGGCTCAATGAGGGCATCAGTAACCACCAGCCCCTGTGTATTTACATATTTTCATCTCATTTTGTGTCTGCGTTGGCGTCTTCCACTGAAAAGTTATTAATATTTCAACTTTCATGTGCGCTAAAAAACACAAGAGAAACTTTTTGCACAGTGGCAGTAAAAGACTCCTGGTAAATGCACTATTACATCAGAATATAAATGTTTTTACTGGTGGCCCCTTTTTTAGCGACGCCTCTCTGTGTGATCAGCCCTAAAGGTGTTTTTATTACTACATAAATCTTGCTTTGGAGTAGCTGCATAATTCACAACCTCCTGAATTTTCCTACCTAAAAAACAGAATTACACCACAATGACTGGGAGTTATCTCAGATAAGAAGTATAAAACTTTTATGTTCTGCAAAATCCCTTTTCTTTGCTTTTACTGTTGTTAGAAGAGGCTTGGGGAGCAGTAGAACTTAACAACTTTTACTAAACTCTCAGTTTACAGAGAAACGCGCAGTGCCTCTGTGAAGAAAATGCTCCTTTTAAGGCTCAGTTTTAACTTCCTGGGGTTTATAATGTAACAGCTATAGAGCCTCCACAAACATTTGTTTTCTGCTTGTCACAAGCAGATGCCATGACTGTTTTGGTCTTAAACACCTCCTCCCCCCTCCCATTAGACACTGTTTGAGCAGCTGATAAGTGCAGACCTCATGATAATAGCCACATGTAGCCTCCTTGCCCCTTCAGATCCTCCAATATTTTTCATTTTTCAATGCCACTAAAATCAAATCATGTCTTAATAGACACCCAAGACATGATGTAAACGGTCAGACAAAACAGCACATGGGACCTTTGACTCATCACATCTATGCTCTTTACACACCTATATCCATTAAGATGCCGTTGATGCATTAGTGGAAGCATTTTGGGGTAAAATAGCTTGCCAAGGACCTATCATTATCATGTGACTCGGGGAGCTGGGATTGAGCCCTCAACCTTTATTTGGTGACAGATTACTAACTCTTCTGAGTCACTGTTTCCAATACATATCTTAAGTCATACTTGCCGACACCCAAGCAAACTTATGAACCATGTTAAAGTTGCTAACTTAACATCACAATTACCTATATGTGGAAAGATTTAGCTCAGCTGAATGTAGCTTGGCAAAGATTGCTATGAGAGGGGGCTGTCTGATTGATGGGTCACTTGCTGAACCAAAATTTTTAAAGTCAGGACCTCAAACACTCTGGTCTTGTTAAATCATCTTTTGCTGTTTCTCTCTTCAGTATGTAAGATGAATGTTCACATCCGCTGTAAAGGAAATGTGGCACCAAGCTGTGGGGTCAACAGCGCAGAGCTAGCCAATAAGCTCGCAGAGATGGGTTTGCAGGCTGGAGGACTTTCAAAACGCAACTCAGTGGTACAAAAGCTGGTTTCTTCAGGATACAAATGATTGATTTAACTTATATTTGACTTTATAACTCTCATCTTAATTATTTGAGCAAATTCAAGTTAACTTGACCCAAATATAGTTAATCATCTGACTTAAGTGTTTTTTCTATGTACTTTTCAGGTTGCAAACAACGTTTCAGAAACCTCTGAAAGGAGGCCTGTGGAGTGCCAGCCGCAGACCCCCAGACTGGGTATCAAAGACTTCACATTTCTTCAAGTACTTGGCAAGGGCAGCTTTGGCAAGGTGAGCGTGGCAAGAGAGTTATGTAAAAAACTGCTGTGAAAGGAAACAATGACAGTTGTAATGAAAATGTGTGAAAACATACACACATAATCCGGTGAAGTGTAAAAGAATTTATTTCAGAAAAACATTTTTTCCTTTTTTTCCATTTTCAGTGCTAGAGAAAGAGCTATTGTATACATCTTGTTTCCTCTGATGGAAAATGCACCACTGTGAAGCACAGTATGTGTCTCTGTGAATCCTTGATCTGTTGCCCTCTGTGTTTCTCTCCTACTTGCAGGTGATGTTGGCAAGACTGAACGATAATGAACGTGTTTTTGCAGTGAAGGTGTTGAAGAAGGACATCATTTTGCAGGATGATGATGTTGAATGTACAATGACAGAAAAGAGGGTGCTGTCACTGGCCCGCTGTCACCCCTACCTCACACAGCTGTACTGCTGCTTCCAGACATCGGTCAGTACTGATACATACACATGCTCAAATGAGGCCCCTGAAACACCCAGCTCTTGTTAAAACTTCTCTTGTTGTTTCTCTCCTCAGTATGTAGGATGATTGAGATTGTAATTGCATTCTCATACTTTTTCATCTCACACCCAAAGCTAAATTTTTGCATGAAATATTATTGTGCTAGAAAAAGAGTAGCCTTCCAGTGCAGCTGGATCTGCCTGATTCATTGTAATCAAACAAATCCATCTTGCCAAACTCCAATCTACAACCTTTGTGCTCAGCCCGCAACAGGAAGGCCCAATCAGCATCCTTGTACCAGAAAGAGGTGGGAGCTACGAGCAGGAAAACAGCAGGAAATGACTGCTCATACAGAGAAACAGCTTCAGTAGCAGTTTGATCAAATCTGGACCACATTTATTTATTAAATAAAAAATTAATAACAACACTAGAAGCATTTCTCGATAGAAAAGATATTTTCACTCCACTTTCACCATGTTTTGGCAAGACTTTTTTTCCCACTTTTTTTACTTTACATTAGAGCATGCCTACTGCATTATCTAATTGGCCTGTAAAGACTGTGAATGATGGAAAGATCATCCAATCTGCTGTTGGATATGCCATTGAAAGGTTCAGCTGATAGAGTGGAGCTGGAATAAGTCCAGAAATTCAGAGTTAGCATTTAGCACTTCCTGGCTCCCAACCCCCAAAGTAAATGGGATATAGAATACCATTTTTTTGATAAGTGCCTGAAATAAGGTTCCTAATGAACACAAGTACCTGAGATTTCAGTGTTTAATGGGAAATAATGAAATGCATCTGATGTTGCCTGCTTTTGAATCTTGAACAGTTGTTTTGTGTTTGAAACAATGGTTGCTAACTAACTGCTAACATAGACTTGATTGTTTTCCAATGATCAATTATTCATACACTATTGCATCAGTCATGAGGATCAACTTGATCACGTCATTCAATGTGAAGGAAATTCTCCAACAAAGAGGTCAAAAAAGACATTATACATTGGAAAAATTGTAGTTGCTTCTAAGTTTAGCTGCCAGGTTTTCACTTTCATTGATTACATAAAGCTTTTAGTGAGCTTGCAGTCTTGGGAACCAGTGCAATGCAACTCAAATTTGCCTACAAAGCTACGTCATCCCTGCATCACTCTCTTCCCAAACACTTCCTGTTGGATGTTTCCCAGATAGACCAGTCTTACATATTCTGTGTAGTATGTATTTAACAGTTTATCTGGTATTTCAGGTTAGAAAAAGAGCACAAAGAAAACAAAATGCCTCTTCAAAACTAAACTAATTTTTCAAACATATTTTTGCTATATGTACAACCACCTTGAATTTAAGAATCCAACAGTCCTCACACTCTCTTTTTGATACAGATAAAGCTTTGTATTTTTATAACATACAACATGTATTATTTAAATTATCCAAAAAGATCATCTTTTCTCTTCGAAGCAAGAAAAAAATATCAGTTTAAATGCCTTTTACTCAAGTTTAAAGAATCGATCTTTTGACCTTTAACCCTTTTCATTATGAGATATTTTCTAGAATCACAGAGATATAAAAATAAATACCTGTGATTAGTTTGAAACATGTAAAGATTCAAATCACCAATTTAATTACCAATTCAAGATGTCAAATATACTGTACATGTACTATAACAAATTTATTAGACCACCACCCAATGTAAGGTTTATGCCACAGATGCCCTAAATTAGCAGCATTTGTAATTACCAAAATCATTTGTTATGTTTCTGTAATGGTTAATGCACCAGTGTGTTGAAATTCTTTAACCAAAATAATATTTCTAATGCTAAAATATAATTATTATTGTTTTATGTGAATTTCCCTGTTTACTTAAAAAAAAAAAAAAGACTATGATAGTAAAGCACATCATATTTCTTGATTAAGATTTCAAATGAAAGTTATTTGCTTGCTTTCCTGAACAGAAGAAAATGGTTTCAGTGGTTAAGTGTTGTGCTTGCTTTATTTCTGACTTCTCAGAGAAGCCCAGTGAGCTGCTCAAATTTGACTTTAAAAAGGTGTGTTCAGTTTGACATTGCATATTCTTGTCTAAATTTTTTGTCCAATAATGACATTTTAAACAAGTTTTTGAAAGATTTCTACAATATCGATGTTTTCTTGTTTTTAGGACAGGTGGTCTCATAAATGTGTTCAGCACTCTAAGTGTAAAACAACTGTGGCCCAGACCCCACGCTGGGAGCCAGTGGTTTACTGATTGATAAATACACATGATGTACAGTTTTTGTTTGAAAATTCTTTTGTTTTCAAATGTGCAGTAATTAACCGAGATAGGCATAGCTGTGCACCGTTGCTGTAGCTTGCAAATCAGAAATCATAAAACATCAATCACTGGATCTTTAAAGATGTAATCACATATTTGGACCTATACTTTATTGGATTGAGACTGTTGGGATCCTTGTCAATGCAGGTTGACTGTTCTTGTAAGAATATCATGATGTGGGGCTGACAGTAGAGTTTCAAATGTCAAGTTGTTGTCAGATATAGGGCAATCGCAGCTGCTATTGTAATTTAATCTAAGAATAGTTTACATGGTTAGTGTGCCGAGGATTTGAGCCTTCTGCCTTTTGATATACTCCTGTACGGTCCTGACACATGGAACAGTTCACCAGCATCCTGCTGACAGGATGTAAGAATGGTAAGGTGTCAACACACAAAGCTGGTTATTTTGTTGTTGTTTTAAATAAACCTAGAGCTGCTGATCTAGAAGATTTATTCTGGGGATTATAATTAACCAGATTGCATCACACAAAAGGAATAAATGAGGTATTCACAGCTGGAAGAAAAAGCAGAGCCTAAGCAGATTTTGGTACAATGGCTTCAAGCTAAAACAGAAAAATTCCTCTTAAGAAAATAACTCCCAGTGCCAATGTTGGTAGGTGTTTTAGTTTCTTCTCAGTACAACATGGTTCAGGTGTTACTTAAGTTTATAGCTGACCTCAGACAACACAGCCAGAGATACAGCTGAGTGTGCTGTTGATGTGAAACGTAGAGTGAGCGTTGAGAACTGTAATGTGTAAAATGTTCAGCAGATGGCAGCAGGTGCCTGACTATGAGTGTGAGATTGACATGGGCTCCTCCTGGCACAGACCTCTCACTCCTAATCTGCTTTGTGTTTGAACCACTGCTGACCTACTTCACCCTGAATCAGAATAGAGCAACAGGAAGAGGAGAACTGACTCAGTGACTCTGCTCTCCTGACCGCTGCACATTTACACACTACCACAGAATAACCCTCATCCAACTGCTGCAGCCTATCTAAACTCTTAAGGTGCATCCTCACTAGAACAAGTATGTGTATAAATAAAGTCAAGAGTTTACTGTAAATTTGAAAATGATAACATTGGTCACTAGGATTATCAATCTGAAATTAATTGTCTTTGTTCTATTAAAGTTTAGGAAAGCAGTAAAATTCTAAGATTTAATGGCTGAAGTTTTTTCTTTTTTTACATTCAATTGGTTCACTGACATTTAAACAATGTGTATTTCTCAGCTGACTTCAACAGTGATCAAACTTTTGTATGATTTTTTTTTACATTATCAAAAAACAACTAGTGCAAACAAAAAACAACCAGGTAAACAAAAGTCAAAACAAAAAAAATAAACTAAACATGGGGTGTTACACTATATGAAAGTAAATGAACAAAAAATTCTCAGTTTTATATGGTGTTTCCATATTAATAAGTCAGAATTAAATAAAGAAGAGGTGTTAAGGGAGGAAAAATATTTCCATTTCAAGAAAAGAAGATTTTTTTTTTCTGAAGCCTCAATGAAAATGTGATGCGTTACATTATATACATGTTATTATCACATTATACCAGTCCTCTATTGATGAAGCTAATGGTTGAGGTTAAAATGTTGGTGCGACCAAAATCTTTCATTGTAGTAAACAATAAGAATCAGGTGAAAAAACTGAAGCAAAAAACTGTTTCAATCAGGGGCTGAAGTTTCCCACATTTGGACCACACACAGAGCACTGCCTGCTTACTATGTTATTAAGCAACAAACATGTAATCTCTGGATTAAACAACCTTCTACAAACACAGAGGAGCTACACACACTCTGCTGTCGCTAAAAGCACTGAGCACTTCAAGAAGCTTTAAAACCAGATCCTTACATCTTGTCCTACTGCACTGTTTTCCTTCCACAATCTCATTTTCTAGATCATTTATTGACCACAGCCTGTAATGAGAATGGAAGATTTATGGTTTGATCACAGCGTTTTTTTGCCTGGCTGACTTTCTGCTGCACAAGAATCTATTAAACAGACGTGTGAAATTTATGAGAGGCAGACGTGCATCGTCCTTGAAGGGATCCTAGCATGTTTATCGTCATGGCTTTATGGACTGGTTAATAACATGAGAGCTTGTGTTGGTTGTGTAATGTCATGTCCCTCTGCCCCTTTTTAAAGGACCGGCTCTTCTTTGTGATGGAGTTTGTGAACGGGGGTGATCTCATGTTCCACATCCAGAAATCCAGAAAGTTTGAAGAACCTCGAGCTCGTTTCTACACGGCAGAGATCACGTCAGCTCTCATATTCCTGCACAGCAAAGGCATCATCTACAGGTGGGAATCATGCAGCACTTAGGCTTTTCATGACAAAATAGGTCTAAAGAAACGCAGATGTTCGTGTACATGAAGGTTTCCAAAGTCAGAGTGAAGTTTCCCTCCGCCATAACAACATTTTCAGGATTGGAACAAACCCTGGTGTATTGCTGATAAAAGAATATAGAGTTAGTGTAGTATACAAAGATTTAAGATGCAACCACACTGTTATACAGCACTGAAGGGCTCAGTTCCATCAGTGTGAACTGAGCTGTTACAGCTCAAACCAGATCATCTGATGGCATCACATGCAGTTGCTTTTGTCTTGTTACAAATAGCCAGTTACAGAACTCAAGGTATGTCATGTTTTTCAACAACCAATCAAATCTTTGATCCAGAGAAGATGTCAGGATCTAAATAAAGTAAACTAAAATTACCCTGATCATACCAAGCCTGTCAATGGGACACAGCTAATATAGAAGGAAGCAAAACTTAATTGAAAACTATAGCACAGTCTGGGAACTATAAAGTGCATAACACAACATCAGCCAGAAAAAACACAACAAATAGAAAACCACAACATCAAATAAAAAAGGAACAAATCAACCAATCACTTAACACAAATATCAGAAAATTAAATTAATAAAATAAAACAATCAAAAACTTAAAAAGCAATACAGCAGTTTTCAGAATGACCGCAACTAAAAAGAGAAAAACGACATAAAAAAACAACTTAAATAGCACAACTACAAATAATTAAACAAATCAGAAAACAATAATGAAAAATTACCACAACAATTAAGAAAGTGACACAATACACAACAGTAAATTAAAAAGCAAAGCAGGGAACAAAACAATAATTTTAAAACTAAAATTCAAAACACAAGAACAAACAAGTAAACACAACAACAGAAATAGCAAAAACTTAAACCTTTGTATGGCATTGACTGCACTTCGATAAGTGCAAAACTAGAGAGAAAAGTAGAAACTAAACAGCAGTTCATTAATGGATTGAATGGTTATGTATTCAAGTTAAAACATTATTTTTAACACTGTCTTCCTATTCCTGTCTCAGTAATATGTTGAGCACATTCTCATAGATCTTTCCCAGGATGCTGGTATCAACATGTGGGAGCAGGCTGGCAGAGTAATGGTCCCTGTATCAGTGTATGATAATTATAAGGGGCATCATGTGAGCTAAATCCTGAGTTATATTTAGAGGTCCATGTGGCCTGTGTCAGCCCGCACCACCATAGCATGACTGTTCACTGAAGAGGCCATGAGCAGTTTGCGTGCCATTATAGAACAAAAAAAGAGGCACAGAGCAGCATGCACATCAGGCTGTCAGTGTGAGAAGAGCAGGGTTCAGTCAGCCTCAGTAAAAAAGGTTGTGGCCTCACGTAATGAGTTCTTTCATGTGTTGTGTTCTCATGACTCTACACTTAATCTGTGTGAAATTTTCAGCTTTAATGCTCCGGTGTTTCCATGTATTGTTACGCTGCTATGCTAACTCCAGATCAAGAGTGCCATCTGACTTAAGGGCCAGTGAGTCCATAACCCACTGCCTTTTGTCTGACGGTTAACCAGCATGCTTCAGTTACAGTCTCCCATGGCTTACTTGCTGTCAGTCTTTGGTAGAGAAGGTGCACAAAAAACCTGTAGGACGGTGATACAGGTTTGTTGTCCTTATGTTAGATGCTTTTTGCTGCTTAGAAGTGGGACATTTTTTCCCAGAATAGCTGCATTAAAACTTAGCATGTACTATGCATCTCTGACACAAGGCTCGAATGATATGATATTACATGATAGTGTGTGGCAGAGTAGGGGATAAATTGGACTGGGGCTTGACAACATATTGTCTTAACATTGAAATTACGATGTGCGTCATTTCAGGGAAATCAATTATTTTTCTCTA
The DNA here is from genome assembly GCA_037902135.1 of Cetoscarus ocellatus. Classification (NCBI taxonomy): domain Eukaryota; kingdom Metazoa; phylum Chordata; class Actinopteri; order Labriformes; family Labridae; genus Cetoscarus; species Cetoscarus ocellatus. Next base: position 751,991 of record JBAMNC010000815.1, read on the forward strand.
TTTTCATTTTTTCCCAGACTCTCTACAAGAAAAGTATGTGAGATGTCATCATCAATAGGCTAAGGCACGTGTGTTTGCATAGCCAGTTTGTTTTCACATATTCAGACACACCCTATCATAGAGGTTCCACGCAGCACGTTTTTTCACCGTGCCATGGACATCCCAAAAATTTTAACTGATGTAGACAGCGAGCAAATTTTGAGAAGTTATTGCTGTCAATAGTTCAAAAACAGGCATATTTCACTGTAGTATTTTCTCATACAATAGACAAACAAGTTGTTTTTCAGTGCCCAAAAGAATCAAAATGGAAGTGCAAATTGCTCCCAAGGGTGGCACAAATAAAAAAAAAAGGCTAAAGGAAAAAGTGTTGATATGTAAATAGTTTATGCTGTCAGTTTCTTTGTGTTCTTTAATTTTTTCTCCTTTGGCCAAAGCCTGAGAGAACCAGATTCAGATGTGAAAAGGCTTGGACAACATTGTGCAAAGTGTGATTTCTGTAAACCTCTGTGAGATATCAGTTTTATTTTAATTTTTTGTTTTTTGTTTTAAAACATCAATCTGACATCTTGACAGCAAAAATGTTTTAATTGCCAAAGTTGTCCTGAAAAAACAAAAGATGTCTTTAACATGATTCTGCTTGAAAGGGTTGAGGTTCCACATGAGTTATTTAAAAAAAGAATCCAGGCGACCTGAAAATAACAAAACATGACATGAAGTTGCAAAGATTAAGAGCACAACATAGAAGTGATCTGCATGCATGTTGCGTCGAGTGTGATGGCACACTGAATTGTCCTCGGTCCTCTAGTAGGTCAAACAGCCTTCAAAATGTTCTTTCATTTATCCAAAAATTCTGCCAAAGATGAAACATTTTTGTTAAACACAACTCTTTGTGACTAGTATCACAGAAGTATAAACTTAAGGCTACCTTTGGCCTTGGTAGTGACTCAAATAAACACTCTAACCACAGTCCGACGAAACATCTCACTTTCTGCGTCACAGCATTTGTCAGCACTTCCTTGTCGCTACCATGGAAATTCTCACATTAATGCAACATTGTTTTTTAGACAGTCAGGTATTTGTGCTTTGTAGTAAAGTTCATATCTCAGTTCTGACACTCTTCAGCATGTGAATTTTTACTATTGACTCCACACAGTCTGTCAGGCACTGAGTCAGACTCGTCTTTCCAGTTTATAGGTTGCAGTGTTTTTTAATGTCATGCTAGCCTAATAGCAAAAATTACATCAGTAGGCTCATACCATGTGTAGAAATCAAAAAACACAATCTTAACCATGAATACACTTATAAGCCTGTGTGTTGGTTTTTCAAAGTAAAAGCCCAGGCATCCTCTGAAGCGTGCTGTGCGGCTTTATATCTGTTTGTTAGGCTGTGAGGGACTGTCTCAGTGAGTCACTGTTGCACAATCTGGTTACAGTAAGGAGGAAAGAACCAGATTAATCCAACCTTAACTTGACTTGCCTAGTCAGCAGGCTGCCCAATTTTTTTTGGTGAGGACATTTAGAAAGTGGCTATTTCAGAGTCAGATTCTTTTAATGACACTGATATTTATTTAATTGTTTCTTTATGTATTCAATCATTTTTGCATCTACTTGTGTTACAGTAGTCGAGTGTCCACTGTATTATTCATATTGTCAGGGGATAACTGAATGATTAAAAAGTGAATTCAATCGACATTGGAAATAATGAAAAACAAAAAGTACGATGAGCGATTTGAAGTGTTGAACATCTTTTTTTTTCATCGAAACTTTTTGTTAATTAGCCTACAGGTTGAAATCAATTAAAGTCTTTATTTACCCTATTGTCAGCAGTGGCTTGCACACCTAAATAAAAGCAAATTAACAAAAAAAATGTGACAACAACAGCAAAGAAAAAAGGATGTAAAAAAGTGAATAACCATCAGTAGAGAGGAAGTGAAAGGGAGGGAGTTGGGAGGATAGTCGAGGCAGTTAGAGGGAACAAACCTCGATTAAAATGGGATCAGAGTTAGGGTACAGAAGTGCTCTGAAAGCACAAACCTCCGTCAAGGCATTTATGCCATTGTTGGCAGAGTTCAAGCAAAACTGTGAAAAACTGCCCATTCGCACAACGTTAAATATTTAGAAAAATTTTGCATCCGGATTCAGATCACCACTAAAAGCTAATCACTTCTTCCTTGTGTAATGCTCAACACTCCCTGAAAATTTAATCAGATTTTGTTGAGACCTTTTTGAGTGATCTTGCTCACAGACAGGCAGACAAAGAAATGGACAAACACCACCAGAAACTAATCACGTCGTCCTTGCATCATGACCAACATTCCTTGAAAATTTTATCAAAACCAGTAGAGAATGTTTTGAGTTATCCTGCTCACAGACAAAAAAAACAACAATTCGACAAATGCCAGCAAAAAACATTGACTTCCTTTGGCTGTGCTTAAATGTATATGTACTAATGCATTACAGCAGTACAAATACCGCAACTATGTTAAAGGTTTTGGGCCACTTCCCTTTAATTTTCCCATCACAGGCTGATCAACACTTCTGCAACAAAACTCATTTTGTTTGTATGGCAACGTCACACAATGAAAAACAATCATTTTGGCTGCAAAGTCAGTGTAATCATCATATTGAAATATAACATTGTACTGGTTCATTTATTACTTTATTTAATATGGTAAAATACAGTTTTCACAGTACAGGAACTTTCAATTTTGATAGAATTAGTAAAAATCAAACTGAATTTGATACCACAGGAGCAAAATGTGACCTCTGGGACAGACATTGTTTTTATAATTTGCACTTTAAAAAAGTGTAAATTGTGAAAAAAAAAATTAAAAATAGGTTCTCAGTTATTTGTAATGAAACTCATTATGATTTTGACTTCAAAATAAAGTACACTTAAATAGGTTATTTACTGGAAATTATCATCAATTACACAGAAGAAGAATATGAGGTATGGCTATTAGATAATAAAGGCTGTGCTTATGAGGATAAAACCACGTGGTTCAGTCTCACTGAGTGTTAAATGTTAAAGGTTAGGTTTTCATGCACAACTGCTGCAAGTTTCTGATAAGTGATGTCTTGAGTTCACTGCTAGCTTCTGACTAAAGTGTATGTGTTTTTGCCAAGACGTCAATTTTGGAACAAATTGTAGGAACACAAATTTTTTTGGAAGGACAGATTTCAAAGTGTTTTGGGACAACTTATTATTTTGAACAATTACTTCAATGTGTTTAATCTTTTCAAAGATTTTTGATGTGCATGGACACCCAGGACATTCATCATCTTAAACATCCTCTCTAGCTTCAAGAAATCTTTGTGCCATTCAAACACGCATGCATGTGACATGCAGTATTTCCCATACACTTCAGTTAATGTACAAGAAGATTTTGTTTTGTGAATTTTTACCAAAACTCTCAAGGTAATAATTTTACAACACCTTAGAAAAAACACATGCTCTTCAATCAGTAGCTACCAGTGAACCAAAGACGCCACTTATTGGAAACTTACTTCAGTTGTGTTTGAATAAGAGCAGAAACACCAGCAACATGCAGGCCATTAGTCTACAAGCACGGCATTAGTGTGCCAAGTGTTTGAGGCTGTTGCCACTGAAGACCTGTTGACTCACTTTTTTACACAAAAAAATATCTGCAGGAATTGATAAAGAATCAGATCGATAAGCAGAATCAATAATGGCATTGGTATCAGTAAAATCTAACCAATTCCCTTCCTTAATCTTGTGGCCATTAAAGGTGTCGAAAGAGCCTGTACTCTCTTCATATTCTATTTTTTCAATTTCTTGGTCATCTTTCAGTTCATAACAGGAACTGTCCATTTCTAAAAGTCAAAGACATTGGTCAAAAATATGAAACCTGATAAGGAACCCACAGTAATGGAAGAGACAGTCTGCAATTATTTGATTGTTTTTCTGTTTTTATCAAACATTGCTGTGGTGTGTTCTTCAGGTCTGCCTGGCAGTTTAGGGTCCCTCCAGAGCTTAGTGAGCTATACTGACATAAATGAACAGAAATGATGAACGGGCTTCAATTTACACAAGAGACATGCAAGTGAGTTCCGAATGCAGGAAATCACTGGATGCATAATGTCAATGTATTGTGAGGTCACACTATCAGTTCAATATCCGAATGTCCAAAACACCAGTTTAGTGTGGATGCATTGGGTAAATAAAACCTTTATATCTGTTGGATCTCTCAAACTCTGTTACTTTTTTGTTTGAATTAATGCAAGAGTAATGGATATTTGAGCTTTTGTAGCATGAAAAGTATCACAAATTTTGGCAACTTTATGAAAAATGGTTGTTAATTCCTTCTTTTTCACATTGGTCAGTAAAATGAAGCAGGTATAGATTCAGGATGTCTGATCATTGATTACAACCTGATGCCTGACTCGGCAGCTTCAATCTCCTTTACTGCCGACAAGAAACCACTGCAAAAGTTTTCTCAGTGTTTAGTAACGGGCTCTCACGTGCACAGTCAACACTGGAGGAGATTCTTCCACCTGTGCTCTATAAATATTGATACATTTCATCATAAATTTATGCTATATATAGTTTTTTATTGCTTTCTGTGAAAAGAAAGGAACTTATTTACCATGGTGAGTTTTTAATAAAAGAACATTTCCTCAGGTCACTTAATATTTTATAAAAACAATATCCTCCACTGTTGCTGATCCTAAAGTAAAAAAAAAAATAACGGCACAGGGGTCATTTTTCCAATCTGTCATCTGGATGTGTGAGACTTCTCCTGGCTGCTGTTTCTGTCTGTGGCTCCAGCTGGTACAGAAGCTTCTCTGTCCTCAGGAGACCTTATTTTGTCCAACCACAAATTTCCACCTCCTAGATATTTGTGGGAACAACAACAAACAGGAATTTAAGGAGACGTAGTGCATTTTAGCAACTGTTTAGATGTATTTTGTCAGCTGTGTAGCATCCTGCCTTTAAAATTGAGATGACACATTAGATCATGGACCCCATTTTAATGCAGTGTTTTCAGTTAGTTTTTACTTTCTACCCAGCACTTTGTATCTGTTCTGATGGAAAAACACTTCAGGAATGACGCATTTTAGAGTACAACAAGATATATATTGTGAAAGATATGTGTTAAATAATATACATTTCAAATGAGATGGCAGCTCCAGACTTGATTATGACCTCAATTAACTTAACCCTACACCCCAGATGGACCATTCAATATATTTCATTGGTCCATCTGGGAAAGAGCCTGTAGAAAATGTTTGGGAATGGGCAGAACCTTTCAAAAGCATATCCAGCAGGTGATTCGACCTCATTCTGTCAGTCACATTCGTTATGGGGCAGTTAGATAATGTAGTGGGCGAGCAGATGAAATGAAGAAAAGGAATATGTTCTATTATTGATTGTTTAGTCTGTTTTGATGCTCTTTAATGCTACAGTCCTCTCATCATCAGTTGATTTTTACAGTTTTGGCTAAAACAAAATGGCTAGAATTGTGCAAGAACCTTAAAAGATGGTGCACACAGCACTACATGCAATTTGGCCAGACTCAACTTTATATATATTTTTTTATTCCCTGTGTACAAGTTTTGATGGAAAAAAAATGAATTTAAAAAATGTTGTGCCTTTTCTTTCAGGGATCTAAAACTGGACAACGTTCTTCTTGACAAAGATGGTCACTGTAAGCTGGCAGACTTTGGCATGTGCAAAGAGGGCGTATTTGAAGGTGTGGCTACAGGAACTTTCTGCGGTACCCCAGACTACATCGCCCCTGAGGTCAGTAATATGACAAATAAATGTGCACTAACTTAATTTATATAAGTGGTTCTCAGTCTTCTCCTATCATGCCCTCCTTCTGGGGAATGAGACATTGATACGCTCGTCTTGTCCACCCAAAGTCCCTAAAATGGCTAGGTTATGACTTATTTGACTAAAGATGAAACTCATTCCTAAATAAGTTAAAGTGCTAACACTGAGATTTATAGTATTTTGTTACCCTGTAATATCAGTTTATGTTTTCTACTTCAAATACTCACATTAATCATTATTAATCTACCTGTCTTAACACAGTAAAGTGGCAGTGGCAGCATTTCTTTGAACAAGTGAAAATGTTTGTCTTAAGATGTAGTTCAAAGGTCCAACACATTGAAATTATATAAGAACGGCATCAGTAGCTTATTGAATATTGGAATGTAGCTGCAGTGGTCAACAGATTTCAAGGAGGTTCAGGCCACCTATTTGGCTGTGCCGCTGTCTAGGTCACCGCACCTCCTTTTATGGTGTCATGCCCTCTCTAGGGCTTGCGCCCCAAACCAGTGATTTATATACTTTAAATGTGCATTTTCACCAAGCAGTCAGGTTCAATTCATCTCAGTATGATATGCAACTTCAGTTGCTTCCACTGTTAGATATAGGGGAGGGTGCCCAAGTATTTTTGGCACCCTTTTGTTGGGGTGCACAGTGGACGGAGCGGACCCCATTGGGTGGAGCTTAAAATGGTTGATTGGTCACAAGAATCATCTGTTCACTTGCAACAGCAACTTAAGTTAAACAAAAAACAACATACTCCGCCATATTTAAATCACCTGTTTAAACCATTTAAACATCTGAGTGTGCTGAGTGTACTTTTCTACTGCTTTTGTTAGAAAATTACATAAACTTGTCGTTGATAACTGAAACCTATGAAGCCAGTCTACAACCAGTGTAAACAACGTGACACTGTGGGTTAAAGTCATCAACCACAACTTTAGGTAATCTAACAGTTCGTGTGGTTATGAAATGATCCCTGCTAATGGAAAATGAAAGTGAGGGTATCTGTGTTTATTTCTGAGGGATGTGATCTGTCCCAGAGAGCACACTGTCGACAGTCACCAAAACCTGATAAGCCTTCTAATCCTTCATTTCACCCCACCTTTATGACATCCAGATTTTTTTTTCAGAGGACTTTGCACTTCCCAGAAGATGGGCTTGAAATGCAGTTCTCATTGTGCATAATAAATATTACAGTTGAGTCCATTATATTAACCTCTGTGATGAGCTGGAGGGTTTTATTTAAAATGAGCTTACAAATATCAGGACATGTATGATTTATTCAATTTCAAGAACCTTCAGGTGTGTCATATTTTGTTTTTCCTTTCGTGGGTCTGTGTTTTTGACTGGGAAAATGATTGAATTATCTCAATGTAAATGCCCATGTGAGCCTCGTGCAAGTGGAAAAATAAAATTAACTCATTTTTAAGGAGTATGAAATGATCACTTTAAATTTAAACAGAGTGGCATTTCTAACCTGAACATAGCTGCTGCAATCCATAGCAAGTCTCATAAAGTATAATGAATTTCTCTGACCACCACTCTACAAACAAACACTGAGGTCAGCTCCCCCCCTTAAATCTGGGAGGCGTGCTTGGTTTTTACTGAAAAGGATTAAGATGATCTCTGTCCCCCAGCTGTGAAAGGCTTCTTTGCTCACAAACACTTGAACCTCTGTGCAGTCTCTCTCATCTGCTTTCTAAGATCTCTTTGCAGAGTGTAATTAATGTGTGACATGTTTTCACAGATCCTGCAGGAGATGCTGTATGGGCCCTCAGTCGATTGGTGGGCTCTCGGGGTGCTGCTGTACGAGATGCTGTCAGGTCACGCCCCTTTTGAAGCAGAAAATGAAGATGACCTCTTTGAATCAATCCTCAATGAAGAGATTGTTTATGCATCATGGCTCAGCACAGAGGCAGTTAAGATACTCAAAGCTGTGAGTCTTTTTATCTTGTTTTTCCCTGAAAAAATAGTAAAACAGCATTGAAACAAGGAGCACTTTACACTATGTACAGAATAATATCAACATCTGCAGATAAAAGAGGAAAAAAAGAACTATTAGTAGGGCCATCACCCTCTAGTCAGCTGGTACAGTGTTTGGTCCATGAGCTCTAATCCAACCAAAATGTCATTGGTCAAACAATTTTACATGTTACTTTAATGGAAAACAACATTCAAAATGTTAAATAAGCTGATATTGAGTGATTACATCTTATATATTTTTTTCATCTTTAAGGTATATCGCAAACAAGGTTTTGATATAAACTCAGACATCTAATGAGTTGTCCTCCATGGTTGAACATAACACACATGAACACACATGTTCATGGCTGCAGCTCCGCTCCGCTCCTCTTTCTCTATCTCCTTTCCCTTGCTGTCTCTCAATGTGTAGCCCCATTTTAAATGCATCATTGTGCTCCATCTCTGGATCTCAACAATGGAGCGCATACACTCTGTAATGTTCAAATGCTCCTGTTTATGGATATCAGACCTATATATATATATATATATATATATATATATATATATATGTATACATATACATATGTACATATATATAGATAGATAGATAGATATAGTATATAAGTATATATATGAAATAATTCAGGTGTTCAAGTGTAATTGCCAGTTGAATGTGTATTATGGAAAGTTCTGTTCAAAATATCATTCAGTTTTTTAATTAGCTGTTTATTAGCAGAAAGTTTTCAGTTTCTAGAGTTTTAAGCTGATCTAACAGACCTATTTCAGATGAAGTTTATTTATTTTTTCATCCTCATTCCTTAAACTGCTATGAGGTTCTAAGATTTTAGGTCTACTTTAGCGAATGTAATGTAGTTATTCTGAAATAAATGTGTTTTTGTGATTTTTCAAGCACTTTGTCAGGATGTCTCGGAGAACTGCCCTGCGAACATGTTGTTTCATTCAGATAATTTATTTTAATGTGAAAGAATGTTGTGCTCCACAGAGCTCACTGTGTTAGTGGATTATGTCAGTGCCGTTTGTAGCCTTAGAAACTTTCAAAGGGGCCGATGAAGCTGGATTTGACTGACAAAAGTGTGTTTTTATACAAAATGCGTATGTATCCAAAATAATTGAATTTAAGTTTTTATTACTAAAATACTTTGAAAAAAAGACATTTATTTGTTGTATTTTTCTTTTCAGGTAGAAAAAATGTATCATATCAGTATCAGTTTTAACAAACAGGAGTTCAGATGCAGGTGAGACATCGCTGTATGTTTGCCATGCTCCTTCAAGGATTTCCACTCTTTGGCTTTTTTAATAGCACACAATGGCAGGAAATGTCTGTGGAGCTTTTTATAAAGGAGCCGTTGAAAGAGGTAATCAATAATCAGGAGCTGTGGTTCAGGGACAAAAGATAAGTGGTGTTAACATTCACTGAAAGACCAATTTTCTGCATTCTTGGACAGTAACAGTCCGACCTTCAGTGTAATGTATATTTAAGATATTAGAGGTTTGTGGGGGTTTCTGATGTCAGAGTTTGTTATTTGTTGTCCTTCAGACCATCTGACTGCAAAGTGACTGGCAGCCCCATGGCGCTCTGACAGCCAGCTGTTTGGCCAGGGTCTCTTACATAACTATATTAAGGCATGGTCCACTGCCCAGCCACAGCACACGAGCTATAAATACTATGATGCCCCCTCACTCCATTCCTACTCCTCTTTTCCCCCCAGTTCTTCCTCTTCCCTGCACCCTGTTCTCCTCCCTCTCCCCCTCTTTTATTCTTGTTTTATATTACAGCGTGCAATAAGAGGCAGTGGACCGTCTCCCCCGGTGGTTTATGTCAGAACTCCCAGAGTCATATGTTACGTAAACATGCATGTGTGTGTGAGTGGATTTAAGGGCTGCTCCACTATTTATACTTCAGCTTGATCCGTCGTAAAGTTCTTCTTGTTCCCATTCACAAGTTCATGGGCTTGAGCTGACAGATTTACTTTGTGAGGATCTCCACTAGAATAGAATAGATTAGAATAGATTTTATTGTTTACCTTTGAATGCAAATGCAGGAATGGATCTTTGGCTTTTGTGTGCAGTTATGTAATTCAAAACACAGGGTAATACTTCCAAGCAGGAGAGCACATTATGAAGTACATTTAACAAAGCATGTTCAGGTTGTTCAAAATATTTTTTAACAATAAGTGAGGTTTGAAAAACAAGTCAACACTGAAAATGAAATAAAGTTATTAATTATTTAAGTTCTAATCTTTTATTTGGGCCAATCAAATCATCATTTAATTCAACACCAGGACTTTACACTGTGAAATGCAATTCAGCTGTCACAGAGCAGACACTGTCTTTAGATTGTACAAAGTAGTAAAGCTTAACAAATTACTTCAGCAAGAATTATGGCCTTTAATAACGATTAAATTCTTAAAAATAGTACTTAAAAAGTAAAGTAATAGTAATAGTGAATTAATTGTAAATTTAAATTTATGCGATACGAGGGACAGTTTTATATATTTATATATATATATATATATATATGTATATATATATATATATGTGTGTGTGTGAGTGTGAGCGCAACATCCTTATTATCTTTTCAGATATTGATACCCCTCTGCTTTAGTTAAAACAGTTCAAGAGTAGTTTTGTTGCTGATGAGCGTGCTTATAATCACATGACATGTGTGTAGTCGTCAGTATAACGTTCACTCTTTTTCATCAGCAGCTCAAAACTCCTCACAGGGACTCTAAATAATGAACTACAAGTTAAAGTCCTGGTATTCCTCTCCGATGCGGTAAATCCTCTGGTGTGTCAGAGAGCAGCTTCTTTGCACAGAGATGCTGACTCAGCAGGCCTGGTGCAGATGCTGACGTGTAAACACGGAAAGATGGCAACAACCACAGTGGAAGATTTTTTACTAAATTTTGCCATCTGTGAACTCCTAAACTGATCTCTGTGTGACTGACTCAGTCATTTCCACTTAAAGGACTGTACTGTTGTTTTTAAAGTAGGTGTCAGGGCGATAGCATGTCTTTGTATGTGCTGGTTATTCTTTCATTTAGCATCTCCAGATATTTGCACTTGTGAATAGTTTTGCCTTATTTAGCTGTTCAGTTAGTGGACTGGATGATTAGTAAGGTCTTGTAAAGTTCTTTTTTGTTTTTGGGGAATATTCTTGAGGAGTCTTTAGCCTTCTTTTGTAAAGACAGTGAACTGAGCAGGAAAGTGAGAAGAGTGAGATGAATGACTTGTAGAGATTGATTCTGCCTGAGCGACTAGAGCTTCCATACATGGGATGCAAACCCACATGAGGCTACCTGCATCCAAGATTTTAATTTGTAACAGACTGTACTAGGAGACATGCATTACATCTTTTATGCTGGCACAGCACAACAAATGAAAATCAACTGTCTGTTTTGTTAATAATCACTGACATGTGCAGGACTGTGCCATAAAAACCATTTAAACCATTTAAACAAGCACACAGTGACAGGACAGACAGACGCTGACACTCATCAGCTGCCATCTTTGTCCCCTGCACGATAAAGAAATTGATATTGATATAGAATCATTTTATATCTGTTTCTTCTTTTATTTTATTAAATTTTTCCAGTTTTAGGATGCAGCATGGCAAGTATGAATTTCATCTGTAAGCTGACACCGCACAAAAAATTAAAAATCACTTAACCCTTTAACTACCAGCTCAACTGTGAACAGAGAAAACTACAAACAAGCCAAAAACCAGATATTTTCTTGGTGTGGGATTTAAAGGTTTAAAAAGCTAACAGTTGGTTATGTGATGACATAAAAAATGCACGAATATTTTGGGACAAAATCAATTAGAAAAGACAGAAATGTTAACAAATTAAATAGCAATCAGAAATAACTTAAAATTGATTATATTGCATTTGAGACTGTTGTTTGATGAATAACAGATTATATATATATATATACATATGTATATATATATATATGTATGTATAAATCATCATATCAGTAAATGGTTAAGTATTTAAAATAATAAAGATGCTAATAATAATAATAATAATAGCTTTTAGCTTTTTAAACCTTTAAATCCCACACAAAGGAAATTTCAGTTCTTTTGGTTTGTTTGCAGCTTTTTTCTGTGTCCTAAAACACTGACAGAAACAAACAATGAAGTGTTATGTTTTTTAACACATTATATATTCCTAAATTTATTGACCTCTGCCAAACAATTGAAAACAATGAGCTGATAGTTAAAGGGTTAATTTGATTTTGTTAATAATAATTGACATGACATGTTTAAATAAAAATATCAGCACATTGTGTTCACAGATTGGCATATGAAGGGTTAAACTTTCAAAATAAGTATTCCCTTCTTATTCATTAAAAGGATTGATTAAAAAAGGTTAAGGCAGTGAAATTTATCACTTTTATTTTTTAGTGGGACATGAAAGTGATGTTTTTTTCACCAGAGTAAATATCTGATTACAACAAGTTTTGTACTCTGTTCCTGACTGATGCTCCTGTTAGTTGAAAGTCTTGAGCTTTCATGTTGTAGTATAGTAATAATTTCCCATGTCTTTGGTTTCACCAGGAAACAGTTAAGTGCAGTTTTAGGAGTGGAGGCTTGATGTTTAGTTGAAGTGTCACTGTCAGCCCTCACATGTACACAGACTCACCAGCTGAGAGACAGATGGTCGTCTGAAACACTTTTATTGTTTTTCAGTTTGTTTCCAGAGGCGTGTAGAAACAAACAAAATTTTTAAATGTATTTTATGCCTCTCCTTCTGGCCTCCATTACACAACAGTGGCATAGAATCAGAGGAAGCTCGGCAGGTAATTCAATACCCTATTGTTTTACTTTGCACTACACCAGGAAATTGAGACACCTTAGCTGCTCCACTGAACCCAGCTGAACTCTGTGGGAGGCACCTGCCTCGACTGAGGGTGTGTGTGTTTTGTGAATAGGGAGGTGGCAACTGACTGGATGTTGCACTGGCTCCACTCCAGTTTGGCAAGACGCCTGCAAACAGTCTAGTCTGATCTAGTTTACTAACCTGCGTCACATTTCCTGACTTTGTAGAGCCCATGAATGATCTGTTGAAATACTCAGATGCCAGTTTTTAAACCAATCATTTGCTATTACACATTGTCTAAAATGTTCTTTCTAGATAATTGACACATGTATGAACTTTATTAAGTCTTAAAAGTACAACATGTAGATTTTTGAGCTTAAGTTTCTAAATTGAATGAAAGAAAGTTATGATAAGGTAAATGTTTTTGTTTGGTACTTAAAATGACTCAAATAATTTTTAAAGCAAGAGAATTTCCTTTTTATATTGGTAACATTTTAAGCTACCATTATGTCAAAGCAAAACAATTTTATCCTTGTTTTGGAAACGTGAGGTGTTTTTAGAAATATGCCTCTTTGTACACCCCGGCACTATTCAAAAAGAGGGTTTTTCTGTTAATGTGGAGGATTAAGATAAATAAATGATGATGGTGATGATGTTGGACTGATCCTTTTTTATTGTTTTATTCAGTTTATTTACCTGCCTAAAGTATATCAGTATTTTTTGGTCCTGTTTATTTGATATTTACAGTTTCTATCTCCACCAAGGAGGTTACATTTTTGCCAGCATATGTTTGTCTGTTTGTTTGTTAGCAAGATTATGGAAAAACTACATGACGGATTTTGCTGAAATTTTCAGGAGATGTTGGTAATAGCCCAACTTAAAATGTTTAGATTTTGGTGGTGGTCCAGATAACCGCCATTAGCGAACAATCATTTTTGCTCATGATGTTGACATGATTCTGAGTGCTTTGTGTGGGTTTTCAGGGTTGGCGGAGGCTTGTGCTCTGCGAGTGCTTTCTAGTTATAAATAGTTGCCACTTTGTGGGTCACTGTGTTACATCTGTGGGCCCTGTCGATGGCTAGCGCAGTGTTTGGCATAAAGTGCAGGTGTCTTCTCTAATTTCTGCCTGATGCAGGTGTATATAGGTTTATATGCGCTCACGCTGTTAAAATTACAAATAATTTTGCATCCTGCTCTTGACTTTGCGCCAAGTACATGCATCCTCAAAACAGCAAAAATATAGACTAACATTCCCCAAACTGCCATGCACCACACACTTTAGACAGCTCACTTCACACCATCAAAATGGAGCCCTATGTTTTTATGTTCAACCTGCTCCAAACAAGTGTCCCCTGAGGAATAAACACTGCTGTTTGTGTTGAACTGAATTGAGTGCAACCTAACATGTCATCTTATGTTATTGTTTGGATTTAGAGCCCCCCTGTGGTGGAATTTACATGCTGTGTTTAATGTCTGTCTATTTATCCTTTTTTCTCTTTATAGTTCTTGACCAAAAACCCCACCCGACGTCTTGGCTGTGTGGTGTCAGAGGGGGGAGAGACCGCAGTGACCAGTCACGCCTTCTTCACTGGCATCGATTGGGAAAAGCTGAATCGTCGAGAAATAGAGCCCCCCTTTAAACCCAGAATAGTAAGTCACTGGATTTCATGGACGGCATGATAATGAAAGCACTCAGCAGACATGACGTAGTGTTTGACTTTGTCTTACCTTGTGGTAAAATGTTTTTGCTGTTGATTAACTCCTGATTATTCTCCTCCAGAAAACACCAGAGGACGTGAACAACTTTGACCCAGATTTTACTCAGGAAGAGCCCACCCTCACTCCCATTGAGGACCCGCTCATCCCCTCCATCAACCAGGATGAGTTTCGTGACTTCTCCTTCACTTCCCCTGAGCTTCTAGAGTGCTAGACATCTCCTCATTGATCCTTCAGTCTCCTGTTCTTCTCCTCCGCATGTCTTTTGTCTCGGACTGTTCCCGTGTGGCATTTACAGTCAGACACTGTCACATTCCCCAGAGATGTGAGGGTGCAAAGTGCCTGAGGAGTCAGCCAAACACATGCTTGGCAGAGCAGGGGCTGCACTCTTGAGCGCTCCCATGATTCCCAGAAGTGTGGCAGGACAAACTTTGAAATGACATTTAGGTTTCATTATGTCGCAGCTTGATCTCAGAACATTCATACCAGTGTCTAATGGACATGCTGATGTGAAACTGCTCTCAGAATTTTTTGTGTGATCTCATGACTTTTTGTACATTTGATTTCATGTAAAACCAATGAATTGCTTACAGTTACTTCCAATGAAAGTGGCACTTTTTGAAGCATCAATGCTTTTTTGTGTTTCATTTTTTACTCTCAGAGAAAGAGAGAAATGATGAGCCTGATCCTGCCCGCCAGAGACATGCAGAAAAAAACAGCTGCCAGCTTAAATCCTGGAAGAACTGAGTGAGCCAGTGAAATAGCTTCTCAGTGACGTGATGGAGAAATAAACAAATTCACAAAGACATGCACACATGGGCTATGTTTGGAAGTTTATCCCCATTTTCAAATAAAAGTTTACCAGAACTTAGTCCCTGAGGTCAAATGCCCATGTGTGGTCTGAAACTGCCAGACAGTGAGAGTAGAGAGGAGAAGAGCAACTGAGAAGGTTTTTGTTGTCATGTGATTGGCAGAAATCTTACCTCTGTTATGCTGGAGGTGCATTTTGTAACAGGTTTGAGGTCCAAGGACCTTGAACTTGTACTAATAAATATCCTCTGTTGATCTTTGAGTCAGAGCGACCATCTACAGAGGTTTATTGCATTTAGTCATCAAATAAAAAGCTGCTTTGTTTTTCTGAATGAATTAGATAATTCTCTCAGAATTACAAGAAACATTTTTGTAAAGAAATACGATCTGTTCCGTTTTCCTAAACAAACAAGATAGTTAACTCAAAAATATCATGATGTGTTTTATAAAGATAATGAAATCTGCCCTGTTTTTCCTAAATAAAAAAAATATTTAATTTAGAGTCAGGAAACAGATTTTTCTCAAAAATCAAAAATGTGCTGTGTTGAAGAAACAGCAGATCAGAACTGGTTTTGTGTCTGAAAGGCTTGTAATGCATGAGCTAAGTCAACAAACTAATAAAAATACCATATATAATTCTTTTACATACAAATATCCCCCAAAGTCTTGGACCCCTCAAAAGTTTAAGTTTGATTTAGGTAAATACTTTGAATACTCCTCAAATTTGGAGATAATCATGTCATTAATTCAGAAAAAAATCAGATTGTCTTTTCACAAAAAACAGTCACATAACTAATAAATTTACGAAATATTTACAAGCTCTACCTTTTCCTTTAATCAAGCTAGTGCACTGTAGTTCTTAATGGATAAAAAAAATATCACTTTGTCCTAATTAGTGTGCAGTTTTTTTTTCTAAATAGCCCCAATTTACTGTCTCTACACAATCCAGATGCTAATGATGATATAATTCCAGGATAAAACCACAAGTATTTCCTTTTCACTCGGTCATTAAGCAGTTAAAACAGTATTAGATCAGGCTCTCAACTGCAGGAATGATACTGCACAAGCTAACAGCTTCATCAGGTGTTTTCCTTTCACACAAAAGAGTGGTGTAGGAATTAGTCTCAAAATGCAGAAGTGAGTTAGCATTTATCACTTCCTGGCTCTCAACCCCTCAGAATATATGGGAATTAGAATACCAGTTTTTGATAAATGCCTGAAAAAAGGTTAATAAGTAACACACACACATGAGATTTCAGGATTTAATGAGAGATAATAAAATGTATCTAATGTTACCTGCTTCTGAATCTGAAAACGTCATTGTGTGTTCAAAATTACAGTTGCTACCTATCTGCTAACAAGAACCACAAAAATGGCCGGGGACTCAGTGGCTAGCATTTATGTTTGATTTTTCATCATCAACTATTCATACACTATTTTTACAACGAAGGACCCCACCTTGATCAGGTCATTTGGTAATGAGGAAATTTGCAAAAAAGAGGTGACAACAAGGTGTTATATATCGGAAATATTGTTGTCGCTCCTAAGTCCAACCGCCATGCTATAGTTTTATGTTCGCTAAATAATAGCTTTTTACATTGTAGCTTAAAACATTGCAAAAAGTTGTTTATTTTGTTAAGATTATCACATAGAACAGAACATGTAAGTTTTTTATAACTTCTTGTTTATTATCACAGAGCTTATTATTAGCAATGATCAAAACACAGTGAAAATCCCAGAGTTTAGTGGGCTTGCAGTTGAGGGAACCAGCGAAATGCTAACTTCTGCAGCCTACAAAAATTTGTCATCCTTGCACCACTATGAGCTATCAACCGTTTTGATGTTTGTGGTGACACATTTTGTGGGTGGATCCTAATTGGTGGCATATACCTCACAAGTTATAGCTTGTAATGCATATCATTGATATCTGGACCACCCGATGCCCTCTCTGGTGATTTAGATAGTAATTCAGCAGAAGTCAAGTTGTTTTATAGTGGCAAACTAACCCTTGGTAATGTAGGAATAGACTTTTAGCCCTACTCTTTGTTGGCTTTATGGACCATCAACTAAACAATGATAACAGAGAAAATCTGAAGGTGCAAGACTTACTGGAGTATCTCTTGGACTTTGCCAACCCGTCCAGGACATCAGATACTGAGAATTATCAGATATTTTTTGTGGAGTAAGGGCTGAAGTTATGAAGAGTGTTGCGTGTGTGCTGTCTGCTGACTTTCACCATGTTGGAGACGTTTAAAGCATAAAAGGTCCTTATAACTTTGAAGCCAAACAAACACATCAGACTCAGTTTTGATGAAAGCCTTAACAAAGAGACATTTGCTATGACACTGTCCACCTTCAACATCTGATGCTTACTGGTCAATACAATCTCTAATAAAGCTAGTGGCAGAAACAAAAACAACTTTGTAAGACATAAATGTGTGCCTCAAAATTTAAGTCTGTTTTAAAAATCACACCTAGATTTTTATTTTGCTTGCGGGGATTAAAAGACAGGATTTGAAGTTGCCTATCCAGTTTATCTTTTTGTGGACCTGTACCAATGACTAAAACCTGACTTTTGTCCTGATTGAGCTTTTAAAAGATGTTTGCTGTCCAAGACAATCATTTTGAATATAGTTAAATAAGCTAATCCCTGAATGGAGGCATGAAAATCTTCAGGTGCAAAAACAGCAGAACAAATTAAAATCAATTAGATAAATGAAATACAGTTGTGTGAGGAAATGTTCCCAGTAGTTTTAGTTTGGACCCCGAGGCAGAAGGCAGAGACAGATTACAAGGTGTAACAAAGTGAATTTATTGATGGGGAGCTAAGGGGAAGGAGGGGGGAATCCAGGGTCCGAGATGAGGAGGGGGAATCTGTGCAGAGAGAGAGGCAGTGATTAAAGGTGGTGGCGTGAGGCGTGGTGGGGCTTGTGGAGGCACTGTAAGAAGGAGCAAAAACACACAGATGAGTCACAGGAGCAACAGTCCAAAAACGAGATTATTCAAAAGACTAGAGAATTCAGTTGACACGAGACTGCGGGAATCATCTGTTGATGGACAAGTGTAGGGAGGAGCTTAAGTAGGTGCAGGTGATTATAGTGATAGGTGAGACTGCATAGAGCCTCAAAGCCAGGAAGCCATGTCCACTCTCCATGGAGCAGAGAGCACAGGAACAGGAGACAATCAAACAGGAGCAAAAAGGAGTCCAAAAGCTCCACACAGAAGAGAAAGAGAAAATAAAGAATAAAAAAGAAAAAACTATCTAATTTGCAGGTTTCAGTAGCGTAAAGTAGGTCATGTACATTACGTTATTATTAATCACACCCTGTAACAAACACTTGGCATGTTCTCTGTGACTCTGTGCCCTTTAACCAAACAGGCATGTCAGGATGACGCAAAACTTTTAGAGGTGAAAGGACTATGGTGGTTCATGTTGACTAGACAGTATCTGAAAGTTTGGAGATTTCAGAGGAAAATTACTGGTTTGCTGAAGATGTCTTAAGAGTAACAGTAATGTCTCACTCGTGTTTATCATTTTACTTTCTTCAGACTGACTGGTTTATGGAGACTCACATGAGGACATTTTAAGCATTCAAATAAGAGAAAGTATACATTTTGTTTTACACTTGTTAGCCCTCGCTGTAGAAGAAGGCTACTGTGCAGTGAGATTTTATTATCTGGTTGGGGGTGTCACTGGCTCCTGTCGTCATCTCAAAACAGCAGAGAATAAACAGGAAACCACACAGCACCATTACTGTCGCTTTTGATAGAAACAGGAAGACACATGAGAAGGAGAAATCTTATAGCTTTTCCTGAGTATGTATGGAGCATTTTACCACCTCTGATTCCAGAAATCAAAGCTAATAAAACAGCTGAGATACTTGTATTTAAGGAAAAGTACCTGATACTGAAGCTGCCCGTAAATGAATGGCCATGACTTCTCAGGATGCAGACAGACTTCCTGTTAGTTTAGAGGAGGAAGTCAGCACATCTGTTAATCTCTTCTACCCCCTCTAAAATGGTAAAGCTGAATGCTGTTGATCAGAGGATTTGGATATAAAAATGCCTGAAATTAGAAAGGAGAAACCCACATCCATCTTAAAAATATTTTTAAATGTCCTTGTGAATGCTTTGAGGGGTTTTCTTCAAACTTGGATCAAAACTCCAACTGGATTCAAGGATGAACACTCACTATGAACATCGTTTGGATGTCATGGGTCAGAGTTTAAGTTTGTGGAGCTTGTTTAACCGAACTTGTGAAGGGGATATCTCAGGAGTGCTTAAAGAGATTTTTATCCAGCTTTGCAGGAACATCCGCTTTGAATCTAGGATGCTCAGTTTAGATTTTGGAGATGGTTAAAAGGTCAGGGTCATACAGTTGTGAGTGTGATATCTCAAAAACACTCTAAGGAATGATTTTAAGCATTTCATTAATATGAACTCTGACTTCAAGATGATGCAATAAAGGGGTTGCATGATATTGGATTTTGCTGTTACCGATATTTCCAAACTTATCATGGCCAGTGACCAATATTTTTTGTCTAGAGCAAAAAGTCAGGAAGTTAACCTCTTTTAAGCCCCTCCCTCCTTAGTTACTGCTACAAGGTAAGACAAATTCTGTTGTTGCTGGCCTCTCTCCCATTCAAAATAATTGAAAATTACACACTTCTGGACCAGCCTTCATTCATCTTATGATTTATTTGATTCTTTTTCAAATTTTGCCCAAGTAAAAGAATAAAGACAAAACCACAGTAGGGTGTGTAAAGAAATATCAAAATATTTATTAATCTTCCAAAATGATTAAAAATATTACTGCATGCAAGACACGAAAACAAAGAAAATGTTGGCGAATTTCTTTAAGGGTTAGGTTTACCCGCTGTGCACCCCTTATCTTAAAAATGTTTTGCATTCTTTTCTTCAGATTTTGCACAAATATCCACCCAAAGATGAACTGATCATAGTTCTGAAGGAGGAGGTCAAGTGTCATGATCATGCCCTGTTTGTGTGGTATCTTAAGAGTTCTTTCAGGGATTTCTGTCAGGCTTCGCACAAATGTCCTTAACGACTTGACAGTGAACAGATTATATTTTCGTGGTGCAACATCAAAGGTCAAGGTCATTGGGCCTCATATTTATTTGGTGGCTTTTAAAATTTTAAATAGTGACAGTACCACAAAAAACATCTGCATGCAAAGCACAAATCAGACATACGAGGGCTGATTGATAAGTTGTGAGCCTCATTTTTAAGGGTTTGACTTTTGGCAGACATATTGCATTATTTTTCAACATAATCCCCTTCAGTATCTGTACACTTTTGCCAGCGGTGTTTAAGGGCCTCAATGCCACTTTTAAAGAAGTCCTTTTCTTGACCGTTCAGAAAGTCCTCCACTGCATGTATGATGTCATCATCTGACCGAAAGTGGGTACCGGAAATGGCCTTTTTCAATTCTGGAAATAGATGAAAGTCTGATGGAGTGAGATAAGGCGAATAAGGCGGATGCTCAATCAATACAAAGCCACAATATTTAATAACAGCCATGGCAATGACAGACTTGTGAACAAGGGCATTTTGTCCATTTTGCAAAAGTCACTTGCCTTGTTTACTTCAGAGTGCTACCTCTTGGACACAAACTGACCAAATGACACCAGTCTTCGGGTACACAGCCTTAAATAGTCGGGGAATAGTAGAGCTGAAAAAGGACATCCCTGCTTATCTTCTTCAGTACAAGGCTCACAACTTATCAATCAGCCCTCGTAGTGCAGTTTGACTCCAAGGTCACATGAACAACCCACAAGAGAGTGAGATTAACTGTACACAAATATGACAACTGCATGAAAGAGCTGGTAATACAAAGTTATGTTAGCAGGTGTTAGTGGGCGTGTTGAGGCTCCTGCTAAGCTTTTCTTGTCGTGCTTTAATCCCTGTTAAGTCTGTGGCTCACCTTAAATATCATCTCAACTCATGAGCTCGAGGTGCATTGATCTCAGGGACTTTGCTGCACTCTAAGATCCCCCCAACAAAGATGTGTGCTTTACAAAGAACGGGGCATTGGATTAAATGACTCGACTTTTGGTTTACCCATTAAAGTGGCCCCGTCTGGCAGCTTTCCTCGGGTGATGTCTGAATGAGAGGAGAGATTTAAGAGCCTTGTCTCCACTTTCATTACAGAGATGTAGTAATGGCTGCCAGCAGTGTCTCTCTCTGTACTGCTTGATTGAAGCAATGCCTGAATGGACAATACCAATAAAGTAGGACCAGACAGTGAAAGTACTCACCACACAGATGTCAAAAAGGATTTTTCCCCATGTTAGAAACACATTAATGAAATATATTGCAGTTTGTTGATATTAGATTGTTGGATGAAATGAAGAGATATTTAATGAGAGGGTGACATAGACCCTCATAAACCCTCAATCAATAACATTAATGATGATAACTTTTATTTATATAGCACTTGCCACAACAAAATAACAAAGTGCTTTACTAAAGGACACATAAAATACACAACAAATTAGAATAAAGTGATGTACAAATGAAAATATGAAAACATAAAACAGGGACAATAATAATAGAGTGGGGCAGGACCGAGTCCAAAAATGCAGAAGTGAGTTAGCATTTAGCACTTCCTGGTTATCAAGCCCGAAATTAAATGGGATTTAGAATACTGGTCTTGGATAAATGCCTGAAATAAGGTTTGTGGTGAACACATGCACATAAGATTTCAATGTTTAATCTGAAATAATAAAATGCATCTCATGTTGCCTACTTTTGAATCTTTAACCGTTGTTGTGTGTTTTTAAGAATGGCTGGTAATGAACTGCGAACAAGGACTACAAAAATGGTCGGGGACTTTTTTTAATAATCAATTATTCATACACAATTCCCACAACCATGAGGACCATGTTGATAAAGTCACTTGATTAAGAGGAAATTCTCAGACAGGTTACAACAAGACACTGGAAATATTTTAGTTGCTTCTAAGTTGAACTGCCGTGTTGTAGTTTGATAGTAGCTAACATATAGCTTTTCACATTCACTGATTAAATTTAGGCTTATAACATCATGAAAATGAGGGTATTTTGAGATTATCACAAAGAACAGAGCATGTAAGTTTCATAATTTTGTTTTCAAC
This sequence comes from Cetoscarus ocellatus, assembly GCA_037902135.1. Lineage (NCBI taxonomy): Eukaryota > Metazoa > Chordata > Actinopteri > Labriformes > Labridae > Cetoscarus > Cetoscarus ocellatus. The sequence goes on from JBAMNC010000815.1 coordinate 774,251, forward strand.
AGAGCTTATTATCAGCAATGATCCAAAATCCTTATAAAAATCCCATAGACTTTTAGTTGGTTTGCAGCCGAGGGAACCAGCTTGATGCTAACTTCCGGGTTGGCCAACAAAAATACGTCATCCCTGCACTACTGTATTCATACATAAAAATAAACATTGACAAAACAATAAAAGAGTTTATATCTGGACAAAGCCAGAATGAATTTTGATTTAAGTAATCCTGTGTTCTTTGGATTTCCCTCAGATTTAAGTTCAAGGTCTTTGTCTTGTCACAATGAGTATGACTCAGGAGGCAAAGTCACATCAGTGATTACTGAAATAGTGCAGTCCCACTTGTACATTTTAACGTTTTCCTTTCAAAGCTGTATTGATAGTGTTATCACATGGCTAATACTCCCTTCAGGGTGTTTTTACACAGCTTGTGAGACATAAAAAGGTTGCACCACTATAAAGAACCAGCAGTTGTTCATGGTTTTGCTCTCTTAAAATGTTACTCAAGTGCTAATCTCACATTGTGTTTGCTATAACAGAGATAAGTAGCTGAGTTTGTGTATAACAATGTGCTCACCCTCCTGGAGTGACCATTGGCACAGAGAAAGAGGTGTGACTACAACTGCAGACAACAGCCAGACTCATGACTAAAAAAGTACACACAATTTACTGCAGCTGACGTCTCACTACTTCATCAGCTGTCACTGCTGAGCAACAGAGAGAAAAATGAAGAAAGTCTAGAAACGTGATGTTTTTTGTTGATGGATAATGGGCTTAAATATTTAGTAACCAAGTTATAGCAGAGTTACAGAAGGCGTGCCTGATCCTGTATTTATATGTCCTCAGGTCAAAGTGTGCAGCTCTCATACACTCTTAAGTGTTTTGCTACCCAGCCAACAGTTCTAGGAAGAGATAAACAAAGCTTGCCTTAGCTGTACAGTAACGTGAATGCATGAAAAAGGATAAGGGCTGGAAAGGAGTACAGCAAAAATGACATATCATGGGCTGTTATCCGTTCCTTTTTTTTTTTTTTTTTTTTGAGTGTTGGGAAATATTTTCCCTCTGTTTTTTCTTTTCCAGCCCAGGAGCTGAATCACAGGCAACATGATGAGGCGCCAAAATGTGGTGAATAGGAGGAGCCTGACTGGACGGAGAGTATGAAACCAGCTCAGAAAAATTACCAAAAACCTCCTGTGAGCTGATGCAAAGTGGATACCATCTATAATTCCAATGGGCTCTTAACCGTGGTATTAACAGAATATCACATTGTACTGAAAACTCCAGAATAAATGTCTGCTGATGGTATTCTGACAAACTTTAAAAAGTCCATTTTTTTTTTTATCAAAATGCATTTTTAATGTTTCCATACACAAATATGTGTCCATGGCCTGCCTACAAATCCCCTCAATATGAGAAAGATCCCTTCTCTCCCTCTGTTGCTCCTATCTTTCAGAAAATGTGTGCTCAAACAGTCCATTTGAAAACTTCTCCAATAACTGACTCAGGGGATATGCTTCCCTCCTGAGCTAAGTGTTAGTTCATCCCAAGGGCGGCTACTATAGAGGGAACAAGTCAAGGCATGTCTGTGTAGCCACAGTATACACTAGAGCACAATGCTCGACAGATGGTACCCCAAGGTACTGTACCGGTACACTCTAAAATCTAACAAGTTGGCATTACTGAAAAATATTTTGGAAACCGATTGCCTTAAAAAAGTTAAGTAAATATGATTAATAGTCTTAGACTACATTTACTTTATATTTACTTGTTTTGTGTACTCGGAACCCTGTTGTATTTACTTAATTTTATTGAGTTATTTTAACTTTGATTAAGAAAGTTATGTCAACTTCCTGTGTTAGTTATCCACCAGTTTCAACTCACACATTCACACTCTTTTAGGCCCATTTACACATCAGAAACTTGGGGTAATGTGTCTTGCCCAAGAATTTATCACCATTGGTTGCCCAGAGCTGGATTAGAACTTGCAACCTCTTGATTACCGACTAAGCGCACTATCCAACTGAGCCACCAACACCTCACATACAAGCAAGCACAACAGAGGATGCTTAGTAGTTTTAAAAAAAAAATGGCGTTTCACTTCCATGTTGCAGCTTAATGCAGATGCGTTAAATAACTCACCTTAAGCCTAAGAGAGATTCTGCATCCCCCAACATCAAAATGAGTCTGCAGAGTAGTCTCCCGCCTGGCTTTACTGCACATGTGCAATCCTGAACTCAGTGTTCAATCACTGTGATAAAAAGTTTCGAGTCCAGCTTACACACAGGAATTAAGTTGTATAATTTTCTCAAGCTAAATGGGTTCCTTACTCATATTGATTGAGTTCAATCAACAGGTTATTAAGCATTAAGTAAAGTGCACAAATGTAATTTAAGTAAGAATAGCTATTACATTTTAGAGTGTACCCTGGGGTCCACATCAACAATAAACTGGACCGGTCTCACAACACGGATGCCCTCTTCAGGAAGGGACAGAGCAGGCTGTTCTTCCTGAGGAGACTCAGATTGTTTGGTGTCTGCAGCAGGCTCCTGAGGACCTTCTACCAGTCTGTGGTGGCCAGCGCACTCTTCTTTTCTGTGGTATGCTGGTGGGGCGGCATCAAGGCCGGTGAGGTCAACAGGCTCAATAAACTGGTGAAGAAGGCCTACTCTGTGGCAGGTCTTCACTTGGACAATCTGGAGACTGGCTGAGAGGAGGATCAAGGACAAAATCAGGGCGATCCTGGACAATCCCTCTCACCCTCTCCACAATGAGCTGTGGGACATGAACAGCTCATTCAGCAAATGCATCATCCCACTCAGGAACAGAACTGAGCGCTTCAGGCACTCCTTTGTGTCCACTGTCATCAGACTTTACAACAGCGGCAGAGGCCAAGGTCTGTCACTGCACTGAACCCCCCCAAAACAAAACAATTCCTGTACTCAATTAATGTTACACTGTACTGCGCTTTAACATTTGTTACAACCTCCATATCCTGTAACAAATTTCTTTTTCTATCCATATTTTTAATATGTTATTTAAATATGTTGCACCTTATTGGTTCATATCTCTTATCCCGGTCTACTACTGCAAAAATACTTGTCGACCTGTTCTGAGTAGGGATGAAACAGAGGTATTTATATGCCTGCAAAATCCAATATCTGAATGGATTTTTAGGCAAAAAAAAACTTAAGAGCATGTCATGGTGACATCTGGGACCAGTTTGAACTTGTTTTTTTTTTTTTACTAGCCATGTAGTAAACAGTCAAGCACACCAGGACATGGAATCTTTCAGAGATTAGTGGTACCTTTTTCAGTAGTGGACAAAATACAAGAAGTGTCAGTATAGTATTGAGATGAAAATAGAAGCAAATACATTATACCTGTTTTTTCCACACATGACTGTGGCCTTTGGGACTTTTTACCTTTAAAATCCTAAACCCGTACACGTCTCATGTTTTTAACTATAACATGTTTACACTGAGGGCTACACAGCGGCACAGAAGTAAGGGGACGAGCTTCATAGTAAGAAGGTTGCAGGTTCAAATTCTGCGTCACATAGGGCTAGAGTTTGCATGTTCTCCCCATGCATGGGTGGGTCCTCCCAGATACTCCGGCTTCCCTCCACAGACCAAAAAACATGCTTGTTTGATTAACTGGTGACTCTAATTGTACTTGGGTGTGGGATGGTGTGTGAATGTGTTTTTTTGAATCTTCATGTCGTACTGCGATCCAAGGTTTACCCTGCTTCTCAGCTAATGTTAGCTGGGATAGGCTCCAACCCCAGCAATCTCAAAGAGGGATAAGTGGTATAGGTAATGGATGGATTGGGGTTAACACTGAATAACTCACTGAAGGAAACACAGAAATCTGTCCAGCTAGCCCTTTCGGGGTTGCGGGAGGGGCTGGAGCCTATCCCAGCTGCGTTAGGTGAGACCCTGGACCAGCCACATAGAGAGACAGACAACCATTTACACACTCACACACACACCTTTAGAGTGACCTAATAATCTAAAAGCATGCTTTTGTTCTGTGGGAGAAAGCTGGAGTATCAGGTGAGAACCCACCCATGCATGGAGGGAACATGCAAACTCCACACAGAGAGGCCCTGACATTGTAGAGGTGTTAAAGTCAATCAAACATAAACACTGAAAGCTTTTCCCTCCGTTAAATGGTGTAGTGGATGTATTTATATGATTAATTTAGTTTTAAAGCGCCTAAACCCTGTGGTTTTCATAGTGCACCAGTCTCCTCTGAGCTAGATTGCTCAGGTTTTTCCATGCGCGTCCTCGATGTTAAAAGCATGTGACTGCGCGCCCCCGCGGGTCAGGGGGCGGAGCCAGTGATCCTCCACAGTCTGATCCTCTCTCACCAGCGTGGCACTATCTGAGAACAGCAGACGAATGAGCTGTCTGTAGTGGACGAAAGCTTCGTTTCTTTGACGAAATATACACAGCGAGGGCTCGTATGTGACTCGGTTGAGGATTTACGGATCTATAGCAGTGATAAATCGTGGGATATTTGGTTTATTTCTCGGCGGGCCCGGACACAGCTTGATATCGATAGAGAGACTGAACTCAGGTCGTTTTCGTCCTGACATGGACACAGGAACTGTACCCGAAAAGAAAAGGTAACGTTATGCTAGCTAATGCTACACAGAGGGATTTATTGTTGTTTGGGAGCTAACTTAACAACTCTGAGCTCAGTGTGCATTTTAGTCACACTCTTTTGGTGATATAATGGACTTTTGTTGTGGTGTTTTTCATAAGTAATGGAGGTTTGTTCGACAGAAAAATGCCAAATAGAGCGGCGCTGTTATCATTAGCAAGCGGCTAACAGCTAGCCAGCCAAGATTAAACAATATAGTAGCAGCTAATTGATCAGTATCTTATTATTGTTGCATAACAAGGAATGCTTAGTATCTGGTGGGACGAAATGTCCTATTTCAATGAGTAAATTAATATTGTAGTTAAATTTGGCAGCCAAAGGTGCTATTGTTTGTTTTTTGTACAAAGACAATCACAATTTCATATTAGCTTACCTTTGTTTGCAATATGATGTTGTTATACTTGACCTGATAATGTTTGATTTAATAGTTTTAGTGAAAGCTGACATGTGAGCACTGTTGCAGAGGGATGTTAGGTTTCTGATGAAATATTGAGGGATCAGGAGTGAGAGTGGCCTTGGTGTTTTTAACTTTATATTGTTGACAATCGGTGAGGGGTATGTCTAATAAAACATAAATCTTCAACTTTATAACTAAATGGCCCTAGAGAATAAAGACCTGTGTATTTTTTGCAATGATATTACAAAACTAAGTCAGTTTTTGAGTCAAAACCACGTGGGTCAAATGTCACACATGTACCTACATGTATAACAACATCTAGCTGCATACCCCCAAAGAGGTAAATCAACAAGCATTTTAATAATCACATTTGATAGAGTAAAGCTTGTTTTTTCCCATTTAGACCAAACATTTCAAAGAATATCTTTATGTCAATGAGACTTCTTAATCAAGCACCTGGCTTTGTATTGACGTTATTTATTTTTAACATGACATCAACATCAGTTTGTTTGATGTAGCCAATATTGCCTTACCCTAAATCACATATATATAATAACTGATATATCTTGAATATATATACTGGGCATCCCTTCTGTCAGCTTGGCACTGTTCAAGTGAATAAAAAGTTAATTCAGTTATATAACTTGGCTTGTAAACTCGTGTAGTTTAGTGCTCAATTGCTGCTCATAGAGCTTGCTGTCTTTTTCTGAGCATGTTTTAAAACCACCAGGAAAGTGCTCAAGTCATGAAGACTTTGGTTCGATTGAGAAGCAGAATTATATCTTAAAGAGAGTCAGAGAAATGTTCTGGAAAACGTTGATGTCATGATATAACCTTAAGGCATCGCCTACTTTTGATTATCTGGCGATAATGACTAGGTCTGATTAAGGTGTTTGCTGATTTCCGCATGAACAATTTGTTGAAAAAAATATTATTTAATGCCCCAATGATAATATGCTTTGGTGTGTAACCATGCAGGTCATTATTTGTCTGCCAAATAGACAATAAAGCAAAAAATCCCATATTTCCCAAAGGGGATCAATAAGGGGATTATATTTTCTTCAAACCTAGAATACTCTATTTATTGTGCTTTGGATAACTGCGAACTCTTGAGCCTAATGATATACAAGGGTTTTGGCTTGATTTGCAGTGATTAATAGATTTTGACATGTTCATACAAGTTTTTCTTTATCTGATTATTTTGCATTGCATTTGAAGTCATTTAGTAAAACTATTCGTCAGATCTGATGGACTCTTAATTGACTGTTAAGTGTAGTTAACCTCCAAGCTGTCTTTTGACCCAATTGTGTGAAACCACAGTAATTAGTGGTGGCTGCAAAATAGGATCATTGTTGGTGCATCCGCAGACTTTGCATCAATCAGAGTTTACATGAGGAATTTCTCTTACAAAATTTCTCGCAAAATCTTGAACTGAATTTTTTTTAATCAAATGCCTTATGATGTCTTTAAAAGTTTAATTATTACCTGATGGAGGTCTCGCTTTTAGATGTCATGACTGAGACTGCCTGATTTGTTTAAATGAGAAGTAATAAAGTTTTTGTTTAGCTTTATGTACCCTAAGGATTGTAAGTGAATTCTAATACTTTAAAAAGAAATGATCTAATTCAGTTGTTTTATTATTTAACTGCCACTGGCCTGCATGTTGTTGATAGCAAATCAACCCAAGTTCAGTGTCTCTGTTACGGACTGTTCGTAATCATTTATATATGCAAAACCTCACGCAAATCTCAAAATGTTTTATCTCCTAATAGTTTGACATTATATATATATATATGTGTGTGTTAATCAGAGAATTCCGCCCTAGTCCTATGTACTCAACATGTTATTGCCTTTCATTTTAAAAATGAATTAAATATTTCAGACTTTCGTGGACTGCCATTTGTTGTGTGGAGGAAAAAAATCCCAGTTTTTCTCAGTAAGGGTCTTAAATGTCTTACCTGAATTTCCTCAACAAAGTATCTATCTATCTATCTATCTATCCATCTATCTATCTATCTATCTATCTGTCTATAGTGTTAGTTTTAGTTAAGCTAATCCGTTTTATTCAGTAGAAGACATTCATAACAATATCCCATGAAATCAAAGTGTCATTCATAGGGTTTAAAAAGAAGTGAACTGTTGGAAAAACTAGGACAAAAGTTGAAAGGGGGCAGGTGTCGTAGCTCTCGATTGAGGCATCATACTATGTTGGCTGAAAACATTTATAGAAGGTCACCTTTGAAGTTTTTCCAGTTTATGATCCTTGTGTAAAAAGTATTTTTTTAAGTTTATGGCAAGGCAGAGATTATTTTACCATTGAGATGATTTAGGATTAAAAATGACTCCCCCCAAAGTCGTGATTTTGTTTTGCACCTGTTATCATGTATTATTCTCATGTAATGTATTAGTTTTTACTCACTGTGTGTGTGCTCACTGGTTAACATGGTAGACTAATAATGTTGGTGAACCCTCATTGTGTGGATAATAAGGATTCACATTTTCAATGTAACCAAAAAAATATTGGCTTAAAAAAATCAAAGTTCGTTTATGCATGTCTGCGTCTTTTGAGGCTGTGCAATCTCTTGCGAACAAAAATCTTGTTTATACCATAATCCTTACTTATGTGATTTAAGAAAATATTTATATGTCAGTATGTATTGTGATATTTTGCTGCACAATACTGTATTGATATTTCTTAGAGCAATATTGCAATATTTTATTAGTTGCAGAAAAAAGGTAAGGTCTGCATACTGTTCAGCTTCTATTGAGAGACTTTATTAATACAAGGCAACATTTCAATCTGCAAGATCTTCCGAAGCATCGGCTTGTCCTAAATAAAGTCTGTCATTGGGTGCTAAATATTGTGCTGAGCTTTTTCTTTATTATTTTTTTTCATTCAGTCTGTACTGCTGTGCTTTATTTTGTGAGGTAAGGAGGGGACCTGTTGAATGAAAGGAAAATACAGAATATGAAGACATAGGATAGAGGGGTTGACAAACCATGGGCCAGTGTTGAATGGTAGTAGTACTAAAAGATGTTGCAGAAGAAGAATAAACAGGCTGTATTAGTCACATCCTGTTTCATCCTACATGCCATTAGCACTGTGCTGTTAGGATCTGATTACTGCTCTGACTGTTAATGGTTAAAATTTCAGGCAGACTTGGGGGGCCTGTTAGTTAAGATTTGCTGTTAGCTCTTTCCTTTAAATATCACATTTCCCACCATACAGATCTTGTTTTGGATCACAGTCAGCTGTTATATAAGCACATTTATTCTTTGCTCTTTAAAAATTTGCTGTTCGTCAAGGTGAAGTCAGCTGAGTCTAAATTCCCCTCTGGTATGAATGAACATGTAATCAATTTAATATCTGTAAAAAACTCTAGAGTTGTGGCCTGGTTTGGTTCAGATTTGGCCCGTCTTTGTGAAGTGCCTTAGTATTATTTCTGTCTCATCTCTTAATCACCCAAGGCTTGACGTCAATAGGAGTGGCCAAATGTGTGTACAGAATCACTGCCTGCAGTTTACATCTTGCCCTGAGATACTCGAGTACAATGGCAACTTGTGTGCAGACTAGTTTGAACTTGAAAAACAAACTTGTAAGTTCAGGGCACAGGTATGTTGGTATGTTTTATCTGTGCATACATCCCTCATGGTTTCTGTTTTGTGCTCAAAATCAAAAACAAGGGGTAGGATGGGCAAACCTTTAGTTTGATCAGTTAATGGAATCTTGGCTTTAATGCCATTTTTTTATAGAAATGCAAAGAGAGATTTTTATATAAATGACAGTACTTCTGAGGACTATTAAATAAGCTTGTTCTACCAGTAAAAACAGCCTTTAAAAGCTGCTTCATTGTAACAATGCCCCTTATTGCAAAGCACTTCAGCTCCTTATTTCACATCGCTGCCCTTTATTACCCATCATTTATTAAGGCTACTATATTGAGGCCTTTTAATGTTTGCTGTATGCCTAAGGCTGCCTGAGATGTCCCATAAATTAATTGTGTTGTAGGTATTAGGGCTTTCAAAAGATAAGAATACTTTAATCGCAGTTTTTCTCTAGCTTTTGTTTGCCAACTTAAGATGATCCCATAATTATCTCCTGATAATATTTATCTTTGCTTTTTTAAAATTGCCAATAGGATGTCAAAAACAAACCTATGGTGTGCTCTCCCTCCACTTTTCCTTTTTTTTTCTTTAGTTGTGATGTCTGTAACAGAGCATTCAGAAACAATGCAAGGAAGGAAGCATAAAAACAATACCTCCATTAATCATAATTTAATCACCAAAATATGGTTAGAAACTTGTGCTTTTCTCTAAAGTTTATGATTAGGCCCCTCGCACCAATGCATTGGAATAGCGTTTCTGACATGATGCCCAATTGCTGTTGAGTTCTATAAAGGTCATGCAGAAGGAAATTAATTGCACATTTTGCCAATTCAACAACAGTTTGCCAACTTTGTGTGTGGAAAAGTATTTAAGCCCAAAGGTTTGAGCTGAGATGGTTCAAGATTAAAGCTTTTACTGAAATTTAAAATCTGAGCTAGATCCAGACTTACGGCTGTGTGACAGTCTTGCAACAAGTAACATGTAATGATGCTTTAAGATATTGTAATCTGAAGTTGTTTTTGCCCCCCTGTGGACAAACTGGTACATCTTATCTCTTTCCTGATCCTGTTCTGTACATGCATGCACACAAGGAAATCTCCCACTGATTCCTTTTAAGTGGCTCTCCGACAGCTCGCTGTGAACTTTGCAGGTAGAAACGGAAACACCGTCTGCGTGCTGTGAATTGCTTTGTTGAAATCTAGCTCACAAAGTCAAACTGTAAAACGCTTTTATTATTTATTTAAATCTTAGGAAAACATACTTGAGGTAAGTTGGTGCCAAGTTAGACATCAGTGAAAAAAATAAAATGAAAGAAAGTAGATATAAATAAAATAATCATAGAAAGCCTGTCAAGTTCTCATTCTGTAGCTGATGGCCTTCTTTTGTAGGTCAAAAAAAGGCTGCAGTTTGAAAATGAAACTGTTTCATAAACTGAGAGAACCCAGTTGCTTCAGGGAGGAACAAGCTTGATGTTTTTTATTGGTCAAACTCATACCCTGCAGTTTTGTACTTGTAATCTATTTAAATGAATCCACCAGTCAGATGATCCTACTAAGCATAGCTCCTTTTCCCCCTTTATTAAATAAACACACGTCAGAGATGAAGCTTTGTATTAAATAACAGAAATTCTGTTGAATGAATAAATGTTTGGTCTGAGGAAGATTATACAATGCACATTTAGTGAGTCTGAGACAGAAATGTGCATTTGCTGGACCTGCTTTAGCACTGTTGTGTGAGAAGAGGTCATTAACGTTGTGTTGCCTTTGTTAATGTTAATCATAAAATTGTCTCTGTAAATAGGAACAGCCTATGTCAATTACTTCTTCATTTGTGGGAAAAGATTTGAATATCATAACCTGCGAACTTGGTGTTTTGTCTAAGGCAGAACTGGGATTAAATGTTAATTCATGTTTATATTGATTATCATTTATGTTCTTGGTGACAGAAGATCATTGCAGCTTCTGTGGTGGTGCAGCCATCGATACACCTGCTCAATGACAACTTCTTGCAAACCTGTGTATTGCAGGAAATAAAATGCAGTACATTAGCTACGTTATGATTGTACTGTGCTCTGTAAAGGCCATGTAGTTTGGGTTTCCTGATGCCAATGCTAAGGTGTTGTTTCAAAAATGATGTCCGTGCTCAAAAGGTTTTGTAATCAGTACTTTTTGAAAAAAGAGCGTTAATGCTGTTTTATCATTTTTGTTTTTATGGCCAAGTTGATTTTCCCCCCTTCCAGACCAAGGACGGCAAATGCCCGATCATCTTCTGTCTTATAAGATTATTCTGTAAGATTGTCCTGTGGTCTGAGGTGTGTTAAGAGTGAATTTGTCCCGATATTGATCAAACACTGATCAGTATTGGCTGATATTTGTTAAAAAAACGTGATTGGTTGAACAGAATTAATGCCTGTAGTCACAATTACTGATCACAAGAGCTTTTTGACAGTTTCCGCCTCCTGTGTGCCCTGATTTCTTCTTTGGCTTTTTTGTTGTCATATCTGCTGACATCATCTGATGAGAGCTTGAACTCTGTGACTTGCAAGTCATGCAGAACAAGGAATTGATAAGGAAATTGTGAAGCAAAGAGACAAATGATTTTGATTACTCAAGCTAGTTGTTATTTTTTCTCAATTGGAATTGGCTTCTGCTTCCCACTCCTATGCATTGATACTGGTACCACATTGGTAGCCTCTTTGCACCTCCTGCTTCCTAGATGTAGAGTTGTTGCTGTGACGATTATTTTAGCTTCACTGTGACAGCACTAAACAGAGATATTGTTTGCAATTTTCACTCGTATTTTCAGCACTGTTTGGGCAAAAACAAAAGAAATGGCACTGGGGCATCTGTACCTCTGAACCTATTTATTCTCTAAAGTCATGCTTTTTGGGCAACTAGCTGCCAGGAGTCTACATGCAGCCTCCTCAAATGTGGCCTGCCACTCTATGTTCATAAAAAAACCTGACAAAGCCTGCCATGACAGCATTAAAAATAGGAACATATCGTATAAAGTGAGCTATTATTGGCCGTGATTGTTTCAATGAAACTCCCTTTTTGCATATTTCCAATTAAAAGTAAATCAAGTTAAGTATAATGCACTTTGATAACCTAAAAAGCTCTGTTATTTGCATGGAAAATGTCACTTAGACTGGCTTGATTACTGCATTTGGCTCACGACATTAAGCATCACTTATTGGATTTATGTTTAAATATACAAAAAAGATGATGAAGAAACTTCCTAGTGCCCTGCTTGAACCCCTCAAATTTGGCCCTCTGGCAGGATCAATGTGGCCAACTTGGTGACCAGAGTTGCCCGTCACTGAGCCACAGGAATTGCTGCACTTGTGGAGCAAACCCCAGGCAGCCATTGGAAGGAGCGGTAGTCTAGTTTTCCTGATTTTTTTTAATGCCAAGTTTGCTTTGTTTGTGTAAATTTGTTGTGGTCCACATCATTACTACACTATTCTACTATATGCCGATGAAGCACTAAGTAGTCTGAATCGTCTTTGACATTTGCCTTACCCTGCAAGTGTAATGGTTCCTCTGCTACAGTTCAGCAAAGAGAGCAGTCCTTACATCACCACAGCCACAGGGCTCATACAAACACAAACACATCAGAGATGTATTAGACTGTAGACAGATGAATGCTATTTAGGCAAAGACAAGTTCATATTATAAACATGGATATGCTGTCCAATAAGAAACTATAAAGGTGGCAGGCTGACATTCTTGTTTGTTTTGTCAGCTGACAGTCACGGGGAGAGTACGTAGCAGGACCAGGTCCAGCCATCGCTTTCTTTGAAGCGATTGCTTCTCACCCAGTGTTACCTCATGTGGTGTATGTTATTTTAATGCGAAGGGTTCATCAGAGGTCTTATTTTAGTGTTACTCTGCTTTTCCCTCCTGCAGTTAAAGCTGTGCTGTTTCACTGGACTGGATTATATAACAGATAAGACAGTGTTTACTCTCACACTAAACAGAGTTGACAGATAGTGAGGACATTTCTCTGGCGAATTAGGTCAGCCCACAGTAACTCTGGTAACCCCAGTGTGGTTTCATTGTACATTGTTTTCCTTTTAATCGCCAATCTACTTAGCCATTATAAGTTTTGTTTGCATAACAGCACTCATTCTTATTAGGAAAACAAAACAAAGTATAATTAAATCGAACGAAAGTGCAAAGCATGCAGGGCGTCATGTCAGGCGGAGAGCTGCAGGGCATGCATGACCATGTGCATTAACACTGTTATGTAACGGTGGCCTCTCTGTTGGCCTTTGTTTTAACATCAAGGAATCTGTTTAGTTTAGTTTTCTTTGTTACACGTTGAAAGCAGGAGGTTTCTCTCAGGACTGAAAATTGACCATCAGAATTCTCAAATTTTCTATTATGAGTCAAGTATTAATGTCCCTAATTTGATCAACAAAGTTAAAGAATAGGTACTATTTTTTAGAAGGTGTACAGGGTGCTTTTGTAAAATGATGAGTTATGATTCACTTTTTGTTATATAGATGGTATTTAAAGGCTTAGGCAGAACAATATTGACCAAAACCATTTTTTTAATAGGCAATGCACAATATTCTATACTTTCTCTTTTTACAATACCAGAAGCGTTAACTCTGATATACCATAAATCTATAGAAAAGATAAATTAAGTTGATGTTTGTTTGATACCACAACCACGTAAATATATAACCTAGACACCCATTACTGTGTACTTTTATGTATTAAGAGAAGGGGTTGGAATCAAAGAGACATTACAGTTGAGAATCAAAAACAACCTCCCATAACAGATCGATATCATTAGTCTTTTGGTTATAAATTCCCTTATCAGTTCTCTCCGCTTTGTTCTTGCTGCTTTTCAAATGAATCACATTATGCTTGCATCAGAGGCATTAAGCAGAAATGATGCCAAATGAGTCATAAGTCATGGCAGGTGGGGGCAGAAGTGGACGAAAATATTCAACTTTTATTAAGTGGAAACTGCAACTTGCAGAAGAATGTATCTATGCCTCACTGCATTAATTATCAAAAGTGTCATGTGTTTGACATTATTGCCACTGATGACCTATGTAGGCTGACTTTTTTACACTAAAAATCAGCAGGAATTGTAAGAATCAGATCAAAAAACAGAATCATGGCATTGGTATTAACAAAATCTCAATACCGATTCTTAATCAAGGACTTGTGTCCACAGCAGCCTTTTTTGTGCTCAAAGTGCTATTTAAAATCCTCACATATGCTTCATATTCTCCTTATTTTTGTAAATGTCACCCAAAAAACACAATAACAAAGTCTAGAAATTATGCTATACCACTTATTGCAGCAGAAGGCCAGGAAGTTACTGCCTCAAAAGTACGAGTCAGGATTTTTTTCTGCCATTGTTGTTAACAAAGCAGACATCAGAAGTAGCACTCCTTCTTAGCTTCGATTGGTCAGTTAAGGAGAGGTGACATTGTTGAGAGCTGCACTGTAAAAGATGAACTGTTATCGACCATGAGCACAGGGAGCACAGTACAAAAAGTAGCTTGTGCTTTTGTCAGTCTGTGTCCTAAGCACTGAAAAGGCAGCACTATTACAGTTTTCTATGAAATATAAATACCCATAGTGCAAAAAACAGTGTCTGTGAGCAAAGGCCCTTAACAGTCAAAGACAAACTCATTCACAGCCTTTAAATTTATTTTAAAAAATATACTCAGCAACATTTTCATGTATTTCCATCGTGATAGTCAAAATTTCCATGTTCTAAATACATGAGGGAGATGAATTCTCCATTTTTTTAAATGGTTGGTGGAATCAAAAATTTCAGTAACATAATGATCTTGAGTCCTTTTTTGAAGCCAAAAGTGAGAGTGAGATTTAAACTGCACAAATATATTGACAGCATTTGGAAAATAGGCTTGAACTACTGATCCTTTTTCCAATTTTCATATTATATGTGGTACATGAGTTCACCTGCAAGTTTTGCTGTGTTCATACCAAATAATTGTTCATATATTTTACATATAGATACATTGATATCAGTGGTTCATATTGCAAAAAGTCTCTTTCCTAAGTTTTAGGCTGAGTATATTTTGCTAAGTCCTGTACCGTTGCACTCACCAATGGTCTTATGGAGTCAGATGAAGCCTTTTATGTCAGTTCAATGCAAAATAAACTCTGTTGGTTGAAAGGCATTTGTCTTTCTCCATATCCTTAAAAGAACACGCTCAGAGTTTATCTGTCATTAGATCATCAGCAGCTTAGCCTGTAGCTTAGTGAACATACTCCTCTGGTGTGGCATGGCTCTTAAATCCTGGTTATTTTCATCCTTTTAACATAGTTTGAGGTTGTCAGATTTATTTTTCATACCGAGCCAAAAGTCAGAGTGGAAACAAGTGTGTCAATGCAAAACACGGTGATCAGATTTAGTCCACTGGTCGAGGGAGGTAGTGTAAATGTTAGTATTGTGCATTTATAAATGGTCAGTTATGGGGAGTGTTTGTGCCAGTGTGTGATGTTACTGTGGGACACCTAAACTGTTTTTGAAAGGAGGAGGCTTCTCTGTATTTTGTCACCAAGATTGGGTTTGATTTATATGTGTGGAAAGTTCATAAGAGGTTTTTGGGGTGAAGTTTTTTTTTCCTTGAATTTATTCATGTTTTACTGTAGTGTGTTTTCTTGACACTCTAAACTAGAGATGCGCCACAAACCCAGTTTAATCATTAGTACCTTATGAGCTTTTGTAATAATAGCAAAAGTTTGAATTTTCATAGTAAATAAGAAAATATTCATCTATGCAAGAAAGCAATGGTTTTTACACAGAGGGTGCACATTTTACTCTTAAAAACCATTTCTGTTTAGAAATGAGAATTGAAAACCAATTCCAGTTGAGAATCAATATCAGCTCCCTCATGGAAGTGACATCATTATTGTGTTTGTTTATCAATGCTCTTATCAGTTCCTTCCACTTTATTCTGCATGCCTTGCAAATCAAAAGTGTCACATTGTCTTCTGAGGTAGTCAGCAACAATGTCAAAAAATCATGGCAGACAATGGACAGAAATAGTCAAAATTGTGCCTTTGACAAAAAGACAATTTCTGCATTGAAATTCAGGAGTGTCATGTGTTTGGCATTGTTGGGTCTGAAAACCTATTTAGGCTAACTTTTACCCACACAGAAAATCAGCAGGATACGATGAGGGAGTTGTTAAAGAATTGGATTGATAAGCAGAATCGTTTATGGCTTTGGCATCAATAACACTTAATAATCTACTGTATCTATTTCTGCTGAAATTCATGCTAGCCATAAAATACCCTCAGTCACAGTATCATAAAAAATAGTTTGGGTCATTCCTTTTCCCTTATTTTAGTGTACACTGAGACAAAAGTAGTAGTCTAGTCTAGCCATCAGCCAAAGGTGGGTCCTTTTGATCAGTGGCTGGAGAATAGAAAAAAGAGTAATGCATAAAGTAAAAAAAGATTTATTGACAAGGCCCCCGTTATTAAGTCTTTGAAGTACCCTCATTTTTTAACAGCCATATCAGGAAGGTGGGTGTTTCCACCAGTTTTCCATCAGTATTATCTTCATAAAACTTCAGCATTTTAAGTAAAGCATCTGGTTAAATCGATAATTAATGGAAGATATTCAAATCAACCAGTCACAGAGGCAGGCAGGCAAAAAGGTACTTTCCAACCCAGATAGAAATTCAAAATATCTACTTTGAATTACTGCTGTATCACAATATATATCATAAAACAGATAGTACAGCAGTACAATTTCACCTTTTTATATCCACCAGCCCCACCTGGAACACTTTCTTGTTCTCATTTAAAACAAAATCATACCTTCAACTGATAGCTTTTGTTTGTGTCATGTCCTACTCAGGCTTTTCCTCCAGAGGACTTATTTTATGATCTGTTTTTGGTGGAAACGTTTTCATCTGAACTCAAACTGCCGCCTTACCCCACTTTGCTTTGTGAAAACCCTGCCTGCAGCTCAGCCTACTGAATGAATACACTGTCAGCTAAATTTATTAAGCTGGTCGGATTTCTTATTTGAGTGCCTCAAATAACATTGTGGCCTCAGTCCATGTTGTAAGTGCACAACAGGTCAATTTCAATTAGGTGTACTTTTTAAAGCCAAGGGCTTTTGATCCACAGAGCTTTTGTTGTGATTTGTGTTCAGTTTTCTAAAAGCATTTGAGGTTAGGAGGTTGTTCTTTGTGGAAGAGATTAAGGTATCGGGAAGACATCAAGATGAGTATTTCAATTATGTCAAGCGCTTGGCCAGTGTCTTTAGCCCTGTTTCCCCTGAGTGGTCTGGTTTGGTTCAGTACAGTTTGGTACGGTTTGGGGTAGTAAACCCTGATCTTGTTTGCATTTCCACTGCCAGCTATACCTTCAACAGAGGGCAGTGATGTGAGCTGGGAGGAGAAGGCCTTGCTAGTTTTGTAAACGTGTGCCGTCACAGCAGTGCAACATAATGAAGCTGTCTGAGGTAGCGCGCGATTGTTAATGAAAAGCAACAATGGAGAACTTCCAGTACTCTAGTGCCATATCAAACTTTGTTTTGTGTGGACATTGTTTACAGCAACAGCAATGAACAAAACACACTCCCCCTATTTGAACATGGTGAGGTACGTATCCTGTAAGCTGCTATCGCGTGAGAGTTAATGATTTTTGTGACAAATTCGCAGACTTTTAGCTCCATCCTTTAAGGTTGGTTTGGTATGCTCAGCACCCCTTCAGAGGGGTACCAAAAGTGAGATGCCACAGGTTAGTTATTTAGGTACCTTTTCTCCTCATTTGACAGTGGCACCTGTAATTGCGTATTGTACCAAGCCAAACAGAACTGACTGCTTGGTGGAAATGCAGCTTTTCTAAAGACAAGTCAGTGGTTAGCATAAAGTCCAAGCTTTTTCTATCTGTCTTTACCTGGTGCTTCATTTGCTTGAAGTGGGACAAAAGAATGGTTGCACACTTAAATAATATATTCACAATTCCCACGTCTTCTTAACAGCAATGATTAATATTTTTGACTCCTTTGTTATTATAATCTTACTTTATTCTTCACCATCTCTGATGGTTTAATTTTCTTGTGTGCAAGAGCAGACAATATCTGTCAGTCTTGCAAAAAAAGTTTTTTGTTAGATCTACTCCTCTTTCTTTGGTTACATAAGATTGTCTTGTGAAAATAGTAATGCGTACAAGTTAACCATGAAGTGACTTTAACAATAAGGATGATTGTTTCACTAAAACTCTTATTTACTAAAGAGAACAGTTATGACAGAAGTCATCTGATAAGAATGAGTGTGGCCCATTTAGTTATTGTAGACTCTGCTCTGAGAAGAGTGAAAACGTTATTTATAAAGTTTGCCGTGTTTATTCTGGGTTTCTTTGGGATTTTAAAGTAGACGGATAACATTTCCCACCCTTCAACAGTGTCACGTGGTCTAAATGAAACATTTGTGGCATGTGAAGGTCGAAATATAATCTGCATCAATCACCAGAGGAAGTTTTTAATGCTTTGTGAACCAGCACTAAACATCTTTTTCTCAGAACTGTGTGTTTTAGTGTGTGCTGCTTCAAATTTTAAGCTCTACGTTAAACCAGTGTCACACCGATATCTGACTATTAGAACTCCAAGCCACAGTGAGTGGGTAAACAAAAGTAAGCCCACACAGACACCTCAGTTCAAGTCTCATCCTAATGTTAACCTCTGACACTAAGAGTAGAGCAAGGCAGATATGTATACACATGCCCCAAAGTGTGTTTATACGCATGGGCAGCTTTTTGGGGTATTTTATTGCTTTTTTGTTATAGTGGAGATGGACAGTGGACAGACTTGTTAAAGTGGGTAGAGAGAGTAGGGGGCATGCTGGGCAAATGGGCCTCAGGCAGGAATTCAGCCTGGACCATATATGGGACGTGCCACTTCGCCAATCCAGCTCCCCATGTGTGGCTTTTTTTAAGTCCAAAATAATTCAAAGAAGCAGGCTGGGTCCAAGTCTTGGTTGAAAAGCCTGCTACAGCTCTACATGCTGTCCTGTAAGTGTAGCATGTAATGGTGTGTTCCCTTTCATGTTGGAGATTTTAATGTCTTGGTTACAAATTAGACTGGTTACAGGGAACGCCCCTGTGGGTTGGAATTACTACTCTGGAAATTGGATGATCTTCAGGGACTCCGAGGTAGTCAACTAGTTACTGTAACACCTTTAGCTGGGATGTGACGTAATTCGCAGTTCTGACTTCAAGATCCAAGGTAAATGGAAGGCACCATAAATCTTTCTGACAGTTTTTACGCAGTGAAAATTCAGTTGTTATTAAAGTTAAATTATTTCGTTTTGAACCGTCCAACTTGGAAGTTTCAACCTTCCAGTAGCAGCTTAGCACTACTCTGGAGAGAAACCAAACATGCATTTAGTTACAGCTACAGCATTTAGAAACAGACACACAGAGACATATAAAAGCATCTCTCTGTGGTTTTAAGCACAGAAATGAGTTAATCACGTAATAGGCAAGGATATTGGACTGAACAGTGCAACTAAATGCATGATCCCTTTTTATGACACAATACCATGATGTAGTTGTGTTACTATGAAGAGCAAAAAAAAAAAAAAAACACAGTCATATTGCTCAGCCCTACTGTGTGGTGAGAGTCCGTTAGGAAAAGCATTAATACTACCTCAATAAATTCTTGATATAGAAGGGGGCTGGGGCTAAGCTAATATAAAACAATAGTGAATGAGCATAAGTGTGTGTGTCCTTTTAATGCAAAGTGTCAGTGTGCTGTTGTGTCCCCTCCGTGTTGGTGCCACTACTATCCAGCTCTCCTTGTAGATCAGTGCTGCCGGGCTCATAAATGTCACACTGATTTGTATTGCACTGTTGCTTGGCTGTGCACCAACACACAGACAGGCAGGAGACTCGATACCCGGCCACTCAACCAATCACTCCGAGGGGCTGGTCTCCTTTTCCTTTTGGTCAGTAGCCAATAAGACGGTCGCAGACAGCCGTGGATGTAAATGAGTCTGATGGGGGTCCAGACAGCAGCTGGGCCAACAGGAGCCTGTTCTTCGCTGACTCCAGCTGCTGCAGCCCAATGACACACTCTGCACACTCTCTCAGACAGTCAGGGGAGATGTCAGAGCTCGTCCTGTGCGTAATGGGATCAAAACGACTTTGTGAGCAGTCTGTCCCTGACCCTGCACCCCCTGTCTCCCGCAGAGTGAGCGCCGAGCGGAGGAAGGAGAAGTCGAGGGATGCAGCGCGATGTCGGCGTGGAAAAGAGTCGGAGGTGTTCTACGAGCTTGCCCAGGAGCTGCCCCTGCCCCACAGCGTCCGCTCCAGCCTCGACAAGGCGTCCATCATGAGGCTCACCATCAGCTACCTGCGCATGAGGAAACTGCTCAGCTCAGGTTAGTGTTGATAGTTTTGTCTGTGAAAAGTTTTGCCTCTAAGTCAGATTTTAAAGAATTTAGTTTGAATATTTCAGAGGAGTTAACAGAAAAGTGTGAATGAAGTGAGATGCTGAGGAAATGCGAGTAAAACAGCACTGGATGGGTAAACACTGACTCAGCTGCTCCAAGAAATCGACTGACGCGCATGCAGATATAGATCCCTTTGCAGATATACATGTGGGTACAGCGTGTTGTCTGTGAAAACAGGGTTTTTCCCTGAAACAAGTTAATTTGAAAACGAAGAAAGCTTTTGACCACATTTTCTCAAGCTTTTTTTGTCTCTCCCTACCTGACTTTATCTCTCACCTGTCTCACTCTCTGTTATCTCATCCAGATGAGCCAGCGGCAGGGGAACAAACAGAGCTCGATGAGCAGCTAAACAGCTCCTATCTGAAGGCTCTGGAGGGCTTTCTCATGGTGCTGTCTGAAGACGGAGATATGATCTATCTCTCAGAGAATGTCAGCAAGTGCCTCGGGCTGGCACAGGTTAGTATGTTTTGACCCACTTTGTGAGGGTTATAGAGAGGAAGAGAAGCATGTTTGCTTCAAGTGAGAGCTGGGCAAAAGAAACTAGGTTCTTACTTTTACATTATTAAGCTGATTGGGAAATATGATACTTATCTCTATTTTTCTGTGAAGAAAGGACATGTGGTTGTTTCAATACTGAAATTATAAACTAGTATGTTTGTAGAAAGATAGAAGAATCTTTTTTATTTAAACTGTATTCAACCATGTAAGCCTCAGTGAGATAAAGAATCTCATTTGCAAGAGTTTCCTGAGCAACACAAACAGCAATGAATAGAATGTCAGTAGCAAATTTTTCAATTACATGCTGAAATCAGACACACCGAACTGCTTATTGGGCAAGGTTTTTTTTGCAGAAGAAGTGGCCTGTAGCACAAACTTTGATCTGTTTCACATTTTTTATGTCATTGTAGGGAACTACACCAAAAGAATCAACTAAAAAAATGGTATCAGAATTGGCAATTGGTAAATTTTTGCTTTAGTCATTGGTATTAGCCCTGATTTTCACAGTATGTGCATTACAACTAATAATATCAATAAAATCAAAACAACTCAAGACTCAGCAGGAGACAGGAACACTACAACTGAGTGTCTCTGCCTTTGTGTGTATGTGGGGGCACGCAACGTGTCACATGCATCTGTATTGCAGCATGAATTGACACAGATATCGTGGTCTCACAGAATTAATGTGAGTGTTTCAAGATGTAAATATAGTAGAACCTTGTGTGGGTGCTTTTGTGTAAATGCACTGTGAATAGGGCTTAAGTAGTTCTTCCAACAAGAACCTCTTCACTGGGCCGTTTGCCTTCCACCTCATTTTTTTAACTGGATAGATTTGAACAATTTTGTCGTACTACATATTTCATTTGACAATACATCAATGTATCATATATAAATATTTATATATAAAAAGAACCTGGTTTACTGCCCAGCCCTGTTCTTAGTCTTTTCTCAAACAAGCTTTGAAGTTGCCTCATAAATATCTGTGAAAGACAACCATAACCATAACTAAACTGCTGATTTACATGAACATAATGAACACTCCTTCCTCTCTGTGCTGCAGTTCGACCTGACCGGACACAGTGTGTTTGACTTCATCCATCCCTGTGATCAGGAGGAGCTGAGGGAGATGCTGGTCCACAGAACAGGTGAGAGAAAATCACAGTGTGCTGAATCTCAAAACCTCATGAATGGAAAGACTCAGACCACGAGCCTGTTGGACTGCTTCAGGCCCCATTTTTCCAGGAGGCAGATTTAGACTACCATGTTGTCAGAATAAATTATCATCATCTTTCCTCCTAGTATTACAAGAACAGTACGCTACATGACCACACATTTCCCGTTTATCTTCCACAACAGAACTTTGCTTTGATTCAAATAAGTTTTATTTCTTTGACTTTGCTCTAACAGAAATTCTTCTGAATGGCTGCTGAAATAAAGGCACATTTACTTTTTCTTTCCAGGCATTTCACTTCATTACACACTTTTATTATCTGAGTTTTAACGTCTGGCAACTGTACTTCCTCTATTTTCAATGCTGTCACTAACCACGGTAATAATCTACAGCTTTATAGCTGCCTTAAATGCAAATGTCAACTGTCAGTAAAAAAATATATAGAACTAGAGCAAACAAATTAAGGAGGCACGTGTACCAAGAAACATAGAAAGAGGAATTTACTGTCAGTCAGGCGTTAGTTTCCGCTTTCAGACAGTGACACACTTTCTGCTTGTGTGATTTCAGGCTCCAAAAAGGCCAAGGACGTAAACACAGAACGCAGCTTCTTCCTCCGAATGAAATGCACCCTCACAAGCAGAGGCCGCACCGTCAATGTCAAATCAGCCACATGGAAGGTAGGCTGTGGACATGTTTTGTAAACAATTGAATACTTCACTAAACATGTCATGTTTTTATTCTTACTGTTGACTTGTTGTATCAAATATTTAGACACTGGATGATGTGATAGTTAATGAAATGTCATAAAACCTAATTTTGGTGAAAGCAGTAATAATTCTCTTCTGTTCATGACTATATCATCCTTTCAAAACCACTGAAAGGGCACTTATTGGAGGTTTACTACACATAATCTCACTGCTGTTGCCTGGGCTGACATTATTAGACTGTCTGATAATGCCTTAGGACTTCTTGATACAACAGGGCACATTTGAGATTTTTTAGTGGTGTCTTTTCTTGTCAGGTTATATCTGCCTTAATATGTTGAGTTGCAGCTCAAGCTGAGGTAAAATGCACAGACTGAAGACACAGACATGTCATGGGAGTTGCCTGAGACAGCAGCAATCCATCAAGTTAATCATCAGACTAGTCTTGTCAGAAGTCAAATCAACAGCGTTTTTTATAGATGTTTAAGTAGTAATAAAGAAGAAACCCTGTGTAAAGCTACACAGCCTGAAACCAAAGGGAGCTCAGGAAGATTTATTAAAACAAACAATTAGCTGTGCAAAGATTATACCCCCAAATATCACCTCATGACTTCAATATTTGTTGTGTAATAATAATTGTAATAATTTGCACATAAAAATCAAATATTAGTTATGAATTAATTATGTATAGTTTTTACATAAATAAATGCTATTTAAGTTGGTAAGACAGTTTAACAGGATTGAGATGGAATTAGCAGTTAAAAAGGTGGACTGTATGCCTTTAAGTCCTGAAGGCAGGAGTCAAACGGCTTCCATAATCTTCAGAATTTGTCAGTTTTATGATGGCCGTCGTGTACATTTCTCTCATGGAAATTGTGTACTAGTCATCTTCTTGATCAAAGAATGAACCTCCTTCCTCTATTTATAGTCACCTGACCAAAATCTATGTTTAAGATTTGTCGCTTTTTAAAGGTTAAAGAGCACAGGAACATTTCTGACCGGGCAGAAATAATAAAAGGAATATTGAATACTTTTACTACTGTACTTTATTGCAGTTTTCCACATCAGCAATGAGTTAAAGGTGAAAACTTATCATGAAGAGCTTTCAGATGATCTATTATATTTGATTTGTTCCTTATTTCATGTAAATTTTGTTTTACAGAACTTCCATAGGTCCTTAAACAGTACTAAAAAAAGTCATAAATCAGACTTTTTAGTTTTAACACTATTAAAAGTCTAACAAGTTGTGTTTACTTTCTATGAGAGATCTTAAATTGTGGGTTGGACTTCCACTAAAACCGTCTTAATCACATTTATTTTGTCTGGGTAGAGATGTTTTTTTATTTATGTTTGTGTAGTTGCTCTTTCACTTGACAAATAAATACAACTTTTCCAGAGTATTTTAATGTTTATGTAAGAGTTTTCTGCAGAGCTTAGTTTATGGAAGTGGTCGTATTTCTTACTTCAGTTCTGATAAAGTGATAAATTTGACATCAGAAAGTGTGTAGGTACCTTGTATTAAGTGTTACAACCCTCCACTTGTCTGATTATAGGTGCTGCAGTGCTCAGGTCATGTCCAGGTGTATGAAAGTCACCCCGAGGAGACTTCTAACGGGCAGAAGGAGCCTCCTTTCCCCTACCTGGTCCTGATCTGTGATCCAATCCCTCACCCCTCCAACATCGAGGTTCCTCTTGACACTAAGACCTTCCTCAGCCGCCACACCATGGACATGAAATTCACGTACTGTGACGAGAGGTGAGTCGGTGCATTTAGGTGAATAGAGCATGGTTAATAAGCTTAACACGGATCAAACACCAGGATAGTTCTTGCTGAATTCAGACCAGCCCATCCACACAGTGTCACCTGGTGGTCGCTAAGCATATTACAAATCCCATTCTCAACTGATGCCTACCATACACAAGAAGACTGCTCAGATTTTCAAGAGTCTGTAAAGGCAGTCGTCTGACACCCTCTTACATCTAAAGACAATTTGTCAGCAACTTGGAGTTTTTGGTCACAGACTGGGTTTTACAAAGGTGGGAGTCTAACTACAAAACCTGTACAGGATTTAAGGCTTTAAGCCCATCTCTTCTTGTCCATAATTACAAGACTTTGAGTTTATATTATCACTTTAATCACGATAGTCATCGCCATTATTACTCGTATGTTCTTTGATATCAAGTTCCTGTTTACATTGTCTGAGTGAAATATGCTGAGGGGAAGATGATGGAAGAATTTAAGTTCATGAGAGCTTTTTTTCTTCATTAAATGTCTTTGGGTCACGAGTGTTAAACTGAGATTCAAGCTCTGTGTCCTGACCCTCAAAAACTGATGAATCTGTCTCCAGGGGCTATTTATCAAAACATAATGAATTTACTTTGATGTGCGCTTCCCTTTAAACAACATTACTGTGGAGAGGAAAAATGCGTGTATGCATGAGAGGGAAAAACTCAGAGGAAGCACCAGAGCAAGATTTGTATTATTGAAGACAGCCATAATTAGCTGGAATATACTGTTTACTTGAGCCTGTGGTTATCTTTTAAGCTCGCTTGCTGTAGCATGTGCACTGATAGCCACAGCTTCAGTCATTTTTATCTGTAATTTTTCCTTACCCCCGTTATCATTGTTTAAAGAGAAGGAGAAGGAGATTCTTGCAACCTCCACTACTCTGACAATTTCTGCATATTTATTGAGAGCTGTACACTCCTGCAACTCCCTGCTGTGTTGAGGCTCAAGTTTGAAGTCTCCTGCTGTTCTGAAGCTCACTGCTATGCTGATGATAGTTGTCACTGAACAGCATAATGCACACTTGTAATAATATTAAATGTGTTTGATTCTTGTGATAGCCTTACACTTGATGGTCAAGATCAGGGGACCCCAGAATGACTCTTGAGATTTTACAGACTTTGAAAATATGGCTACGACTTTACAATTGGTTAAATTTTCTGTTTTCTGCATTTTTAAGTTTCATATCCTCCTTTGTGGGTAACATGTAACCTCCACCTCCATGATAATAGAAATAGCCATGGGCATTAAGATCTCTCCCTCTCCCCCTCTATGCACTCCTCAAAGAGTTCTACCAGTGTGATGTCCTACCATTGTTTTGTCATCAGTTTAAGCCCTTTGGCTCATGGTAGAGAGCAACCCATTGCAGAGTTTAGTCATTAGAATGAATGCAGACTTGCTGACAACATGGCACCAAGCAGTGCATTAGACCAACTACCAGAGTTCGCCCCTAAACCCAAATCAGAGTGGACTGGGCCCATATATATTAACCTGAGTTAAAGCAAAATATGACCTCCAAAAATTGTTTGTTGTAAAGCCAGCATTAACAAGTCATTTGGTTGATTGTTTTACTATTCTAGAATCACCGAGCTCATGGGTTATGATCCAGAGGACCTTTTAAATCGCTCGGTGTACGAGTACTACCACGCTCTGGACTCGGACCATCTCACAAAGACTCACCACAACTGTGAGTATTAACCTGCATCAACTTCCCAACAAAATGTTTGTCTTGTGTCTGAATTATTGCATAAACTCCAGCTGTGATTTTATTTTTTAAAGTTTCAAATGTCAGCTTCTTATTGTTGTTTTTTCTCTGTAATGTTAGTATTTGCAAAAGGCCAGGTCAGCACAGGCCAGTACCGGATGTTGGCTAAGAGAGGAGGCTTTGTGTGGGTGGAAACTCAAGCAACAGTTATCTACAACAACAAGAACTCACAGCCACAGTGTGTCGTCTGTGTCAACTTTGTGCTCAGGTACTTTAACACTTCTTTAAAAAAGAAGTAGGCGATGTAATAGTTTCAGTATGAAGCATTTCCTTTTTTATTCGGAAAACTTGAGGGTGGAAGTAAGAATGTGAGCCCAGCCTGACGTTGATATGGCCTCTTTCAGTGGCATCCAGGAAGAGAAACTCATCTTGTCTCTGGAGCAGACAGACGACGTGAAGCCCATAAAGGAGGAGCAGCAGCAGGAGGATGAAAAGATTGAAGTGGAGAGCAGCCAGCCAGACATGTCTCCCACTCTGCTGAAGGAGGAGGAGGAGAAGGGCCCAGAACTGGATATAGTCAAACTGTTCACACACACAGTGGAGGCCAGAGCCATGTCCAGCTTGTACGACCAGCTGAAGGAGGAACCTGAGGCCCTCACCCTGCTGGCACCCGCTGCAGGAGACACAATCATCTCCTTGGACTTCAGCTGCCCTGGTTTGTGCTCTCCTGTACACATATTAAAATAGAAAACATGAGTGGTGTGTGTGTGAATGAAACTATAGTAACCTCCTGTCCTTCACTACAGATTCAGAGATCCAGCTGTTGAAGGACGTCCCGCTCTACAATGATGTCATGCTTCCCTCCACCAGTGAGAAGCTGGCTCTGCATCTCTCTCCTCTGCCGACCAGCGAGCCTCTGCCTGTCAACAACACCTCCAAGGATGCAAAGGCTGAGAGCTTCACTGCCGCCTCATCCTCTACTTCAAGCAGCCACAGCTCTTCAGAGGTAAGATGGGGTGAACAGCAACTTTCCTATCTCAATTGTCCTCTAAATATTTACTCAGAAAAAGCTGATCTGTGTCTTTGTTCATCTCTTCAGGCTGAAAGTCAGCTGGATTTTTGTTTCCCCATGGACTCAGAGATGAGCTCAGACTTCAAACTAGACTTGGTGGAGAAACTGTTTGCCATCGATCCAGAGCCTAAGACTCCCTTCACCACACAGGTAAAACTTACAGGAAACTATGCAGAGTCGATTACATCTAAATCAAAACAATCAAAGCAGCAATGTGTAAGAACTCAGTTTTCTGACCCTCTAGTGGCCACCAAAGGCCTCTGAGTGTAACTGCGGTGTTGTAAAGCACACGGTGCTGTTACCGCTCCTGACTTATATGTGCATTTGCTGACACAATGGATGGTGGAGATGCCCTGTAAAGACTTTGAGAGAAACCAATGAACTATATCGATTGATAAGTGTCAGTGCTATCATTTTCTATGGAGAAGTGTTTATTTCCTCGCATCAACTGCTCATTGACAGCTATCGCCTTACACGAGGAGTATGTATATAAAACTATTAACCATGATGTCCACAGTCAGTGGCTAAAATGCCATTTTGGTGAGGCTAACTTATTGTATGCTTGTTGAGATGGGTTTACCATAAAAAATGATGACTTGATAACACAGTAGAGGAAATGACAACTTAACTCGCCCATCTAACAACAGCATAGTCTGTTCATTGTCTAAGTTGTTGCCTGTTGTTTCATGAAGTTCTCGCCCACCAATATTTATTGAAATCCAGCTTCTTGTAAGCTTACTCCCTCTGTTCTTTTACAAGCCTCATTCGTCACTGACCTCTTTTGTCCTTTAGCCTCAGTTATTGAACATGGCTTGTTGGTACCCTGTACCCTTACTGTAAAGCAGTATGCACTTCTCACGAGATTACTACAGCTCACTGCCAAACTTACATAGTGCTATGTGTAAGTGACTTGGACTTTTAGGGAGTTGGTTAGACACTATTAACACTATTTAGAGTCCTCAAGCATTAGATTGACTTTAGAACTGCCATTTTAAATGTTTGCCTCAGTGTTCCAAGCAAAAAGCTCAAGCTTGCTTACATAAAATCAAAAAAATGCATCAGTTTCTGAAAAAGGTGTCCCTTCTTGCCATATTTGTCTTTCATGTAAGTTGATATGGTTCCTTGGCTTCTTACATCTTTGCTATCTTCTGTTTGTCCATGTTTATGGTGGCAGCACTCAGAGACATTTAGTGGGCACTGAAGTTCAGTGAGCTGAAGCCCACGTATTGTTGCTTTAATAGCAGAAAAATGTGTTTTTGTCCTAATTATAACAATTCTCTTTAAAGGCAATGGAAGAGTTAGATCTGGAGATGTTAGCGCCTTACATCCCCATGGACGATGACTTCCAGCTGCGCAGTCTGAGTCCAGATGAGCCTCTGTCGTGCGGATCAGCGAAATCTACCGAGGGTCCGCTGGTCAGCGTCACGCAGGACATCCACAGCTACCCCAGCTCCCCGTTCAGTGCACCAGACAGCCGCACTGCTTCCCCGGCTCCTCCTGAGCCTGTATCTGCCCCTCTTCTTGCCACCATCATTTCAAAAAGGTAAAGTTTTTAAGTGGTGTCCATTCACTCTGTTAACATGCTGTGTATTTGTGGTCAGCTTACCATTATGCAATCTGACAGGACCCCTCAAGTGGACAAAGAGGTGTCGCTCCGGACCCTAGCAGTTCAGAACACACAGCGTAAACGGAAAATAGGGGATTTAAAACAGTTGCTTGGACAGGTAAGGCCTTTACAGCCAGTCATTGTTTATATTTACAACTTTTTATTTACTGATGATGAAATTAAGAACGTATCTTTATGACTTTTTCAGGGAACTCTGCCCTCTGGTGATACAGAGCAGGGCAAGAAGCTGAAGCCATCAGAGTCAGGAACAACTACGACCATTCTCCTGCTGCCCTCAGGTAATC
The DNA here is from genome assembly GCA_037902135.1 of Cetoscarus ocellatus. NCBI lineage: Eukaryota > Metazoa > Chordata > Actinopteri > Labriformes > Labridae > Cetoscarus > Cetoscarus ocellatus. The sequence goes on from JBAMNC010000815.1 coordinate 803,224, forward strand.
AAATTTAAGACTTAAACTTGTGTTTTGTTGTGACTATTATGATCACAATATGGTGATCAGTGTTCAGTAATAAACATTAGATAGTCCACTATTTAAATGTTTAACTCTACATTATATGAAAATTATTGTACAGAAAATGTCAGAATAATAGAATCAACTGAATTGTTCTTGTGGCTAATTTTGTTTTTCAGACTTGGCGAGTCGCCTGCTGGGCACTACATCAGAGGGCACCTCTTCCCCCTTCACCTTGCCGCAGCTCACCCGTTACGACTGTGAGGTGAACGCCCCCCTTCAAGGTCGTCAGTACCTGCTACAGGGGGAGGAGCTACTGCGTGCTCTGGACCACGTCAACTGAGTCAAAGCTTAGCCTGCTCACTGCTGAACTAGACTGGACACTACAATTTCTCCCTCCCCAGCCCCAGTCACCTGACCCCGCCCCCTTTGCCCCCTTATTTATGTACGTGTATGAATTTGACTTTAGTTTGGCTGCTGTTTGTGCACATCATGTGATCTCTGCAGCATTCCACCGTGACAAACACCTTAGCAGCATCTGAATTTTTGGTGCAAGGGATTCAGACATCATGAGATGTCCACACGTTGTCATTTGTTTTGTTCTCTCGTCTCTCCTCCAGGGGAGTCTCTCAGCACACAGCGCCTCGACATGTGACCCTCTTCCAGCAGGTCACCACAGAGCCTGGCGCTACTGCCAGCAGTGTATTGTAAGCTTCAGTCGCACAATTTATATTTTCTTAAAAAGAAAAATATTACCAGCAATATATATTAAGCCTTTTTAAAGTCATTTTAATGGGATTTGAACAATTTTATTTTTTCCTCCCATACTTGTATGTTGTAGTACTCGTACCTAACAAGATGTCTTTAGTCAGAAGTATGAAAATATTGTTTAAACCTTAGCTGGTTTGAATGTTATCTCCATTTAATAGCTATCAGTCTATGAGGTTAATGCATTTTAATTGTGTAGCAGTCCAGTACATGTCACTGTATTACTTTACTGTAAGTGTGTTACTGTACATATACCAGGGAAATTTTAATTTACTCAGAGTGGCTTCACTGCTTTGACTCTGTACTCTCACAGCAAGAGTAACTTCACCTTCTGTTGCTTCTCATCGTACAGGATTTAATTTCATCACTAAACATGAATGAACCCATGTTTGTGGTTTTAACTGTGTGGCAGAACAGTCAGTTAAATAAGAGCGATCTCAGCAGCTCATATTCTACTTGTGTGATCATCGTCATCTTGGTAGCATACGTGAATTGTTTGCTCAGTTAATGGTAGTTAGTTTTAAAACCATGAACCCATAATGTACTGTTTGGTCTCTCATGCTTCTCGTTGCTGTCTAACATTAAATGGCTTTAATAAAGTGCTTTGTCTCAGCTTCTGTTTACTTGTGCTTAACAAATACATTCAAACTGTTTATTGTAGTTCCTTGAAGCAAAACTAATACATATCAAGTATTGATTGATTACAGCAGAGGTCCCCAACTGCAGTCCAAGGATCATTTGGGACAAAATTCGAATAATTTATTTCACCTTTTTGAATAACCAACAATAAAAGATCCTCACAAATCCATCCATGTGGCTTGGCTGCGCAGACTTTGCATGTGGGCTCTCTGTCCCTGTCAAAGCTGTGATGCCAGTGAAAGTTATAACTGAGATAAAGTTGCTGTTGACCTTGTTTTCAGACACTTGTCCTCCTGTGCTCTGGACATAGTTGTCTATGTTTGACTCTGAGCATTATGTGTAAGTGCAGGACATGCAGAGCACAGGAAAATGCTCAACTTTGAGATAAGGAGAAAGGTAAGTCAGAGGTCAGGACAAATGAAATACCCAGTGCAAATATAGAAGCATGACTTGAATAAAATGCACAGCTTTTGCACCGTATGCAAGTGGTTTTCACATTTAACTCTAGGAAGGTGTGGCGCTTTAACATGTCAACTGGTCAGCTGACTGCATACATAAATGTCATTGTTACACAGCTGATGAAAATGGATCAAGTCCTTGTGAATGTCTCTTGATTTAGAAACCAGCCTAATGGCCTCTTCTGGTCTTACATTACGGTGCATTATATTCTGCATGTTTTTTTTGTTTGTATGCCCCATGACAGCCAATGTTTGACTTTCATGAAACTGGGCCATAGAATGAAACAGGTTGGGAAACACTGTATTACAGGACAAAATGAAAAAATAAATAACATTCTAAAAGTCTGTTAATATCTTGTTAATATTTGACAGAAAAGCACAGGCCATTCCTAAAATGTGCCATAGGCAGTAAACTTACAACTTTGACAGCTTTTTCCAGTAACATCTGAGCTCGCTTTGTTGCTTTTTCAATTACCATCTTATACTGGTTAAATACTGACCATTTGTTTAAACTTAAGAGAGGGCTGGACATTCATGTCCCTCCCATCTCAAACCTTTCAATGAACTCTGGGAGAGTCCAAAGAAAAGAATAACTACCCTCCAAGGATATTATGTATTTGACAGCATTCGTCTGTTGGCAAGATAACTCAAAATGTTCTGGACAGATTTTGATGAAATTTTCAGGGAATGCTGGTCATGGCACAAGGAAGAAGTGATTTGATTTGGTGTTCAGCCAAAAACATGCAGATCCTTGATTTTTTTTTTTTAAGGATTTGTTAAGAATGGCAGTCTTCAACATTTTTGCTAATAACTCAGTGAGTGTTTAATGAATTTTGATGACATTTTCAGGATATGTGGGTCATGACACAAGTAAAAAGTGACTACACTCTGGTGAGGATCTGAACCCGGATGTGGATCCAGGTTTTTTTTCAAGGATTTATTAGCGGTGCAAGATGGAGCAGTTTTCCTCATTTTTGACAATAACTCACCCGTCAATGTTGGAAATGCCTTGGCAGACGTTTGTTCTCTCGGAGCACTTCTAGTTTGCCATGGGAAAGCCCACATCAGCTCCCTCGCAGACTTCATGTTAGCACATTAGAACAGTACCACAGGCACACAACAGTTTTAGAGGTAGAAAACACATTTTCTTTATTTTATTCATCAACACCTTAGAATAAATACCACAACATTTATCCATTTCAGTTTTTAGGTGCTGACAGGTCCATGTTTATGTTTCAGTAACCACACTGAAGCCATAACATGTTTACAGCGTCCTGACAGTAAGAGACTGTATCAGAGTGGTATAAAACTTGAACTCAGAAGTATGGCTCGGATCCAGCTCCCCTTTTACCTGGAGCTGACACAAACAACCCTTACTCATTTCTGCAGACAAACGGACAGTTTATCAAACCTAAAAGACTAAAACAGCCTCCTGCAATTAACACTGTTATTAAAGTGTACACAAATTCATGGACAACAGTCACTGTCATGTTCCACAGTGTCCCCTTTTTGTCTTCACGAGCTAACTATGCCTCAGTTTGTCAGTCAGGTTGATAGAAAAACTGAGCGTTCATACTCAGCATCACTCTGTGAACTCTGGGGTCATCTGCAGCTGAAGCAGCTCGTGTCCTCTCTGCACCACTGCTGTGATTTTATCGCTACTACGGACGGCCTGGTAGATTTCTTCTGAGGTATTCACTTTATCTCCGTTAATCTCCAACACGATGTCTCCTGGTCGCATGCCAGCTCTAAAACCAAAAGGACAACACTGTTGGTCAGTGGCAACCTATCGTTCAAACTGAAAATCCAGCTGTGCTGAATCAGCAATATCCATGCTACAAAGACTTGGAGCTGGAGCTTTCCTGTACAACATGTAGGACAAACTTCCTTTACAGAACAGCCTTTTTTGAACGTTAATATTGAGTTGAAAATATGTGTCAGTCAGTTGTCAGAATCAATTTTACATTAGTTTACCTTTTCCAGCCACAGCACGTAATAAAAAGTGGATTCTGGTGCAGTTAAGGTTTTGGTATCATGACAAATCCACAACACAGTTACACGGGTAGTTCCTGACATTTAAATCAGGGTATGATCATTTTCTACTTGGTAAATTTATGTAAATCTGTAATGTTGATAGCATTCTGTGAGCAAATGAACATTTGAATCAACTTTTAAAATACACGCAGTGTTTCCCTACCTCTGTTTTGGAGTAGTGGCCCTCTGCCACGACACAAGCCTCCTACCACTCCACAGTCCAGCAAAAAAGATTAATCTACGGAAACTGGTTAATTCATTTATTTTATTTCAACAGCCTGAGCATCTTTTCTAGAATTTGCTGACCAGATTAATGTAGCAGACATGTTTTCACCTTGTGCACAATCACACAGTCTGACACACATCTTTCATGGATTGTCTTAGACCCCTCTTCAGGATATGGATATAGTATCTGAAGAAGATGAGTGTTTTTTTCTACACTCACAATCTACTGAATTATTTTAAAAATATGTATCTTTGTCTCTTTCACATTTATGATACAGAGGAAGCTTTTGTTCACCTGCTGATCAAGAGTGACATGAAGAGTAAAGCATGCTGCTCTGACTGTGCAGCAACAGAAAGCCTATGGACCCCAGTAATTAAATAAAACAGCTCACATGTATCAGCATCTGTAGCAGCCAAACAGTAGTTACTGATGCTGAATGGCTTAGAGGAAAAAAACAGATGACACTTTAAATCTTAAAGGCACAACATAAAAGCTTTTTCACACTGAAATGTCTGAATTAATAAAAAATATTACCCAAAATATTTCAGAAAGTTTATAAAGGAAGATAAATCCTTCCTTTTTATTGAATGGTCTGAGTTAAGGGTGTCAAAACCTTTTCACAAAGGGCTACAGACGAAAAATGAAAGAACGGCTGGGTGAAGGTGCGTGGAGGCTCTCGCCTTGTGCAGGCATCCTGGGTTAAGATGTCCCTAGTAATTGACAATGTTGAAGAGATTAACAGCCTACATCACAGTTTCCAATAATGCCTCAACAAGACAAATAGTCACTGGTGGCTAGTCAGGCTACTACGACTGAGAGGCCCCTGGTCAAGATTGGAATTACCCAGTGCAGCAGAGAGGAGATGTTGATGGTTCACCTCCACCATTAGAGTCAAAACAAGAGCAAACTGCACAACGCTGACAAGCTTTGTAGGAGCTTGATAAATGTCTGAAGATGCTGGCTCAGTGTTCTTTGAAAATCAGACCTAAAGATGGAGAAGATAGCTATACAATTAGCCAATAATGCATCTAAATGCTGTGTTCCACTTGTCTTTATTTGTCATTAAGGCAGAAACTTGATATTTTACTGTGAGCCAAATTTCCATTATTTTTGGAACTTGCAGGGGGTCAAATAAAAGTGGACAGCAGCCTTAAATTGACTCCAGGGCCATAGTTTGGACAACCCTGGTCTAAGTAGAAGCCAAGTCCAGGCTCTGATCATAAAGTATAATTCTGAAAAAAAAAAAAAAAAAAAAATCATCATTTTAATGGATAAATGCCAAACAAATATGCAACAAATACTGTTAAAGAGTGAATATGGAGGGCCACTTTTAACAGCTTTTCTCCCCTATTTATGAAATTTATCAGTGGAACAAGCACTAGGTTTATCTTTAAGTATACACCCAATAAGTCGCATTTTTAAAAGTCCTTAATTTCCGGTTGCAGATAGCTTATGGTTATGTCCGGGCACCCCGTGCATACAGAGGAGGATGTCCTCACAGTGGGTAGCATGAGCTCAGATAGAGCTTAAGGCCTCTCATGTCTTCCCCTACCCCCTATCACCAAGACTCTGTCCTCCAACAAACAAAAGCATTAAAGCCACAAAATAATAAAAGTCTTCAATCCAAAACAAGAAGTATCAGAGCTGGGCGGTGCAAGAAGCATGTCTCTACATCTCATATTAAGTTACTGTTTGATTAAAAGAGAAGAATTTACTGTCGGTCTGGAGGATGAGATATGTCCACTGTTTCTCATCATGCTTCTGTATTGTCCTGCTCACCTGTCAGCAGGGGAGCCCATGATCACTCTGTGAATCAAGATGCCATGTGTCACATCTGGAAAGGACGGGTCTCGCAGCTTTAACTCTGCAATTATGCTAGAGCAGAAAGGCAAATCAGTGGTGTCAACTGAATGTTACGGCACTCTTAATTACTCTAAATATTTCCCCTGGTGCTGCATTTACCTCTGTGTCAGAGTCAGCATCATCACACCAATGTACCGCCGCTTTGTCTCGGACTCTCCAAACCAGGACGCTGAAAGAAGAAGCACAATAACAGGATGTTAGACACAGTTCTTTTACAAGAATCCAACGCTACAGGAAAGGGAACTGAAAGATCATGTGCTGTTTTGGGGCTTACTCCTTTTCTTTGCTGCTTGATCGAGAAAAAGTCTGAGGCGATCTGATGGTATAGCAAAGGAGATACCTGCGGTGACCTTCATGGTGTTTATACCGATGACTTCACCGTCCTGAGGAAAGAGGAGATAACTCAGTCAGATAATCTGGTACCAGGCTGTCCAAGTCCAGTAACTTCAGTCTGAGTCAGAAACTCCCACAGCTGTCTTTATATTTACGATTTATCCAGTTGCTAAGTAACTGCTTGCAACAAAACCTCAATTTTCTCACTTCTGTTTTAAGTAAACATTCCCACAGTACATTAAACAAGCTGTAAATATTTGTAGAAGTTTACACATTACAGCAGTCTAAACAGGTTTTCTAACATTTTAATGGGGTGATTCATATCAAAACAGGATGGTGACTCACCAAGTTAATGAGGGGACCTCCTGAATTTCCAAACTGCAAAAAAAGTAAAATGGAGCATCAGGAAATCAGATCATTTGAAATCTTTCCTCCACACAACTATACCACTTCATACACTCACTTCTGTTCGTTTATTTGTTCACTTGTGTATCTGACTGATGACTTCAGTTAATGCATGTTTCTCTTCTTATTTTTACTTTATTTTAGCCATGCAGAGACCAGACTATTCCCTTATTTATTCCTTAACTAATTCTACACATACTCCTGTTTATTTATCTATCAATCCATTCACCACCTTAGTCAAGGCCATCAATAAGGGGGGATGAAGGGTGAAGTTTTCAGGGGCCTGGAGTCACATTCTACCCAGCCCATCCTACATTTAAGATATGGTTACCTTTTATTTCAACCTAAATGCTCAATATTCCCAATTAAAGCAACAAATGGAAACATTTCCTTAAAGTTTCAGAGAGTATGTTATGGTATGAGCCTTTATTTTTTGAATATTAATCCTGCTGGTGCACTTTTTGGACATAACTTTTGGGATTGTGTGCCTAGAAACGTATGATAAGACCTGCAACAAACTTTTATTTCAGTCAGCTTCAATGCTGATGAAGGAAGCAAATGAGCGCCAAAGCAACTGATCCAAACTGTATACACTTATTATTAAATGACACCCAAGTCCTATTTATGGGGCCTTTCAGGGGTCAAGACTTTCAAAGCAGTGGTTCTCAAATGGTGTGCCGGGGTGGGCATGTCTAGGTGTGCCTTGGGGATTGGCACAATAACAACTTATTATCACAACCACACAGCAGCAGCTGAATGAGTTTCTAATTAAGGCAACTCTAGGTGCATTTTTTTCCACAAACAACTAAAAACACTGTAACTTTAAAAAAAGGAAAAATTAAGGGAACACCAATTTTACGTTTCACAATGTTTTTAACTGGTTCATCTAATTTTAAAAATTGTGACCTAAGTAGTTCAAAAAAGATTGCAAAAATATTTGAAATTTTACTAAAATGTAAATAAATTCTTGAATATTTTAAGGGATGCACTGTATTACTGATATGATATTTGTATTGGCAGATAATTGCTTCAAAACCTTAATATTTTTAAAGTCAGATCTGAACATTTCTGACAAAATTTACTGCAATATCTTAGCCTTATATGTGAGTATTTAGTTTGTAATTTTTTTTCTAGAAAGACGCCGGGCCAAACCCCTGTCTCTCACTTGATCAGGGGCTTCCTGACCGCCATTGCAGGACCTTAATCATGATCTTGGTGTGGACCACGTACAGTACAGGTTGATCACTGGACACCTGTTTGGTTTGACCACTGCTGCTGAAGCTCACGTGATGTCACTCTATCACCTATGATAGAATGTATCCAACAGCTGAGTGACTGCATCTGCACTTTCTGGCTGTCTGACAGTAACTGTAGCCTTCCTTGCTGAGAATCTGTATCTTCAGCCGTGTTTTATGCATTATGTTTAAGTCCATTTTTGTCCCTAAAGAACTTTCAAATGTGCTGCTTTAAATAGACACAAAGCACAACACCAAAAGTAGTGTCTTCAATAAAAAGCATGACCTTAGTCATTCGTTGACAAGTGGTAACAAAATAGCACAATACTCGAAATTTCTTATGTGTTTCTATAGAACCAATTGGTTTTAAGTTTTTGATGGCTTTTTATATTTTTTTTGTGTTTTGGCTGTGACTGTACTAAAAGAAATTATACTTGGGGACTTCTTCTATACTTAGAGATTCTTAATGCAAAATATCACAAATCCATGGGGTGTCTAAAAACTTTTTTCCACTACTGTGTGTCAGTATCAATATCAGTATGGGCAAAAATAAGTTTTAAATACTGGCATATTGGCAAAAATTGCAATAATGTATATGTTGTTAATATATTTCAAAGTTATGTAATTGTTTGCCAACTTTTATCTGCTGTCATTTATATGCAAAAAACATGTAAGACTAAGATATCAAAAACATACGTCAAAGCTATCTTGTGTGGATATGAACATGGTGTGCCTTGAGATTTTTCTTTCATGTACAGTAACAGAGGTTGATCATATTGCTTTGGAGCCCCCCGACAGGAGTATTTACAGTGTGTGTTTGAAGGCATACATTTGTAAGAACAGTGTAAATTATGACAGCATGATTTTTCAGTCCTTCAGTTTTTACTAGGAACTTGTTGCAGAATACTCACATCAATGGCTGCATCGGTCTGGATATACTCCATGTTGGAGTTTGACAGGCCCAGCTCTTTGCTGCCTCTCTGCACAGAGCTGACAATCCCTGATGTGATCGTGTTCTTTAAGGCAAACGGGCTTCCCATGGCCACCACAAACTCGCCCTGTCGAATGTCAGAGGAGCGGCCGAGGGCTAACGTGGGTAAAGGATTCTACAAGTCATGAGAGTCAGAGAGCGAAAGTCAACAAGTGTGCATGTTACACAACAGTCATTCATAGCATCACATAAAGAGTGCTTTTTCTGGCTTTGCTGCTATTTTTGGCTACAGTTAGGTAATAATGTGTTTTATTTTGTAACACACTTAAATTATTACATCAGAAATTAGTTCTCTTAACACAGTGAATGTTTTCGAAAGGACAAACAGAAGACTGTTCATGAGTTTGTGGCAGTGGACTCATGAATAACAGCTTTGTTTGTCACACAAGCGGAACCAAGACATCTAAGCTCAGGAAAGAGACAGCAATTATTCACTGATCAAACTTAGTCTTGTTTCTTTAATTGACTTTCCAGTGGTATGACCTTTATTGGCAAAAATTCCCTTTTCCATCATCACATCCATCCATCATCTAAACTGCTTATCCCTTTCGGGGTCATTGTGTATGTGTGTGTGTGTGGGTGGGTGGGGGGTGGGGGGGGGGGGGGGGGGGGGGCTAGGGCCTATCCCAACTTACATTGGCGGAAGGCAGAGTACACCCTCAATCAGTCTCCAGCCATTCACAGGGCCACATAGAGAGACAGACTATAATTCGCGTTCACACTCACACCTAATTTAGAGTCCCCAATTAACCTAATGAGCATGTTTTTGGCCTGTGTGAGGAAATTTCAATTGAATATCCTAAGAAAACCCATGCAGGCATTGGGAGACTATGCATACTCCACACAGAAAGGCCATGGTTGTCACAGGGAGTTGAACCAGTAACCTTCAACTGCTTGATGCACATGTTCTAACCTGCTGTACCACCGTACCGCACAGCACTCTTTTATTATGATATAAAATGTAAATTAAAGAGCAATTTAACCTCCCTGAAGAAACACTATGCTAAGCATGATACACAGCTGTGCAATATGCAAACAGCCTTTGGCAACTTTTTTTCTCACCTAAGTATTTTCAAGTTATTTTAATAACACACACTACTCATTCCATTTGTTTCGGTCTAATAAAAGCAAACAGCTAAATAAAAACATTGACACTCATTTACTTAAGGAGATATCAATTCTTTTGTCTCTTACCCTTGCTGAGATTTTGATAGTTGCGATGTCAGCTGCAGGATCAACATCCTGCACAGTGGCGTTGTACATGTCTCCATTTGTGAGCTTCACTCGGACGCCTCTCTTGTTTGCCACAACATGAGCATTTGTGACGATAAGACCGTCACTGCTGATGATGAAACCAGAGCCATTGGACACTGGGACTTCTCTTCCTGAAAATGGGTGTCTGAAAAAAAGATTACAGGTAGTTAATTATCTTTGATGAGCACAGAGAGGAAAACAAAGCCTTATTTAGACTGGGAGACAGGCTGCTTCAGAAAAATCAGGCATACCATGATGTAAATGATGATGTACATATAAATGTAAATAAGCTGGAGCTTAAAAAGTGGTTCTGGTGCTTCGGCACTGCAAGTCATACCAACCCGTACACACAACAGTTACACTAAGGCCCGTGTTCCAAAATCAATACATCAAATTAACATGCAACAACATGACCTATGAGAAGGTGCAAAGAAACATGACAAGGTGTAACAAAACAGTCACATGACATGACCTATGACAAGATGCAACAAAACTATGTATAAAAACAGTCAGGGAACATGATTATGACAAGGTGTAACAACACAATCGAACAGCTTTACACATGACAAGGTATAGCAACATAGTCAAACAATGTTACTGAGAGAAGAAAAAAATATAACAAAAATATATTACAACCATGTATAACAACACAATCAAACAATCTGACCTATGATAAGGTGTAACAACACGTTCAAACAACATGACCAATGACAAGGTGTAACAACACAATCAGACAATATGACCTATGACAAGGTGTGACAACAAAGCCAAACAACATGACCTATTGGCAAGTGTAACAACACGATCAAACAACAAGACCTATCACAAAGTGTAACAACAAAATCAAACAATCTGACCTATGACAAGGTGTAACAACACAATCAAACAATATGACCTATGACAAGGTGTAATGACACAGTCAAACAATATGACAAAAGATAAAAAGGTTTAACATAGTAGTAATACAACTGGGGATAACAAAAAAAGCCACACAACATGATTTAGAAACAAGTTATACAACGATATGGCATAACTACCTAGTTTGAAAACACAGCAAGCCAATGCAGCCTATGACATGATGTTACAACACAGTCAAACAGCATGCCATTGCATTAAGTCGTGGTTACAGTTAAACAACATGACAAACCACAAGGTATAACAACACATTTAATAAACATGATAGGCCAACATGGTACAAGCATCAGGTTTTCAAGACGGTGACATCCAATCGTGATTACAGGATGTAACAACAAGGAATGACAACACACTTGAACAACAAGCTTCGACAACTAATGACATGACACATGGACAGAGTACTGATGTGTTAGGAGGTTTACTAAAGGCCTTTGGCGCCCTATACTTTGATATCTGCACATTTCGGTCACTCACCTGCCCAGGATTTCGATGTAGACCACAGCTGGAATGGACTTTTCCACCACATCTGCAATGAAGTTGTATTTAAAGCGCGGGCTGTCAGGTTTGAAGGGAGAGGCGCACTCAGCTGATGGGAAAATGAATCCTAACACCCTCCTCGATACAGAAACTCCTCTGTCCTTTTCCTCTTCAGCCCTCTGACTGTCCAGCAGCGCAGCAGCACACAGTCCCAACCCCACAGAGAGAGTCTTTATCCCGGGAGAGCGGCCGCTGTCCCCTCCGCTGTGACCGTCCCACTCCACTGAAGGTCCTGTGATCAGTCTCGGGTGTCCCCCTGTTACCCTGTTGTTGCATATCACAGAGGAGGACACACGGCTGAATGTCCTCTCAGTGAGTCCACGGTTCGGACAGTGAGCATGTCTCCTCAGTGAGGACAGAAAGCATCTACTGAGACTGAGAGGAGTTGCTGCCATGTTGCATCACTCCAATCAGCCCGGGTCACTACTTTTAAGACAGCAGTTAATTTCCAAATAAGTTTATTACGCAAACGCTCCGTCAGCTGTAGTGATCACGCTTTTATTATAAATTGAAAAAAAAACCTCAGTGTGGACCTTCCCTTGGGGGTCTCCAGCTGTCAGACTCAGACAGATGACAAGTGAGACAGTCAAACAGATACCGGAAGCATGACTTACAGGTGCGCATGCGTAGTACGCTACTTCTTCCTTGTGGCGTCCAGAGGCGACTTACATTCATAATGTCACATCACCGCCCTCTTCTGGTTCTAGATAAAGATACAGTCATCTCAGCACTTCCACTTTAACGCTAAAATCTTATATCTTAAACACAATAGTTTGTCCCTGCGTTCGCGTTTTGAGCGTTTTGTTTGTGTACTGACCTCTGTGTGATACCGTAATCTCATTGTCTTGCTTGTTTTATATCCATAAATGCAAGGTTGAAAAGACCAAACCCTCTTTTTGTGCCTTTAAAAGGAGTCAGAACTCTATATTCAGACATTAGCAAACTCCTGTAACAAAAAGCTGCTAAAACGTTGAACTTATGCTCAATATTTGAAATATTTTATATAAATTCCAGTTAAGGGGAAAAAAAAAGTTTATTATTTCTATCCCCTATCTTCTAATTACTATTACTTCTGTTATTGTAAATGTTTTATACCTAGCTTAATTATCCTTCTGCTTACACTGTTTGATTTTTGTTTTCAAACCCCTTACGCTCTGTCTGTATGTCTGTTATATAATTTTTGTTCATTTTTGTATTGTTGATAAATAAAGCATAAAAAAATAATACATAAAAATAAAAACTCTAAACCGTGTTACTGGAGGATATCACTAGGGGGCGCAAAGACCCGAGACTATTTAGGCTGGACAGTCGGAAAATCAAAACGGAGAAAAAGGAGACCCAGGCCGCGTGTTGATTCAGGAGTGACCATCAACGGGGCCTGGGGGCCACATCAGGCCCTCCACAGCTTCCAATCTTGTTCACAGAATATTATCAGATTCGGGAATTGTGAGGGAGAAAAATCCGTCATGCTTTTAAGGTTATCTTTTTGTCATTACATTCATTTAACTATAAACACAACCCCCAAAACAATGGCAATGAAATGTTTTATCAATGATGATTTCATGTTTCATCTGACACCTGACAGTCATTTTTAGCCGGTATTTAACTGGGGAAATGAGTATACTGAGAGTCAAATCCAGTGATGGAAAACGTAACAGCCCCAGAAAGAAGTAGCTGAAATATAATTGCTTCATGACCCACTGCAGCAGTATGGGTAATAGGGACTGATACATGAAATTTGGAAGGAAAAAAAAAGATTAAACTGTTGGTTGAGCCAAAATATTTTTATTTATTGTTTTTACAATCTAACATCTGTCCCTCACAAATTAAAAACTAAACACCAATAATCGATGCTATCATCAAATATTTGTTAGCAACTGTTGACAAGTGATGCCCTGTCCCTGCTTTGTTGCCACTTTTGCATGCATCAACCTCAAAATTAGTGGATATTTTGAAAAGATCAACAAACAATACATTTTGTCAGATTCTCAAACAACCTCTTGTTTGAGAATTTCCGCATTATTGAGTGACCTGATCAATTTAGCTGTTATGGCCATGGCAGTAGTGGAAGAATAACTGATTACTGAAAATCAATCAGAAATGGTTGCCGTCGGGGCCCCTGTCATTTTTATAGTCCTTTGCAGCAGTTGGTAAGCAACCTTTAAACACACATCAGGCTTTAAAAATTCAAAAGCAGTCAATATCAGATGCATTTAATTACTACCCATGAAAAATTAAACATCCCATGTGCATGTGTTCACCACAAACCTTATGTCAGGGATTTGTCCGAAACCAGCATTCTCAATCCCATTTCCTCTGGGGGGTTGAGGAAGTGGTAAATTCTAACTCACTTTCTGGCTCATTCCTGCATCACTCTTTTGTCTTTGTCTGTTGAGAATACACATTAAATTCCTGCCAGTGAAGTTCCAAAAAAAGAAAAAAGGAAAGTACTCGCATCAGAAGTATTTTAACTATCTAATTTTCCATCTTTTAGGCTGTTAGAAAGGCACCATAAATTCCCTCACTTAAAAAGCCCTGCATTCAATATCATATTTGTGAATGAAAATATTTTTCATAGTTTTCTTGCAAAAATACGACATAGCCAAAAAGTTTTTAACTGTCTAGCTTATTATTGTTTGTCAGGGGTTTCCGGCCAGTCCGGAAGTGACGTAAATGTTTTGAACATACGTCACAGCTTCCCAGCCATAGACGGATCAGACTCAAAATTTGAAATCTGAGGGCTAGCGACCTCACAGCGAGCACAAACCTCGGATCATTTGTTTTCGTTTGCTATTTAAAAAACATGGCGTCGTATCATCATATATTACAACAAAGAGAAAAGCGGCCTGTCGAGTCCCCTGCGAAGGTGTTTGCTAAACTGAAATCCAAAGTGCAGAGAGAGGAGATGTACGCGAAAGAGGGGAAACTTAGCAACGCTGCTAGCCAGCCTCTGCGCTCAGACAGACATGGAGGAGACTTCGTTTCGCCCATGAAGAACACAGACAACACTTGGACGACCGAGGACCTGAAGGAGAACCAGAGGTTTGGTCCTTCGTGGAATGAAGCTCAGGTTTTGACCCTATCCCCCATACCCAGTCCTCAGAAGACCTGGGGAGCCTCGTATTTAGACGTGAGCAGCAAGCCCGTTGAGCATGAGCCACCCTGGGCTGGAGGCTCTCCTAGAAAGAGAGCTTTTCTGGAGTCTACAGCTGTGTCTCACCCCCTCTCTGAGTACAAATGGACCCCTCTCACCGAACAGCCTCACAGCAGAAACACAGAGAATATCATGGTGACCAACAACAGAACCCCAGTGAAGATGGAGTCAGGGCCCAAGGACTACAGGAGGGGGGTGTTTTTGGAGGGCAATGCTCCAGCCTCTGTGTTCTCACCCATGAGCAACAGACTGAGGAAAAGAAAGCTGGGGCCTCTGGACTTAAATGGGGTCAGCAATGAAGTTTTCAGCGAGCCAGAGGGAAGGAAGACCCCCAGAGCTTACAGTGAGGATGACATCCACACAAACACACACATGGAAGATCTGGGCCATGGTATGAGATCCTCTGAGGACCAGCTAGAGAGTCAGTCCAGTGATGAAGCCAGGCTACCGACAATGTCCACAGCTCTTAAACGTAAGAAATGACTGCTGCATATGTTCAGAATGACACCTGAGTAAAATTTTGACGTCTCTTCAAATGTTTTTTCAATTGGTACATTTCATTATTTTATGAACTTGTTAGTTACAAAAGAATGACAAGAAGATGTTTCCTAACAAATTAACATCTTTGAGATTTTGCTTCATATGCTTTGTGTAAATAATGCTGCTTTGAAATGACTTTTAGCTATTTTGTAGGCCATGAAACACTTTCAAAGAAACAGACTATGTTTTGTTTTGCTTTACTTTTAGAATTAAAGTTCATGCTGTTGTTCTGTTATCAAAGGTATATTATGGAGGTTAAAGTAGGCAGGCATCTGCATTGACACCAAAAGCTGCTTTTTTTACAATCTGTTAACATGGAAATTCTTCTATTTGATCTCATTAAAAGGCCAGGAGGATTTATTTATAAAGCACCATTTACACAAACAGCAATTCATACTGCTTTCCAGAGTTGAAAACAAAATGATAAAAGATTAATTGCATTAAAGATATAAAATTAGCAAAAGATGGACAGTAAAATATAATTCCACGATAAAAAGTGATAAATAAAATATTATAAATAAATTTGTGTTTTTCATTAAAAGAACAGGATAAAAGCGTATAATAACAAGAAAGAGCTGAACTTATGAAAATAGTGGTAAATAAAAATGTTTTACAGATCTGTTTTAAAAGAGTTCACAGATGCAGAGTCTCAGAAAAGTTGACTAAGTTGAGAAAAAAAATCTTGATTTTTATTATTAAATCTTGTGCAACAAAGTAAATGATGTATTTGATGTATTGCCCAGTCATACGATGCGTTTAAAAAATATTGTCATATGTATCCCTGCTGATAGTTTCCCAAAATATCATAACTTAAGTAGTATTTTTTTACCCCTTCATTGTGAAATGTAATGCATCACCAAATTCTACTCTCCCCATCATCATCACTGTTGGCCACAAATCTCTAATCTCCAAAATGGCTACTTTTCAGAAATGAAAGGAAAAGGTCCTTTACTGAATGAATGAATATTGTGTTGTCCTGATTAGAAATTTGTTTGTACTTTAATTTGATTAAAGATAAATAAAACCCAATGGAGATAGGAGGTTTATGCCCGACGGCAACGATTTGCAAATTCTTGTTCTGAAATGTTCATATGAGATTTAAAAATGTCAAAACTCACTGTTTACTTCTTTTTTAGGTCAATACCTACATATATCTGACTATTTTAAGGCAGAGAAGTCTGTTCTAGTTGTAATGGGGAGTGTGTTGTCTGCTGTGATGGTCTCATGTCTTTCACAGCCATAAAACTTTGGATGGTTCATCAAAGTAATTTACATACTGATGCTTGAGCTGCTAAACTAACTAATGTTGCAGACTTGTAATAGGCTAAATATTCTCTGCTGTCAGCTGTGTATTTTTACCCAAGTGTCCCCCTGTCCACCAGTCCACTCAGAGTTTGTTCTCATCACAGGGGCAACAGTGTGTATTCGTTGGGAATCACTCCTTCACTTCCTTGTTATCCATAACATCATCATAACATTTCGTTCATGTTTTGATAGACACCCTCTTGCTTTCAAACTTAATCACTATATTTATATTTCTCAGCTTGTGGCAGTCCTAATTTGTTGTTTTGAACAGGTTGCCAACTGGTAGCAGAAAGAATTTCTCTGATGTCCCCAGCCAAGATGTTTGCTTACATGAAGGAGAGAGAGAGTAAAGCCGAGCCGCAAGGAGTCGATGAGGTCAGCAGCAGCACCAGGGATCTCTTTGACGGCAAGTTTAATATCGACTGAAACAACTGGCTGTACATTTAAAAAGCAGGAAAGGATGTTTTCTGTTTCATATGTCCTTGCTGCTCATCATGTCTTCTTTTTGTAATTCTTATAAACAGATCATTGTCATCAGTCCAGAATCACACCTCCCTCTGCAGCTTACTGTACTGAAGAGGACCCTGCCTGTATGACCTCCCCAGATAGCATGATTCCTGCAAACAAGCCCCAAGAAGAGTCAGCTGACAGCCAAACAGACACAGAGCCCACTGAGGACATCTCAAACCCAGCTGAACCATCACAGTCAGTTTTACTTGAGGACCCTCTTGTTCTCAATCCACCAACAATCTCCATACCGAAGAAACAAGCGGCTGTGTTCAGGAAAAACAAATGGCCTCAGACTGCTAAGTTTCCCTGCGTGAGTGAACCTATAAAGAGAAAGGGTCTGGGTCAATTTTATTTTTGAATTGAGAATTGGAGCACTGAAGTAGGAGAAGTTGTCTTGTTGAGTAAACTTTTTTGCCGTTTTATTGACTTGTGATCTTCTCTTTGATAGGAGAGTGTGATCCATCTCAAGAAGTGGTATCTGCGGAGGAACCATAAGGGCATTTTTGTGGATGGAATCCGCCAGTGAGTTTTTCTGAACACATTCAGTTTTCAAGTTTGACTAGAGGAGGAAAAAAATGATTACTGGGTCAGTGACAAATAACAATTTGCATGATGAGAAATTCAGAAATGTTTTAATAAGTTTTTTTAAAAGCTTGCATCAGGTTTGCAAAAATGTATATTTTTTATTCCTGTTGGTTTCATGTAATTTCAAATAGCTTTTGAACCATTTTTACAAAAGGAAAGACAGGTTTGTCCCTGAAAATGTCAAGTGGTATAACCACAACAAAAGGAGAAATATTTAGTATTTATTTCCACCTTCCACCTGGAGTGTATGCAAGTGTACTTGAACTAATCTGTGTACTAATCTATCACTTGAAAATACATTTTTAAGGCTTATTTTAAAATACAATTATATGTGGGACAAATACTGAAAATCACTTTGCGTTTTCTAAATAACATTTGTCAAATTATGTTTTAACTTTTAAAAAATATTTTAGTACATTGCAGCAGAGGATTAAATCTGTCCCTAGTAACTCTAAGCACACCTGACCATACCCTAAAACTGTCAAATTATCATGATTTCAAAGAGAGCTAAGCTTGGCTTGCAGCAGTAAGGTTTATCAGGGGTCCTTCTTTGTGATATCATGTCCTGCCACAAGATCTTTCAACAACAATAAACAAAATGGCTCCTTGAATGTTGGTTACGACCGTTGACAATTTCTATAGTCCACAAATTATTCAAATTAGTTGTAATATTCAGAATAATGGTGTTCCTTTTATTTTATTCATTGTTAAACAAGACAAATGTAGGATTATGTCAAACTAGTTGATAATGTGTTTTATTGAGAATTTTACCTTTTTTGAACAAGTTAAAGATTTTGGTACCAAGTTTTTATGGTTATACCACATTGACATTTTTCCCATTATCCACTGAAAAGTCTCTCAAAATTGATCAAATCCAGACATTTTAGACTAGGTCTTCAAAAAAGAGAATGTATTCAAGTTATTTGTGAATTTATTTTAAAATTTTAACCTTTTAAAATTTAACCAAACCATGGGAACACTAAAAAAAGTCACGTCATTGACCCTGCTACAGATTTGCCCACTGTTTCACCAGTTCCTGTTAGAGAAGCATGATGCTATTGGCATGATATCAATATCAGCAGGTAATAGCAAAAAAAGTGTATTACTGTGTCTTCAACTTCAACTTTATTATCATCAGGTTTGCAACAAGCATCTGTGCACAAGTACATGATAAAACATAAAGGCATAAGGAAAATCCTAAGCACACGAGCACTCCTTCTGCTGCTGTCTGGTAGCCACAAGAGCAGCACCGGCTTCCTCGTCAGTCGACAGGTTTCAAAATGTCTGCCAATAGAGGGTATGTGGTGACGTCACAAATTATGCACCAGACAAGCAGCACCACCTGCTGAGTGGCAGAGAGTAATCATGAAAAATGTGGATTCTAGTCCGACTAATTGATAGCATGAGATGTTCTTCAGATGCACAAAATAAGGTATCTAGAGACAAAACTGGGGAAATTATGTGGAAAGTATGGGCGGTAAAGTCTTTGTATGGAGAGCTTTAGGTTTAGAACATCATGGATATGGATATGGATATGGATATAGATGGAAGACTTAAAGGATACATAGAAGACACTGAAATATAGATCCAAGACTTTAAAGTCATACTATCACTTATGATTAAAAATGACTAAATAAACATTTAGAGCCATAAAAGTTTAATTAACACTGAGCATTTACTAGCCTTAGCCATGGAATGAAGCCCTGTAGTGACTACAACTCTGCATGATTTTTGTGTATATCCAAAACAAGATCTGTGTGCCCAGGATTTCTCAGAGCATATGGTTTTAGTATCACCTTTTCTGTCATTGCCTCCTGTTTATTTTCAGTGTGACACCCAAACTGGTTGAAACATTTCATGAAAAACAGGCAGAAATAATCTCAACAGTTGGCCACACTTTTTCATCTCTGAATGTCTACATTTAAAGTCAATACCAATACAGTCAGTTGCTGTTTTCCTCAATTCACATCCATTTTTACGAATAGCAGACTGTCACACCAAAAGGAAAAGATTTATCCTGGTATAGAAGAGACTTTATGCCCTTGCCAAAAAATGTATTTACATTTGTATCAGTATGAGCGATATTGAGTTGGAAATATCGGCTTAGCAGATGACTGCCTAGATCCAGTATCATGCATCCCTGTTTTCTTTCACTGGGATCAAAATCATCACGCGCTGATTTTTATATCTAAATGCAAACACTTTTCTGTATTTTTTTTCACCTAGAGATGACAACATACCGTGGGCCAGTAACATTGTCGTGGATCGGGTTAATAATTCTGTCCTGAAGACCATCTCTGGCAGGGTTTACATCTTGGTTGGCAAGATGAAAATGATTGCTGAGTCTGGTAATAAAAATCATCAAGAATATGTTTCTTGTTTGAACAGTTCTGTAAATGAACCTCTGAAATAATGCAAACTTGTAAATACATATTTATCATCACATCACACATGAGTAATATGCGTCTTGTATCTTTCTGCAGGATTTCCCAAATGGTTCCTGAATAAGTTTGTCCATGGGTTTCCTGCTAACTGGAAGGCACTTTATGAGCAGTTTTTGTCTGAGAAAGAGTAAGAATATTTACTCCTTAGCATGAGTGGCCTTTTGCCAACTCAATTCAAAGTCTGGTGATATATATTAATCTCAATGGCTGGATTTTACTTTGTTGCAGCAAAGGGACAAGTACGAGTGAAGGGAGAGGCAGGAAGTCAAAGACAAAGTCTGAGACCTCTGTGTCTGTGACGAAACACAGGAAAAAACCTCCAAAGACACGTGAGTACAAAAGAAATACTAAAACTTTCAGCACTGCTTCTAAAATTTACTACAAGATCATTGAAGGAGAAACAGAATTAATAACCTTAGATGAAGTGAGTAGAATACAAAGCTACTTTGTGTCTCACAAACTCTGAGGTAAAATGAGATATCAAAAGTGACTGGAACTGATCCAAATTCATGGATATCAAGACCAATATTAATGCTTATAAATGATTTAATTTTTAACTAATTCCCCCATAGGAGTATTCCCTCACGACAAACACAGTAAACAATCATATTCCAAAGGCTGAACAAAAACACGTGCACTTCAGTCAGCTAGCATGAACTGAAGACATCACCTTTTGGAACTTAAAACAGATGTGTGTGAAAACCCACCCTTCGATATAAAGGATGCACAATATTATCATTATTGTGCCGGTATCTGCAGATTATTGCTTCCTGAGCTAAATATCATATCCGCAGATATTTAAAAAAAAATCCTAAATTATAGTCTAATTGTTCTGCATCAAGATTGTGGAGGTTTTTGCATACTGATCTTTCTCTAGACATGTAAATACGTGTTTCAGCCTTGAAAAGGACAAATGAAGCCTGACCCTTACTGTTACTGTGAAAAATACATTTTACACACAACATAGGTGTGATCTAAAAAACAATGCTTTTAGTCATTTCAGTATATCTGTATCAGTATTGGATATCAGCAAAAAGCCAATATCGTGCATCCTTTTTTAATATATAACACTCACTGTGAATGTGAACCATGTGGTTTATTCCTCATAAGCACAGCCTCATTGTAAAAAATAACATACCTTGAAGGACAGGAGGAAAAATTGTTTAATATATGGGCTTTTTTTTATTTTTTTAACTCCATTCTGAAACAACTGTTTCTTAATTCCCATTTAAAGTCATCAGTTCATTTCTTAAACAGTTTCAGTGTCCAATCTCTGTAACTGCTAATTCAGCTCATCATCATTGTGCAAAACGAAAAAAACATTTGGATAGAATAATTGATTGGCTGTTTTAAGCAGGCTGCTTGGAAAACAAACATTTGCACAATTTTTATAAAATATTGTCTTGTCTATGCATTTTCAAGTAAAAAAGAATTACCACGTGCCCTCATAACTTTCATGGCTGCATATTTTTGAAGAAGAAAAAAGGAATTACCACCTTTTTAGGTCACAATAATAACATTAAAGCCTGCAAATCCTGCAAAGGCTGGTTAACTTAAAAGCTTTTATAACGCCTGCACATACTTGCGTGCCTTGAACTAAATACTTCAGTCAGTATCCTTATGCAAAAAAGTTAAGTATACAAAAAGTGTTTGAGAAGTCCTTGATTTGACCTTTGAAAACTTGCACAGTACTGAAGATTAACAATGCTGTTATCTGTACAGATTTTAGTCAACCTTCTTCAATTAAAAATCAGACTTTTCTTTTTGTCTCATCAGTTTATATTCCTTTCTTGCATCTGTTTATAATACTGTATCATGAAGCATCGTTACATCAGGTGTAAATATGCAAAGCCTGGAGAGAGCTGTACCAGAGGTCCAAAGTCATCCCAGTAATCACTTACTCTTCCTCTCCTCAGCTGCCTCATGTCCCCCTGCCCCCTTGTCCTCCACCCAAGTGTCCCGAAGTGGTCGCACGATCAAACCCCCACTGGAGTACTGGAAAGGAGGGAGAGTCATATTAGATGCACATATGAACGTTACCATCCATGAATGTTATGAGACCTCCATCTGCATCCCTGTAAGATAATCTGGGCGGGTCGTTGGTTTAATGTGCAAACAGCTGGTTGTTTAATTTTTGATGTTGTCTCTCACAGGAGGTCAACACGAGAGTGTCTGCGAGGACGTCACAGAAACCTGCCCGTGTGTTTCTTTCATGTGCTGAAGGTAAATAAATCAAGTCAAAGTTAAATTGTCAGTTTCTGCCATTTGTACTAGACATACAGAAAAATCTCCACGCATTGATGCTACACATATGTTCATGAAAAAGTACAATATTAAGAAGAAAAATGCAAGTATATACAACAAGAAGTATCACATTTGAAAGATAATTAGTAGGACTGGATTGTAAATCATGTTTTTAGATAGATGGCTATGTTTTTACGCATGAATTAGGATAACATTCAAATATTATGTTGATGTTTAAAAAGAAATTGGATGTCAGTCATAATGCTGAGCACAAATATTATTTATAGTAGGAATCACTTACAATATTATGCTTATTGACCACAGGACAGTCCATTTCTAAAGTTAGGTCCCTATTGGGAATTCTCATTTTAATTTAATTTAATTTAATTTAAAACATTTTTATTAAATTTAAGAACAAACTATCCTGATATCTGCTTGAAAACATTCCAAAAACAACAGTCCTCAACATCTAATATTTTATATATTAATGTGAATGTGTAAAGGCAAATTGTGTTGGCGATCTTATTGGCAAGAAATTTTGGGGGGATTTGTATTTATTTTCAAGTGAGGCTTTAGCTGCTGAGAATAGCTTTTTGCTTGCCCTACCCAGTGTCCTGAATTAAGTCAATGTGTTTTTTAAATTTGGCCAGTTCTTCTTGTTTGGTTTGGCTTATCATCAAGTATCTGAACTATTTAATACTTCTTATTATTAAAATAATCATTTTTTTATTATCATTTTAAAACATGACATTTAATAGAATATTGAAAATACTGACAAACTCAAATGTTGAAAATGTTGCCATTGTTTTTGTCAAATTCTGAGAATGTGTAGTTTTTTCTGCTTTTTTAAAATAATAATAATTAAAAAAAACACAGTGTGTAGGACCTCCAAATTTGTAGCCAAATATAGAATATTGTACTGGTATTAGCTTTATTTGAGCTTTACCAGTACTGTGATTAAGTTTATTACTTTGATCAAGGAGGTAATGTTTTTGCTGGCATTTGTCCAGCAAAAATGCAGATCCAGGAATTTCCTTCTCAGGGATTTTATTACATTGGGAGATAGCAGTTTTCCACATCTTTTGGTAATTACGGCTAACGATGTCAGAAATGTGTTGGGAGAGTTTTGTTTTCTCCGAGCACCTCTATTTATTTTCTCTGACAATCATCAATTTGTTCAAAACTTAAAAAAGAGATTTATAGCCTGAATAGAGAATATGGAGATTCAGTACGTCCTGTCATGTTGCATGTTGGGAGTGAACGCCATCTTGAAAGGTTTGTTTGAAGACATTGACATAGTATGGCAGTGTTTATTGCATTAAAGGTTACCAAAGACACATAGAATAGAGAATAGTTAGAGGAAATGATGACTAATGATCTTTTTTTCCCACTTCATTTGTGGGAAGGAAAAACAACAAGCAAAACGTGATCAGAATACCAGAGCTGCTCCATGACTGGGATTCAGTAAGGACTATCTTTCTTATGAAGCTTCACGCTACCTAAAGCCACATTTTGGAAGTATTATATTTCCCCTCTGAGCTTAATTTCATCCTCTTTTTAACCACCTTTGAGCCATTCAACCTTTTATTCCAATTCCATGTGAATCAGGTAAATAGAGTTAACAATATCAGTAAAATAAAAGCACAACTTTCAAGATGGTCTCTGTGACTGAACAGCATTTAACATATATGTCACCTTCACATTCTCCTTTGTCATTTACAGGGTGTCTTTTGGGTTTAAGAGGTATTAAAAGCTTATAAGTCAATTTCTGATGCATTTAAAATGTATTAAAAAGTTTTAATTGCAAAATTAATCCTCAGATCATATTGAATTCGAAGATCTCTCTCCACAACATTACTATTAAACTCTTCAGTGCAGATAGTTGTTAACTGCACATTGTAATGTCCAATCTTGGTGCATTTAAAATATTTTCAGTGCTGGTTTACAGATTTTTACCCGCATAAATAACTTTAAATAGTCACTCAGGTAATTTCCTTTTAACGAGTTATTACTGACTAAGACAGGTCATATGTGTTAACTTGGAATGGGCTTGTGTAAATCTTTGTTAGTGTAAGAGCTTGGAAGTAGATGATGCGCTTCAGTCCTAAAATGTATGTAGAAGGTGTCAAAAAAGCTCCCAAAAGGAATTAAGTTTACCTGATGTAGTTTGTAGGTGCCATGCATTTAACTCAAGTTTAGAGGTATGATTTGTGTCACAGTCAAAACAAGTTATAAGTTCAATCCAATCAAATTGTCCTTTTTTTCCCCAGACCTCAGTAGGTGTGAATCAACCACCAGTCCAGAGGCTGCAGCACCACAGAGGAGGGTCAAGTCTCAACCGCGCAAATACACCAAATCCAAAGCTAATCCTGAAAGGAAGCCATCTTCTTCACCAAAGTCTGCTGTGGTGATCCAAAGCAGCTCTGACAACAGCTCTAGCAAATCCACAAGATCCAGAAGAAGGCGTCCAGCTTCAGAGAAAAGAATGCATGTGGATGCCGTCCAGCAAAAACAAACAGAACCAGAAAAATCAGCAAAGAAGCCAAAACGGCAGACGCCTGAGAGCATAAAACCCACAGGGAGAGTCTCGAGACGCAGGCAAGCTGTCTCGTCCTCCCCAGAATCTCCTGTTGATCACAATCAGTCTGTAGGTGATGAGGTTCTCCTCAGGAGAACAAAAAGGGAGTGCAGAAAGAGAGGTGAGAACGTCCAAAACAAGTCAAAACAGAGTAACACGCTCCAGTCAAGTCTGTCACCTGAGTCTTTTGAGGAGAGCGTGAAGGAGACTAAGAAGACTGAAGTGACAAAAAATCCACAAATCAAACCAAAACAGAGCAAAAGCACCAAGATATCACCACCCTCACAGCCTCAGCCCAAATCCACCAAGAAGAAAGAAAAGAAGAACAAAGGCATCACGCCAACTCCAGACGACGATGAGGCTGAGTGGACAGAGGCTGAGCTTTTGAGGCTTCGAGAGTACGTTTTTATTTTTATTTACAGAGGGGGCCAGGACTCCCAGAGGGATGCCTTCCTTAAAACAAAGAAATATTTAACATGTGATTGTGTTTTTTTTCCTAGGGCTGTGTCCTTCTATCCCAAAAATATGTCAGGTTACTGGGCAAAGGTGGCCAGAATGGTTGGGACGCGCTCTGTAGAGGACTGTCACAGGCAAGCAATGTCAAAGGTCACCTCTGAGACCCCGGCCAAGAAACCCAAGAAACCTGAAAAACAAAAAGTGGAAGCACCAAAAGACACAGGTATGAGCATGTATTAGTTTTGGACTAACTTGACCATTCTTTTAGCCCCATTCCATTTTCATTACAGTCCCTGATTATAACTTTAGAGAGATCAACAATTTTTTTTTTCTTTTTTTTTATTGCAAAAACAAACAATACCGACAAAGACTAAGACATGTAACAAGACAGGTTACATAACATACAAGCAGACTGGTTTTACCATTTGGGAGGGAAACCCAATAGACAAAACAAAATGAGAACCCAAACGAAACAAACAAAAACAAAACAGAAAAAAGAAATAAAATAGAACAAAATGAAAAAAGAGTGAGCTGTTTTCTGTGTGTATGATGTGTGTCAGTGTGTACGTGTGTTTGCGCTCATACAAATTTTCTTTATCAGAAATCATTGTCTTTGTCAACAATTTTTTTTCCTGTTTAATTAGCTCATTTATTGCCCCCCCCCCCCGGGCAATAAGGCCATCCCCAAGCACATCTGCAGACCCGCCACTCCAGCACCACAAAAGACAAACATGCTTTTATCTCTTACTTTTGATTTTGCTTTTCTTATTTGCTATGAGTGCGGCTTGTCAGCTGCCAAGATAATAATCCAAATAATAATCATAATAACTTTTATGATAATGCTTACAAATAAAGTATTAATAACAGCTACAAAAGTAATAATGGCACAATTAACAATAATGACAGTAGTAATGTAGATGGAACATAAAAATAATAATAAATATATAACATTATCATCACATTTTATAATAATAACAATAATCATAATAATAGTATTAACAGCAATAGTAATAATTACAGCACTAAAATTTATGACAGAATTGCATATTTAATTAATGCTTGTTGTGCCAACCAGAAAACAAACAAAAAAAGAGATAATGGAAATAGAGAGAGAGAAAAAAAAAAGATAATATAGGCGTTAGGAAATGTTTCTTACTTCTTCTTACCAGGTTACACAATGTTTTTTGTGATTTTGCTTGTCACAAAGTAGGATGTGTATGGTAAGATTATGAAAATAATTTAACAAAAAAAAGAGATAAAAAGGAAGACATTTTTTTGTTGCTGTGTATGTGTTCAATATCTATTGGTCATCATGCAAAAAGACGACAGTAAAAACAATAATAGTAATAAATAAATAAATAATAGTAGTAATAATAATAATAATGATAATAATGGTAGTCCCTGCAAACAGCTCACATATAGATTGATCATATTGGATTGATCTCTCTATCCATGGTTGTTTTTGATTATTCATCCATAGTAACTATCTTTACAACCATATGGACATGAGGTCCCTCTTGAAAATGAGATGCCAGGTCTCAGGGGGCTTACCTTTAATAAATTTATACTCAGCAATGACATATACGGTGCTATACACATTAAGATTGTTTGACTGAATATGATTACTAAATCAACTGGTACTAAATATTTAACAGTTTGCCTTGAAGTGTAACATTTCCAATGTGCTGGTGTTCTGCATTTCATTATACTGGCACATTTTTCTGTAACCTGTTATCCTGCTGCAGACAGTTTTCCATCTGCAACATAATGCATAATATTTCCTTTTCTCCTACCTTTTCAATAAAGCCACAGATTTGGGAAGGGCATTTTTTTAATTTCTGAGACCAGTGCCTGAATGATTCCTGAACAAGAGTGAAAGCTTTAATGTTTCCTGTTGTGGTGACCTTTGTGATGATGCTTCTGTTTCTTGCAATGTCTGTCTCTGTTGCTGGAGGGCAGTATTGGACAGCTCTTAGAGAAGAGAGGAGCAGAGAAGGCATTGAAAGGCCACCTGAATGATGTATCAAAGCTTGTTTTGAAAACTGGAACAACCACGTGTTTGACTTGAATATGTGACTTGTTGCAGGTCATCCTGTGATATCAGCTCGTGTGGGCACCTTGAAGAGAAAGCAGCAGGTGCGGCAGTTCCTGAAGGCCATGCCTAAAGAAGATGTGGATGATGTTTTCACCTCTGCATCCATGCATCAGAGACAGTTTGAGGTTGTTCAAGGTCTTTTCAGAAAACAGTTATTACATGCAATGAATGTTTGTTAGCTTTTAGGGTGAGTCATTGCTGATCTGCTTGTGTCTGGGTATTTCATGTATAGATGCCCTCCATGTGTCCCAGTGAGGATCTTGACTGTGCTCCCTCAGATCACATGCCTCGGACCCCGGGGTCTACAGGTTTCCCAGAGGTGAAGACTCCGCAGTGTCTGGACGTCAGACCCGACATGATCGACTCTCCAAACACGTGAGTGCGTTCCTGACTTCCATCTTATTATTAGTCTCCTTCTCTTTCAAAGTTTCCATATTATGTAAAATATGCTTTTTATTGTTTCTTTATCCAAAGTATGTTTCCATGGCCTGCCTACCAAATAGGGGTGTGTATTGACAAGAATCTTGCAATACAAAACAAATGCAATATAGGAGTGACAATAATATATATCATGATAAATCACAGTTCTATTGGCAGGGGAATGTATCACTTTTTTAACTAAATAGTCTATTTATCAGTGTTTTTGTGGTGTTAGAACCCGCTCTGTCAAACACTTAAAAACATTTTCTAATTATGGATGCCAATATTGGAATTTTGCAGATATCTGATATGTCAATATTTCCAAACTCTTTATCGCTTATACCAATGATACAGATATTTTTCATGAGTACAAAGCCTCTAACCTAACATGTCAGATGGACTGTTTAGTATATTTCACTAGTCTGTCTGGGAAAGAGTCCATAGAAAGTGTTTGGAAACCTTTCAAAACATATCCGGCAGGTGATTGGATAATCAATCTGTCAATCACATTCATTTCGAGGCAATCAGATAATGAAGCAGGCCGCCGCTACTGCGGCAGTGTAAGGGACAGAACTTGAGCCACTACCTAAAACAAGCTCAAGGCAAAATGTCTCTGAAGTGGAGCAAAGATGTTCCACCTGTTGAGAAGTTTGTAGTAGTGTTGTTTGTTTTTCATTAAATAAAGAAATGCAGTCAAGATCTGATAAGTAAGATGGCTGCCTAAGTTTGAGGCTCGGCTTCCACGGCTTATGATTTTACGCCTACTATCAGCGTTCGTGATACCCAGCGGTGCTGTCCTTCACAACACCCTCTGGGACCAAACATCACTTTGAGGATCCGAAGAAAGCTCTGCAGTGCATTAAAAACTTATGACTGATGTCAGTGTGCCTTTCCCCCAGTTCTTCTCATTTGAAGCTCGGTCCTGTTATTATAAGGTGATTATCCTCGTACTTACTCCAGTCCCAAGTGACATTTTGAAGCTGAGGAGTTAAGTTGTTAATATGGTCACCTTTCATTTTATCACTCCTCATCTGTATTATGTTTACTTTTAGTACGTCTCAATAATCACTATTTTTATCACTATATTTGTACATACCCGAACAGGAATGTATATTTGTGCCCCGAGCACAGTAAATTTTGTTGCATAGTTAATTTATCTCCAGGATAAGTTCATGCACGTTAATCTGTTTTTGTTACTGGCTTTTTTGCCACTTGAGTGTTTTCTTTTTGTTACATGCACCGGTGGAAGGAAAATCTAATATTTCGGGTTTATCTTGAAACTATATGCTGTTATTGGGTTCAACTATCTTAATGAAGATGTTTACAATCAGGATGCTGTTAGTAGCCATACACATCTTTAAGTTTTTGGTGGTGCGGCCTCAGTTGGGTGGCCTGACAGCCCTTAGGTTATTTATTTTAGAGTCACTTTACAGGAATGATGGGTAGCATCAGGTCTCCCCACATTTCCCTGTTGTTTCCAATGTTTTGTATAGTTCCTATGTTCATTATATTGGGGTTTAATTTTTCCTTTTGGAATCCAGGCCACTACCTAGCCTACAGGGAGGTTGTTTTCTCTGTAATTTTTTCTTTAAGAAATAACTCATGACAAGTCTAAACTTGATCTCAATTAATGTGAGGGGTCTTAATATTCCTCACAAAAGGACCACCATACTAGAAAAAAGATGTTGATGTGGCAATGATTCAGGAAACTCATCTATTGCTAAAGGATATTAATCATTTTTCCAACAGGTTTTACCATTGTATTTCATCGTCATCTGCTATGACAAAATCCAAAGGTGTCATGGTTATTTGTAAACGTAACTTGAGGTGTGATTTAACTGGATCTTGGGCTGATATAGAGTGGCCATCGCAAAAACTAGGATAGTGGGTAAAAAATATTGCTTTTGTCTCAGCTTATGCCCCTAACACATATGATGCTACTTTTAGAACACTTCAACAATGTCTTTACTTGAGCTTTCAGGCTTTCACTTTGTGGTGGGAGCAGACTTCAGTGCAGTCAGGGACGATGGTCTGGATCGCTCGGGTGGACTTGAGAGCAGAGACCAGCTTTTGGCTTCAGTGGCTTTGCGTCAGTGGGCCTCTGACACTGGTGTTATTGATTGATAAACCCATCACAGAGGGATTATTCCATTTTCTCCGCAAGACGTAAGTCTTTTACAAGGCTTGATTTTAGTTTTGCCTCCAAAGAACTGTTTTGCAATATATATAACTCTCTTTACATACCAGTCACATGGACTGATCATATTACTGGATGAGTCTTTTAAAACTCAATTTAAAAGTAATCAGGAGGAATTCTTAAGGTTCAATGTAGGAGCAGTTTCAGACCCCAGAATTTTGTGGGAGGCTGTAAAAGCCTTTTTAAGAAGCAATTCCACTCTGTGTGCCTCCACACAGAAGTAAGAACAAGCTGCTAAACTATATGCTCTGGAGTCTAGGTACGCAATGTTGGATGCCTCCCTACAACAAAATTTCTCTGAAGCAACTGCACTCCAGAAAGAAATTACAAAAAAAGAGATTAACGCACTTTTGAGGCGCTGCTCAGAATTTTTAATGCACAAAACCAGGCAAACTTACTATTTTAGTCCCTTGAGACCCTGTCACCTGGTTGCCATGAAACTAAGGACCAATGAGCATTTTACAGATATTTTTGTGTTAGAGATGCTGATTGTGTTATGCAGTCGGACCCTAAGAGTGTAAACACTACTTTTGCCAGTTTCTACCACACGCTGTATAAAACAGAAGCTGCCTGTAACAAATCAAGCTGTAAGAAGTATCTAGATAATGTGCAGCTAAATCACTTGCCTTGTGAATGAATCCCAAACTTTGGACGGCCCTGTAACTATTCAGGAATGTGAAACGGCCACAAGAAGCATGCCAAAAGGTAAATTGCCAGGCCCAGATGGGATCCCCCTGGAGTTTTATCTGGCTTTTGGTCATTAATAAGCCCCTTGTTAATGATATGTTTCAGTATTCAGTTAAAGTTGGCTCTTTTTCCAGGGATGTAAACTCAGCTTTGATTTCACTGCTCCTTAAAAAAGGGAAAGACCCAGTGGAGTGTTCAAACTATAGGCCCATTTCTCTTTTAAATGCTGACTTAAAGATTTTTGTGAAGATTTTAGCCCATAGACTGCAACATCTTATGCCCAGCCTAGTAAATTGTGATCAAACAGGTTTTATAATGTCAAGACTTGCTTCTGACAATGTCATGAAATTGCTGCATGTCACTGACCAAACCCAAGATTTAAACTCCCCATTGGCAATTCTATCCTTGGACGCTATGAAGGCCTTTGACCGCTTAGAATAGCCCTTCTTGTGGTTGGTACTTGAAGCTATGGGGTTTGGTCCTCAGTTTATAAATATGGTGAAAGCATTATACAAAAATCCATCTGCTGTGGTACTTACTGGCAGGAAAAGCTCTCCCCCCTTGTCTGTTTCAAGGGGCTCGAAACAAGGTTGTCCATTGTGCCCCTTGTTATTTGAGCTTTCTCTGGAGCCTCTTGCGCAAGTAATTCGTAGCTAGCCCATGATCTCACCAATATCTATTAAAGGAGCGCATCATCACATATCTCTATACGCTGACAACGTTCTTTTATACATTAGTAACCCGTCTCAATGTATTCCTTACATTCTGTCCGTGTATGAACAATATGGAAAGGTCTCTGGTTTCAAGATAAACTGGCAGAAGGTGGCTTTGCTCCCTTTGAATCAAGCAATGAGTTGCGCCCACGTCCCTCCATCCCGGTTGTTACACATTTAACTTACCAAGGTATTGAAATCTTAGCCTCAATACAATCAATTATAAAATACAACTTTAATGGTACACTTATCAAGACCATTTCAGATTGTGACAGGTGGTCCAAGCTACAAAGTTCACTCCAGGGTCGGAAAGCCACTGTGAAGATGAACATCTCGCCAAGGGTAAATTTTATCAGCCTGATGATACCTCTCCCTCCCCCACCACAGCATTGGTGCAAATTACAGTCAGCTATAACAAAGTATATATGGAACGGCAAGCGCCCCCGTATTTAGCTTTCAACGATACAACATCAGAGACAAGCTGGTGGCCTATCTCTTCCCAATTTTGAATACTATAACTGGGCATTCTCTCTTAGACCCTTATTAACCTGCTTTCAGCCAGATGTTCAGGTGTCATGGCGGCTATTGGAGGAGAAAGTTACTGGTCGTCAATCTCTCAGGCTTTTTGTTTTCAGGTATTTCTATTAATAAATGCTGTTCGGCCGGATGTGAGTTCGGCCCTATCACCTTGTTTTTGCTATCAGTGTGCCTTTCTGCGTGGTACTTACAAACCCCTGTATTTAATAACGAAAGGTTGTTGATTAATGGCAGACCCATCTATTTTCCTAGCTGTTTATTGATGGGCATAGGTACTCTTGGTGATATTTTTTTTGTGAAGAGGGCTTGTTTTCTCTTTCAGGATCTACGTGACTAGTATAATCTGTCTCGCAAAACCTTTTTCTACTTCTTACAATTAAGGTCTGCCGTGACTGCTAACGAGATCCCGTTGCACAGTCCTCTTGCAACACATCCTCTTCATAAAGCAATATCTATCTCTAAGGGTACCAGAGGACTTGTTTCCAGAATTTATAGCTTTCTGTCTCAGCATGCTTACAGACCTCTCCATCTAGGCACTATTTGGAGAGCAGATGTCCCTGATATGATTCCTACTCTGGACTGGGACAAAGTTTGGCTTAACATAGGCCTTGCCTCAAGGAACCCTGATCATCAAAAAATTCATTACAATTTTATACACAGGCTACATTTAACACCCAGAAAATTACATAAAATGAAAATAGTTACTGATCCTCTGTGTTCTTTCTGCTCTTTAAAAGCAGTTGGCTTGTTTATACATATGTTTTGGGAATGTCTCCCAGTGGCAAAGTTTTGGAGGTCGGTTGCTTCTAACCTCTCAATAAATATTTGGTTTGGTATTACCTTGCTCTCCTGCAGCTCTGATATTAAATGACGTCCCGCTGACTGGTTTTACGGTTTGCAAACGACAGGCTTTATTGACCAGACTCACGGTGGCAAAAAGCTGGTGGCTACTCATTGGAAACCCCGTCATTGTCGCTGTTCAGGCTTAACTTCTTATTTACTCAGACAGAGCTTACTTAGAGATTTCCATCGCCCTGTATCCATGGAGCAAAAGACTCTGTCATTGAAATGTGGTCTATGGTAATAAACCACCTTCAAAAATGCTGGAATAAATAGGTATTATAAAAGGTTTTTATGTAGCTAGGGGCTTGGATGTTCATTTGGTTGTTTTTCTTTTTTGAACACATGTATAATTTAACATGTTTATTGATGGACAAGGTGCTACGGACATTTAATGCTTGCCTGTTAGCTCAGGTACCGATACGCAAAGGGAACCAACTGTGGACTTTTGCACATGTACGTCGGTACACAGACATTTTTGCCTCTCAAGCTCTGTATAATTTTTTGTCTTCATTTTTCTTTTGTTAAACTGTTAAAATCAAAATAAAAACTTGATCACAAAAAGATCTAATAAACTGCCACTGAAGCTGTTAGCATCTATGCTAATCTCTTTATGAATATGCGCTTCCAGATGTCGTCTCGCTGGTCTCACCTCTTCCTGTCCCAAAGGAGTCTGATTAAGTAAATGAAGTGTGGAGAGACAGAACCAATGGTCTGAATGCCTGCTGCCAACTAGCAGTCAGACGCTGAACCTCCATAAGAAAGAAATGCCCTCTGTTGCTTGCTCAGAAAATGTGTACTCAGTTAAAACTTTCCTCTATTCTGATCCTATTAGGGGATAAACCACAAGGGAGCTGTCCCCTAGTCAGCTGTTAGTTTAGCCCACACCATGCTCCAGTGTAAGAATATGCTGTATGTCTGTGTAACTGCAGTTAAAAATAATCAGTGTACAGTGTGGGTAACGTAAACCCATTGAGAGAGGCATGGTCAGACACAGCCCATGAGGATTTACACTTTAATATCCTGTTCTAAGCTGGGCTGAAATAGAGGGGTTTATAGGCATGTTAAAATTCTAAGTTGACTTAAAAGTGTGCTCTGGGACTTCTGGGACCAGTGTAAACTTGTTGAACACTTGTAAAAAAATGAGACCTCTAAGATTTTTTTTACTGTACAATAATTAACTTGTCTTGTTTCTTAACTCTTAAGGAGCAATGATGACAAGTACACCTACCAACTCCAGAAGAGGATGAGAAAATATCAGTACAATGTTTACAAACAGGCCCCCTCTTCAAAGGTAATTATTGTCAGAGGTTGAATTCTGACCACATACAGTACGGTTTTAATTTTTGTCAAAATAATTTCCCACTTTGTATCTTCCAGAGCTTTACACCATCAGCTAAACGGGCAATGAGAAGATGTGGTAACACAGGTAAGAGAAAAAACCCATGTATAAAAAAAAGTTTAAGAAAGAGAATCATATAATCATAACCATACAAGTCTTTGTCCTCATGAAGATCAATGCATGTTTCAGATACTATGGTCATTACTATAGCTAATGTAAATTATTATAAAACAGGTCAAATACATCTCAAAAGCTAAGTGAAAGCAGTCATTACAATTTCTCTGGTGTGACATCAGGGTTTTTCATTGAACAGTTTTTTTCTCTCTGTGCCAGAAAATGACACCTTCGTTGTTTGGGAGATGTTCCCAGGAGACAAAGCAGCGCTGTCTGACAGTGGAGAGGAGGAGGATTTTTACTTCTCAGACAATGACTGATCAAAGGTGCCTAAAATAAACTTCAAATCACACCTATGGATTCAAATCAGTGAAGAGGTGTTTGTACAATTTCCTTGTACCTAACAAAATGCGAACATAATAAAAGTTTCTTTTCTCCATCTTTCACATCAGGTGAGGGATTTGTTTTGTAATGGCTTCAATACATGACTGGGTAGTTTTTAATCATTTGCAGTGCAAGTGATGTGTTTAAAAATCTGTACATTCTTGTTTGAGTTATATTTGAACATTTTTAGATTCTTAAATGTGTTTGCTGACGCAACTTAAAGTGTAGTACTGTGTATATAGTTCTTATTAAATACTGGTCATGAGAGTCAGTAACTTTACTTTTAATAAACATTACAAAATTAAGTCACATGGTTTAAAGTGTGGAAAGTATTTTCATGTCTAATGATTTCTCTTTCCTTCTGAAGCATTAAATTGATATTGTTACATGAAAAAGAGGTTTAAAACTCCTTTAATGTTTATTTTGGTGACAAATATTTTGTTAAAACAAAGCTGATTTATATAAACGTCTGATTTCTACTGGATCATGAACTGTTGTCTCTCTCTCGCGTTACTTGTGGTGATTCTGCCGAAAGTAAAAACTGAAGTACAGACATAATTGTGGAACTGATTTTTAACTGCGATGATAACACTAATAATGATAAGTTTTGATTACAGACTTGATATACAGACTTTATTTACGTAGCTACAAAAGTACAAAAATAAGGACAATAAAATTTAAAACAAAAGAATGAATTGCCCCAGAACCTTAATATAATTACCAAAAAAATCAGTCAAAAGGCAAGCTTAAATAAAGACCCATTACAATGGATCTGAGTAAAACTCTCATTTTAATGTCATGCATCCCATCAGAGACTAATACATTTATACATTTTCTTACTCTCACCTTGAAGAAAAAATCTGATGTTTTTATTTAGTTTTCATTTTCAGTTAACAAATAAAACAACAAGAAAAAACAATGTAAACCAGAACATAAACCAGCAAGTAGAAGGATTAGAAACAGAACAATCATTAAATGTTTCATGATCTCTGGGGACATCCAGCACAGTGTAATAATTACACTAGGTGGGTCCTACATTTATGATAATTCATATGAAAGAAGGGAATAAAAGATTCACATTTATATGTTCCATGAGCAGTCTCCACATTTTGATTAATTCTTTTTTGGAATATTTAACCTAAAGGAAAGGTCCAAAGGAATATGTTCAACTATGATCTTATACCAACCAGAAATTGACTGTGTCACATGAAAAACAAATAGTTATAGCACCCAGGATGGCATGTCAAGATTAGAGGGGACTCTATCTACCGATTTGGCCAGCCCCTGCCCAGTAGAGTCATGTTCCTTCAGGTAATGCTATGTCTCACTAGGTCACTGTGGCCCACTAAGTTGACATCAGTTAAATTAAGTAAAACCAGTTCTCTGTTAAAACCAAGTCGAAACCATTTACACAGAACCACAGTTAAAACCCAATAAAGTGGTGCAGGAATGAGTCCAAAAATGTGGAAGTGAGTCAGCATTTAGCACTTACTGGTTCCCAACCTTTCAGAATAAATGGGATTTCGAATACTGGTTTTGGATAAATCCTTGAAATTAGGTTCATAATAAATAAAAACGCACATGAGATTTCAGTGTTTAATGAGAGCTAATAAAATGTATCTGGTGTTGCCAGCTTTTGAATCTTAAACCGTTCTGTTCAAAATGCCAGTTGCTGAATAATATTGCCACATCATGAGGACAATTATGAGGAAACTCACAACAAGAGGTTCCAAGGTGTTGTATATTGGACATATTTTACTTGCTTCTAAATTAAACCACCATGTTGTAGTTCCATAACAGCTTACTAACAGCTTTTTACTCTCGCTGATAACATTCAAGCTTAAAACACTGTGAAAAGGATGTTTCGTTTGTTAAGATTATCACAAAGAGCAGAACATAAATGTTTCACAGTTCTCTGTTTGCTACAGATCTAATTATCAGCAGTGATTCAAAACCCAGTGATTCAAAACCCAGTGATAAATCCTACAGGGTTTTCATGGGCTTGCAGTCAAGGGAACCAGTGTGATGTTAACTTCCATGTTGGCCTTCCAAATACGTCATCCCTGCACCACTCTATTAAACCATATTCAACTAAAATTCAAGGTGGTAAAAAACGGTGAGCCTCAACAGACCAGTTAAAACCTCTTCAATCTCATTAAAACTCACTTTAAACCATTTAAACTTTGTTGAAACGAAGTTTAAACCTGGTCAAACCCAGTAAAACCTTGTTGAAACCAATGATTAAACCAATAAAACATTTTAAAACCACTTCAACCCAGTGTTAAAAGGGATTTAAAAGACAAGAGGCTTGTCTGATCTCTTCTAGCACTTCGTTTTAGAGACTGGGGAGGCCTGTCCTAAAAAAGGCCTCTCCCCCTTTGGTCCTTGGGCTGGGTTGTGGAACAGTAAACAGACACCTGGCTGAGGAGTGTGGCCAGGCTTTTAAGTTAAGAGGAGATCAATGATGTATTTTTGGACAAGCTGAGTCTCTTAAATAGTTACATTTAACATTCTGAAATTGATCTAAAATGAGCAGGTTTGGAGAGGAGTCTGGTTGCTGCATACTGGACCAACTTAACATACTGTATGTATGCTGTGTTGTGACATGGAGAAATTCACGTATATTCTTGTTTCAAGGTGTGTTCTGGTAAGCATGTGGCTGATTTGGAGAGTTCTCTTCTCAGTTATCATAACACTCACATCCCTGAGTTTAAGAGGTTAGCTCTTTGTGTAGAACTTGATTCAGTTTACACCACATCTTCATCTTTGCTTCTCTTCTTCACCTGAAACAGAAGAACTACTTGATTTACATTAGCCTTCCCTGTTCTGGTAATAAAGCAGTAAAGGAGAGGATCTGCAATACAGTTGAGACTGGAGATAGCCTGACTGATCTTGTAAGGATAGAGGAGCAGCGCAAGACTTTGGCAGTCATGTACAAAAGCAAGGACAAGCATCATGATGTGAATAGGTCCAAAGCACACCAACAGGCAGAGCAGAACCACCATCAGCAGCTTTGCAATCTGTTTACGCTCCTGCTCCTCTGTGGCCTGGTTTGACTTTAATGCCTCAAAGAGCCCTCTGGAGGAAAACACAACCAGGAAAACAGGACAGATGAAGCCCAGGAAGAAGCGTGCTAGATTAGCCTTGATCATGGTGTCTGACACTGGGACGAATATGTCGAAGCACACTGAGAACTTGCTGCTCTCATAGTACGAGTCCTTCCAGGTGATCGTCACAGCGTTGAAACAGACTACCAGCACCCAAATGGCAACACTGACGACAACTGCAGTATCAATCTTCCTAAAGAAAGTGTACTTCAGTGGGTGAACCACTGCCAGGTAGCGGTCAAAAGCAATACAGCAGAGGAGAGCGTCGCTGGTGTAGAAGTTAGTGAAGAGGAAGTACATGGACAGTATACAAACATGACCTCCATGGGCCCACACCCCCCTCCACTGGAAGTCCAGCCACAAAGAGAGGCCAACAGAGAAGGTTAGGTCACTCAGAGCCAGGTTAAAGAGATACACACCAAGCTCGTTTTTCTGTCTAATGTGCTGCAAGGACACGTAAAGTGAGAAGGCGTTGGATGGGATGGCGGCAATGATGGTGGCCACATAGAACACCAGGAATGGCTCCCTCCGAGAGGTGCTGTCGATTGAGTAACAGTCTGAGTGATTGGTGGCCAGAGTGATGTTTTCCATGGCAAATGTGTTCAGTTGCTCACACCTTTAGAGGTAAGACGGGGAATAAGGAAAATTAATATCATGACAACAAATACATTTTCTAAAATAATTTCCAACAAACCCACACTGTTAAAAATCTGCAGGTTTTCACAGGTTTCTGCATTTCACAATAGAAAACAGGGAGTTTACAATCATACATGTTTAGAACAGTGGTACAGCAAAATTACAGTTCAGTGTCAGTTCACAGTAAATTGTTCACAGTACTCTGTGGTAACTTTACAGTATACTACTGTGATTTCCCAACACTTTTCTGGAATTTTACAGTAATATTCTTTCTTGGCCACCGCCAAATTAGAGTGTTGTAAAATCAGTGTTATATTTTAAAATGCTTTCTAATGACTGGATTCACAAGACTTTACTGTAATTTTACTACACTGTAATTTTAAAGTATATATGTGTAAGAGTTACTTTAAAACACGACTTATTCTAATTTTCAAATTTTTTGCAGTGAACAGCTATACTTTACCATTATTTGCCGGTGATTTACTGTGAAATTTAAGTGTCACTTTAAACAGTGCATTTCACACTCACTGACTGTATGTATAACAAAGCAATATTTTCAAAGTTGTTTCTACTTTCAAACTAAACTGGTCTTCTTCTCTGGGGATGTTCAGTTTAAATTTTAACTCTAGTGGTTTAGAGAGATTATGTCAAATAGTATGATAAGGCTGCAAATAGTTTAATAAAGGACTTTTGCATTATTCGAGCTGAAGGGAAACATCAGGTGAGCTCCCTGTGAAATGTGTATAATGCAGTTCCTCTGTGCCAGTATTTTTACCTTTTACTGAATCAAAAGTTTCTTATCATTATTGCTGACTAAGGTTGCAAAAATCTTTACAAGTCTTGAGATGTTAGCTTTCTTTTCTGGTTTACATTCAGACAAGCCATCTTAACTTAAGCTGACTCACAATCTCTATTTTTAGCTTGCACTTTTCCACAGGCATCAACAGGACTTTGTTTCACAACACAAATTGCAGAAAAGATTACAAAGAAAACTATCTCTCCTTTTAGGTCTTTCTTAGTTTAGGCTCTAATATTCTTTCCTTCCAGATTAACTCATAACTCAAACATCTTGATGGAATCTTCACTGATAGTAAGGTGTACTTACGATGTCTTCAGTTTGGGTTCATCTTCTTATTCTGTCCACAAAATTGGTCATAATCAACATAAAACTGGTGAAACAGAAGTAGAGGCTCCATCCTGTCTCTCTGTGTCTTGCTGCTAAATCTGCTCTTTTAAAGGAACAGAAAGAGTTGACAGCCGCTTCTTTCTGCCCCCTCACCACCACAACTTATTTACTGGGTGACAGGCCATACAGAGCAAACTTCCTATGTCCTTCCTGTGAACCACACAGCAGATTTAATTTAGGTGCTTTGCTTAAATGAGACACATCTGTGTTTGTTATGTCAACAAAGGCAGACTCTGGTACAGGCCATACTAATCACTGTCTGATAAAGGGGCAGCGTACCTGTTGGACTAACTGTTTCCATAGAGTGGTCATGTTGTTATAGTCGATTGTTCTGTTTGCCTGTGCCTATAGCCTATAATAGACGATGCACAGATACTGATGGTCTGGTTGATAAAAATCTTACATGGGCGAAAGCAGATTGAGAGAGTTGTTTGAATGTTTTTTTTTAATCCCATTTCAACAAGAGCAATAGAGAGTAATGTAAGTAATAGATCACAAAGCTCAGAATTTTCTTTTTCACTCAAATTTAAAACAATGTACTTAACAGCAACACAGATAAAAGAAAAGTGAGATAAACATTCCTATAAACATCATACAATTATGCAAAAATAAAGATAAACAAAAAACGCTAAATAAAATGTCTGATTTTACCATAAATAATCAATAAGTTAACTATTAATACCACTGACAACAATGGGAATTTAACACAAGATGTGCAAAGGACCGTTTTGACAGTCGGCAAAGATTTGTAAGACTGAGTGTCTATGGGAATAAAAATGAACAAAAATATATTCATGGATGAAAAATAGGACAGTCTTGCCTTAACAACACATGAGTAAACTAGAAAAGCAGTCAGAGAGCACAGACCTCCACCAAGCAGCTTCAGTCCACTTTGGCAAAAATGGTCCTATCTGGCAATGTTAAAGAATTCTTTAAACAGTTCCTGTATCCGGATGGTGATCTGGATCAGTCCCAAAATCTAATCATTTCTTCCTTGTCCCATTCCACACATTTCCTGAAAATTTCATCCAAATCCGTCCATAACTTTTCAGTTGAATTGAACACAAACAGACAAACAGATTAACCAATGCTGGCAAAAACATAACCGCCTTGACGGAGGTAAAAAACATCAGCATGTTCACATTTTTTAAATTTGGAACAAAGAAACAAATATAAATTGTATAAAAAACCACAAGCACAAACAAAACACATAAACCAGTCTAAAAAGATGTTCACAGAAAAAAAATTCACATGGTAATGTTCTTTTTTGTAAATAACATTGAACCTATTGTCCTTCTGAACGTAAGAGTAAATATCATAAGATTTATGGGAATAACTGTTACTTTACATAGTATGTTGCATCATGTGTACGTCAGTACTACACATTGCATCAAAAGTAAGATACTCATTACATTTCCTCTGAAAATGGATCCACAACAGCTTTAAAACAAAGTTCACCATCCATCCATTATCTATTCTGATTATCCCTTTCAGGATCACTGATGTGGTCCCCTAGACTCCAGTTGATGATCACAGCTCTGGATTGTTAAGTATTTTTAAGGTTACATTTCATTTTAAAAAATAATATTTTGTTATTTTACAATATACATTTAGATTGAATGTTTTGGAGAAAATAAGTCCCATATATAGCCCACTTTTGGTTTGGGTTGGCAAATAAAGGTTTAAAAGAAATAGAAAATTCCCTCTATTTCTTGGCAAGAAACAAAAAAAAAAGCTTCCCGACCAGCTCTTTGATTGGTAGGCCCTCTGAATATCCTAAGGTATCTTTAACGTATGTCCGTCTGAGAGTAGTTCTAAATGACAGCAGGACTGACCAATCACATGTCCCCGCTTGATGGGCGGGTCTTTCGCTCTGAAGAACTTCTGCTGTCCGTGGGGCCTGCGAGGGGGCCACACCTGGACTGCACGTTACTTAATGAGCTAGCTTGTCTTTTGTTGTGATGATGATGATGATGAGGAGCAATCGGTGAATGAATATAGTAGCTACCCGCACTGTGGAGCAACTTTCGATACAATGTTGAAGTTATCGAAGAACAAACACCCTCACGTTGATTTAAGGATTATGAAGCCTTTACTGAAAGGATAGACGTTGGAAAGCATTATGTCTCAAGGAATTACGACTGGAGCATGTGCTGGACTTCATTTTCACGTAATACCGTCATCAAAACCTAAGTAGGTACAA
Source organism: Cetoscarus ocellatus (assembly GCA_037902135.1). Classification (NCBI taxonomy): domain Eukaryota; kingdom Metazoa; phylum Chordata; class Actinopteri; order Labriformes; family Labridae; genus Cetoscarus; species Cetoscarus ocellatus. The sequence goes on from JBAMNC010000815.1 coordinate 845,171, forward strand.
ATGTCCGAGGCTGCCATGTCTGTTTGATTTATTCATGCTACTGTTTCTTTCTAAAGGTTTGTTTGTGTAAACGTCATTAGAGAGAGAGTAGGCTTTGAATAAACAATATATATAGATATATACATATATGATAAACAGTGCTTAATAAATTAGTTAGAGCAACTGACATAGAAAGGGTAAACAAGACAAATTTAGAAATCTTTCAAAAACTTTTTTTTAAAACTGAAAATATAGTTATTGGACTTACATGAACAGGAATGAGGTATTTAAAATTGAATTCACATTTTTTTTTTGTTTTACCCAAACGTGAGCCGGCTCACTGGGCCTCCCTGAGAGTTCAAAAGTTAATCAAGCATTGCATTCAACCACTAAGACTAATGTTGCTGCTCCAGATGTATGTTTGCAATTTGACATCTTAAACAAGAAATAATAATGTGTATTACTGTTTTTTATGTATTTTTGTAAAACAATATGTTTTAAAATTTATGGATAACTGTAATAAGAGCATTTAAAAACAATATTTTAATATTTTGGTTTAAGAGCTTCTCCATATTGGTGTATTAACATTACAGAAACATGGAAAAATGATTTTATTCATTACCAGTGCTGTTAAATTAGGGAAGCTGTGACATAAACTTTACATTGGTCAGTACTATGATATTTTCTTTTAGTACTGTATATATTAAAATATGAAATGATGATAAACATAAAAAAAAAATGTTGCCGTGCCAATAGTTTACAGTTCCTTTTTTCTGGTATTGTTTATTTGAGGTGGTAGATTGACATCATGATCACTCTACACTGTTCATCGTCCTGAAGTGATTGTCCTCTTGTCTGAGTCTTTAATATGGAGGCTCATAGAAGATTTTGTGTTGTAGGGAGGGGAGGGGATCTGTCATGGTATTGCTCTCAGCATCAATGTTCTCAAGGGGGATTTGAATGTTTCTCATAAAATTAGCTGTTGCCAGTTACAGCTCTTGCCACATTGTATTGTTGTATTTCTGAGGTTGGACTTGGACAGTGAATGAGTGATATAGATTTGTAGTTTTTGTTTTGGCTGAGCTTGGGAAGGATGTGATATCAGGTCCAAGAGCCACAATTTGCTGCTGATATACTGTATCTAATTTATCAGTTACTAATTTCTTACTATTATAAGAAATTACTACTTACTATTGAGTTTCTAGATATCTTTATAATAACTTCATATCTTGTGAAAATACAGGCACAAAAGGCAACAGAGGCATTATTCTATTCACAGTGCAGTGTATATCATTTGAAACTCTTTTCCTTATTTTCAAGTCATTGAGACATGGGTACCATTTTAAATATATTTATTCATCACTGGTATCAACAAAGCTAGCCAATCCTAGTGCAAGACCTTATTTTTAGGCAGTATGTTTTAATAGATATGTCTCTGTTGGGCAAAGACCCTGTATCTCCATTTTTCATGTTTTTTTTCCATAAAGCAGTGCTGCTGGTTATCCTCCACACATGTGAGCAGAAGTATCTATTCATTACAACATGCAGATTTTTTTTCATTTCCGAAATAATGATGGTTTGGAGATACAACAACATTACTTTGAATATCATATTCTATAAAAATACATCTAGGGGAATTTAACCTTTTTTAGTTATCTTTAAAAACATATATTATATTATTATGTATTTATAGTCAGTGTCTTTGTCAATGCATATTGCCATTTTGGATTTTAATACTATTTTGTACCTGTTTGAATGCTGACATTAAGTCCTCTGTTCCGGGGACTCGAACCAAACCTCTCTCCAGTGTTTCTCATGAAAAGTCATGCACCCTACTGATGCATGTCTACCGTCGTAGCCTGTCCAATGCCTCTAACCCCTTGGATACAGAAACACTTTACACAAGATGGATTTATATATTCAATTTTGATGACTACTAGAGTATGTACAAAATCACTGATGTTCAAAAAAGCCAGTCTCACTTACTGAGTACTCTGATCCATCTCTTTTCTCAGTCTGCCTGAGGCGCTCTTTTGGAGGCTTCCTTCCCCATGAGGGTCCAGTATATTCTGATCGGTTGACTGGTCAACTCTGTGGTGATTGGTCAGTTCGATGACTCTGCATTTTCTTTATATAGTCTGTTGATCAGTGCAGTCCATCCAGGTACTTTGGCCAAAGGATGCCAGCCTTGCTCCTTTGTGGGTGAAAACAATCAGTCTGAAGGAATGGCGGTAAACAGGAAAAAATAATGTTTCACTCACTTAAATGCTATCTATAAGGAAAACATACAGTTTAAAAGCAATGAGGAGCTCAAATCCAATGGTGAGCGTGGTCAATATTAGATTGATTATTGTTGTAAAACTGTAGGGCATAAAAACAAAAAAAGTAATGTGACCTCTTTAAGGGTTACAATGCTAATTTATGTAAAAGGTGTGTGATCTGATGAAACTTCATTTGGATAACAAAAACAAATCAGTAAGTGATTTTGCTTTTTTTTCCTCTTTTTTGTGTACTATTTTTCATGTCCATCAGCAGTTGTGATTATTCAGCATTTTTTGTACTGTCTAGAATAAACACTTGAATTCAAATCAATTGAAATGTAAGAATAAATTACCCAGTTGTTAGGATACTGACTGAATTCCATTGGAGCTCTCAAACAACCTACTCCTCCAAACCCTCCTCCCTTTATCTACAGCTTTCCTTATCTCTTTTTTTGCACTCTCACTGATCAGACAGTAGATGATAGGGTCCAGTGTGCTGTTCAGGGTTGTTGTGGCAACAGTGACCAGGTATGGAACTCTGAGCCTTGCTGCCCAGGCACAGGCCCCTGGCTCCAGTATGGCTCTAAGCAGCATGACAGTCTGGAAGGGCAAAAAGGCCGCGATGTATGTCAGAAGGAGAAACATGAGCAGCACTCCTACTTTCCTGCGCTCCTCCTCCAGGATGGTTGAGCTCTGACTGAGGGATTGCATGATCTGCTGGAAACAGAAGGTCATAATGAAGACGGGCACCAGGAAACCCAGGATGACTCTTGTTAGGGAGAGGTTTGCTTCTTGTCGGGTCATGGGTATTCGCTCCTCACACAGGTACCTTGAAGAGAAGGCGTGTAGGGCTCCTGTGTGGTTCAGTAGGATAATGTGGATGGAGATTTCTAAAACCCAAACAGCAATGCTCACGTACAACGCTGTCCTCACCTCCCGTACCCAGTGAAAGTGGAGTGGATAAACAACAGCCAGAAATCGATCCACGGAAATGCAGCAAAGAAGGCCCGAGCCAACATAAAAGCTGTTGAACATGATCACGGCCACTATACTGCACAGAGTCTTATCCACGGACCTCGGCAGAGACAGCTTGATCCAAACAGGCAGAGAAATAGTGTAGAGCAGGTCAGAGATGGAGAGGTTGAAAAGGTAGACAGCCATGGCGTTTCCATTCCTTATCAGCATCCAGGCTACATACAGAGACAGGCAGTTAGCTGGAAATCCCACAATAAAAAACAGAGAGTAAGCAGTCGGATACATGTTCCTCTCCACAGAGGTCACCACAGTGCAGGCGGGTGTACTTGTATTCATCCTATTGAAGAGAGCTGCATCCATTGACAGCACTGGTGCCCAAACCTGAATGTGGTGTTAAATAGACAGCTCTCTGTTTTGTAGGGCAGAGATAGGATCTGAAATGCAAATGCTTTCCAGCAAAACAAGGGTGACCTTGCTCAAAATTAAAATAGCATTCAAAGCTGGCACTAGGACTTTTGTTTATTTTGCACACTGCTGAAAGTCAGGACAGGATATATTGTCTTCTTTTGTTTGATTTTACTAGAGAATGCTCCCAACCTTTGTTTTTTAACAAACCATCTAGTTTTTACATAGCCTTTATTACATCTACCAAGGAGGTTATGTTTTTGCTGGTGTTTGTTAGTTTCTTTGTCAGTTTATTTGTCTATGAACAGGAAAACTCAAAACTGAACCAATGAACAGACTTTTATGAAATTTTCAGAGAATGTGGCATGGCACATGTGAGATGTGATAAGATTATGGTGGTGGTCCAAACCTGGATGTGGATCCAGTATTTTTTCGAAAAAAAAATAACCAGTTCTCAGTTAATTATTATACACCTCACTGTATATTTGTCTTTATTCCTTCAATTAGGCCAAGTTTATAAAATAATTGAAGTAAGTCAAATCATAGGGTATTTTCAGTTTTATCAAATAGGAAGGAGCCAAGCAGCAAGAGATTTCGTCTAACCTATTTTCAAGAACCATAAAAACTAAAAGTAAGATAAGGTATTATTAGGGAGTGTTTGCATATTTATTTTGACAGGGCCTATTTCACTGGTAAAATGTTTTAAAATGCAAAACTGTAACTTTTATGGAGTAACTCCAACAAACTACGGCACATGGCTTTCCAGTAATAGCATGCATTTGCATGTGTCTTATCACTCCCTGTCACGAGCTCATCAACCTACAGGCTTGGTGAAATAGGTGATGGGAGTTTTGAAGTTTTTTCCCCACACTCTTTTTTTATTGAAATTTAAATATACAAAATGAATTATAAGGTTCAGAATAAGAAAATACAATTGTGCAAAAAATGTTTGCACATTGCCCTACCCAACCCCCTACCACAAGATTCTGTTCAGGTCAGAACCAGTTAGGGGTGTATATAGGCATTGTTATTCATCCAATATCATATATATTGTGAGACAGAAATACACATAACTTTAATCAGTAGCAAAACAAACAAACAAACAAAAAGGGGAATTTAAAAAAAGGGAGGGTTGATTGTAACTGCCAAGGGGTTATCCACTGTTATCGATCATTCGTCCTCTGAGTCTGGGGAAAGGTTGAGGGAATTGACAAATGTCAAAAGAGGATTTCATGTATTTTGGAGTCTTCTAGTAGAGCCAGTAAGTGAAAATCTGAGTTTTTCTAGTTTGAGATTGTGAAGAACTTCTCTAATGCAGTGGTCATGAAGAGGGGTGGGTGAGTCTCCAATTGAGCAAGATAAGACATCAGGCTAGCAGGGTCATGAAGCTAAGTGCACGCTTTATTGATGTAGGAGAGGTAGTATCTGGATGAATACCAAATATAGCTGAAAAGGGATTGGCAGGAATAGGCAGACAGTGGGCTTTATTTATTGAGTTAAAGATGTAATCCCAGAATACTTTAAATTTGGGACAGGACCAAAACATATGAATGTGGTTTGCTGGAGTTAGTTTACATCTATTACAGGCATTACAGACATTTTAGTAAATCTGGTCTAACTTTTCATTTGTATAGTGAATTTCATGGAGAACTTTACGTTGGATGAGACTATGTCGGGCATATGTAGAAGAGAGGCGGACCAGTTTCAAAGCTGATTCCCACTGGTAAGTCAACTCTAGATTCAGTTCGCTTTCCTAAGAAGTTCTTAATGTTTGCAGGATTGTAAATGTAGAGCCGAGAAGGTTGTATATTGTTGAGATGCATTTCTTTTGTGAAGGGTCCAAAGTTCATATGTTATCTATCAGAGTTTTCAGCGATCGGTTTGGGAAGTGAGGGAACTGTTTTTAAACAAAAACAAAAAAAAACAAAAAAAAACAAAAGAGATGGATGATCGGTAACCGATCTTTAGTGGCTAAGTCTGCAAAAGATATAAAGATTCCATCTTTGTAGAGCTCTTTAATACTGACGATGCCCTTGTTGGGCCATATTTTAAATGTACGGTCTGTGTTTGAAGGTTTAAAGGCATGGTTTCCTTCAGATGTTGATGGGAGAGGTAACTAGGAGCACAAGGTTGAACGCAGTAAGAAGAGTGAGGATGCCCTAGTTTACCCACACAGGAGGGGAGTCATTGCTTTCCTCTGTCCAGTAGAGGAGTTTTTGTACATTTAGGGCCCAGTAGTATCTTCTAAAGTTAGGAAGTGCTAAACCTGCTTTGTCCTTGGGGATTGTAGAACTTCTCTTCCGATACGAGCAATTTTTTTTCCCCTAAAGAAGTTTTTATATGATATTATTTAATTTATTGAAGAATGATTTAATTAGAAGTATAGAGATGTGTTGAAAGTGGTAGAGAAAATGTGGAAGGATGACCATTTCAACTAGGTTTATCCAACCCATGAGAGATAAAGGTAAAACTGACCAGTGATCAAAGTCTCTTTCAACTTTCTCCATTAAAGGTTGAAAGCACTAAACATGTCAACTATTGATGCAATGATGAAGATACCCAGATAGCGGAGCCTGTGGTCCGCTATCTGGGTATCTCTATCAGTATTGGTATTTCACTTAAAATTATATACAGAGAAGAGAGTGATGTATTTAATTTGAATCCTTTTGTGGCATTCTAATAACATTTTCTCTATGTTCTCTTCTCATAGTACATTGCAGATGCATACAATGCCAAGAAAAAAATATGTAAAAGTTCCATAGTCGACCAAAAAAATGCAGTAAGGTTCCTAGGAGGCTGTTTGGTGTTGATTTTTTTTAATGTAATTTAGCTATTGTGCTTTTCCTACAAAATTACCCCAGCTGGATTTGCTTATATACTGACTGTTAAAAAGAAAGGTTACCTGGCATATGAAACAGTTTCATAGTTTATAAGCAACTGAATTTACTTATTTTACATATTTCTGACTGTATCGGATGTGCTCTCTTAGCCAGGTGTTGTTAAAAAATGGATCTCAACTGAAAGGACCTCCTTGTAAATTTTAAAAGTATGGGACAGTACCTTTATTTCATGGAAAGTTTCATCATGCCTTTAAATAACAAATTTCCAGTCATTGAATAAACATGAAAATGATGTCACATTGAGCAAGGTGTTATCTGTAGGTCAGTACATGTCCTCTTTCCAGTCACATTTGAATAGTTATTCAGATAAACAAATAATTTCAGTTTGTACTCTGACTTAATTAACAGTAGCACGACTCTCAGAGGAAAACAGGAAGTGATACATAACACATTGAAGAGAATACTGCTATATTTATACATACATTCTGTTCAAGAACAACATCCTCTACATTCAGGGAAATGTTTATCCAGTTTGTAAAAAGCTTAAGGTGGAGTTTTGGTTTTTGAAATATATTCACACAAGACAGTAATTTATACAAAGTGAAAATGCAAAGTAATAATGTTCACAGGCACAGATCCATCCATAGACTCCTAATCACAGAGTCACTTGGACTTTATGAGCTTGTGGTTAAACAGAAACATCAACACTGTTCCCACATCCTATGCACATACTCCTATTACTGTAATTACTGTAATGTAAGGCCATTTCCTTCACAATTTACCACAATCTTTTAGTGCTGTTTAATAATGTAGTGTTTTCATTACTGTGCTATGTTTGAGAGCATTTTTGATCAAATACAAAATGTCCCCTAAGGGTATCCATACATTATAGACTCACTGAAGAACCACCCCCCAAATCTACTTTTAGTACTGCTGCATTAAATTTCACCTCTCCATGTTGCTCAAGACCTTATCAGGTATGAGACATTACAGGTTTGAGAAAAGAATGTACATAAGAATAAATAAGTCAAGTGAAAGTGTGATGACATTAGTATTTAGACTTGGCTTATAGGACTAAGGTACAAGCCCTCTCAAAAGAATTATGGAAATGATAAGACCAATGCGTGTCAACAATGGTTCCCATCTTCTAGAGAAAAAAACATTTTCCTTACTTTGTAACATGTGAAATGATCAGGGGGACATTTTCAAGTATGTCTTTTTTTCACATGTGGCTTCTTATAAGCCATTAAAAGGAAGTAAACCAAAACCAAACCTTCAGTCATTTGATGACTCATTGAGGAAGTATGACCAGAGCATTTGTATTTGGTCAAGCAGCCTCGAGAGAAAATTTTTAGAGGAATGGTAAGGCCTACACACGAAATTGGAAAGCTGGTATATCAGTCTTAATCCAGTATAATTCTGTCATATAGAGGGGTAAAGATTGCTTTATATATTTAGTGAAGAGCAGACATTACACGATCACAAAGACAAAATCACTCGGGGACCACTAGAAGGGATGGGGTTTGAAATTTTGTGTTTAAATAGTGCCCAAAGGCATTGCTTTTGATTTTCTTAAATTTATTCATAACCAGAGAATGAACCAACCATTTTAATGGTCTCACGACAGTTAGGACATCATCAGCATAAAGAGTAATCCTACCAGAAATAATAGGGCCATGTATATTCTTATTTACTCTGATAGCTTTGGCAAGTGGCTTTTCACCAGAAAATGTGAGAAAGAGCAACTTTGTCTTGTTCCTCTCTTAATATGAAACTTACGACCATGTTAACTCATGTTAATTGGCCATCCTTGTGCCAATGCGTCCTCATTACGTTTTCAATCTGAGATATTTTTTGATGAGCTAATGGAAACGGTAACTGATAAGCATTAATTTACACTCTTGCTGGCTCAAACATCTGCTGTAACTATAGCAACCACAGGCACAGGCAGCCAAGAGTTGCCAGTTAACACAAGCCATGTTTACATGGACACAAATAATCAGAGTAAACACTTGATCAGAGTAAAAACACGCCATGTAAACATGTCAACTAGAAAATTCTGATGTGAAAGAGCTCATATGGAGAGAAATTTTATTCCAAATGAGAGGGGTGGTTTACGCCAATCATTATTCCGAATGACATTCATGTTAACGCTCATTCCTTACGAGTCCTCCTGGTTCTCTCTCTCTCTCTCCTCTAAACTCAACTGTACATGTTTAAAGCTGCCTAGACATGAGCAGTTGACCATTACTCTACTGTTAATAGTCCTACTGCACAAACTGCTGACAACTGTTTTCTTTGCCTTTTTTTCAGTTGGTGGAGTTTAGAGTTTCTCTAAAGAGAGTTGGAGTAAAAAAAATGCTTGCAGTGCTCAATGGGATCGTTTCAGAATAGAAATTAAAGATGCCCAGAGTCAATTCTCTGTCTCTTGTGAGGGAGAATGAGTGACAGACAGAATTTATTTATAACAAAGGAGGAATCGGTGACTCTAGTGTTCTCATACAAGGACAAACTAAAATATGAAGAGTTTAAACACAGTGCCAAACCTACTTTCTGATTAATTTGACCCTCATAATAGAGAAAATCTTTGCCAACATATGCTCATTAAGAGAATCACATGCTTATCTCATTCATATGGTTGACGCCTGCCACTAAGCATTTCTACAACAATTTCATACTGACCAGAAATATTTTTTTTTACAAGTTAAAGCACTTTTTTACTTTTTTAAAAGTAAAGAACAGCCGCCACTTCTGCTGTCTCTTGAGTTTAAACCATAGAGTCAGCTTTGTACATGCCCAAATCCTTTTATTCTGATTATATGTTAGATGCAAGTACACACACACCATGATCAAATCCAAAAATTCCAATTGGAAAGATTGAATGATTACCATCACATTGAACAAAAACTGCACATGTAAACATGGCTACAAGTCACACTTTGAACAATAATACTGGGTCTCAAAGGTCTTCGGATTCTGTATCATCTTAGTGTGTGGAAGAGTGCTGAGAACTGTGAGTGTATATATGTAAATATTCCAGTCAGCAATGTGGAAAAAGCCAGAGTAGCAGTGTCTGCCCAAGCACAACTTCCATGTAAGGCAAGACAACTTTATTTATAGAGCACCATTCAAACTTATAACTAAATGCTTGTAATGAGAAGTGGTGACATTGCAGTGACTTCATAGTTTTTTCTATGCACATGAATACTATAAACTGAGTTTCCAAAGATCTTCCTACAGGCAATAATTTGCCTGAATACATAGAGAATGTTACATGTTCAAAAATACAGCCAGCATGTGGACAAAGCCTAAAATGGACAGAGACACAGCTGCTTAGGACCAGAGCCAAAACATGTAGAGCTCCCCCATCCCTCCACCCTTTAGTAACTCCAGGAAAATCCAATGATTCCACCTTCTCCATTAAAACAGATGAGACTTGTATTTGTATTTGTATTTCTAGGTTGCTTTGTTAAGCAGAAGCTGTATCAGTCCTATATATCCTGCTTTGTCTCCATATGATATCACTAACATAAACTGTGAGTGCCCATTGCCAGGACGTTCACTTCGATTAAGTACATTTGAAGGGGATGCTGAGCACTGTCCATTCAACACGGGCTGTTGTTTGACAAATTATTTTTATTAGGCAATAAAATAAAATACGGGTATAGCAAGAAATCTAACTTTAGGTATGTGAATTTCTAAAGATCAAAGTGATGCGAGAAAAGGGATATAAGTTTGCACACTTATAGGAGCCACAAGTTTTGAATCACAATGTTTTAATCCCTCAGCCATGTGTTCCTCTGAAAAAACCCTGGTGTTCAAAACATAGCGATTAAATGAAAAATTTCTGCTGAAGCACTGGTGACTGCCTGATCAAGAGGCAAAATACTTTTACTGTCTGTCCGTCCCTCTGTCTATTTTGAGCTTTTTGTGTTTATGCATAACCTTGCAGTGCAGCTGGATCTGCCTGATTCAGTGTCTGTCATCAGGCAAGTCCATTTTGCCAAGATCCCATCTTCAGGTGTCCCTTGGAGCAGGAAGAGGTGGGAAAAACGAGCGAGACGACAGCAGGAAGTGACTGCTCATATTGAGATTAGCATAAATGGTAGCAGAATATTTAGATTTGGACAGCATTTCTTTCATATTGTAAATGAAAACAAATAACAACACTGAAAGCATTTTTAGTTTGAACACCACTGAGCACAATATCTTGGCTAGCTTAGCCAAAATGTCCGCCTTGACTCTGGGATATATCAGTTAGATGTTGGAAGTCTAATCTCAGGGGGCCCTTTGTTCGTCCTTGATTGTTAATAAAATACATTAAGAATGATTTAGGGTTTTCATCAAGCACAGCACACATTTCCTTTTTTTAAAAAAAAAATTATTTAACCTTTATTTAACCAGGAAAAAACCTCATTGAGATGAAAAATCTCTTTTGCAAGTGTCCTGGCCAAGACAGCAGCACATTCAACAGCTTTACACAAACACATGCAGTCATCAAACACATAAAACAAAAATCCAATACATTAAGAAAGAAAAGTCACAGTTTTAGACAGTCAGTTTTGCTTGGATTGCTTACATGAGAAAGATAAAGTGCATCAGTCGAAACATCTGCAGCAGATGTGTCCTCCTTCAAGTTGCTCAGCATCGTCTTAAAAGTGTCCAGTGAAACCAGATCTTTTAGTTTCCGGTCTTTTTGTAGATCATTTCAAGTATGTGAAGCCGCAAACCTGAATGCCTTTTTTCCCAGCTCAGTTCTTAGTAAGAAAAGATCCTGGGACCGAAGATTATAAGATGCTGTGCTCTTCTGACTGATGAAGGTCAGAAGGTAGGATGAGAGCAGACCAAGAATACATTTATAAATAAGAATACCCCAGTGATTGAGTCTGCGTGCAGACAAAGAAGACCATTCAACACGAGCATACAGCAAACAATGATGAGTAAGGGATTTAAAATGAATGATGAACCTCAGAGCTCCATGATATATATATATACAGTATCCAGAGACTGTAAGCTTTGAGAGGAGGCCTGCGTATACAAAACATTGCCGTAGTCCAGCACAGACATAAAAGTAGCAGAAACCAGTCTCTTTCTAGATTTAAAAGAGAGACAGGACTTGATTCTAAAGAAAAAAACCTAACTTCAGTTTTAATTTTTTAACAAGCTGCTGAATATGAGGGTGGATGGTTGATGGACTTGACTGTATGTTCATCCCATGATTATGCATGTGACAGTTTTTGGCAATTTTCAGAGGTCAAAAGTTATGAGGTCTCAATTTTACCCCTTGCTTGGGAATGTCATTTTTCAAAAGTGCATTAAGAATTTTTCCTGAAATTCTGCACAAATGTCTACTCGGACACAAGGATAGACTGATTCAATTCTGCAGGTCAAAGTACAAGGTCTTTTGGCCTCATATTCATCCTTTTCTTATAGGATTTCTATGAATCACACTTTTACAGACGCCTCTACAGTCCTCCCCCCAGGCCAATTTTACTTTTATGGTCGAGCCAATGCATACTTGCAGACACATAAAGATGCTAGTTGGTAGGTTTTTGTTTGTTAGTTTGTTTTTTGGGGGGCATTGAACAAATGTACAACGTTACTTCCTTTTTCTTATGACTTACAGAATTTGCCCTACATATAGATTATGTACGTTTAAAAACTCTTCCTACCAAAGCTGTTGGTGGCAGTATTTGAAGGATCTCCATCACTACTATGAAAGAACATTTCCTTGGCTTTTCCTCTGAAATTCTTCCCCACAATAACGTACAGGACAGGGTTGAAAACACTGTTGGAGAAGGCTAAGTAGACAAATAACTGCCTGCAGGTGTCAATGACAGTTTCAAGGCCACAATGTCTGAAGACTCCAGCTCTATTGAGCAGCTCCACTATGCTTACTATGTAGAATGGCACCCAGCAGATCAGGAACGCCAGAAGGACTGCAGAAAGCAGAATGCTGGCCTTCTGCTCAGTTTCTTTTCCATTTATGCGTTTATTTAGTACTTGCTTGATCTTGAAAGTGGAGTAGGAAATAATGGAAATGGGAATGATGAAGTTGAAGAGGATCATCACATCCTCGTACAGATGGAGTAAAACAGGGTCCGGGAAGTCAGCAAAGCACATTGTAGTATTAATGTTGGGGTGATGCTTGACCCTTCTGTAGATCAGCATGGGGATACTCATGATCAAACCAAAACACCACACCAGCAGACAGGCCAGTTTTGCAAATTTTGACTTGCGTATTCTTGTATCAGACAGTGGATGCACCAGAGCTATGTAGCGATCTATGCTGATCAGAACCAGAAAGTAGATGCTGCAGTTGGCATTCAAGCGGATGGAGAGAGTGACTAGTTTGCATAGAGGATTTGAAAAGGGCCAGTTGTAACGTTTGAACACATTGACTGCCCAGAAGGGCAAGAAAGAGACCAGAAACAGATCTGCAGCAGCAAGATTGCTCAAGTAGATCTCAGGCACAGTGCAGGCTCTCTTGTTGAAGCAGAAAACCACCAGGACAAAGATGTTAAACACGACCCCAAAGGCTGTGATGAGCAGAGTGTAGACGGGAAACACGGTGAACACCCACTCCCCATGGTTTCCTGGAGAACACTTAGTGCCATTTGTGGTATTTTGGTCTCCTAGTGCAGTGGTGGTGCTGAGGTTAGAAGGAGGGCTGTGGAAAGATAGGAAACAAAGATGACTAAAGATTAGGACAAGGAGTTACAGTTCAATAGTCCTGCCATGATTGTTCTGTGAAACTGAATTCATTACATGATATAACTTACTGTCCCGCAATAAAAAATGAGATCCCCTGTTTTCATTATTTTATGTAAATTCAGTCATGTTTGTAACCTAGCTTGTGAATAGACTATTTAAGGGGGGGGTGGGGTGGGGTCGGTCAAACGTACGGCCAGCCAAAAAAGGTTTAATCAGGTCCGTGGGCCCATTTTGGGATCATAGAAAAAAAAAAAAAAAAAATTGATTTTTTTTTTTATATATATTAAAAATATTTAGATCGTAATGTGATAATAAGTAAATCAATTATATATACCATTTTGAACAATCTCCTCAGTGAGTGGTAGCATTTCAAAAAAGACAAACTGTGGAGCATACACCAAGCTGGTGGTGTAATCCCACAACTCAACAAACAGGCTGTCCAAAAAGTGAGAGGATGACAAACTGCAGGGTATTTAGAGAGAAATGAGAGGAAAAGTATTTGTTTTGTCTTTCTTAAGGAATCAAGTTGCCAAGATTTCATCTGACCTGCCTGCAGGATTTGACCCTTGGCTCAGATCTGAACTGAGTGCTGAAGCCCCTTCCCATCCACGTGATGGGCCAACTTTTTTACCACTTTGAACAAAGTTTCTTCCTTTAGAGGGAGCCACAAAGAGCTCCACATCTCTCCTCATCTGCAGACTAAGTGAGAATCCCAATTGTACCTCTTAGCCCTCCCCCTTCGTCTGTTCCTTTGTCTCTGTTCCTTTGCCCTCTGTTTTGAGTGCCAAGTGAAAGGGGTGAAAATATGCCCTTAAGAAACGAATGCTGCTCGATTCACGCTACTTCATCACCCAGAGCCGCTTGCTGGCTGTGTCGTGAGCAGACGCGACAATAGCTGTAGCTACAGCTGCGAAAGCTAGCTCGTTATAACTAGCAATTTTAAAATACGACCAACAATTCAAAACATGATAAATAATGACTTAATGATTTAACAATTACCTATAATTATGTGCTTCCTTCAGTCTCTGCTCTGCCTTCTTGTCAGCACGTGTGGTGCGTTATGGGAAATTTCTCATACCGCTTTCTTTCAGGTGAGGTCTTGGTTTGTCTTTGTTTCAAGGGCTGTGTAGCCCTTCCCCTTAGCCCTTCCCCTTAACCTTATGGAGAATTGGGATACCCTTTCACTAGATGTGAACACTAGAGATGCTCCAATCAGGTTTGATACTGCTGATACCGATCACATAGATTGGCTTTACATTTTTGATTTAGTTATGATGAGTGCTACTGGCTACTTGATCTGGAAAAAAAGAACCATGAGATTGCCTTAATTTAGACAAAAACAGGTTTCACTTGCTTCTTAAAGAGAAAAAATACAAAAACCTAGCAGGCACAATGCAGCAACTATTCAATCAAAAGGACAACTGAAAAACACCTAAATTTACCTGCTATCAGTAACACAGTCTTTAACAGATTGAAGGCTCTAAACATGCTAAATAGTGCAGAAAGTCAAATTAAAAAAGCCAATATATATCACATTACCTAAATTAAATAATGTCAAGTAAAAAAAGGATACATTCAAAGTCAAATGCAGGTTTCATTCAAATAAACTATCATAAGTTACTAAAAATACCTGAGAACATGGCTTAATGTTCGATGTGAGAGTAGCCTACACTGTCTGGTGGAGCTCTGGTAGGGCTACGTCTGTGAAATATTTACGTCCTGGTAGCGCGTAGCTGGGCTCCAAGTGAGAGCAGTCGGTGGAACCCGGTGTCTTCCACCATTGAGAAAGGCTGGTCATGCAGACTAGAACGATGAATTCAATTATTTTTCAGGTTATTTGCTTTGCCGTCTGACTGTTACACTCAGACGGGTGAGTGTTGCTTAGCATGTGTTGCGTTAACTGCCGTCTGACTGTTGCTATTCTGGCTATCCTTGTTTCAAATATTCTAAAAATGAACACTTTTAGTCCTAACTGGACACAGGTGGCTAGGCTACCACTCAGAGATCCACTTGTTGAAGCCGAGGGGCATGTGTCTCTAAAGTTATGCACAGATAAGGCTCAGATTAATCACACATAGTAGAAGCAGTGGCAGAGCATGAGAAAGAACACTGTCAAGGTTCAAACATGAATTTTAAGTCTTTTTACTGTTTTCACTCACCTTTTAGAGGGAGTTGTAACCCCTAAAGATCTGATCAGAGCGCTGTGTGTGACATGTACACACAGATACAAATGCATGAGGATGAAATGAAAACATAGCAGCTCATGCACCTCTTATATTTGTGTGTTGTATTTTTTTAAACATCATTTATCATCATGCATTAATTTTTTTTTTCATGCAGCCAGAAAGAACATTGTCACACTCTCCCCTCACTGTACACTGTATTATTGAAGCAGTGATTTCTGATCCACTAAAATAACTGTAACATGTTGGACAGCCTTTAAAACCTGTTATTATATTTGTAGATAGTGTTGTTTATAGTTGTGTGAATAGAATTACACTGACTGTGACACTTCATGGCTATTTAAAAAAATAAATAAATAAATATTTTTCTATATGTAGCTATATATATATTTATATATATATATATATATTATATTTATATAATTATAAATATATATATATTTATATTTATATATATTTATATATATATATTATATTTATATATATATATATTTATATATATATATATATATATATATATATATATATATATATATATACACACACACACACACACACACGAGCAAATTATTACATATTTATTACTAATATATTCCCTAATAAGGCCTTTTTGGGGAGAACAAGGAGTCCTGATGCCCTGGATTTTTTGTCTTGTTCATAGATGCACTTTATCCTGCAGGACAGAAATGTTAAGACACACTAAAGGGCATGCAAAACTCAAAAAAGGCACAATACAGGCTCATTAAACTTTTTAATCTGTATTTTAGTTTATTTACATTTTTTTAACGGTGAAAGGGTGCTGAATACTGATTATATTGCCTCCATCAAGTAGAGGAACATTACTTAACTTCTTTACAATTTCATGGAAGAGTTATAATCCTCTGATTAAAATGCTGAATGAAACAGAACAACCAACAAACAACAAAAACCAGCAAGGTCAGAATATAACCTTTGTCCCTCTTTTGTCTTGTTGTCCAGACCTAACATGACATTAGTTCATATTAATCAAGTCAAAACAAACTGGCAATGTACAGAGGGTTCCTAGCACCCTGGAAAACCTGGAAAATGACTGACCAATTTTCCGGTCATGGAAAACATATGGAAAATGAGGAAAAATTAAAATGTCCTGGAAAAGCTTGAATTGTCCTGGAAAGCTATTTATCTTCCTTCTAACTTGTTAGTGAACAAAAATCAAACAAATGGAAATTAAGTAAAAATGTACATGGTAACTAATGCACACTTAGCCATAAAATATGAGTAGGTAAAATAATGCAAGTTAAGTAATAAAACATAAAAATTCAAAACAATGGTGACAACAAGAAATAATAGAAAATGGCAAAATAAAGTTTAGGCTTCTCAAACAGTAAATCAACAAAACATATTTATATAAAAAAGCAGAGTAAATAAAGATAAAATAATAAGTATAAACCATAAATGTATAATAGTAAGGCACTACATAAAAGCCAGACTAAAAAGATAGCTATCAAACAATGTTCATGCCTGAGAGTTAGAAATAAATAAAATTCAAGTTCAATATGATTCGGTGGAACTAGCTAGAGATATTGGCCATCAACCTTTAATGTTGTTTGTTTCGAAGGCTGGATTAACCTGAGAATTGCCCACACGAATATTGCAACTCAGTTGGTTTTGTGACACTGGAATCATTGTGTCATTGTGCTATTATATGATAAATTTGTCATAAGTTCTAAGAATGTCAGAGAATGTATGATATTTCATAGATTTGTTACAGCCATAGACTGCACATCTTGTAAATCAGAGCTCTGGGGTGGAAGAGGCATAAACCTGGCAATCTGGGTAAAAGAACAAAATGTAAGGCACAACTGTCGAAAAGGACACTGCAGAGTGAGTGTGTATGTGTGTGGGGGGATGAAAACGTCCTGGGAAAGTCCTGGAAAATGATTTCTCAAAAAGAGTGGGAACCCTGGTACAAAAACAGCATCTCAAATGGTGCAGTTGGGGCACAGTGGTAAGTCCAGGTGTGCCTTGGGAATTTGTACAATCAAAATTCAATATTATTCAAACTATTTCACAACATAGTTTTTTCCATTCACTGGTGCATTCATTTTCTTATACACCACCAAATTCTGGAACTCCTAAGAAAAGACGTAAAAATGTGAGGCATCAAGCAAAACTTTGACATACCTTGTTTGTAGAGGACTCATTTCTCTTGAAGAAATCCAGTGTATGCGTTTAGCACAGATGCAGTACACTGCATCAATAACCATCTACTACAGTTCTCAGCCTGTCTTTGACTCACTCTCTTGAGGGACACTCATTATGAAATGACGTCACTTTAATGCTTGGAAAAAAATATTCACTGATGCATTGCCCTTACCCCCCTCTACTGTCCGTCCCAACTCTGATACTGTTCTCCTTAAGTAATTGCTAATAACATTTTAAATGGGAAATACTCTAAAGTACGTACAACAGAAATACGAAAGATCACTTAAATACAACCAGACCAGCCATATGTGGCTTGAACTATGAGGTACATAAAGCGAACTACACCCATGAACCTCCTTGAATGTACAAATTCAAATGATGTCACAGATTTTTTTTTTTTTTTAGCTTTTGTAAATTTAGGCAGGAAAATAGTAGAAATCATGTCACAGGTACACACAAACATCTTAAATCGACAGTTGGACAGTGTTTTTTTTTAAGTGGGGTTGCTCAAGGTTTATGGCACTAGTAAATACAATTGCTCAATATGGACTCTAGCCGATACATAGCAGGCAGTGGTGCCTCTGAAAGCCTTATAATTACCTTTCCTTTGGTTAAACCACACAAAAACTATGCTGACTTGACTAGATGCTGCAGTAAGATTTTTACATCATTTCACCTTTTTTCGACAAAGGCCCTGTGTTTGGAACTATTTTGTGATGCAACATAAGGACTATGTATCTGTCCGCCTGCAAAGCACTTTTATCAGCTGTTCATGTCCCCAGTCTCTAGCTGAAACAACACTGTTGTGGAAATGAGGAGCAAGACGGATCACAAGTTACCTAGTGGTGCAGATACTTGAACTGTGAGCCCATGTCCATGATCCCAGAGACCCAGTGCTGTCATGAGTGGGGCTGAGTAACACCCCTTCTCCTGAACCAGTGGTCCTGATGGATTAATCTCCTGGGGCTGATAAAACACAGAACACCCAGACCACCAGATAGTCTCCCAAAATTTTGGGCTTTTAATAAGTTTTTATGCCCATTTTTTATCTTTATTTAAATTATCATATTGTTTTAGATATTTATCATTGGGGCTAGAGATCTCTGTCACTTTTCTCTGTCTCTGTCGCATTTTCTTTTTCTTACTGGTTTTATGTTTTTAGCTTTTATTTGGTCCTCATGGTCTCATTTTGTGTAGCAGGGTTCTTGTAGTTTCTGGGTTCTCATGCCATATGAAAAGGGCCTTCGATTCGTGGGAGTAGTCACACAACGAGTCATTACTGCCTCTTGTGTGTTGCTGTGTCCTGGTGTGGTGTGGACCAATGCGCGTTGGTGTAGTTTTTTGTGTCTCTGGCCCCATGGGGTTGGAGCTTCCTGTGTTTTCCT
Organism: Cetoscarus ocellatus; assembly: GCA_037902135.1. NCBI lineage: Eukaryota > Metazoa > Chordata > Actinopteri > Labriformes > Labridae > Cetoscarus > Cetoscarus ocellatus. Next base: position 864,097 of record JBAMNC010000815.1, read on the forward strand.
GTTCAGTGACTGGGCCTGGATTTTTGCCTACTTTTTGGGTTTTAATTTTCCTTCAAGTTTTGAGAAACTTTTTCAATTCCATAAGCACTGTTGGTCTGAAAGACACTCGAAGTACTGATGCTCTCGTCTTAGGTTCTTTTTGTGCTAGTGTCTATTTTGCCTTTTGTGTATGTCTAAAAAGTTCTTTGATTGAAACTGAGCTTTTTGGGTTGTTATTTCCCTCTGTGCTTAAGCTCTTGTGCTCTCCTGTCTCTGTTTTCCTGCCTGTTTGTCACAGCACTTTGTAAAGCCCTGTTTTTAAAAGTGCTATACAAATAAATTTTATTATTATTACTATTATTATTATTATTATTATTATTATTATTATGAATTGGCAAACATGATGTTCTGTTGTTGCAAGGGGGAGAATCTCAATATCCATATTCAAAACAAGCCAAAGTTAGCAAAGGCCCATGTTAAGCGATATGAATCAGTACTGTGACCTTTTTTTTATGTATGCTTGTACATATATGGAAAAATAAAGGAATGACACTATATTCAGGTGAATTACATTTACATCTGTTTTCACTGACTGTGAACTGATCCTGCTGCAGACCTGAACAGCTGATGAGTGCAGAGCAGCGAGTGGCTGGCGGAAGGATTTGTAGCCCATATGTTGGATAATGAAATAGTCAACATAGTGTTGGTGTAGTGGGGCAAGTATGAGACTTTTGGTGGCACCATTGACTGCTTTATATCGGCTAGCGTTCATACCCAGCTGTCTATCCTCAGGGGAGAGTTAGGCATTTACTTATTGGCAGTTATTTTCACTAGTGCCATAGACCTTGACAAACTCTGCTTAAAAACCCAGAACTATCCCTTTAAAGAATGAATGTTTGTGCTAAATGAACAAAAAGAAACACCCACAAACAAAAAAAAAGCATTTTTGTAAATGACAAAAATGTTAAGGCTGTATAATGTACACAAAGTAAGTGGGTCAATATTCTCTCATTAGCCCACAAAATTAAGCCTTTTGTGTATTAAAATAAAAAAAAGCTCATGGATGAGTCACAGCAAGTAACAGTTGAAAGAGGAAGAATCAGTTAAAATCTGTCTGACTGTAATAATATTAAAGCCAGGCAAGATAAAGAAATCATGAGAGGAACAGATGTTGCTCTCATAATTCCCTTTGACTAAAAGTAATAATAAAACAGTAGAAGTAATGAGAAAAACATAAAAATAATAAACCATTGACTACTATGTATTGTCTAGCTCCGTATACAGCTATGTATCTCATTAACCATCCATCCATGCTCATGGTTCCATTAACATCTATAATGATAATAAGGTAGAGGACTGATGTTGAATAATAGCACACAGTAGCAACAGCATGTAGCTGAACTATTCAATTTTGTTAAATTCATTTGAAAATGAGAATTAATGATGAATTATGTATTTTCTGTTGATAATGGGTGGGGGTGGGGGCAGAGACAAAGGGACTAAAAATAAGAATTTATGACAGCAACAAACTTATGAACACCCTGACCACAAATCTGCCCTCATCATATTTGTCTCTGTTGAATATAAATTTATTCGTGGTAGCCCAAGTGGAAAAGGTACAAACAAAATCTTTCCCAGGTCAGTTTTTCCCTTTTCTGAGCCTAGCCCTTAAAGGAACACTGCAACATTTTTGTTGTTTTTGTGTCTTACCCCACTCCCGAGTCCATGACAAGCAGGTAGACACCATTCTTTCGACTGTGCATGCGGTAACAAGAAAGAGACAAAGATCGCCAACCGCTAGTTAGCTGAGCTCAAATGATGGGAGTCAACCTGTAGTGCTAGCCTGTCTCTGCCTACAGTCATTAAACAAAATCTTCAGCAACTCTAAATGGTCCTATGTGCTTGTTGTGATTCCAATTATGTTGTTATCTTCATATTATCTTCATATTGTCTTCTTTTACTCCTAAACAGAGGCTTTCTTTTGTTGACCTATTCCGCGGTGGTTTTCGCAAGACTTGTGACGTTTTTGAACGAGTTGAGTCTTTTGAACAGCTCTTTTAAATTAACGAGAAGAACCAATTCACAGTTCGTTTGCGAGCCACTGTTAAATTGCAAATTTAAGAAAAGAACGGCTCACTAACAACTGCGACTCGGTTCTCCTTGTTTCTTTTAAGAAAGCTTTTCAAAACACTCAACTCGTTTGAAAACATCACATCTCTCGCGAAAACCACTGTGGAGGTGGGTCAACAAAACAAAGCCTCTGTTTAGGAGTAAAAGAAGATAATATGAAGATAAGATAACATAAAGGAGTCATAACAAGCACACAGCACTGTTTAGAGTTGCTGAAGAGTTTATCTAAAGACTGTAGGCAGAGACAGGCTAGCACTACCGATTGACTCCCAGCGTTTGAGCCAAGCTAACTAGTGGTGGACGATCTTTGTCTGTCTCTTCCTTATTACTGGACGCACAGTCGAAAGAATGGTGTCTACCTGCTTGTCATGGATTTGGGAGTGGGGCAAGACACGAAAACATCAAAAATATTGGAGTGTTCCTTTAAACTCTATTATAACCTTTATGCCCACAATGTGCACAATAATAATGCTGTGAGAATATAAAGCAGTCTTGTTACTGTATTATAACTGACACAGTAATATTTCCAGTCTTGTCCTATACCTCAGGAGTTGTCACTATATCTACTTGGCAGCAGAGTAGATATAGTGATCCGTGTCACTACAGAATCACCACAGGTTTAATCTGCTCCGGTCTGTTGGAGTAGGTGGACACAACAGAGCGTTGGTAAGTTGTCATATCTGATCCTCTGCGAGTGTACCAAGTCCTCTTGTAGATGGTCCTGACTTTCCTCCTAAAGTACTGCCCCAAGAAGACGTAGAGCAGTGGATTGAGGGTGCTGTTGAGAAAAGCCAGATACACCGAAACTTGAGCTGCTATGTCTAGGGTGTGGGACCACTGCTTCTCATCCAGCACGTGGTAGTCACAGAGTGTGTCGAGGAAGGTAAAAACCTGGAAGGGACCCCAACAGAGTAAAAAAAGCAGAGTGACCGCAAACATGAGCAGTATGGCCTTTTTGTCCTTAATGTCATGAAACACGGCACACTCCCTCCTCTGAGACAACTGTTTGATTATGTTCCCACTGCTGAACACAATGACCAGAACAGGCAGGACAAAGCCCACCACATTCAGCAGAATCTGATTGGACACCTTCCAGAAGCTTCTGTGACTGTAATTTAGAATACAGGGCGTTATCTGATACTTCTCGACAAAGATTACCTTCCTGTGAGCCATGACTGGAGCGCTCAGAAGAAGCCCAAATATCCACAAGATGAGGCAGATTGTTTTGGCGTAACGCGTCCGTCTCAGCCACCTCGCCTCCATGGTTTTAACTATAGCAAGCCAGCGGTCCATACTGATCATCACCAGTGTGTAAATGCTTGTGTAGAAGTTTATAATAATGCTGGAGTTGACCGTTTTACACAGGAAGTCTCCATAAGACCAGTTGTAGTTGTTCTGGATGGTCATAGCCCAGAAAGGGAGGCCGCACAGCAGGAGAAAGTCAGCTAGTGCCAGGTTGCTCAAGTAGATCTCTGCCACCGTCAGATGGTCTTTGTGAACGTAAAAAACCAGCAGGACAAAGCTGTTGAAGAGGAGGCCCAGTGAGCAGAGGGTGAAGATGTATGGGGGGATGATGGCGTGGACCAGATCCCACTCATCAGCTGTAAAGGGCTCAGATAGATTTGGCTGCAGAGGCCTGCTGAGGTTGTCAGAAAATAGCGTTTCCATGAATTCAAGCTTGACTCACTTCATGGGCTGGTGAAGAAAATAAAATTCACATCAGTAAACTTCTACCTTTAGATAAAACTGTGATTAATGATTTGTTTTGAGACAGTTTTATTATTTCTTTCAACACAAGTCAAATGAACAAAACAAGTAAAACCTCAAAGAAAAAAATAATATGATGTTACAGTTCAGCAGCTGAAGTCCACTAAAGGCAATTTGCATTCACACGAATGAGCTGAGAGATTTTCCTTTATTTTAAGATATTTCATAAACAGTTAATTTGCCAAATAGCTTAAAAGTTGAAAGAATTTGTGCTGATAGGACAAAATTGTATTGTCATTTAAGATAAAAAAAAAATATTCAAATTTTAGTTGTAGGGCTGTCTTGAGATTTACATTTTTAATCATGATCAATTTCCAACTTTTTACCGTTAACTCAAAATTAATCACATTTAATTGAACATTTAGAATATTTCTGTGTTGCTTTTTTATGTTTTATTGTACAGTTGAGTGCATATTAATAAAGCACAGCAATCCTTACAGTTTATTGATACATACTGTAAATCGTGTGAATGTAAATAGATGTATGTTTTGTTTTTTTTTTTTTTTAGGAATCATAAGTGTGATCTGAAACACTGACTTAGAGGTAGGAGGCAGCTTCATTGTTCTTATTCTGTCAAATACTCTTTATCACAGCTATTCATTCAGCATTGTGCAAAAGTCCATGTCCAAAATGTCTCAATGATGTCCAATGATCCTCTGTTGATGTGACAGAAGTTTGCCCCTTGTCAATTTCTCTGTATGAGTAAACTAGTAAAGGTTAACTATCAGGATAACACATTTTCGTATACATTTTTCTTTGTTGTGGTTTTATTCTGTCATTTGTTCTGGCCTAGTACTCCCCTACTATTTTGAAGGGAACAGTAAGTAAGTCCTGTAGTTAGCAATGTAAGCTTAGCTTAACCATGAAGCAACAACAAAAAACAGTGAATAACTACAGTTAACAGAAAAGGATGAGATGATTAAGAGGCTGCTCGTGACCTTTTATTCATTCCTTTAACTTTCTGTGACTGTTTTATGGAAAGGTGTTAAAGTGTCCTCTGTCTGGGTGATTACTCACTTACTTACTTCATGTTTGTAAAAAAAAAAAAAAAAAAGCATATGGTGAAACTAGAGTCTCCATAACCTTTACAATCATATACAATGAAGTAAGGCTTTGTTACTTTTCATCAGCGTGGGAGCAACTGGTGTTTAAAGATGCTGCTTCATGTTTATAATTCTTATCTGGATGAAGAAAGCTCTCTCGTTTTGATTAATTAGTGGCACATAACACTCCACAAAGTCTGCATGGAGCTCGAGTCACAAGAAGTAGCGAGAGTGAATACTCACAGAAACTTTGGTCTGTGGAGAGAGTCATCTGACAGAGCTTAGAAGCTAATACTGTCATGTATAAGATCCCTTTTCTTACACAATTGTGAACTTTTTTTTCTCTTAGAAGGACTGGTTTGTTTATATTTTTGTGTTTTTGTGCATGAATATAAAGCAATATGATGTTCCAAACCAAAGTTACAAACCTTTTGATAAATGTGGATCAACAGTGACATGCAGAAAATGTTACATGTAAAGTAACAAAAATGACTCACTACAAATAAATGTTTAAGTGACAAAAATTTGCGCAATGTAAACTATAAAATATACAAGTAACAAAATGACATCCTACAAATTATAAATATCAGAGTGATAAAAATTACACGATGCAATCTGCAAATGTCAATTTAAAAAAAATCACAAGCTGCAAACAAATGTCCAAGTAAAAAAAAAAACAGCAGGCAGCTAACATAGATTTGTGACTGACAAAAATTATACACTGCAGCCAATAAATGTCAAAGACACAAAAAATACAGGTAGCAAACTTTGAAAGTGAAATCACATGCAGACGTTGCGTGATGCAAACTTTAGATAGGTTGACATAACAAGAAATGCATTTTGGGAATGATAGATAATGAAGTAGCCAAAATTACATGTTGGTTATGGTAAATGTTCATCATACCACTGGAATTTATAACTCTTTTTAAAAATTCACTCTCTTTTTTAATACTTTATGTTTCTCTTCTCAAACATTTTCATTTCCTAATACTTAAATTCACAAGCGTTTTTATTCTCAGTGATGAAAAACATTAGGCTTCATAACACAATTTCTAATCATAGAAGTGCTTTTCCTAAATCAATAAATGATTTTTATGTAAATGACATATGATTAATTAAAGACAATTTAGATATTTAAATGTGACATATTTTTCAGGTGGTCAAACTTTAATCATATCAGTATTACTTAATCAAGTCAATCAAATCAGCTAATCATTAGTAACATCTTTTTAAAACTCATGTTAAATTTATCACTCTTTTAATGCACTAGTCTGTATCATTTCCACTTTTTAGATTTATTTATATCTTTTTAAAAGTTAATTTTACTTTATAAACAAAACATGGAGACATATACAGATACAAAGAAAACTAGACAGCTAACATTTAAATGAAATAGTAAAAGAGTAAATAAATTAATAAATATAAACCCCACCCCAAATCATCAATAGACTACACAGTGTAAACGTAAGTGTGAGAATAAATGTTATAGGATAAAGCAATATGCACACTTTTGTACCAAAACATGGACAAACCTGTAAACATTATACAATGAAATGGCAAAGGGCAATTCAAAAGATGACATGCACAACATAATCAGACCACACCTTACAGAGAGTCTCTGCAGAAAGACTGTAATTTCCTCAACAGTCTCCAGAACTTATCAGATTTGAAATTGAGGTCATGAGTCAATTTCTCCAGAGGGAAAAGAGCAGCAATCTGTGACATCCACATTCTGACTGTTAGTACTTGCTGAGCAGACCATTAGAGCAAGATACACTTCTTTGCCAAGAATATAAGAACTATTAACAGAGACTTCGGGTCTGCATTACGATTTAGTTTTATTACTCTCACCCTTTGAAGAAATGTGAGTTGTTCAGAGCCAAATGATATGTTAGGATTTTCAGGTAGCCGGTCTAATTTCTCGGGGTCCCATGAGCAAGGCACTGGATCTGCTCTGAATGTTTCAAGAATAAGGGTTAGTCGAGGCACCAAACCTGGGTTAATGGTGCTTCAAGAGAATTTCACAGTGCACACTTTATCTACAGGGGATGCCAGAATCCACACAAGCTGAAAGATTTTGATTTATGCTTTTGGGTGAAATATTTTACAAGGCCAAAATCTGAAATTCTTTTGCAACTCTAATTTGGACCTTATCTCCTGTGTAACCAGTACAGCAATAAGGTACAAAATGTTCACATGTCTTACGTGATATCAGTCGGTTGTAAAATTTCATTTTCTTCTTCAACCTGTCTATTTGAAAGATTTGAAACACCACTAACAGTAGTTTAATCAACTTTCATCCAGGATTGGATAACCTGATAATATACAACTTGATAATACTCTTACTTTGAACGACAGTACAAGATTAAATCCTGCCTAGATTTTATTGAAACAACTAGGTGCCTAAGAGATCACTACATTTTATATGACTAGAATAATTTTATCATATATCTGAAATGACCAAAAACAGCCAAAAACAGTAATAGTGTGTGATGAAAATGTCCTACCTTAAGTTTGGCATATATGTTCCTCCTTTATACTCAAATGTCTAGTGAAAAGAGGAGAGAGTATCACAGAGCTGCGATGAGCTGTGTTGTTTACAGAGTAACATTCTTCCACACCCATGTTTAAGGAGGTCATTGAATCAACCTGTTTATGAAAGTGTCAGAGTTCGGTTCACAGACCCGCAAAATGAAACTGCTGTCCTTAGTGTTGTTAAGATGTGATCATAACAAAATTCCTCCAGGTCAAAACCTTCACTCAATGCAGTGCTACAGTTTATGTGCTAAAAGTCATTAATCGTAATAAAACAATGATTCTCTGTCTGCAAATTATGTAAATACCTCTGTCTGTGCTCTAATGTTGATGGATTAATCATTAATTTAATGCAGGATCATTAAATTAAACTTGAGGTTAGTTTTGTGCTTGATAAAGCGCTTTATGTTCTGAATAACCCCATGTGGATGAGTCCTCTTTGTTTAAAATCCTAGTCTAGTATTTTATATGTATAAACCCCCATTCCAATGAAGTTAAGACATGGTGTAAAATGGTGGGGTTTTTTTGTAAATAATAACAGAAAACAATGATTTACAAATCCTTTTCAACCTTTACTTAATTGAATACACTACAAAGACAAGATATGTAATATTAAAAATTGATGGGTTTTTTTCTTTTTGCTAATATTCACTCATTTCAACAGATTTTTTTTTTCTTATTTTTGACTTTATAATGTACCAAACATTTTCAGTGGGAAACAGGTCTGGACTGCAAGCAGGCAGTCTAGTACTGGCACTCTATTACTATGATGCCATGTTGTTATATCATATGCAGAATCTGATTTGGCATTATCTTGCAGAAAAAGATACCGCTTGGATGTGTGTGTTGCTCCAAAACCTGTATGTGCCTGTGAGCATTAATGGTGCCTTCACAGATGTGCAAGTTACCCATACCATGGGCACTAACACATCACAGAAGCTGCCTTTTGAACTTTGTGCTATAACAGTCTGAATGGTCCTTTTCCGCTTTAGCCCGGAGGACATGACATCCATGATTCTCATGAGGGATCACAGGTCCTGGGCATTCAATGATGGTTTTCGGCCTTGCCACTTACGTGCAGTGATTTCAATGGATTCTCTGAATCTTTCAATCATGTTATGGACTGTAGATGATAAAATCCCTAAATTCCTGTTGGACAGTTTGGACACAGTGGTGAATCTCGCCTCATCCTTGCTTTTGAATGACTGAACCTTTGGGGAATGCTCCTTTTATACCCAGTCATGACACTAATCTGTTTCCAATTAACCTGATCACCTCAATGTTCAAAATAGGTGTCTTTAAGCATACCTCAACTTTCTCAGTCTGTTGTTGGCCCTGTCCCACTCCCAGCTTCTTTTGAACATGTTGCAGCAATCAAATTTAAAATGAGTGAATATTTGTCAATATCAATATATATTGTCAATATATATAAATCAATGACAAATTTTCATTTTAAACTTTAAGTATCTTGTCTTTTTAGTGTATTCAATTGGATACAGGTGGAAAAAGATTTGCAAATCTCTGTAGTCTGTTTTTTGTATGACAACCAACATTATATTGAGAAATGCACCACGTCCTAAATGTTAATTTTTTAGGCCCTTATAAGGTAATTTTAACATGTTAAGTAACATCAAGACACTATGGGAGGAAACGTCTTTTTATGTGTCCACTGAATTACATGAATTACATGAAATACTGAGAGACAGTGGTCTCCGATCTCTTTTGGAACGAGGCTTGGTTAATACAATATAGTCAACGACTTTGGGGGGGGGGTGACAAAGTCAAACCCTGACCCTGCTGTTGATGAATGAGACTGTTTGTGTGTGGTCACTACTGTTTAGCCATAGACTCCTTCGAGCTTAACAACAACTACTTGTTGTAAATGAAATAATAAAACGAACTGAAGACTGATAATTTAAGAGAACATAAGGAATCATGGTGCAAAAACCTGAAAAGCAGACAAAACTCATGTGGTTGAATTATATATTTTTAGACTCAGTTTCACCATTTGAGGTGTTGCTGGTATCCTTGTCGAGCTGCGTGTTTTTTTGTTCCACAACTCTTTTCATCCCCGGCGATGGTGGCAGAGCATGACTCCTAACAAAGATTTCCTGTTTGGCTTGACATGCTTCATTTTTGGGAAAAATATAGGGGTGTACCCTCTACCACAAACCCACAATGAGTCAACACTGGGCTGTTGAATTATGGTGGTGTGGGCAGAGATGTATAATGAGACAACTGGTATCCATGCAGCCAACAAAAAGGAGCATGTTGGTGTGTCACCGCTGGAAAATCTTGACAGGATCCCGTTTTTAAACTTGGCAGACGATGAGTCAGAAACACCAGAAAACACTTAGCAAGCTGTTGTTGGGGCTTTCTTATGATTCTGGGTTTGTGCTCAAATCACTTTATAAAATGCACTAAAAAGATCCAACAAGGCACCTGTTTAAAGCATATGTATGTTTTATTTGACGCATATGTACAGAGGTAAGAGACAAGGGTTACAATCTGAGCATGCAGCGTATACAGACAAGTTATGAGTATTGTACAAACTTATACATTCAATAAGGCAATAGTCAGGATTGTACAAGGACTAGGGATTCTGATTTTTGAGCAAATGATTGTAGGCTATATACAATTATGCAGCAAAGTGTCATGACAATGGGTAGTTGCCCACATGGTGAATTTGCAAGTCAAAAATTGGTCAAAAAGTGTATTTTTTAAGCCAGAACCATTTTTTGAGTCCCATAATTCTAAATCAAGACTTTTGCAGATTCAGCTTTCCTTCTGCAGGCAGCCCTGTCTTCAAATTGAAGGAATTCAGTATCAGTAACCTGTTGTAAATGATTGTGGGGTGAGACAGGCCCCCCTTAGATTGATTTTTCCATTTTTGTGCATAAAAACATCATCACTTTGGAGACCAATAACTCAGAAACCGTAAGAGATGATGACAAAATCTGAAATTCTGGGCCCAAATTACCCAGGGAAGTAAATTTCAGCCAGAAATCTTTGCTTGTTTCAGAGATATTGGCATCCAAAATTGGCTACTAAGGAACATATGCAATACGCAAATGTCAGTTGGTCTGTTCTGAAGGCCCATAGTTCAGAAATCTTTAGATTTTCCACCTAAAACTTTGCACATGTTCATTACACATGCAGAGGCACCAACACAATTTTTTCAGCCAAGTCTGATTTGATGACCGTGTGCAATTTCTGGACTTTGGTTGGGTTCATATGGAATGACCCATCGGCACAGGCTGCTGCAAGCATGTTTCAATAAATGTTTCAAAAATACAAGGTGTCTGGTAGGGCTGGGACATATGACTTACTTACCAGTTTGTCTTTTTTAGTCACAGAAAGATTTTTCATACGCTTTGAAAAAGTTTTGAAATTTAATTTCAGTCAAATATTTCTCCCTTTTAGGAATACCAATTGGTTTTGTATTTTATATTATTGGAAAGCCTGATTTCATTTCTGCAAATGGAAGCTGGTGTTCTGGTACGCAGAGTGGCAGCATTATTTGTTGTCAGCCGCGGTACCATTTGCAAACTGAGAACTAAGTTCTGTGAGACTGGTGGAGTCATAGAAAGACCAAGAAGTGGGTGTCCTAGGAAGACAACACCTCAAAAAGACCAGTTCGTCACCCTTGCTTCTCTGGGCAACTGCAGGCTTTCTTCCAGTAGAAAAGGAGGTCTTGCACTTTTTTGGGGGGCACTGCCCACATGTTTAGCTGTGTTGCTTATTCCACAAATGCATGATCCTTACAAGTTGTCCTTATTGTAAAGGTGACTAATCAGACTTTCCAATTTTATAAAATATCCATTTAAGCTGTCACCTTATACTCGGTATAAAAAATCCATACTCGAACAGTTGATAAACATTTGAATTGAAAGTTTACAGTTCTGCAGCACATTAATTCGCCTAGAGCAGTGAAAAACCCGATCCAACAGAGGGCAGTCCCAGCACAACTTGAGCATCCATGCACTCATGCAGCTCTCTTGAACCTAACAAGACAATGAGTGAAGTGCACCCTGACAAAATGGAGGCTGTGTGTTGATGATGTGCAAAGCATCTTGCTTACTCCCACTCATGACAAATCTATGTTCAATCTTCCACCAAAGAGCAGTGATGGGGGAGTGCTCAGCCCTGTGCAATCGCTTCCTCCTCGGCAGCAGGTGCATAGAAAGGCCTTACAGGACAAGATTGCAAGGTTAATTTGCAAGGACATGCTTCCCACCGGCATGGCCTCAGGAGAGATAAATAGTAAGATGATGGCATTGAAATGCCTTGTGTCTGTGTTAAAGCTAACGCAGTGGCGGGTCAAATATCTTCAGTTATTGGTGTGTTTGTGTTTTTCCTTGATTAGATGCCAGAGGATTTTTTTTTTTCCACAGCAATGTGTCTCTTAATTTTGGGATAATTTTCTTGGTTTGTTCAGAAAAACAGGCAAATTTTTGTCTACATGAATGCAGTTTGCTTTTTTTCCATACTGAGTGACAGGACTTTTTTACTGCAGTGGTATCGAACAGGAACCAATCTGATTATGAGAAGATTCATATTTTTATTCACTTAATTATCTTACAAACATCTTATCACTTTACAGGAAAAAAACCCCATCCTGTTTCACCCTCCAGCTAAAACTTATCCTTACATCATTTTTATTCTGTATCTCCAAGCCATAGTAAGGACATATAATATAGTTATGTTACAAAATTATGTAATGAAACGATTTGCTCTAATGAACTGATTGCATGTACTTCAGATCTTATCATGAGTTTAGCGCATCATTAATTATTTACATATGCTCAAGACTGCAGAGTGATGATCGAATAAGATGTCCATATTTTGTCTTAAGCTTTTCATACCAGAGTCTTCAGTGTGGAGGATTGGTTTGACCCTGTGGACTCAGATGTTGCTTTTTTTATGTTCCACTGCTTGAAGACTTCTCTTGCTTTTTTCCTGAAGTTCTTTCCAACAATGACATAGAGGATAGGGTTGAGGACGCTGGTAAAAAAGGCTGTATAGGCAAATATTTGGTTGCAGATATCCATCACAGTCTCAAAGAGGCACCCTTTCAGGTCAACAGCTCGTGCGATCACATCCACAGTTGTAACCACATGGAAGGGCACCCAGCAGATGAGGAACGCCAGGAGGACTGCCAACACCAGTGTGGTTGCTTTTTGCTCGGTTCTGTCAGCATTAACCCTCTCTATGGCCTGCATTTTTAGAGCCTGAATGATTTTCAAAGTGCAGAATGAGATTATGGAAATGGGAACAATGAAGCTAAAAATGATTAACATCACATCAAAGAAGAGCTCCAGGTGTTTTGGGTAGTCCAGAAAGCATGCGTGTACGTCATATTCTGGGAAATGTTGCACTCTTCTGAAGACGAGGGTAGGGATGCACATCAGTAGCCCAAAAAGCCACACCAGGAGACAGCCCAGTTTGGCGTATTTCGGCCTTCGCATTCTTCCATGGGACATTGTATGCACCAGCGCTACATAGCGATCAATGCCTACAAGAACAAGGGAGTAGATGCTGCAGTAGGTATTCATCTTAATTCCAAGATTCACAACTTTGCACAAGAAGAGACCGAAGGGCCAGTGAAAACCACTGGATATATTCACAGCCCAGAAAGGCAGACAGGACACGAGGACAAGGTCAGCAACGGCCAGGTTGCTCAAGTAGATCTCAGCCACTGTGCAGGCCTTTTTATGCAAACAGAAAACCATCAGGACGAAGGTGTTATAAATAATCCCCAGCACCACGATGATCGCGATGTAGAATGGCTGCCAGCTGTAGAGCCATTCCCAGACGTCTTCGTCTGCACATCCAGTACCATTGGTGCTGTTTTGGTCCCCATAGGGCACTGGGGTGCTGAATTCAGAGGGGAAGCTGTCGGGAATAAAACAATGATGAATTAAACAAAATTATTTTTCAGCAACAACTTCTTATGTTTTTTATGAACATGAAAGAACAGGCAGTACATAAACATAAAAGTATAAAAATATATTTTGCCTAAAAAATAATAGTTGAAGGAAAAAAAACCAAATTGAACATGTCATGTGGCACGGGGATTCTTTAATCTTGATTATTTGTATTTCATAATTGTGTGAGGCAGTAATTGCATTTGAAATAAAGACTTGATCATTTGCTGAGCTTTAACGTACTAAACTTTCTGATGCAATGAATTTTCCAAATCAAAACAAACACGCATAGATGAGATATCTATCACCTGCTGGCTGAACTAAAGGCACAGGCATGGTCCCATTGTTGAACATCATGAAGTCATGAGCCGGACATAGGTTATGCTTCATGCAAGCTACAGAGAAACGAGGGGTCTATTTACAGAGTTCAAATGACCTCAATGAAAAGGGTCACAGGGTCAAGGCAAGGTGGGAGGAAGGTGATGGTAAAAGAGAACCAACTTCACTTTCACTATGTGGACACAGTTGTGAGGTGTGGTCTACTGTGAAAAACTAGAACATAATGACTGATGAACTACAAACTGCACATCTATCACCTTGTTTTTATGTGATGTAAAATGTAACAAATACAACATTAAAATGTGGTGATGACTGAGATCTACTTAGGTTCTTACACATTATGAATATCCTCTCAGGTTAAGGCAGCTTGTAAGACTTTAACAGTCAGATCTGAAAGTATTTACTCTCACTGGCCATTTCTTAATGTGCACCAGGTCAGTTGCTTATTAACACAAATAGCTCTTCAGTGGGGTTGCACGTTGGTATTGGTTCATTGTTGGTTTCAGCCTCTTTTACAAACATCGTCTGTCTGCAACTGATGTGGGATGGACACATATCAGTTTCAGATGTTTCTGTTGTGTAATACCAATTTTAATGCTGACATCTGGCATCCCTTAGCAAAAAGTAGTTTATTCAAGTATACTACGAGTATACTTATTTTATACTTAAACTGAGGCAGTATACTCAAAGTTTACTTTTTATATACTATATTTTATATACTTAAGAATAGTATAGTGAAGTATACTTGGCTTATACTGAAAACTATAAAGAAAAGCCTAAGACTAGGTACATTAATACTAAGACTTACATTTATACTTTAATACTTAAATGTATACTTGTTCTTTGGTATACTTTTTACTTCTTTCTGCCACAAAGTACTTATACTTAGTATATCTTGATTCAGGTACAGGATAAGGCCAAGTCATTGTACTTACATTTAATTTAGCAGAATAAAAATGTTTTTCAATACACGCATTTGCTTTGAGGTATTACCCCTGTTGTAAACTTACTTGTTCAAGATCATATAGTTCTGGAGTTTAAAAGTTTATAGTAAATAGTACGTGTGCTGAATTGCATTATCTTTATCGACTTTAAGAACATACACATAAACAGAGAAACATTTGACTTGACTTTATTAATCAAGCTCTAGTTCCTTTCATAAGGGTTTGGCAAAAAAAGCATCATCTGTTTCAACAAGAACACATTTTGTTTTAATCATATCAGGCCAGACAGCATTGACAGTTTCGGTTTTCTTAACCCCATATATGAAAGTACTTTGTACATTGATCTCTGAATCTTTACATATAGGCCTGTCTGATTTAGTAAGCACCTCAACTCAAACACAGCATAGTTTGGCACGTGGATAAAAAGCAGAAATTTGATGTGAACATGTTTGTTTAAAATAACAAAGTCAATTGAACAAAATGTACCATATTTCAAGCATACTGCACTGTTGTTACTCTTTAGTCTGTCATAGTTTTGACTGTGATGCAAAATTTTTTTGTTTATTCTGTGCATGAAGGGGAAATACAAGAAAGTAGAACTTACAAGTATACTTGAAGTATAACAACAAGCAAACTATTCAGAAAGCAACAATTAGTATTTTTTAGTTCATAAAAGTATACCTAAAGTATACTTCAGTAAACTTAAATGTGAACTAAATGTGAACTAGAAGTATATACCTAGTACACTAGTAGTATATAGATAAGTGTAATAGTTGTATACTTGAAAGTGTAGTTTTAAATTAAAAAAAAAAAAGACCTTATAAAGTAAACTAAAAGTATCATTTTTATGGCAGCATTTTTTTCATGATAAACAGGAGCGAAATTTCGGCATTGAGGGAGAATGATAGTAGAAGAGGTGATTAGAAAATCATCAGTACAGGCCAAAATGGTTGTTTTAAAATTGGCATTAGCCCTGGTTTTGACAATCATTGCATCACTACTGATCAGCTAGTGACATAAAAATTCTGTGCAGACCTGCTATAGCTCAAAACAAGCATAAAAATAAGGAAGAAATGTGATTTTAGTGACTTTAATCTGGATTTTGGTGATGATGGACTTAGCATTTCAGGACTGCATTTACACTGTGAATTTTACATACAATCATCTCCAGGGTTTGTAGAAAATCCCCATAAAAGCAAAGTAAAATATCCAGTAATTTATAAATGGGCAGAAAATAAAATCATGAAAATCAAAATTTATGCTCTATTTGTACAGACTTACACACAGGAAAGCATAATTGATCTTTAATACTAAGCCCAAAAGTAATTTTGATGCCTTCAGTATTTACCATAAGCTAAATGTAATGTGTTGAGTGTTCATTAATAGAGAAAAACTGAGGATGTTTGTTTTCACTGTGCTACACAGAACCTGTTAGCTACTTGCTAACTTGTGAATGAGGTCACAGGAAGAGAGTATTTAATTAACACTTATTGGACAGATATAGGGCCTCCAGCATAGAGTAGGTGGAGAGGCCTTCATGAATTTATCAGTTTTCTTTTGCTTCATGTATACTTGAACAAGAACACTTGCCCAATAAAATTGCTGAATCAGGCAAGCTGTAGTTCAACTTAAAGGTCACATACAATGCAAAATATATTTTTTATACAAAAATATTTGTCCATGATGTGTCTACACCTCCTCCCCCCAACATGAAAACAACTCCTACTCTGCGTCTGTTGCTTGTTCCCCCTTTCAGTAAAGATTTGCCCAAACAGTTTGCTTGAAACATGTCCTGTAATGATGTCTTTAGGGGACCCTGAGTCAGGTGTTTGATCAGCCCATAGGTGGCTCCACTGGAAGGAGCATGTCAGGGCATTTCTGTGCAGGTATTGTTAACACTTAGAGCACAGCACTGGAAAGCCAAAAGCAAATCCACTTATTAAGAGTATCATGGTCATACACAACTCCTGAGCAATCACACAAAACAGCATGGTGAGTGCAGGGCTAAAACAGAGGGTTTGTAGGCATACCAGAATCCAATATCTGAGTGGATTTTTAGTTAACAAAGTTCAAAATAGGTTTTGGGGGCATCTGGCAAGAGTGTTAACTCGCTAAACATGAGTTAAGTATATGACCTTTCAAACTGCATGAATACGTTCTGACCGATGGTGGTGGCTGGTATGTGAAGCATTCTTCAGTAGGAGCTAAAAATTCATACATATTTACACACTACTGACACAGCAGTGGGAGCAATTATGGGTATGCTGTCTTGCCCAAAACCACTTTCACAACCGCCCACAGAGGCTTGGGGATCAACTCCCTCACTCTTGTTGAGAGATGTCCAGTTCTACCACAGCCCAAAAAATGCTGTAAAAATGCTTTCTTGCTCAATACCAAATCAAAAGGTCAATACAACTGCCAAGATTGTGAAGTCAATTTGTGGTTGTAAAGGGTTGTAGATTTCTAGTCTACCTTGCCATTTCTTTTTTTAAGCTGTGCACTCAAAAAAACCTGGACAACAATTACAGTTCATGGCACTCCACATTATCACTAAAGTCAGTCTTATTTTGGGTCTGGACCTTTGCTTCTTTTGTTCCAACTTACAGATGGATGTTGCTTGGACAGAAGCATCTTCTAATTTAATGTTCAAAGTTGTGTAACTATTGACATTTTAACACTGGACGACTTTTGTTATCATGCCAGGAAGGGTGGATAAATTGGTTACAGCTGGTAGACATTATGGCACCCAAAAGCTGTATGAGCATAGCAAAACATTAAGCAAGACAAACAATCTAAAGCATCATCCCAATAGGAACCAAAGTAAAAGATCTTTGACAACTTTTGGCAGAACTTAAGGAGCAAGAAAAGAAGAAAATTGTGGACAAGTTATCACCAGAGTCCACAACAGACAGGTGGACACTCTGGGCAACAGAGTGCCATGTGATGGTGACAGCACACTACCACACAGAAAAATGGGAGATGTGGAGCCCCGTGGTGCAGAGTCATTTATGAGAGTCACACAAGCACAAAACCGGCCAATATACTAACTGAAGCAGTGGCAGAGTGGAGGCTTGAGAGGCCTAGTGGCAACATCCCAGCCACCACAGATGATGGAAAAAAAAAACATTTAAAAGAGGCTTTGATGGAAACACACCAGTCTTCCCATAAACAATAAAATCAAATTTAAAACCTTCAAAAATAAGAATAACTTAAATCACAACAGAAGACATGATATTTCCCATTTTTAATATTGAGAGACCCTTTGTAAACAGCTTTTAAATGTAAATGTTTTTGAGTAAAGACATTTCTTCTCTCCCTTTTTTTTTTGTTGATCCAAAAATTTGACTTTAATCCAAGATCCAACCTGAACCGTGACTCTTGTGATCTGGACGATATTTGGTCCAATACCACTCTTTCAGCTAAAGTCAGCAAAGGTCTAAAGATATGATGGTCCTAAAGATTATCTTACCTAATTTCCAAATTTTCTTGGGACGTGAGGTGTGCTTTAAGAGTGATACTATCTATTTGTGACACCAATAAAATCATTGTACTCTGTTTTCATTTATGTTTTACACAGCACAACAAATTCATTGGAATTCGGGTTTGTAAATGGAGTAGGGTTGCCCTAATAAGAAATCACAAATATTTAATATGATCAATATTTCCATCAAGAAATCCAAGAGAAGACACTGAGGACAGGCGAGCACATCCTATGTTTTGTTTCATGGAACAGAACGGTAGCCAATTAGTAAGCAAACTGGTCAAAGGTAGCACAGCAAACACAGCCATTGCATAAACTTAGATGGATGTCAGACATTGAGGTCCAACCTGTTGGTTTGTGGCAGCAACACTGGTGAGTGAATGTACTCTATTAGATAAACCAAAACCAAACCAGCAAGTGTGTTTGGGGCTTTCCTTTTAGTTGGAGTTACTCTTTGCTAGCTGATAGCAGTCAAACTTTTGAAGCCATCCAAGCACCCAGGCATTAAGTATTGATATTTAAATATGTTTTTTTTTTCATGCATATGTTTAACTTTTGCTAGGTACACAATAGAAGAAAAAACTCATTTCATGGCATCTCTACAACATCTAAGGCAGCAACTCTCACAAATGCCTCATCCCATACATCTACAGCTTTATCAAATGTAGGCTTATTATGTTACGGTAATGAGCAGTAGGCTGGGCTCTGGTCACCTTAATTTCCTTCAGAGTGCTTGGCATGCACATATGACAAACCTTTCCCATCCTGTGTACCATGCCTTACAAGAACCACATTTTGTTGAAAACAAACAAAAAAAACCCTGTTTACTATTTGGATTATTTACACTGATATTTGACTTTCTACATGATGTTGTAATTGATTAAATTTACCACTTTGAAATTAAGTACTGCTACATAAATCTTAAAAGAAAAAAGTGAATGTATAGGCTTGAAAAAAACTCTCTGACCCACAAACATGTTTAAAAAATTAAAGATGTCACTGAACACAGCTTTGCATTAGTAGGTAGGTCTTCTTTACAGTCTTGAGCACTTACCATCATATCACAAGGTACAATTAATGAACATCCACTAGGAACCACATGAGCCACATTTTGTAACAACATTTTACACATTTGTTGGAAATACATAAAACTATTCTAGGCTGTCAATACTTAAGGTCTTAGAGGAGGAAATAATGTGAAATAAGCATTCTAAACCATATAAAGCTTTTACATACCTTGTAGGTTGAAGAGTCATTCTTCCTGTTTTAGTCTAGATCCGAGATGTTTTGCTGGTTGAGTGCCGTGCCTGCTCCTCTGAGTCTGTGTCTGACTCGCTCTCTTAGAGGAAACTATAATTATAGTGATGTCAGAAAAGGGCCAAACTTAAGACTGAATCCTCAGTTTCTCCCTCTCCTGTTCGTCCTCTTGGTGAGATCACACAAAGCATGTGTTTTGCATCTTGTGTATGTTAATGTTTACTTTCAGGACTTATTATGAATGTTTGTGTTCTCTTAATTTTGAAAGAGTAAGACTCTTGTCCATAGGTCTTAAAAAATTAAAATATCATTACAGTTGTTTTTATGAATTAAAAAAATGCTTTTAAAAATGGTGGGGTTATTTTTACATGTCACTCAGACATTCTAATTTACACAAAGTGCATAAATGAAACAAAAGTCCTGTTTGAAAGAGTTCTACGGGGTCTCTTTTAATATGAATGCTATTTTATGGTAGTTTTGCAATAACCTGACATGAGTTGGATCATTCAATATATTTCACTTATCAACCTGGGAAAGAGCCCATGGAAAGTGTTTGGGAATGCGTAGAACTTTTCAAAAGCATATCCGGCAGGTGATTCATCACATTCATCGTGAGATAATGTAGTATGCTGGCACTACTGTGGCAGTGTAAAGGACAGAATGGAAGCCACTGAGTAAAACAAGCTCTCGGCAAAACATGTTGGAAGTGAAGCGAAAATATCCTCACTATGGTGAAGTTTGTAGTGTTGTTATTTGACTTTCAATCAATTAAGGAAATGCGGTCAACATCTGATAAAACTGCCACTGAAGCTGTTAGCATCTATGCTTATCTCTGTATGAGTAGTCACTTCCTGCTGTTGTTTTGGTCATAGTTTCCACCTCTTCCTGGTTTGAAGGACTCTGATTGGGCTGTGCCACTTTTGGCTGCTCACAATCGTTGCACATTGAAACTTGGCAAATAGATCTCTCTGATTACAGACATTGAGTCAAGCTGGTTCATCTATACTGCATGGTTAGTTTTGCAATGCAAAATGCCTGAATATTACATTTTTGGGTTGAAAAAAAGAAAATGTATTTTTTGTAGGTGGAGAGTAAAGAAATATTAAAATACCTATGGCAAAATGTTGTCTATATAGTAATGTTTTTAGAGGCCCCTGTTAGTCATGGCCCCTTAGACTCTTCCTAACTTTCCCCCTTTGATGGCCCCCCTGGGTTAAAGTTTCAAAGTGAATTAGTTGGGTTTTGATAAAAAAATAAACTGTAGTGTGTGAGGGACTTTATTTAGAAAATGTCCCTTACTTACAAGCTACTGTATGTTGATTTGATAATTGTCATGTTAACACCTCATTAAAGCTGCAGTAGGTAGAAAGCCAGAAAACAGTTGATTTTTGAGTCTCATCTGAGATAGTTTTCGTTTGTCTCTGCCCTGAGCCCCTCCTACCAGATGAGCATGTGCACGCAGCATTTTTTTGACAGAGTCGCTGCTGAATTCACCGGTCCACTTAACACAATTTTTTTCAAACTGTTAGCAGCATTCAACTTACCGGTAGCCGTCTGTCATCTGCTTTCATGAAATCTAACTACACAACACAACTATCACCGCAACACATTACGACAAATATTACAGGGTTATTACAGAGTGGCCAGCTCTGAATCCAACTTCAGACCTAGGCTATCCCGCAGTTCTCTCTATTTCTGGAGTGCTCTTCCGATATTAACACAACTGTTGTTCCTTTTTTGGTCAGCCCCTCTTATGTATTCTTTCTTTTCTAATTCTGTCTTCCTTTCTTTGGGTTGTTTAGTCATGTAGGCAGTTGTAGCCAATGCTGGAATAGTGATTTTACCTGGTGCACTGTCCGCCATTGCCGCTTGATCTCTCCTTCTGCCTGCAGCATGGGAACGCACATGTGCAGTAGAACAGCCAATAGGAACGCAGTGGCCTGAGCTGACCTTTGATCGGTTGATGCACATCGTCTCAATACTGATTCTTTAGAGGCTGAACACAGAGCCATGGTGAAGTGCAGAAACTTATTGCTTGTCTCAGACCACTTGACTTACATTAGGCTTGAAGGATATTATAAAATTTTTACTCAGTTATACTAAAACAATGTTGCCTACTGCAACTTTAATAGAGCAGAGTACTGGGACTGATATTAAAATACTTGGTATCCTGAGTATAATCTGTTCACGCACTGCTGGCTGTGCACGAATGAGCAATTTCATCCAGCAGCTGCATCAGACTGAAGCTATTTGGGAAGTATCACTGCTGAGAATACTGAGAACTAAATAAAGATAGAAATTCCAATGGTTTCCTAAGATCAGTGCTCTTATGCAATGTAATAAATCAATCATCTTTAGTTCTACAACACCCATTCACAACAAATGTTATCGTAATACATTTTTTACACTCAGCCATGAGCACAGCGCTTGGCAACATTTACGCTGACAATCTGCTAATACTGTGTTAGTACTGAAATGTGTGATGGAAGTGTTATGAAAATGCCTTGGGAGATTCTTTTGAATGAGTACCTTTTAGTGACTGGCATAGTTAGCAGGCTGGGAGGCAGGGAGTGACTGATTTTGCATATTGGTGGTGTGTTGTAATGTTAGACTCACAAGTTTTCATTTGCTCAACTACCTTCAGTTAAGGGGACAAAGGATGTGATAACAGGTTTGAACTAAACACAAGCTGTTACTAGCTATCCACCATCTGTTGGCCTACAAAATATGTTACCACTGTGTACTAACACAAAACGGTCTATATCAGCGAATATGTATGGCTGATAAAACAATACATAAAATCCTGACAAAGGTCAGAATTTTACTCTGATCTCTACACTTTGGAAGAAAAAAAAAATTAGACTTCTGAAATCAAAGTCAGACTTCTTTCTCTGAAATCTGCAATATCAGTATTCTGAGGATTAGCTTGGACTTAGTTTTTTCAGTGGTTCTCATCCTCTTTGTAATGTCTTGGTAATGTTACTCTGTATTAAAAATAGCAGAACAAACTAGCAGTGCTGCAAGAGCACAAACCCCTACAAAGGCATTTCCAACATTGTTGGGCAAGTTATCATCAAAACTGTTTAAAGACATCCTTTAAAAAAGTTCCTGGATCCACATCCGCATTCAGATCACCTCCAAAATCATATCTCTTCTTCTTTGTGCCATGACCAAATTTCCCTTAAAATGTCATGAAACTCTGTAGAGACCTTATTTAGTTGTTAGTTAAAAATGTGGAAACTGCCATTTCTCACAATGCTAACAAAGCCTAAAAAATCCATCCAGGGCTGTCACTTTACCCAATCAAATGTTTTGATGTTGTTATTATCTGCTCGGGGATGGCTTTGCCTGTCTTCTGTTTCCTCAAGGTGTCTTCTTCATTTCATTGTTTGTTTCCAGCAGACTAGATGCAGTCGTTGAGGTCAAGAAAGCACTTGGTGAATGGGTTGCCCTGGGAGCGCCCTCTGCTGGATTAGGTGGTTTACTGCTCCAGGCACCCTAATGTGCTGTTCAGCTGTTTATTTAATATTCTAATGTTTATTTACACTTTGAGTGTGGATTTTGAGCACCATGCTCAATATAGATAGATATTCAAATATCAATTATAAGATGACAGCCCTTATCCCTTATTCCTTCGTCCCCATCTGGATTAGGCTGACTTCCAAAATCTATTCACTTCTTACTTCTGCCATGGCTAAAATTCCCTGAAAATGTAATCAAAATCCATTCATAATTCTTTGAGCTACCCTGTTCACAATCCGACAAACAAACAAACAAATGCCAGCAAAAACATTACCTCCTTGGCGGAGGTAATAAGTTCTACATTTGCCTAGTTGGCATAAAAGCTATCACGATAAAAATATTTTTTTCCATTATCTGTAGAGTCTTACTGGGTCACAGTCACAACACTGGTATATCTGTATCCCAAATGGAGGAACCAACAGCTGATTTACATGAGATCAAACACTGAGACAGCAGCATTTGTATCTGTGGCACAACTCTATATGAGCTACATTGTTTAATGCTGTCTGTTTGTGTAAGAGGACTACTCTGTCACTGAAGTTCATGTCACTGAATTATATTATTTGCAAAGGTCATTACTTAAAGTTTTATCCCCTACTCAGATCACAAAAAAGTCTAAGTTGGGGGTAACTGGCAAAAAGTCATTGTAGAAAAGTTACAGAGGGTAAGTCATTTAAAAAGTTAGTTTAATTATGGCCAACAAATTGTTTTAAAGGGGCCTGGCTTTGAATGTTTCATTTTAATGGTTTGATTTTTCTGTTTGTTTTCCATGAGTGTGTTTTAATACTTCAGGTATGACTCATCTAAAAGCACAAGACTGCCATCTGAGCAGTCATCAGTACCACGTAAGCAGCCGAAGGACTGAGTGAGTGTGTGTTTGTGTTTTCTATTAGACCTTGCCTCCTTTCTCCTCTCTAGCTGTCAGAAATGTATTATTAATGACTCTGATGGGGAGATAGCAAAAACTTTGAAGTACCTCAGTCTCTGTCATAATGATGGTATTTGGGTTGAACCTTTTGCTCCAATGCAAGAGTGCTCAAGTTTTCCATCAGTAACTTTAAACCTCTGTGTCATGTAGGCAGCTGTGTTTTACTCTCTCATTCCACAGAGACTTCCCTGTACTGATGAATTAGCATTTTTGACCTCTACCCTAACTTTATCCCTATTACAGACCCTTTGTCAGTCCTGTCCTCCTTGGTTACTGTGTCTTATTAAAATTTATGGTCCCTGTGCTCCTTCCCATTTAAAACAAGTGAAAATAACCAGCTTTTTGCCCAACTTCTATCCAGATTAATTTGATTTAATTCTTTAACTTGGCTTCAGTAAGAGAAAGAAACTCAAAATTTGTAAAAAAAAAAAAAAAAAAAAAAAAAAAAAAAAGTTAAAATTAAAACTAAAAATTTAAAAAGTGAAGATATTTTAAACAAAAGGGAAAGAGTAACTGTAATGATGAAAAAATAGTAACATTGTGATAGTTAAGATTGAAAGAAAATTAAGATGAAATGGTTTAATGTTTAAATATATATGTTTTAAAAAATCAGATTTTTTAAAACATATAAAATGAAATATAAAATTTTAAGATGTGTGTGCTGTTGTTGTTTGTGTTCACTTTACACTGGTTTACTTGAGCTCTCACACACGTATACCCCTTTCGGACTGGCAAAAAACCCTGTTTGAACCCTGTAACAATCGGCTCCTGTCTGCAGTTTGAAAGGGTTTAATTGGCATTTCGACCCGGGTTGACTAACTCTGAAAATGACACGGGTTTTTATCGGCTCGCCTCCGATCGGCTTCAGTGGGAACATCACACCCAGGTCAACCCGCTAATTTACAGATGATGTCGGCGTAATGTGTCCACAGCATAATATCGCGCCCGTCCCCTCCGTCTGTAACTTACGTGACTCTTTGCTGTCTCAGCAACAAATTCCATCTGCCTTTGTATCATCAGCGCCGAGTTTGTACCTTTTAAGAGAGGGACAAAAGTACAAAATACAGAAAACCGTGTCCACGTCTTCCGTGCTCCTTTCCATTGTTTATGTGGTCGTGTTTCGTCACGCTGATGATGTCATCAATGTGATGACATCAGCTTGATGCGCCAGAGGAAAAAAAACAGCCGTCTGCTGCCGATTAGACCCTGGTCTGCTGGCAGTGGTAAAGGAGTCACTTGCCGATTGTTAGCGGGTTAACCCGCGTTGAAAAAACCTGCGTAGACCCGCTAATTTTAGTGTGAAAGCAGTATTAGATATATTATGCAGCAATCATCTCACAGTTTCGGTTTCTCCCAATAAATATGGATTTTTCTGAATATCACTTGTAAATTTAAATTCTGGATGTATGTGTACCTCTCTCAGCCTGATATTTAGGGCAGGATGTGAGGAAGCTGTGCTCTGCTTCTACCTGTTGGATGTCACAGTGAGAGCAGAGCCTGTCCTTCTGTGGGAGACGGCTCTTTTTGTGATGACTTGTTCTAGCTAATCTGTGGTAACAGAGTCTGTACCTTGTTAGGACTGTTCTCAGTGAAGGATCTTTTACAATTCTCAGTTAATCTGCCAATCTACTCTGTTTAAGGCCAAATAATTTTAATTCAGTTTTTTTTATGCTTCGTCCCAGTATTTCACTTAAATTTCTTTGTGTTGGTTAATGATTTGATTTGGTCCAGTTTGAGGGGTGATGGGGTCCTGAGTCTGATTTGGTTGTATTGGGGGGTTGCTGTGGTGCTCTCCAGGTTGGTTCATGTGGTTTGGGAGAAGTCTTTGGACTCTTTTATAGTCAATGTCTCTGGGTATGGTCAACCTGGTGCATTTTTTAACTTGATACTATACAGCCAAAGCATTTATATTAATACGCTATACAGATGTTGATAAAGATAAAATGAAGAAAGAATATATGATTAATGTTCACCATTTACACATTAGAATCATGTTTAAAAATAGGAGTGCTTTTACAATTTTGGGGGCAAAATGAAAATAAATTTTAAAAAATCAGTGGTATAATATACTCATGTGTCTATAAGTGTTTATTTCTTCATCTCTTAGTAAATAATTATCACATTTACACCATACTGGATGCCTACTCGTCTTGCAGAAACCACGTTGAGTTGGGCAAAAACCTCTTATCTCCAAAATTGCTACATTTCAGGAAATGAAAAACAAAAGTTACTTCTAAAAAAAGATATTTTGTAATCTCTTGATTACATATATTTTTTTAACTTTTAATTGGTTAAAATTTTATAAAACCCACCAACCAACACAGTGGGTGACCGATAGAACATGAAAAACATGGTAATCATAAAATATGGAGATGAGAGGTTTGTGCCAAACAGCAACAATATTATTGGTCCAGGGCTGTAACACATGGGTTAGTTCTGCTCCTCTTGTTCCACAGTCCCCTAAAAGCAGCTTATTTCTTGCTCATTAAGCTGGTTTGATGCATGTTATAGTGGATGGTTGTGAAAACAATAGGAACAATGGGGCTGTTCTTCAGACACATGGTGATAAACAAATGTTCACACTTAGGGTCTATATTTGGTGAGATGCTGGTTTTCTTCTCTGGATCTGACATCTCCAGGAACAAGAACCCAGAGTTATCATGCGTGTGTGTGTTAGGGGTTTTCTTCTATGTCTTCTGTTTAGAAACATGTTCTTCTTAACTAAAGCACTAATGATAATCATTTTCCACACAGGTGATGAAAACTTTTAAAAAGAACTTGGTGTCTCAAACAATACTTAGTCAGACCTTGAGTATCTTATTTCTAATTGAAGCAAATTTTGGAGAGGTTGGTGAACTAAGACTGACTTTTAAATATGTAAAATATGGCAGATCAAACAGCACATTCATTGATGCCAAACAGCAGTCATCTGTTGTTCTGTTTTATTTCTGTGTCATATAAAGACCCAGTCAACACCCCCCCCCCCCCCCCCCCACTAATTTCAAAACTGACCGTAAAGCAACATCTAATACACCAAACTAAGACTAATGGCACAATTACAAATAATACAATTAGAGTTTCTATAGTGTGTCTAAATTAAATTGAGTGGGGGTCTGGCAGCCCAATCATCAAACCCGTTACCGGTTTGTATGTTAGAACGGAGGCTCTCATTAATCTGAGTTACAATAATGTATGAATAACAAGGCATTTTAGAGGACACTGTGGTCTCATAGTGCAGCGTAATGGAGAGAATGCAGCCAAAACCAAAATCCCTTTTCAAGTTAGCATTGATCAGAACAGACTCTGGGCTTTTAAAAGGCTTCACTTTCTGAAAGCTGATCTGGTTGGTCATGTTCACGTGGCTAACATGCGGTAAACACATGGCAATGATTGTAACCTCTCTGTAGATAATGTTGTTATTGTGAAATTCGGTCTTGTCACTTCTTGTTCTGAAGATCAACTTTGTTCATATTCCACTTTTTACATCCTACTCATTTTTACAGCATGTTTTTTTTCTTTTAAAACGAAGGAGTAAGTTTGAATCAACAGTAGATTGTGTCCTACGGTAAACTTGAAGATTCAAAAAACAAGGCAACAGTCCAGTTGCCTTGTTTTTTGAATCTTCAAGATAACCATGACCCAGATGAATGAGAATCTACACAGAGCCTACGGTAAAGGTTAAAGCACTTAAATGAGCCCCTTAACCCAGTTATCCCGTAATATTGACCCCCAAAACTCAACCATGTTTACAAATAGCCAGCAAAACACAAGCTTGTCACCAGGGATGTCAAGTGGGACCCTCCCTTCATTGATATTTCAGCCAATCAGTGCCATGACACAACAAGGCCTGGTGATGGGCTTCGGCACCTCAGAGCCACCCCTCTCTGGCTTTCATCAGCCACGATACCAACATGTATCCATCCATCCAGCATGTACCGCTTATACCTTGGGGGTATGGGGGTCTGGAGACTATTTCATCTTACACTGGGAGAAAGGCAGAGTACACCTGGACTGGTCGCCAGTCAATCACATTGCTGACATGTATAAGCAGACAATCATTAACACACACATTTAGGTCAAAGGGCAATTGTCAGCTAACAACTAACCTAATTGAGCATGTCTGTGGTGTATCGGAGGAAACTGGAGTACCTGAGGAATTACCACACATGAACAGGGAGAAACTCCACACAGAAAGGCCCAGCTCGACTCAAGGAGTTGAATCAGGAACCTTCTGCTGAGAAGCACGTGCTCCATGCCGTAAGTGTGCAGCCTTATCAACATACAATCATTAATTCCCTTGACGGGTCTGCACAGCCCAAAACAACATTTCCACCCTCAACTGTCTCAGGCTCGTGATGCAAGCTTCAGGCAGTGGTATTGATTCTTTTTATTTGGCCCTTTAAAGCCCTAACAAACACAGAATTAATGCCACACAAGTGCAGCTACTTTGATTCTTTCTTTGTTAATGGAAAAGATAAGAATCAAAACTTTTTTTCTTATTCGGTGGATGATATTAGTCACATGTAGGAATGATTTTTCCACATATGCTCAAAAGTCTATTATCCAACATTTACTTCCCCCGCTTGACAGTTTCTTCATGTCATTTCCCCAAATGGAAAATTATTGAAAAAAGAATTCAAGAATAGCTTGAGGACAAACATTGTTATGCAACATATTGGTGGGAGTCTGTTGCTAGGGTCTATATAAGAATATCCAACTGTTAGCTGTGATACAAGAACTTCCTCTCTTGTTACTCTGACATATTTAACTCCCCAAAAGACTTCCACTTCAGACTTCCTGGTTCTTTTTGTGCAGTTAATAATAATATGACCATTACAAGTTTTTGATTTTTGGTCTTTAGTAATGTTTAATGAGGAGCTCTTAGTTTATAGCATACCACTGTATGAAGCTGCAGTATGGGCTATTTGATTATCATCTCTACTTAAGAAAACACATTTACATCCCAAGAAAACTGCAGAAAAACAGAAATAATAAAGTAAACTGTAATTTTAAGGCACTTTGGTCCCTCTTGCAGCATTATACATCATTAAGCACTGTTGGGGGCAGGAACTTAGTTACTTATGTTATAATACTGTAATAATATATCTTTTATAAAATGGCTTAAAAAAGAAGATACCATAGTTACTGATTACAGCAATGTAAAGTTACATAGTTATTTTTTCTTCCATAGCTACTACTGAAACAGTTTAATGCAGCATTGAGAATAGGAGAGAAAGAGTAAGCGAAATTTTGAAAAACTTAAGTTATATTTATTTTGTGTTTGTCTCTGATAGATGCAGTGAGCCCTGTAGTCTATCATCAGCTTTTTATAACCGGTTTTAGAGAAAGAGGGAGAATTAATAACTAAATTAAAAGTTAAACTGATAGTTTTTAGTTTTTTTTCTTTTTGTTTTAAGTAAAGGTTAAGTGATTTCATTACTTTTTAAAATTATGAGTAATTTATTATAATAATAAAGAAAATGCCCATCACTCTTTATTTCACTTGAAGCTGGACACACACTGTGCATTTCCAAGCCAGCACTGCATCAGTCATGGAGAAATCCTCACTCACACCGTTCAGTCTACTGTTGTGTGTCTGTGCACACTGCCTGACCAACAATGTACAGTCTGACTGAAATTCATCCTGACTTTAAAGGCAGTCATACGCCTCAAAATTGTGTTGAAATCACAAACTAATTGCCAGGCTTAACACAGCAAAGTTTTTTTTTACCAGAACAGAACAGAACAGAATTTTAGGTATGCTTAGACACGATAATACTGGAGAATTCCTCTTCCTACACCTCTCCAATCACTGATGAAAGTTTACAGGGCATAAGGACTTTTTGTGTTTGATGTGTTTGGACTGATACCTCTCTGTTTGCAAAGAAAAAATACATTCTTCTTCATCATCAAAACATCAGTGAGTAATAAGCTAACATTAGCTGATTAATGTTAGTTAGTATTGTGATTACAGTCAACTTTTTGTCAGTGTTTTCAGACAGCAGTTTAATTAAAGGAAGCAATATCCTGATAGCGTTAAGTAAAAAGATTTTGTCACAATTTAAAAAAGTCTATTCAGAGCTACTGTTTTTTTTTATACTTACAATTACAGTGGAGCATCTGACAGAAAGGATCCGCTATTTGCTCCTCCATGGTTTTTCATTCTAAGCTGGAGCTCTGTTAAAGTACAGTATGGGGTTTTCTCCTTCCTACTGCATCCATTTAAAAAACAACTGGCCGTTTTAAAAAACCTTAAACACGTAGTTGGTAGCTAAGGCTGTTGACCTCTCCATAGAGTAAAGTAGGGTGAAATATTTCTTGCACACGAGAGGACATTACACATGTGTGAAAGCTATCAGCAGCATCTGATTGACAACCCTTTTGACTCATCTTCATGAATATCAAAGATGTGCATGTACATGGACTATATGGGTATTAAGACATGTCTGTTATAATGTTTTAGCACTATTATATAATGTGATTAAAGTAATGTTATAAATTTGACTGTAATATGTTCAAAAGGCTGATAAACTGAGACAAAAGGATTTCAGTTTGCTCCCTAAAAAAACTGAGAAAGTTTTCATTTTGGTGAGCTTAATTATCACACCTTAGATATTTTCAAGAAAAAAGACATAAAACTTTTAACCTGATAGTCTTACCCCACAGAACATTTTTCTTGTGTTATTTTGTTGGAAAGTTGGTTCTGGTTGCTGCCCTGTAATAAGTTTTGGCTCGTGCCCTGTAGTTTCACAAACTAAACAACAGTAACCATGCAGTGGTTTGTCTATATTTGTGTTGGGCTGCAGTGCCTCATGGACTGAAGGGAAAACTGAATTTAAAGTAAACCTGAGCATTTTGCATCAGTTTTATTGTTACAAAAGAGTTGACAGTTTGGCCTAAGAATTATGTCAAAGCAGAACATTTTTCTGGAAAGACACCCTGTGGTTGGGATTTTCCGCATGTGATTGCTCAATAATATGAGAACCCAGAAAATATTTGATTTGTCTCTAATAGATGGAAGAATAGGTCTGAAACTTCACAAGTATAGCTGACTGCCAAGTTATGGAAGCCGGGGTGAAAAGGGTAGTTCATTTGTTTTTCAATTCCCCCAAAAAACGTACAATTACAAACAAAATGCTACTGTCCCAATGCAATGATTTAAACCTTTCCTTGGAGTGAGATGGATGATTAGATAGATGAATGGACGGATTGATTTATGGATGGATGGAGAAATATACCTCGGAGTGTGCAGATTTTGTTGAAAAGAGTTCGCTGTTTAAAACAAACAGAGCAGAGGTGGCCAGAGTCGAGCAATATTTAATGTTTTGACCTCATTTTCATGCCACAGCAGAGGAGGACAACTTTGTCTACTGAGAGGGACAAACCATTAATTCTTCCTGTCAGGAGGGCAAACTGTCACAAATACAAGGTTTCTTTGTAATTATATTAATATTCCAACTTTACATTTAAAAAACAGAGCAAAGATGTACTATCAAGCTTTGTACTGTACTTGTGGAAACATTTTGCAGGGTTACAAAAATGTTTTCACAACTAGAAATGTTTTTGTCGTTGAAGTTTGCAAATTCTCCAAGAACAAAACTTTTGTACAAGCTCATGAATTGCTTTCACAACTGCCAAACACCTGAAACACAGACACAAAATATTATTTCAAATACAACCAATTACAAGCTCAAAACCTTTATGAAACTTATTTGACTTCATAGTTTAACAGCATCTACCTCACATTTGCGCTGTAAAACAGTAAAAATTTACAACAAAAGAGGAGAAAGTAGATGAGGAACCATTTAGTGGTCACTGAGTGTGTTGCAAAGATGATCCCAGTGAAAGGTTATGAAAGGTGTTGTACCACATTTCCCCATGCAGTCTCTACAAGGAGAAACAGCTTCACGGATTTTCTTCAGTTTTTGCTCTACTGTCAGGTTTTACTCAAGAATAAACTGAGCAGATTCTGGAGGTCAAAGGCCTCAATTATTATTTGCCTGTGAATGAAATATCTTAATAGAGCTTTGAGGGATTTTCCTTAAATTCTTGTAGGAATACAAGCATACCCCCAAGAGGGCACAGAGAATCTTGGGGGGACCCTCTGCTGCCCTACCGCTAGAAGTATCCAAAAAATGAATTAGGCAGAGGAATATAGTGTAGGCTGTGAAGTACAGGTGTTTTAATGAAAACAGTACAACAAAAGTTTTTAACTCACATCCTTTTAATGTTTTTGTGTCTTTGTTCAACATTTTGAGGAAAACGATAGAGTATTGTTATCTTTGACATCTCAATGGCCGAACCATTTTGTTACACTCGTACATGATTGCACTGACACGGTAATGATTACTTTCTATTGGCATGTCTGTGTAAGTTCTCATTCATCCGGGTCATGTTATCCAATTCTTCGTTTAATGGGGAACTGGACTTGCTAGAGCTTCTTGAAGATGTTTCACCTCTCTTCCAAAAGGCTTCTTCAGTTCCCTCTTAACATTTCATCACCGTTAAGAGAGTAGAGGAGTGGATACTGGAGTTTGGGGTTGGGGTGGGGATGCTTGGGTGACAGAACTTGCAGCTCATAGCATAATGTTGGTTCATCAGAATAAAGCATTACTAAACATGAATGAGACAGAGCATCAGAGCTGCAGCTTTCGGTTTCAGTTCCTACCACCTTAGTCTTGACAGAGTATTCACTGCCTTCATAGCAGTGATAAAAATGTGTCTTGTCAAGATGGTAACCACTCTTGTTAGAACTCTCTCTCTGTGTTTTAAAAACTGTTGGAGATATTCAAGATCATTTAATCAATTAACAAAATCTATAAAACACAGGATTAAGACATTTTTAAACTAATCTAGATATTTCAGAGCAAAAATTGTACATATTGCACCTTTAAGGAATCTAATAGAGTCTCAAGTCACTCATCATCTCAAAATGAAAAGCCCTTGCATAATCATGAGGGCAGACTACAACTCAGCCTGCTTCCATTAGTTATGTCTCAGCGGTGTGTAATGAGCTATGTAAAATAGTGTCTGGACGAGGGGGTGGTGAGCCTCACACTCCTCTTTGAAAATACTCAGCTCATTTCCTGTCTCCTTCTGCCTGTCTCTTCAGGGTTTTTTCCAGGCTGTGAACTCCATTTCTATGTGCTGGTCCTGGTCCCGCCCCCGCTGCCTGTTTCATAACGCCACACAACAGGGCACAGATACGCTGGTAAAAATCACATGTTTTCACAGCTGTATGTAATGGGGCATTTGGAATTAGAATGAGACTGAGTGAGGGCTAATAAGAGATGGTGTCTGACCAGTTGGAGGGTTTGACGCTGGTTGAGGCTTTAGGCGTCGGCGTTGAAACCACTAATACAAGTTTTACTAGCACTGAGTGATACCACTGATACCGCCAGCAGTGGAACACCAAGCATTTTTATAGAAATCAAAGTTAAATAAAACAAAACCCAGACTGTCTAGATGGTCCTGGCAGAAAATACACAAAATGACTGTTTTTAGTTTGTGGTGAAATGGTACGTGTCATTATTTGAGTCAAAGTGTGGATTGACTGGGTCAAACATTCTCCTCAAAAAGTTTGGAAAAGTTATTTCTGTCTATTATTCCTCCTCTTTATTAATAACAATTGGTATTGTATTTTAAATAGTTTGAAAGCCCGATTAGTCACCTTTACAACAAGATACAACTTATAAGGATTGTGCATTCACAGAATGAGCAACACAGCTAAACCTGTGGGTAGTACCCTAAAAAATGTGCAAATATCCCCTTATTCCCTTGGAAGGTAGTCTATGTTTCTTCAGTGAAGCAAAGGTGAGGACATATCTTCTTGTGGTGTTGTCTTTCAGGGACGCCCGCTGCATGGCCTGTCTTTGGTCTTGCCAGTCTCACAGGATCCTAAGTTTGGAAATGGTACCAAATGACACCAAATAATGCTGACACTTTGCAGACTGGAACACTAGCTTGCAGTTACAGGAGATTTTGGATTGTTCAGTTCACTACTCCAAGTGCCCTGATGTGCTGCTGAACTGTAAATTCTCAGTTAAAATGTATATTTATGGTTCAAGTACATATTTTTTACCCTATGCTTGAATGAATATTCGAATATCAAGTAAATGGTGACAGCTCTAGAGTTTACTTCGTGCTACAGTTGTAGAAAGACCAGTGTGACCTGCTCTTTGCAAAGGGACAAGGCTCCCTGCCCCGGCTGTGTACTTGGTCACTTGGCAGTACTTGTGACCCAACATACACCAGTTGTAAAGCATTTCAGACTGAGAGTAAATATAAATATCTTTGTTTGAGGGAGAATCATCTGGTTGGGCTTCAAAAGTAATCTTGCCATACTTAAGACTCTTTCCTTGATCCATTTGTACATGCCATCCACAATGTCACCGCTGTATCACTTCATGATGTAGAGCTAATGGTTAAAATGTGCAACCCCAACAATTGTAACATTAAAATTAGTCTGTGTTAATGTTTCTAAATATTTTTTAAAAATATTATTCTGGAACTTTTTTGACAGTAGAGAGATAGATAGACTTGGAAAGGGGGTGGGGGAGTAGGGAAAGACACGCAGGAAATGAGACACAACTGGAAATCGAACCGGTGATACCCACACAAGGCAAGATCCTTCCTGTACCGTATGTGCTTGGCTGCTACCAACCCCACGAACCAGCACCCTGATATTTTATTATTTTAAAAGAACAAGTTGACATCATGAATGTGTGTCTTTTCCAGGAGCATGCGCCACCATGTCACACTCTGGTCGAATTTACACCCCAAAAATACTCTGGTAAAATAAAGGTATTCAAAAAGACGCTGAAGTACAAACCCCAAATCTCATGTAGTTGGAATATTGTTCCAAGCAGGTGTTTTTTGAGCGTATCTCAACTTCCTAGTCTTTTGTTGCCCCTGTCCCAGTTTTATAGGAATGTGTTACAGGCATCAAACTCAAATTGAGTGAATATTTGCTAATTTTTTTTAATCAGTTTTAGCATAAAGTATCTTGTCTTTTAGTGTATTCAATTGAATGTAAGTCGAAAAGTATTTGCAAATCATTGTATTCTGTCTTTTTTCACGCTTTACACAACATCCCAACTTCACTGGAATTGGGGTTTGTACAGACCTCAAGTAAATTTACTTTGTTACCATACACCACTATTTTCAGTGTTACGAGGACTGTAAATTCATATGGTGGGCGGACAAGATGGAACAACAGCTTAGCTCTCTGATGTCTCATTTTGTCTTACCCAAGCAATCAGAACAACAGAGAATAATTACAGGATTCAGTTTCACATCCCCATTTTCATATTTAAAAGCCAGCCATCACAAGACATTATGCAACACATGGCAGCTTCTGCAGGCCAAACCTCTGTAGTCTGAATTCTGTGATTTGAAAGCTGCATTGTATAAAAAACACTCTCAGACAAATGTGGTGTGGCCAAATGAGCACTGTCAAAACATCGGAGACCCAGCCATTTATGGTAAAATAAACATGTTTATATGTAACAATGACCAAATGAAGAACTTTTTAGCTGTAGGTGTTGATGGTTTAGAGATCTGAGTGGGAGATGAAAATTAAAGTGGAGAAAGTCTGATAATGAGTATCAATATCAGATTACTCATCTGCTTTGAGTGTAAACATTGGGAAAATAGGGGTTATGACTCTGAATTACTTCATGGCACATCATAGCAGGAAACATCTATGTGGGAAATAATTGAAAAATGGAGCAACTTCCCAGCAAGCAATGAATCAGATCAGCTACTGAGAGCTGATCAGCTGTAAGAGCATCCTAACAAAGAAAGCGAGAAAAAGAGAAAGGAAAAAGTTTGCCTAACTTTTATCCTGTTTTGGTCACTTTGATATTGTGTGACAGACTATATTGCTAAAGCGAGCCTCTAAGGGGCAGAAAAGAAAAGGGAAGCTCTCAGGGGCCACGTGAATTATAAGAATGATACTGTGAAACAATCAGTGAAACAATCACGATCCCTCTAAATCATCTAAAAAAAACAAAACGAAAAACAAAAGAGGTATATCCAAATCCAAACATGTAATGTGGAGTTTCAAGCCAGTGTGAGTTGCGACTGAATGTCAGCCAACTGTGACTGGGTCGTCAAGGACATGTGACTCTTGTGGTCACACTGTGCAAGTGAAAACAAGTTGGACTGTGACAAATGTCAATGATGGCTGTCCCACACTCACATGGTGCTATGCTCCCCTACTGGCTCTGTGTGCTCCTGTCTCACTTGTAGTTCACCTCCGATACTAACTTTGACACATATAAAATCGGCAGATTAACTTGTGCCCCCATTACACCTCCATGACATTCACAAAAAGATCAAATGTCACAGACATAAATACTACAGTTTGAGATGGCACTGTGAATGAGGCTTGTGTGTTCCTTGAATGAAAACTCTAGGCTATATTCAAGGCTGTTACAGATGTATCAGTGTAATGGTTCAGACAGTGGCCATGTAAACCAACACTCTTTAGCTTAATTTCTTTTTGTCAAAATACTCCATTGATATGTCTGTAATCTACATTCAAAGAGCAGGGTTGTTGATATTTTTAAAACCTAAACGAAGAAACATCAGTGCATTTCTATTTTAAATTCAGTGTGCAAAATGCCATAAAAGGTGACTTATCTGTATCAGCAGATATGGAAATTGTCACCAGTATTTTAGCCATAGAAATTGGCCACATTATATATCCCATATATTTGCTGTAACATTGGCAGAATGTACAAATGTACCATAATGAAAAAGTGGACACTCATCCTCACAAAGTGTTCACTTTTGTAAAATCAAAAAATATAATTTGTTAAAGAATCAAATTTTGTTTTTCTTGCTTCAAAACTGTTTTTACAGAGATTGTCACCATGAAAGCAAAATGTTGATTTTTGTTAAGTGAAAGCTTAGCAAAAATCTATAACAATATCAATATAGGCGATGAATTTTCAAATATCTGCAATATTGTGCATCCCTTATATTCACTTAAGACCTTTTAAGACATTTTAAGGATCTATGGAAACCCTGACAAAGGCATTCATTGGGTTAATCATTGTCTTAATATTCTGTCTGAACTGCCACAGCCACAGCCACAGATGTCAAAAGTCACCAGTAAATAAGTACCCTTAAACTGTAGCACTGGAGTAAAAGGCGTATCATTTATGGACTGTAAATGAGAAAAGTCTTTCTTTTTCTTTCTTTATTTCTTTTCTTTTTATACTTGTTGATGCCATGCTCAGACTGAGACTGTTAATGTAGTATGCTGCTGACAAGTGTAATTTCTTATCTGCACCTATACAAGTATGGCGTAAGTCAGGCAACTTGGTGGGCTTTTATTTAATTAGAAGTGAAATCAAGGGGCTGGTAATGTGGGCTCAGTGTAAATGGGAACATTGCTTGATATAATAAATGACGTAAGCTACAAGTAAAGTCATCATAAGCGGCATGTTGTTTGTAAATGTTTTACGGAAACTTATTAGAGCGCTGCTTTGCTCCTGTTACACCAACCCCACTCCTGTTTGTGTGTGAGTTGCAGTTTAAAGCAACATCATGTGGTAAAAGATGGAGGGATTTTCCACTTAAAGAAAAAGTAAAAAATTGTGTTAGGGTTAGCATGATTGTTTAGTTGTAGTTTATTTGATGTGAATTGAAATGCACTTTATTTATTTAATATTAATACTTTAAAAATCATAAAATATAGACTATCCTTATCATTTTCCAAAATTGTTCAACCTCTATTTATCATATGTATGAACTTCTAACATTGTTCTCTTAACCTTTTTGCTTTAAGTTTTTCCCACACACCACTGCATGTCAAACAAACATGGAGCAGTCTCTCAAACAGACATGAAGAGTTTAAGCAGGTCATAGCACAAAAAGAAGAATAAATGAACCTCCTCGGGAGAGTCATGCTGTACTTACAAGCTCTCCATGACACATATCATACAGTTTTGAATTTGAGCATTTTTTTTCATTTTACTGCTTTCTTGGAGAAGTTTGGTTCAAGAAAAAGACAGGGACAACAAAAAGCACGTGTCACTTTCTCCATGTTTGCGCTTTGTCAATAAA
The DNA here is from genome assembly GCA_037902135.1 of Cetoscarus ocellatus. Taxonomy (NCBI): domain Eukaryota; kingdom Metazoa; phylum Chordata; class Actinopteri; order Labriformes; family Labridae; genus Cetoscarus; species Cetoscarus ocellatus. Next base: position 902,025 of record JBAMNC010000815.1, read on the forward strand.
TTTCAGCTGGAGTGTATATGGTTAAGTAAAGCATACGTATGTTATTTATGTAAACTTGTTAGATTAAAATCTGTGCATGAATAAAAACTGCTGAATTTCTTCATCTTGGAACACCATGGTAGAAAAAGTTTATTATGGCACCCTCTACTGGAGTAAACATAGAATGTTCAAGCCAAGGAAATCAGCTGCAAAGTGTGATGGAGAGGAGTCAGGAGTTTTGCAATAAATAAAATGGTCTGAATTTTTCGCAATAAATCTAAAACAACAACTTTTTAAATGGGGTCAATCAAAAATTTGTAGTATTTTGGCTCAGCTTTCCCACCCTTTGGTGTAGTCAGATGAAGCAGAAGCAAGCTATCAGCTACCATTTTTCTGTGTCACTTAAGTAGAGATAAAGTTCTTCTGTATTTCTTTTAGATTCAGAAAAACATGTTGCAGCCACTGTGGTATAAAACAGGGAAAACAGCAGAGGTTAGGGCACTAAGGAAGAGTTTATAAACATTCATTGTTTGCTGTAAATGCATCCCAATCCATATTATTAGTGCAATTGTGAACAATGTTAATGCACATCACATTTTTGTAGACTGTGTGCAGGCCTCTCTGTCTGGCTGTCTTTCTTTCTTACCAGGCTATCCATTTATCTGGCTATCTGTCTATGTCTATTTGTCTATCTATATTTCTATCTACTAGGGATGGGAGAAAAATCGATACTGCATAGTGTTGCAGTATTTGGCATGACAATAGTATTTTGATTCATGGCTGCTTATGACCAATATTTTTTAAGTACCAATTTCCAACGTTTGATAAAGCTTTTGGATTTTTAAAAAGAAAATCAATTATTTTTAAGCCCAATTATTGATGCTGTTAAGACATTTAGTTGGTTATATCAGCAGAGGTGACGTTCAATGTGAAGGAGAGAGTTAGTAAATCAAACATGGCAGCACAGGAGAAAGACAAAAGAAAGACACCATCTGCATTTAAATCTGTTGTGTGGACTTATTTTGGATTTTCAAAGGGGCGTTTGAGGTGGACATGACACAGGGGTTGTAAGGAGTAATGCATGAGAATGTAGTATTGTGGAAATAGGGCTCACCTCACTTGTTACTACCTAAGGGAAGCAAAAGCAGATGTCAGCAAAGCTAATGCTAAGCTAACCCCAATGAAAAAACCTGCCTTGACATGCTTCGTTTGTCAAATTGTCCCCTAATTCTAAAGTTGAAGAGAGGCTGAGTGCAGCAGAGCAGTGTGATATGTGGACATCAGTATGCGGGTTTTACTCTTGTTTAAATAAAACTGACTGAAGTAATATTAATATACTGAGAAACATTTCTTATTAAATTTAAAACAATTTGGTTATTTCTTTATTTTTGGATGTAAATACTGTCAATAAAAGGTTAAAAATTCCAATATATGCCAATGTAAAGAACCACAGCACCCAGCATTTGTAAAATATTAAGCATGGCAGTAAAATTGAATCAGGACTCAAATATTTTGGAGGTATCGTATCATGAGGCCATCAGTGATACCCACAACTTCTATCAGTCTATCTACCTGCCTGTCTGTTAATCTGTCATAAATTTGTCATCCTTATGGTCTACTGTACGTTATTAACCCCTCCAAAACAGGCATCATACAATTTTGAATTTGAGCATTGTTTCTTTAGCACGCTCCTTGGAAAAGATTGGTTTAAGAAAAACACGGACCACAAAATTAGTCAAGTCAGTTTCTTCATGTTTGCTCTTTACCAATGAAGTTCAGCTGCAATGTATATCTTTACAAGCATATGCATGCTATATAGGTACATATGTTTATTAAAATCGATGCATGAAAAAAGACTGTGCTGAAATTCTTCATATTGGAACGTCATGGTAGAAAATGTTTATTATGGCACCCTCTGCTGGAGGAAACATAGAATGTTCAAGCCAAGGAAATCAGCTGAAAAGTATCATGGAGAGGAGTCGGCTGTGTTTTTCATACATATTGTTTGGCTATTTCACCACCTTAGCCCATGCACATTTAGTCTCTGTCTGACTGACTGACTGTTTGCCTGTCAATTATGGTCTGCTGTCTCCATGCCTGTTTTTAAATCTTAATTCAAACACCATAAATAAGTAGGGAACAGATGTGAAGCAGGGAAAACAACATTTTATTCTTTAACAAATGATACTTTCAATGTTTGAAAGTGGACATTGAGAGATGACCAGGTAAACCATGATGAATTTAACCACATTTGTACATTCTGCCAATAGTACAGCCTGTATATGGTATATATAAGGCCAATATGTGCAGTTAAGTTATTGGCTGCCAATATAGCTAATTAGCTTTTTAGGTAAACATCTGCTAATACCAATATTGTTCCAATAACATCATGCATCCCTTATGCCAAGTATTATTTAAGTAACTCTGTGTTGCCTGGCCAATTATTGTTATAAACTGGGGTTCATCTCATGTGTACCCAAACTAAAGTGTGCAGTGTGCCCAAATGTGCAGAGCTGTAAAGTGTGTGCACTATTTATCTGGTCAGCTGCTTCCTAACATGTGAGTACAGTCATCAGGAAGGTTTAGGTGCTAAAAGTGTTAGCATCTTTAGATGGTTTGGTGAATTATACCAAAATGTCATACAAAACATGTTCTGTGATGCAGCCTAAAAATGACCCTTCAGCAGGCTTCTTAAATAATTTAGAGGATATAGGAGCTGCCAAAAACAAACAGTCTCTCTGGCTCTCTTGCCAATGTTTCAGTGTGTGCTAAATATGACAGAGATCCACATTCATCAATCTGTGCTCTGCTCTGAAAGAACACCTGTCACACATTCATCAGCTCACAGAGAAACGGACAGAGTTTCCTCTGTTAATCCGGATCTTTCCTTCCCCATTCTCTCACATTTCTTCTCTTCTCAATCATCCTGTCGTCCTCTGTCAGCATGGGCATCACTCTCTTTTCCTTGTCTACCTCTCGTCTACCTCTCTATGTTCAATGTCTCCTCCATTAGCCCTCCAATGGGATTTCAACTTTAATTTTAGTCAGCGACTTGGGAAGTGAAACGACCAATTGGTGTAACCAAAGCGATACATGTCAGTCTCCATGGTGACAGCCAACATGTTCTGCATGCTGATATCCAATCATGTGCAGTGTAGTGACAGAGCTGTGGCACTGGTCTGCTGAGGTATGGGAGATTTATTCCCCAGGAGTCCTACAGCATTTTCTGAAGCTTAATGTTGCTGCGCAGGTCAGGCCCTTACTCAAAGATTCAACACACTGTCCTCATCATCATGCTTAGATTCAGATTCAGATTCAGACATCTTTTAATCATTCCACCAATTTGGCTGCACACAGACCATACATACATCACTGATGAACGAACAGCTGGAATACACCAGAGGCAATGAAGTTAAGTCAGTCCATTGACAGAGCTACTCACTAGGATGTTGGCACCCTTTTGTGCACCCCTTAGTTAATGAGACACAGATGGACTTGTCACTATGATGAGGTGAGTGAACTGCAAATGTTTCTCTTATCTAAATACCTCATCAGCTTCACTATGTTGGATTGATCAGCTGACGCTTTCATCGATCTTCAGAGAATGAATCTTTGGGGACTCTAAGTGATCCCCTGTGTCTAAATACAGTGATTTCTACTCTGAAAAATGATTGTAGAGGACCTCAGGGAGCCTCAGCTTTAGAAAAGATGACACCAAAAGCTGATCTGTTTAGCTAAACCCTAGTAAGTCCATTTTCTTGGGTTATTAGTATGTGTGCTTGCAAGCTGATGGTGTTTGATTTTTGGGAATAAGTGGCAGACCCAATAAGCACAAGTCCATTTACCATTTAGCAGAAACATCAAGATCAAAGAGTGTTTTGATCATCTTTTGCTCATGAATACAATATAATGAGAAACACATGGGGTGATTTTATTTGACCTTGTGCAAGTATCTTCTTTGAAGAATTAAGTAGTCACAAATCAAAGGTCAAGGTAAATGAGTATCATGATCATCTTTTATCTTTAGCCTCAGACATCAGTATCTTGAGAGTGCTTTAAAGAATTTTACATCAATCTTGCATGATTGACCACTCTTGGCTGAATTGATAAGATTTTAAAAGCAGAAGTACAAATGTTAAGGCCATAGATCCCCATGATCATCTTCTGCTTTTGAAATTATCTGCCTTAATTTCGAGGTCATTGGACAACGTTTAAAATGGAGCCTCATGATCATCCTTTGCTTGTTTATGCAGCCTTGTGAGTGGATAAGGAAAGGGATTTTCTTCTTCTTTATGTGAACATCCACTATGATGCAAGGATGAAGGTCGGAGATTTTGGAAGTGAAAGATCAAGGTCAAGGAGGCTGATGTCTAAACTTTCCTTGTGAATGCTAAATCCCAAGATGGTTTGAAGAAATGTTCTTATCTATAAGATTTCAATGAGTCACACTACCACAGAAGCTACCCTTGCTGTTCTTGACCCACCACTGTCCTTTCACTGTCTGTCAATCCGACCTTGCATAGGCTTTAATGTACCAGGTGGTAGATAGTTTACAATGAATTTTGTATAACAATATGCCCACCAAATAGGTTCTTATAGTTTTACTTATAGCTTTGTCCCCAACATATTTTATGCTTTTCAAGCTGTAAATTGGGATGATAATAGTGCTTGGGCATGGATTGTGAAGATGATCTCTTAAAATATATATGAAAAAACTCTTAAAGCCACAAAAACAAAAAATCCCCATAGAGATTGAAAAAAGGAAAGCAACAGTGGGGGCAGGAATAATGTCAAAGAGTGAATATTTTATTTACAGGCTAGTGCAGAGTTTTAGACCAGAGTGGGAGATTGCTGGGCCTGCCAGATTAAAGGCGCTGCTTGTGGGTTGATCTTAAGCACTTGGGAGAAAAAGTAAGAACAATAAAACACTTCAGAGTCTTTCCTCCAGAACACTAACAATGTGTGAAACTTTTCCGTTGTGCACCCAGAAGGCAAACAGAGCGATCTAGCGGACACTGAAAAGATAAATTGGGGCTAAATACTGTCCAGGCCTGATTGATGAGGGGAGGCACAGGTGTGGAGGAGGATTAACAGCAGCAGGTGACTGTGCCTGGACACACACTCACACACACACACACACACACACCCACACACTCACCCACACGCACACACACCCACACACACACACCTAGAAATGAAAACTGGAGCACAGGACATGGGACTGAAGGAAAAACAGGACAAATACCACCAACACTGACATTGAAATAGTCTATAAATCTGTGCTGTCACTGCCTCTAGTTTAATTTGAAGTGAATATAAACTAATAAGAACTGTCTAATAATCAATTGTATTTTTTTCCAAGTAAACATCAAATTGTAGTTGTTCATAGGTAGGCTTGGGTACTGAGAACTGGTCCACTTTGGAACCACTTCCAAGCTTTCAGAATATGAGGAATAGATAAGCGATGTGCATTTTGGTTCGACTTTTCGGTTTCTAAAAGGTATATAATCTTTTTAATGATTAAACCTCAGTGAGTATACTGTAGTCCATTTAAGTTTTTTTAATCTTGATGGACCTGCGGTGTCACTGTAACATTGAATCAAGTATGACATATTGCACACACTAAGTTTTGAGAGGAAGACCATGGCGGACCGCAGCAGAAAGTTCGACTAAACTCCAGTAAAAAGATAATGACAGCTCCAGCAGTAAAGACATTTGGTTCTTTGACAAACAAGGCATTTAAAATTACTTGAAAAGCATTTCTTCAACACAGTGTGAATGTAAGGAAATGCACCGTGTTTTGCAGAAGATTATTTTTTTTTCGTCATTATTAAATAGTTTGAGGTAATGGTTATTGGTTTCAGTATGTCCTCATAACAGTTACAGTATTTATTGGTATATATAGGGGAATATAAAGCAAGTTTGAAATAAAACTTTTTTTGTTTGAATTCATAAATTTCATGAAAATTTGTTTCTAAATTATTTTCCTATAATTGGGATTCACCAGGGCGTCAAACCTGCTAATTACTCTTTAAGACCACCTTTCTCACAACAACCAAGACGGAGTGCACTCTGACTTTAACAAGACTCTTAAGAATACTGCAACGTTGTTTGGAAAATAGGAAGGTCTAGTGATATTATAATTTAGTGAGCTGTGATATTTTCCTCTACGAACTGTTCTTTGTAAATTGCTTAGGGTGCCCTACTTCATGTTTGAATTAAAGAAAAGTGTTTTTGAATTGAAAATAAGAAACCTGTAGTAGATCAAAAGTATTAACATTTGCTCAACCACAGAAGAAATCATGCTACAGTCAATGGTCAAAATAGCTAAAGAGATATTTGACATCACACTCTGCAGATTATGCTTGACTTGTCCACAGAGCTGTCTGAGTTACTTTTCTCTTAAACATATGTAAATTTGACTGTTTTCCCCCTATATTAACTGATTCTATGTCAAACATTTTTTGTAGAAAGCTTGCATTACCTAAAATATTTCATTAAGTTTTCAAAGACAAAGATACTTTATAGAAAACAGGGGCTGAAAAATAATGACTATTAATGATCGTTGCCATTAGAAAACATGAAAGGCTGCTGGACAAGTGAGCAGGACCAGCTTCAGCTGCATTTTTTCTCTGTATTTCATTCATTTAGTGCTGCTGACCTGTGATGGACCCCCTTTAACACCTTTAACCTCTGCCTGCTGTCTGTTCTGTCACCCAACTGTCCTCCTGTAACTCAATCCCCCCGAACCTCTTTATATACGTCCCCAAGTTGAATGGAGATCCACTCTCTCCTTTGTCCGCCATCATTACTTCTCTTTTAGAATTGAGGACTCTGGTCGACAAAAACATCTCTCCATGAGATGTCTTTTCTACTTAGCAAACCAATGTTTCTGTTTCATGGATAAATTTCACATAGTGAGGGAAAAAATCTCTGAAAGTGACTTTCTTATTCCCGTAATTCACGCTTTGTGAGTTCATATCGTGAACTATAAACGCAAGCCAGGAAGTCCTTTTTTCAAATGTGTTTCTCTCTCCTCATGTGAAGGCGGGTGGAAGTGACTGGTTTATTACGTCTTGACTCATCAGTGGTTGTTTTGCTCATTTGAGAGTCTCATGGTGGCTGAATTTTACATACTGTGCCTTCAATAAAATGACTTGGACTAGCAGCAGTGTTATTCACCATCACTTATCATGTGCTTACAGCAGCAAAATAGCCCATTATTGTAATTCAGAAAACTGAATAGGCTAATATTCGGCCTTAACCACATCACAGTTAATCCTGACAGCCCTGAGAATGATTAAAAAAAGTCAGAAGCTTGTTATGTTAAAGATCTCACTCAGTACACAAGTGGGCAGGGCACAACCCATCATGTTCAAAGGACATCTTCCTCATAAATTATGTCTTTCAAAGAATGTTTTCTGTAAGAGATGACAGGCAGAGACTCAAACGTTATCTGTCCTCCTGCCTCATGGAAAGTGTCTTTGTGTGTGAGAGGGAGAGACCAGTCATCTACTCAGCAGCATTACTAAATCAAAAGAATAGGGCTCCTGGCTCGTGGATGACGGCTGAAGCTGAGCTCCCATCATGGAGTTACAGTAATGAAGCATTTTCAGCGAGGCGGTGGCAGCATCAGGGGGTGGTGGAGCTCCAGGGATCGCATTAAAGACTCTCTGTTCCCTGTCACACTTGGCACCCTGTTTACCAGCCCTGCCGATTGGAGGTGGAAAAGGAAGCTTAATGCCAGGATAGGTTTTGCCTAAATTGTGTGCCTTGAAAGTGAGGGCTTGAGGAAAATCCTTTAAAAACAGCTCTGATTTGGAGGGAAATGAACAAATAAGTCTTGGGCTGGCAAATCACTCAACATTTTCCATATACTGGTATGGTGTCAGAATACAGAGACCAGAAACTGCATGTGGTGAAATGGCATATATGTCCGCTCTATATGGTGTTCTTTGGGTGAAGTCACAGTATGTTAATAAAATGATCAGCAGTGCCATAGGCCATAGTTCCCCTAAGTTAAGTGTGCTACCAATGCCTTATATCTATGTTGGTGAACATTTAGATCCATCTACAGTTAGTCAGGGGGCTGCCCGGGAATGACATACGAAACCAGTGCAATGTTTCTCTCTGCTTTGATATGGAGTTCAATGAACATCCCTAAAATTAGTGATAAATTATTGTTTTTACAGGCAAAGGATGATCATGAGCTGCACAGACCTCGACTTTAAACATATGACCTTTAAAGTAAAATCACATCATTCTAGAGTCAGTGTGGATTTTTTTGCAAAGTTTGAAGGGAATTTCTGAGAGTATTATTGAGATATATCCTTCAGCAAAGGCTGATCATGTCATGATTCTTGTCTCTGACCTCTACTTTACCATCTCAGTACATTTGATGACCTGATCCATGAGTCAGTGTGGACATTTGTGCAAAGTTCAATCAAAATCCCCTGAGTCATCCTGAGATATTGCATTCATTATAAAAGGATGATCATGAGGTTCTGTGGCCTTGACTTCTGTTCTGTGATCTCCAAAATCTGTTCAGTTCATCCTTAGGTCAGTGTGGACATTAGTGACCTGATACACCAGATGGACTGTTTCACATATTCATGGGTAATAGTTCAGGTCCATCCGAGCAACACCCATAGACCAGTGGAGGCAGCTGGTGGCCCAGGGGCCATATGCCCCCATCAAAAGATGTATATGGGTGAAGAAAACATGATAAATTCTCATGAAAAGATGTGAAAATATTCAAAGAGAAAATTTGCTTTAACTGACTGATTGTTTCAATAAACAGAATAAATGTATGTTAGTGATACTTAAATAACCAGGTAATAAGTAAAGGCTTGAATTCTGTGTTTGGTTCATAATAACTAGGTATGACCTCTTGCATTTGAGTTAAAATATATAAAAACTGATAAAAACAAAGCATTTTATGGCTGCAAATAGGTTTAAATTGATGGATTTAAGTAATATTTCCAGTGCAGTTTCCTATTAATTGCAACATTTGAGCAAATGTTATATCTGTCACAATTATAATGAGCTAGTCAGAGTCTTGCAGTCACTTCTTGTCTTCAGAAGAACTAATCTGCATGCATAGCTTCTCACTCTTTGTCCTTATAAGGACCCTGAAAAGCTTTTTCATTTTCTGACTGTGGGACAATCATTTCACTTTGAAACTTTGCATGATAGATCTGCCTGGAGACAGGCATGACATCCAGATGATTCACAAGATCATATCAACAAGCAAAAAATGATCATGAGACCTCAGTACCTTGACCTTTGACATATGTCTTTTGAAGTCTGATCAGTTCATTTGCCACGCATTGGTTAGTGCAAATCTCAAAAGCATTTATGAGATTTTTCATTCATCAAGGATGTTTATGAAGTTCCTTGACTTTTGACCTTCAAAATTTATCATATCACTCTTCAATCTAAGTGGACATTTGGTCGAAGTTTGAAGGAAATTCCTTTAAGGGTTTTAAAGACACAAGAATGCACTTGTACTTAAGTCCAAACATACAGGCGGACAGACCTAGGATGTATGGACAATCTTCAAAAAGGCTTGAAAGTTGGAAGTGCTGTGGAAAATTACATTAAACATGCTTTTTTTTGTTCAAATAAATTTTAGTATTATCATATAAAACATATTTTCCTAACAAAACTGAAGCAATTGAAACTGCCAGCTGACTGATGACTATAAAAAACTATTGGCCACTTAAAGCCCTAATTTAGGCCCATTGAATATGAAATGTAACCTTTGTGAAGGTAAGGGATGGATATAGACCCACAGTCTCTGAAGAAGTGACAGTTTTTCAGGAGCAGCTCTGCATGTATGAGCTTACTTAACACCTCCTCACCCAGCTGTCACTTTCTGCTGGAGCGGCTGGGTCAGCCAGGCTTTGGCTGGAGTGTTACATCCTGTGAGGGATGGGGGCAGCAGAGGAAACATTAGAGCACCTCTTTCTACAACCTCTCCCCACTCCTCTCCCCACTCCTCTTCATGCTTTCAGACAGATTAATCTCATCCTGCTTTGAAATGACTGACATCATCTATTATTCACAGGAAAATCCAGCCCCATCATGCACAGAATTTATAAATGACATCTTAGCCATGGTCGATTTTCTCAAAGCTTCACCTGAAAATCTCACAATTAGCATCAATTAGCATAGATTAGCATAGGCAAGGTCAATGGTTATCTATTTAATCGTCGCTCTCTCTGTGAAAGACTCCTTTGTTGGTGAGATTCAGCTGTCACATGGACACCCAAGGGACTGCTTATTATTATGATAGAGCTGCTTGATCTGACACACAGTGAGGCTGTAACAAGCTGCAGAGACAATGATTATGAAGCCAACTTCACTTCACTTCATCCTCAACTGTGGGTGGATTACAGGCCCATGGTGAGTTAAAGTTCATCCAAAAATGATCAAACCAATATGCCTCTCCAGTTGTGATAGGAATGATTTAGAGTGTAAGGTTGTAGCAAGGTTGAGGAGTGCAGTTTCTTTGACTGCAAGTGAGATGTCTTATTGGTTTTGACATGATTTCATCTCAAGGAAATACAGATTTGCTACCAGAAACTTATGTTGGATATGATGGTTATGAGAGACACAATGTTGAGGATTTGAGTAGAAGAGTTAAATACAGATATAGTAATTGCTGCAGACTAATAAAAAGTTCTTTTAGAATATTCTAGAATTAATGGAAAATCTAGACGTGAAGATCCTCTTTTGGATATGCTGTTAATAAACAATTAATCTCACACTAGCCCATAAAAGATAATTTCATAGTCTGAAATATGCTGAACACAAGAAATCAAGTTCACTTAACTTTTGGATTTAGAGTCAACACTTTGTTTTAGCTCTTATATTACATTATCTGTATTTTGTACAAGCTTATTCAAATATGAGTAATAAGACACAGAAGAACACTGAAATTTCTCAGAGGATTTAGAATGAATCTTAAATCTTTCTCCTGACTCTGACATGGATTCTGTCTCCCTTAAAGTTTTTCAACAGTCTCCAGCTTACATCTTCTTTTAAATCCATATCAAAATATAGAGAAAGGGTTTGAACATGAATGACAGTTTTTAGCTGCATACAGTGCTGCGAGAATGTTTAATGCAGGTGTGAAGAAATGCTGGAAAGTAAGAATCAAACTGTAGTGTTGTTAGTTAAATTAATTAACAGTTCTATCAATAAGCAAATTTAAAGTGAATGACCAACAGAGAAATCAAAATCAATTCTATATTTGCTGACATTTCTTTAAGGAGCTCTGCTGGTATTTTATTTCAAACATCTTGGAGAGCAAACCACAGATCTTGTGTGGATGTGTCTCTTCATGTAATAACAGACATGCTCGCTAATGTTAAAATCAAGGCTTCTTCAGCACTTAAAGGACTCCATGTTCTTCTTTAGAAGGCAGTTCTTAATTAAAGTGGCCACATGTTTTGGGTCGCTGTCCTGCAGAATACATTTGGGCCAATCAGATGCTTGCCTAATGGAACTGCATGATGGGAAAGTTTCTCAGCATTGAAGGTGCAGTGTGTAGATTTTGGCATTTGAGCGACATCTATCGTTCAGATCTAGAATGAGCCCAACTGTAACCAAAACGTCACATCGCTGAGCAACGGAAGCCTGTGAAGACCAAAAGGGATCATGAACATGGCATCATTTACTAAAGTGACAAGGTTTGTAACCATTATTTTTAAGCCCAGAGTAAGCGCAGAGTAACAACTGTCTCTACATCCACCGCCGTCCTCTCTCCTCTTCTTCACCTGCATTCCAGGTAGATTTCAGAACCGGCGGACAGATTGGCATTTCGTTCTTTTTGTCCCTAAAATCCACCCGTAGACCATATGGCGGATCGTTATGTCGGCCTACATGAATGCAGCCTGCAGTAATGTAAATTTTTTAAAGCTTTTTCTAACTAAATAAAAATAAAAAAAAAACGTTTTATGGGGATGATTGTACTCCTATTATGACGGACTTCACATACAAATAGAAACATCATATCCTATATTCACCGTTTCTGTTCAGCGAAATGCTGCCAAATTCTACACACTGCACCTTTAAGGACATCATTAATCCTGACCTAACCACCAACTGCATTAGCAGAAATACAGCCACAAACTTGGAAGGAATCTTCACCATGTTTTATTGTTTTTCTGTTGCATGCAGACACTCATTGTTGTTCTGTTCTCCAGCCCTTCAGCAAACAAACTGCCTTTTGCTACAGCTAAATATTTCATATTTTCAACATCGGTCCAGAGCCCCTGCTGCCATGTTTCTGCCCCTTACTTCCACTGCTTCTGTGCATAGTTGATTTGCTTTGCCTTGTGTCTATGTAGGAGGTGTGTTAACACATCCTAAACCTTTGTTTCTTTTGGCTTATTTCATCCTCTACACTGACAATAAAGAAGTTAAACATCCTCACATCAGTCTCCATCGTGTCAGGAGGCACAATGGAGATTTTTATTTGTCCGCTCCAAGGCTCAAGTTACAGAACTAACGGTAGGGTGACCATACGTCCTCTTTTGCTCGGACATGTCCTCCTTTTTTTGTTGTAAAATTATGTCCAGGGGGATTTTGTAAAATTCCCTAAAATGTCTGGGTTTTGCTCAGCTTGTTCTACAGATGAAGCTGTCACCGGCGACAGAAATAGACATGCATGACTCAAGCTACTGTATGAAAATCCACGCTATCCAAATAATTCCAACGGATTCAGAAAGCTGAGAAGCGGAGCTTTACAGTGATATATGGTACATTACAGTAAAGGCTGGATTGCTGGAGGGGGAGGTATTGGAAGTGAGATGACTGAGCCAGAGAGCAGAGAGAGGATTCAGACACAAACATGTGAGTCATTTATCAGTGGTTTATCTGTATTTTCTGTGTAAATAATGTAAAAATATTGTAAATAATGGCATTAGTATCATTCTGGAGTGTTTTCTTGCCGTAGTTGCCTAGTTCATCTTTTACGTCATGTCTTTTTCATCATAGTTTGTGTTTTATGGAATTCATAAAGAGTTAAATAATATAATAATATTCATCTAATAATAATAATAATAATAATAATAATATAAAATAGGTGGAGTTTGTTTTGTCTTCTCAAAAGTGTTTTACATGCTCATGTAGAATTATTTATAAAGAGGAACCTGTTGAAAATTCAAATCTCTTTTTCCTCTTCTTGTAATTACACACTGTTTTTAAGCATTTACAACCTAATAAAGAGAAATACTTGCTAAAAAGTTTGATTTTTACCTGAAAAAAGGTGCAAAATAATTTACTCAAAGGGCATTTTCTGACACATTTACTGACAAAAAAACGCAAAAAAGACCAGGCGGCCATTTATATTTATAGTAGAAAAAGGATTAATATTTATAGTAAAGGATCACTGGCATTATTCCAATGTACCTACCAGTCAAGATATTGAGCGTACATGCTGCATGCGTCATGACTCAACACATGCTGCTGAGGGTCCTTTTTTTGGGTTTTCAGAGTATGGTCACCTTAGCTCATTGGGCTAAAGCTGTGGCTAATTTAAGAGCTAACCCCACCTCCATCTACAGCTGCCCGAGCAGACGTGAGCGTTTACCTCACTTACAGCAGAGTGGTGACTAGGCAACTTGCTGCTCTCAGATCAAATTGAACATTTTTCTTGCTATTTATTATTGTCAAAGATCACACTTTAGTGCTCCATATGTGACAATGTAACTCAAACTGAGTCTCAGTTATCTCCACTCTGTTCTTACTCAGCTGCAGTTTAACAAGCTTGTGTTAAAGGATCTTTATTATTATTATTATTCATCAGCCTTTTGGTATTAGAGTATGTCAGTACTGTACAAGCATGAAAGGAGAAGAACCTTTGAGAATCACATTCACAAATCATAAACAATGTGTCTTAAAAAGTCAGTTAAAGCCATGCAGTTTTTTTTTCTTTCTCTTACATTGTAGTCACCCTCCACTTTTATTTTTATTGCTCCACTCCTATCACTAAACATTAAAGAAGAGTCTAATCATATTAATATAAAAGCTGTGGTCACCAGGCATCACATTAAAACAAAATCATCCATGTTAACAATTATTATGCCTAGAACATGAGATATATTTGGCGATAGTTAAAATCAAAACTGCACATTTTTAGTTTTAAAGAGCAATGGAATGTCTAATGGAAGAAATCAATAATAATAAAAATAACAATAATAATAATAACAATAAAAATTCTTCTTATTATGTTGCATTGTTATCTGACATTATACAATACTAGCATCATCAAGTAATAATAAGGCCCATTACATAACGGTTAGGCGAAAAAAAGGACATGACTAAATGACTAATATACCCAATCGTGGATAACGAGTTGACTACAGAAATAGACATTCGTTGCATCCCTAGTCTTGATGTGAAACTGCAACAAAAAAAGACTACCATACAGCCTATAAAACCTTCAAAGGGTGAAGAGAATCTGGAGAAATATCTGACTTTAAGTAAGAGGCCAAACAAACCAACACTGAATGTTGGTGACCCTAATTCTCTCTGGCAACATTGCAGTGATAACCTGCGGCGCCAGAAGCACTTCTTTTATGCATAAAGCCAAATTGATAGGGAGTCTAGCCTATATACATGACTGTAAAACTTACCATGTCAGCGCCTTAACAGAAATTGAAAGTTTCGTAAACTTTATTTATAGTCCTCGTTTGGATGAAGGTGTTGAAAATAGAAAGGGAAAGAGAGAGGGAAAGAGAGATGGGGTGGTGGGATCCACAAAGGAGTGAATCCAGATGGTTTTAGAACAACTTTTACCTGTGTCAAAATGACAAATGGCGCTGTTTCAGCTTAGCATCAATCTCACCTCAGTGCTCAGCAGCGCCTGTTGTTGTCTGTCAGTGTGTTGGCTTCACCAGGAGCGACGCCAGGTGACTCAGGCGGAGAGAGAAGATGGAGCTAAAACACATTCTCGCATGACCAAACACTGTGCACAACAGCCAGAAGTTTGATTTAGCCAAGAATGTGAAGTGTGAATCATTCTTTATAAGACCTGCAGGTCCAGACAAGTTTGCAGAGAAACAAAGTGAATTAATACATAAACTTTAATATACATGTACATGTCTTTACAAAAGGAGCATTGTGTGTGTGGATACAACATGTTGACAGTCATTTACAGAAAGAAAACAGACTGGAAAGGTTCATTAAACAGTTTCAAATGATCATAATAAAGATAAATGTCTTCTTACATGGATACAGCAGATAGTGAGCTTTTTTATAACTCACTGTGTTTGAACACTGAATATGTAAAGTGTTTACAGGACAGCTCTATATACTTCATCCTAAAACACACTGATATATCCTCTAAGTCCCATAAGAAACAAAAACACCGGAAATGAAGCTACCCTGTCTATACACCTCCCACATCACTACGAACTCCAGTTCTAAAACATTGGGACATTGTTAAAAATGTCAAATCATTTTCAATTGATATTTAATTGAATACATTGCACGGACAAAATGTTAAATGTCCAATACGATTAGCTTAATTGTTATTATTATTTTTTTTCTCGTAATTCACACAGATTGAATTTGACGCCGCAAAATGTTCCAAAAACAGCTGGGACAAGGGTAAGAAAAGACAAGAAAGTTGTGGAATAACCGAAAAACACCTACAACACTGCACAGTTAAGTAGGTTAGATGTTAAGAGGTGGTGGTATCATAGCGAAGCATTTAAGGGGCACTGCTGAAAGGATACGTTGTTAAATTTTACAGGGGCATGAGGTGCTCCTGAAAGACAATGTTGGCAAATAGCTCACAGTTTCTAAACAATGTGCCTCAATGTGAAAGTGCAAGAAATTTTGAGATTGCTATGAATAGCCTATAATATCTTCAAAAGATTCAGAAAATCTGGGTAAATCTCTGTATGTAAGGGCTGGAGAATGAACCAATATTGAACACCAACGTTGAATGCTCGAGACCGTGACCCTCTTTCTCTCCGGCGACACTGCATTAAAACCGGTATTGTTCTGTGATGAATTCTACAGCATGGGCTAATAATGCTATTATCAATACATCAAGGTCTTCAAATGTAAGATAAGACCCCAACAAGCAAAAATTTAAGTCATATATACCAGTAAAATCCAGACGTGCATTTGTATCTGCTGAGCCTCTAACCCTGCAAAACAGCTGGATTAGCCAAATTTCACATCTGCCATCCGGCAGATCCACCTTGCAACGCTTTAAGATGAAACATTTATGTAATCACCTTTCAGTTTTTCTTGAAAAGTCCTGCCCTTCTCAATCTCATTTTATTGGATGTTTCCCAAATGGATGTGAAATATATCCAATGGAAATGTGAAACAGTCCATCTGGTGTGTCAGGTTGCAGCGCCTCAGCTCATTTAAAATGGACGTCTTCTTCTTACTTTTGCACTTATATTTGGGTAGCTCAAGTATCTACTGACACACAAAATGAGCACTAAGCCAATGCAGTCCTTTGTTTTTGGTCTATGTATGTTTGAAAACATGGTCAGAATCTGGGCTCATTGTGATATCACTGTGGGAGATTAAAATGAACCACTCCTCATCTGGTATCTCCACCCACTGATCTCCACCCACAGCTATGAAAGCACACAGCAAATCATGTTGGCAGGTTGAAAAGGAGCTCATCTGCAATTAAGGGAAACACCAAAACTGAGAGGAGTGTTTGATCCTGGCTGATGTCAGGTCAAAAAGTTCCTGTAGTGATTGATGTGAAATATATTTTGACGTTTTATTTAGACCACAGGGGACTGTATTCAAATGTAGAAAAAAGGATATGTCTGCTTTAAGATGTGCATTAAAAGAAAATGGCAAATAATTCCACTTTAAGCATGCTCATGTCTCAACTGTTTTGGAACAAAAAATAGGAACGTGTCATTAAAAAAAGCCCATCAGTTTGTTAGTTAAATGTCCTGTTTTTGTGTTTGTAAAGATGAACACAGGTTGGAAAGAATAAACATTTTACTGTCTTCTGTTATTAATATTTTCACACAATGTCCCAACTCTTGTGGAATTAGGTTTTGTATACAGCAAAGTCACTTTATCATGTACATAGGGACAAGCAGACAGAAAAAGAAACAGACTCATAATAAATTCATATACATATTGAAAAAGGCATTAAGACGTTATTGATTCCCTCAGTTTGCTGCTTGTATACATGAACAGTGTAAGCAGACCACATTCAGAGGTGACCAGGAGCAGTATCAGAGTAACTGCAGAGTGCTGTTTACTCTGATTCTTCATGTTTAAAATAAAGCGCAGTATGACTGCAGGTTGATGCCTCAGTCTCAGAGTAAAAGTCTTCGCCCCCAATTAGGTGAAGGATTAGTTGCCATGGAGACGGCTGCCTCCAGATTCCAGAGTAAGAGAAAAACTAATTTACCAAACAGAGACAAATGAACGGGGGGAGGAGGGGGGCTGCTTCAAACAAAATTCCATTTAAGAGTAAGGCATCCTTTTCACAGTTAGATTAGTATACACGTATTCTGTGCAGGCATCTACATACACCTATCAGGCATAACATTATGACCACTAGCCGGTGAAGTGCCTAACACTTATTATCTCTCCATCATGATGCGTACTAGTGGGTGGGCTATTTTTGGCAGTAAGTGAACAAAAGCTGATGTGTCAGAAGCTGTAAAAATGGGCAAACATAAGAATTTCAGAGCGTTTGACAATGACCAATGTGTAATGGCCAGACAACTAGGTCAGAGCATCTCCAAAACTGCGGCTCTTGTCCCAATCTGCAGTGATCAGTATCTATGAAAAGTGGTCCAAGGAAGGAGCAGTGGTGAACTAGTGACAGGAACATAGGTGGCCAATGCTCACTGCATGTGGGAGACAAAGGCTGGTCTGTGTTGTCTCATCCGACAGACGTGCTGCTGTTGCTCAGATTGCTGAAGAAGTGAATGCTGGTTCTGACAGAAAGGTGTGAGAATACACAGAGCATAGCTGTTTGTTGCGTATGGGGCTTGAAGCAGCAGAGCAGTCAGGGTGACAGATGGTCATAATGTTATGGCTGATTGGTGCATATGTTCTACTATGGTTAGGGTACATCTTTTCTGACAAGATAAAGGCTGGTTGATACATTTTGAATTCAGAAAAACTGGTGCTGTTAGTTAAGTAGGCAACATTAACTTTAATTAGGATTGTGCTTTAATTGTATGAAGCTAGCTTTTGTAGATGATATTCAAACTTAATACAATGACAGTTAAAGAATTTTCGAAAATGTCCTAATGATGTAAAAGGACAATCCTCTTGGCTGTTGAGACAACAGAGTGTCACATTACGCTCGTTATTACTGCAATCCACAATGCATGATGGGAGATAATGACAGACTTAATTTCTTTTCACAAAGATTTGTGGGACACAATAAGTGCACTACATTGTATTCTCTGAGACTTCGGACATCGCAACAAAATGGCATGTTTAGTACCTAATATGGTGAATAGGAATTGATTTTGGACACAGCCAAGTCTGTAATTTGATTGTAATTTTAGATTTAGTATTTGTCATTAAATGAATTGTCAATTAGATTTAGTCACATTCAAGACAGTTTTGCCCTCTTAAATATCAGCCTGAATTGTGTCTAAAAAAACCACATTAACTGTGAAAAGAATTGGACAAAGCCATGTGACGTCAGACATTTGACAGAAGGGGCTTTGGAAAGTTGTTGAAGATCCTTGGACACCGCAATATATATATATATATATATATATATATATATATATATATATATATGTGTGTGTGTGTGTGTATATATATATATATATATATATATGTGTGTGTGTGTGTGTATGTGTGTGTAATCACCTCCTAAATAGTGAAAGCATTTAGATATATAAAATATTTAGACCAAAGTCACAGACCAGGCGGTAAATCTGTTTTTTTTAGACTGTAAAGACCGTCCACACTCTGCACACAATCATGTCACTCCTGAATTTCCTGCAGCCAGCCTCAAGTGGACACTCAAGGACCTGCAGTTTTTGGCACTTCCACATTGGCTTCATTTTTCAACTTAGTGGTTGCTGCTTGCAAAACAAACCTGAAAATTGTTAGGTCAGTTTTAGTCATTTAAAAATTCCTTTTTATTGAAGTCATTACTTCACTTTTAAACTTTTCCTCTCTTTATACAAACTTAATAAGCCAACATGTAAAAATAAATATATTTTGAATCACTCTTATTAATAACCTTAAATACTTTTCATCATTCAAAAAATGAATTTAAGGACTCAAAGGTAAATTTTAATTGAATTACTGAAGTTTCCTTATTATACTTTACCCTGAATTTTTCCAAATAGCCCCCTAGCATTCATTTCCTTCGCCTTCCCCACCTCTGAGTAACAGCAATCTGCAGGAAAAAATTCTGTTGAGAAGGACACATGTGAACAAGCAGGTCATGAAATATTCAGGTCAAATTACCCTGAAATTTCTAAAAAGCATTTCTATAAATTTTTATAAGTGCATATTTAAAAAGTGGCTTTAAGGAATAATTTAACCCCAATATCACCTTCATGTCTGATAATAATATGTAAATGGCAATTTAGTGACTTTGTTGATCAGATATGGTGTAAATTTTGTCATTACAGGTCAGTGTATTGAAATTATTCTAACTGTGTTGAAATAATGCATATAGGTTTAAAACCACTTCAGCAGATTGATTTTACAACTGGCTGATATCTGGAGGTAGATAACATGTTCTGCCAACCATCATCCC
The DNA here is from genome assembly GCA_037902135.1 of Cetoscarus ocellatus. Lineage (NCBI taxonomy): Eukaryota > Metazoa > Chordata > Actinopteri > Labriformes > Labridae > Cetoscarus > Cetoscarus ocellatus. The sequence continues at coordinate 921,754 of JBAMNC010000815.1, forward strand.
CACAGTGCTCAACAGTGACCACCCACTTTTTTTCACAAGCAATAACTTCAGTTAGTTGCAGCTGGTTGCAGAAATTTGTGGTAATCAGTGTGTTTGACCAATCAGAGACATTGCTGTGACACTCCTTGAAACAATGTTAATAGCAAACTCTGTTGTACTGGTTGGTACATCATTATTTCCTCACTCAAATCCCCTATAGTACGGTAATCTTTAAAGTTAATAGAACCTAAATTTGCTTGAAAAAAGTGGGCCCTAACAATCAGAGATATGGATATGATGCTCTAGAATCATGTGTAATGTTGTTCATTTATCCCAAATTGCAAATAAACAATGCATTTCAACAACAGGGCTAAAAATAAATGTGTTCCTTAAATGACTTTTCATCCAACTGTAAAAGTTTGGTGGCAACTTCAGCCTTCACCAATCAGAAACACTGCTGTGATGCTTTAGGATTGTGGATAGTGTAGTCTGTTTACTAAGATCACAATGAACCATATTTTTCTTGAATCAGGGCTGATAAAGTTTATACTTGTATCTATTACAGAGACAAAGTTGACTCGTTTAACCCAGGTAGCTTATGACAAGTCTATGTTCGATGGTCATGTCAAAAAGGCTTTAAACTCAGTCACGAAGGCAGACCAATGCTGTGACTGATGAAGAGGGCATGAAGAAGTGAGTGCCTGTGCCATATTCCTCTCCCTCACAGCCTTGTTGGTGTCTAGAGGTATTTTTTTGAAATACCTATGTAAATGCAACCCAGCCAAAATTCCAGGGTTTAGTTAATCTTAGCTCTTTATGCTAACCTCTGCTTTATTTTGACATGTTACACACACAAATAGAAATGTCAAGGCTGTCGAATGTCCACCCCTAACATTTTAGTTTTGTCTTGTTTGGTTATTGAATAGTAAACTTACATTTTGACAGATTTCTACTATAAATAGTTATCTTTTCCAGCTATAGTCCCTTTTCTGTCACGGAAAAATAGTAGTTGTGTCATTTTTGTTAATAAAACTAATGCTGCTGGAAATGAGAAGAACACTGATTGTAACTGCTTGACTTAGTTTTTCATTACTTATCTAATAATAGAGTCAGCATCCATTATATATAACCAAGTAAACATCAGAGAAATTGCCTTTAAATTTGTACTCTAAAGAATTAAATGATAGCTTGTGCTTTCCTGTCCTTAAGTGTTAAGAAATCCCATGTTTACCTCAAGGGTCAGCATCCATACTGTGTTTGAATCACAAATTAGTCCTTAAATGAGCTTGAACATGGTGCAGCTCAGGGCTGCCTGGCATGAAAGTAATCCCAGTACTTTCTAAATGTTTTAACATTCACCATCTCTGTTCAGCCGCATAATTAAACAGTTCTGCCCTAAATTGCTTTGAAACTATCTGGTGGAGGTTTTAAAGATGGCCTGGATCAACCCGAATCTAAGCCCCATTTAATCTGTGCTCCCATCTCTTCATTTCAAATGAGGGTGTTGTCAGAGGAGAAACATGGAAACAAACTTAGGAGAAAAAAAAAGAACAAAGTTCATTTATTTCTTGCTTGGGTGCAGGTTTAATGTTTCTTTTTTCTGAAACTAAGAGCTGTTGAACACAAAAGCCTCCTCTCCAGTGCTCTTTTGGAGCATCCAAAAGTGTCGGCTGCCAGTGAAAGCAGCCAAGTCCCAGTCTCTCCCTGTGATAAAGAGGTATAGAAGTCTACTTGTCATTGTCTTGCTCCACTACTTCCACACCCACAGAGATAAAAACTGATCTGAAAGCCAGGTGAGAGAAAAAAGAGAGAGTCATAGAGTCTGTCTACAAAGCCCCACCTAGCTCCAGGGTCCGAAACGTGTAGGTGTCCTTGTTAGCTTCCATACATCAGAAAGTGCAAGCGTAGACGACACCGACCACAACAATGTTTCCAATGGTGGCAATTATGGCGATCCAGAGCCAGATGGCATCACTGGACATGGACTGCGACTCATCTGGCTGTCCGTGTACTGATGCAGCTGAGACAGCAGCGTGGACGCTAGCTGAAGAGTTGAAGAGCGAGTGCTCACCACTGTAGTCGTCATTGGGCGATGAGTCCATGAAGGCTCCTGTCATGACAGGGATCTGAAAGAGAGACGTGAGAAGACAGAAGATCTAGGTTTTACCAATTTCGGAAACATTTCAAATCAGGCGAGTACGTTATTTTGGTGAGAATTCAAAACCTCGATCACCCATGAGCTCATTCAACTCTGCTCTGAAAACAACAAAGGAACTGACAACACCTAAAACACTTAGCCACACACACTGATTTAAGTTGACTAAAAAACTAAAAAACAATATCTCTACAGAGGATCAGATACAGCTCTTTCCCCCTCCCCTTGAAAAACGTATGGATCTGAAGGGACAGGGAGGCTGTGGTAATGAGCTCTGTGTTGATTGGCTGCTAAAATGATGCCTGATGGGAGGGGTGAGGAGGGGTTACAGGTCTTGGAGGGGACTTCAAAATAGCCATTACGTCAGCCTGTCACAAACAGAAAACACACATGAAGGTAGAGGCTGCCTAGCTTTTATAGAATAAACCCCAGGAAGTAAAAAGCAAAGTGTTTTAAGGAGCATTTTCTTTAAAGAGGCACAAAGCATTTCTCTGTGAACTGAGAGATTAGTGAAAGGTGTCATGTTCTCCTGCTTCACAAGCCCCTTCTAACAACATTCAAAGCAAAGAAAATTGATTTTGTTGGAAATGGGACCTTCAAAGACCATCTCTCGCTGGGGTCTTCAATTAAAATTTGTCTTAGTCCAGAAAATGTTCCCAAGCAAAGATCTTGAGTTTCATAATGTCTGACTTATGATATTACTCAGTCAGATTGATGATACTTTATTCCAAAGAAGTGGAAGAAATAAACAGTGTTGCAGGATAAAGACCACATTTTTGTGGTTGTCAGATTGACAACTGTTTCAGGGGGGCTAAGCCCTAATTTGGCCATGCCCCTTCCCTGACAGGTCGCTCCTCTCTTGGCATGTGGCCATGCCCCCTCTATTAGAGAAACACTTCTTTAAGGGTTTTGTATTTAAAGCCTATTTATTTCTTTAAAAGCTGAGGAAAAACTGCCCTTTCACTCTGACCACAGCTTTGAATTCTCTTTCCATTCCCTCAGTTTGAAGAGACCGTTGTTTCTCCGTCTGCTCTCCAAACAAAGTGATAGAATCAGTCAAACAGTGACTCTTTTGAAATACAAATGTATGAGGAGGGGGACTGAATACTAACTTTCACCACTGTGAAAATTAACAACCTGCTCTTTTCAGCTTCAGCTTTACCTCACAGGGCTGCAGGCAGAGTGATAATGCTGACTCTGCATTTTGTAAGTGTTTTCTCCAAAAGGAATAGTCATTTTAGCTCAATAACAACAAACATTTCATTTTATTGTCCTTTAACAGACAAAGCTTCAATACTCTGCCTCTCCTGACAATCACAGCATGCAGGCTTTGTTCCTGTTGGTCATGCATTAGTTAGTCTGACTGCTATATATACATTTATATAAAAGGATATAACATCACGACATCATTAGTGGATGGTTACAAGGTTTCCCACACGGGCATGCCCCATCCCACACACCGCTGTCACACACTGTCTGTCTGTGCGTGCATGTGTGTGTGTGTTTAGGTAGCACTACTTCATTAACATGGAATAAATATTTCAGATGTGGCAAGTGAATATGATTTATTGCGTGGGACAATGAGAGGCCTGTGAAGGTTTACCATCAGAGCAGAGGAAACTCTCATGTGTGTGTGAGAGCATTTAACGTGTGGCTCTGTCATGGAGTATATGATAAGAAAATGCATGAGAATTGAGCCTGGTATGGAAAACACACTGTGCTGAGGATGCTGGAAAAACAATTCTAAAAATACCTCGCAGGGATGTCGAGTGCTCGCATACAATGGAATTCTCTCTCTCATTTGCTCACCTCTCTCTCTCTCTCTTTCATACATACACTGACTTTTGCACAACCACGTTAGCACACATATACACACTCACTTCAGGTCTTCCCTCACACCATCAAAAGGCTGTTTATGGAGCACTGCTCTGCTCTCCGCTCATTGGCCCCTGGTGGTAAATAATGACATGACACATCCTGTGGAGCGCCTGCTGTTCACATGAGCATGATGGAGGCAGACAGGCATGCACAAAGTCCAGGAACCTTGATCTCCCTGCCCCCCACTCAGTCAATGTATGTGCTGAGTGAATGAACTGAATGTACTTCTCTTCCACTTAGACCCTTTTTACCTTAAAAAGGGAAGATTCATATCCAGTGGTGAGCACAACATGAGGGTGAAATTCGAAAAGAAAAAAAGCATCAACAAGAGGCAATGTCATGATAGACAAGAGTATTACACCAACTCTGTTTGGCAAAAGGTCATTTGACTCGAGCTTTCCTGACATGTTCCTAATTGTCTGGCCACAGAAAGAGCTTTTTATATTTTCCAGTCACAACACAGTCAGATATAGATGGATATGGCTTCTATATGTAAAGTGTCCATCACTTTTGATAAACTTATCTAAGAATAATGACACATCAGCTTTTGACAACATGCACTACAACCATTTGTTCTATTGAACTCTCTGTAGAGACACATAAATACGCACTAAAAGTCTGCTATACGAATAACAACTGTGATATTAGCCACCAGACCAAATTTCAATGCTGAGGAAAATCTCAAGGTACACAGAATTGTTCAGCTGACACACCAGATGGACCTTTCAGTATATTCCACCAGTCAATCTGGGAAAGAGCCCTTATAAAGTGTTTGGGAAGGAGCAGAACCGTTCAAAAGTATCCAGCAAGTGACTGGAAATCATTCCATTGATGACATTCATTATGAGCTGAGTGATAATGGGAAATTTGAGTTGTCAAGTGGAAGTGGGATGTAGAAGATTTATGACAAAATAAACTTAAATATAAACTTTAAATGTCTTTTTTGTTTCATAAAAATGTATCTTCATTGGTTATTTTTAGGTCTACCTGGTGCATCAGAGCCTCATTTAACCTTCTATCATGGTCATGCAGATTTCTTTTCGCTCCTTTTTTCAAACCGAACACACTGTGATCTCTAGACACCACACTGTGTAGAACTTTATCCTGCATTCACCCCTGCATCTGGCTAATCTTCGGTTCAGTTGGACGATCACTGAAGCTCTCAAGCCCGTCTGCATTCTTTATATTTATGTTTTATTTATAAGCAACTCATTGTTCACAGGAGTGAGCTGTTTGCATAAATGGGGTAGTGTACCGGATAAAATGAAGGGAATTCAGGGAATGTGTGCAAAAATATTCCACAAGGAAGTCTCTGTCTAAATATTTCATTGCACAGGTTCACTACTTTGGACAGGGATGGTGTGCTTATGTATATACACGTAGATATGAGTTTCAGAAACATGTCAGGAGAATATTGTTACCATTTTCTGGGGGGGTTGCTCCTCTGTCCATTCATCCCAGCCCACATGTCTCATGTGAGTCATGCGGAAACAAACAGCATGTGGTTAAGCTATAATGGATAAAAATGAAATTCAGACCTTAAGAAGGAGAATAAAAATGCATCTGTGCACTTCTGTGGGCAGTGGAGGTCATCTCCCAAGTATTACTGACAGTAAACACATGCTTGCTGACATATGTGGCCTTTAACAGCCTTTTTCTATAATGTAGATACACAATAAACTAAACTTTACCGGAGGAAAACATAACAGCATGAGTACTCCAAAAGCCACACAGAGAGCTTTTATTGTTGATAATGCACATTTGAACTGAAATGAAACTTTTGAAAAGGTTTTGATTCTGGGATGAATGATCTTAGGAAAAATTATATTGCATCAGTTCTTTATCTATATAATGCAATATTTAAAGTGCCCATGAAATGCTGTTTCTGACCATATGCAACAATTGAAATTTGACCTTAACACAAGGAGAGTGCTGGGCATGTATCATTATAGACCTAAAATGAAAAGAAATATCAGCATGCAGTTGCATTACTTGTAGCCTATATTATAAACCTTTTCTGGAAATGTTTAAAGTAAAGTCTGTCCTAGCAAATTGCTCTTTGTTTTAGAGGTTTATTAGACATTAGACACAGATTAGGCATAATGTTATATACAGCCCCATATGCAATAAACTGCAATGCTCTGTGTATTCTGACACCTCTTTATCAGAATCACCATTAACCACCATCACCGTTTCTTCCTTGGACCACTTTCGATAGATGCTGACACTCAGACCAGGAATACCCCAAAAGAGCTGTACTCTTAGAGATGCTCTGACCCAGTCGTCTAACATCACAGTTTGGCCCTTGTCAGCTTTCTCAAATCCTCATGCTTGTCCATATTTCGTGCTTCTAACATGTCAACTCTGAGGACAAAATGGTTACTTACTGCTTAATATATCCCACCCGTTAAAAGGCGCCATGATAAAGAGATGATCAGCGCTATTCGCTTCACCAGTCAGTGGTCATAATGTTATGCCTGATCAGTGTATTTACTGCTGTTATTAAAATTTGTTATTGTTGATTAGAACACTAACTTCTCAAAGCGTCTTTTTGTTGTCTTTATTTGTGCAGTCCCTTATGAGTCTGTCTATTGGATATATTCTGCATTGATAATTAAACTTGATAATGAACATCCCACGAGAGCTGCAGTTTTGGAGATTCTCTGACCCAGTAGTCTAGCATCACACTTTGGCCCTTGTCAAACTCATTAAAATCCTCAGGCTTGCCCATTTTTCCTGCTTATAACATCAGCTTTGAAGACAAAATGTTCACTTGCTGCCTAAAATCCCTAACCCACTAACAGGTGCAGTGATGAAGAGATAATCAGTTATTCACTTAACCTGTCATCATAATTTTACGCTTAATCAGTGTTTATCATGAGCATTTTTGTAAGTCATGGTTTAAAAGGCAAAAGAAAAAATCAGCTGAAGTCTCCACTTACAATGGTTTCTGTTTGAACTGTAACACCACTGTCCCTGCATACACAGTGGCCTGCTGATGATAACACCTGACAGACTTTTACTGTAGATGGTTTTAAAGACATACGAAAAGTGTCTGATTTGGTTTCCATCGAACAACACACAAATGGCATCACAATGTGCTATTAGTAAGTGAAGACATATTTTTGAGAATTAAAAGGTAATGTGTCTTCTAAAAGTGCCCCATGCAGCAGTTTGGGGTGTGTTGGTTCACACTCCTCTATCTAAAGAAATCCTAGTGCAAAGCCAAGCACAAAGCATATGACTGATTAGGTGCCTTGGTTATACATAGTTTTGTTTTGGCTGCAGTGAGAATCAAACAAGTCAGAGTGTCAGCTCTCATTCCATTCAAATGCAGCATGTGCCTGCAAACTAGTGCTTTGTGATTTACACAGCACATTTACACATTTTTAACCTGATCTATGCTGCTGGATTCCTTGATCAAATCCAACAGTCTTTTGCATGAGGGCATTTGAAAGTGTGTGCTTCTGAATATTTCTAGGTATAGTTGCAGGCTGGTTGTGCATGCATCGGAAATAGTACATGCTGGAGAGCTTGAAAAAATAAACACCCTCTCAACTCTCTGCCTGGTTTAAAAGAAAAACAAACAAAAAAACATATCTCTGTCTTTATCTATGTATCTATCTATCTATCTATCTATCTATCTATTTATAAATAAATATATATATATATGTATATATATATATATATATATATATATATATATATATATATATGTATATATATATATATATATATATATATATATATATATATATATATATATATATATATATATATATATATATATAGATATATAGATATATATATATATATATAGATATAGATATAGATATAGATATATATACTTTTTTTTTTCCCCCAAAATACTTGGAGATGCTCAACCACAGACTTGACACTTCTGTCCAGGTTTCAAATAGGAATGGCTGGTTTTGTTTCTGACCAGGCCTCATTTATAGAAAAAAAAAAAAATTGTCAGTACACACCAGGCTTACATTAGGACACGTGGTCTTTTCGATGCCTAATCCTATCTCCCCCCCTAAAGCTTAGCACTGAGCTCTCCTGGCCTTTAATGGCGTTGGGTGTGAGTATGTGAGTGTGAGAGTCCATGAGTGCTTGAGAATGTGAAAAAAAAAAGAGTAAGTGAACTCACTTTGTGAAATCACATCTCCCCTGGAAAAAGATTAAATAATGAGGAAAATGCTGAGTGTTTATTTGTTTCTTTCATTAGGTATTTCCTTTAATGGTTCCCATCGCAATCATGTTTGTGTTGATTATGAACAAGTGTACTGCCCTAACAGATGATTGTTTCTGTATATTAAACAAGAAGATGGACAATCACAGCCTTCAGGTTCATCAGACTTTGCAATGAACTCTGGGTAAATCTGTGGGAAAGTCGGCAGATACACTATGTGGAATAACAAAAGGTGCATGATTTCCCCATGGAACACCACTGTGACCTCACACACTTAACATGAATGTGCCTTAAGTCTGTGAGAAACTGCGCTTTCGCAATATTAATAAATCCTTCAAAAAATCCTGGATCCATGTCCAGGTTGCTTGACCATCTTTGCCAGAAATTTTCATCAAAACTAGTTAACAACTTTTTGGGCTCTAATTTCGTAGACCAAGCGCAGGCGGGGCGCACCTGCCCTGCGCTGTGCCTGCGCCGCGCCAACGGGGTGTGTTCAGGGCATTTTGTAAGTTTCGTGCACGGCACAGGGAGGCGCACCTACGCCTCCGTCTCTCCCAGCGGCGCAAGTAGCAGAGAGGGAGGAGAGAAGGCGTGAGTGGGTTTAACACAGCCGAGTGCAATCTTCACCAATCAAATGAACGCCTCTGCTCACCTTTAAATGTGCCGCGGGCGAGGCGCAGAGACAATTTCACCTCTTTTTTGTTTTTTTTGTCCACACCAGAAGTACTTAAGGTTTTCAGTTGAGTAAAATTTTCTTGTTTTATTCTTAGTAAACATGACGCACTGCTTTCTGTACCTGGCAGGCTATCATACCTTTTTATGTGTATAGTATAAAGTGGCCAAGATTATTATTATTTTTTATTCACACTATAGTGAGAGTCTATCTAATCATCCCTTTACGTCAACTCATATGGCCAAATCAAGCACGGTGACCCATTTGACACAGATGTCCATCTCCAAATCAAACTTTCTGAGCTCCTCCAGGTGTCCAGAGGTCAGAGGGGACATTACTCTGCATCAATGAAGAATATAAATAGAAAGTAAAACTACAGTTTCTTTTAATCACGTTATATCATCTTGAAATTAACTTCCTTCTAGTAACCAGACTGTGATAAATCTCCAGACTTCTGCATTTCACACCTCCTTGGTTTTGAGTGATGGCTGCACCTGTTCGATACTCCTCACAGTAAAACCTGATCTATAGCAGACGATACAGTGAAGTTTCCTTTCACTGTACTCCACCTGCTCTGCTCTCACAGCTTTGATTTATTCGCCCCAGCTGTTCCAAGAGCTGTGCCATCTACACGGATGATCACAGTAATTGTGAAAGAGAATGGGCTGTAATTGCCTCCTGTGGGATGTCTCCACCAGTAAGTGCTTTGTGAAACGGCTTTGGAACAAACAAGAAAAACCCAAATCGATGTCTTCAGATAACTGGAGCACCAAACTATAAACCTGACTGCAGAGCACTCAAGCAAGGCTGGTGAGACAAAACAAGCTGATTTGCTGCACTTAGGAACAAAAATTAAAAAGGGACGGCTGGTTAAAAATCTGTGCCGATATTTGTGCCCTTGTGACTAAAAAGTTCAAGATGTACTTGAACCAACTGCATCGGAGAAAACAGGTGGACTCCTGCTGGGTAAAGAATGGACTTTGTGTTAGACATTGCACGTACAATCCATGAAAACTTGAGCTTGTTGATTTTTCAAACTGTCACTATTATCTCTGAAACATCCACCTCAGCACTGCTTGGATGGATGTCACTGTGGAATTTGCTCTTATTGTCCAAAGAGGCCCTTTCCCTTGAATTTCACCCTCAGAGCGGCAACATTAAAATATTTTCCAATGCTCTACTGCTTTATGCTTATGCTTATGCTTATGCTTAAAAAAAAAGAAAAAAAAGTCACAGTTCCCAGAGTGTCCTCTTGAGGTTTGCTGCAGAAAGTCTCATACACAGCCCATGATAAAATGAACGTTTTTACAGCAGAAATAGACATGTTTACAGCCTGGTTCAAAAGTGTTGTTTTGGATGGTTCATGCCTTTATGGGCGCAGAACTTGTGTATTATGATTTTAAGAGGTTTAAGACCCACTTCAGCTGTTACTGACAGTTTGAGACAGAAGCTGCAAGGGACTGGTTTCACATTACAGCCTCAGTAAATGGATAGCATCATGCTTATCACTCTGAAACTTTGCAGAGTGGATTGGAACTGACTAGTATATCACTTTTACATCACAGTTATGACGTGCATATGCACAATAGTCACATTGTAGAATGTACAATGTCAGTCACATGACTATCAGCATGCTGCCATTTGTGCGTTTGATAGGAACAGAAGTTGCCATTTTTTCTTGTTTCCTTTGCTATCTACAATAAAAGTGTCTGATTTAGTGGGCATACTCAGAGTAGACCACAGTGCATGCAGAGTTTGTGTGTGTGTGTAAAATGTTCTAGTTATAGATGAATCTGGATAGATGCAGGTGTGCAGGTATGTGCAGGTACAGTGGTTTTACAGTTCAAAGACTGATCCTGGTTAATGAAAACTTCTAGCAGTTTGTCTTTCTTTACGGGGTATCTTATGGGAGGGATGCATGATATTATTGCTATGATATTGGTATCTGCTGATAACTGCTTCAAAAGTGAAATATTGGTATTGGAAGCTATAAACATGCCGATATTTTAGCCTTATATGTTTGCATCAAGATTGTGGTGTTTTTGAGGAGTATGAGCTCCCAAAATAGGGTGGGTTTCCTGTCAGCAGGTAAGTAAATGAGTGTTAGCTTTAAAAAGGGCATATGAAACTTGATTTAATTGTTACTTTCAAAAACACATTTAACATATGATGTGGATGTGATCTAAAAAGAACTGATTTCAGTTATTTCCATATATCAGTATTGATATTGGTTTTGGCCAAGATAATTTATAAAATATTGGTATATCGGATATCAGCAAAAATCCAATAACGTGCATCCCGACTTATCACCTCAAGACCCTGGAATTAACAGAGAAGAGGTTGGGGACCTCCACTTTCACTGAAAGAGGAAACATTGAAATAGACTCCCATTTATTGCTGTTTTCATGTTTCACTTTAACACTTTGTCCTCAAAAATTGTCTTTGTGACAACCTAAAACACTCAGAGCAAAACAGTGACCTTAAAAGGGGCTGCAGACAAATAATTTCCTTAAAACAAAGGCAGAATTGCAGATAAAAAGGTGTTTGTAAAGACTTTTGGGAAATTAACTGCATATGAGATTATATGAGATTATTTTTTTTAAGTTTCCTGCAGTATTTTAAAAAAAATCTATATCTCTTTATATTTTTTTCTCACAAACTGGACCCTAACATTTTTTTCAAGAGTTTTGAAATGTTTTAAATTATTCAGCGAATTTATTTTCAGTGCACTCACATTTATTGCATGAACAACTTTTCTCCAACAAATTTGCCTCCTGTGGCTGACAGAGTTGAGGCAAGGCTGTTCTTTTGTTACACATCAAACATTTTTAATGCCAAATCAGTTCAGTTTGATTTATTTCATTGAATCAAGCTTGTTCACTTTTAGAAATACTTTTATAAAGTAAAAGGTAATTGAAACAACAAAAGTATCTTGTCGTACACATCATATTAAAAAATTAATGGGTCTGATTCAAAGCAGACGCTCTGACTTTCATGAGAACACTCACCAGTTGCCGAGGTCCATTCAAATGCACCAGTGAGCATTAAAAGTGAAAGTAAGACAAAATGCACAACCTGAGACTGAGGCAGCATTCAGCCATTATAATTTAATCTTTCACACCTGTGCCTTTCAAACTTACATGTCAAAATGTCCTGAGTAAAAGTGGCAGATGATATAAGTCTTTCAGAGTGTCTTAAGTCTGTTAAATGAGGTGTTCTTGGTCTCAGTCCATTGAGCCTTAGGTAGTCCCTTATACATCATGTCAAGGATCTTACAGAAGCTCTAAGTACTAAATAAAGGACATGAGGATCAAGGAGAAAGAACACAGGCCTGGAACATGGCTCTTGGCTGACACCAGTAGAAGTCACAACATACTGAAAGCTTTATAGTGAGTATTTTGTAAAAAACATCTTTTTTGGGTCTCATGAGCACACAAGTGAAATATTACATCACAGGCTTGTCTGAGCAGTAAAATCAGTGTACTGACACCACACACCTAATTTGATGTATGGTTGGTTGGAACAAGCTATAAATTGAGTTGTGTTTGTAGGCAACTTTTAGAGACTTGTTATGTCTTCTGTAAGCAGCAGAGAGGACAGAACCAGACAGGTCCTTTTGAAAACTGTTTTCCTCTCTTTCAAAAATGATCATCCCACACCATGAAGTTTTCAAGGATTATTTGTCCACATGAAACACATAAATGCATGGTTAAATGCTTTTTATAAGCATGTAACAATATATGTTACATGTAACAAATTATGCACAATATATGCAAGGCTGTTTCTTTTTTTTTTTTTAAGTTTATTTAATCTACAGGTCAGACCATTATTACAGTTTACCTTGTAACCATGTTAATTAGTGTGAGCAGGAATTTTCTTCAAATATTTCTAGTGTAAATTTAAATCCAGAACATATCTAATGAGCTTGATTAGATCTTGTAATTACAAAGCATTCATGAGTACTCTAGCTGGTTTCTACATCTTTTGCAACAATGACGAGCACAGACACAGGCATCCATGGGCTGCAAGTTATCAAGATCGCTAAAGAAACAACAACAGCTAATCTTGTCCAGAATGTTGGCGGCTTTTGTATCATCAATGTTGTATGAAGCAGCAACTGAAAGTATACTCCTCAAAAAAAGTCTTGAAACTTTATTTCAGTCAATTATTTCTACCCCTTTTAATAATACCAACTAGTATTGTATTTTATATTGTTGGAAATCTTAATTAGTCACCTTTAAAACAAGGCACAACTTGTAAGGCTCGTGCATTTGTAGAATGAGCGACACAGCTTAACATGTGGGTAGTACCCAAATGAAATATGCTACAATCCTCTGCAACTGGAAGTTTTGAATCAGTACCAGGGCTGACATCAAAAAAGGTGCCACTCTGGGCACTGGAACACCAGCTTCCAGTGGCAGGGGATCTTGGCACATTTATTTTGGGTGCTACTCTTACGTTGAGCTGTGTTGCTCATTCCACAAATGCACAGTCCTTCCAACTTGTACCTTGTTGTAATTAATCAGGCTTTCCAATGATATATAACAAAATATCAATTAAGATTATTAAATTTGAATGACAAACTGAATTAACATTTTCAAACTTCTTTTGAGGAGCATATAAGCATGTGAATATGGCAGATGGTGACACTTAGCAACAAGTGCTGCAGCACAACTCATATAGACAAAAGTGATGCTGTTACACAGTGTGACATCATGCAGAGCTGAGGAGAAATCAGGACATGTGTGACATTTTAGCCTCAAAACAGTTTTCCCTGTCTACACGAGGACACCCTAAACCGAGCTTGTGAAAACCACCACTCTGATAGACGTTTTACAAATGGTGCATTTTCAGTGACTTGAAACATGTTGTGAGGACAGAAGGTCAAAACACACATGTAAATCTACATTTCAAAGCTGACTTTATGTGGACTCGGCTTGATTCGGCACCAGCAGACAGTGAAACACATACAGATGTAATCACACACAGATGTCTCTCGTCCCTCTAACGAGCTCACTGCCTCACACTCAACCAGCACCCAGCTGCTACAGGTGTGCTGCACCATGTGGATTCAGCAGCTCTAATCAAAAGTGTAGCATGAGGCTTTCAAAATGGCTTCCTGCATGGCAGCACAGCAGGTCAAAAGTCTGTCTAATCATGTAATTATCTGTATATACAACTTAGACATTTTTTAAATGAGAAATTGAGGTGTCAGTGACAGCTGAGCGCAGAAGAGGTGCTGTTACACTATCATTGGGTGAAAGTTATGTTCATCTTTAATCTTCTCCTTTTTGTCATCGCAGTGCTACTGTAACAGAGACACAGACCAAACTTTGTCATGTTTAATTCATAAGTGGACTTGTGAGTGGATGCATGCACCACATGGTGTATTGATGTAACTGTCTGGTTGGAGATGATACATTTTTACATTAGAGATTTAGTATCAATAAGTTTCAGCATTTATGATTCTTTATTTTTGCACCATCACTGACAGCTTTGACACTACTATTCATGCTGAGACACATTATTCAAACCTTTGAGACACTGTAAGCAGGCGGAGGTGCGTAAATCTTTAAACATTTGCATTTAAGATGCCACATTTTGGCTCACATCTCAATTGACCCTAAAGTCAGAACACCCACATGTATTAGAGGACATAAAATGTGAGGCTCTGCATTTAAGTGAAAGTAATTTTAGACAGCCATACATATGCAATGTATAGCAATTCTTTTCTGAGCTCTCATTTCAACATTCAGAAAGTTGAATGGCACCCAGAAAAAAAAACAGAATATTGTGTTAGTCTAATAAGTTAACTGTTGAAATGTGTGCTAAAATATTAGTCAGACTGAAGTGCCAACATTCAGGCCATATTGTCTAACTCAGAATGTCACCATAGACTGGAGAGGTAGTGGCCATTTCATTTGTGTGTAATACTATAAAACTTACTACAATGTTCAATTATTTATATTTACACAAGTACGAAAACAACAGGTTAGCTGCATGCCTGCTTTTGTCAGCAAAAAAAGTCCAATGGCTTACAGCAAGCAGAGACAGACATGAGGCTTGACAAAATTAATTCCTCCTCAGGGCGTAAACAGGGTCAAGAACCGAGGTTTATGAAAATGTCCTTATTGAGCTTTACCTGTGGCTTGACTTAACTGCAAGTTTAAGTACTGATAAAACCAAAGAACAGCCTTCAGACATGATCCCGAAGAAATGGTCATAAAATATTTTAAAAACAGACACCTCATATCTGCTTCAATGTTGTTTTTGCTCATTTGTGTTTCAGGTTACTTTGCCATTTTTGTAGCAAAAAGATTAAGGCAGGCTTTGAGACATTGTTAGCAGAAGTTTGGCTAGCACAAACAGTGACAGTGAATCTTAAAGGTCCCAGTCCTGGTCTGTTTGACTGTTTACATCATGTCTGTGATGTTTATTAATAGAAGCAAGGATTTGATTTAAGTTAAAAAAAAAAAAAACCAGATAAAGTTATTTTTCCCTCCCCTGTGGAAATGCTCGGATCTGAGGGATGAGGAGGCTAAGATAATGAACTCTGTGCTGATTGGCTGCCTGAACAATGACTGATGGGAAGGGAAATTTGGTTACAGGCTGCGGAGTGAACTGAGAGTTTAGTAAAAACAGATAAACCCACATTACTCCCAACACTAAAAGAGGTGAATGTGTTTTAGTTTGATTAATTAATGGACTCTTTACACAACCTTCACAACTACTGTGAATGTGATATGACTGGGTGTGAATGGGTATTCAAGTCTATTTCCATGGCCTTGAACAAATCAAGTCAGTTAGCGTGGGGGCATCACTTATGACAAGCTGCTGGCTCATGTTTAGACCCCACAGTTCAAACAAAAGGGGATTGTAGTGTCATGGATTAGCTCCTTTCATGTATGGGCTTTGTCTGCAGAATAGGAATAGCCAGTCTTTCAACAAAATAGCCGGCACTTAGGGAAGAACAATAGATTTGGTCTGGACCGTGCCTTACTGTAGCATATTGACCTTGTCTCGCCATTAATCTTCAGTGAGATTTCCAGAGGTTTTAAGGAGGCTTGTTCACCCACAAAGAGGCGGTAACACCTCTCGTTTCAGGCCTGGTTCCTGCCGGTCAGATTTACAGCCGTGCTTTCATTGATTTTCCCCCTGCCTCGGGAGCCCGGCAGCATTTTTTAATAAATCTCAGATCCCAGCAGAACAAGTGAAGCGAAAGTGATCCTTGCTTGACACCCTGGTCGGTCAGTCAGCATGGTGGAAATCGTGCAGAACAGAAGGGAGCTCCTTCTTTTTTAACATCATGAATGATAAATGTCTCAGTACTTTCTTCAATAACATGCATGTACTTGGTGTTATATTTCTTTTTCCATATTATCTGCACACACAGCAGAGCTTGTAACATGACAACTGCAGGGAGAGAAACATGTTCTGATCTGAGGTTGTTTCTGCTCATTAGCAGCTGCATGATGGCTTAAAATTCAAGATGAGAGTAAACTCGGCAGCGATGGAACATTAAAATCCACAAACAAAGAGGGATCACATGTTCCTGCCAAACAAGAACTGATGATCACACAGACAGGACATTTTAGTAATGAGTAATAAAAAATAGAAGAAAGCGAAGCCAAATTTGAGAGTACTTGTGAGTCTTCATGAAAGAAAAACATGGAAAAAAATCAGAGGAATACAAGTGTCAGCACATTTTAAATGAAGACATAGAGACATCAAAGACAACGGAGGAGGAGGAGAAGAAAGATTATATGGAGCAAGAAGGTTATAAGATTAAAGATTTCATCTTTAATCTTTCAGATGATGCATTGACTGCAAAGCATTTTCTCCCCTTGGAAGGATAGCAGAAAGCACAGATCTATTTAATTTTTGGATGATAATTGGGATGTACAACCCCCAGGGCTTTAAGATTATACGTTAGAAATTCTGTTTATACTTGATTTATCTTTGGCACTGCAAAAGTCTGACCTTAAAGATTAATAGTTTAAATCTCTCAGTTCAAGTTCTTTCATTTGTTACTTCAAGTTTGTGCTTCGTTGTAATTATGTTGGAAATATATGTGCAATAAAAAAGCGTGATTTTTTTTCAACTGAAATGCAGATGAATTAAGTGTTTTTTTATGTACAGTTAAAACTTCGATCAAAAGACTACACTTTGGTTATTTGAGACTTAAAGGGATAGTTTGGGATTTTTTAAAGTGGTGTTGAATGAGGTGCATGTCAGCAGTTCCCATTGCAGTTTCCTCCTTTTTTCATTCAGACCTGTTGACTCGCCATCAACAGAAGTATTTCCTGTGTGTACTCCAGGACATACAAGTACTCAGAAGTATATGGCTGACATATCTGCTGCAAAAATCACCCATTTATCCAGCTTGGTAGCGATTGTTTCCAAGAAGAATATGTTGGCTGTGCTGTGTACCGAAGTAGTGCCCAAACAAAGCAGCTTGTGAGTGGAAAAGCTAGTCCTTGTAATTGCTCTGAATATAGTGTGTAATCAACCTACACTGTTTTTGTGGCCTACTTGCACCCTTTTTCCACCCTTTCAGCCACCTCACTGACTGTTGTCAAGTTCCTGATACAACCCAACTCCCAAAATACTGAAAAATCCCTTTAAGAGTGAGAAAATAGGCTTATGTTGTACACTGAAACTGCTAAAAGCTCCCTCCACCCAGAGGACCGTTAAGGTTCAATGTGACACCAACACTCAAAGTTGACACAGCAGCCTTATTTTACTTAATAAAAGTTTTTTTGGATGAAATCTCACCAAACTGATGCTCAGGGGAAAAGTTATTTCCACCTTTAAGCAGATAAAAAAGTAAATTTGAGTTCTGTGGGTGAAAATTAAGGACAGTGACTTTACTTTGAAGCACTTATTCAGATTGCTCGTAGGGAACAATCATTTTGGCACTGAACAGAGGGCTTCTAAGAAAATATACATAAATTACAAGAGTGTCAGATTAATATTGAGGAGAAATTGCAGAGTATAACTCAGCATCTGATTAAAAACACTTCTTTTGGCATGCCAATTTTTAAACTTTGGTACATTTTATTTACTCATATTTGAACATGATTAATGGAAATCTCACCCTTCATTCTGGGAACAGCCCTGACTGACTAGTTCTGCCTATTATTCCCGCATGCAGCCATTTTAAATATGCATTAACTGGATTGTGTGCAGCATGTGTTTTCATGATGCAGTTTACACCAAAAGACACGTCATGCTATGGCATCGGAGGTTTCCTGCTGCCTGTGCCATGTCACACACACCACTCCAGAATCCCCAAACACAGAGCCTGCTCATGTATTTTACATTGTGAGCAATGTCACATCTAACACACCCTGCAGAGCCACATGTTAGCGCCTTCATGTTAAACAACTGTGGCAGCTGCTAGCTATGACGGGCCCCGGTGGAAGGTTGTGTAGTGGACTCTCACTTGTGCTGAGACAAACAGAGTCATGAAATCAGACAATATGATGCTGTATCACGAAACAGCCACAGTTTTAAGGAGATTTAACAGTTGCAGGTCTGATTCTACATTCATTCATACATCAGCCTTAATGGTTGTGCTGGTCATACCTGATTTAGAGGCATATCTTACTTTGCTTGTTACAAAGGTTTTACTTTACATGTTTGATTTTACTCCTATTTAATGTTATGTTTTAGCCAGTGCATTGGTTACTTTACAACACTAACATGATTTACTCCTTGACAAAAACATCTTATGAAAGGATAGAGCTTCGATGAATATGTTTGAATATGTCTGTTTCTCAAAAATCTTGCCTCGTCTGTCTCTACTGAGCACCCTTTTTATTACATGGCTTCAGACTACAAACTCACTGGCCACTGTATTAGGTACACTTTTCTTGTATTGATTTGGACCCCCTCTACATTCATCCCTGCCAAAATTCTACGTGGCATAGTTTCAACAAGATGCTGAAAACATTCCTCAGATATTTTGGTCCATATCGACATGACAGCAACTTATATTTGATGCAGATTTGTCAGCTGCACATCCAGGATGTGAAGCTCCCCTGCTCTGTTTGTCTGAGATCTGGTGACTGAGAAGGCCACTGCAGTACAGTGAAGCCATGTGATGTTCAAGAAACCAGTTTAGAGAGCTGAGCTTTGTGAAAGAGCACGTTATCCTGCTTAAAGTTGCAATCAGAAGATGGAGACACTGTGGTCTTAAAGGGATGGACTTGGTCAGAGACAATACTCAGGTAGGCTGTGATGTTATAACAGGGATGCTGCCAGAAATGTTGGGCCCCATGAAAAGATATCAGATTGGGTCCTATCCCAAACCAGCTCTGCACGGTTGCTCAAACCAAGCATCTATTAAACAAATTGATAAATACATTTTTGATTAACTAACTTGTATTTATTGCAGCTAAGTTATTCTGTTTTAAGGCATAAATTAGCTTCAAATATTAGAGGAACACGGTTCAGCTCGAAATTATACGGTACATGGGCAAGAAATTATTTGCTTTACAGCTTTAACTATTTTTCTTTATCATTTAAGCAGCCTTTGTGAATCTTTTAACCCTGTAAAAGAATTGAGACTTCTGCAGATTATACATGTGTCTTGGTCAACAGCTTGTTTTTTCTTAAGACACGAATATTTTATCATGCTATATGTACAACAACAAATGCATAAACAAAACTAATAATCCTTTAATAAATGTTCTGGAAGGGCCCTTTTTTAATATAAATTTCATTTTATGGGAGTTAATTGTTGTGAAAGATGCCTAAATATTACTTCTTTTTTATTTATATACAAGAAAACATTTGTATATTTTGTATGTGAAGACAAACATGATCTTTAAACAACTATAGTAAAAAGTAAATACATGAACATCTAACAATAAAAGAAAAATACTGATGCTTAAATACATTTTTAGGGGCCTCAGTCAGTCGTGGAATCTTCCTGACTTTTCCCCTCTTTAAAGACCTCCTGCCTGGCAGCAACAACCACGCCACAGTCAAAGTCACATACAATCATCTTTCTTTCCCATGAGCTGCTTTCACCTGATTGGCTGATTAGTTATTTGTAATGTGTAGTTGTATCTAATGAAGTGTTCAGTGAGTGTAAGTCCTCACAGCAGTGCCAGGGCTTCTGAAGTCTGTTTTTAATGGTTTCCTTTATAAATTAAGTACAACTTTAGTCAGCAAAGCAAGCAGATGATTAGTTTAGTTTAGTTCTGACATTTTGTGGAGCACCGTTTACTTCGACTGTGCAGAGGAGAGAGTGGGTGCCAGTCAGAGCGAGGACTGAATGAAATGTGATGTGAATTTCATCCCAAATTTTGGGGTTTTGAAGGGCATCTTTAGACTAGACCTGTGAATGTCTCTCCAGTGGACCATTTTTGAAAGACAGTCAGGAGTGAGTGATGTAAAATGTGGATTAAATCTGATGTGTTCATTCAGGCTGAAATTGCATTGCCAAAAATCCTATCTGTGTCTGATTTATGACCTCTTTGAAAGTGGTAATAACCCCCATTTAAAGACATTAGTCCGTATGATTTATACTGTTTATTATTATGCTGAAAATGAAATTTCAGCTCAGAGAATAAGCAAAGAGAGGAAAATAGTTTGTATGCTCAAACAAACTATACAAAGAGAGGGTGTGGAGGACAGAGCCAGTGTTTATCAGGACTGTGGGACTTCCTTTAAATTGCATTTCTTCTGGCTGTAAAGCTTTTCTGGGATCATTCAGTTTGGACTGATGATCTTCAAATGCAGTTTATTATGTTTTTGTCTAATTGAGTTGAATTTTGAAAAACTTCATGCACCAACAAGGTGACACTTGTGTTGCAAGTGTCGGAAGTATACTTGTATTTTGTCATGTCAAAGCAACAATAATCAAGTTTTCCAGATTTGAATAGTTATTACATTAACCTAACATTACAAATCGAGAGAACAGTATCCACCACTTTACTACAACTTCCAGCTTTTCAGCTTGGGATGCTC
Organism: Cetoscarus ocellatus; assembly: GCA_037902135.1. Taxonomy (NCBI): domain Eukaryota; kingdom Metazoa; phylum Chordata; class Actinopteri; order Labriformes; family Labridae; genus Cetoscarus; species Cetoscarus ocellatus. The sequence continues at coordinate 942,613 of JBAMNC010000815.1, forward strand.
TCAGGCGGATAATTGAAAATGCAACTACCGTAATTTCCGGACTTCAAGCCGCTACTTTTTTCACCACGCTTTGAACCCTGCAGCTTAAACAATGATGCGGCTAATTTCAAGTTTTTTTACATTTCATTTAGCCTCGTCACATCAGATTTAATTTAGAGTTAAAAAATCTTTCTGTGTAACATATATGTGTGTAAATTTCTCGTGTTACAACGTGGACGGTGCCAGAGCATGTGAGCGGAGTGGAGCGATGAAATGTCCCACTCGCGCACAGAGCTGTTCTTGCGCCCACTCGTCCACTCAGAGGGGATGCGTGCCGCTTCGCTAATCATCCTTCCACCTTCCACTCAAATATCAACCCTTCAGACGCATGGTGTGAGCGGTACCGGAGCGAAATTGGAGGGGGAAGGAGCAAAAGATAAGCTGACGCTCCAGCTTTTTAGAAAAAAGCACTCAGCGCTCTGGCCAAAGTCCTTCTCCTCGCGCTCCTGATTAGCTCCGCTCACTTGACAAGTGTGGCCTAGATGTACACATTTTTTTTAATTTTAGATTTAGTGGGTGCGGCTAATATTTAGGTGTGCTCAATAGCCCGAAATTTACAGTATACACAAGTACAATCTGATTTTGTGTACTAGTCTAGAGTGTTTTTTCACACCTGCAGCTAGGTTGTGTTGTTCCAATTCAATTGAAAAAAAAAGCAAATTTGTGTTTTTCCTTTGAATTGTTTTATATGAACTTTGCAGTATTTTTGAAGTGGGACAGATCACACAAAAAGGCAGGGCTGGCCCAAAGTCATTATGCCACAGCCAGCATTGATATGACAGTGCTCTCAACATTATGGGATGGAAGCTGTCTTGTCAAGAGCTTAGAGTTAGGATGTTGTGAAATACGTAAATAAAAACAAAAATCAATTATTTGCAAATGCTATCCGACCAATTTTCAGTTGAATGCACTACAAAGACAAAATATTTAATATTCAAAGTGATAAACCTTATAGTTTTTTTTTTTTTTTCAAGTATTTACTCATTTTGAATTTGATGCCTGGAACACATTCCAAAAACTCTGGGACAGGGGCACCTTTCCTTTTAACATCACTCAATAATCATCTGGGAACTGAGTGACAAATTGTGATAAATCACAGTGGTTGTCTGAAGTGTTCCTGAGTCCATGTGATCATATACTTCACAGAATGATGATGGTTATAAATGCCCTGCTGCCTGAGGGATCGAACGTGACAAGTGTGTTGTTTTTTGACCTTGTCACATATATGTAGATTTATCTGATTCTCTGAATCTTTTGATGATATTATGGACTGGAGATGATGAAATCATGCATGCATTGGAAATCGAAGAAATCATGTCCTCATCAGAGGCAGTCAGCGTGAATGACAACAAAAAAGTACAAAATTAAGATTAAGACAGGAAACAGAAGTGGTCAAAATTATGGCTTAATTTTTGATTAAAAAAAGAAACTTTCTGCACAACTTTCAGTAAGTGGAAATGAAGACGCATTTATCAGCAGCATAACTGTTGCCAATGAAACCTGTGTAGGCAATCTTTTGCCCACATAAAAAATCAGCAGGAATCGCTTAAGATTTGATAAGCAGAATCGGTAGTGGCATTGATATCTATAAAATCTTATCAAATCCCATCCCTAATCATTACTACTGCTGCTACTTATGCTACTACAGCAGTGTGATGAGTTACCTTGTCATCCTGTCTGTGACGGTTGCTGGGTCCATTGTGTTCTCACTGCAAACAAACTGCTCTAGGGGGTCGACTGGAAGGGAGTTGAGACCACCTCCTTCAGGTGAGCTTGGCCTGATTATTTGTACCGAAACAGGGACCAATTGCTGTGTTCATGTGTATTTAAACAAACTGTGCAAAACAGAGATCGCCCACTTGTATCGAAACAACTCTCCCAAAGTGTTTGAGACATGAGAACTCCCAAGAGTTACTAAGGTTTTTTTTTACACAGGAGGTTCAGAAGACCTGGTTCTGGGTATTTGACTTGGTTTTCTTTAACTTTGCACTTTTTTAGGTGGACAAAGACTGTCAACTAACAAAAAAAATAGACATTCATTTTGGTCACTGGTTGAAATAAAACATTAATGGGTTAGTTTTAAAAAAAAAAACATTGTTGAGCTCTTTAAACAGTTAAAATTCAACATGTGCTTTCCAATGGTCAGTGAGCCTCTTTTTCTGAAAGCCGGCTGGGAAACAAGGATTCATAAATGTTCAAAGATTGTTTGTGATGTTGTTGCTGCTGGATCCAGTTTGTTAATGCATCCAATGTAGCAACACTTGTTTTTAAAAACCCCTCTTTTATTGCAGTCACACTAATGAGGGTAGACTTTGTAAAGCAGAGAGAGTACTTAGTCTCAAATGAAACCAACAGAATACTCTTCCCTCTCTAATTGCAGATGATTGGTTATATAAAGGTATTAAACCTCTGAGGAAGGTGTAGAATATCAGAAGAGCTGCTCGGTGCTTGTTTTCCAAGTAAAAGCTGCCGGTGAAAGAAAAAGACCATTACTGATGCTCTCTGTGAAACTGGTGCTGACGTCAGCCGCCCCTACGGCTCCATCCATGCCTGCTCTGTCTCTGTGCAATACTGAGAAATCTCCAGTGAAGACGTGGAAGCCCTTAATTGAATCTCCACTCATGTAAGACTTGGTTCAGAGTGAGGAGCAGCAGGGGTGGCCCCGCTTTGCTCCCAGTCTTAATATACAGAAAAGGAATAGGCACCTCCATCCCACTTTGATCTCTGATGGGTGGAGGAAAACGATGAAGAAACGTCTGTAACAACCATCAGATACCAGAGGAGGATCTTTGCTTTAAGGGGCTGTTGCTCTGTGATTCATAATGGCTCTCTGAACTGCTCACACATCCTTTAACTTAAAGCCATTTGTAAATAAGCATTAGCAGAGATAATCATCTTGACAAATTGGGATGTTGTTCTAATCGCTCCTGTGGTCAGCAACTCTGGAGATAAGGAGCTCCAGCAGTGATACAATCTCCTAGTGATGCTCTTGAACCAACAGATACATTTTTTGAATACTGATAAAATTTAAACTCAAAACCCCTTTTCTGAAAAAATTATAATCCAATTGGCAATGAAAGCCAGATAAATCTTGGATTTTCCTCTGCTTCTTTTTTACTTCATCCAAAGAGGCAGGCGGCAACACTTAATTTACCAGATATTTTTAGTAACACACACAGGACAAGTGTGCCAACTGGCAGGCAAATTATTTTTGTGTCTGCAATAAAAAATTCTTATCTAATTAGAGGTACTGCAACTAAAAGAGAGATGAAAATCATATCTGAAATGATGCTCGAAGCCAAGGATCCCCAAATGTTTGATCACTGATATAATCAATATATAGATTCAACCAGTGACTTTAATCTGGTGACTTTCAGCTGAGTGTGCTGTATTTGTCTTGGTTTTTATTTTGAACAAAGAAAATGAGGACTAGGGCTGTCAAGAGAATACAATTTTTAATTTAATTTTTCGTCACACATTTAAAAATATTTCTGCTGTTTATATTCTGTTTTTTGAATGAGTGCATATTGATAAAGTACAGCAATCTTTATCAGTTCATCAATACATAAATCAGGTGAAGGAAAATAAATGTATTCTACATTTTTTATTGTTATATTTCCTTATTCAAATTGATGCATTGATTAAACAAATGTGATCTGAAACACTTACTTTAGACGTAGGGGGCAGCTTCAGAGTTCTTATTCGGTCAAATACACTATGTAATACAACTATTCATTCAGAGGTGTGCTAAAGTTCTTGTCCAAAATGACTCTGTAATGATCAATGATCCTCTATTGATGTGACAGAATTTTGTAATTTGTAATTTACATCAACAAGCACTGAATTAAACTGTGAACAAAAACTAAAGAAAAACAGAGAACTCAGTGCTTTTAACGGCATGGTTTGATGGAAGTCTTTGAGTATGTTTAAAAGTTAATAATTTAATTTTATTATTCACATAAATTTGTGTAAGTAATATCTGTGAATTTCCAGGGGCCCTGTCAGTCATGGGCCATTAGATTTGTCCTACCCACCCCTGACTACAGCAAATTGAACTTAACTATGGTGCCCCCTAATGTTAATTTGAAAACAACTATGCCAATAGTAGTAGTGATAATAATAGTAATACTACTACTACTACTACTACTACTACTTCTAATGATTAAAAAACAAAAAACAACAAAATCTTTGTAAAAAATCCCCTGGCTTGATCCTAGTTTGGTAACAAAACAAGAAGATATACTCTTACAATATGATGTGATTGAGGTCTATTCAGGAAACGACTTTTGGCTGTGGCTAAATAAAAGACTGACATGATGTGTTCAAATGCAAGTTTAGGGAAAAAAAAATGAAGATAATACAGTTGTTCAGGGGTTAAATTTGTATGTTTCCTTAAACTACATATAACATTTTTATCCAGTTAAGTTAATTTAATGAGCCTCATCACCTTGTATTTATTCAACTGTTATCATGTAAAAATGATTTGTAAATGGTATTGGCATCAAAAATCTGTTCAAGGCAGCAAAAATCTGTTCAAGCAATGTCTATCTCACTGAAATAAGTTATTCATGTGGACTACTTGGGTAAATGTAGCTGAAAATGAATAATATTTTTTTTGGACTAGGAACTAGATAAACGTACCAGCTTATATTTGAGTTTTTGAAGTATCAATTCAGATTGATATTTGTCGAAATATAGCTACCATTTTAAGTTTTTAATGGTATAGGCCTTTCGTTCACAAAGATATGCCGATTTAGGAGCCTGAAAAAGCACACTTTTTAAAATAGGATAAACTGGAAACACCCTTGTGTTTCTATGTGTATAACGAATATGGATATTTCAGAAATGACAGTGTCATAGCCCCACCTCCACCTTAAACCACATGTACAAACTCCAACAACAGAAACAATTGCAGAAAATGATGTCAGGTTCGTACTGCAGAAGCTACTGAGCTTGTTAGAGCTTTCATACAAAAATCTTCTTCTCCTCTACAACCACCTTGAGCAACAAGGGACACAGAAACCAGTATATGCAAGAGTTTGTTGACATCTTTGTTGCATGCTCCATGTCTTCTTCTCTAGTTTTTGTTTATGTCTGTGGCTGCATTACAGCACCACCTACAGGCCTGGCATATATACTTCTGTGTTTTCAGTGCTTTCATGTGGCCAGACGCATTTCTTGAAACGATGCCATCTTTATAGTGAACATTTTAAAAACAAAATCGTTTTTGTCTCCGTGTGGACAGGGCCTAAGGATCAGAAAAATCTTAGTGTGACCATGAGTTAAAATTAAAGACACAAAAAGAAATAGGTCTTTTTCCTTAATAGAAACCATCACCACTCAAACTCCTCAAATTCACCTCCAATATCTCCCATCACTTACAACACCATAGGCGGAAAACCAGATCTACTGTGCTCCTTTTCCAACCCCAGCCTCTGGGTACGTTTCAGTCCCTGGATCACTCCTTCATCTCTTTGAGCACCCCACCGCTCTGACCTTGTTATCGCTGGTCTCAAATCTTTTTCTCCTCCTGGCTCCCCGAGGCTACAATGACTTCAGAACAGCAGAGTCACCCCTGCTCATTTCATGTCAGCTGAGAAATCATCTTCAGAGGTATACCTCCACATGTCACCCTCCATTTTCTGAAGTATATTTAGTTTCATATCTTTTCTGTTCACAACCCTATTTTAGCTATATGTCTTACTCAAGTGGTTGTAATTGGTTTATCTTGCATGGCATGATTTTAAAGGGACAATATGTAGATTTTTGCCACTTAAATGTCTATATTGATTTAGAAATGATCAATTATATATTAGATGTGAATTTTTGGATAAGCACTAGCATTACTTCTAACATTTCCAACAGTTTTCAAAGCTTAAAAACACTGAATTATTATAGCTGTAAACTGAATGTTTCAGTTTTGGCAATAGCCATGACAGAGCCACCATAAGAAGACACATCTGTTGCGGTAGTAACACTTAATGTTACATCAAAGGCTGAAACTTAATGAAGCAGTGCTGTATGTTTCTACATTGCAATAGTTCTGCAAAGCTATACAAAGAAAGTTTTGAATATTTTTTTTTTGTTGGAAAAAAAATGTTCCTGTAAGCCACAGAGGTGGTAGGAACCAACAGCAACATGTCACCTTTTGTTATTGTTTTGACTGCAGCCCCCTGGTGGCAGAGTTCACATACTGTTTGGTGAAGTGGTTAACTATTTTTAATCCTGCATTGTCACTGTCAGCTATATTCTAAAACCACATCCCTGTGAAGCTGTCTTTAATATTCTGTCTGATTACTTTCTGTGTTTCAGAGTCATGGTGATCTCCATGACCCCTATATCATGATATATTTATAGCAATTGGCAGATGCTCTTATTCATGACTTGCTCTGGAGTGTCTGACTCTACTGGGAAATGTGTTGGAGCTGTTGCAGGAGTTATTCAGAAATGACAACCATATGGCAGGATGTTCTCCCACTTGCACATACAGCATACATACAAAGAGATGTAAACCTGAGAAAAAACACATCTTGGCACACATCTAGAGTAGACTTGCCAAGAGTACGGACACTGCAGTTGTTGGAGATACACTTGGACACCTTTTAAATCAAGTCAAAAACATCAACATTGAAGAGGAAAAGCTTCAGTAGGAAACCTTTTCTGGACAGAGGGGAAGCGTAAAGAAAAATCAGCAAAATGTCTCTGTTTACTTCTGTGAGTACTGCTGTAGTCCCCTGTGTCTGGAGTGTATCCCCAGAATAGACGCACTGTTGCTATGTTATTAATAAAAAATCACTCCTCTAATCAGCCAAACGGCAGCCTTTCTTGTATTGCAAAGTGAAAAGAAACCCTCGGCCTGCACCGAGCACTCAGTTTCAACACTTGCTGTCAAATATAAATTAAGCATTATACATTTCTGTTCCTGAGAGGCTTTGCGCCAGCATCGATTGTTGTTTCTTGCTCTATTTTTACTTTTACTAAAGTGTCCTTACAATTATTCCCTCCTTGTTCCCCTCTTCTCTTGTGGAATTGCCTTCTTGCAGCTGTCTCCAACTGTCAAACTAGAGCCGAAACACAATTAATTGTCCCCGTGTTAGGAGTTGAAAATTAGCCAAAGAAAGCTGTGTCCCACTTTCTTACTAATCCTGAGCAGATTTCTGAAAATGTTTCAGTGTGACTCCAGGGAAGAGCCACATTTAGTATACTTAAAAGACTTGTTTCATACTAAAACTGCTTTAGTCTTGCAAACTGAGACTAAAACTTAGTGTTAGATTTTCGAAAAGAGGAAACATGAACTTTTAATAAAAAGCAATAGGCCTCATGAGAATGAGTGAAAGGAGCAGATGAAGTCATTGGGGAATCCAAGATTAATGTTATATGTATAAACTCTGAAGTGCTTCCATACCTGTTGAATCATTTAACAGGTGTTTGAGTGAAAAATTAAACCTTCTTTTGGATGATTTCTCAGTCACAAGACAAATGTAAATGACTGGAGTGTCAGTTAGCATTGTGGAGCTGTGGCACAAGCTTTTTACACATGTTTACATCTCATAAAAAAAAAAACAAGAAAACTGAAAACTTAGCTTAACATGTAAGATTTAGGTATTTTAACCCTTATTCAGTATCCGTGCAGTTACTCAAATCCCTTGAGCACAGTCTTTGCAAGAATGCTACTCAAAGAGGTCATATTTTACTTTAAATCAGAATCATATTAATTCACAGTTGCAACTCACAGTTGCAGTCATGACAGACAATGCTTTCAAAATAGCTACTGGAGCGAAATTTCCCCCCAAAAAAATAAAGAGAAAAAAAGGGAAAACAAGTAACACTTAACAAATGTGGTGGCTTGAAAATAATTTTTTAGGGAGGGTACAAATGTGGACCACCATATATTTGGCTGGATGCTAACACATACTGCCAGTTGCCATTAACAAGGCAATAGAATAAGCATCACTTAAACTTGGGTACACAGTTTGAGAATTGTTTCCATGGTCAGAGATTATAACTGTTTATTAGCATCCCTGTATGTCATTAGGATAGGTCACTCATCTAGAGGACGGAAGTGACAGTTGTAGCTGTTGTTAAAAAAAGGCAGAACATTAATCCAGTTTACTTGGAAACACAAAACTGTGGACATGACCCATTGTGTCAGTTCTCAAACCATTTTAAATACAAAAAAAAGATGGCCACATGTCTGGCAAAAGTTTAAGACTAACGACCACTCATATATGTTTGCAACCCCATAGCCAAGATGTATATGAGACAGACAAATAGCTCCAAACGTTTTTCCTTTCCAATTTATACCCAAAAAACTTATGCCCAGCCCTCAAGACCCTTTTGCCTCCAGTTTACATGAGAACGGTGCCCAGAGTGCCTGAATCCGCAAACTCTTGAAACCAGGGTCCAGAGTGGAAAGTTTTGGAAACATTTTCGTATCCGTATTCATGTAGACGATATTCAGTGTTTCACCATGAAACGCTGACGTCACCGCATACACAGTACTCTTTCACATGAAGGCTGCTCATGCATCCCAGGAACAACAACAACAACAACGGCTTCGGCCATCTACCGAAAACATGTGTGCTGCTTACCGTGCTCAGTTTGTTATCCAGACAAAAAAAATCCAGACACATTTGTTGTCCAGACAAGAAACTCCTGTGTCTTCATGCGTCCACTCACCATTGTTGTTTATGAAAAGTTTATCTTCACCGGGAAGCGTTAGTGCGCAGACGCGTGTTTTAGCATGGCTGTTTTACTAAAAATCTACATCTCCAACTACTGGCCTGGCATTGATCATAAATCAAGGTTGGACACCAAAGAAACTGACATTTATGATTTAAAAACTATTTCTGATTAATGCAACAGGTACTGACAGACATCTGAGTATTCTGTACTTATCATCTATTTAATGTACTGTCTCTTTAAAATGTTAAAGTCTCCTCTCAATGTGGGGTGGCTACCTGTGTGCCTATTACAGCAAAATACCACAATTTCATATTTACTTTTAGACCAGCGGAAGAAAAAACACCTTGCAATCATTCTAGCTGTCATGTGATATTGGTGACTTGATGAGAAATGGCTGAGCAAGCTTACTGTATATAAAGGTCAGAATCTGTTTTTGACTTTTCTGGAATAAAATGTCATTATTATATTATATTTTTATCCTTTCGATATGAGAGAAAATCTTGTCAGGATTAGTATACAGATTGATGCTCATGACCTTATACTGTTGGCCATTTGTTTCTAAATAACACGGTAACAACTCTGAATTGGCGTGAAACATTCAGCACCCTTCAGAGAAATACTACGATTTTATTGTTCAAAGGCATGAAGCAGATACAAAGTCGCAACCAACTATATTTTTAACAGCCTAAATCCAAGGGTCCAAGTGGACCAAAATAAAGGAAGTTCCTCAAGGTGTTTCTGTGATATTAAGCTCACAAGAATCAATCAATCAATCAACCTTTATTTATACTCGAGAAATCATTGAGGGGCATCCTCATTTACAATCATGTCAAGAATGCAAACAACAGCAAAATTAACAAATAACAACTTGACACAAGTCACGCCTGGCTATGGTTGCAGCCTGTGTTAAAGAATAATGACTAAAAGATGCTTAGGATAACAATAAGAAAACGTTCATGCAAGAGGTCTCATGTTTTGGCCATCATAAATAATGCTAATGTCTTCCCAGAGCATAAATTGCCATCAGCATGACAACACAATTACAGTAAAGTGACTTTAGCATGTTGCTGCCGCCGCTGGTTTTATACTGCTGCAGGTTGGCATCTACATTTATGAATGGATACTGTACATATTTCTCCTGTAGGAGGACGGGGTGAGTGGGGGTGTCATGAATTTGTCACGCAACTTCCATGTTGGCCTAGTTACTGTGTTGTCAGAAAGAGTAACAGTTGAGCAGTTCTCCCTCACAATTCATGCCCTTAGTCCTGAATTAATCTGACTTTCACTGTATGCGAGTGTCAATGTGCTCATGTCAGTGTGTTTATGATGTGAGCGGAGTCGAGGCAGACATGTTTGTTTAGTGTGTGTGGGAACTGTGGAGAAAGCACAACACAGCCAAATCAGATCAACAGATTGTTTTACAGTCAGGTAAATAGTTATTCCATGAGCCAAATTAGACAAATGGGAGAAGTTCAGGGAGATTTAATTAATATAATCTTGAGATATTTCTTTCATAACATCACAGTCAAAGGCAAAAGATGACCCAAAGGTTCTTTGACGTTTTGACTGCTGAAGTCGGATGATTTCATTTCTTTCTCATAGTGGACATTTGTGTAAATGTAGAAAAAAATCCACATAATTATTTCTATGATTTCACATTCACAGAATTGTGCACAGACATAGAATATGTTAAAACTTTTGACTTTGACCCTTTGACCCTGGACCTTTAAATTTTCAGTAGTTGATTCTTAAGACCAAGTAGACATTTGAGCAAAGTTAGATGAAAATATGTTCTGGTATTTTAGAGGTAACACCTTCAAAGGCAAATGATTACCAAGAGGCTTCATTGCATTGACCTTTGACCTTCATAATCTTATCAGTTTAACCCTGTGTCATAGTGGACATTTGTGTAAAGTCTAAAGAAAGCACCTATGAGCATTTCTGTGATATCACTTGATGTCACAATTGATATCACTTGATATCACAAGTAAGGTGTAAAGTTGAGGCTTCTGCATCTTGACCTTTGACCTCCACAATCTAGTCAGTTCATCTTTCAGTCAGAATGGACCTCCAGGAAAAGTCTGATTGGAATCCCCCTGGCCCCGGAGTGTTCTTGAGATATCATATTCCGAGGTAAGTAAGACAAGCTTGGGAGTTTTGAAATATTCCAAACTGAAAACTTAATGGGAATTTATGGGAATTAACTGGAGTTTGGGAGGTAATTTAAATGAACTGTGTCATATTCAAACATAAATGAAAACATTTAATTTTGCCATAGGCAGACATCCATACAAAATCATAAAAATAAATAATACAATTAAAAACATTACATTTCAACAGATTTAATTGTAAGTAGAACTTTATCAAGTTTTAATTATTTTGTTTAACAATCAATTTCTTCTTCACTTCATGTAGTCCACTGACTCAGATGTGTGGCTTCAGCAGTCTTGTGCTCTGGGCTCAAAAATGTGGCCTCAATAGTCCAGGGTTCTAGAAATCATCAATAGTCAAGATTATTTTAGGTTATATTTTTCCAGACTATATTCTAAATCCCTGTCAAGGGCCAAGCTTCAGTTTTGTAAATTCCAGGTTTACTTCTCTTTATTCCCATAAATTTCCATGAATTCCCCCAAATTCCAAAAATTCCCAGGGAAAGTGTCGAGTAGCCTTATCCTGTACTTCAAAGCCCCTCAATAAGCCTTTAGATATTTTGTTCACACGCTATGATAAAGTCCATATTCAGATCTAATTTTTTTTTTTTTAGGAGATTACAATTTTATAAAGAAGCACATTGATCTCATCAAACTATTATGATGCAGTTTATCACAGGAGGAAATAACCAGAGTATCAAAGTGTAGAGCTTGTTTGAATGAGCATTTATGCTCGAAGCTAAAAACTGTCCGGGAGCACAGTTTATCAATAGAAGCCTATTAGTGACTGCAACATGAACATGTAGTTGTTCCTCCATGATACAAAATGCATTCTTGTTTTACAAATGGAAAGTCTGTGTTGGATCAACCTTGTGAGTGTTGTGTAATGTTTACTGAGCAGCTGTAATCCCAACTGCATGCTTCATAAATGCCTGCACAGCACACTGATGTGTTGCACTACAGGTTACAACATGTTGTTTCATTTATTTTGTATGAAAGCCTACAGGGCAATGCATTTAAATGTAAATGTAAACTTGAAAGTAAAAATGTAAATTAAAACAAAGCTGTCTAATTTTTTCAGATTCATGTAGTTTTCTTACATTCTTTTATACTGAGCAGATATGGGGCGGCTTATGCAGCAGACTTGGAGCACTGTTTAACGTGGAGCAACTTATTCTGTAAGGTAATGACTTTACAAATTAAGGGTGAAGATACTTTTTAACTTTAACTTTACAGATCTTTGTATTTCAATCATAAACAGCCCTTAAACTATGCTTGCAGGAACAAATATAAGTGTGTGCCTGTGTTAATTACATTTGCATTTTTGAATTGATTTATTGTCCACTGTGCAGCCTGAGAGACCAAAAAATGATGAGGCTTTATAGGTTTTAGTTTTTACCGTGGTAATAGACATAATTATATAAGATGAAATGCAAACACCTTTTCACTTTCACTCAAGTTTAGGGTTAGAACTATGTGCTATTGTAGAATAATATTGTAATAAACAAATCACCCCCTGCCTTGTTAATCAGGTTGTTTACCACAGCCTGTGCTTTAATTCATCTCCAGTGTGTGCCAGCAATGCACCTCTGTGCTGGTTTACTGGAAATACGTGCTGTCTATTTTCAGAAGGAGCCGCTTCAACCTCAAACAAATGTCCGCCAATCTGATCGACCCAACACAGGAGAACCGGTACTCAGAGTATCTGTCAAAATACAGTGGGAATAGTGGAAATCGTTGAATTAATACAGATGCAGGCAGCATAACCTGTTGTTGCTCTTCCTGTTATCTAATTATCCCATGTAAAGTTGTAGTTCTCTTGTGATCTTACATTTTTATTTTTCAAGCTGCTCTCTTTTAAATACTTTCAGTTGGCAAGGATATGCGCCAAGGGTCAGAGAAAAGCCCTCCTCAGATATTAGATTTTGGCATGTCAGTAAATCCCTCTGTTTCATCCCAACCCAGAACAAGCTGTTTTGAATTAATCGTCACAATTGCTCCTGACTACACCTCCCTCAAGAAGCAGAAGTGGCTTTGGCTTTTCAGCATTGTGCTTGATTGTTTACTGCTACTTGGAGCAGGCTGCTTTGGTGTCATAAGCTGTGTCTGACCGCGCCCTTCTCAAGAAGTGGGGATGACTTTGGCTCTACAGCCCTATACTCTAATGTTTACTGCTGCTACACAGACATGCTCAGTCATTTTTCTTCCACTGGTGCCAGCTGTGAGATGAACAAATATCTGGCTCAAGGAGCATTTCTTATCTGTGGGAGGTGTCATATCCCCTAGTGACACTATTAGGGGGAAATTTTTTAAATCAACTGTCACTTTTTCTGACAAACTGAGCTACCAACAGAGGGAGAGTAGGGTTTTTTTTCTTAACTTCAAGGCATATGTAAGAAAATATTCATATACCACTATATAATGATATATTGTGGTGCAACATTGTGGTGTTTTTACTATTTAATAATTGACAGAAATTTGGAAAAATTTGTTTAGCCTTTTAGACCAGTCTCTGGCCTCTGGTTAGCTGCAGACATGCACACATTTAAACCATCATCCCTCTGTTACATTTTTTGCTATTATTTCTTTCAGTGTGACAGATAGTCAGGATTACCCTTGTTGCAGAGAACATGATAATATAAATAAGACTGATTAGAACCTGATTTTTTTCATTCATACAATACTGTGGGTTCTGAATCATATGAAAATAAGTTAAAAAAATGAGTTGTTGGGACTGTGATATATGTTATTTTAAGGTTTTGTTTTATATACTATATAGTCAACTGAGCACAACAAAATGACACCCCTAGTATTTTGCATAATTTGGGACCTTTGGAAAAATTCATCACAGTTTCTGCAGGTCTGAAACAAACACCAGTCATGTGTGCCTTCATAAAAGGATGAGCACTTATTAAAGAGACCCTAATCTCAACAATGACCTGATGCACCATTCATACGCTGCAGAAACTACCACATGGCCCTTTGTTTATTGCCACAGCATTGTTGCCTTCAGCAGACACAGGCTACCTACCCCACACCAAATTAGCCCCTCAGTGGCCCCAAACCTAACTATGTAGACTAATGGGTAGCAATAGCCAGGACATCACTGGGGTTATCAGGTGGGAACCTCTCTTCAAAAGTGTTATGTCCAACATGACCAACAACACCTCCAAGAGGTTAGACAATACACCGTGGCATCCCAGAGCCACCCTTCTCTATGCTTTCATCCACCATAACTACACAATTCCCTTTCTTTAGTCTTACCTACCTTTCCATGTCGCTATCATAGCCCAAACAGTATCATCACTTTCAAAACCCAGGTTCTGTACACAAGCTCAAGACAGTGACATTGCTGATGCTTCTTTTAGCCCCTAATGGCATCACAAACAAAACATGAAAAACTATAATGAAAGAAATTAAGGAAAGAGAGAGCTTAGAGAGATATCAACGGGAGACAGAGCCTCGGTAAAGTTCTGACATTAGGGCTAGCTATTACCCCTGTCAGACTAGGCTTTGCTCTACCTCCCCCTACTCCTTTACGATCAAAAGAAGAGCAGAGCTTGACGACTTGGGTGAGAGATAATTCACTTCTCTTTGTGAAATATCAATATTAAAAGAAAGATCTAATCTTGTGTGCTTCTCTGCCACATATATACCAGTACATCAGCAATGACTTCTTAAAGTAATACAACTGACTACACTGCAAGTGACTGATTCATCACATGGGCATTAAAGCAGCATGTATCCAAAATGAGAGGCTCCCATTCAGATCATGCTTTGTATGAGACACAATGAGAAATCTGGAACATTAACCCGAGCTTTAGGCCTGTATGACAAATGTAGTTTCAATAAATCTTATGTTCTATGGCCATAATATACGTGCAGCTGATTGCAGAAAACGGCAGCCACACAATGTATGGAAGCACAGAGGTGGGGTATCATTTAGCTTTGGAGGAGTTCATCAGCAGTAAAACTGAATCCAGTCCATTTGTAGTTCTTATGGAAAGTATGTCTCATCATCCAGGAAAATGGCACTGTGTGGATGGTCCTTTAGCTGTGGCTGCAGACTGAGACTGCCACTACAACCCTGGATCCTCCAAAGTTAAGATTATTGTCCCAAGGCAACAGTGTTTCTACAGAGGGAGAGAAAATACATCATGTACAATATAACCCTGGCTTCTGTGGAGATTGAACAAGAGGTGGCTGTGCTGTAATGTAATAGAAAGAGGCATGTCCGTGCATTTCTCTATTAGTTTCAGGGCAGGTTTCTTTGAACAAACTCAAGGTCAGACTCAAAGAGCTCCGCCAAGTGAAACACATAAAATCCATAGCAAATATTCCTGGTGGTATTATGGGATAGAAAAAAAAGGCACTCAGATTTTAAAGCTTAAAAGAGGTGAAAACCAAGCCATTAAGGGAAAGTTGCATCACAAATTCAGTTACCCCCTTTTAACTCTGCTTAACATTATGTCTAACTGGATCTACTGTCCGGCAGGAACACCGCTCTGTGAGGTGTACAAGAGCCAGATGGTGAAATAACAGTGATGGGTCAAGAATAATAACTTGGGTGGTATTTGTGATGGTGTTATTTTAATCTTAAAAGTCGGGAATGGACATGAGGCCCAAAGAGCTTTGAAGTCTTTCACCATATCAGTGATAGAGAGAGGAACTTTATGCTAAGTTTTGAAGTATGCTTCAAATTATTCTTGATGAATCAAACTCACGCACGCACGGGAAGAACCAGCAAATTTTCACACAGAAAGGCCCTGCTCGACCTGGGGATCAAACCGGCAACCTTCTTACTGTGAGACACATGTACTACCTGCTGGGCCACCGTGCCGCCCTCATTTGCAAATCATTGTAGTATTATTTTTTTTTACTTTTGATACACTTACTTGGGAGTTCCAACTTCACTGCAATAGGGGTTTGTATTTCTAGAAAGAGACATACACTGTTATATGTTGGTCTGTGCTCAAATCATACATCAACATGTTTTTTTTTTTTAAAGCAAGGCCAATGTGAACACTTACACACACACTGATCACAAAGATGAAGTAAAATCCAAGCACAAACTGGAATAATGCAGGCGCTGTCCATGGTACTGATATTACTACACTCTTAAGCATGTGATACACCCTTTATAAATCACCTGATTTTAAAACCTGATTTTCTCTCTACAGTCAGTAAACACAGGGAAGGTCTTAAAGGATAAGTTCGTTTTTTTGACACCTGGACCTTATTTTTAGGATTAAATACGCTCGTAGACTCACCCAGACAATTTTGGCGGAGCTTGGAGCCGTTTTCGAGCAATTTAGATCCATCCGACGGCATTTTTCCTCATGCCGTAGTAGCAGACGGGGCCAGAAATCGAAGCCCCTAAATTAGACATTATCTGCTGCGAAACTCGCTCATTTCAGCTACATTTTATAAATGAATGGCCAGTGTTATCACCATATCAGCTCAACTTTGTTGTTATGATCATCCGGGGCTTTACAAGGACGGGTAACTTTTGGTGACGTCACAGACAAGAACATGAGTAGAGCCGCTGTTGTTGCTAGGCTACACGGCTACACGGCTATTTTTGTGCAACATGGTGGAATATTTATCCGATGTAGAAGTGTCTGACGACGACTTTGAGTATAATGGATGCCCGTATCGTTTTGAGCCAGAATATACCGACGAGGAGCTATTTGAAAGGAGGCTGCAGAGGGAAAGAGCCGAACAGCTGGCCAGAGAACAAGCAACCACTGCACGTCCACGAATGGGGGCTAACTGGTGGTGTTGTTGTGGACATTGCACGCCAAACACAGAGGCGCGAGGAGGAGTGCCTTTGCTGCTCAGAGTGGGACTTGAGACCAGAGGAAACACATATTGATGCCCCCAAAAATACGATTTCTGTCCCCGTCTGCTACTTTGGCATGAGAGAAAAACGCCGTCGGATGGATCTAAATTGCTCGAAAACGGCTCCGAGCTCCGCCAAAATTGTCTGGGTGAGTCTACGAGCATATTTAATCCTAAAAATAAGGTCCAGGTGTCAAAAAAACGAACTTATCCTTTAAGAGACATATGGGGTTTTAAACATGGACTATGGGATTATGCAAAAATGCCCCACCACAAATTTTGGCAATCACACAGATGTTTTTGTTCCAGCATTATAAACAGGGTGCACCATTTACAGACAAATGCATATGTTTGGATGTCTCCTATAGGCCAGTCATAGCTTACAGAAGTTCTTCTGTGAAAATGTTCTGCTTCATAACACTTTATTGATTTATCTATTAATTTAAATATTTTGGATTATTTACTTCAAAATAAATGACAGCAGTTTTAAGTCAGCGAAAACACAAACTTCACACAGTCAGTTGTCAAATACGTGGCTTTAATTTATAATTTATGATAATGAACTGTATGGGGACATTTATTTAAGGGTGAGCAGATGACAGCAAGAAGAGCAATCAGAGCTGTTTGGATAAGTCAAAATAAGTCTGGTGTGCGTAAAAATGTGTTGGCTATTCTCTGTCATACTTTTACAAGTGAGGAATGATCATGAGACTCCATTACTATTGACCTATGACCTCCCAAATGTAGTCTTTTGCTTTTACAGCCGTATAACAAAACAACAGTGGACTCAACTGACATAAGAATAAGTTAGCTTTCAGACCAAAAACATGTTTTTTCTTCGTTGCTCGGTTTGCCCTCACTGTGCAATTAAATGAAATTGCATTCAGGGGTGAAAGCATTTTAACTGGCATCTTCTGGCAAACTCAAGAAGCTTTGCTGCAGACTCACAAATTAAAACCACATATAAAGTTTTACTGTGTTATGCCAGGCATACTAATGACACTGAAATGCATAATTCTCCCAATACATTTCAGCAGCCGTAGTGATGTTTAACTATAATCATAATTAATCTCTGCTTCCTTCTTAATAGTGTGTAATCAGCTGCTGCCATTCAGCATTTTGGCAGCTTTCTCTAAAGCAAAGCAGCCGCCCACCGTTAAACCCTCATAATTCACACCAGCTTCCTTTCCGTCAAAAGAACGTCTCATAGGCTGTGTTAGGATTTTATTTTCATTGGTGCTTCATGGCCAAAAAATCAGCATGTAGGCTTTATTATTACATCATAAACAGTTTGGGGCCATGTGCATCAAAGGTCCAACCCAAATCATAGCTCATCTTTATTCCAAAATGTATCAAAATCGGAGATAAAGCTGTTCAGAAATGAGCTCAGGATGGATGAGGACTAGATTATTAATGTAGGACTACATAATTCATACCTGCTGAATATACAGCAACAGCTATATAGGAGGCATCATGCAGTTGGGGAGTAAGTCCTATCAGGGAGCAATGTTATTATTTCATACTTGGTTGTCACAGTCCATTAAGTCTCCCTTTATTCTCCCCAGGACATATTTCAATATGCAATCACTCATCTCAGGTGCAAAACAGCTGGGACATGTTTGTGCCTGTAGTGCAAACATGATGCAGAAGATAGCATGGAGACAAGACAGATTTATGCACACTGAACATTAATTTAATCAATCACTGTCTTCTGACAGCTGCTGCACTCTTTATGATTGTTTGGTTAGCATACTGTTGTTATAGTACACCTGGCAAGAATTCTGCTCCTGTACATTGCAGTGAACAGTGATAATGCTCACAAATAACACACTAGATATGATATTACTGCTGACGGTATTGTTGTAAATTATGTACTTTTTACCTGACAACAACTATAAAAGACCTTACATACAGTAAGTAATAGAGAAAGTAATTTTTTAACATTTAGTAATGCATTATTGATGACACAATTAAGAGTTTACCACCACTTTCAGCTTTAGTTTTCTGGGGGAAATACAGGGTCAGATCTGGGGCTTACACATAATCTCATTCCCCTACACTTCATTGATAGAGAGTCCTTTAGCCATTATTCCAGGGCTGGACTGGTGTTTATATTATTGGGTGATTTTGCCTAACCTACAAGCCATAGTGGTGGGTGAATTTTGTATTCTAAGAAGAGTAATATGGGAGTAAAAACAACTTTGGCTCTCAGACTTCTGCCTCTCTAATACAGAGCTGCAAAAAATACTGAGTACCTCATGTCTGGGTGCAGACCATTAAATAGTTTGTATTGGTGTCACAAAACAAAAAAATGACAGCTTAACTTGCTGAAGGGGAGTCCTACTATTGTCTTGCCTGTGTTAAGTTCTGGATGAGGAAAAATTTTTGGCAGTAAATGTGTCAAAAGTCAAGCCCTCACCACATATATTCATACAACATCTTTATCTTGAAGGAGCACTATCAGGAACTGGCATATTAAGCTGTACCAACTTCATAACAAATCAGGCATCTGGAAGACAAATGCAAAAGAGGAATAAAAGCTAATTTACTCTCAGAAATTACATTGAAAAGAAGCCTGAACATACATGAATATGTGTGATGTTGAAGGTCCCATGTCCTGGTGTGTTAGGCTGTTTACATCATCTCTTGGATGTCTATTAAGCAAGGATTTGAGTCAAGATGAACAAAAAATGAAAAATTTCATCTATGTAGAGTAGAGCTGGGCAATACATCGATTAAATCAATTAATTTGAAATATTTTCTGCAGAAGATTTAAAAATGAAAAATCAAGATTTTTTTTTCTTGACTTCCTACTTGTGAGTTGTTGCAATGTTTGAAAATATAAATACTGAAAAGTTACAGTTTTCAAGATGGTGGGTCCTGTCAGGTACTTTTATAGGCTTGTATTTGTTTTTTAAATTAGATTAAATTTTGATCAGAGTGTTTTCATGTTAATATGTTGTGAAAATAGCTCAGCCTTCAGTGTTTATGTAGACAAACCTGCCTACATTTGAACTACATAATCAACATTTTATGACACATACTTTATGAGACACGGAGGAAAATTCTGTTTGGTTTGGGAATATATTTTGACAACATGAAGGCAAAACTTGATTCATGTCAGTTTTCATGTCACTGTGTCACTTTTTTTTTTGAGAGGGAAAAATCAATTAAAAGCATAAAATTGAGGAATTTATTTTCAGGCCATATCACCCAGCCCTTCTCTAAAGAATCAGATGCAGTTTTTATTTCCTTCTTCTTGGAAACGCTCAGATTCGAGGGGGTGGGGAGGCGACAGGAGGCTATGATACTGAGCTCTGCACTGATTGGCTGCCCAATGATGTCTGATGGGAGGGGAAATGAGAGGTCACAGTCCACGTAGCTGACTTTAAAAACAGTCATGGTTTCTGCCTGAAATGAGCAAAAACACACATGTAAGGTGGAGTTCTCTATAAACAGAGTTTTTTTCAACGGTGTTGTGTTCCTCAGCTCACCAAGCCCCTTCCAATGACACTGAAGGCAAAGAAAACTGATTTTGCAAGACACAAGACCTTTAACATAAACCTTTTTCCTCCCAGGCACAAAACTATCTGCCTCTAATGATGCTAATGAGATTCTGGTTATGGTGGCTAAAACATGTAGAGGTGACAGGTCCAGTAGATGAGATCAGGTTGTAACATTTTAAAAATGGAGAGGATCATTTCTTCAGTGAGTGGATGTGGTTTTAGAGCCCTTACTGGACTCTCCTACAGCATCCTGGCCTAGAGATTGCTGCTTCATAATGTATTGTCAAGCTTTACTAAGCTTTCCTTTGCATTGGAAAAGCTATGTATTGTTGTATGTGTTTGTCTTGTATAATAATGATGATAATAATTATAATAATAATAATAATAATAATACATACTACATTAGTACAGGTTAAAATGTCAATATGTACACGGGAGTAATGTTATTAAAAATTATTTTTCATTTTATATATTAAGATAATAAGGCAGTAAGACAATAGATAGATAGATAGATAGTTGATGACATCACATCAGGGAGATGGAAAGGTAAGGGTAAATAAAGTACAGATAAAAAGAGACAGCATTTTAAAATGTGAAAAAATGGTAAAACCAGGATTAAAACAAGAAACCAGCTTGGGTTTTGAATGCTGTAGTGTGCGGCAAAGTTCTCTTGATTCATTCTGTCCATGTACAAATCAACTTTAAATAAAAACTAATAAAATAATTAAATAGGAAATCCCCCTTGACTTAAATTACTAAGCTTAAAGTGGTCACAGACACTAGTGTTTTAACCTGCCTGTTCTTACATACTGACTTCCCCTGATCCACCCTATTCAGGTGTTTTTTGCCAGTTCAAAACGATTCAACACCATTATCCGAGGCTCTGCATCCTGTCTACAGTACATGCTCAGCACTATCCTTGCCAACCAGAGCCAATGGGTTTTAGTTAAAAACAACTAAATAGTAATAGTAAACAGTGATAGGCTCTTCTGGAAAGGCCTAAAGCAGCTACTGGTGCTGTTCACAGGTTGGCAGGAGGAAGTCCCAGTGCCACAAACTTTGCTATCTTGCACTTAAAGGTGCTCAATCATGCAGAAGAAATATGTAAATCACACTAAACGATACAAAGAAATAAGATTATAAAACCCTGCTCTATCATTCCCTTTTCATAAAAAGACCATAAATCACAAAATAAATGATAGGACATGAACTATTAACCATAAACTCTTTAGGAAAATGTCTATTAAAGCTAGAAAGAGGTCAAGAAGTCAGGTTTTTACCCTGCTTTTCATAAAAACAGGACAAAAGTGAACTTCCAGAAGGTCTTCCAAAAGCAACTTCATCTTAAACCCTTCTGAGTAAGATTCAACCAGATTCTACAAATAACATACATTTGATTTTTTGCAAATTTACATTGACATAAACAAGTTCTTTTACTGATATAATTTGTTAGATTATTGTGCCAGTTTTGTTTGGTTCTCTGAACAGCTAGAAAGTGAAGATGTGAAGTTTGTAACAAGGCTTCTCAATCCTCAAATGGCTCTTCTGGGGAAAAAACACCAGACAAAGTCAGAGCCACCTGCTCTTCATCTATTTAAAGCATTGATTTTTCCTGTCTGTACGGCTCTTTGTAATTGGTCTAAGCTGATTCTTGTCCTCTGTTCCTGTTTACAACACTACAGGGTCTTTAAAAGAGGAAAAAAAGTGTAAATTGGGGTCTTTTGCAAGTTTTCACTATCTCCAGGCTACAGCTTTTATATGAAACCAATTGCTGAAGAAGCAGACAAAAGACCAGAGGGGAAATGAAGACCTGGAGATGAAAAGCCCAGAGTGCCATTATTACACCCTTCAAATAAGCCTCCTTTTATAAAGACCGCAAGATTTATTTTTGTAAGGGAACTATCTGGGTGTGAAAAATCCACAGTGGATTATATGATTATGTAATTTAATTTTTTAATGAAACTGAGAGCAAAGATGGTCATGGCTTAAGCCTTGCTGATACACTTTTTCAAAAGTGGTTAATTGGAAAATGATCCAATCTCTGGACTTTTGAAACTTTTATGTGCATATCTGGCTTTATATTAGGGTGCAGAAGAACAGTTTTTCTTTTTTATGCAATTGTAGTACGTGTGAAACTCCAGCCTGCCATTCTCCATATCAAAGTTTCCCCTACATTTAAAGTTTGGTAGAAGCAACAAGGGATGAGTTTTATTAGGCGGTAAAACAATTTACAAAGGAAATTAGTGAGGAGCAATTTTACAAATGGGTTAAGCTTAGTTTTACACTAGAAACAGATAAAAGACCATATGCTCTGTCAAATGCTCTATCTGGTCTGCAACCATTAACCACAAGTTCTTTTCACAAAAGCGCCACAACAAATCTCTGTCATCATTACACCTCAAGACATTCACATTAGTTCCATGAGGATGTATTGTCTGTGTTGGCCCTTGGTGCGGCAAAGTCAATAGGGCTACTGAAACTCCTTTTAATGACTTCTGCCTTGTTGCCAAAATGATGCTGTACAACCCAGATGTAAACAAAGGACATGAACGAATGGGTAGCTTAAATAACATCTTGCAAAAGGCTGTTTGGTGATACAGCAGGTAGCACTCGGACAAAGCAATGACAATCTCCATCACAGAGGTGTGGATAAAACAAGCTGCAAGGATGACAACAGGCTTTCAGGACTATCACTGCTAATATTAGCCACACTCCATTCTGCAAACCAACTTCATACCACTTATATGCAGACACTGTAATCCATTGTTAGACATAGTACTCTGTTTTGACAGTTTTCTAAATATTTTCTTAACATTTGCCTGGTTGATTAAATACATTTCCAACTAGAATTTGGCTGGGATTAAAGTTATTTGCCTGGAAACATCCAGAGTGGTCACCATCTTTTGCAAAGATGACCAAGGACAGAGATTTCAAACTGTTAATATGTCATCAACTTTGGCACACAAGAAATACACTTCAACAGAGCCAACAAGGAGGAAAATTGATTGACATTTGTTTTGAGTCTAAGACTAAGATCTAGACATTTCCAACACTACTCTCCTGGGCTGTGGATGGTTTTGGAAAAAGAAAAAGAAAAAGAAAAACATGCAAATATAAATATTTTCAACTGTGATTTACATGCAGCCCAAAAAACTTTTAAAAAAGGGTTATACTGAAACGCGCACATCTCGGGTGAAGAAATAAATTTCTCGATCTTTAATGGGCATAATCAGACTATTTCTAAATTATATAACTTCCAGTCTGTTAGAATCTAAAATCTTAAATTGTCACAAGAAGTACCAAATATTCATTTATGGAACTAAACAGATTTTAGTTCCATTAATGAGCTGCACATGCACACGTATGTAGTGATAAATGAACTACCCCATTCTGAGTCAGGGTAAGACACTTTTGGTCAAGTTTGTCACAGTTCATTTAATCTGACCTTACCATCAGAGTCAAATTCATCTCCTTTGATTGTATTGACTCTCTGGCACTTGTATTGTATTGTCATATCATTTGGCATCATATGCCTGTCTGGGGTCCGTGGTGTGCTGGGTAAATACAGATGGCTTTGTTTGTGCTGTGGCTGTCCAACGCTCTCATCATTTCCATCCATTCTCTTTCATATATCCCTCAACTACGCACAGAGGTGGACAACGCTGTCAGGAAGAATGACAGAGGAATGATTGAGTAATGCAGAAGAAAGCTGATGACCTGTCATAAGCAGAAAAAAGCATCAGATGGAGAGAGACGGGCTGAATTATCTGATTAAACCTTGCTCCTTGAAGGTCACCATTTTTATATTTTTAATGCCCATGCATGCATGTACGTGTATGTGCAAAAATTAGAAAAGACCAAGGCCAGTGGGTCACTTTGTGCTGGACAGACAAGCCTTAAGGGGGTTTCATGCCATGTATGGCAAATCTGTCAGCTGAAGCAAGTCTGGGACTGGCAGCATGCCTGGGATGGCTCTGGAGCCCGTCTACAAGATGTCAGACTTGACCCAAACATCAGTTAGTAACAGATTGGCTCATTTTTTATGCCTTAACATCTTCCATTCTAATTACTAGACAGTGACAGCCTGTACACGGTGCACTGATGAACCTGCTGTGGTTACCTATCTTGGTACTTGGATTGAAAAAAGAAATCTTATTCTTTATATCCATGTTTAAGGAGCTCGGAGAGTCTGAAAATTGCATTGAATCTGTTTATTTGAAGAGATAAAGAAGCACTCGCTTTAATGACTTCAGATTAGTATTTAAAAGCTTTGTTGTGATTGCCACCTATTAATCCGTGTTTTGCAATGCTTGAGGATGCCACCACTCTCAGCCTAATGAAGTTTGTGCCTTTTCATTTCAAACCAGCGAGGCATTGCTGCCAAATGCAAATCACTCAACGCACACAAAAGCACACGTTATGTTCAGAAGAGTGCCATTCAGTGTGTTCCTGTGATATGCACAAATCCATTTTAACAAACAGAGGAATGACAAATGCAGCAAAAAGTGGCCAATTATGCTGCTAGTCTGAACTGGTGTTCTGTATAATTGAAAGACATATTTCAAATGAATGTCTGCAAGGCTTTTTTACATACATGCAAAGCATGATCAAAAAATCCATCAAGAAATATATTAGTATTGGAGTGAGCTCAGCATACACTCTATTAGATATCAAGAATAGGCTCTGATATTTATACATTTTAAACATATATCTATTTGAAAACAATCATTAAAACCCTGACTGTTCAGTTGAATTCTCTTGTATATTATGTAATGCTGGCAATAGAGGAAAGAGAAAGTAAGTCTGTGAGATGTTTGAATGATCAAATACTATGTATTTTCAGTAAGCTACTAACTTGCAGTGCTAGTGCGGATGTGCGTATATTGTGGACAACCTTATCTAGAGCATACTGCATAGAGAGCTAAAATTCGACACGGACATGGAGCAAAACCTCCATTTACATGAGAGAGGAACAGGGTCAGACAACATCCCTGTATGTAGTGACCACTCTGTGAAAGCTACAGCTACAATCATAATGTCATGTATTGGGCCATGATCTAAAAAAATACAGACAATAGTAGCATAGTTGACAGAAATTCAAGGTATCACACAGTAGAGTAAAGCTGATCTGCTTTGTGCGTTTTGTACATAGATTATTTGGAGTTAAATTATAATTTAAATAAACTCACTCAAACAAAAACAATATGGCTGTAATTCACTAGTGCTATCTCATGGGATTTTAGTCATGCTAGTTACAAAGCCTCTTGGTCATCCTTGCCTTTGAGTCCAACCTTGTAGACACAATATCTTAACAATACCTTCAGCAATTCTATCTTTATTCAGCACTCATATTTCTTTTGACTCATGGATGATCTAGTTACACTCTGGGAGTCAGGGGTCAAAAATCACAGTAGAGAAGCTTCATAGTCATCTATTGCTCACAATATCTCAAGACTACTATTAGACTTTTCATCAAACTTGCACAAAAAGTGCTGCATTATAGGCTGGACGGCAGCAGCAGTTGACCTGAGCTGCAGCTCCAACTAGTAGTGAGTGGCTACATCACATGAAATTTGACCTGCTTTGGTGCAGCATGGAGGATGACCAAAACAAATTAAAAATGCAAAATTGCTACAGCTATGAATCTCTAGCTTTGCAGTGCAGCTGAATTCACCTGGTTCAATGTCTGTAATCAGACAGATTCATCTGCCAAGCTCCAATATACAATGACTGTGCTCGGCCTGAAGCAACACGTCCCAATCAGCATCCTTTCGTACAGGAAAAGGTGAAAGCTTTGAGTGAGACGACAGCAGGAAGTGACTGCTCGAACAGAGATTAGCATAGATGCTAACAGCTTTAGAAGCAGTTTTATCAGAACCAACAACACTGAATGCACTTCTTGACAGAAGAGATATTTTTACTCCACTTCTGACATGTTTTGGCTAGATAATATTCTAGGAAGTGGCTCACGTCTTGTACTTTACACCACAGTAGTTGCACCCTCCTACAACATTATTTGATAGGCCCATAATGAATGTAAACGATGTAATGATCATCCAGCCACACACTACATATCCTTTTGAAAGTTTCTGCCCATTCCCAAACACTTTTTATGGGCTGTTGCCAAGATTGACTGGTGAAAGATACTGAACATTCCATCTAGTGTGTCAGGTTAATGAATCTTATTGATTTCACCAAACTGTATGTGTTAAAGTGACTGAAGACATCGTATCAGGTCAAGAACTTATATGAAAAAAAAAAAAAATAAAAAATGTTTGGGACAGTCTTAAAGTTGCTCACTGTTTAGCTCATTACAAAGAGAAAAAGTCACCACCTTCTCTGAGTTGGTGTTCTTTAAAACTTTCCTTGTCTGCAGGAGAGGATGGTTATGTTAGCATTCGTCATGTTTTACAGGCAGGGCGATGGCAATGGTTCAATGATTCACAGCCAGTAGAGCTACCTGGAGATGGATGGGCAAAAAATCATCCATTGAGAAGTCAATCTTGGAAACTCCAGGGACATTTGCCCGACTTCATTCATAGTCACCATTACAGAGCAAACTCAGGGCACTGGAATGAATTTCCCATCAGTAAAATTAGCCATTACCTGTCTGAGAGGGGCTGCATTGTTAAAGAGGAAGTATATGGGTGCTGCGGAAATAGGTGAAGCAGAAGAGCAGCAGGAAATACGTTTGACGTAATGGGGTCATAGGAAAACAGTGGCAAATCAGAGCCTCAATTATGCCAGTTTACAATATCTTGAACACAGTTGTCCAAGATTGAAGACATATGAAACAAAATGTAATGTTTGTTTGTAAAAACTAAGTCACAAACATATATCTCAGGGCAGCACAAATGGTGAAGTTTCGTTTTGTATGATGGTTTTAGACAAAAGAAGGGAATGGAGAAAAGGAGGAGACACTCTCAGATAGCTCTGAGGTTACACAAGGCAAACATATTTTTTATTGAACAAGAGGTGGAAAAATGTGTAGTTTTATCACCACTATTACATAAGCAAAATTGTTATCGCAGGACATGTGATGCTAGTCATGTATCTTTAAGAATGTCGTGTAGAATGGAAACGTAAAAGGCCAGTTTTCTCATTGTTACGACTAACAATCAAGGAAAGTCAGATATCAGCCTCAGTAGTAAGAAAACTGATCACTGTGCATGCAAAATCTGTGTGTCTATGATCGCTGTTCCAGCTAGATTACATGCTGAGCAGGGCAGATGCGAGGCCTGTGCTGTAAAAAATTATTCGGCAATAGTCACATACTACTTGATGATATATGTATTGGTATAGACGTTACAGAATCAGTACGACCCTCGATGCTGTGAAAGCATTTGTAAAATAGACATTGTGTAATAACATCCTTGGCGCAGTTTAGAGATGGCAGCAGAAGTCAAACTGCATGATGCAGGGCAAGTTCCCTGAATGAAACTGACATCCAAGATCTCTGGAGGCCTGACATTTAAGTGTCTTAAGTTTGGATCATTTAAACTTTGTCCTTCCTGTTTTTGTTTTTATATATACATTAAAAAAAAACAGCTGGGGGAATTCTGCAAAAGACATCATTTATGTCCATAATTTATGCATATTCCAATACATATTGTATCATGGCCTCTGTATCATAAATGAGTGCTTTCCTGCTATCAGCAGTACCTCATCTTGCTACTTGTCGTTACTTTTAACTAAATAAAAAAAGGGTTAATCCATTTCAGTGCACAGCCTGTGATCAAAACACAGATGATAAGAGAAGCTAAGAGAAGTGTGCAGATTCATTTTACAGGGCCAATATTTGCCCTAACTCAGGTCCATACATTTCGTTTTTTAATGACTGAGTAAGTTCATAAATGCTAATGTTCAGCTAACCCTCTAGTGTTCACATACTGAGTAACCCTGATCCAGCTGTATTCCCAGTCTGTCTGAGCTCTTGTCACTTTAAAGCCCCTTTACCCACAGAGGCCCAGTGTCTTTTGATTGGTTGACTTAGTTACTCTGTGGAAAATGATCAGTTTAACACTGTTCAACATCATGTCTGCAACCCCTCTGCTCTCATTCTACAGTCTATGTTCTGCACTGGGCCAGTGGGCTTAAAATACAATCAAAACAGCGTTATGACACCACACGGTTAGATCTGTTTCGGGAATGAGACATCTTAGGCTGCAGGGGGAGAGGGAGAAGTTTTTATACCACAGACTTTTTGTCTTATGCAAAGAAGTACTCTATCACCTGGAGGGGACATGTAAAACACACTGAGGGGCATGTTAAACTAATATGGGGTATTTCATGAGTTGATGTTAGCAGACATCAAAGTTGCAGAGGAGACAAATCACATGTTTTCACTGTGAACATACCTTCACTGTAAACACACTGTGCTGCACAGGAGGTGGTCACTGTGCTGTTTGGTTGAGGGTATGTGTTTTCCCTCACATACTGACGAGGACCTATAACTTAGCTGACCGTGTCACAAATCACCCAGTTAAGCTATTTTTAATTACTTGCTTTAATGACTGGTAGTTTGAGACTGGGAGCTGTCAGTGTGGCATTAGTTTAGCATCCCTTTAGCACAACAACAGCAGAAATCATAATCATGGCACCAAACAAACAAACAAACAAACAAACAAAAAACTAACAACTAACAGCAGTTTAACACCCAGCAGAGGGTGGCCATGGAAAAAAACCCTGCAGTTTTCCACTTTTCTATGAATTCCAGTAAAAGATGTGTTTGCTGCTTGGTCAACAGGGTTTAGTATGCACATATGACAGTCTATAAAAATCCATGTGGTTCGAGATAAATGAGTTAAAATGGAAATGAGAATAAATGGATGTCCAGTTAGTGTAATCCAGTTAAAGGCTTATCAGACAATGATACAGTGCCTAACATGGGATTTAAGAAGGTTCATATTTGTAACAGCAGCACAATAATCCCATTAACAGTACTGCATTGTCTGTATAATGGTCATGATTATGACTGTTTTTATTATTCCACCCTCCTTTACTTGGCAAATAATAGGCTAAATAATCCTGAGCCCATTGTTGAACCTGCCCCTCTATTTCAATCAGGCCACCCAGAGGAAAAAAATGTATTCACTGGTGGCTCCATGCACGGATGCTTTTTCTATTTCGAGATCCTTGATTTGAAAAGATTTGGGAGCGTTTGGCTAAGTCTGGCCTGCAGCTGTATAGCCATTGGCAGCCCAGATAAAGCTCTGGACCATTTAATGGCTGTTGCAAAGAAAATGGCAAAGTAGATGACAGCAGACAAACCATATGAGAAGCCTGACACAGGATGAGGAGAAAGAGAGTAAACAGCATTGCAGCTCAGTTCCTAATGAAAACAAATTATGTGTCCAAAAACAGATGCGCAAAAACACTTTGGCCTTTATGACACTAAATTGATTTATATATTAAATGACCATATTGAGATTGTGTCTAACTGCCAAATATGACACTTAAACTGATATTAATCAGGAAAGGGTATCATGAAATGCTCATTAGATAATGAGATTATACAATTATTTTGCACTATATTTTGACATTTTCTTGGACGAAAGTACAGCCAAGCCTGAAAAACAAACTGAAAGATAGATACTTCAGAGAGACAGAACGTATGGGTAAATAACTAACAAAGTACAGCAAACTACAGCATTAAAGTAAAAGGCTTCACAATCCATAGCCAGTTAACAGAAATAGCAAGCTGTCTCTTTCAGGGCATGGTTAGGGTTGAGCTAACAAAATCCACTATTAATATGGTAGCAATACCAACACATCCAATACTTATTAACTTGGCACATCAGATGGACTAGTCTATATATATATATATACCACTAGTCCATCAGGGAAAGGGCCCATAGAAAGTGTTTGGGGAGGGCAGAACCTTTCAGAAGCATATCCAGCAGATGGTTGGATGATCGGTCCATCAGTCACATTTATTATGGGCCAATCACACAATTTGGTATATGGGCATTACTGCACTACGGAACTAGAGCCACATTGTAAAACAAACTCTTCAAAAATTGTCAGAAGTGCAGTGAAAAAATAAACATGAAGAAGTTTATAGTGTTGGTATTTGTTTTTGTTTAAAAAAGAAATACGGTCAAGATCTGATAAAACTGCTACTGAAGATGTTAGCATCAATGCTAATTTACGTATGAGCATAGATTAGCGTGGCTCCAGCATCTTCATGCTCTAAGTGACTCTGATTGGACCGTCCTGCTTTGGGCCGCTTACATTCATTGTAGATTGGAGCTTGGCAAGATGGATCTTCCTGAGTGAGACATTGAATAAGGCATGTGTAGCTGCTGCGCAAGGTTAGATATCTACCAGAATCACAATGCAGACTTTGGTGCATCATTACAGGACCATTCACTAGATATCTGGGCCAACAAATGCTGCACCTTCTCTACCTTTTCTGCTCCTCTAGCTAAGGGAAACAGATACACAGGCAACAAAAGCATTTTATAAGGGCTGAGACAAAAAAAAACTTTAGGGATGCTCCATTCAGGCTTTTTGCTGACAATATCAATCATTTATCATTTATTAATGAGAACTGTGGATTGACAGAGTAGTTCAAACAGCTCTTTAAGAGTGATGCAAAAAGGTACAGGGGGACAACTAAATTACACAATATGATGATTAATTAGCAGCATGTGTTCTTTTATTAATCAACATAAAATGGTAAATATATCGGCGACCACAGGCATTAATTTTGATAATCTGATCATGCCCCACTAAAAGATTTTGGTCAAAAGTGATTCGTTTTCTATTGATCGGTCACAGTACCTCATGTACAAATTATTAATGCTCATTTCTCCTCTTACAAGAATTGGTTCAGGAGCAATTTAGGCACCAGTACCATTTTATTCAAAAGGAATTTAGCAATGCAAAAGATGCCTGAATATTACATTGCAATGAAAAATATTAAAGACACATTTGTAGGTAAAGAGTAAAGAAATGTTAAAACAGTCATGGCAAAATGTTACTGATACCACAATATTTGTAGGGTATCAGTAACATTTCATAATCATAATCATTTTACAAGTACTAGTTTACTAGTAATGGTTAACCTTGCACAGCAGTTGGACTGGACTGCCTGATTTAATGTCTGTAATCAGGCAGATCTATCTTGCCAAGCTCCAATCTAGGATTGAGAGTGGTCCAAAGTGACACACAACTGCTAACAGCTTCAGTGGCAGTTTTATCAGATCTGGACTGCATGTATTTATTAAATTATTTAAAAAATGCAATATTGAATAACCATAAAAGTAGTCCTGCATTATCTGGCAGGCCCATAATGAATGTGATTGATGGAATGATCATCCAATAACCTGCTGGAAATGCTTCTGAAAGGTTCTGCCCATTCCCAAACACCTTCTATGGGCTGTTACCCAGATGGACTGGTGAAATATATTGAACGTTCCATCTGGTGTGCCAGATTAAGTACTCTGAGTTTACTTCTTGTAGGACTAATTGAGGGTATCACAAAAGCCTCCAGTCTCCCCTGTGGGATTATTTCCTTTACAATGCTTGTAATCAGGATAAAGTTGTACGTTTTATACTGTATAAAAGCTTAAGGAGTAAACGAGGAATCCCATGGTTTAATTTATCAATTTAGCAGCAAAATACAATTCATTTTTTTTCGCATAAGTTCCTCTATTTTTGTTATCCATATTGAGAGAGATTGCACATGGATACTGGATGATAATTTAGTAGGCTAAATGATAAATCAAAATATTTGAGTTTAAGGGAGAACAGTTAGAGCTTACGCCTCTCAAGACACCCCCCTCCCACCCCAGCTCCATCATTTTTCCTGCGTCTTGATTAATAAAGCCAAAGTGTATAAAAAGTCTCATATTATCAGAACACGTCACGAAGTTGTTGACAGGCCACGCCCACCAAATGAACCTAAAAACGTCAAATAAAAGTTCCCATGTAACAGCTATAAAGTGTCTCACCTGCGCAGCCATGAATGACAGATCCATACTGTTGCTCCGCTCAAGCCAAGGCACTCAGTGGAAGAAGAGACTGTGCGTAGTTTCCCCTCTTATTCCTCTGAAGAGCATTTGCCTTTTTGTTGCTTCTGCTTTTGTTTGTTTTCACGCGACACCCACTATTAAGTTGGTGGGCTTCACGTGCGCAGCATGTCGAGGACGAAGGAAAATAAACGTGGAGAGAAGAAGAGAGATGTTTGAGAGAGGGAGAAGGGGGAGAAGCTGAGCAGACGGAGAGATGAGAGACGAGAGTGAGAGGAGGAGGAGGAGGAGGAGGCTGTGGAGGAGGACTGTCACATATAACGAAGGAGGTGCAACTCTCTCTCTCTCTCTCTCTCTCTCTCTCTCTTTGTGTTTTCCCTGCCCTCATTTCCCTCTTTGCTCTTTTTCCATCTTATTTTTTGTGCCTCTGTTTCCTGATATTGCTGTACATAATTCTCTCACTATTGAGATTTGTTGCACATTATTTTGAGGCGCAGCAGGTTTTAGTTCTTCAGAAGCTACAGCATTCAATTGAATATATGCTATTTTGTAATGAATGACATCATTATCAGGATTTTGAGATTTGTTTTTGTGAAAATATGAAATTATGCTCTGCAGTTGTTTAATTAAACCCAGTTATTCGGCCCATTAGAACTGATCCGGCACAGGCATTTGCTTTTATGGAAACACTGATAGAAACACATCCACTACCTACTGAAACAAATCAAAACGCAGACATCAGTGCTTCAAGTACAGTCCACCTTATTTGGAGATGCTGAACCCTCTCTGCCTGCTTGGTTCATTGACTTGTCTATTGTCCACAAGCTCAGGAAATTGACGTAAGCTACAGGTAATGTCGATATTATCAAATGGGCTGCAATATCACTTAACCTTATTAATCCCCCTGTTTTTATCAAAAGCAATGATTTATGAACTATTGAGGCACCAGCGCCAATATAGATTTACCCTCAGATGAGAAACTGAAAACAAAAACCAAATATGCTGGATGTCCTCCATCTTTGTTCTACTTTTATTGTGTTGTGCTGCTTTAAAATTATGTCATTATGTATTATGACATGACTAGCATATTTTCCTGTGTATGGCCGACTGCAGAAACACAAGTAAGACAACAGGCCTGTCTTACCAAATCAAACTGTGCACAGTGCAATATTGGTTTAGTGCAAAATTGTTCATCTGGCGCTGTGTCTGGAGCAAAAATGTTTCTTTTCACAAAAATTATTTTGTACTGCATGATAATTAATAAAAAAAACATTGAAAATATTTTTTTTCTGAAAATCACCATATCTCACTGGTCCTTTATTGTTTATTAAAAAGACAGAGCAATATCTTCTTTTTTAAAATATGGATGCAATATGGATCCATATATTTTCATTTGTATGGCATTTCATATTTTAATTATTTATGTTCAGCAGGGACAAATATTATGAGGACAGATTTATGATTGTTCCATGGATCTGTCACTACCTTAAATTCTTATTTTAGTCTCTTTGTCTCTGCCCACCTCCTTTCCTTCACCCACACCCCCAACACAGTGTCAGTGGATGGCTGTTGAACATGACTCTGGATCTGCTCAAGATTTCCAAATGCTAAACAGAGTTTTTTCCCTATTGCTGTGAGCCTAATATAGATGCACCTTCCTGTAGGTTAGCCCAGTGCTGCACTCACGGTGGACTCATGTTGTTTTTGGATATATGTGTAGATATATCTATACATCTATCTATCTATCTATCTATCTATCTATCTATCTATCTATATATATATATATATATATATATATATATATATATATATATATATATATATATATATATATATATATATATAAATATGAATATATATATGTGTGTGTGTGTGTGTATATATATACATATATATGTATGTGTATATATATATATATATATATATATATATATATATATATATATATATATATATATATATATATATATATACACCAAAGTTTGGAAGTGGGTGTGGTTGCTGTAGAATTAAGCCTAAAACTGCTTGGTGCTCTTTTCTGTGCACTTGCTCTGACTTCTCTTCATTTGTGCGTGTTGATATGATCCTGTTTCTGCATGCATGTGTAATACTGGCCTATGTATGTTTCATGTTTGAAATATGTGTGTAAAACGTGAATATTCTCATGGGGATTAATTAAGCAGATCTACTTCTTGACTGACATGTTAAGAACTTCGTAGTGGTTATCTTGCAGTCTGTTGGGCATAAATTCAAAGAGGGGCCCTCAAATCAGCATATACCCTACCACTATGTTACAAATAATTAGGGGTGAAAGTTGGTTAGATTGTATTGATGCCAATCCCGCCGACTGGATTCTGCTTATGGATCCAGTTCTTCACCCATCTCCTTATTGATTCTTGTGCATTTTCAGTGTGGAAAAGATAGGCCTACACTGATTTTCTGTGTCAATATCATCAAACATAAGGCATCCCAGATATTTAATGCTGTGCTGCATCAACTTATGTTTCAGCATGCTCCTAGTGTTTCCACCCTTGCTTAAAATCACATAGCCAAAGACACTGCACATGCTCTGTTTACTCCATAACAGGTAACATTAAGCCACACTTCAGACTGCCTTTGTCTTTATTTAAAAAACCTCTGAGTGTGTGGTGTCAGTATGACTATTTAAAATTCTAATACTCCCAACCAAAGAGCTTCCAGGATTTACCCACAGGACTTGCAAAAGCAAATGAGAGCAAGCAGCCCTGAAAACACACCCAACCAGATGTAATTGCTTTTACAACTCACATTGTTTCTAAACCCCAATAAAGAGACATTCATGGGTACTTGCTCTATTTTTGTCAACTCCTGAAGTATGACATGTAAGAACACTAAGGTTTAAATTCATCTGTTGACGTGGTAACTAATTAAACCATTACACCCTTGAGCGCTTAGGAAAATGCTGTAAAAATGGCTTTTATACAGTGCTGAGGGTGTGTGTTTTATCCATTGGTCATCAGTCTGAGCTTCTGAAATGTTTCTAATGATAACCAATGGGTATTTTTAGGTCTTACCTCTGAATTAAATCCTTCCACATGAGGAAGTTGAGCACTCCTGTGATTGTATTTCAGAGCACAAATGGACGAACATCCACGAGCATGAGCACAAAGTATAACCAGGAGTTCATCTGAGGTCTTACGCTTCTGTACATCACACTGACAGTGACGGGAACAGAAAGCCTGTCAAGACTGCACTGTCAAACTACACAGGTGTATGTGCACAATCCTTTCAAACAAAAACACCCTTCAAAATTACAATCACCTTTCTGTCTGTGGTCTCAGTCATGATTTGAAAATCATCTAGTGTGTTGCCAAGAGAAGGGGACTTCCCTACTGTTACTGTAAACTTGGCAAATTTTGAGCTTTAAAGATTGTCTATTGTCTACACCCCTGGCCTCAGGCACTACCATCGTCCTCCTGACAGTTTTAACATGACATCGCATCCCTTATGGGACACTCCCCTAGGGGCCAAGAGACTGTCTCCTCTGTTAAAACAATGGACAGTCTCAGTTGTCAACTGCATGTTTTAATCAGGTTCATTGTTTTTCTTCTTGAATAAAAGACAGAAATTTTTCAATTGGATGCACTAACCAATGGGGAGACGAGCCTGAGTGGGCAGACAGTGGATGAAGTCAGAACGGGGTAAGAGAGTAGGGGGAGATGTGGGAAAAATAGGCTGCAGGCTAGAATTGAGGAAAGAGCCTCAATACATACATGGTACGTGTTTTGACAAAACCCACTTGACTTCTGACAGCCCTTGATAGTCCTGTCAGTCACATTCATTATGGACAAACCAGATGATGTAATGGGCAGGTTCTGCTGCCGAGGAGTGAAGACCATAACAAGGGTCAGCTCCTGAAATCAAACTCCTGCCGAAATCTGTCAGGAGAGGGGGAAAATATATTTTCTATCAAAAATGTTGTTGGTGTTGTTCTTCATTTAATGAAAAAAAGTCAAACTCAAATCAAACCACCATTTTAGCAGGCAACATATATGCTATTGATTTCATCAGTTGCTCTTGTTTTTTAAGACTTATATTTGCTTCTTACTGTCATCACACCTGTGGCTCCTGCCTCTTTCCCATCAAAAGACACAGATTGGTCGGTGCCTCTGTAGACTGAGCTCAGTTGTCCACCTTAGAGCTTTTCAAGATGGAGCTGCCTGATTACAGACATAAAGCCAAGCTAATACAGCTGCAGTGCAAGGTTATGTAACCCCTTGGATGTGAAATTCCAAAGAGGAGCAAATAGCTGATTTATGCAGTGAGACACTCCACTGCATCTGAAAATTCTGGAGTGGGAGTGACAATAGTATATCGATTCACGGTTGCCAAGCATAAATTATTTGAGTGATGGGCAAGCTACTTGTAAAATGTAGTAAGCTAAGGTGCAAGTTTGTCATGAAAAAAATCAAAACACTATCTGCTACAACAACATGTCTGTGTGTTCGCTTGTACCATTTACTCATCCTTAAAAGTGTTTTGGACTGTGACTGAGAGCTCTGCTGCTGCTCTCCTTTTTGTGATGGGGAAACATGGAGCTTGTTTAGATGCTACTGCGCTATTTGGTCAAGAAAATAACTAAGGTACTAAAAAAAGGTATTTGACCCAGAAAAAAACAGTACTACCACAAAGCTACTAGGAAATGCTGAAGCCAAAGCTATTTGTCGGGAGGTTACTGTCCATCATTAGTTATTTTAATGTATTGATTTCAAACATTTAGTGATGCTTTTGGTTCAACAGAGATAAAAATAAATCTAAGGCCACTTGATAGTGCTGTTGAGCCATTTGCCGCTGAGGTCAACCGTGGCATTCTGGCAAAGACTGTTTGTGTCACATCCAAACCAGAGTAGGACCCCAAAGCACAACTCACAGACCACAGTCAAAAAATCCAAAAATCTTACATCAAAAAAGAGGTTCTGTTCACAAAAGATCAGTCTGGATTTAGGCAGAGGTAACAAAATTGGCAGGAAAAAGATTTGTCAA
Source organism: Cetoscarus ocellatus (assembly GCA_037902135.1). Lineage (NCBI taxonomy): Eukaryota > Metazoa > Chordata > Actinopteri > Labriformes > Labridae > Cetoscarus > Cetoscarus ocellatus. The sequence continues at coordinate 979,831 of JBAMNC010000815.1, forward strand.
AAATATGCTTATCAAGATCAGGAACATGGAGGGACACATGAGGAAGAACGCTGGAGAGGGATGACATGGTGGAGAAAGACAATCTGGCACAGAACCAGAGGGGGAACGGGGTTTTAAATACAGGCACAGGTGTGATGAGGGCACAGGAACAGCAGGGAAACACAGAGTGGGGAGGGCAGGAAACACAACCTGAAACAAGAGACGAGGGAGGGTGATTTCAAAATGAGTGACAAGACATGACACATGAAGACAAATAATGGTAAACTTAACCTGGAGACGTGACAGTTTTAAGTGGTATTAAAAATGACTCAGGTGCTGTGTAAAAGTTCAAAGTGCCTAGTTTACACTAATATATCCATTTCCCTGTGGTTTTTATGAGATGCACGCATGTTTTTTTTTGTAGAGATAAAACAAAAACATGTGCTGCAGCTCCACACAATGGCCATTGTCAGCTGGCACTCTAATTGCCCTCTGTGCTGGTCATATGACTGAAATCTGTCAAATGACATCCAGTGCCCCTGAATTCTTGCGTCAACCAGGTGAAACATTGTCAAAATGACTGAGACCGTGAGCTTGATGCTCTAATGGTTAAATCAAAACAAACCCTGGAGCCAGGCTGTTGTTTGTTCATCCAGTCTTTCAAAAATGAAATATTAATTATCATATTGCTATTGTTCACAAATGAGTGTCATGTTTGGATGCCCATGTATTAAAGGCCATGTAATCCAACATGCCATATCAAGCATTATTGTGACTCTTGTTAGTCAGGAAATAATTTTAATCTGCACATAAACACATGTGAGCATGGACACTTGACTCTTCAAAGAGCCGTTACAAGTGTCCATTGAAAACTGGTGACCCAAATTAATGACACATTTTTGAATTAACTAGGCTTGCAGAATGAAAGACTGTGCCATAATTCACTGGAGAGTCTCTTCAAAAAGCCAATTAACAAGCTCTACTTACAGCACGAGGCGTGATTTATTTAATGGTGACCCGGACTCCACTATGAATACTCAAACAACTTGGTTGAGTAACACTAGAGCCTACATACAAATTAGTTTTTAAGAGTTCAATCATAGGGGTCAACAAGCTTGGACTCAGAATATCACATTCAAAAAAATATTTCATTTTTCTTTCTTTTTGGATTTTTTTACTTGCAGAGAAAAATGCCTTTGAGTCAGTTTCAACTATCATGTTTGTCCTTGGAGCGGTGGGAAAGCACTGCTATGTTCGTATTTATCTTGTCTTCCTGAGCTTCATCTCATCTTGTTTTTTGATACTGGACTGTAACCTCTGCCATGAAGAGGATAAAGCAGATCTCCTGGATCAGCAGCTAAGACTCCATCCTCCTGTCTTCTTTTCTGCTGAGCAGGCATACACAACATGCAGTCCCACCCTCCAGCTGGAGGGATTTCACTTCACTTCACTTCCCAGTTTCACTCCATGATTCTGGGAATACATCCTCAGTTTTCATTTGCATGATTTTTATCCCTTGCAAACACTTAGCTCTGCTAACAAAAATGCAGTCCTCACCCTTTTTTGCCCTTAATGATTTGTTGATGTTAAAGGAATGACAAAAAATGACTTGTTCTGTAACTTAGTTGGATTTATCAGGGATCAGTCTATCATGTTGTTTCTGTCAAAAAAAAATTCATGGTACATCATGTTTCTATGTCTGTTTGAAGAAGCTATTATAACATCGTGTGCAGGACTACAGGTCTTTGCACCTTCACATTTATAGACCCAAACTGAATGCACCAAGATTTGATTTGATAAAACTGTTTTTAAGATGTTGATATAAGCACGTCTTGCCAGGGAACTTATTCATACAGCCACAGTCAAGTCTGATTAGGTTTGGGTACCAAAAACCACCTCCAGTGTCGAACCAGTTCCAAGTTTTCTAGATTAGGTATGTTAGTTTAGGTGCCACTTCTCGGTCCTGTCAGGTACATAAATATCTATTAGGAAGGAAGCTGTTGTCCATAGAAGTTTGCTGTAGCATTATGCCATGTGTTTTTTTGAAGAGGGTCATGGTGGACTACAGCAGTGGAAAGCTTGACTAAGCTGCACTAAAAAAATAATGACATTTAGTATAGACAAGGCAGCAGAAACAACACAACTGTTTTCAAAGAGGTTGTGTGCCAAGCATAACAAAGAAACCCATATTTTGGTCATTTGAAAAAGCTTGTGCTTCATGTGGTCTGAGTTGTGCCAAAATGGCCCATCGCAGAAGCACATCCTTCCAGCTTTTGTCGTTTTACACATTTATGGGGTAGAACCTCTGCCACAGTGCATTATATGCAAGAATCAAAATCCACAGAGGAAGCACAACACAGTGTTTAAAGTGAAACTATGGCGCCAAAGGAAAGAAGGAGATTCACATGTTCAATAAAAACGACTGCGTTATGTGTTGTTATGTGTGTTATATACGTATAAACACACTCTGGCAGTTGTTCACAGGCCAGCCTCTTAAAGGTGTTTTAGGCAGCTACTGACACTGTATAGACAGGGAGGGGGATAGGTCCTGATGTTGCATGATTATTTTTGTCTTGTGTATAGAAGTACACAGCAGGAGGAAATCTGTAAAACACATTAGAGAGCATATAAAACTTGAAAAATAAGTTCATTTTGAAATTCTCTCAGCAATACATCATAAAGGTAACACAATTCCTGATGTGGAATCATACAAAATACATTGATTTGCAAATGGGTTATGTTATTTCCCTCAAAGGATGACATGTGTAATTGCTTGACTCACACATGAGCACAGTGGTCAGTATAAGTAGGCTTATCATACATGCACATTGCGCTTTGAGTTTGACAACAATAATTGCGGACTCCAGAGTTCTGTGTGTGCTGCTTACTTTTGTATTCAGCAGTCCTTCCTCACTGAAGGTTGGACTTACTGCACCAAAACTTCAACAGTCTTGAACAAGTTTCTAAAAGATTGTAACTTTTACTCATTACCCTCTGGCGCTTAAAATTTCAAATGGTAAATTAGATGAATATGAGATCATTAATGTAGATTTGAGTTACCAGAGACTAGAAGCTTTACTTGAGAAACTCAGGCTTTAAATATGCAGTCTTGTTCTCATTTACTCTTCATCACTCATACATAGAACAACATGATTGATAAAATCTTGTATACTACATTCGTCAGAGTAAATGAGCAGAGTGATGAAATAAGGAGGAGAATGATTTGACAGTTCTGTAAACGGGTGACTGATGGGTTGTAGAGCCTCAGGGTGACAGACAGCCGACCAATCAGGACACATCAAAAAGCTTCCTCGTGCTGAACTGTCAGCGTTACATCATGAAGAACCTGGAGATGTCAAAAAAAAAAAAAAAAACTGGATGGTGATTTTAAAGCAGAGAAATGTATTCATTGTCATTGCAGTGACTAAGAGTACTGTGGGTATATGAAAAACTAGAAAGCTGCAGGGTGTGTGAAGAAAAATTTGTCAGGCTGATCATTTTCATGCCTCTGAGTCGGTGGCACTCAGTTGTCGGCACATTGCAAGAATGAACGTCTGCGCCTTCATCCATTCAGGCCATTCTTGTAAACAGTGTTCCTCTAGACTGCTTTTAAGGATTTTTTTTTTAGATTTTGATCAAATATCCATTTTATTAGACTATAAACTGGTATGTCCTTGAGGTCAAAGATCAAGGTCCTTGGTTCTCATGTTTCTTTACGGCTTGTAAATGTGATACGTCTGAGGAATTCTTTAAACTAAATTGAAGTTAAATTGAACGATCACAGGCAAGTTTGTGGAGTCTCCTGGACATCCTTTACTAGAGAATGCAATATCTCAAGAACGCAGCATTAGCTTAGGATTATTAAAACTCACAGGAAGCAAAGTTTGTTTTCCTTTTCTGTGAAAACCATTTGTTTGTGTGACTGGGCTGTTATAAAATATGATTTATCAGGCTGTTTGAGCTGCACAGAGTGGTACATTTCTCAAATCTAAATTAAATTTTATGATACACACTCCAACTTAGGGAAAGACAGTTTAATAAGCCAATTTTTTTCTGAAACCTGAGCATTAAATTAAAGTTTATTATTTTTCAGACAGACAATTTAATGCCAAACTCTTCAGCATTTCATATACCGATTCACTTTGAAGATTCATTTTTTTTCTCAGAAGGTTCTTAGTTGTTTTGCCTTGAGCAATTCAGTGATTAATTTAGCAAAGCAGTACATATTAAGTTTCCTATTTAAGCTTTGATTTATAAGTCAAAGCTGCAGAATTGAGTTTGTTGGTAAAATACAAAAATGATGCCATACTGGTGTAAGCATTTAAAAGTTACTGTAATGTCATTCTCAAACTAATTCAACTTGATTGATTGTTTAAATTAAATTCATACACATGGACTTCATTTGCTCTTGCTGTACAGAGCTGTGAAAGCTGTCACTTAAACCCTGATGCGCACCACATAACAACACTGAGACCGCCTGAAACAGTCGGTCTGGAACTGCATTTATCTAGTGTAGTTCATTACCTCCGCCAAGGAGGTTATGTTTTTGCCAGCGTATGTCTGTTTGTTTGTCTGTTAAGATTATGTAAAAACTACTGGACGGATTTTGCTGAAATTTTCAGGAGATGTTGGTAATGGCCCAACTTAGAATTCATTAGATTTTGGTGGTGATCCAGATAACCACCATTAGCCATCAATTGTTTTTGCCCAATAACTGTCTATCTAATAATGATATCAACATAATTCCATGTGCTAGGTGTGTGTTTTCAGGGTTAAGGAATCATATTATGATGGTAACTTTATCATGGAACTATTGCTTTCTCTTGTTTACTGAGATAGTGCGGACTGAGGTTGACTCCCTCACTGCAGGAATCAACGCTCTTTTAGGATAAAACCCATCATCACGCTGTTGTCTGAATGAGAAATAATACAAAGATTATGAACATCTTCAGTGCTGGGTGAGAGAGTTTGAGTGTATGTGTGTATTTGTCAGAGAGTCTGTGCATGTACATGTGTTTTTCTGTGAGAGTGAATTTGTGTCCAAGAGAGAAAGTGAATATATTTATGTGTACATGTGAGCAATGTTGTGTACTGGAGTCTGTGTGTGTATTAGTGAACTAAAATGACAGTAATTATGTTTGTATTGGTGAAATTGTATGTATGTATGAGTGTAAGAGACATAGTATGTACAAGAGTTCTGAAAAATGTACCATACTGAAAGCCTACCTAAAATGTACTGAACTATGACTAAAAAAAACCCAGTCTGAATTGAACTGAAATTTTTCTGAATTGTTACGCCCCTAATAAAGACAGTAACAGGGTAAATAAGTACAAAAAAACCCAGTTTAATCAAAATAAAAACAAATGCAAAAAAATAACCAATTTAACATGACGTGTTTTTTTTGTTTTCATTCTATCATTCATTTAAAGGTCACATGTCCTGCAAAACTTTTTTTTTGCTTTTAATGTTGATTAAAGGGGTTGGGAGCAGAAGGAACATGACACCTTTCACTAAACTCTTAGTTTACAGAGAAATGCTCTATGTCCCTGAAAACACTCTCTTTTTTTAATTTCTGGATTTATTATGTAATAGCTACATGGCCTCCACCTACATGTGTGTTTTCTGTTTGTCACAGGCAGATGCCATGACTGTTTTCAAGTCGCTGTAGCCCCTCGGGTAGCCAATCAGCACAGAGGTCACTATCATAGTCTCATGTAGCCCCCTTGCTCCCTCAGATCCCAGTGTTTCCTAAGGGAAGGGGAAAAGAGTTGCATCTGATCCTCTACTGAGAATAAATTTACATTTTTTTATTCAGTTTAAATCAAATCCTTGCTAAATAGACACCCAAAACATGAAGCAAACCATCAAAAACACCAGGTCATGGGACCTTTATGTGACTGAGATGTGGTAGCTATGCTTTTTGTGGTGGAATTGTATGCTGTGGGAAGCTTGGAGAAAAACTACAACTCCCAGTGATGCTGGTTTAAATATGTGATGTAATTTCCTGTCAAAGTGCTTGTGAGGACCAGCTATTTAGAAAATTGGGTGCACCTGGGAGACCAACAGTGTGGCCGGCTTACAGTATGGTTGTGATTCATGGTGCTTCTATTATGGGTAAACTCAGTTTAGTTACACAAGTTTAGCATCGTGCGCAAGTCAACTTCCGACCTTTATTTTGACGACTTAGCCCTATACCTCTGTGTAGATTCTCATTCATCCAGGTCATGGTCATTCTGAAGATTCAAAGGCAAGGCAACTGGACTGTGTAGGGTTGTTGGGAAGACGTTTCACTTCTCATCCAAGAAGCTTCTTCAGTTCCAAATGGTTGATGCTGGAAGCAGATATTTATCTTGCTAGAGGAAAAACAACAACAAAGGAAGGGAGGAGTTGGAGAACGACCCATAGAAACTTATCCCAGGGTGATGTAACCCCTGTACATTGCTCTCCTCAAGGTGTTGGCGAGAGAAGATAGATGGTTTGAGAGAGGAGTTAAAGAAGCCATCTTCACCAGACTGGAGAAGCCTTCTCTTAACAGAGGTGGTGGACTCAGACACAACCTCTCACCTACATATAATGCAGTGTTAAGCTCTCTCCCCAGAAAGCTCTCCAAACACTCTCACCTGGGCACATGTGACCATAACACCTCACATGACAGGGGGAGTTAATGACCCATTCAGGGTAACGACTCTCAGGGGTTACATCACCCTGGGATAAGTTTCTATGGGTCGTTCTCCAACTCCTCCTTTCCTTTGTTGTTGTTTTTCCTCTAGCAAGATAAATATCTGCTTCCAGCATCAACCATTTTGAACTGAAGAAGCTTCTTGGATGAGAAGTGAAACATCTTCCCAACAAACTCTACACAGTCCAGTTGCCTTGCCTTTGAATCTTCAGAATAGCCCTATACCCTTTCTCAAACTATAACCACTGAAAAATAAAAAAAACTTGAACTCTAGAAACCAGACTGAGCTGGCGGCTCTTTAGAGCTGAAGATTGTATTTTTTGGAAAAATGCCTGTGTCGAGGTTCAATCTCATCATTCAACAGTAACCAAGTAATCATAGCTACCTTTCACTTGCCTTTTGTTTGTAATCCAGCTCACAGTTTGTTCTTTTTCGTAATGTACATTGTTATGCAGCTGCTGTAACTCTGGATGAAATCTTTAGCTGCACCGTAACAATAATATAAAATATATTTCTTTTTATTTGTTTGATTCCTGAATAGATTACTGTAAGTGATTACTGCGCAGTAAAAAAAGAAGTGAGGTAAAAAAAAACTTATCACATGATCAAAATGCAATTATCTTGCATTAACTGCCAAAAGTGAGAAATTAATCATTACCAAATTGTAACAGATCAAAAGTGCAATTTAGTCGCTATCACAGCTACGATAAAGATTAGTTTTAGCCTGATTAGTTCCTCTTTGGCCCTTCTTTCTCAGACCACATTGTTTGTACTGCACTTTAACTTTGATATGGACATGCCATGGCCATCCACCGACCCACTTTCACAGCAGAATTACCTTGGTAAAAATAGATCATTAACAAGCATCAAGATGTGTCCTGTCATGTTACAATATTTCAGGTTGATGCTAATGAGTTGGAATAATGTCATGCCACCAAGAGGCTGTCCTGCTCAACATTTATGAATGCCTGTGGTGTGACTGATGTGCTCTGTCACCTAGGCCTGTATGCCCTAGGTGAGTGTATGTGAATTTATGTATTTATGTATACCCCAGTGTGTATAAAAGGGGGGAGGACAGGTCACGCTCTTTGAGCATTCCTAAATACTTTTAATCTTTGGGGACTTTTGTAGTAATTCCAGCTGTGATAGGTGTGTGTCAGAACCCATGAATAACATTACCACTGTTGAAAATCTATACCCAATCAATCCAAAAGATATTTGCAATCTGCCAGGCATCAAACAAGGGGGATATTGTGCCTTTACCACAAGGGAAACAGTACATAATGAGATCGACCCTCTGTTCCTCTCACACTCACTCTCGGGTTTATTATTTTTCAGAGAGGATGGAGTAAAATCATCCTCCTCCACCCACACAAACACAACATGCTACCCTTACACTTTCCATGTGCTGCATAAGCGCTTTTCTCGGCTTCATGAGCCCGCCGTACAGGACATCTTAGTTTGCCTCCTCTCAACTGATGCATAGCCAACAAGGCAGGTGATTCATAATTAATGCTCAGCGAGATATATTGAAATTCATCATGTGTGTTTGACCATGCCTCACCCACAGGGATGTAGTCTTTACATTGCTCTGAACATATTTTTTCTCTGCTCATTTCTCACATGAGCTGCCTGTGAGTTTATACCCCAAACATTCGCTTGCATTTCTGTCTCGCTTCTGATACAGAGTAGTTGCAACCTACTTCTGCTCTTCTGGCATTGCTACAGACCCTTGGACTGGTTTGAATCATATTTCTCTGGCTGCACTTAGTTCATCCAATTTAAATCTTCAAATCTTGCCACTTCTGGTGTTCCCCAGGGATCTGTCCTGGGGCCCCTTCAGCTCATCGTCTATTTCAGGGATGGGCAGCTTCGGCCACTTAGAGTGTCACATTAATGCCAACCACAAAGTTGGAGGGCTGCACAACAAACTGCAAAATACTCATTATTTAACATGTATGCTTACTAAATAAACTAAAAGGAAAGACACAGCATTTCAAAATCAACTGTACCAACATTAAATGTTAAGTTAAAATGCAAATAGCAAGACATTATTAAATGAGATAAACATGGAATTCAAGTCAGTTTGAACAACTTTTTTTCAGTGTAATTAACATAAAATTAACTGTTTATTTACCAATAAAATTCACTTTTGGGTCTCTTTTATTTATACAAATACATTTAATAAAGAATCACTAATCAATTAACCTTTTTCTTTTTTTTTTTCTGCAAAGAACAAAACGTATTCCAAAAACCAAAGATTATGATGGAAATGTTTTGATTTTAGTATTTTCATAGTCCATTTTGTATTTTTTTTCTTGTGTTTGCAATTTTTTGATATTAGATTTAACCCATGGGTTGCATTGCATGAGAGGGAGAACACGTGTCCCTTGGGCTGCATTCTGCCAGTCCCTGATGCTTTGATATCTTCCATAAATTTAACATCAACTTTCATTGCTATGCCAATGACACTCAGGTCCACCTGTACACCAAACCTGCCCTTCCTCCCACCGCCCTTTGTAATGTTCAAAAGTAAATCAAATCCTTTTTGACTGCAACTTTTTCAAACTCAAGCTGTGAAAAAGGTCTTCTCATTCTCTGCTTGCTGTTTTGAATCAGTTTGTCACTTAACGTTAATAATTCCCTGTCCTCCCTCCCCTGAAGTTAAAGGACTTGATTTCATATTCAACAGCACACCATCTTTCTGAGCTCACATCAGAAATGTTCCTTTGCCCACATACTTTTGTTTTTGGAAATAGTAGGCCCAAGATCATTTTAATAAAGCTTTGCTTTGTCTCTTGCTCATAAATGCAACATCTTAAGAACACTTAAGAGATTTTCTTCAAACCTTCCACAAATGTGAACTTGTATGCAAGGAGGGAGAGTTATGATTTTAGAGGTCATGATACTAAGGTAAAGGTCAGGCGATTTACTTTTCTTTGATTTCTATCAAAGTTCGCAATAATGTATAGGGATGACAAGGTCATGGGTCAAAGATCAAGGTCTTTTACGTAATGATCACCTTTTGCTTGTGAACTGCTGCTTGTGAAACCAGATATCAGAAGAATGCTTTTAGAGATCTCCTCCAAACTTTGCATGAAGCTCCATCATATCCAAGTTTGAACCCACTGGATTTTTGAGGTCAGTCCTTTCTTTGTAAATACAATTTCTCAAAAATACCTTAAAGGACTGCTGTCCTGTAATTAGGGATGACCTGATTAGATTTAAACGGGCATAGACAAAGGTTATCCAGCTTCATGTCTACTGCCTGCTTGTGAATGAAAGATCTCAGAAGACTCTTCAGAATTTCCCTAAAATTTTGCACAAATGTGCACCTTGACCCAATAAATAAAATGGTAAGATTTTGGAGGAAAAGGTCAAACGTCCTCCGGCCTCATGATCACACCTTACTTGTGAACTTGATATGTCAAGAATTCTTTAAGGGGTTTCAGTCAAACATTACACAAATGTTCTCTTTGATTTGATGATAGAGTAATTAATTATAAGGAATAATTCTAAGGGTCAATGACTGACCTTTTTTGACCACATATCTGTATTAAAGGTTAAATAAATAACAACACTACACACTTCTTTGTTGAAATTATATTTTTGCTTCACTTCTGGCATGTTCTGGCAAGAGTTGAAGAGTAGAAAATGGCTCATGTTTTGTTCCTGACACGTGAGTCTACTACCTTATCTGATTGGCCCATTATGAGTGTGATTGATGGAACAATTGTCCAATTACCTGTCGGATTTGCTTTTGGAAAGGTTCTGCCCATTCCCAAACACTTTCTATGGGCTGTTTCCCAGGTGGACTAGTGAAAGGTATTGAACAGTCAATCTGGTGTGTCAGGGTATAACTCACCTGTTATTATGCAATTTCAGATTAAGGGTATTTTCTTTAGTGTTTGAAGCTTGTTTGTGTTGAGAAGAACTTTGCTGTAATATTTAGAAGTTTGTTTGTTTTCTTAAATAAAAAAACACATTTTTCTATATTTTCCCATCAATTTCCTTTACAGATGCTTGGTTTGAAAAACTGCAGAGCTGGTTAGGGGCAGGGCCTAGTATTGTGGAGCCCAAAATTTCTGGCATCACCCCTGGGTGTATAAGGTAAGTGGCCAAGTGACCCACCACTGTTGTTTCACACTCTTGCAGTGTAAACCTCTCAGGGACATACAACTCAGATGCTGTTGTCTAGTTCTCTTACAGTTTTTTAAAGTATCTCTCTCTTTTCCCTCTGTTCCCCTGAAGGTTGACTATTTCTATTTTGCAATTTTTCAAATTTTGCTGTAAAAACATCTGTTAACCTGGTTTATTTAATTTGGTTGTATTACCCCAAGTCTGACTTTACAGTGTTTTATTCACAGTTTATTTTACTGATCTTCTTGATGTATTGTTAGTTTTGTTTGTTTTCACTGTGCCCTGGAAGGTGACCCTGGCTGCCATGAAATAAATAAAATATACAACTATTATTTTTTGTAATAACCTTGTGTAACCAGGGCACAATATCATCAATGATTTTTCTTTTTTAGGTTTTCACTTGGCTGAGTCACTTTGCTTTCAACCAGCAATCTGGACAAAGAAGCCAGTGTGATAAACTCCTCTCTGCATCTGCGTGCCACATCTGCTCTGGCCAAATTAATGCATTTCGAGCATATCACCATCCAAAATTGCAATGGCCTCTCTGGCTTTGTGTGCCTGACTGTGGCTGTTATTGAGCAGTCAGATGTGATAAAGCACTTTGGCACCAGATGTACAGTGTGCACAATTGCTCCAGATAGAAGATACTGCACAAACCGTGGCAGAATGTTTTGATGCCCACAGGTAAAAGAGAGGAGTGAATGTGTGTTTGCATCATGCACTCATGCATATATGCTGCATAGGACAACAAGCCAAGAGATATTCCTACAGTATTTACAAGTAATGTGCTTATGAACATCCTCTAAGGCTTGAGTGTGGAGAACTTGTGATAGGATTAGAACTTCATTTCAGATATCTGTATTTTAGTGTGGTATTTGGTGCCTGAGGCTATGCATTCAACCATACTGTTTGTTTGACACCAGGACTGAGGGCCCAAATGTCACACATCTTGATTTATAGTTATGAGTTTTGTAAGAATATGAATCAACTGTTGATGCTGAACTCTATTTGAGGGGAATGCGAACATTTTCACATTAGAGGGTTCTGTTCAAATCTAAGTAAATCTTTTTTTGAAAGGCAAAGTTTGCAGTGTGAGTCTGTTGTAGTTTTTAAAATGTAGTTGGCTGTTAAAGGTGCAATATGAAATATTTGACCCAGCTACTGGACCAAAAGAATACCAATCACTAAGACCCAAACAAAGCTTCTTCAGTACACTCAGGCCTAACCTGACACAACATATTTCACTAGTCCTTCTGAGCAACAGCCCTTATGCTGCGTTCCATTTACATCGCAACTGGGAGGAGAAGATTGGGAATGATGTCATCTTCGAGTTATCAATGGCCCAGTTACAAAGCTGGAAAAACTTGCCAATCTACCAGGCTATTGTTACGCACATACCACGTTAAGAATGTAAATAACAGGATTTAGACTGGACTTAGACTTTTTTTTTTTTCTTCGTGCCCCTATAAATAATATAGTAGCATTTCCCCACGTATGTCAAACACTACAATGCACACGGCTGATTAAAAACACTAGTCAGAAGTGCTAATAAATGGAATATTACAGGAGCTTAATAACTGTTTATGCCTGGTGCACCCATCTTCGATTGTCAACTCGGGGGCGGTGAGGATCCGCCAACTTCCCAGTAGGAAATTCCAACTTTAGGGGCGTTCCAGTTGAAATTTCCCATTCAGAACTCAGAAATCCCGACTTCCAACTGGAATGCAGCATTAGAAAGTGTTTTGGAATGGGCAAAACCTTTCAAAGCATGTCCGGCAGGTAATTGGATGATTGTTCCGTCAATTACGTTTATTTAAAGTGCAATACATGTGGGAAGTGGAGCGAAAATATTCTCTCTATACAGAAGTTTGTAGTTTGTAGTTTTGTTATTTGTTTTTCATTTAATGAAGAAATGTGGTCCAGATCTGATAAAACTGCTACTGAAGTTGTTAGCATCTATGCTCATCTCTGAATGCGCAGTCACTTTCTGTTGTCATCTCCCTTATAGCTCCCATCTCTACCTGCTCTGAAGGATGCCGATTAGGCCATCCTGATTTTGGCCACTCACTATCGTAGATTGGAGCTTGGCAAGATGGATCTGCCTGATTACAAACATTGAATCAGGTGGATCCATCTGCAATGCAAGGTTAACCCAGGGCAGTCAACAGAAATATAACATGTTTTGTCCAAACTTCAGCTGCATCATTTGATTAACCTTAATTATATTGTAATTCACTGAAAGATGCACTCGGCACTTCTTTGCTGCATAGAACAGCATTACGTCATTAATCATGAGAAACCCTGGGCATTAGGGTGCTGATAGCTGAGCAGTTCATCAGCAACAAATGTGGGCTCAGATCTAGGTCTGGGCCCTTTACCACATGACTTTCCCTGCTCTCACCCTTTCCACGTGATGGGATGGGATGGGTGATTAGATGTTAGACTGATCAGGAGAAATGACTTACCTCACTTCCTGATTGCCAAGAGGTCTATGGATCAAGCAAATCAGAGTTAATCTGCTTCCAGAGAAATAGCTGTGCAAACGCCACATGCATGAGTAATGTCATGTTAGTATTGAAATTTTGAGACAAATACGTGGCTTACTACCCCTCAAAATGTTCTCTCCTCAATCCTGTTGCTCATGCATTTTGTCCATGAGTCTTCTTAATTTAAAGTTCTGTCTGATAAACAAAGAAATCTTTCCCTAAATAATATCCCACAGACAGCTTTCCTGCCAGTGATTGCCTATGCAATCTCACATGCACTACCTGAACCTGCAAGTGCTCTGTTTGTTTGTTGAATGCTAAGAAAACTGACACTTTGCCCTTTTCTACTTCAGGAGAAAATGAATCTGTGTAACTCTGCAATCCCAGCACCTCCTGTGCCACGGCTGCTTTATTTTGCTTTAATGCGAGCAGGCAACTTCTCAGGCATGGGGAAGATTAGCAGTCACATCAAAAGAGCCAAGTGTCAATCTCAAGCTGATTGGAAGAAAGGAGTTTCTCCCTTGTACTAAAAGGAATCCCATAGGTAATCCTCCAACTTTATACCTACATATGTGACCAGAATACTTTACTTACCATGACAATATACAGCTTTCCCTGTAGGCTTTTTGAGGCCTAAAGAGGTTCAAATGCAGTTTTAATCTCATCAAGCAACCCCAACATGAATAATTTCATAATGTAGCACCTCTTAAGAGTTATGCTGCTTTAAAGGCAATTGAATGTTTATGCCCTTGGCCACCACACTCCCATGCTCATTCTGCTGTCTGCGTATAACACTGTGAACCTTAGATGGAGGAGGAATCATCACTGTGGTTTGACCCCTGACCATATACATCCTTCAGCTGTCATTGCATCAGTCCTGCCAGAAACACTCCTTTCACTGCAGCAACAGCATCAAGGTCACTCATGTACAGCCATGGCCTCTGACAGCTGGGATGGAGCCAAACACACACACACACATACATCACAGTGAAAACGAAACCCAACAATACCTGACCTGGGTGAACGGATGTTTAAAAGCTCTGTTTCTGTATGAAATATAGATTGTGTTTCATCCAAGCTATGATTTAACTTGCCCATTTCAGTTGCTGAAAACTCTTGAAAATATTCAGGTTTTGTTGATTACAGTGTTACATTTAAGCTTTAAATATGTAGACTTGCTCTTATTTAGTCTCATGTGTGGCTGTCAAACATACAAAAACATAAATGACATCTCATATTCCACATTTGGCCTTCATTCGTCAGAGTAAATGAGCAGAGTGATGAAATAAGGCAGAGAATGATTTGACAGCTCTGTAAATGTGTGACTGATGGGTTGTAAAGCCTCAGGTTGACAGGCAGCCGACCAATCAGGATGCATCAAAATGCTTCCTCGTGCTGAACTGTCAGTGTTACATCATCATGAAGAACCTGGAGATGTCAAAAGGATGGGATGGTGATTTTGAAGCAGAGAAATGTATCCATTGATATTGTGTGACTAAGAACATGAATTTATCAAAACAAAAAGGCTATGTAAAAAGAGTCTGGCAAAACAGTAATTAATATACATAATATGTCAAAATGGCAAGCCGATGCTTTGAAGTAATGTCTTTAAACTTTGCTCAAATGTTCACTCTGGCTCAAGGATGAGCTGAGAAGAGCTCAAGGGTCACCAGTCAAGTGTTTTAGTAATTAACCTCATGTCCCTTGCATTTTAACATAGCTTAAAATATCTCTTGGGATTTTCTAAATTTGTAAGAGGTCAAATCTGACTCAAAGATAGAGAGGTCAAAGATTTAGGTTACTGGACCTTAGGTTTTATTATTTAACCTTAATTTAACCAGGACTATTCCCATCGAGATCCAAAAGTCTCTTTTACAAGGGAGTCCTGGTCAAGATAGCAGCAAAAGAAATATCACAAAAATAACAAAAACAAAAACAACATCAAGGATTTCACAATCAACAAATCAGCATCATTCAGCGTGAAATATGTGCATAGACTAGTCATATAATTGCAGGGCGCAGTTGAAAGGGCAAGTTCTTTTTACCTCATGTTCATCCATTTCTTTTTTTTTGTTATTGAAGTTTATATTTTCTCTTTCTAACAGACATTATATCCACTTTTGCTTTGCCAAATATACAAATCAACAAAAGAAGTTAAATAAAACAAACACATAAAAATAAGAATAAAATAATAATACTAATAAAAATACATATATATATTTATACTCATTAAATAAAATAAATAATAATAGAATAAAACAAAATACACAACAGGCCTGTGATACCTTTAGATGATAGAAGCTTACCTATATTATATAAAACAGTTGCAGAAGATTCATTTTAACTAAGTACTTATGTGGTTTTGCACTAGAAAACGTTCCCAGGACTTCTTAAAGTTTTCACTTTCATTGTTAATTCTAGCTAACATTTGTTCATATGATATTATTTCCAACATGAGCTCTATCCAGTTTTTGATATCTGGTATAGCTGTACTTTTCCATAACCTGAGGATCACTCTAGCAGCTGTGACAACCCCCACCTTTATCACTATAAGATCATGTTTATATACCGGGTAACTCTGTTTGATCTCCCAGCAGGCATATTCTAGGAGATACGGGTATCGCTATACCCAAAGATTTTCCAGTGGATTCTATTACCTTTTCCCAAAAAGGGAACACAAGGCTTCATTTCCAAATTGCATGTAAAAATGTTCCTGTTTCGTTCTGACATTTCCAGCACAGATTATTTCTTATCAGACCCATTCTATAGAGCTTAGAAGGGGTGAAATAAAATCTGTATATTAACTTGTATTGAGTAAATTTTTCCCTTGCCTCTTTTATATTATTGCATGAATTTGATAATATTTTTAACAACTCTTGTTCATCCATTTCTTAATGAAGTGATTTCTCCAGAAGACTTTGGGAGTCATAGGTCAATGTTATGCCTAATGTTTACGCCTTCTTTGTGAACAACATATCTCGAGAACATTTCTTTCATTCTTTCTTTTGCACTAGCATTCACTGTGATTTAAGTATTCAATTATTAGAGTGTGACAGAAACAAGTCAAAGAAGAAAGTCATAGGTCAACATGTTTATTTTACTTGGCACTAGGAGGGCTGCAAACAACTATTTTCCATGTCACAAACTGTCAGATACTATGAATAAGAAAAAAGCAAGTATACTACAAATCTTTCGAAAATGTATTGTGCTGACCTTTATTTATGTATTATAGCAAAATAATAATGGCTGATTTAATTAGTCTTACACAGGATTTAAGCCAATTCAAGCTTCTTTTTAAACATGGTAAACATACACAGTTTTTGAGGAACAAATATTTTTGCGTACCTTATCTTTACAAATATAGTTTTTACTTATTTTTATATTCAAATGCTTTATGATTGAGATTTGGAGAAACAATTATAGCAAAGTAAGTTATTTACTAACATGCAAAAACAAGTCATATTCAAGCACTTTTCTTAATGTATACAATTTGTTGATTGTTTGAAATGACTGAAGGCCTGTATTGAGTTAGGTGGAGGGCCGATATTTGCAGATATTTAGCATGTCTCATTGCTTGTATATGAATATGGTACCTCTAGAATGTTTTGAATGATTTTCTTCAGACTCTGTGCTCATGTCCACTTTGACTCTAGGATGCATTGATTACACCTTTAAAGTCACTGGTCAATGTCAATGGGCTTCATGCTGATCCTTTGCTTGTGGCTGAGATATCTTAGGAACAGTTTGGGGGCTTCAAACTATGCCCACATGGAAGTATGACGCTGATGTCACTTTGATCTTAAGCTTCATGGTGACTCAAAATTTCATGCCAGTGTCTGTCTCTACATGTCGGCCTGGTGATTTACTGATAACCAGTCCAGGGTGTACCCGCTCCCTGCCAAGTGGTGGCTAGGATATGCCCCAACCCCATGGCTACCACTGACAGGACAAGCTTTTCAGATAAAGGCTGGATGGATGGCACTGTGTGAACACTGAACTACTTCAAGTAGTTTGAAGATAAGAGAGGTGATAAAGGAGAGGAATCCATTTATCATGACTGTCTGAGGTCTGCTTCAAGATGTTGGAGGAGTTTTCACAAAGTGTTAAGATTGCTCTCAGAAAAGAAAATCCTTTCAGTTATCATTTTATTGTAAAGCACTTGTAAATGCTCACTTTAAATCCAATTTTTACCCCTAAAGCTGGGAACAATATCTTGATTCATATTACATCTTTTACTTTCTTTGACTTAATCCCCCCTTAAGTACTGTTAAAATAAAGCCTTAGAAATATCTTTTTTCATTAAATGCAAGGCTCATGACAACCCCACCCTTGAGAACCAGTATGACACAGCAAACCTCATCCATTTTATTTCTTTGTCTGGCCGTCTACCCACGTCCTCCGTGTGCTGTCATCCATCCTAATGAATGGAAATAAAGTGCTTCTCTAAAATCTACTTTCATGATCACCTGATAAAAATTTTGTTTGTCTGTCTGGGATATTTATCTTAGCCCGCTCACCCTGTCCCCCACTACAAATGAAATTACAATTGACTTTCAAATGTCCCGTCATTTTTGGGCTTTGCCTCCCACTGATTGCTTCGTCCTTTTGTGGTGATATATTCAAACTACCTCAGCTCAAAACAAATGACACAAACAAGCTTTTGAAACAGGTCCAGTTGCATGCACAAACACACGAACACTGTGCTCAGATGATCCCTCATGCCTGAATGTCACGGCACACTGAATGCCACTCTGACAGCTTGTGGATATGTGCACACATTCGACTTTTAAAAGCAAATGCAAGACAAACTGTGCTGACCTTTGTGGTCCTCCCTCAACCTGTGAATGCTGTGTGTTCGTGCCAGATGTTTTTCAGTGCAAAGTGAGATAAATGCTGAATATTGGGCAACTAAAAAACCTCAGCGGTTCAGTTGGTTTAGGTATTTGTCATGGAATAAGGAAATCTTGCATGTAAATTAAACCCAATTATTGTTACGTGTCATCCTCTCTCTGTCTCTGTCTCTTTATCTGAAACTATTTGATCTGTAATATCTTAGAACTTTTCTTGCTGTTTGTTAGGTCACATTATTCCAGAATCAAAGACAATAAAGACATATCGAGGGAAAACTGTAACTTGACAAGCAAGCATATCTTTGCTGGTGTCTCTCTTTAATCCTCAACAGAGGAGGTGACGATTTCCCCTTTTTAACGTTCTCCATATTGACACTTTTTTGGCCACAATAGTGAAAAACTTCAACCTTGGAAGTAACTAAATATAAACCCCAATTCCAATGAAGTTGCAATGTGGCGTAAAATGTAAATAAAATCAGAACACAATGATTTACAAATCCTTTTCATCCTATATTCAATTGAATACACCACAAAGACAATTCAAAGATGACCTAAAAAAGTCTTAAATTTTGGAGGTCAAAGGTCATTGGGCTTCACGACAATTCCTTGTTTAAGAACTTAATATCTTGGAAAGCACTGAGGAATTTCTATTAATCACCTTATCACTCACAAATGTCCATTCTGACTCAAGGATGAACCGATGAAATTATAGAGTTTATAGGTCAAAGGTCATGAGGCGTAATGATAATACCTTTAGTATGGATGTGATACCGCTAGAACGCTTTAAAGGTTTTCTGTTAGCCATTGCACATGACTCAAGGGTGAACTTGTGAAAATGTGTCCAAAAACGACAAGGTCAATCAGGCCTCATGTTCATTTGTATGATTTTTACAAATCACACCAGGCTGTCTTTTTGACCCACCACAGTACTCTAATAAATCTTTCAGGTGTATAAGCCACTGGAAAGGAGTTCTTTTTATGCTAGTTGGTTTGTTAATAAAAAAAATAAATATTAAGGGTGCTAAGTTGCTTAATTTATTGTGATCCATCCAGGGTGTTTCCTGCCTCTTGCCCAATGTAAGCAGGGATAGACTCCAGCCCCTGCCAGCCCGAGAGGGATAAGTGATATAGATAATGAATGGATGCAGAGTTGCTTAATTTAAGTCTGTGTAGAAAAAAACTTTATTCTTATTTTCTTTGATTAGAGTTAAGACTACTCATTTTGCTTTCTGTTTTTGTCGATTTTTGGACAATTGTAACAGTTTTTATTTTCATTTTCAAAAGGAATTAGAGTCTTGAAAAACAAACAGTGATCATTTTGTTGTTTTAGAGCCAATCTTTACTTTGTCAGTTAACCCTACCAAAAGTGTTCACTCTAACATCAACTTATACAATGAGTTGCCTGTGGCAGTGCAGGAAGTTCTACCACAATTTTTCCTTCATTAGTGATGGGAAATGGTTCAAGAAGTGTCGGATAAAATCTTGAAGGTTTTTTTTCCATCCATAGCCAGGATGTACATTGTGCTCATCATGCTGTTTTAAAGGAATGGTTTCTGGACTTTCAGGACTTTTATAACTGATGGAAAATTATGATTTAGGCTCATTTATTTTTCTTGTTTAAAGACAGCATCAAACATCTAAATCAAGCTAATTATTTCATTCTATTAGTTGAGTGTCTAACCTACAACATTTTTTGGCAGTATATCAAAAAGCTTTTTATACTAAAAGGCAGTGCAATCTTTCTCACAGGGGTTTATATCAAATAAAATCATTAAACACTGAACAGTGTGTTCTGACATTTATCTGTAGCTCCTAAATAAAATCAGGCTCTTATAAAACGACCTTGAGCGAGCTGTATCAGGTTTATTTCTCACTGCACACAGAGCAATAAAAGAAATTGATACCAAAATGGACTTCTAATCTAAAAACATCAGATGCCATTTGCTGTTGCAGACATGAGAGCAGAAATGAATCATCTACCGTCCTTGAACACAATTTGTGGTTCAGTGCAACCTCTGACCTGGGCGTGCTGTGACAGTACATAGCTATAGGTCACAAGGGAGGCCTATAAACATATTGTTAGTACTGTTGGCCAGCGAATTCATACGGGAGCGAGACACACGATAACAAACCCAGCAGAGTGTAAAATCATCATAATATTCTGGCAGCTGAGGAGCTGCTGGCTGTCAATCACTTTAATATTCAGAGGCAGTGTCTGTTTTGATTCATGAGTGGCAGCAAAATTTATTTATGCTTTTTTACAAGATAGATTTTAGACTTGGTCTGACACCTGCTGTTTGCTGAAATTACCTCACCACGCTCAGACCATTTTGTTTTAGCTAAAATAGTTATGAAATACTAAGTTTAACCCATGCTATCTTGTTTTATTGTTTTTTTGCAGACCCACACACCTATAGTCAGGCTAAAAACCTAAGGTAACTGGACCGTTTTTTTTTTTTTTTGTGGTTGGCCCTAAATTATGGATCCTCTTGAAATCAGAACTTCCCTCACCTTACCTACTTCTCTTCTTAAAACTTACATTTACTCATTGGCTTTTAACTCAGTATGAGAGTTGAGTGGTCTCTGGTTTTATATGTCTTTTTTTCTTTCAATATGGCTTTTATTTTAAATTATTTTGTGATTTTTAATGTGTCATATAGTTTTTTATGTTTTAATGATTCTGACATGCTTTTGCCATTGGTATTTATCTTATTTTATTCTGTTTTATTTCAACTTGTTCATAACTGTGCAGCACTTTGGTTGTGGATCCCTGCTCTATGGAATCCACAGTATCAATATAAAGTAGTACTTTGTTATTAGCCTGGTAACTCGGTAGTAGTAATGCAATTATTATTACTATTACTACTGCTCCTTGTATTACTACGGCAGTGTGATACGTAAACTTGTGACCCTGTTTATGCTGGTTGCCGGGTCAATTGTGTCCTCACTGACCACTTTTTTAAGGTGATCTCCCTACTGTTTGTTGTACTGAAACCGTCATATATATCTGGTTAAAAATGACCAAAATATGGGACTTATTCAAAATATATGCACAGTCATAATCTGGGCAAAAGTTATTTTTTTGTCCCTTTATACAGAAGGCATAACCTGACATGCCAGATGGACACACTCCATATATCCGCCAAGGAAATATTTCACTAGTCCAACTGGAAGGAGCCGTTCGAAAATGTTTTCAGGGGCAGAACCTTCAAAAACAACAGCAGGTGGTGATTGGACGATCGCTCTGCTTGTCACATTCATCATAGACCAATCCATATCAAGACACAGTATGTCATATCAGTTAGACCCTGTTGTTAGCCATTAGCTTAAACTATGCTTGAGTCCTTAGACTATTGGCTTACATCAAATTATACCACACAGATGTATCATTTACAACTTAAGTGTGACGTGAACCTCGTCAACAACAATCCCCACCAAGTTCTCCTGGTAAACTTCTGAGGAGAGCATATTTCACCAGGTATTGTTGAGTAATTGCAACTCCTGGCTACCATAGGCTAACTGGCATCGTCTGTGGGGGATTTCAACATTCTCTCCCAGTTTCCCAGCAGTGATCCCCAGCTTCCTGGCTTCTCTGATTTGATCATCCATGAAGGCAACCAGCAGAGACAAGATTATCACAGTGGGGTTTGGAGTCCTTCCCAATCTTTTTCACGACCAGAGGAGCCAGTTGGTAGATCAAACTCCTACCAAACTGTTTGGGGAAGAGCAAAACCATCGTTTCCCATAATAAAAGATTTAAAGAAGAAATTAAGTCCATTTCTGTTAAAACTGCAGATATTGCTGCATCCAAAGAAACCCCTTCGGAAGCCGCCATTGTTTTCAAACATGCAGTCACTTCCAGCTGTCGTCACATCTGCCGCTCCCGCCTCTTTCCCCTGGTTGGGCCATGAAGCTTTTAGCTGAGTGAAGTTGTAGGAAATTTGAGTTTGGCAAGATCGACCTGCATAATTTCAGAAGATGAATCAGGCAGGTCCATCTGCTCTGCAAGGTTACAAAAGGCAGAAAACAGGCAAAGAATATAACAAGTCATTTTCAGGTAATATTTGGCAGGCCTCACTTAGGCAATTCCATCTGTGCCACTTGGGAATTTTTTTGTTTACTCCCTGAGTTTCTTGGTTGTCCCTTTCAACATACAGAAAACAGAGCGTGCCGAAGACACTTTTTGTCATTTTCTCACTACAGGGCAGCTCTCACAATCGAGACAGCCGGTTTATCCCATGGAGTCACATTTCTCCTCAGTGATTTAAACCAAATAACCGATCCTGTCCATCAGCTGGCACCCATGAGGTCCTTGACAGCACTGCTTTGTCCTTATTGCTGGCTGTAAACCATAAAAAACAGACATTTCTCAGAGCTACAGCATGTACCTGCTAACATGCACACACACAACCTCTTCTCTGAGCTGTCACAGGCATCTTCAGACTTAACCTTTTACTCTCCATTCTCCACAGACCCTCTGGTTCTTACTCTGTGTGTCTCATATTCAGATTGCTTTCTGAATATGTAATAGTGAAAGGGTAGGCAGAAGGCTGTGGCTTCATACGTGATAGATGGGCTGTTTTGAGTGTCACAAGGCATCTATTGAACATCTGGAGGCAAGAAGTGACAGGTGCTGATGTGCACACTCTCCAAGGGTCAACTCTATTCTCCTCTTTGTTTGTGCTCTAATCACGCTAAGTTCTTGCTGTACCAGAAAGCTCTGAGAATACATTTTATCTTTTCAATGTTTTCTTACTTAATTGTGATGAAATCTGTTCATTCTGCATTCTGCTAGTGTGTGCTATCGTTTGTTTAAGTGCATGAGCAGCACCCGGGTCACTGATGACAGGAAGGTCTCTTATCTTCCCCTTGAGCTTCCCCTTCAGCAGATTTCCCTGTGGAGCCACCCTCACCTTTTACACACTCCGTTGTTTTTCTCCTTCCATTTGTGTCCGAGCCTTTCACTTTCACTTTGAGCTCTGGGCCTTTCAGCTTCATCACTTTGATGCTGTGAGCATGCAACCCTGCTGAGTATGAGGCCTCTATACTGCATAATCTATAATTTAAATTTTTTATTGACTTTTAAATGAAAATTAGCTGGGGCACCTCTACAAAGCATGTCAGTGGTGATTCCTGATAGAATTTTAACATGCTAACATATACACTGATAGTTTCTCTTTTATGATGTTGCAGGGGCGGAGCCAGACTTTTTAAAATGGGGGGGCACAAGGGGTAACAGGTTTAATTTGGGGGGGCATAAAAATTTAGCTGTGCTGTTGCTACAGTTACACTAAACGCATTGGAAGTTCTGAATTTAGGAGTTATGCAATGGTATTTAGAACAACTTCCTGTGCATCCATTCAAAATAAAAGCCTGACAGAGTGACATATACAATGTCCCAGTTTTTATGCTCAGTAACTTCTTGGTTTTGGTCTTGTTTCCATTTAATGATACAATTGTGGCTGGAGACTTTACACAATGATTGAAATCAGTAAGGGCCAGTGACAATGACTGGGAGAGCACATGGGGAGCCAATCATTTTTCAGGGGGCCGAGCGCCCCCCTGTGCCACCATGGTAGCTCCGCCCCTGGGATGTAGAAGATCAGAGACTCTTAGACAGACCCATGCAGGCTGCCTCTTCTTCATACAACATGCAGATGCCATCAGTGTTGGACATAACCAGGTTTTAAAGGTCCCATGTCCTGCAAAATCATTTTTCTTTTCTTTTAATGCTGATACAAGGGGCTCAGTAGGAGAAAAACATGACACCTTTTATTAAACTGTCAGTTCACAGAGAAATTTGCGATGCCTATAAACGCCCAGTTTTTAACTTCCTGGGGTTTATTATGTGAATGCACTGCTAGTTTATTATCTTGTAACTATGTCGATGATACACACCTATGCAAAGGCTGTTCTATTTTCTTATCCATTCCTACCACCATTTCTGACTGAAGTTACTGTTTTACTTGTGTCTATGTTAACTGGTGTTTGCAGGCATGTTGAGTAAATGTTTCTTTTTTTATATTTCAATCCAAATCATATCTGGTAGTCTTGATCAAATCCTGTTATGACAATATTTGTGGGTACTCCTGTTGGTTTCAACAACTGTTATTACCATGGCAAAAAAATAGTGCAAGCCTCCAGGGGTCACCAGTCAGCAAAGTCACTAATGAAACAATAACACCAGGTCTCATCCAAAATGTCGGCAGCTTTTGTATTGTGTGTGTGTGTGTGTGTGTGTGTGTGTGTGTGTGTGTGTGTTTTTAATACAGCATAATAGTGAGGGAGTGACAGTAAGTATGTATTGGCATGTATAGAGATGAGCATGAAAACAGCAACATTTTTGCAACATTCACTGCTACATAGATAAACAACAGTGTGAAAGTCACAGAAAGTGCCATCACCCCGCAGAGGGTTGGACAGAGTTTGATGTTTCAGGCCCAAAACACTGGTTTTCCCATTATCCCTGTCCACACAGAGCCACCCAGAATGGTGCTTTTAAAAAATCTTCACCTTGGCCAGAGTTTTCCAAAAATCTAATTTCCACTGACCTAAAACACTGTTCACGTGTGGACAGAAAGCCACAGGAAAACCTCAGCTGTTAAAAATACTCGCCTACGTATGGACGTGGCCTCAGATTGAAAATGGGGTCTTGAGAAGCTGCAGTTTTTTACATGTCCACATAAGTTTGATTTTTCATCTCCAGGGGTTTCTGCTTCTAACAAATGTAGGTTGTGTAGTGAAGACTCTTTCAACTCAACTTTGTTTCTCAACCATTTAACACAAGAAGTGGCTGTTTATTGTCTGAGTGTCGGTAGTGTATGGTGGATTCTCCCTGCTGAAAGAAAACAGTTGGCATCTGTGCCCAGAATGACACTCTAGCCCTTTTCAGACATGCACTGAAAATGCCATGACATTAACAGAATGGCTGCATGTGAGAATGCAAATTTTGGAGGACCATGACCCAGAAAGTAAATGGAAATTAACCTTCAAGCCCCCTGAAAAGAGTCTAATCATAGTCATCCGCAGATAAGTGACTGTGTGGAGTTTCATCAGTTCATTCTTTTCCTCTGTTGTTGTGTTTGTGTTTGTAAATGTCTTTATACATATGGAGTTGTCCTTTTTAGTGACATTACACTTTGCCTGTTTTAGCTCATCAGTTTTACTAAAGGTGATGTTATTTTGACTTTGGTGCCTTTAACTAGAGCACATGAATTTGTGATGACATGTTGTGAAGTCGTGTACACAAAAGGCTCGTCGTTCAAGTGGTAACCAGAAGGAAACTGTATGAAACACGGTTGCTTCTGAAAACTTCATGTTCACCAAGAGATGAGTTGTTTCTCCTTGGGCTAAAATTTAGAAATGCTGGCACGAAATGATTTCTTTGTGTTTAAAAGTCACATATCTGTCTGACCACACAAAGGCTGTTTCACCACGGCTTTTATATCATTTTTTGAAGTTTTCTTTTTTTTTTTAATCTGTTAAAAGCTGCTGGCTGCATTTTTAGTGTGCAGCACAGCAGGAACTCTGAGGAAAAGGAGTTTGATATCTAATTATGCTAAATCAGACAGGATTTCTATGATTAAATCAATAACAAGCAAATGTGAGTTTACTGTTCTCAACATAAAAAGTTAAAGGAGAGTGGGTTGCTTGGATCTGTCTCTTTTTACCCCAGCCAGCAGGATATGTTTTTGCCAGTCTTCGTCAGTCAGTCTGTCTGGTGAGCAAGATAACAAAAAAAAATTCTTGACAGATTTGGATGAAATTTTCAGGAAACCAGGAACGTTTTGAAGGTTTTGTTCACATTTTGAGATACGGCAGTTTTCCACATTTTACCCTCAATTCAGTTGATGAATATCAAAAATGACTTGACAGAGGTTTGTGCTCTCTAAGCACTTCTAATTTGTTTATTTATTGAGTTCGATCAACATTCAGTAAGTTTTGATCATGGCAAAAGAAATAAGTGATTTCACATTTTGGATAATAACTTCAAAATTCTAAGTGGATTTTGATCAAATTTTCAGGGAATATTGATATGGCACAAGGAAGAACTTATTAAACATTGATCAGTTCATTCTGGATGTAGATCCAGGAATTCATTTAAGAAGTTTGTCAACATTGCTCAATTGGGCAGTTTTCCACATTTTGCTAATAACTCTGCTAAGGCTGTCAAAAATGCTTTCGTAGAGGTTTGTACTCTTGGAGCTGTCCTACTTTTTTGAGCTGCAGCCTTTGGTTATGAAATTTAATATTTTATTCTGGATATTAAACAGATAGTTTAATCTAATTTTGTTGTCCCACTTCTGGTCTTCTTCAATCTACACGGTGCTGACTTGATGAGCAGTAGCCTTGTGTATCAGACTGCTGAAGCTGAGACAAAGCAGACATATGGTGCAGTGATTCTGGTCTTCCCATTGGCTAAAATAGAAACCTCTGTCCCTGTAATGGAGGGGCAACAGACTGCAACCGCTGAAATGTATGTTCAATTGTGTCTCATGTCTGTAAATATTCTTTATTGCTTTAAACCACCAAATAAAAATGGACTTTATTTTGACTCATTTCTGGTTATGAGGGTTTGCATAAAATAGTCCGATTACAATTATATAATCTAATATAAAAAGCCCTTTTAGAATAAGCCCTTTGCATTATTGTGTTTGTAGCTTTATTTATAGAGTGAACTGGTTGCTAAGCAGCTCTGTTCCGAAAGAGCCACATAAAATGATAGCACATGAACAGTGTGTTCAATTTGAAGACATAAACTGCTCTCATAGGATCATTAGCACATGCCATATAGAGAAAGACAAAGCTCAGAGGTCTCTGTGTGAATTGTAGGAGGATTTTCCTCTGATGATTTCTGTGGGTAGAGCTGTCGTATTTAGCCCTTAATTAAGAATCCTTCAAGCTAGAATGTTGAGACATTTATCAGCACCTTGGGGTCCCTGATGCAGCAACTAAAGCTCAGTCTTCATAATGTGTGGCTGGTGGTTCCTCCATGTCTCCTTCCTCTGATTTATCACATCAATCAGCCACTTACTCTATGTATTGTTCTCCTGGTAACCGCGGCGACCTCACAGAATGAGTTAGGATGCAATTGGGCGATGACGTCTGGAGGAAACAGCACAGGCCAGTAATGAGCTTGTATGTCAGCCATGTAATCTCATCTAGATGTAAATGTATTCCAGTACAAGTTGGCCCACTAATTTATTCATCTAAATGTAACTTCATCAATTCATCCCTCATGTTTGCGATCAACATGCAGGCAAAGCCCGTCTGAGGAGGGAACATCAAGTTCTACTAGGAGATGTTGGTAAAGTTTCCCCTCACAGCAGGAAACATAAAGAGATTTTTTTGAATGTGGATTAAGAAGCAACACTACCAGTGTGAGGCCGTGTCATTGCTTCATATTTAATATGACACACATGCAGACGGCTGGGCGAGTGTTTGCGTGCCCT
Organism: Cetoscarus ocellatus; assembly: GCA_037902135.1. Taxonomy (NCBI): domain Eukaryota; kingdom Metazoa; phylum Chordata; class Actinopteri; order Labriformes; family Labridae; genus Cetoscarus; species Cetoscarus ocellatus. The sequence goes on from JBAMNC010000815.1 coordinate 1,007,418, forward strand.
GTGCCAGCGCTCTCGCTCTTCTCCTTGTCGGCCTGTTTCCGGTATGCACTTCTCGTGTTTGCTGCAGCGGTGCATGAAACGTGTCACCAGAACACTGTGACCGAGCACTTACAGTGAACCTGTCCCACTGCCGTGTTTGTGTGGAAGTGTGTGTGTGAGTGTGTGCTTTGTGGTTGTGAGTTGGTAATGTAAAATCTGGCATTTGTTGTTGCTTTTCAAACCCTAGTTTGGCTATTTTTAGAAAATGAAATTAACGTCTGATTTTTTTCTGAATCAGAGCTGTTTTTTAAAACCCTGGAGGCCTGTTGGAAGTCTTTCGGTGTACCAAAAGGTGTCTATGTGTAACCAACATCATTGTCTGTACCATTTTTTCTAACCTTTTCAGTATAGTATGCTTGTTAACCTTAAAAATAGAGAAACAATCGATAATGTATGCACACTGGCAATGTTGCTTGCTGTAGAATTTGTGTATGTGTGAATATGAGTGTATCTAGATGCTGAAGTCCAGAGTATAGGACAACAGCAAACTCACCATCCACACAAAGACCCAGGTACAGAGCTGGTGTCATCAGCACACTCCTATATGGCACAGAAGCCTGGTTCCCATACTCTCACCAAGACCAGAGGCTGAACTCCTTTTAACTCCACTGCTTGAGACGTGTATTGGGCATCACTTGACCAGACAGGATCACAAACGCTGTAGGCCTGGAGAAAGCACAGCTACCCACCATGCTCTGTCTCCCGTGGCAGCGACATCTCTGCTGCCTGGGCCATTTCCGTCAGATGGACATCATTTGTTTGCCAAAGGACATCTTGTATGAAGAGTTAGCATCTGGCAAAGGCCAATAGGCCCTCTGTTACAAGGATGCCTGCAACTGAGACCTAAAATCTGTTAATATCAATCCAGCCCCACGAGAAGCTGCTGAAGACCGTCATCTTTGGCAGCAGAGACTCTGCAATGGCCTGCAGACATACCAAACCACCTTGGTCTAATTGCAAGCCAGAAAAGACCGCTGTGGAGGCAGCAAACCACTTAATCCTCAACATCACTGATTGCTGCCCACACCGATGGCATCTGTGGCTGTGTCTGTCACTCCTGGATTGGCCTTCACAGTCACATAAGACACAGTGTCAAAACCTTACTTCAAGGCACAAGAAATCTATAGTCATATGAGACTGGGATGCTGAAGACAGGGATGTGTATATAAGCAATACAGCTCAGTGCCTGTTGTTTCTCAGAGCTTTCACCATCGTGTAAAAGCTAATGAAATATTAATTGCAGTCCGGCTCATTGCTTGGTCACTCTCTTTACTTTTCCTAACCTTAGCCATCACATCATCTTGCATCTTGCCATGTGTGTCCTTTACTTCAGCCATTGTGGAACAGAGTGGGGAGACACCAAAACCACTACTGTGTTGTACAAGAGTAAGTGCTTCTTGTGAGATTACCCAGGCTGTATGCTGGCAAACAAAGTGCTCTGAGGGACTGGGGCAGATACCGTTCTCTCTGTTATAAATTGACTTTGAAATTGACATTTAAAGATGGAAAAGTTACACATACTGTTAATCAAAGCTACGTCTAATTGCGTCCTGCTCTCACTAGTGACACTCCATTGAATGTCTTACTATTAATCAATCAATCTTTATTTTTGTAATGCGCTTAAACCTCAAGACACTTTACAAATGAGTAGGTTAGTGGCATTCTCCTTCTTTTAATAAATATATCCAATTTTTTTTTCATTTTATTTTATTTATTTATTTTGTATTATTCCAGATCCAACATGAATCTACCATGTGTACAGCACTTCGCCACACTGGCAAAAGTTTCAGTGTCCAGAAAAAAAGCTTCTGTTTAGCAGCAGGAAGTCTTGGGCAGAACCAGACTCATGTTGAACAGTCATCCCAAGAAACTGTGTTGGAGGTGTGAGTGGGCAAAGACAGAGTGGTAGGCGGAGACAAAGGGACTAAAAAAAGAATTCATGATAGCGATCACATGTGTCCTGAATATGAGTATTCATCAGTGCCTTCAAAGAAACCTGTGTTACTTGGAAAGACTACATTTTACAAATGGTAAAAACAAAAATCAAGCACTCCCACTGAATTGACCCCTTTAAGAAAAAAGCTATGTAAGTACTTAATGTTTCATGTTGTGGTTGAGTGAGGGTTTTAATGGGCCCCAGATATTTTTTCAGGTTTCAAACTGGGCCATTGTTTACCTAAGTTTGAGAAAGCAACAGTCAAACCTTAACCTGACACACCAAATGAACTGTTCAATATATATCATTAGTCCAGCAGGCAAAGAGCCCACAGAAAGTGTTTGGGGAGGGCAGAACCCTTCAATGGCACATCCAGTAGGTGATTGGACAGTTTTTCCATCAATCATATTCATTGCAAACATGTTGCAAGTGGAGTAAAAATATATTTACTGTAGAGAAGTTTGTAGTGCTGTTATTTGTCTTTCATTTAATAAAGAAATGCAGTCTAGATCTGATTAAACTGCTACTGCAGCTGTTAGCATCTCAGATAATCCCTGTATGAGCCGTCACTTCCTGCTGTCGTCTTGCTCATAGCTTCACCTCTTCCTGATCTGAAGGACACTGGTTGGGCCATGCCACTTTTGGATGCTCACAATCGGTGTAGATTTGAGGTGGGTAAGATAGATCGGACATTAAATCAGGCTGATTAATCGGCACAGCAAGGTTAGGCAAACCCTGGATTTAACATCTCGAAAAATGTAGTTTGAACCTTAGTCCCACAGCTTATTCCAACTGCTTACTTTCAATAAAAGCTGTGAAAGCCAAAGCCCTGATCACAGGTTTATTTCTTACTCAGGTTAGTTATCTGAAATGGTACATAACTCATCTCTGTTAGCCCTTTATAATCTGCAGAGTGAACCCCACCTCTTCTAAGAAGTATTACTGAGTCTAACCCCACATGACCTGCATGCTTAACCAGGTAAAGTAAATATATAGATGGATGGAAGACTGTTGCACGCCGCCTTCAGAATTCCTAAAATATGAATCCTTACCACTGAAATATTGATTTTGTGTTTGCTTGCTGTCACTTTGCCGTCTGGGGACAATGATTCGATCACTGTGTAGTTTCACTGCGTGCCCTAATCTTGTAGACCAGATGAATGGTAAGGGGTCTCTAAAAGGCTGTCAGTGTTTATTAAATGATAGCTCTCTGAAAAGGTCATCAACCCTGTCCGTCCACACACACACGAATACACTCCCTCGTACACATATAAAGAGCCCCTGCCATCCCCTCAAGCAAGAGGAGATAAACAGTGAGAGCCAACATGGAGGGAAAACATGGAAAGCATGTAGCTTTGTCGAAAAATGGAGCACAAAAATCATTTTTCCATTCAGTAATTTTAGTTTAAATTGGCTGCTGAGATGTACAAAGAGGGATTTCCTTTCTGAAGGCAGGTATTGAAGCTTTTATGAGATGTTTTTTACTTGTTTTAAAATGGACTTACATATGACTTTTCCTCATGAATACTTAGATTTTAAAGATAGCAAATGTCTTTGCTTTTTTATTAGATATATTTTTAATACTTTCAGTGTTCAGGTTAATCACCACATCAAATCACCATATAAGTAAATTTTTTATTTTCTGTGCTTTGAAAACATTTATCTCAGCTTTTTTAATATAGACATAAAAGGGGCTTCATCAACATGAGAAAAAGCTATTTTCTGCAATTGGATCAATTGTGTCCTTTAAAAAATGAAACATTGTCAGTTTTGTTGCTATGGAAAGAAAAAAGTAGTGATCACTTAAAACTGTGCTGAGATATTCCCTGATTGAAAGCAGTTTAATGTTCAAGTATTTATTCAAATAGATGAATCTACAGTGACTGTGGACGGCCAAAAGCAGCATGGCATCAAACAGGAAGAGGTGGGAGCTATGAGCAATATGACAACAGGAAGTGACTGCTTGCACAGGAATTAGCATAAACGCTAACAGCTTCAGTAGCAGTTTTATCAGATCTAGATTGCACTTTATTATATTAAAAACAAATTAGACCACTGAAAGTATATCTCAATAGAAAGTATAATTTTACTTCATTCCTGACTTGTTTTAGTGAGAGTTTATTCTGTGAGGTGGCTTATGTTTTGAATTTTACACCACAGCAGTAGCGCCAGCATACTACATTATCTGATTGGCCCAAAATGAATGTGATTGACAGAGTGATCGACCACTCACCTGCTAGATATACTTTTGAAAGGGTTCTGCCTGTTCCCAAACCCTTTTCATGGGATGCTTCCCAGATGGACTAGTGAAATATGTTGAACGCTCTATCTGGTTTGTCAGGTTATTCATAGAGGCCAAAACTTGTTCACAGAATATCTCCATACCACTTTAAGAGATTTTCTTCAACCTTTCAGCAAATGTTTACTTGGATTGAATAATTTACTGATAAGAATTGAAATCATGAGTCAAAGCTTGAGGTCATGGAGTCTCATGATCATCCTTTGATATTGAATGCAGTATCTCAAGAATGCTGTTAGAAATTTTCCTCAAGCTTTGCACAAATGTCCAATGTGACTCAAGGATGGAGTTAAAATTTGTAAGTCATCATGTGCTTGTGAACACAATATCTCAAAAAGTCCTTTGGGAAGTTTGTGTCAAACTTTTTCATTCATCTTCTCCAAAAGTGAAGGATGAACTAATAAAACTTTGGGTGTCAAAGGTCATCAAGCATTTTGTTCACTTTTTGCTCTTGAACAAGAGAACAAGGGTTCATCAAGGGCGTTTCTTTGACCACATGTTCGCCTGTATCCGAGGATGACCTGGTAAATTTTTGGGGTCGTAGGTTAAAAGGTAAAGGCCATTGAGTCCTTTGCTTGTGAATGTGATATCTTAGAAAGTTTGAAGAAATTTGCAATAATCACACATATCCTTTTTGACTCAAAATTGATGCAATTTGATTTTGGAAGTTATAGGTCAAAGGTCAAAGACACAAGCCTAATTTTTCCTGTTGCTTGAAAAGCATTTTAACAAAAATGTTTGGAGGGATTCCGTTCAGATTTTGCAAAAATGTCAAAGGTTTTGAAGGTCATAGGTTAAAGGTTAAGTTCATGGTAACCCTTTGTTTATGAATGTGATTTTTCTATCAAAGAATACTTTAAGAAGTGTTTATCAGACTTTGAACACATGTCATCACTGTCTTGACAATCAACTGATAATATTTAATAGGTCAAGGATCAAAGGTCAAGCTCCTGAGTTCCATCATCAATCTTAGCTTGTGAAGACCAGTTTGCGAACATGTCACTAGAAATTTTATGGTGATTTTCTTCAGATTTTCTAAAAATGATCTCTATGGCATAGGGGTGACAATTCCTTTGATTTTCATAGGTCAAAAGTCAAGGTTATGAGGCCTTTTGGCCTTTTTTACCTGTGAAATGCACTATTTTCTGTGCCTGATCAGATTCTCAAAGTGTGGGCTCAGAAGTCAAGGTCATGGACTGTAATGATCATCATTTGCTTACAAATGAAAGCTAGTCAAACCCAGTATTGCAAAATAATTTGTTTAAACCTTGCAAAAATATACAATATGACACCAATATGAACCAACTATATTTTGCAGGCCAAAGGTCAAGGTCATTGAGTTTTCTCATCAGCCTTTGCTTGTGAGCACATTATCTCAAGGAAGCTTTGAGAAATGTCAGTCAAATTTTGTTCGTTGGTCTTCTTAAACTGATTGATTAACTAATTTAACTTTGGAAGTCAAAGGTCATTAGGCTTATTAAAGTGGTATCAGAAAAGGCTTTGAAGGATTTACCATTATTTTGGCACAGATTTCCACTTTACTTGAAGATGAACTGCCAAGGCTCTGAAGGGTCAAGGTCAAGGATCATTGGGATGTTTGTATGAACGATATTTCTAGGACTCTTTCATTGAGTTTGCACAAATGTCTTCTCTGACTAACTGACAATAAATTACAGTTTGGGAGTACAAAGTCAACAACCAAGTTCACTGGACCTCATGGACATGAGTGCCAAGCAAAGCCCCCCCACCCCCCCAAACACACACACACACACACACACACACACACACACACACACACACACACACACACAAGACCAATTACTTTACTTAAACTGCCTGGCACTTTAGTATCTCACTTTGGCACAATACCCATAGGTGGTAGTTCTTGTTTCATAAAAGCAGAGCAGGAGAAAAGCATTGAACAATATACAGTATTTAAATTATTTCAGTAACCCAGTATAAAAAATGAGTCTCCTGAGAAATATTCTGCTTTCAAGGCTGCTTGTTTTTTTGTTTTCACATAAAGTCTTCCGAGGTACTTGGACTTTGAAGTGACTTATAGGTAGCTGAACAACAACTCAGAAATACCAGGTGGTTTAACATCACATGAACATTGCACCATAGTGATTAAATGAATAGAAAGTAATGAGAGAACATCAAATTAGTAGCACTTTGCTCAAAAGAGGTCCTAAAACATCACTTCTTTATTAGATTTTCCTGAAAGAAAAATTGGTAACTTGGACAGCTTTCGTACTCCCCCTTATGTTTTACAGTTTAGATTGCTTTTATGAAGAGAGCAAAGCCGTGCAAATGGCTGCAATTAACGATTATGAATTATTCATGTATACAAGGGGACGCAATACATTAGCTGTTCACCTCCAGAAGGTGACACATCCACAGCCAAAGCTAATGGAATAATTGTCTCCTCTAATCTCATCTAGACTCAAATGAACACTGGAAAATTAACGACTCAAAAGGTCATAACTCATGTCAGACTCATCTTTTATCCAAGAAAGTGGGACACCTTCAAGGTCATGTACACTGATACACTCAGTAAAAATTTGGTTGGATGTTTCACAGTTGTTATATATGACATATTCATGGTCTGTTTTAATGTGCACATCTCAATAATACTGCTACCCATCAATGTTTAAAGTCTTAATCTTCATTGTCCCTGTAAAGTGGTATTGAGAACAGCCTTCTTAATGATAGTAATTTAAAATAATATTAACAGCTTACAGAAGGATGTAAATACTGCTTGCTTTATGATCACCCTTTTTTGTGACAAATTAAAGGTAAAGCATATTTATTTCGCTTCAGTTATTGCTTTTGTGTTTGTTACAGTATAACCTAATATCTGGATGAGTTGTGAATGTTTGAAGCCATAATTATAATGATCATCTGCAGATTTATTTCTTGACTTGATTCCGATCTCTACACTTCCAAGTGTTTCGGTTCAATGTATGAATATTTCGAACATGTAAAATAGAAAAAAAGTAAACATCTTAAAAGAAAATCACACATAACTACATAAATGAAAACCATGCCAAAGAAAAGCATAGCATAAAAATGACAAACAATTTGTACATTGTTACATTTATAAAAAAAGATAGAGGTGTTAACTTATTTATTTTCATCCCTTATCCATAAATTATTGATTGTTTATTAAACAATCATCTTCCTCATTAATCTGAACCTTTACAATATTATTAAATAATTTTAACGTACTTCCTGTTTCAGTAAATCTTAAATAGATCTTTAATCATGTGAAGTTGAGCTGGGTACAGACTACTAATCAATTATAATCAATTATTTTCAAGATTCAAGAGTCACAGTCACACCAAATGTGGGTACAAACATGTAAAAATAATGTCTGTATGATGCCTCAATTTAGAGAATAAATATTAGGTATAAAGACTCATACATATAATTCAATAACTGAAGTACAAATAAAACTACCACCTGATAGTCACCTGCCTCTGCAAGTTATATCTTTGTCAAATAATGAAAGTAGTAGGTCAAGAAAAGGGCTGGGATGGTTGTTTTGTGATTGTTTGAAAACATATCTGTATTATGGTAAAAATGTATGTTTTGTACTAAGATTTAGGTCACAATGATCTTGAAATTGCACCCTCACATTGGTCCTCATTTATAAAACGTGTGTACGACCAAAAAGAGGGTTGTGTGCACAAGTTTGTAAAAAACAATCTGTCTGTGCAGAGGGAGAATGTTTATATCATACTTACTGTGCTTTTATAGACTGGCAAGTTTAAAGCTGAATAATGGCTTTAGATACATCATCTTGAATATATTTTGTATTACACTTCACTTATAATAAAATATACATTTTTAATAAAGGTGAGCTTTGCAAGCTTACATCTGATTCCTTTCCTTCATAATTTATTATTAACTTTATTAATTTATTTGAAAAACTAGAGAGGCTGCTTTCAGTAATTATAAATATTTCTTGAAAGTAAAATCTTTGCTATTAATATTGTGAAATATCTGAGCAGGAAAATAAAAACTGTAGTAATTTGACAGGAAACCTAAAGAGGGGAATACATTTGAGGAGTAAATTGCTGCTCAGTTGAAATTTCTAATCAAGGAGTCTGTGCGATTAAACCTGCTCTGTTTATAATTCATTCATGGATCATTATACCAATGTTTTATGTAAATTAAACTTTTTAATAGTATTTGGAGGAAAACTTTTGTGGAATAGCCCTGCTACCTGGTGTGGGCTGTAAGGAGAGGGCGGAGGATGAACAAAGGGCAATAAAAAGTGAGGGAGTAGTTATGCCTGGATGTGGAGAGAAAACAGTCAAGAACTACAGACAATTATCAGAAGCCATTTGACTTAGCTTATTTAAGAGTTGTTGAACAACATGACAGTCTGTTGTTTCTCTCTGTTAACAGATTATATCTCTCTAAACAACTGCTTAATTTCCCCAAGTGACATTGACCCTGCTCTGTTTATGAACTATAAAACGCTGATACAGATCACATCTATCACTGTTAAGTTTATGCCTGTAAACTGTTCTTAAATCAGTTGCCCAAGGGGGTCTATAAAACACTAATATTCCAGAACAATTAAAAACAGAATAAAATTTGTTTATTTGAGCTGCAGGATGTTTTTCTCATTTAAAATATTTTACTTCAAACAAAAACAGATTTCCAACATTTGGAGATGTGAAGTCTCTGACTCCCATTAATCTCACTTTTCAGGCTGCCAAAGAACAATATTTTCTGATTTTCTTCTTTGTTTTGACAGTGTCAGTCTCCAGTTTCCTCTCTGTTTACACACTCCATCCCCCCATGTCCCTCCATGAGTTTCCAGGGCCATGATATTTAAATGAGGTTTGTTTTCAGCTGCCACATTTATCAGCACATGGTCTTTTGTACGCTGGGATTGGCCAAATGTGCATGTCATAAATGACACTTGGGGGCTGGTGTAAGATGATTTCTGCACCCAAATTGGAAAGTTTCCATGCCAGATTGATAAATGAGGCCCTATGTATTCTCTTTCGGTCAGTTGTCAGGGCTGCAACATTAGGAGGAAATTCCACTCATCTTTCTTGAGATATCCCATTGACAAGGAAGAGAGGAAGGAGACCCACTGAAGTTGACTTTTGACTTCTGAAGTATAATCAGTTTATCCATTAATCAGAATGAAAAAAAAAAAAAAAAAAATATATATATATATATATATATATATATATATATGAAAAGTCTGTAAATCTGGAAAGCCTTGCAGGGAATTTGCAAGAGGGGATGAATATGAGACCTGTTGAGCATGAGCTTTGACCTCCAACATATCATCAGTTAATCCTTTTTGACAGAGCGGACATATAAAAAAAAAAAATGATAACAATTTCGGACACTTCTTAAGTGGTCGCAAATGCAACCCACTGACGTCTGAGCAGTTACTTTAAAAATCCAGTGAGTTTATCCTTAAAGTTGAGAAGATATTTAAGCAAAGTTTCAAGAAATTCCCTCAGAGACTTCTTAAGATATTGCAACTTGCAACTGGAGTCCCAGTCACCTTTGGCCGATGACCTCCAAAGTCTAATCAGTATGTCCTTGAATAGTAGGCATTTGTGGAAGACAGAAGAAACCTCCTAAATTTACATAAAGTTCACCTTATGTATGGATATATTAGTAGTTTGGAGGCATTTTATGAACACATAATTGGAATATAGCATTCTCAAGGAAGACATGAACATGAAACATGAAGACTTTGACCTTTGAACTCTAAAATCTGATCAGTTCATCTCTATGACATCATTACAGAGTTTAAGGAAAATCCTTTGAAGAGCCCTTATTTTGGCTTTTTTTTTCCAATTTTATTTGCCTTTTAGTGTTTTTAACATGTCTCTCCTGCATGATAGAGCACCATTATTCTATTAGCAAGTCAAAAAGTCTGAGGCATCAGGACTTCTCCCTACCCTCCTCTGTATGGCACCAGCTACTGCCCAAAATATCTTGTTTCCCCCATTGAAAAGACCTACTGTGCCAGTCTACCATAGTTTTGTCAGCTTAAGCCCACTGGCTCTGTGGACTGAGCAAGTGGTGCAAGTTAGCATCGTGCTGGTTCCCTCGACTGCAAGCCCACGAAAACCTCTGGGATTTTTCACTGTGCTTTGGGTCATTGCTGATAATACACTCAGTAGCGAACAAAAAATGAAACTTACATGTTCTGCTCTTTGTGATAATCTTGACAAAATAACCCTCTTCTCAAGATGTTTTAAGCTGAAATGTAATCAGCAAGAGTAAAAAGTTATTACTACGCTATTATGGGACTACAACACAGTAGTTCCACTTGAGAGCAGCTACAATATTTCCAATGTATTATGTCTTATTGTAACCTCTGTTTTTCCTCATAATCGAATGACCTGATTAAGTTGGTCCTCATGACTGTAGCTTTAATGTATGAGTTACTGATTATTAAAACACAAGAACGAATGCATGCAGATGGGTCCCTTGCTATGTTTGTTGTCCTTGTTAGCAGTCCGTTAGCAATAGTTGTTTTAAACACACAACAATAATTAAAGATTCAAAAGCTGGCAAAATCAGATGCATTTTATTATTTCAGACTAAAAATCAAAATCTTGTGATTGCGTGTTCATCATGAGCCTTATTTCAGGCATTTATCCAAAACCAGTGTTCAAACTTCCATATGGTTTTGGGCTTTAAAACCAGGAAGTGCTGAATGCTAATTCTCTTCTGTGTTTTCGGACTGATTCCTGAACCACTCAGTTATCACAAGAGGTAAGCAATCTTACAGAGGTAGGGGCTTTAACAGAGCCTTCCAGACAGAAACACAATCCAGCACTACCAGGGGTACTATGTATATGAAGAGATGTTTTTTTTTCAGCATAAGTGGTGGTAAAATTCTCTGTCAGTCATCAAAAATGAAAAAAAAAAAAAAAAAAAAAAAAAAAAAAAAACGGTTTAAGGCAAAATATATCTTCTTTAAAGATTTTGAGACATCACATACGCAAGAATGGTCCTGGTGAATGGACAGGAAATGGACAGGGAATTAAAAGACAGGTGGACATGTGAAAAGGTTGACTCCGGCCCTGGTTATATCAAGTGCACATGGACGAAAACTCAGTGATAAAGTTGGTGGTAATGAAAGAAAATCTAAATTAGAAAAATGTTGAACAAAGATTGATAGAAACATGATCCCTCCTTTAAAATTGCCTTCACATCAAATCTGCTGCGAGTTAATGAAACTGTTTTTGTTCTCTGTAGGAATCAAATTATTTACTCTTGAATCATGTCTTGTTGTCTCCTCTGAGCTGAACACTCTTTGTTGTTACCTTCAGTGCCAGCTAGATGTCAGTAGCAGGCAGAAAAAGTCAGGTGATTTCACACACTTGAAGAAGTCCTCATGAGATACTGAGATGCATATGAGGAGGATAAAATATTAGGCACACAAGCAATTAATTTCTAGAACAACCCCTAAAAAGAGACAATAGATAATTTATTATCCCAGAATGGTCTTTTGCTTGTGGATTAAAATTTGACATGAGCAGTAAACTGGGATATAATTTTTGTTCTTAAAAGTCTTATCAAATATATCTTTTTTGTCCCTAATACATAAAATAAACTCATTTTCTCATGAAAAGTTGTACAGATCTTTCAGTTAAAGCACAACATTGACAGGCTGCCCCTTCTGAGAACCCACCAGCAGAGGGCAGTGTGTGTCCTCGCTCCCTCTCTCCTCCATCTTTAACAGCAGAGCGGTGAATTAATTCAGGAGGCCCCACATAAAGACATCCCCTCTGTTTTTTGGCAGTCCTGTGGACACTTGTTTTGTCTGCCTCTGTATCCTCTGTCTGCCCTTACAGCAGTGTTTAATGTGGAGCAGCAGTGACAGAGGAAGGTGCTCAAGTCCAACAAGCAGACAAGACTGTGATGGCAGTGACCTCATTAAAATGTGAGAGTGTGCCAAAGCTGGACTGGATGGCTGTTACTGCTGCTGCTAAAAACATCTAATGGGGGGCGGGTAGTCCAACAGCAAGCATGAAGAAAATGTTCGTAATGCATCATGGCTCAACAGAAGTATTTTATGTTCTTCAGACTTGTAGTTGGGACTCATGGAATATTATGTTTTGTAAGCATTTATGTGGTATGATGTATCATTTTGGCTTCAATTTGACTTCAACTAAATCCTGTTTAGGTCAGGTTTAGCCAGATTAATTGCAGACGAAACATGTCAAACCTTAACTTATTGACTCTGGTGGATGAACTTGGTATTGCTTTTAAAAGTGATTTTACTTTATTGGCAACCAAGGTTGTCAATAAAGGGAAAATAAGCATTTCCTTATCTTAGTAAGTGTGATTTTTGATGTTTGATGTTTTCATACAAAATGCAGCAATGGAAAGACACAGTGTGGCAAATGTTTAAGGTCATTCAAACCATAAATAGCTTAAAACGTTTTAAGATAGGACGCAGACATTATTGCATTGTAAAAAATGTAATAGTAGTCTTGAGCAATGCGTATCAAATGGTGTGGCAGGGCACACTAGTGTGCCTGGACGCAAGATCAATTGTGCCTTTGGAATTTGTTTTATCATGGTTTAATACTGCAGCTATTCTCACAAAAGGTTTGAAAGCTTTATTTTGGTTAATTATTTCTCCTCTTTAATAATATCAATTGGTATTGTAATTTATATGGTTGGAAAGCCTGATTGGTCACATTTGCAACAAACTACAACTTGTAAGGATTAAATGAGTAACACAGTTAAACTTGCGGATAGCCCCATAAAAGATGTGACAAAATCCTGACTTTAATCTCAGAATTCTAACTTTTTCAGAATTCTGACTTTTTTCAGAATTCTGACCTAATCTCAGAACTAAGATTTACCTTCTAGATTTTTTTCTTTTTTTTAGTATTTGGTCTTTTTATAGAATTCTGACTTTGTTCTCAGAATTCTTATTTTTTAAATCTAAATGTTTTTAATTAAATCTAATTTTTTAAAATCAGAATTCAGATGTTTTTGGGGGAACTCAGTTACCTCTCAAATTTCTGTAAAAATCTCTGAACTATGAATTTTAACCCCACAGTTCAGACTTTTTAGAATGAGAAATCTGACTTTATCCTCAGAGATCTGACCTTTTACTCAGAACAGAATTGAATGTTTTTAATGTGGATTCTGGTGTTACATGGAGGTGATCAATAAAACAGTACCAAAGGACAGCCTAAATAGGATATGGTTCAATATATAATGTATTGTATGGCTGAATCAGACAAAATACAATAAGTTCAGATGACATGCACAACATGGTATGATACAATATGTTAGAAATAGACACAACAATGATAAATGACCTATGCTTTATGAAAATTTGTCTGGAACTAGACTGCTGCCTCCACAGTTTTATTTAGATAGAGGAACATTAAAAGCAACACCAGCCAACAGCCAGCACAGTAGAGTACACCCAGTGACAGTGACAAAAAACGTACTGCACATTACCCAGAATGTACATTTGACATACAACACAACAGTAATAAGTAAAAGGAGAAAGGCCACTGATCTACTACATGACCACTACAGCCATACTGCAATGTTACATACTTTCATGTGAAACATTGCAGGAGTGCCGTAATGATACAAATCTGCGATGGTCCCTTGATATAGCTGAGATGTGCTTCAAACAGCAGGAATGAGTGAATGTGCATTCAGCAGCTGCGCAGCATGTGTGCCACCTCAACAACTGGACTGATTGAAGTGCACTGGGGTGTTTCAGGTTGAATACCACTGTGTCTGCTCTCTGGCTCCTTTTTTCTTTTTTTGCTTAAACCTTGTGTCTGCTCAGCCTTAATCATTTGGCCTGAGAGTCATCCATTCCTCTCCTCTGGGTCCAAATCAGACTCAGAGTGAGAAGTACAGTAAGAGCAAAGCCCATTCTGCTGAGCTTATCCTCTACAGTCAAAGTAGTTAGCAAGCATTGATTTCACACCAGATCAAATCTCTCTCATACTCTCTGCCCAGCAGTATCTGCACTCTAAAGTGTGGAGAGTCTCACTGCAAGAGGCAGATTCTGTATGAATCAGTAGTTTTTATGCACCCTTTGCTCATAAAGATAAATTTCTCCATAATCACAGGCAGTTATACCATAAAGAAAGATTGCACTTGTTTTGCACTTTATGCAAAAAGGGAAATCAAGATATTCTTTCATATGTGAGCACCAAATATGAGGTATATGTTTAGAATTACTGTCATTGGGTAAGACCTGTATTTACATGTACTCAGGTCAGGTCAGGTCAGGTGTGGGAGCACATGCCGGGTGTGCGCTTCACCATTCATCATTCCTGAAGACTTGTCTGCACCACCAGCAACACCTACTTCATTCATAGAGGTTTACGTGTGATGAAGTTTAAGGGACGCCAACCTCTTTTTAGTTGAGTTAACTGCTGTAACCGGTGGCAGTGCACCAGGAAGTTAGATTGCATCTCCCCAGCTACCAAACCAACTTCTAAGCATGTTTAGAAGTTCAATCAATTTAAAAGTAGAAAATGTCAGCTCTAAGAAATATTAAATGTAGCAAGCAATCTCCTGACACTGAATAGCACAAAAAAGTTTGCAACGTTTGGGCAAGTTTATGAAGCTGACGTGACGGTTTGTCCAAACTTTTTCAAACTCTGCCAACATGTTGATGTATTCAAGAAAATGCTTTTTTGGTTAAATGTATCGTTGAATATATGTTTTGTACTTAAATGTCTCTTAAAAAGCCATATAATGTCTCCATATAATGCAAACTAAGATTTATCTCTATTGACCTTGAGAGGGGCCCAGCAGTAGTCTTTGCCTGGCCCCCACAATCTCTACAGCTACCCCTGACTGTAAAAGTCAGTTTTCCAGAGGCAGTCCCTGTGGTCTGCACTCTATCGATCAGCTCAGCAGTCTTTGTTTAGACAACGGTGACAGATACTGAGAGCTGAGTCGTCTGCTCTCAGCTTGAGACAACACAGCTGTCCCCCTCCTGCTCAGTTTCCTCTCCTCTGCCCATTAGAGAAAACACTTGCTGTGATCTGCTCTTTGCCGATGCAGACATAATTTTCTTTATCTTTACTCCAAAGTTTGAGTGCATTTTTTTTTACACACAAAGAATTCAAAAAGATGATGGGAGTCTGGTTAGAGCCAGAAAAGCCCTCTATGCGGTCCCAAACACAGTAATATCAATAAACATATACAGTACTTTGTGATTTTATTCCATTTTTCATCAGTGATATGTGAACCTACACCATTGTTACCATAATTTATAACCCTAATTCCCAGGAAAAGATACTAATTCAGGCACTTTAGGATGATATTACCCATCATCATTATAGGAAAGATTTTTTTTTGTACTGTGGCATGATTTGCAACAGTCTTTATTACATAGACACACTCTGAAAAGTGTGCTTGCTTTTATTTACAACTTTCATCCATCAGTTTTTGCCCCCGTGTTGTCATCAGAAAAATCCTCCCCAAGGCCTTTTTCAATCAGGATAGACTAAATTTAAGTTAACAATAATTGATTTTTAGAGTTTGGATGACTTAAATTGAGCCATATTTTTTTATGATTTGCATCTTGTTGGCGCTTAAACTCCAGTGCGATGTCTTTATGTTCTTCAAGGGTACTGAGGCTGATTGAAAGGTCAGAGGTCAGATGTCATGAAGGTCATGGAGCGTCATATTCATCATTTGCTTGTAAATTTTTACTCAGTATTTCAAGACCACTTTGCAGGATTCCTTACAAGTTTTGCATAAAAGTCCAATCTGAGTCAGAAAAGGATGTTTTGTGAGATCCAAAGGTCAAAAGTCAAGATCCTGGAGTCCCTGTTGTCATCCATTGCTTATGAATGTGATATTTTCAGTTTTTTTTTCATTAAGCTTTGCACAAATGTCCACTTTCAACAAAGAATCAACTCTAATTTTGGAGGTCAAGAGTCAAAAATCAGAGTCATCAATCCTTTTTTTCTCTTTGAAGACAATGTTTTGAAACAGTATCATAAAGGCTATGAGGGATTATCTTCAAACATTTTATTTTGGAGGTCATAGGGGAAAGATCAACATCAATGAGTCTCAAGGTCATCTTGTGCTTGTAAATTTGATCTTGTAAACACATAATCTTTTTTCAGAAATGCAAGTAAAAACAGTTGGCTTATCCATCAGCTAGGAGCCCTGATTAAGCCAAGGACATGTTTTGTGCAACACTTTCAGTCAAGCCTCCACCAATGTACACATGGATCACAGAGTTAAAGGTCTGCTGCAAATTCTACACTTGAAATGCCTTTAATTCACAACCAAGTGACTCATGTTTGGGGTGTAAAAACATGGCATACCACTAGTTTGTTATGTAAGTACATCCCTAAAAACTTTCAGCAAAGGAGGTTGAGATTCAGAGTAATCTCCAATCCACAGGAGAAAATCTTCAAACTCACTCTAAGACTTTCCAGTCGGCTAACTCAATACTTAGGGAGATGAGCCGGATTTAAAAGAGGGAAAAGTTGGCTGACAGTTGACGAGATAGCTCCTTAATCATGCTGCTCCGTAACACCAGGCCCTGTGTAAATATTAACATAATTAATCATAGTCAGTTCGTCACTTGTCGTCAAAGAGCTGCGCTAAAATGAATGTAAACAGTGTTCCAAGGGTGATTTTGACACCACACCTGTGTTAACACCAAGGTTAGTTCACTGGAAAGAAAAAGATGTTTTACCTCTCTGTGTGGAGGAAATGTTGAACTTATGGTTTGGTGTGTATCTTTTCGGTGCCGTGATGGTCTCTCCTCTGAATTTGTGTCTGAAATTATTGTGAAATTGCTTCTTTAAATGAAGTTTTAACTCTAAAATTCTTGAAGTGTTAATCTAGGCTTCCAAACTGAGGCTTGTGCAAGTTTATATTCTTTTCTGCCTCAATAATGCTGACCCACTTTCAGAGGTAAAGATGACTACAAAGCATGTTTGCTCCGTCAGATGAGCATCCTTGGCTCGTGTCCTAAATGCAAGACAAACTGCTTTGAAGCATCTTCTCCTTCTAATGACTTTCTCTTGCTTGTCTTGTCTGCTGCTAATAAAGCAGTCTCTGTGCGTGTTTAAATCTGTCTTTGAATGTTTCTTAAAGGGAAGAGGAAACTCTGTAGGTGTGTACTTTGCAGTTGTTTTGTTATCGTAATTCAAGGATAATGATGCAGTTTGCCTCTTACATGGGGAGGGGGAAAGTAGTAACTACTTTTTTGTACTTTAAACTGGTCAGGTTTTTGCTACTAGTTTTTTTTTAATATTTCTATAGTTGACCATGATGATTGAGCTAGAACAGATTCATATGGGTTGGTGGCTTTTAGCTTAATCATGGTTGTGAGGCTGAAAGAGGCAAGGTCAGTACTGATGTCTCATTTTTGGGGTGCTGTGGCTCTAACTTATCAGCTTTTATGAGCTGTCCCTGCGAGGTCCTTGAGTCCACACAAGGAGGACACAAGGACACAATAGCTGAAAAAATGAGAGACTGAGGATGCTTTCACGCCTAGATCTCTTGGAAGAGGTGTTTCTGATAGAATCGGGCACTCCATGCTCAGCATGGTTTGTTTGCATATACTGTATATGACAAAGCAATCGTTCCATGTTTTGGTACAAACAACTGCATCAATTCTGCCCGAGAGGTGGTCGTTTTCAATCAATCCCTGGAGCGGAAGGTCAAACACAAACAGGGTGGCGAGTTAACTTATTACACTGTTGTAGTAGTTTGTGCAGTAGTAGTAATAATAGTTGCATCATACCTGCTAGGCGACCATGGTGATGACTAAAAACTACTTAATAATAATGTTTTGGATCCCTCAGTCAGGCACAACATACCATGACAGTATCAACAGTTAACAACACTCACTGTCTCTACATTAGATCACAGGACTCAACAACATCAATTAATTCAGAAGGTTGTTACTATTCCCTGACTGTATTTGTCCAACTCGTTTAAGCAGGAGAATTTATCCTTTTCAAAGCTGCTGTCTGCCTGCTTTTCTGCATCTAACTGCCCAAACTCAGTATAAAAGTTAATAGTTATTTCTCAATGGATATTATTTACAGTTTATCTACCCACTTTTACTCTAGTAGAAGCACAGGTCAGCCTACAAAAAAACCTTTTATAACATGATAAAAGTCACTTCTTACATTTAACAACTTGTATGGTCAATCACAAAACAAAATTCATGTCTTAAAAAGTTTTAAGTTTGAATAATGAAGTATATAACTCAATCTTTATTATCAAGCTTGTTGAAATCTAATGGGATAAAGGAAACCCACTTTGATGAACCTTGCAAGCATCTGGATTGGCTAAACCCATCTATGCCTTGTGTTACGTGCAAAGCTGATTTTTGTTTTCTTTCCCTTTGAGGCACTGTCTGGCTCACATACATGTTCAAGCTCCTGATTACTGGCACCTGTGGGCTACCTTACAAAAGCCTGTGTGTGGCTCCGCCCACCCTCTCTCTCTCACACTGCAGCCAGGATCCAGGATCCAGCCAGGCCTGACTGACCTACTCCTCCATTGCTGGTTTTTTCTCAATTTTGGTTATTAATAAAACCTTTCTTAGTTGATTAATTGTTTCTTTGACTCCTTATGTTGCTTCCCTTGAGCCAGGGCCGTAACATATTGGGGGCTCGTCCAGGATTAGTCATACCTGGATGAATTTGGTTATTGTTTCCCCTAGTTTGAACAGGTGGTGTTGTGTTTGGTTCAGTGGGGTGCTGTTTAAAATGTGGCTGTGAGCTGCTTTGATTTTCTCTTTCAGTGAGTGTATGGTGAGTATTTTCTCTTGAGTGCTTTGAAACCAAGTTTTCAGGTGATCTTCCTGGTTAGATAGAGAGTGGACTAGCTGGACTGATTCATTCGTCCTTCCAACGGTCCACTCATTTATTATTTTGCCTTTTTTGTTTTTGGAGATAATCCTGGGTGGAGACATGTTCTCTGTTGGGGGTAAACTGGGCTCAGGTCCTTGGTCATATGACTGAGGAGTACCAAAGCTCAGTTTTGAAAGTTGCCTCGAGCCCGGCACGTCTCCAGAAGATATTTAGGTTTTAGTTAAGGTAGGCAGGTACCAGGGAGGTTGCTGTTTGGTGTGCACTCAGGGGCTTACTTGCTGTGGTCACTCACAGGAGTTTTTGGTAAGTTGGGTGAGTTTAGGTTGGTGTTTCATTGACTGAAGGCCATTGTTGTATTGTGTCCAGGATCCTAACTTTGTATGTCGTGCAGCTTTTGTGTAGTCTGGGGAAGGTGTGTAACCTGACTTTGTGTAGGCTAGTTCTCCCTTAGTTTGTAGTTGCCCTAATGGTGTTTTCATTACCAGCATGTTTCACTGGAGTAATGAGATGTGTTTGGGTAATATTTTGTGCTGAATTAGCAATTTGATGGGATATCACTAGGCCTATTTTTGTGGTTGTGGCTATGGGAGCCATTTTGTAGAGAGAGCATTTGATACTGCTGCTTTTGTTATATTGGACACTTAGTCAGGGTATTGTGCCCATTTGTTTGACTTGGTCTTGATAGAAGACTAAAGTATTAGCTAACTGTTTAGCTCTTGTAGAAGTTATCTAGTATGGCAACGCTTGATGACTTTATTGATTTACCATCAGAGGAGCTGCTTGAGCAGTTTACTAAAGAACAGCTGTTAAATCTGGCAATCCATTATAAAATTGAAATTCCTAGTAGTGAGAAAGGATTAAAAAAAAGTGTGAAAGAGGCCCTCAAGGCTGCTCTGATAGGACAAGGTATACTTGAGAAAACACCCATTTCAGCATTAAAGCTTCCACTTCAGGTGTCAGATGAGGCCATAGAGTTGAGGTTAAAAGAACTTGCAGTTAAAGAGCTGGAGTTAGAAGAGAGGCAAAAGGAGAGGCTGCTCAGAGAAAGACAAATGAACTTGGAGCATGAGCGTTTCCTTAAAGAAATGGAACTCAAGCATGCTGCATTGGCCCTCTCCACCAATGCTGAGCCACCTGTATTTGATGTGGTGAAGTATATTAGGTTGGTTCCCCCTTTTGTTGAAAAAGATGTTGACAAATATTTTCCTCATTTTGAGCGTGTAGCCACCATCTCAAAATGGCCGAAGCATGCTTGGACATTGCTTTTGCAAAGTGTTTTAGTAGGAAAAGCACAGGAAGCGTACTCTGCCTTAAACCTTGAAGAAAGTCAGGATTATGAGAAGGTTAAAGCTGCCATATTGAGATCCTATGAGCTTGTTCCTGAGGCCTATCAGCAACATTTTAGAGGCCTTAGCAAGCTTGACAGACAAACTTATGTTGACTTTGCCAAAGAAAAGGAGACCCTCTTCGATAGGTGGTGTAAATCACAAAATGTAGAAAGTAAAGATGAGCTCAGGCAGCTTGTCTTGCTTGAGGAATTTAAGCATTGCCTTCCTGATGTGGTTTGTACTTATCTTAATGAGCAGAAGGTCACTACTCTTGACAAAGCTGCTATCTTAGCAGATGAGTTTTTGTTGACCCACAGATTGAGTTTTGGAAAAGATCAAGGTGAGCAAAAGGGAAAAGCTTTGTTTAACAGGACTCGTTCCTCAAAGCAATCTCCCACTGTCTCTACCTTTCAGAAAAAACCCGGTGCAGGAAATGTCCCATCAGAAAAAGTCTGTTTCTACTGCAAGAAACCTGGCCACCTAATTGCAGAGTGCCCTATTTTGAGTAAGAAACAGAAAACTACTAAACCTGTTGCATTAATAAAAACTGTAGTGGCCCCCTCCCTCGAGCAGGCCAGGCCAGATCAGACTAAAAAAAGTGAGCTAGCTGGCTCCTCGTCTTTTCTCATGGATGGTTTTGTTTCTCTAGGCTCTGATCCTGCCAGTTTGCAACCTATTAAAATCTGGAGAGACACTGGAGCTTTTCAGTCACTTATTCTCCAAGACTTTTTGCAGTTCAGTGATGAGACCTCATTGGGATCTTATGCTGCTGTTGAAGGGTTTGGTGGAGGTTACTTGTCTTTGCCCATGCATAGCTTAAACCTCCAGACATCTCTAGTTTCTGGTAAAGTTGCTGTAGCTCTTTGCCCACGTATCCCAATTGATGGTGTGTCCTTCCTTCTAGGCAATGATTTAGCTGGTAATAGAGTAGTTGCTGCACCTGAAGTGGTTCCTGTTCCCATAGTGTCTGAACCTCCTGATGAACTTGAGAAGCAGTATCCAGACACTTTTCCCATCTGTGTGACTACACGTGCTATGTCAAGAAAGAAAGAAAACAAAAATCAGCTTTGCACGTAACACCTCCTCCCATAAACAGGTTGCTCTCCTGCAACCTATAAAATAAGTAAATGCTTTAAAGCATTTACTTATTTTATAGGTTGCAGGAGAGCAACCTGTTTATGGGAGGAGGTGTTACGTGCAAAGCTGATTTTTGTTTTCTTTCCCTTTGAGGCACTGTCTGGCTCACATACATGTTCAAGCTCCTGATTACTGGCACCTGTGGGCTACCTTACAAAAGCCTGTGTGTGGCTCCGCCCACCCTCTCTCTCTCACACTGCAGCCAGGATCCAGGATCCAGCCAGGCCTGACTGACCTACTCCTCCATTGCTGGTTTTTTTTCTCAATTTTGGTTATTAATAAAACCTTTCTTAGTTGATTAATTGTTTCTTTGACTCCTTATGTTGCTTCCCTTGAGCCAGGGCCGTAACACTTGGATGTAATGAACAGTCTTCTAGGTCTCAGAATTAGATCTAACGCACAGTAAGTCCACTGATTAAGATCTACTAAAAATGTGTCAAAGATCTACCAGTAGATCAAGATCTACAAGTTTGTGACCCCTGAGTTAAAGCTGCAGGCATTTTCATGTACAGCAGCCATTTGATGCATTGTACTCTTTGATGCTGAAGCTAATCCTCCACCTTAATGCATTTTTTTTTTGTTCACTTTTAAAAATAATGTCAATGCATATTAGGCTCACACTATATGGATATTATATGGATATCATATAGATATTTTCTGTCGGGTCTGTGCTTTGTTACATCTTATTATGCTAGGTAACACTGGCCAAAGTAATCATAATGGATTAGATGCATTTGGAGAACTATGGGTAACTAAGACAATGTTTGTTTTTTGTGACTTTTGAAAAGTATGTTTAAGGTGCAGGTATCTATCACTTAGTAAATGGGTAACAATCCTCTCCCACCCTTCTTAAACCCTTGGAAAAGTATCGCTGCTGCACCTTGTTAATCCACTTCACCTCAGCAGTAGAATAACTTCTCCTTTGAGGGCCCCCAGACATCTGTGATCCTCGGCAGCCATCTTGCTGGATCTCAAACATAATATGAATGAAAACATTTCCCATGCAAAAAAAAGGTTTGTAATCTCTAACAGTCGAGGCGAGACCTGACAGTTTCACACTTTTCTTCTCTCAAGTTTTACATTTATATCAGGATTTGTCACGGCTTTCAGGCCTGCTCCCCCTGATTTTGATCACAGGATTTATTTCTCTGCATGAATAAATGTGAAGGCAGCTGGATATGTGCACCCTTTGTGACAGGAAATCTATGTAGGACACATCTGTTGGGGAAATCCTCTCAGAACTCTAATTGGGAGACGACTTTGGATTCAGGGAAGTCACGACATCTATTCTCCAGTGTGAACTGTGGCCCACAAGGTAAGGTAGAAAAAGTGTGTCTTTGTTTCTTCTTTTCTTTAGCTTTTGAACTTTTATTGAGACCTTCTGCGCATAAGGTTATTTGAAATTGATGGAGCCCACTTAATCTGCTCTTTTCTTGAGTTTGAGTGTGTCAGAGGAATAATGGGAAAACTATCATGTTTCCTTTCAATATAAATCATTCTTGAATCTCAAAACTGCCGTTCTCTCCTTTTACCGTTTCCCAGCAGTGCATGTTGGGGGCGTGGCTTCAATACCCTTGCAGTAGGCAGTGTGTTATGTGCATGTGATTGAGGAGTAGCATAGATACCCTCAAGAATACTTGCATGAAATCTGGTTGTTTTTGTCAAAATTGTTTTAAAATAAAATTCCCCCAATTATTTTTAAAATCTCTCTTTAGGGCCAACCTTCAGTGTGGTTAAATTTGGGTGTATTCCTGTTTATTCCAGTAAATTTCAATTAATTCCCATGGAAAGTTTCCAACTTTGAAAATTCACGAAATTTTGCAACCATCATCACATCGTCCTGAGCTACCAAGAGCTGAAGCCAGAGAAAAGAAACCTAGACCTGCTGGTCCAAAGGCTTCCCCCAGATCATGAAGACTGGCAATGGGAGAACCAGGACCACTACAACTCAGTACAGCAAGTCAGCCACAGGACTCCAGCATCCCTCAAGATAGGCCTAATAACCAACAGAATGAAATCACATGGAATACTGGGAAGAACCCGGCAAAAGGAAATTTCAATGTTATTTGGCCCTAAACAGAGAATACAAGTTGGCATATACCCAAGAAATGTAAAATAAATAAATAAATGAATAAATAAATCCATTGAGAAAAGTCATGATGAACACACAAACTACAACACATGCATTTCTCTACATTTTTTATTATATCTGAGTTTTTGATTTTCATATAAATTAAAGAATAAACCTTATTTACCCATACTTTCTCTCGACCTTTAATGTCACAGTAATACTTATTTTAATAATTATAATGTATTATTTCCCTTCTATTTTTAGTATTTTTCTATTTGGATTATTATTGTTGTTGTTATTGCATTATTTTTATTCTTAAAATTATTATTGTTGTTATTATTTTTAATGAAAAACTTTGCAGTCAATGCCCCACTTTTATGTCAGTAAAGCTATTTGAATGTAACTGAATTGGAAAGAATCATAAACTGATGGAAAAGAGAGTGGGGTTTAACATACGGGAAAGGGGTCTCAGACCAGACTTGAACCACGGCTGCCCACCCAAATGGCCTCTGTTCAAGGAACATGTGAACATACCACAAGGAAATCACTGCATCATTTGTAGAGTCAAATTCCTGCTCTCAAGTGCTGTGATTCAATTACCTCAAAGCCTGTTAGTGCAAAAAACAGATTACAAATCTGACCTCAGCTGAGCTGTTTTTTCTGTGTGATCATGCGTGAAGGGTGGTGTTTTGTACTTAAGTCATCTGTATTCTGTTGGTTCAAACATTGAGTTGTGTCCTACTGAAAACCCTGCTTTGAGGGCAGCATTAAATCTTAATGTGTTGCTGCTGCCACAGGTTGACCTACCTTTGAACAACAGAGGAAGCCTGACGTTACCAGCCACGCACATGTCTTGTTGATTCAGTTATTCCTTGTGTGGCGAGATGGATTAATCGTCCCCATGGCTTTTCTGTGAAACCATCAAAACCATGTCTGCCCAGCTAGATAGAGATGGAGTGTTTGCACAGACAATTTGCTAGCTTGAATCATTCATCTGTGATGCACCACTATCTCTGCACATTGTTCAGCAGGCATAATTCAGTTTCAAAATAGGGGCTGTTTCTGAAGGTTGAGCTGGCTACCTCCTGGATTCAGGTGAAACACTAGCTTAAAGCGAGCTCCTGGTGAATTTACACAGCTGGAGCTGCTCCAAACATAACCGTGGTTTCTTGGTTCAATGCCGTATTCATTATATTCAGCAGAAATATGCAGTAAAGCTGTATTTAGATCCTTTTTTTCTCCTTCAACAGGATTATTCCAGTATGTTTTCAGTCACAGAGATCTCTTAATGGAGTGGGAAATTATCCTGACACATATATGACCTAAGAGATACAAACATGGAGAAGATGACGAAAAGAATGGATATGTTTAGGACAATGCAGCTTCTGTGGCTTTGTTGATATTTCTCCCATCTTTCAGATTGATTTGCAGCCACACAGAGAAATCTGCCTGCTAAGATATACTGTTTAAGAGGAGGTCTTTCTTACATTTTATTTCCTTTGAGGCTTTGTTGTAATCTTACTCAGCTGACAGCTACAGGAGAACATAGTTTCCAAAGATTTTCTAAAGAGAAAAGTTTCAACTTGTGCTGAAATCCTTTTGTTCTAAAATATATATTTCGTGTCAAAAATCTGCCCTGAATGTATAGTTTGATATTTTGCTAATGCTCATTTGTTATATTTCTATCTCTGTTTGAGGATAAGCATTACGCAGTAATCTTCAAGAGTACTGAGATTATCTTTCATTTAGTCAAATAGTGTAAAGCATTAGTCTGCAATACACGGTATACCTACCTTTTATAAAAGTAAGCCATCCATTCTTCTGTTATATACAGCTGGGGCTGGAGCCAATTCCAGCTGTCACTAGATAAATGGCAACATACTCCCAATATGGTAACCAGTCTATCCCAAGGGCTAACAAATAGTGACAAACAACCATTCACACAATTATATTTATATATCAGGGCCTCTGACTGAGCAGCTCCGGAAATCACTCAATCTTTCAATCTCTCTATCTAGATAGCAGAACGTAAGCCACTTGATAAAACAAACTCTTGTAAAAACATGTCAGAAGTGGGGCCAAAATATCCTTATTATACAGAAGTTTGTAGTGTTAGTAATGTTTATCATTTGATGAAGAAATGTGGTCACCAGCTGATACAACTGCTACTGAAGCTGTTAGCATCTATGCTAATCCCTGTAGGTGCAGTCACTTCCTGTTGTCGTCTCGCTCATAGCTCGTTCCTCTTCCTGCTGTAATGGATGCTTATTGGGCCATGCCGCTTTATGCTGAGCACAAACGTTGTAGATTGGAGCTTGGCAAAATGGATCTGACTGATTGCAGACATTGAATCAGGCAGGTTCAGCTGCTGTGCAAGTTACTGTCCAGCATCACTACTGCACTTTTGCCTTGAACCGTCCACCAGCCCAGCATACAGCTTTAGAACAGCTGAAGACCACTACAACAAAGAAGCACACACACTGCTGTGAAATCTGTTTCAAAAGTATTTATTGAATTTTAACAAACTAAACTGCAGGCTGAAAAATCTGAAATCCTCTTTCTTGTCACCAACAGACTGATAACTGAGTTTAATTGATTAAGCATACACATAAATAAAGCACATGAATAAATTCAGGTTACATATTAATAGAAGTTAAATAAACCAGAATAATAATCAAATTTTACATCAAATATGAATACATTCAAATGACTTGTCCGTGTGCTTTCCTGGCCTTTGCTTTTTTTCTTCTGCTGAAAAGCACCGTGCACAAAGACTCACAATTACTCACTTAGTAAAAATCCAATCCTGTGATAAATGCAGAGGAGTAAATCAGGAGACCTTTTTTTCTACAGGTGTTTTCACCTCACTGGATTCTGTTTTCCCTTCTACTTAAGATTGCTGAGGTTGAGATACTATGATCTCAGGCACTTTCTGAAATCATGAGGTTGTTCTTTTACAAACACAAAGATTGCTGTTCAGAGTCTGTTTTCTATGTAACCCTATATTCCACCAACACTGCACATGGATTTTTAAGCAATTAAATTTTTTTAATCAGACTGACTTTTTAGGTAATAAACATATTGAAAAGAAAGAGTCCGATCAAAAATGATAATATAAGACTAACCACAGTTACCGATGGCTGTTCGTGCACATCCTTACACAAGTTATACATCTCCAAACTTTAAAATTGTGTGCACTACATACTTTTGGAAAAACAATCATAGAAACTCTTGGCTTTTCTGACAATAACATCTTTCTTTATAAGTAAGTGCCAACATTTCAGAGCCACAGGGATTGCCAGAGTGAGTGATAAAGGACCCACACATCCAAATCCATGCTTTACCTTTGTTTGCAGTCCAACTAAAATCTTTAGAAGTGAAAGTGAGGCTGATGTTGATAAAGACAAAGTAAGAGGTTGTTACTAGCCATACTTGTACGCAGATATCCATTTATAGACAGTAAATAAAGCTTAAGTGTTATAAGATGACTGCCAGAGGGCTCCAAACAGCACACAGACGATTGCTATGCGTTCTCTTTGCTTCCAAATTGATTGTTTTCCAGCACACAGTACCAGATTAAGAAATAACAGGACAACACTTCTTGGTTGGAAGGGATAAGCCAAAACAATTCTGAGTCTAACTCAAGCCCAAACCTACAAATGTACCTTTTCAATGAAGTGAAACCATTACATGTATGTCAGCGACATGTTGTGTCATTTAATTGATCCAGAATCTGGAGAAATTGGTGTGATGGTCCTTTTTGTGGTTGAGTTAGATCAAATGATCTTTTTCTTTCATGATAGCACTTTTTCAGAAGTTAGACCTTGTCCTGTCTTGGTCCACAGATTGGCAGACTGACATTGTGATAATGTCTGCTGTCATTGCAACTCTGGAAATTGTTGACAGGTGGGTCAAGGAAAGACAATATACAAACAGCCTAGAAAAAATGTGTGTGTTTCTAGCAGTCATGTGTTCAGAGAAGAGGAAAGCAACAAAATATAACTGATTGTGTACATATCCCTTTGTGTTGAGACGACTTTATGGCCTGCTATCCTGGAAATAGAACTATGACTGGGATAATGATGGATACAGTGCTATGGTTGGGCTGTAGGGGTAAATTGTGCAACTGACCCAAACTAAATGACTGTAAGATGATAGCCTTTCTGTGCTCACACCTTTTTGACACATATTTAGTATTTGACCATTATTTGAAATAGTCATTCTAAAGTGTTATCTTGAAAAAACAGAAGGACAGTATAATTCTGCAGCTGTTGTATAGTCACAAACAATCAACTTAGGCAATTTTATGCTGCCTAGGTGAATAAAACTAGCAAGGTTGCACTTCTGTGCAGGTCATGACTCTCTTGAGTAGCTGACAGACCCCTGGAATGTAAAGAGATGTGAAGAACAGGGACCCAAGTAAAAGTAAAACAATTATCCAAAAACAAAGGCTTCATGACCACCATTTCCTCATCCACAGGAAGTGACACTGCTTCTGCTTGGAGAGTAACTTCTGATTTCATAAAGAGAGCTACATTTATCATTGATGATTCAAAGGGAGGATATCAGATATTAGAGATAAGATAAGATAAGATGTTCCTTTATTAGTCCCACAGGGGGAAATTCCAAGATATACAGCAGCTGCAGGATACAAGAGAAATAAAAAGAAAGAAGCATTATACTGAAAAAAAGTAATTACAAATCAAATGCAGTAATATAAAAATAGAAATAAAAAGGCCGAGAATGTCCCTGCCTGGTCTGATTGCCTTTGGATTGACATTAGAACATGAAAGATTGTTTCCACTGTCATAATTTTGGGAGGAAAATGGCACAAAGCACTGCTAAGTAAAAAATCAATAGGAACTCAAATAGGAACAATAGTTTGCACATTGATGCTCTCCCCCCTCTCTCCTTCTTTGCAGTGATGAAACAAATAATAATTCCATGATATCCTGAAAAAGGGACCTTAACCTCCTTAACATCTAAAAAAAAACAGGCCAATAAAAAATGTTAAACATTTATTTTAAGAAAATCAGCCCAACTAGACTAGATAAACAATTATTATTTGTCAGCAATGCTATAGGGTACTCCAGAAGGAGAGGAAATAGGATTCGGTTTGTCGAGTGGTCACTCTGGTTAATGAAGAGGAAATTAGTTATTTTCTTGGCTAGTGTCAGGATATACTTCCTTGACTGCAGGTTAGGGTGTCAAAGTAGATGGAAGATACAATGTAATTCTTACATGTCAGTCTGTTGATTGAGAACTGGTGCCCTGCGACCATTGTTTATTTTATCACACTACAAGAGAATTTCTATCATTAGTGTTCCTGCCATTCACATTCTAACCCAAATGTTTGGCAATGGGCAGCAATGATACAGTGATGCGATCCTTGTACAAGTTTTTAAAACTTTTGAGAAATGAACAGAATTGACCCATCAGAGACTTGATGTGTATTCCCCAAATTGTTAAACTTTTCTGACATAACATTGAGAACCATTTCACGTAGGAATAATTCTGAAGGCCTCCTGACTAACTCACTCTTCACTCTCCTGTGATTATTTGGAGTTCACAACATTCACAGTATTGTGGCTTAAACCCACAACTGTCATACACCTAAGCAATATGAGAGAAAAGTATATAAAATTCACACAGTCACAATTTTAGAACTCATTTTCCATGTTCTTTCCAGCAAAATAAAGTTACTTTGAAAGTATCCAGTAAATATCAGATAAATAAAAACAAAATGGCATAGGCATTAATGTAAATGTATATACAGCAAGTGTTTCCTTTCACAAAGAAGCAATAACCTGATCATTTATACATCATGGGAATATAGATTCCCTCAAGTTTTAAGGCATATAGTCATTATACACAAATCAAAATTCAAAACTGATATCAGTGGATAAAAGAGGATGCTATCCTTTTCTGTCATGCTGTGATATCTCTATATACACCCACAGGTAAACAGATTACAGTATGTCCCATCCAATCTGAACTAGCTCAACTCCATCACTGGAGATAAGACTAAATCAAATATTAAAGTAACTTTCGAACAAACAAAAGACTCCATTTCAGTGTTTATAAACCTGAAGTGACAGATTAAAAAGTGGAGTAATAAATAAAGCCAACTGACCCATTGTCTGCTATCTTACTGGTCCACTGACCCACCAATAAGAAAGCTACCTCACATTGCAACTGTTGCTGGGCTACATTAGTTGAACAAACTTTTACCCAGGCCAAATCATATTGATGCTTCACAGTGGACTTGTGTTCTCAGTTTTGTTTTTCCAAAATGGTTACAAGGTGTGCTTGGGGTTACTGCAAGAGTGACTAAAGGCATCTGTTTTTTTTTTTCCATCCAATTTCCTGAACCAGTGTTTGATTATGAAAAATGCCTCTGTGGATTGGACTCAGTGGACAACACAAGCAGCTGGACCCTCTTATAGATACTGTACTTACATGTGCTCAGACTTGATAGAAAATATAATACTGACAATATGAGTTGTTCTTGTAATGTTAAGTAGCTATTATGCTACCTAATAGCAAACTTAGTACAGTTTTACTGCTAGTAATGTTGTGAGTGCAGGAAACTAATTTTCTCAACTGTTTTTTATTTTCATTTCTTCTCATATCATATATCATGCTTTTGGTCACCCTTAATATCTTTCAGAGAGTTTTTCTAAGTTTTAAACCAAAGAATATATCAAAACAAGCTTGTTCATAAACTCTGACTCCAGTGGCTTGCTGCACAGTTTGTATGTCAACGTGATTAGACTTTGCTTTACTGATTAATGTGGAGGAAGAATGAGAACAAAGTCTCGTTTTCCTTTTGTACAATAAGTAATTTCATTAATCAGTGGGCGACAAAATCAAATGATGAGATAACTTACTGTACTCATGTGATAAGGCACTCCTGTTGTGTGGGTGCAGTATGCATCCTCGGCGGTCAGATCAACCTGTATCTTACCCGGATACAGCAGTGCTAGTTTTTTGATTGCTTGATATGTAGCTCTATGTTATTTTTTGATTGGCTGATGGGTAGTTGATCTTATTGACTGGGTCGTGTAAAACTCCCGTTGAGCTCTACGATGCCCCGAGTGTCTTGCTACACGTTCCAATGCATATATAGCGGTGTAACTCGGTGGGCATTACATAGTAAATTTTCATGCATGAGAAATACCAGGTGTGGTATGTGAGAGTGTCAAAAGGTTATGTTACACACTGAATGCCTGAGACTTGAGAGCCCTGGGTCCCTTGAGAGCCCTTAGCTCCCTCACCCATAGAGCAGCTTTACCATGAACAAGTGTTTTGGACATAGCCTCTGTATTAAAGATAAAAGAAGATACTGATCCAAGCAAGTATAGATTTCTTTTCTCTTCTATGACTGAATTGGTATGGTTTAATCACCAATTTTTGTAATAAATGATCTATAAATTATAATAGCAACTGGCTAAATAGAGAGGCATAATACCATATAACAATATTTTTTTAACTTTAGAAAATACAGGGGCTTTAAACTTTCTGAAAAGGCGTACATTTTTAAGAAAGTAGATTGAAGTCTGACTGCTTGTTATGTTGACATTGCTGCTGTGTTACATCAGCTAACTGTCAACTTACACATTGCTGCTCTGTTACATAGCCAACTAGCTTTAACATCAACTCACAACTGAATTTAAGTGCTGCTCTAGCGATACAGACCATAATGTTTAAAACATTTTGTTTGTCTCTTCAGCATAAGAAGCACTTTGTTGATGTGCCACTGTAGGACAGCTAATGTAAGCAAACTAGCCTCACTATGTCTTTATTTTCACTAAAGCTAGGCTTATCAAAATAATCAAAATACTACACACTGGAAAAGCTAGTCATATCACTCAGCTTTGTTAATTTTTCTTAAGTGGAAGAAGAGTTTGTTTAACCTTGTAGTGGTATGACAAAGGGTCAGTGGTGTAAGTGGCTGTTTTTGAAATCACCTTTTACACACTACTGTTGGCATACTGCAGACAGTGTGCAATTGTTGTATCACTGCCAGTCGACCTGTGTTTAGTAGTATGCTTAGCCAAAAATCATTCCTCTTCTATCTTTTGTTTTTTAGAGGATGGTAACCATAATAATATGTAAAAGACCTTTAAAAAAAATCAGGTTCCCTTTAAAAACTTTTAAAAAAAACTTTTTTTTTTACTGATTCTGCTTCTGATCTTAATATTAAAACTGAACAACAACCCAGCTCAACTAGATCAACAAAGCATTTATTTATGGACTGAAAAAAATCTTACAAGTGATTTATTTTTCTTAATTACATTCCCAGCTGAAAATTTACCCTAAGAAATGTGCTACGTGTATGTAACAATTTGGAAAAAATAAAAAAAAGCTAATTTACTAAGGCATTGCCTACCTGTAAACAGTATGCAAGACAAACTGGTCCAATGCAAATTACTAATTTTTCCTGCTAATTGGGGCATACTGCAGATTTTGCAAGTGTTCAAACACTGCATACTACCTTTGGCAAAACGGGCACATACTGCTAGTGCACTGGGCGTTTTGAAATACAACCATTGTCTTAGATTTAATTTCTTCTGATCAACCAACTAATGGTCTCTATGGGTTAAATAACTTATAAATGTAAGAAAGTAATCCAGTTTTAGTTGATTTAGTCCCCCCTTCAATAAAACATGATCCAGTAAGTTAGTTATTACAAAAAAATGAAAATACAGTATAAAAACAAACACTAAATCAGTTTAGAATTGGTACAAACATGTACATTTTGTTTCACTGAGATACTCTCAAGATAAAACAATCAGCAATCCTTTTTTCTGTACATTTTTCTCTTAACCTGTGTCAGCCTGTAAATAAATTTCAACATATCAAAAGCATCACATTTGCCCACGCTGAAGTCCCTGTGTTGGTAAAAGCTGCACCCTTTCAGCGTCTCATCATATTCATGCATTTATGTACAGATACACAAAAGGTATTCTAGATCTTTTTACCTGTAAATGAAAGAGATACAGACCAGTTTGCATTAGTCTTTGTTGTTTGAGGAGATTTAGAATGAATGCCACATGGTGATCACATTGTCTTAGGTCTAGTTCACCACCAGGAAAGGTTGGCCTCTTTGTTGCACCTCTTATTGCCATCTTCATATCAGGCAGCATAACAGGGCTGCACTGGTATTGAAAGCTCCAAACAGCCCATCTATTGAAGTACCCTAAGAGTTTGAAATCTACAGTGTTGTGTAGATGTAAACAAAAATGATGACTACCAAGTTAAGAATGGTCCCAATGATGCCCAACATGGCCAGGATGCTCTCCTCTTTGCTTTCCTTGTCTTGGATCCCCTTTTCCTCATCACTGTGGAGATTGTTTACCATTTTCCCAGAAAAAGTCTGCAGCTTCCGTCTCAGACCGATCTGGAGTGAGCAGATAAGACAATGAAAGAAAAACAAACTTTGTGTTAGTTTCTGCAACCAGTTAGATTGCTCTTTGAAAATGGCATTTGATCAGTGCATGGTGAACTGAGATAACAAAATAAAAGAAAAATAAAGGTTATGTGTTGGTTACAATAAATTAGTGAAGGAGTTTATTTCATTTTGATCATAGTTTTGGTGCTTATTCTTAGATAGACCATGAAACACAAGTTGATTTAATAAGTTGATTGAAAGATTCCTCATATAACCAAGGTGCATGTTTGGTCACATATAAGCTTTACTTTATGGTCTAAAGAGATCAATTTTGCTTTAAACTAATAATCAAAAGAAGCTAACATACAAACTGTACTAACGTCCGATAGGAGTCTTTTGCACTTCAACTACTCTACAGAGGTAGGTGCTCACAGAAAAGGACCAAAGTCTATCAATAAACACTTCAATGGATTTCTAAATGAAGACCCTTCAAAAAAACAAAAAAATGGAGCACATGAGTCACTTAAGACAATCTATTCAGTTTAAAATTTATTATTATTGCACTTTAATTTGGAATTTAGCTAAAATTGCTGATCTCCTGTACATGTTCTACTATAGTCAGTAGGGTCCATGCACAGGCTTGATGCTGTACTTCCATTTGCTCTTGGGGTCCACTTTCTGGTTTTCTTATATAAGTCTGGCTCCATTTGCTTTTACTTTACAATGGCAAGTTTCTCATGGTGCCTGCTATGTTGACCAAAACTTAAGATGAACAATATACACCGCGTTGTTGATGCCTCTTCCCCTGTCCCCATAAGCAAACAGTAGAGGGATTTTAAACTCTACATTTCAGATTATCCCCACAACTGTTAGCTAGCTGATGTTGGCCATGCCCTGGCTCGACAGTCTTTTTGTTCATTGTTTAAAGCATAAATTTCCCTTTGATGCACTAACCACACTTACTCTCTGCCCTTCTCACAGTTTCTAACAAAGAAAAGGGGTACATGTGCAGTGATTGTCAGGGCATTATGCTACAGATCCACAAGGATCTTAGAGACTGAGCTATTGTCATACATGTTAAATATAATGAAAAATAAGAAGAACAGATTTAAACGTGTTTAACTTTTTAAAATTCAAAATGAATGCTTAGAATAGTAGGCAGATCCTCAGAAACATAAGGTTAGAAACTGGCGACAAAAATGCATTACCCTGCCAGGGAAAAGTGAGGTAATTTAACCTGAATTTCATGGAACTCTCTCGGCACACAGAGTTAAAACTATTCATAAAATTCATACATAACCATAGTGAATCCCAGAAACATCAAGAACATCAGGTTATTGAAGTACATAGTTCATAACTTTGGGTTTATCAATCCTAACTTCATCATATACTTAAACTGAGGCTCCTCAGATTTCCTTGCATAATGCCCTGACAACCATTTCACCTGTACTCTGTGTTTTGTCAGAAACTGTGAGAGGAGTAGAGAGTTAGTGCAGTTAGTGCATCAAAGGGAAATTTGTGCTTTACACAACTAAAAAAAAAGCTGACAATGTAAAATAATACTGACTGTTGAGTTGGCTATGTGGTATTTGCCCTTGGAGTCACGGTGATGACTCATAATGAAGAGTTTGAAACCCCTCTCCTGTTTGGTCTTTGGAGCAGGGGAAAGGACATCAGTTATGTGCTTAGATTTGGTCAATCCCAAGGCACCTTGCCAACTCACCATCATAAAGCATAAAGTAGTGTAAACAGAGCAGGACATAAACAGGGAAGCAGACCCCCAGAGCAATCAGAGGTACGGCATCAAGCTTGTACACGGAGTCTATTGAGACTTTTTACAGGCCAAGACACAATTCATGTTTACCAATTTTCATGCTTGTTAGTTAAGGCAAACAGGGGGTATACTTAGACACAGAACCTCATCATCATTGAAATAGGTTTCAGGGCATGTTTAAGCCCCAAAATATGTGATGCAAAGTGACCTCAGAGAGACAGAAAGAAAAAGACTGACATCTTATTTTCCAATGATTTCTCACACCATTTACTGACAGAGTAAGTGAGGTATTATCATACAGTCTGATGTCTATTCATTGTTTATACTTATGCACATTAAAATAAACTGCCTGGCCAAAAAAAAAGTCGCCACCACAAAAAAAGGTCACACACTCTAATATTTTGTTGGACCAACTTCAGCTTTGATTACAGCATGCATTCGTTGTGGCATTGTTTGGATAAGCTTCTGCAATGTCACAAGATTTATTTCCATCCAGTGTTGCATTAATTTTTTCATCAAGAGCTTGTATTGATGATGGGAGAGTCTGACCACTGTGCAAAGCCTTCTCCAGCACATCCCAAAGATTCTCTATGAGGTTAAGGTCTGGACTCTGTGGTGGCCAATCCATGAGTTAAAATGTCTCATGCTCCCTGAACCACTCTTTCACAATTTGAGCCCGATGAATCCTGGCATTGTCATCTTGGAATAGGGAAGAAAAAATCCATTGATGGAATAACCTGGTCATCCAGTACATTCAGGTAGTCAGCTGACCTCATTCTTTGGGCACATAATGTTGCTGAACCTAGACCTGACCAACTGCAGCAACCCCAGATCATAGCACTGCCCCCACAGGCTTGTACAGTAGGCACAAGGCATGATGGGTGCATAACTTCACCTGCCTCTGGACTCATCAGACCACATGACCTTCCTCCAGTACAGTTCTTAATCCAATTTTAGTAGTTTCTGCAATCTCCTTAGATGTTTTCTCTCCTTGATGCATGCCAATGATTTGACCCTTCTTGAACAGACAAACATCTTTTCCATGAACACAGGATGTGTCTTTCGACATGGTTGTTTAAGAAATGAGAAGCTACTCATTGCATCAGCTGGGGTTAAATAACTTGTTGCCAGCTGAAAGACAATCGCCCATGCGGTAATTATCCAATAGGAGGCTCGTATCTATTTTTTTAGTTAAATCCAGGTGGCGACTTTTTTTTTTATTCAGGCAGTGTATCTCCTATGTGTAGCTTGATAATCAAAAATATCAATATTAATCAATCTTAGAAAAACAGTGACATGGGAGATGTATGGTAATAGTGAACGATTGGTGGAGGTGTGTTTTAAGCCTCCTCTCCCTCTCACAAACATGCACAAACAGCCACACACACACACATATACACACATATATACATGATGAGATCAGAGTGTGAATGTGTGGTGACTCTAATGTACTGCTTCTCTCTGCATGTTTCACCTATAAGCCTCTGTAAAGCTACGTTTTATTCAATGATATGAGGCAGATTTTCCATCTAAAAGTAAATGACTTTATTCTGCCCCCTTCAATAAAATATACAGCAGCCATCCCCTGAGCTCAAACATGGGAAAAAATGTGCTATGATCAAACAAGAGTTAGATTCTGGTGTGGAAGAGCCTAAATTGTCACATTAATGGGAAATGAAGGATTAAAATGCTGAAGATTTAAATCAGTTCACATCCTCTGGGCTGTTTGGAAAGCAAGACTCTGTCTATGAACGGTTTAAATTGGAGTCACGACTCCTCAACCCCTGTGCCCCATTTAAAGAAAATCATACTGCACATTCAGGGCCAAAACTGGACACATCCAAGAATTCTTGAGTAATATTTTTCTCTTTTAAAGCATAAATTATATTCACTATCCTTTGCCCTGATAATAAATAAAATATGATTGTTGATTTTTAGAACTTAAGCCCATCATATGTCAATTTGTGTATATCATATCACTGATGTTTTTATGTAGAAAGACAAAACAAAACACGAAAAGCAACCTTAGCCTGTATAAAACTTTTGTATTCATCTGACCACTCAACATACTTTGTGGAGTACAGGTTATGCTTCATCTGTCATATGTATTCACAACATTCACACCAGATACTTTATAACACATTGAGGGTGCTTTCACACTGTATGTGTTTTTTCGAGTCAAGTTTGCCTTCCAAGTTAGTGTGGTTTGTTTGCACCAGTATAAAAATTGTCGGTCAAACTCTGGCACACAGTACACACCAAGACTTCTTGAAAAGGTAGGTCTCAGTCTGCTTATAGCTGCTCACTAGTGCAAGTCAGAAGGGAACCAACCTTTGTTCAAACTGCTGGAAAAAATGAACTTCTTGGATCAAACTCATCATCAGACTGCCGACTATGAGAAATATTACAAAGGCGATGCATGTCCAAGGAACATAACCCATCATCTTTGAGCTCTGCACCTGGCTTTGCTCTGATTGAAGATTGCAAAATAAAGACTGACATGCCTCAAACTGCTGGGCACAACATGCTTTGGGAGCTTACATACAAACCCCAATTGCAATGAAGCTGGGACGTACATAAGCGTAAATAAAAACAGAATACAATGATTTGCAAATCCTTTTTGACTTATATTTGATTGAATACATTTCAAAGACAAGATATTTAATGTTCAAACTGATAAACTTATTGTTTTTTCCAAACATTCACTAATTTAGAATTTGATAGCTGCATCATGTTACAAAAAGGCTGGGAAAGGGGCAACAAAAGACTAAGAAAGTTGAGGAATGCTCAAAAATGACCTGTTTGAAACATTCCACAGGTGAACAGATTAATTGTAAACAGGTGAGTGTCATGATTGAGTCGTTGACAAGCAAGGATGGGGCAAGGTTCTCAACTTTGTGAACAACTGCATGAGCAAATGGTCCAACAGTTTAAGAACAAATTTTCCTCAATGTAGAGTTGCAAGGAATTTGGGGATTTCATCATATACAGTCCATATCATTTTCAAAAGATTCAGAGAATCCAGACAAATCTCTGCATGGAAGTGGCAAGACTGAAAGCCAACACTGAATGCCAGTGATCTTCAAGCCCTCAGACAGCACTGCATTCAAAACCAACATTATTCAGTAAAAGATATTAGCATGGGGCTCAGGGACACTCTGTAAACTCATTCTCAGTTAGCACAGTTTGTTGCTACATCTACAAGTGCAAGTCAAAACTACCATACAGAGTGAAAGCTGTATATCAACAGAGATCAGAAATGCAGCCAGCTTCTCTGGACCTGAGCTCATCTGAAATGGACTGTCTCAAAGTGGAAAAGTGTGCTGTGGTCTGACAAGTACACATTTCAAATTGATTTTGGAAATCATGGACATCATGTTCTCCAGGCTGAAGAGGAAAAGGACCATCCAGATTTATGTCAGCGCAAAGTTCAGCATCTGTGATGGTATGGGGGTGTTATTGCCCATTGCATGGGTAACTTGCAAATCTGTGAAGGCACTATTAATGCTTAAAGGTACATACAGGTTTTGGAGCAACATGTGCTACCATCCAAGCAATGTCATTTTCAGGGACATCCCTGCTTATTTCGCCAAGACAATGCCAAGTCACATTCTGCTCATATTACAAAAGCGTGGCCTCGTAGTATGGGTTTTAGACTGGTGTGCCTGCAGTCCAGACCTGGCTCCCGTTGAAAATGTGTGGCACAGTATGAAACGCAAAATACAACAATGGATATCCCTGACTGCTGAGTAACTGAAGTCATACATAAAGCAAGAATGGGAAATAATCCCACCTACAATGCTTCAACAATCCAAATGCTTACTGAGTGATGTTACACGATAGGCAATGTGACACAGTAGTAAACATGTCCCTGTCCCAGCTTTTTGGATTATGTTGCAGGCATCAAATTTAACATGAGTGGATATTTGCAAAATACAATAAAGTTTATCAGTTTGAACATTAAAGTCACACTATGTAAGATTCCGGCTTTCAGCTCTCTAGGGGCCTCTATGGTCGTTGAGTGTAATTGCACTGTCATAAAACAGAGCACCTCAGACCAACGTGCATTTGTTGACATACAGAGGGAGGAGAAGCGAGCTGACAGGATGTTCCAAGAGACAAATAAACCATGTGGACTGATAAGGTACAGTCTGATTATGTTTCTTTTAGAATAAATCACTTTTCAAGCATCAGCTGTCAGTTGTTAGCAACATGTACTAACAAGTCCAACAATAACAGGGCCAAATCAGCATTGGTTGGACATCCCTCCTCGTTTTTCAGCTCATGCCAGTGAGTGAACACCGGGCCAATGTTTATCCTTGTCTGGGCACTTAGCTTGTTGCTCTCCAGCTTTCTTTTTTTCATCTCCTCCAGTAAAACTTTTCTTTTCTTTGGGTTTTTTGCTGCTTCCACCATTATAACAACTCTATGTTTAGCCATATGCATTTAGCTTTCTTCTTCTTCTTCTTCTTCATTTAATTTCCCGCAGACTATAAACAGCTATGTTGTATTGCTGCCCTCCACAGGACTTTAGCGCTGATTAGTCAGTGCATACATTTAGCTTTCGCCTCAACTTCCATCTTTTAAACAAATTGGGAAGGAGGGTGAAGTGACGTATGCCGTAAAGCAGTCAAAGCAGTAAAAATTTGTAGCTTTTTAGTGTGGAAGTGTTCCTACCATCCACCTCGAAGTTACATAGTGCCAGTGAAGGCGATGGAGACCCCCTCAGAC
This sequence comes from Cetoscarus ocellatus, assembly GCA_037902135.1. Classification (NCBI taxonomy): domain Eukaryota; kingdom Metazoa; phylum Chordata; class Actinopteri; order Labriformes; family Labridae; genus Cetoscarus; species Cetoscarus ocellatus. The sequence continues at coordinate 1,046,976 of JBAMNC010000815.1, forward strand.
CAGGACAGAGGTGTCATTCAACCTGTTGTAAGGTGATATACCATCACAATGACTCTAGAAATATTATACTAAGGTTGAAAAACTACTTAGTGCTGCTTTAAATATTTTGTATTTGTGGGGTATTCTATTGTATATCAGTTGAAAAGTATTTGCAAATCATTGTTGTCTGCTTTTATTACGTTTTACACATCTCACCTTCATTGGTTGGGTGTGTATATTTTATACCATCATTATCTTTAATTTATGTTTGAATTTCTTAATTCAAAGATAAAACTTTGATTTTATTGATGGGTCAATATTTCAGACTGGTAGCATAGTTTTTCTTCTAATATAAAAAAGCAGGGAGGTGATGTTTCACCCTTTTGGCACAAATGACACAAGCTTTATGAACACAAGAGCAAAAAACTTGATCATCTCTTAGGGTTTACAAATATTGTATATGTGATGTTAGCACGATGCCCTGGATTTTGTTGAAAAACTGTTTCTCTTATTCTATTGAAACTTTATTTGCAGGCTTTAGTGAAAGCGAAGTTATAATGACGAAACTGCATTAACAGTGAACTTTTCAAATCATACACCAGCTCACCTCTGGATTGACTGCTGGACACCAGCCGAAAAGCCTTGCCAGCTTTGAGGTAAGTGAAAAAAAAAAAAATCTTGCTCTCAACTCTGTCTCCTCAAGTACTTCTTCACTCTGGGACTTTTCAGAAGTCTGAGTGTGTATTGATTCATGTAGCTCAGGGTGGAGTATTAGAATCTCACCGTATGTTTTCTAGCCCAAGGGCACAGCAGCTTGTGCAACTTGGCATCCAAACACCTCTCTGGAGAAAAGTGCAGCTTTTTGCGGGTCAGTGCGTTCTATACGCTGAATACTAAGAGTAAAACATGTACACTCATACAGACTAAAAATAAACCCTCTAACAGGGAGATGTTCCTCTAAGTAAAAGCTTAGATACATGATAAACTACATGGTTTTGCCTTCTAGCAAAAGTTGACCCAAAGACATTTCTGACAGTGCCTTTTAGTCAGATGTACTTCATCTGAAAGAGCCAAGATGCAATTATACAAACAGTTCCTCCACTGGACATTAATTAAAAAAAAAAGTTTCAAATGAGTCATTATTTACTGTATATGCCAAATTGTATGTATTACAGTCTTATTCAGTCTGAATGATATTGGCTAAGAATGATGTTGGTCCTGTGTCGTTTATTGTTATTATTTAAAGGAACACTCCAACATTTTTGTTTTTTTCATGTCTTACCTCACTCCCAAGTCCCTGACAACCATTCTTTCGACTGTGAGTCCATCAACAAGAAAGAGACGAACAAAGATCGCCAACAGCTAGTTAGCTTAGCCCAAACGCTGAAAGTGTACGGGTAATGCTTTAGCCTGCTTTTGCATACAGTCATCAGATAACTCTAGATGGTCCTGTGTGCCTGTTGTTACTCGTTTGTTTACCCCTTTATGTTACGTTGTCTTCTATTATCTTCATATTATATTCTTTAACTCCTAAATGGAGGCTTTGTTTTGTTGACCTACTTCCATGGTGGTTTTCAGGAGAGATGTGACGTTCTTGGTCGAGTCTTTTGCACAGCTCTTTTAAGTGAATGATCAGAATCATTTGTAAAGCTTTTTTCAGTCTCCTTGACTGGCCCTGTGTTTGAAACTTCTAAGTTAACAAGAGCTCACTGTTTTTAGCTGCTGAGCTTCTGCCTAGAGTGTCATATTTGTGTCATAATTTAAGTGACCATATTGGGTGGTGACTTTCAGAGGTTTAAAGACCCCATTTAAAGATGGATGGTGTTCTAATAAACATTTTTATGATTTAAATTTTATTAAAGATCACCCTAATAGGAAAACATATAGGAAAGGAATTCAACTGAAATTGTTTACACTTTGAACCATAACACCAGTTTGTCTGTGACTGAAAGACAATGGAAATCTGTGATATCAGACAGACTTTTGTTATAGTTTAGTCAAAGAAACAAAAAGTGGTAATATTGGTTTCAATCAAACAACACAAAAACATGAAAATATTTACCTCAGGTCATGTACATGACATCACGTGTCCTGGATGTAACTGTCATTCATGCTTATATCGCTGTTATAGTGGTAAATGCTATATGGTTCAGCCCCAGTCTATACCAATGAAGAGTAAGAGTTTAAGACAGGAGTAAGAAAATGAAAAGGAGGAGAATTGTCTCTGTTTGATGCTCTTCAAGAAAGAAGTTGTTGAAAAGCTTGGAGTAATGTTCAAATACACTGATGAATATATAGTCACAATGAAGTGCTGAAAATGTTGAAATATACATTTGAAAAGGAAGTCAGCTTTCTTCTCAAATTTATATCACAACTTCACGCGGACATTTAAACTTGCTCCTCAAAATTCTGACCTTTCATCTCAAATATGGATAATGTTTTTTGCCCTCTACATTCTTTCTTTCAAAGTATTAAGGTAATCTAACATCCAAATAACAGATTTTTTTTTTTTACCAAGTAGTTTGTTGAAACAGAGGTCTCCAACCACCAGGCTATGGACTGGTATCAGTCCATAGAGAGATAAAAATGATTAATCTCACAACCCTTTTCTGAATAACAGAGACCAAAGGGTGTTTTATTTTGAATGGATTGCCAGATCCTTGCATATACCTCTGTGTAGCTTGACTGTCCAGACTTTACAACGAGGCTCTCTGTCTCTGTTATCACTGTGATGTACCAAAAAAGTACAACTTACAATAAACTCTTGGTTAAACCTTGTCCTCATGCACTCTTCCACTTGTGCCCTGGACGCAGTTCTAAATATATTTGACTCTGCTCTATGTGTGTAACTGGGTGGGAGTGGGTCAACTTCCTGAGGTGGAAGGATTCAGTTCAGGGTAAGAACTAGCAAAATATTCAGCAATAATCAATATGACCATTAGCTAAGCTCAGACATCAGTCTGACATTAGTCTGAGCTGATGGATGAAACACACAATGTAAGCATTGTGCCAACACATTTTCTTCCATGCTCAGAGGGTGCAGTGGTTTATTTTGTTACTGTGTCAACTGGTGACTCTTGGTCAACTATGTTCCTAAATGTCATTGTTGTAAGCTGATTGAAACAGTGTAGTTTTTGTTTGTGGTTGTCCCCCATGTGAAAGTAACCTGACACCAGATTGACCTTTAAGTACATTTCACTGGTCCATCTGGGCAACGTCCCATAGGAAGAGTTTGGGAATGGGCAGAACCTGTCAAAGCAAATCTGGCAGGTGATTGGATGATCGAAAGTGTTTTCAGTGTAGCTATTTGTTTTTCATTTGATAAAGAAATGCTGATTGGATATGATAATACTGCAACCAAAGCTGTAAACACCTGTGATAATCCCTGTACAAACAGTCTCTTCCTGCTGTTGTCTTGTTTGTAGCTCCCACCTCTTCCTGCTGTCTAGGACACTGATTGGGCCGTGCCGCTTTGCACTGAGCACAATTGTTGTAGATTGGAGCTTAGCAAGATGGATCTGGCTGATTCAGCTGCATCTGCAGTGTTACCTTGAGGGCTGGTCTGTGACTGTTTGTGTTAAGAAAAATCAGGGCTATGGCACAAAAAAGATGAGGGACTGCTGATTGAGAATACCCATATTATATGAATTTTACCTAGAGATATAAAGCATCACTTTAGCTCATTCACTTTCCCTCATGTTGCTGCAAAGGTCAACGATAGAGATTAAAACAGTAAATTCCCAAAGCATCTGTGGGTACAGCGAAGGTAAACAAAGCTGTGCGAGACTATGCAGCAGCAGCCTCAGATGAGAACCTTATGTTGATTTTTTTTGACAAAGGAACAAAAACGCAATTAAAAATGTTAGTTCTACAGCTCTACTCTACCAAAATTGAAGTGAGACATTGGCTAGGACCACTGCCACAGTGATTTTTTTAAACCAAGCATAGAGCTTTGCCTCCTGTCTTGGAGTTTACTGATAGTGTTCTGAGAAACTTGGCAAAGAGAGAGGATGTTTGATCAAATGTACCGAGTCCCTGACAGTTTTTTTTTCTACAAAGTACAGGTTTTGATGGATTATGTGCAGTATAATAAAGGTGGAAGTCACAAAAGTAAATAAATAAGGTATTTTATATGCGAAAACATTATGTATTGCCTGTTAATGGGGTTAAGAGCATCAGAGTTACTATTCTCTTTCAAAGACTTACATCCCCACACAGTAACTGAGTGGTACTGGGCTCTAATCCTAGACACACATGGTGCTCCTGACGTACATAAAAACCTATCACACTCTGTTTCTCCATGTTCAAGTGCAGCCCCCCGCTCTGATCTATAACAATGGGCTTGATTTTCTCTCCTGTAGAGAGCTACGCATGGGGCTTCCCTCTACCTGAATGGAAACCTTTTGTGTGGTGCACTGGATGTGCCCTCATGCATGAAGATGCCTGCTCACTGCTGATACAAACAAGCAGAGAGCTAAAAACATGAGAGGGGGAATGTGCCCGAGGTAAACGTGAGAGATGGTGGAGGAGGAGAGGAAGCAGTGATTCAGAAACAAGCAAGTAAATTTACATCAGTAGGCCTATTGTATTTAAAGCTGCTATGAGGAGACTGTAGCTGGTTATGAAATAGACTGCAAATAACACTAATGTCTCTTTATGACCAACAGAAGTAAATAAGAACATCAGCCACCAGGCTGATTGTTTCTATAAGTATTTTTAATCCTTTAGCCATCACAGGTTTGGCATCATACTTGTCATGCTGCTGAATCACACTATTACAAAAATAAGCCATAAATTATGTATTTGATGTATTAGTGATTGAGTATAAAATCAGGACTGTTTTAATTTAAATAAGTGTTTTGCTACCAAGTGTTAAGAAATTTTGCTTGGTATTGGTATAAATGTTTAGTATAGCCACCGTGTACAGCCATCTGATAATGCTGGGCAAAATGGAGAAGCCTGCCAGCAAAACATATTATTTACTCTCATTAAAGTCACATTGAAGTAAATTTCAGGCAGATTATTTCTTTCTCGTGGCATGTTCCTGCAACCAACAACTATCAAAGAATGTCGTGCTTGTACATTTTTTTATAATAGCCAAAAAAGTTTTTAATTCATACCTTTACATGTCTGACAAAATTCTTCCGTCTTCATCAGAAGTGTCACCTGATGGTAGTGAGACATGTCCTTTTCAGCTGATCTTAAAAGTATGAACTAAAAACTTTTTTGTCTTTTACAAGAGAAAGTACAAGCATATCATCAACATAATGAACCTTCTTGGACTATTAAAGAATGTCCCTTGGCTGTGCTACAAAAGTCCTCTTTATGAATGTTAGCATTTATTTAAATTTAACATAACTTAAACAAAATATTGCCAAAGGAATCCTTCCACCTACCAACCCAGCTTGGCTTCATAATTAATGCTGCTTTGGTGCTGTATGTACTACTATGAGGGCCACAATGATTGTATTCTTACTTACCAGGGGCCAATTTTTTTTTGTTAAATGGAAGGGTTTGAGCAAGACACACTCCAAGCAAAAGAATGAATATATGTAAAGATTTCATCAGGATTCATGACGTAAACATAGATATTCTTATTCACAGAGTAAAGCTTCATTCAACACTTTAAAGCCTGAAAACACAAATTATAAGCAGAAAATTCTAATTTTTTGGAGCTGAAATGTTTATTTCAGTTTCTACTGAAATCCAAAAAATCAAACTTTCCATGAAATTTAACATATATATAATATTTGTATATTTAATTCATGAGGTGTTTTGGGCAATTGATAATCCACTTGAGGACATTTTTATCATTTATCTTACTGTACTCAGATGTGTTTTTTTTTCTTGGTAATTTGTTGATCATATTAATTAGATAGAGGTATCATAAAAGTATGCATCAAATATGACAAAACAGGCTTTAAGGGGTTAATGTAATAACAAGGAATCAAAGATTGAAGAAGGTTTTTCAATGCAATAATCCAGTATATACTGGTTACTAAAATTAATCTAACATTAGCGGCTAAGTCTGGGGCATCAGTAGCTCAGTCTAACAGTGTCAGCAATCAAGAATGTTGCAGGTTTTAGCCCAGCTCTGATGTCACATGTTGATGTGTCCTTGGGCAATACACTTAACCACAGGTTGCTACCACTTCTGCATCAATGGTGTGTAAATGGGTATGAAAGGGTGTGAATGTGTTAACCAATAATGATGGATAATCTACATAGAAACTCTAAAAAACATCAGTGAATGAATGTGAGAATGGGTAGATGTGACCTGCGGTGAAAAGTTGAGATTATCATAGAAATACACAAATCAATTTTCCTGTTGTAATGCATTTTACCTTTGCATATGGTGTCTTAATTACATTGAAGGACTTCTTTGCAGTTCTTGACATATTTATGTCAATTAATTTTTAAACATTTGAGGTTTAAAATTAAAGTTGACTGGTGGGCCACACTGAGTAAGTAGGTGGGCTTCATGTGGCACCAGGGCCGTCCGCCTCTGAGCTTCATAAATGGAACTGACCAAGCCAATATGTCTAATTTTGGAGGTTAAACATACAGACTGTCAGTAGCGTGTAAAACGTTTTGAAAGTGTGTGATCAGCTCATACTGATTGATAGCTCACAATGTGACTATTACCATTAGTGAATGTAAATGCAAGTGGGTGGTAGGGCTGTAACCTTATACTCAATATTTGAATATCTGCTTGAGCATGGAGATAAAAAAAATCCATATTTAAACTGCAAATAAACATTTGAATTGAAAATATACAGTTCTGAAGCACATTAGGGTGCCAGGAGAAGTGAACCTCCCAATCCAACAGAGGACACTCGTATTGCAATCCCATTGTCCATACACTCGTGCAGCTCTCTTGACCTCAGTAGAAAACAAGTGAAATACCCCTAATAAAATGGCGGTTGTGCGTTAATGATATACAAAGTAGCTGGCCAACCCCTCATTCACGACAAATCTGGAGTCCCAATTGTTGGCCTTCCACTCAAGTCTCCAGCGGAGCCTTGTCAAGTGCTCAGCCCTGTGCAACTGCATCCACCTCAACAGCACCCCTGCCAGAGGTGAGAATATTGGTCATCATGGATAAGATTGAAAGATTCATAAGGACATGCAGACCACCAGTGTAGTCTCTGGAGAAGTAAATAGTAAAATGATCCCATCTCTGTGTTGCAGCAGGGCTGGCAGGGAGAAGGGTTTGAATATCTTCGGTTAGCAGCTTTTATACTTGAAAACCGATCAAGTTTGATTTTTGGGAAAAGTGACAGCCCTAATAGGTGGGTATATAGTGGTGTAAATAGCATTTTGGGTAGTCAGGAAAATTAGAAAAGCACAATACGAACTTAAGTCCATTTATCCTTATACCAAAATGGACACACCTAAATTCCACCTAAATAAAGTTGTGTGCTCACAGAGACCGAACTGGACTCATTCCAGAGCCTCTACACCCAAAATCTCCACAGATTGACGGAGAGTTTTATGTCAAATTGGCAGCAAATGCAGTACTCCATAATCACTAACCACCTATAATTACTCTCTCTCTTTGCAACCCTTACAGTGGGCAGTGTTTAATAGAGATCAGAGCTGTCATAATCCTGGACGAGCCAGACATGAAAGTCGATTAAATAAACTGACACTGACAATGAAAGGATAATAAATCCAGTACAGAAACAGTCCTCAGTAACCGCTCCTCCACCTCTTATTGATTAACTGTTTGACTGTTCAATTCTAAGTATTAGAGGATTAACTTATCTCACTATTGATTCCTGTTGTCACTCAAGAGCTCATTTCCAATAATTCAAACACTTTAAGGTCTTAACTTCTTCCTCAGTGATGAATCATCAGCATGGATATAAATGTCAAAACCACTCAGGGTTTTGACATGATACATGTGGCATCTCCGCATGTTCTCATTCAGAATTAAGTGCATGCCTTTCGGGTTTGTTTTTCCTCACTCTCACAAGGAGGTCACACCTGGATCTTCACTAATACAGCAACAGCCAGGAGCATTTAGGTATGAAAGGAAGTGAGAGAGGAAGGAAAGGAAAGAGGGGAGGGGAATACTACACCCGGGAAAACAAATCCCTAATCCTGACAGTGTTTATTTCATTAGTGAAAAATATGCTATGTTAATTGCCTTTTTTCTTTCACAGAAAGATAACCACTGCAAAATAGATCTTTATTATCAAACCTGACAAATGTGTTTGCGTTTTACCAACCAAAGAACACTCAAATGGTTTTGTTAAGCTGCTAAATATTAAAAAATCACTGTATGTCAGCTGTTTTATGAGAAATATTTTTTTTTGCCAGCAATATAAAATAAGTTCCATTTATTGTAAGAATGTGTTTTGTATTTTCACCAAATAATAAAAAAGTAAAGAAAGTGATATTACTGTAGACATATTCACAGTATCTGCCAAGGCATTTCGGACATTGCTAGGTGAGTTATTGTCAAAAAACTACCCTATCTCACATGTTAACCAGTCCTTGAGAAAAAAAATATGGTTTTGGATCACCACCAGAATCTTATCACTTCCTCCTTGTAACCATGATCAGCCTTCCATGAACATGACATGAAAATCAGATGAGAACTTACTGAGTTATTAGCAAAAATGTGGAAAACTGCCCTCTTGCAATGTTAAGAAATCTTTCAACAAATTCTTGGATCAGTACCCAGATTCAGTTCAAAATGTAATCATGCCTTCCTTGTGCAATGAGTAACATTTTCTGAAAATGTACTCAAAATCTGTTCCAAACTTTTTGAGTAATCAGGTTCACAATCTAACAAACTGACTTACCCCTGCAAAAACATGACATCCTTGGCTCAGGTTAGTGCAGTGTAGAAGACAGATTTAGCCAGTTTTAAGACTACAGAGTCTTCAAACCAGATTGTCCCAGAGGGTGGCACCTTTGGGTCCAGGTATTGCACATTATAGTTAGGAACCTTCTCTGATTTGGCAGGTGCTGCAACATAGACGACTTGTGGTACATTCCATTTACCTCGAAACTTGGACTTTGGAACTGGGAATCCCCTCACATCCCAATTAAATGTGTTTCAGTTACCAGCACATAAACTAGGGGTACCAGAAGACAGCCCAACCCCTGAGCAGAATTCAACCTAAGGGGGGCATTCCCAGTGACGTATCTAATTTGCTACTCCAACATTTTGACTTCTGAGGTCAAATGGAAGGTACCATTAGAGCACTAGCTGTTTTTATTTTTGAATGCCGAGCCAAGCATAGTAACACAGGAGTTGTGTCCACAATCACTCCACACCCCCTCCATATAGCAATATATACTGAAAATGCTATTTTGTAGTGATGTCCAAAATCTGAGTGAGTATTGAAATACCTGAAAGAGAGGTGCAGGGCTGATGTAATTTTTAAGGCAATCTGGAAATTTTGCCTCATATGGTGTACCACCTGAACCTAAAGGTGCCACCTGCTGGAGTATTTTCTGTGTCTTGCAGCTTCTTAATATGGCTTTTTCACAGTATTGTTGTCTGTAAAAATTAACCAATAGAGATAATATTCCACTGAAAGTAAAAAAAACAAAAAACAAAACTCGTATCAGTTTATGTGAATCATTTAATCTATCAAGAGTATATTAACATGAATGACATACAATACATGAATTTAACAATTTTATTTTACTAAGTTTGAAGAAAGGAAACATTGTGGCTGTAAAGTAATGATTTGAAAAAGCCTTTTTATTTACTTAAACTAGACAAAAATGTTTTGAGTTTTCTTTTGCCATGACTGAACCAAATTTTGGAAGGGAAAATTGACTAAAGTCTGGCTTTTACTGATAAATATTTTATCGTAGGACTAAGACTGAATCCAAAACAGTGGCCAAAATGAACACTGATTCCAGCTAAACAAAACAAGCTTAACATACTCAGATCAGATCAGTGGAGAGTAAAACCTTTTTTTTCCCACTTGAATTATTCTGAGCATGTCAGAGTGATGCTCCAGATGCTAACTGAGTCTGACAGGCAGAGTCGCTTTTGGCATTGTTTTTTAATGTAATTAAAGCAAGCAGCACTCAGTGTACACAATCACATACAGGTTATTGCCCCTCACACATCCACAGCATTCCTCTTAAAATATTTCTGTTCTTGCAAATACAGTGTGAAGTGAGATAAAAGAAGGAGATGAGGAGGAGGGAGAGGTGGTTGAAAAATGTTGAGGCTTCAAGTTTTCAAGGGATGGGATGAGCCAATCATGAGAGTGACCTAGATTTCAGTAACCTGTACGTGTTGTACTGTGAGTGAGGGGAGAGGGGCTGATTAGATTGGATTGTCTTTAATTGATTTAAAAAAGCTGACACATTAAAAAGTTTAGGTATGCAAAATGTTCTAGTTTAAATCTGCCTCTAAATTGAAATTTAGAGAAACTGTTTGCCGGTTTAGACTCTTTTGGGAGAACTCAAGCCCTTCTGACTTTGTTGCCCACCAGATTTTTGAAATTTCACACAGTTATAAAATATTGTTACATACTTTATGTTGTATTTTTGAAAAATAATATTAGTATATAATTAATTGTGTTCTAAGTCAACTTCTCCTCTATTCATATATTACAAGTGGATAGGGAGGAACCTGAATAATTTACTCGACACATGGAAATGCTCTGCTGAAAGTCATGGATTATAAAACTTCACTGATATGATATTAAGAAGCAGCAGTTCTGCAGGTAATTGCTTAAATAGCTATATATCAGTCTACAGAGATGAAAATTACTGCCGATGTTTACTGGTGATATTTTTACTTAATTTATTTCCTATAAGTTTAGCAAATTGTTGTATGTTAATATTAAACTGCAAGTAAAAGCGGCCAAATAAAGTGGATTTTTTGTGTTAAAAGATTAGTAAATCAGTATTTGTAGCTCTTATTAACCATGGTTATACTGTCACTGTTAAAAAGATATATTTGCATATAACAGCTATTACCCCCCCCCCCCCCCCCCCCCCCCAAAAAAAAAAAACAAAAACAAAAAAACCCCAAAAACAGTTATTTCTATAAATTGGTATCTGCCAAAATAAGTTTTAAAATATCAGAATATCAGATACTGACAAATATTCTATATCTGCATCCCTAGAAACAATCGTTTCAGTACTTAAAGTACATTAATATTCAGATATAGCTGGCATTAGCAATACAAAGAAACATGATCAGTCTGATAAGATACTATATTTTGTGAGAGATGTTTTGCATGAGTGTAAAAACCTCTGGTAGAAAAGTATTGGCAGGAAGATTTAGCTCTGATCTGAATTCTCCATGGAACTGAATGATTACTGACAACAAATTATAAATAATATGAAAAAAAATTAACAATTGTTAATATAAATGGAGATTACTTCAAGTCTCATATTTAGAAAATAATTAGTAAATTTAGTATTATACTGAGAGGAATACACTTTCAAAAACGGCATCTGTCACTGCCTTCCAAATATTCTGTGGTGTTAAACATGTGTTACCACTTTTATTGCTGTCATAAAAGTTTTAAATGTTGAAAAATTAGTCTAGTTTTTAAGTGAAATAAGTGATTGAGCAGGTGGATTGGATACATTCAAGTACCTCTACATAACATAATCTCCTTTGGGGCTTGGCACCGCTAAAGATCTGTTTCTGAAATAGCCTCTTAGTATTGGTAACAAAAAGAAAAATCTCTTGCATATTCCTAGAAAAGAAAAACTAAGAGTTTCAACTTCTCAAATCTCTGGAAGAGGAAGCATTTGTTGAAAAAATCTAAAAAGTGCCTTTGACTTAACATCTTCCTGCTTAAAAGTTATAAACATTATCAGTTACTAGGAGCGTGCATGAGGACAAACTCCCAGAGGAGTAACTGATAGTATACACTTGATGAAAAACACCCCTCTGCTAGTGTGTTGCAAAAACAAAAAACGAGAGCATGACTGACCTTTAGGGCCTTTTAATACTAATGTCAACAATTCATACAAAGGAAGTTGAACTTTTGAACAAATGCAAAATAATTTGAGGATATCATGACATATATAATAGGTGAGAATCAATGAAGTTTAAGTTGTTTTGATGATGACTTTAATGTTTAAGACCTGGATGTGAGATGACAGAAGTAGCTTGCAGACCTACCTTGCAAAGCATCAGGAATAACATAGCATTGGACATGCTGGAGGGGGATGCTTTTCCGTAGTGCACAGACATCCCTGGCAACTAAGTTGAAAGTGGACCCCTCTCATCCTTTGGCTGTGGAGGGGCACAGGATCCAGAGAGGGCTGGCTCGTCTTCCGGGCAGTCCAATTTCAGGGCTCTCTGTTGATATCGTACCCTGCAGCGCTCCAGCGTCCCCTCCCAGAATTTCATCTCACTCTTGGCCAAGTTTCTCCTTCTGCCTTCACTTTCTCATCCTCAGCCTCGTGAGTGCTGAAACATGTGCTGCCCACCTCCTCTCAACTCGGCTCTTCCTCCTCTCTTTTCTCCTGTCTGCTTTGTTTGCCTCCCCACCTCTGTTTCTTCTTCCTCTTGTCTTCTCGTCTGTGTGGAAGACTGATGTCAAGTTGAAGAATGGAGTCAGTTGATGGGCAGATGGGGGTGGGACTGTGGCAAAGCTCTTTCATATGTGCATCTCCATCCTTTTTAGGTCTTTTTTTCTTCCACAAAGCTTAACAAGAAAGACACTCAAGTCGTGCTTCTCCTGACAAAACACAAACAACAGCCATATGAGAGGCTAATTTTCTCTATTAGTCCAGCTTCACTATTTTGGATCTAAAATATGCAAACTAAAAAAAGAAGTGCTTTTGGTGGTAGCCCCCTGCCTGCTCTACATGATCTACAACTTGTCATACCTTTTCCTGTGCTTCAGTGGCTGAGCGAGTTTCTCTAACCAACTGAGCAGATGTAAAGGCTGGACAGCTATAAGAGAGAGAGAGAGAGAGAGAGGGAGAGAGCGAGTAAGGGGGGCACTCTGAAGGTACCCGCCGCCTCACACTCGCGCTGTCGTGGTTGCTTTCACTCTACAGGAAAGAGGTATCCCCTTCTCCCTCTCTCCAGCGCATGTTAATGCAGCCATGGTTGCCAGGCAACCGACTCAGGGGAGTCACATAGAGCCTGGCGACAAGAAGCATTTGTGACAGAGGCCAGGATGAGGGGCGAGGGTCTCCTCTTTTGTTTTTGAGAGGATTTTTGTTTGCACATGTGAAAAATATGCCACTGGCCAGATGACAGCCAGTGTAGGCAGGTCAGTATGTGAGTGTGAGTGTGAGAGAGAGAGACTGTGTGATCTGTTTTGTTTTTGTGCCATTGTGTCTGCTCCTGTCAAGCTGGTGGGAGAGTATGTGGTAATGGGGTAATAAAAGTGTGAGAAAGTACTCAAGTATGATTGTGTGTTTGTGTGTTTTTTGGGGTTGAAGTTAACATTTTTAGCCATTAAAAAGCACGGTCCTCTAAAGCAACCAAAAGCTAAAGGATCCCCCAAGTGTCAAAAACAAGAACGTGTGTGTTTATATTTCTTTGAAACATGTGCAGCTTTTAAAATAATGGCAAAAAAAATAAAATAAAATACATTCAGTATATGAACAAAGTCCGCGGAAATATTGTAAAAAAAAATAATAATTCTGGTGGCAAAAGCATGGGTACAAAAAGATGGATCAAATCAAATCAAATAGCTGTGATTTGTTTGTTTCGTGGATCAAATTTTAAATCAGGGAGTGAGAGGGAATTACTGGTGGGAAAGGAGCCATAGGTTAAGTTTAAACTCAGGACATCCTGTTTTGAGGACTACAGTCTCTGTAGAAACACCTTAAGAATGTCCTTTTCTGAATTAAAACTGTTATTTTCAGCAAACATTGATAATCAGTGTCTCAAAATGATTTTAGGCTGTAGTCACTACCAGAATTGCACTGTCCTCACAAGTAATCGAAAAAAAAGGTCAAGGGACTCACAAGTTCAAGAAACAAGAACAAGTGTGTTCAACATAGTTGAATTAATTGTGGGCAACTTCTTTGTTTCTAAGAGTTAAAACCCAAACCACTCTTAAATAAATTCGCCTTAGCAAAAATGAAAAACTGTAATGGAAAACATAGAGGTAGACTCAGGAAAAGTGCCTTTTCCCTAACTTGAATATGTAGGCTACCTATATGTAGCTATATTCACTGAAAAATGAGCAACACAAGAAAGTGAAGAATGACAGCGTTTGGAGATTGAAGGGTTGGCTAAAAAGACATGTCTGAATTTATGGTTCTTTGACTTTAGAGCTTTTTATTTCAATACAAACTGTGGTAACCTTTACATCAAACTATCAGAACACTCTAAACACACTAAATGTTTTGTTAGACTTCTGCATCCACTGAGGCTATAAAGTAAACTTTGTCATAGCAAAATGTATGCATGTACTGTAAATCTTTTTCCCATTCATAGCACAAAGCACAAACTATCTTAGCTGATTGAATTTGAATAACTTCTTGAATATTTGACTTTGCTATCCCCCAGGAAAAGCCGTCCTGGATTCCCTCGTCCCATCCCTTCCTCTCCTACCGATCATTTTCACCTCAGCCAGCGGGAAGGACACGGCTCTGTGTTTGAACTCCAGCAGAAGGACTTATCCTTCTGTCTCTGTAAGGGAGTGACTCACCCAGGCCATGCTGCCCATACTCATTTAGAGAGAAAAGCAGTGTCATTACTTGAATATTTATGGTTGTTCATCAATTCACACGTGGGCCTTTGGCTTTCTGCAAGGAATATGTCTTTCCAGTAAAAAGGACAGCATAAATGCAGCATATTAATGAATGTTGTTTTGACTTCTGGGGTCTGAGGTTGCTTGTGTTTTTATAACCACGGACAGAGACAATGATATTGCTCTCTGGGATTTTCTTTTGGCATTTTCCATTTGACTGATTCTTGAAGAAATTAAAAACATTTTGAAAAAGTTGTTTCGTGTGTCACATTTGGATGCAGAGTAAACAGCCAGAGGTTTATATTCCAGCAATGCTGCTGAAAGGCTGCAATCTGAGGTTTTGAATTAAATAAAACACTCTGGAAACAGTTTTTTTCGTTGAACAATATTTCATTATGTGGATGGGTTTGCTGCTAATGGAAATGTTTTGAATGTGAAACAGATGCCAACAAATTAGTTTAGGCTTGATGTTGCTTTGCGCATGAAATGACCTGGAATGGACAGCAATAAAAATGGAAATGTAAAGGAAGCCTTGCCTCCAAACCGGGAGCACCAGTGTGCATAATTTTATAGCTGACTTTCCATCCCTCTCCCTCAAGATTAACTAACCTGGACTGTCTCTGCCTGCACCAGCATTTATAACAATTAATCAAGGTGTCCATTGAATTTGTTCTTGTTCCTGCAACCACATCACAGTGTTTTCTTTGCTGCATGTTGATCATCCTTTGGCCCCTCTAACATCAGTCTGAGAACAGCCCTGGCCTATTACACTCATCTAGATTGTAATTAAGAAGAGAGGGTCTTAACTTTTTTCAAACTGACTGAAGAGTTTACCATATTCCTCTTGCTGCACTCAGTATTTTTATGAGAACAGTAGATTAGGTGAATATGTGCTCTTAAAGGGAGAAAAAAATTACAGAATTCTTACTTATAGCTAATGCCTTTAGCATTAACAGCTTCATTTTGGTCCTAGACTTTTAGTTTTTATCCACCTTAATGACAAAGTCAACAGGCATCCTGTTTAGGTTGTTTGTACTCCTGTTCACCTCTGTCCAAGCGGTTATCATCAATGCATTATTTTCAGAACATTTTTAGGGAGTTCTGTCAAAGTTTACACAAATGTTCTGATCAGGGATGGGAATTGATACAATTTTATTGGTACCAATGGATGCATTTTCAATTCTGCTTACTGATTTGATTCTTTATTGATTCCCTTATCGATTCCTGGTAAAAAAATTTCTGTGTGGGCAAAAGCTGTCTTATATAGGTTTTTATTGGCAACAATGTCAAGCCTTTGTCACTCCTGGTATTCAGTATTGTGCTACGTAGGTTAATGCCTCTGCAGGTTGCTGGTGTTGCCACTCATTGAAAGTTGTGCAGTGTCTTTTTGTTGAGAATTAAGCCACAATTTTGACCACTTCTGACCCATGTCTGCCATTATTGTTGACGTCATTATTGTTATCATTTCTCCTGACTGCCTCTGATGAGAATGTGACGTGTTTGATTTGCAAGGCATGCAGGACAAAGTGGAAGGAACTGAAAAAAAAAGATTAATGATGTTGATTCCTTGAACAAGTTGTTATCGCTTCTCAGCTGGAATTGGTTTTTGATTTACATCCCTTGTTCTGATGCAAGGTAAAAGTGGAGATCATTTTGAAGGTTTAAGGTTGTGCAGCCATTTGTTGCTTGTGAAGGGGATATTTTACACTTTTTGAGGGCTTTCTGTCAAACTTGAACTTGATAGATTTTGGAAATACAAGGTCAAGAGCATAGAGCCTCATGATCATCCCCTGCTTCTGTTTTCTTTAGAATTCTTTAATGGATTGTACTCTAGTCCCCAGCTGGGCCTGGGTGCAATTATACTATCATGTCTCAGTGCAATAAAACAGTTTACAAGAAGCACTGTCTAAGAGTCTGCACTATGAAGAAACTCAAAGAGACCATGGCTTTAACTTAACCAACTTTCTGCCTTATTTGGGTTATTATTATGTCAGATACAACCCTCCAACACTCCTTCGTTGTTTCAAGGGGTAGAGCTTAATTTTTGAAGTGGAGTTGTATAAGGCACATGTCAACAGTCTATACGTTAACCATAGTGATGGCTATCAGCTCTGCCCACTCAAGGAGACAACAATGATTAAAGCTCACCATAATTTTGTGGACTTTAGGGTACAACAATGAAAAAAAAAAGGGAAACAAGCTACTTTTTCATTAACCAGCCTTCAAATTTCAGTACACTTATGGCTCACAGTAAAGCCAAAGTGTGCATCTAGGCTATAACTGTAGAGAATGGTCAAGCCAATTATGCATCACATTAACATAGCTTGACCATGGCTTTGAACATGCATGAGCATAGGTACACAAAACACACCTCTTTCAACATTGCAAGTGCCAAGGAAGTGTACTATGAGCATGACACGGAGCATTCAAAAAGTTTTCATATTTGTGGACTTTAGGGTTAAAAAGGGCATGTTACATTCATCTTAATGGGAGTGAGCTCTTAGAAATTATGCATGCAAGAAATACTAATACTGTTGTCAGACGAGGCCCCCTTGCCACAATTTCCCACGTAATCTGCTTTGCGGAGCATCATGTCCGCATGGCGGCTTTGTCCCAAGCAACAGTGTGTATCCTCGCTCACAGGAGGCATATTTAAAGTACTGCTCAGCAAGGCGCAGCCCTGGAATCAGGAAACACAGTATCTAAAGATCACAGAAAAACCAAAACTTCAATTTTTCTTCTAATTGTGAATTTACAAGAAAACAGAAGGAGCAACATGTAAACAACATGTTATTTTACCTGCTTACTATTGATTTACTATAGGTATCATAATAGACTCACCATGTATTTCAAGGCGGTTAGGGAGCTTTCCTACTGTCCTTGCAAACCTTGGCCTTTTTACTCACTTCTGCAAATTAAGGTTTTGGTCCACTTTTGTGCTCCATTTGAGCCTCACAAAGTACCCTGCCCTGCATGTGCTTCTGCCTTTTATTAACCTGTTCCATAATATTGTCAACAGCCCCATTTGGTCACTTGCATAGAATTTTCTAGAACTTTTTCACTAGTGTTTGCAGAGATTTTCAGGGCTTTTGTGTATATGCTTGAAAACACCCAAAATTCTGCTGCAGTCATTGAGGGCAAATAAGATGATATGCGCCAACATCCATGTCAGTGCACCCCATGCACTGAGGCTGTTATCCTTTTGGCAGGCAGCATGAGTTCAAATCCAGCATGTGGCCCCTGTCCTGCATGTCATTCCCCTCTCTCTCCATAGTTTCTTACTAGTTTCTTACTGTCCACTATCCAACTGGAATGAGGCATAAAAGCTCAAAAAGACAAACATTTTTAAAAGAATGAAACTGAAAATTAAATTCTTTATATCTCGACTTTTTGGTAATATTTTATCCTCCAAAAAACTTGTGGTAGTTTGCTGTACCATTCCCTATGGGCAAAATATGACTGTAGTTTAACCTTGTGAGCATGACAGTGCTCCTGCAGTAAAAAGAGGAGACCTAGCAGTAAAATTGTCAGAGGGTATTACAGAAATATCTTTCACGTGAAGTAAGCTTAAAAGCGCTGAGAGGGTGTTGGATTTCACACTGTGAAAGCCTTGGGTGTGCTTTAATTATTTTCACAGGGTTAGCTACTATAGCACACTTTTCATGAGGTAATTCTAAGGACACAAAGGCCCTCTCCCAAATTGGGGTGAGAGAATTTCACACACACATCTGAGGTATTAGTATTTTGTTTGAGATTCAAGGGTAAAGCTAATGAAATTGGAGGGTTTAGCAGTCTAGATTAGTGAAGGAGTAATCAGCAATTAATGATCTCGCTTTTCTCCTTCACATCGTTTCTCTGTGTTTGCATTCGCTCGTCCAACCTGTGCTTTCTAATTTGTCCTTCAGAGAACACGGCTCAATAATGTCACCTCATTAATTATTGAGGAGCCAGAAAAGTTGTGCCTTACACCGACAAAGTTTATCACAAACACTGTGCTCGACACTCTGGATGCTGGCCAACTTCAAGGCCCCTGAAGTTCTGTCGATTTCTGAAGAAACGTATGAAAAAGTTTTGTCCGCAAACCTTTTGTATCGGCGTCAGGAACCTTGAAGAAACATCAAACACCAGCTGTTGGCCAGCCTTAAAAGAAAGCTGTCTAGAAATCTTCACAACACTTCGATCTTCATGCTGCTTTTTTGTTTTTTTTTCTTGTACAGAAAAACAGACATGGGTGAAAGTTAAGTGAAGGCCAAAGCGAGGTTTTGTGAGGGTAAAGAGTACGGCAGTGTCATGGCCACCATTAATCCTAATTAGTGGGTAACATGACAGCAGCATATGGGTGTCCTCGAGTTGGGGAGCCAGACAAGATGACTGCACTCTGAATTCTCTTCATCTCATTAATAAATATGCCAGGACAAGGGAAATACAAACTTAACTTCAAAAGATGTTTTCTTCCTTGATTTCATCTGGGTAAGATGGATGGGTAATGGGCACGGACCAGACAATGTAAAAGCATTCCTGTTGATCTTATTGTCATGAGACCCTGATAACCTAAAAAAAACAGCTGTGTGCAGCCTAAACAATGTAAAATATCTCCAGATCATTCAAGACTGATTTGAAAAATTGGTAGTAGTTTTGTTTGTGTGTGTTTTGTTGCTCAAGAAGCTTGAATTCAGACAGAATGAAAACACGAACAAATGCTTGACCTACAGAAATCTCAGAAATTGTAATAGTAATGCTTTTAGGCTTGATTGCCCAGAGCCTGCAGCAGGCCAACCTCAGACTTGGCTTCTTATTGGCATTTTCATTTGATTATTTCATTGTGGAGCTTTATAATCAAATAAGAAACTGTATGTTCATTGGAAGTCAGAGGTGACCCTGAGTTCAAGACTTGAGCTGTCTTACACGTGACTTTGTATTGAAAAGAAAATTCTGAATTTTCATAAAATTATGAAAGATAACTTAGTGCTCATAGTTTGATCTAAAATATAGTGTCTTGTGTTTTTTCCTCATATGTCTGATTTTTTTGTGATGACAGGAGTACAGGACAGGCAAAAACAAGCCACGAGCTTCAAGCATATACCTTTTTAGGTTGCTGACAAGTTTATGTTAAATGATTTAATTTTTTTTTTTGCTTTTCAACATTTATGTAACAAAAATTAAAATATTTATTAATTCACTCATTTATTAGTTATATAAAGAATGTGATATTTTAAAATACATGAAAGAAATTGCTAGCCCCAGAAGGTTGATGTAGACTTCATTTACCAGGTTTTTCAGTTCATTTCATTAAACATTTAAATTACATATTGTTGTGACGGATGTGGTGTCAGAGGGGGAATGGATCAGGGTGCTTGTTTGACATGTAATTTATTTGTTAGATCAACAAGAATGTTGGAACAGAAACAACCTGTAGTATGAAGAACAATATTCCTATTGTAATATTAATTATATTTCAATTGCCTTTCCACAATAATAATCACGCCGCCAAATCTATACAGAACTCCTCAAGAGCTTGCACTTAAACTAGAATAAAACTATAGTAATAGAAAGGTTTCTCTTCAAGAGCAAATTTTGACTTGATTCATTTTTTAATGATTCTATGGTATATAAATACTTTTTGTTGAACACTGAAATTATCTTGAATATTTCTTTAATTTCTCAAAGACAGAAATTCTTAATTTTATACATGAGGGCCGTTTGACCTGTGATAGACCACAATTACTCTCTGCTTGCTGTCCCCTCTGTCATCCACACTTCCCTTTCATGACCCCTGTATAAAGCTGAAAGGAGATCCTCTCTCTCCACTCTGCTCCATGAGGTGTTTTCACTGCACAGCAAACCAACGTTTGCACAGGAACAGTTTGCACCAATCACTGTGAAAATTGTTCAAGTATTAAACACTTCTTCAATGTCGATCTTTGGACATGGATGGAAGACTATGACTAAAAGCATTGAGAAACTGTGTTCACAACTTACAAGGAGGGGTTGAACTAGGCTCTCCATGACCTTGACCTCTGATCTAAAAAAATCTTCTCATCTTATCAGTAAGTCTTAGAGGACATGTGTGCAAATTTCAACAATCCCCCAGTGCCTTCTTGAGAGATTGCTTTTCAAGCAAGGGGTGAACATGATACTTTATGACCTTGGACTTGACTTGCAGCCTTGGATATTAAATAATCTTATCTTTGAATCAGGGTGGATATTTGTGCAAAACTTTGAGGGAAAAGCCCTTGAAGCATTCTTCAAATTTCATGCTCACAAGGCTGCATTCATTTAAGGGTTTAAAATTAAACTTGATGACCCTAATCTTTAACTAATAACATCAAAAATCTAACTGAGTCAGAGTGGACATCTGAGCAAGGTGGAAGGAAAATCCCTTAAAGCATTCTTGGGATATTGCATTCACAAGTAAGGGATGAACTAAAGGGTCTCATGATCTTGGCATATAATTCTGACATAGAGTTAGGGTGGGCATTTGTGCTAAGTCTGAAGAAAGTCACTCAAAGCTTTATTGCAATATCATATTAAGTAGAAGCTGGTGGAAATGACCTTGACTTTTAACTAACAGTCTTGAAAAACAAACAAAAAAATATCCTAGAGTCAAAGGGAACAATTGTGCAATGATTGAAGAAAATCACTTGATACATTTTTACTAACAAGACTAGATTCACAAGATTGCATTTGCAAGCAAGTTAATGAGCATGAGAATTTCTGGTAAGGTGGCTGTTGGATAAAAAAAAAAATCCCTGGTGGATTTAATGGATAATCAGAAATATGTATTTGCTTGTGTATGTTTAATATAATATTCTGTACCCCAGCCAGTCAAATATTTTGCATTCCATTCTTATATCAGAAGTCAGAATGTGTGGTGCAACATGAGGTGCAAATGAAATCTGTCATTGGGAATAATCTCCTGGTCAGAATTTTCTTCTGGGAAACTGGGCGATCTTCATGTATCCCAACTTTACCAACTTGTTACTGTTATGCGTTCCAGTGGAATGTGGTGTAATTTCCACTTCCCACATCCAAGTAACGAGGTAAATGGAAGGCACCATTGAGCCACCCCTGCTGAAAAAGTTAATCAACTCTAAAATTAAAAAATCAAAATCCTTCATCATATTAAAAAGTTTCTTAACTCTGTACAAACAAGGATTTCTCTTAATTTGCTTTTAAAATTTGAACATGTTACATTAACAAACTATTCAGTTGCACTTTCATGTTGCACTGCAATGAGAAACTATGGTTACCGAGAGGGCCGCATAAATGTTTTCTTACAGCCAGAAGGAAGAATTTTACATATTAACACAATGCTCCAAAGTTAGCATTGACTCTCTGACAAGCAGGAGCAGAAAGAAGCTGCAGCTACACCTGCAAAGTTTAAAACTCACATATTTTTGTGTATGCCTGTTTAAAATTAGACATCTTACTGACATTTGGCACATAACCCTCTAAAATTTACTTGCCAATGAAAAATCTGCCCATCACTTGCTCTTGGTGGATGATAATTTCAGACCCTGTCCATATCCTGTAAAGTCTATGCCTTATATCCTTAAATCAGAGAGGACACTTGAGCAACATCTGAGGAAAATCCCGTAAAGCCTTTCTAAGATATCCTGTTCACAAGCAAGTAATGAACATAGAGTTCCTTGACCTTGTGGTCTGACCCTTTATCTCAGAAGTTTTATCAGGTCCTCATGATGCCTACATAATCCCTCAACTGTGGTTGGTGCTGGTGTAAAGACATTAAAAGTAAAGACAGCTATAAAATCTGAATAATATAAATCACAGCATCCCTTTCTTTGCCATGAAAATGACCCAAACTTTCACTATAATACATCCTCTTAAGAAACACAGAGGCTTCCTCCTGGATGTACACACTACCCATGTTGTATACATAAAAATAAGATCTCTAATACTCTTGAACTCAGCCCAAAAGTGTGACCAGTAATCTCTTACATCTGAGGGAGACCTTGTGTTGCATTGTGTGGGTTTGTGTGAGAAAAGAGGAAGCAATGGTGAGAGAGAGGGAGACTTATCTTTGGACAGGATCAGTGCTATTGTTAAAACCTCCTAAATCACCTGCAGGGAGCCAAGCAGAACAGAGCAGCCTGATGCAAAGGCTGTGAGATTTCTTATTTCATTTTTAATACCACGAAGATCGGATCCATGAGGGATTGTGTTGCTGTAATCCCTTGGCTCGATATCCCCCATGTTCAATATGTTAATGTCTCTCGCCGAACGGATCATTCGTCAGAGAGACTTGGCAGATGGGCTTGCAACCGTTTCAAAAAAGACAGATGTGTCAACACGACGTGTTAAAACCTCTGTGTGCTTTTCCACAGCCGACTCACCGTCTACACAACAATAAACACATGTATTTGTGTATTTAAAAAGAACAGAGGAAGCAGCACCAATGAGTTACCCTAGATACTTTATCCAGGCGAATAAAAGATGGTGCAGAGCAGAGGATGAGCGCTTTATTGCCGCTACCCAGAAGACTAAACATAAAAGAAGCTTTTGAATGTCTGAATTGCCAGAATCATTCTCAATACATTATTTTTCAGCCAGATAATGATCTATTTCTCAGTTCCTCTGCGCCCTACTTAGCCTACTTATCCAAGTTGGAGGGAAACATAATCATTTGATGTGGAGGATGCTTCTCAGCTTTGCTAATGCTGCTCCGTCCTTGATTATGATCCTAGTTATATAATAGCTTAAGGCCTGTTTTCTTAAGGACAGGGTTTTGTATTGCTTTCCTATATGTGAAAAGCTTTATCGAGCCAAAACAATGCTGCACTGTTGTTGACTCTGTGAAGAAAAAACTCTGTGGAGAGAATCACCTGAATATCAAGTCAATGTTTACAAAAAAAAATGTTTTTCAAAAAGCAGCAGGCACAAAAGGCTGTTGTTGTCTCTGTTCAGATTCAGGCCTCAGCATCTCAATATTGAATAACCCGTGAGCTATTATGATGCTTTTGTATGCAACACATGATTTATTACTGCACCTTCTGTTGTACCATCAGGGCCTCAGAAGACGTCGTGCCGATAGAGGAACTCAAACTGCTTTTGTTGCTTTTTTTCCCCATCAAGAGGGATTCATTTGCAGACTGTTTGTTACCTGCAGCTGCTGGGTATGTGGCACTTTGTCATCTTGATACTTCCACCGATTCAATTAGTCATTTATACTCAAAAACACACACAGCAAGAGGAATTCAGAAAGCTGTTTCAATGCACACGCAGCCTCACTTTAATAGTATTGTCGGTGTGTGTATTACAGTGGCCCTGAAGTGCAAAACTCAATATTGAACAAGAAAACACAACAACAAATCACAAATACATGAGCTCTCGTGAGAGGAGACTGTGGCATTCCCCGTAGACGCACCACCTTTGGTCAGAGTGTTTTATCCATCAAAGGTGGGGCCCTGCCACTCACAGTCAGAGTGTGTCCCATGTATGCAGACCTGCATACATTAGATATTCAGGAGTGGATACACAAACTATTCCTGAATAGCTAGAAATTGATATTTTTTTGTATTATCATATAAACAAAAAAAAATTAAAAATTAAAAATTAAAAAAATCATATATATATATATATATATATATATATATATATATATATATATATATATATATATATATACACATGAAAACCACACACTTTGCTGTGTGGGGAGAGCAGACATCTTCCTCCCTCTCACCTCACTACCTTCTCCTGCTCTCTTTTCCCACCCCAGGCCAGTCACAAATAAAGAATCATGATGTCTCTCTACACTGACCAATTAGAAGCAGATGAAAATAATAACACATACTAAAGCAAACATGATAGTGTGTCATACCTCGTGTTGAGGGATGTATTTTTCAGACAAACTAGACAGGCTGTATTCTTAAAGTGACATAGCCTATTTTGGTCCAACTGTAGGGTTTCTGATCATGTGTTTTTAACTCTAAATTTAACTTCATAATAACTCTGGGATTTATCCCGGGGTTACACTTGCTTGTTTACATTTGCTGTATGGTGATGTACATGAACTTGTACTGTCCTCTCTAAAATAAATAAATAAAAATAAATTATGTGACTGAAGGAAAGATTGTCCAATCACCTGCCAGATGAGCTTTTGAAAGGTTCTGCCCATTCCCAAAAACTTTCTATGGGATGGACAAGTGAAATATAATAAACAGTCCATCTGATGTGTCAAGTTATATATGAATGTCAGCACAGTCATTTTTTTGAAAGAGTTTTATTTTTTTGAAATGCAACAACAGTAAAAAAAAAACATAACAAAATAAAAGAAAGCACATGACAGCATGGCCAAAGGAACACAATAGAATAATAATAATAAAAAAAAATGAAAAAAAAGTAACCACACTTGGACAAATGACGTGAAAAACTCAGCAATATATGTAAAGAACATTTCAAAAATCCAAAACAACAAAAACAAATAAAAATTGTGAGTATGAAACTAAGATTGAAATGTTGTATGTTTTTAATTTGTTGTTGCATTTTTTTTCATCTGCCATTACGTTTGGAGTTTGTTGTGGTGCTTTTGACGTTGTGATTTCTTGTAACCGTGTTTTGTCCATTAGGACGATACAGTGTGTGCCATACTTCACACGTGTGTTCAAGTCATGCAACATGGCCAGATGTTGTTTACTGTATCCACTGAAGTCTTTGTTGAAACGTCTTTGTGTAAACAGGCTGGCAGGCAAAGATGGCTTCCAAAACTGGCCTTGAGAACTAACAGTATAATTGAATGTGCTGAACATTGGGGCTGATTTTCCCCTGCCTTTTTTATCCTGGTCTGATGGATGTTGTTTTTGTTACTTGTGCTGCAAAAGTCCAGAGTGTATCCTTAAGACCGCATACAGTCAAAGACATAAAGAAGAATACATTTGAATGGATTTCCATCAGAAGAGAAAGTGTTTAAGTGCTTACCCACTGATGTCAATGTGTTTCAAAATCAGCTCCTCTGTCGACTGTTTGCAGGATAAGAATTAAAGCTGCGTCAAGTGTTTCAGTCGGACGACGGGCAGCTCTCAGAAAACAGGCTTTCATGTGTTCAGGCTGACAGGCTTTTGATGTAGAGTCTTAGATTAGACTCAGAGGATATCCGGCAGCCAGTCTTTAGAGGAAGAGAAATGAGGGGAAACAAAGAGGAAATGGTGTAAAGTTTAAAATGATATACTTAATGTTTATCTACTGTGTGTAGAGAAACATGTACAGTCATTAAAGATGATATCCCACTTAGATCTTAAAACCAGTGCCATCTACCAACATATATCAGAGATACTTTACTACGGCTAATGAAAGACTCACTCTGACAGTCACACACTTTAAATGTCTGAAAGCTCTCATTATTATTCTTCATTCTTGCATGCTTTATTTGGCTCCTCCCTTGTTACCACCAGGATCTTGACTGATAAAACGCATCTGAACATCTCTGAAGCCTCACCCAGAAAGAAAAGATTTGCACACTGCACCCAAGTCATCTCCCCAGTTCTAAAGATATGGACTATTCTGTATTCTTGGCCTCTTCCAGGTGAATTTATTTACAAATTGTAGGTTTTGTTAAAATCATAAAGTGCCTTCTAGATGCAAGTGTTACTGTTTACAAACTCAAGAATAAGATTCAACCTTCATGTACTCACCATACTCTATGCTTGCACAGTATGGTCCAGGTTGATCAGGGGTTTTATTGTCAACAAAGGTGTTTGCGTAGTGTTGAACCACAGATCTATGAAGAAAGTATGGACAGCTTATCTAATAAAATAAAAAGGTAATTCTTGATAACTTTATTGTATATTGAAGACAGCAAAAAGAGTGCAATTTTTAGGTATAACGTCACTCACATTTTAAAGAAAATACCTACTGTAACTTTACCTATGACATGAAAACACCACTGCAATAATCACTAAAATACACGTTAATGGAGCTGAAAATGGAAAGACTGTCAAGAAGCTGTTTAACATACAACAGTGATCAGATTAGAATGGTCACCGTATTTTTCTCCCCGATCATTGGTGGTTGGGATTGGGCCCCGCTTCCCTTATGTGGGGGGGAGGGAAAAAGAGTTACATCTTAGACTGTACAGAGATGAAAGTCTTACATTCAATCCTTGCTTAATAGACACCCAAGACATGATGTAAATGGTGAAACACACCAGGACATGGGACCTTTAATATCATAAAAGTCAAGCTGCTGGTTTCAGCCACCTTAAGTTCTAGTTAGAGTTAAACATTTACATCAATGTGGCATCAACACTTATGATTTTGCTTCCCCTGCTGTACATTCATCTAAAGCATCTTTCTTTTCTGGAGGGGGGTACACAGTGTTGGGCACATTAATGTTAAAATTAAAGTGCATAGCATAGCATACTGTGTTAACATTAACACAGAATGCTATCATGCTCCTGAATGAAGTGTTCATTTTAGTTAGAACCTCTTCTTTTCAATCGCTGGTGCACTTTTGCATCCCCAATGTTGAACCATGCCATACTTAAGCAGTTGTGTAGCTTCATAAAAGAAGCTTTTTTGTTTTTTTTTCAGCCTAAAAGTGCACACTGCAGTATAGAATCACTCCCATGATTCTCCTCTACCCATGACATCCCCTTTCATTATTGTTTTGGTTGTAAGCCCCCTGGCAGTTACCTTGCACAGCAACAACATCTTGCCAAGCTCCAATCTACAACGATTGTGAGCATCCCATAGCGGCATGGCCCAATCAGAGTCCTTTAGAGCAGGAAGAAATGGGAGATATGAGCAAGAAGACAGCAGGAAGCAACTACTCAGACAGAGATTAGCATTGATGCTAGCATCTTTAGTAGCAGTTTTATCAGAACGTGACGGCATTTCCTTATCAATGAAAAAAATACCAACACAACAAACTTCTATATAGTAAAGATATTGTCGCTCCACTTCGCTCCACTCCTGACATGTTTCAAGGAAAGTTTGTCTTACAAAGTGGCTGACAACCTATAGCACAGTCGCGCCCCCCTATTAAATTATGTGATTGGTCTGTCATAAATGTGATTGACAGAACCATCAGCCAATCACCTGTCAGATATGCTTCAGAAAGGTTCTGCCCTTGAAGAGACTTTCAAATTAACAGCATTTGAGTTGATGAGGTTGTCACATTCACATTTCATTATCACCCATAATTTAAATCTAAAACTTTCCTTGACTGAAATCTCCTCCAGAATCAAAAATGTTCCCCCGTAATTAAGCTGTGAAGATATCAGCCCCAGCAGGAAATTACAAATCCAGGCTGACTGCAGATAGCCATCATTTCAGTATCTTCATGATAGGCAAAAAGCAGACTCCCCGTTTGCCGTCCGCTCAGTGAAAAGGGCTGATATGGAACATGTCATTTTTGAGATGATAAACTTGTTTAATTCCACTGTGCTTGACACAGCGCTGAAAATATGCATGAGTGAGTATGCATTATTAAAACAGCCTGTTCAGGCAGCTCTAACGCAATAAGCAGAGGACTCCTCCGTGTTAATCTTACAGGCGTTTCCCTACTGCTGACTGTGCGTGTATCCAAAGTTCCAGGCAACATTTGAGGCCTTATTTCATAATCATGTGCAGCGTTTGCATATTTTACCAGAGATCTCAGAATAGGGGGGAATCCTTACACTCACACTCATGTATATCTTATACATCTGTACATGGATGAATGTAGAGATTGCTAAAGTGATACATCTATTTTTCATATATATATGTACATATATATATATATATAAATGTAGAGAGTGGAGTTGGCTGCCTAAGGGTTACTGCAATTTGAACCTAATGAACCATTTCATAAAGTAAAATGCAGAATTCAAATCTAATGATGCAGCAGTCACTTCGACAAATATGAGATCAGATAAATCCACATATTTTGCAGGATTATGCTAATTTCTAAGAAATCATAATAAGTAAACAGTAACTCCAGCTGACTTTGATAATTGAGATCCATTTTCATGAACATTAGCAAATCCATAAACTACTCCATGAATTTTAAAACATCTGCACCCATGTCAGACAGTAAATGCAAATCTGAAATCACACTCTCTATCTTATCTCTTTACTGTGTTGATATGTCATCAGCATTTTTTAAATGTTTATCTAGACATGTGGAAACAACAGTGCATCCTAAACAACTTCATAAAACTATAGTAGGAGAATGTTGTGTTTTTAGCCTCTGTCTTGATTTTCACTTTGTATTCATAAAGAGGGGGCTGCATGGTAGTTTTTGTGCCTCACAACAAGAGAATTGCTGTTTTGACTCTCCTGCGGCATCAGTGGGTTAATCAGGTAGTACACTCTGCCATCCCTGGGAAGGTTAAGGGTTCAAGTCCAGCTCCTGCTGTCAGATGTCAGCGTGTCCATAGGAAAGACACTTGCTTTTTTTCCACTGCTGCATCAGTGGTGGGCAAATAGACATAAAAAGGTGTGGATATGTGAGATGAAACTAATGGACAACTTATATAGAGACCCAGAACCCTCAAGGTGTAAATGGGTATGTGGCATGCAGTGTTAAGTGCTTTGAGTAGTTATAAAGATAAGCAAATCACTGTATAAGCTGAAGTCCATTTACTGTTTACCATTTCCCAGTCGGACAAGGCCTCTCTGTGTGGAGTTTGCATATTCTTCTTGTGCATGCATGGGTTTTCCTCCCACAGACCAATAATACAGTATACATGTCAAGTTAATTGGGGCTCTAAACTCCTTGTAGGTGTGATTGTGTGCGCAAGTGGTTGTCTGTCTTTCTGTGATTGGCTGGAGACCAGTCTAGGGTGTACCCTGCCTCTGGACCAGTGCCAGCAGAAATAAGCTCCAGCCCAAGGTCATCTTTTCTCATGTTCATTTCATTCTTTGAGTGCAATATCCAAATGGAGATTTCAGGAATTTTCTTTATTAAATGATTGAATACATTGTGCTTCCTGATAATCCCTTGCTTGTGCAGACAGTATCTCAAGTGTGCTAAGCAGGACCTTTTTTTAAATTTTACAAATATGTTCTCTTTGACTCCAGATAAAGCTGGTTTAATATTGGAGGTTATTGGTCAAAGGTCAAGACCAGCGTGCTTCATGGTCAGCCCTTGCTTATGAGCATGTTATCTATACAACTTCAAAGGATATTTTGCAAGTTTTCCAAAAAAATTGTCCACTCAAAATGTCAAAATGAATTGATTCGACCTTTGGGGTAATGGGTCAAAGGTTAAGGTCAATATGCCTTGTGTTTATCCTTTGCTTTTCTTGGGCTTGAAAACATGATATCTACTCAGTCCTACAAGGTTTTTTTTACATTGCAAAAATGTCCTATCTGACTCAAGAATAATCAGTTTAATTTTGGAGGTCACAGGCTAATTGTCAAGGTCATTGCACTTCAAGTCCCTTGATTGTAAATTGAGATATTCCAAGAAAGCGTCAAGGGTTGTTGTTTTTTTCAAACTTATCAGAGGTGTCAGCTCTCACTCAAGGGTAGCTTGATCAGGTTTTGGATTTCAAAGGTCAAGCTCATTGGGTCTCAAGATAATCCTTTGCTTGTGATTGGAAAATCTCAAAAATGCTTGAATGTTTTTTCTCCCAAATACTGAACAAAGGTCCAAAGGATTAATTGAACCGTCTCACCTCAAATCAAAAGATTGCATTGAGGATTTTTTTGTGGAATTTTGAACAAATATACAGTATGTTTGCACCACAATTCTAAGATAAGTGTTTTTGTACATCAATTTGACCCCTCCCACATTCCTCTCAGCTAGTTTTGTTGGTTATAGTATGTTCCAAAACATTCACCTATTTAAAAGTATTGTAAATTATTCCCATCTCACTACCACATATATCATCCCAACCCTTCTTCTTGACCTATCATGCAATTTTTACAGTCCATCAAAATCTTAAGGAGGCATAAAACATTTATGTTATTATAAAAAAGAAGACAAGAGAGATTCACCTACATCTCTTTACTCTCCCTGGAAACAGATTTACCAACAGAAGTTGGCATGCAGATATAACCCTGAGAAACA
Source organism: Cetoscarus ocellatus (assembly GCA_037902135.1). Taxonomy (NCBI): domain Eukaryota; kingdom Metazoa; phylum Chordata; class Actinopteri; order Labriformes; family Labridae; genus Cetoscarus; species Cetoscarus ocellatus. The sequence goes on from JBAMNC010000815.1 coordinate 1,077,632, forward strand.
ATTTATTTGTATCTCTCACTTTGTCGCCCCTTCTTAGATGTCATTTAATTCAGCAAATATTTCAGTAACAGCACTTACAGGAGCCACAGCATAGGCCCTTGTGTGGCCCCGGCACAAGTCCAAGGAGCTGAAGGAGGCACATGTCAATAACAGTAAGCCAATAAAACTCACCCCTCATTTAAGCTTTGATCTCTATTGATTTGCCTTTCAATTCTCATCCATCAGAGCAGCTAAAGGATCTGAGGAAGACACTGTCTGACTGACTCAGTTCCTCTGCTGCCATAGTAGCCTAGAGTGGCTTTATTTTTTTCAGAAAATCTTATTGGTTTGTTAACAAGATGTTTGTAGACTAAAGAAAACCCAGAAATATTAAGACTGAGAGTGAGTGGTTTGAGCTATTTGTAACAGCTGTAGAGAGAAGTAACCATCAAACACAGAACACATAGTAAACATTCTAAAAGAAAGATCAGAAATTACTCTGAACACAGTCTCTAAGGCCGCTTTCACACCTAGATTATTCTGGAGAGTTGTTGCAATAAAAGTGGGCGCTCTGTGCCTGGTATGGTTTATTTGAATATACAAGAACAGCAGTCCATCCCTGTTTCAGTACAAACTAGACAGCACTCGGAGAACGCAAACCTCCGCCATGGTAGCTCACATATTGCTGTTTCATGATAAAGTTACCATCATGATATGATTCCTTGACCCTGAAAACCCACACTTAGTACTATGAATCATGTTGATATTGTTATTAGTTAGGCAGTTATGGAGCAAAAACGATCATTCGCTAATGGCGGTTATCTGAATCACCACCAAAATCTAATCATTTTTAAGTTTGGCCATTACCAACATCTCCTGAAAATTTCAGCAAAATCTGTCCAGTGGTTTTTGCATAATCTTTCTAACAAACAGACAAGCAAACAAACAAACATACACGGGCAAATACATGACCTCCTTCGCGAAGGTAACAACTGTGCCAAACTTACCTGAAAGAGGTGGTCACGGCCCACTTCCTTTCGAACCCTTGAGCATTTTGCAATGAGGATACACTTGACCCAGCAAACTAACCCAGATAGGGTAATGAGTTAACTAATCACACTGCTGTAGTAGTATAAGCAGCTCTTCTTTAAGGCATCACTCATAGTTTCTCAGTGGTCACTTCGGCAGGTGTTATGTTTTAATAAGTTACCATGCTATCTGGTCCTCATTGGTCCACTGTAGACACCAGTGAGCGTTAAAAACCCCTCTTCTCGATGCACTGGTTTTGTCAACATTTACATTACAAGGCATCGCACATTGATAAATATGTTTGTCTGTTAAAATCTTTTCTTAAATTTGCAGGTAATTTGCATTTAATAATGGCTAAATAAAAAGCTCACTCAGAACTGCGAATCGGTTCTCATCATTCACTTAAAAGAGCTGTTCAAAAGATTCAACTTGTTAACGAATGTCACATCTCTCGTGAAAACCACTGCGGAAGTGGGTCAACAAACAAAAATGACCCATTGGCTGCAGTTGGCGCCATAATTTGGACATCCCTGATCTAGACCAACAGCCTGTTCTGAGCAGTGATAAAACAGATGGGTTTGTAGTGATGCTATAATCCAAAGATTTTATGGCAAGACACCTAAAAAATATGTCTGGATGGCATAAGGCTAACTGCCGAGAGATATTCACACCCAACTGTACAGTGTAGATAAACACGTTTCGGCCAAGTTCAAAGGTCTTGTAAGTGTAATACAGAGTGTTTTCATAGGCACACTCTGTGCAAGGGGGTTAAGAATCTCTATAACTTAGTTGTTTTTTTTTGTTTGTTTGTTTTTTCAGTTTAATAAGGAATAGAGTGGTGAATAATTAGACCATGGCTAATATGAATACAATTCAGTGTGGTGTAGTTACTTATCAGGAGAAACAGGACCTGTCTTAACTCCACCTCTTTGACTTTAATTAGGTTGATCTGGTGTTAAGCTATAGGTCATACATTGTGCAAAATGTGCATTGTGCAAAACAGTCAATGGTTTCTGTAATGCCCACAGTAAACAGTGATGCACAGCACTGTATGGCCAAAGCCAAATTACACAACGCAGAAGGTTTACACAAACAACCTGTGAGTTGGGATGAAGCAACTGGGTTTATAGACAAGACAAAATCCAATGTCTGAGGGGATTTTTGGGCTTCAAATTTAAGTCCTGGGGACATGAGGGACCTGCAAAAACTTGCTGAAAAGGATAAAAATATGAAACCTATGAGACAGTGTGGCCAATATGGTGGGTGTTGCAGATTGGCTTCTTATGGTCTTATCTGTATCCAAACTGCCAACATCAGCAAAACCTCTCTGCAGTCTTTAGTTAAGCAAGACCTTAAATCTGGCCCAAAATGTGATCTCAGATCATTTAGTTCATAGTCAGCCTAACTGTGGTGCGCCAGACGGTACAAAAATCCATTATTTAGAGTTAAAGGTTAAAAAAATGTTAATCTTTTTTGTGGGAAAACCATAATGCTTAACCATGCTTTGTTGGAATATCATTATAATGTGCTGCCTCACTTTCATTATCACCCGATGTGTTTATACAGGCAGCTAAGATGAGCCAGGGCATTAATTGTATCTTTGAGTCCATCAGCTCTGAGCATTTCAAAACATGTTCCTGAATGAAGTCAAAACCCTGTCAGACTCTTTCAGTCTGATGATCAAGTCCATTTGAAGCTCTATAGAAGACATACATCAACCCTGAGGCCCCTTTCTTCTCTCCTTCCTTTTTGTTCTTCTCCTGACACTGTTTCCCGCACTCTCTCTCTTTCTCAGAGGGGAAGGGGTGGGGGGTCAAACAGGGGAGTAAGGGTTGGCATTGATAGTGACTTGACATGAATTGTAAATGAGTGTATAAAAGTGTGGGTGTGAGCGTCCATCCACACAGCACTGCTTCAGCCCTTTTTCCTCTCCCCACTCTCTCTTTTTTCCTTTTTTGCTTACTTTGATTTAATACTGTCTTGTAAGCACACCTAAATGTTAATAATTCCAGTGCTTGCAGATGCATTTCCAGCGAGCTCCGTGTTTTCTTGCAGACTCAAAAGGCCTTGAACTGTCAGTGTCTTCCCCCTCGAGCACATACAGTATGCCGTATCAACTTCCTGGTTCAGCAGCTTTGATAATAATCTGACCTCACCTGTTTGGTTTGACTTGGGGAGTTGTGTTTTTTCATTCCGTATGCTGTTCTTACACCACAGAAGAAGAGTGGAAGTGTGATCATCAACAAAACTCATGCATCTTGCAAAGTTGTCTAGAGCAACCTTTACTTTGAGGGCAGCCATTTTTTTCACGAATCACTGCCAGTTAACATTAAAGCTCGCCAAAGATGGCACCTTCATTTTCATCATGTTCTCCTGATTAAGAGCAGCCACACAAGAATAACACGTTCAAAGGTCATACTGACAAGGTGACAAGCTTGTAATAACTGTGAACCCCTGCCAAAACAAAAGCCAGATGCTTGAATACTTGATTTATATTTGATGCAAAAATATGTTTTAAACCTGCACCTTAGGGCCATATACATTCAAACATGTAACTTTCATAAAATAATGATGCAGTTTAGTAGGAGGTCGCCGTTGTGCCGCTGATTTATTCATTGTGGCATTTCTGAGAATGTGTGTACGGCTGACAGATCTTAAGTAGGTTACCTGTTCTCCTATGCTTAATACAGCCTGAAAGTCTGGGCCACATCTGGCGTTCTTTCAGCCTTTTCTTTCTGCTTGCAGGCTGTATTTCCTTCCTCACCATATATGAACTGCTCTGACAAGGTACTGGAGGTGGAAAGTACATTAATCTGCCTTGTCATTTATTACATCTTTGCGCACTTTATTTCTGCTGTGTCTTCCTGACACTTTATTTTTCTCTCTTCAAGATTTAGACTTAGACTTAGACTTTATTTGTCATTCAGATTTGCTACTTGACAATACATATCAAAATGGAATTATGTTATTCTCTTGGACAATACAGTGATAAAATAGCAATAGGTGTTGTGTAATAAAATACTATTTAAAAAATGTGTAAATATAAAAACTATATAAGAGTGAAAATATGCATGAAAAAAATCGATGATATGTTTCAATATGTACCCTATACTACAGTATAAGCATGTGTGTTGTTTATATTGCACTTCAAAAGTGTCTTAAAAACCCTACGTCTGTGTAAGAACAATCCTGAGTAGGTGTGAGTACTTTTTTGTGAGTTTAGCAGTCTGATAGTTTGTGGGAAGAAGCTGTTATTGAATCTGGCTGTTCTGCTCTGGAGGCTGTGGAACCTCTTCCCAGGGGCCAGCAGCAAAAACAGTCCATGGTGGGGGTGTGAGGGGTCCGTGCTGATATTGTGGGCCCTTGCAGTGCCTTGGATGGAAGGAAGTGAAGTCCCAGGGATTTTTCTCTGCTGTCCTCACCAACCTCTGCAGGGATTTCCAGTCAGAGGTGCAGCAGGCTCCTGACCACGCAGAGATGCAGCAGGTTAGTTTGTTCTCTACGGTGTCACTGTAGATGGTGGTGAGCATTGGAGGGTGCAGGAAGTGCATGTGCTGCTGCGCTCTCTTTACAGGGGTTCAGTGTGATGTGACCAGGTAAGCCTGTCTGTTATCAACACCCCCAGGAACTTGGTGCTGCTGACTGTCTCCACTGCTGTGTTGTTGATGAGGAGGGGTGGATGGCTGGGCTGGGTCCTCCTGAAGTCTGCAATGATTTCCTTGGTGCCGACTTTCAGGACCAGGTTGTTGATTCTACACCAGTTCACCAGATGATTAACCTTCTCTCTGTGAGCCAGGTAGTTGTCATCCTAGAAAAGACCCCCTACTATTGTGTCCTCTGCATACTTAACAATGTGGTTAGTAGTGGACCTAGCGCAGCAGTTATGGGTCATCAGGGTGAACAGCAGCAGACTCAGGACCCAGACCAGAGGGGAACCGGTGCTCAGGGAGATGACTCTCAAGACATTGTTGCCCATCTGCACAGACTGGAGTCTGTTGGTGAGGAAGTTGAGCAGTCAGTTGTAAAGGGGTGTGTTGAAACTGAAAAGGGCCAGTTTGCTCACCATATGGTGAGGGATAATGGTATTAAAGATAAGCACAGATGAGATTGCAAGCTGCAAGAGTTGAGGCCCTGGTTGTTAGAATTTGTCTGTAGGTGTGTAGTGTCCTATGTCTCTCTGTTTGTGGCACACCACACTTACCTGACACATCAGATGGACCGTTCAATATACTCAATATACTCAATATACTCAATATACTCATATTCACTAGTCCATCTGGGAAAGAACCCATAGAAAGTGTTTGGAGGTAGAAACTTTCAAAAGCAAATCCAGCAGGTGATTGGACAATCATTCTGTCAATCACATTCATTATGGACCAATTAGATATGTAGTAGTGCTACTGCCCACACACCCAACACAGCATCGTGTGGATTTGCTGTTCATCATGAGACTGGGGTCCACATTCAAGATTTCCTGCTGCTTAACAGAAGGTTTTTTCTTGCCGCCATGATGGAGGGATTCATGATTGGCTATAAGGATTCATGTTGGGTGATGGATGTATATATTTGTATATATATGTATATGTGTATTTTAAATGATATGTATGTATATATGCATATATGTGTATCCATAATATGAAGAGCTTTGTGCTCTATTGAAAAGTGTCTTGAGATAACACTTGTTATGAATTGGCGCTATACAAATAAAGATTGATTGATTGATTGATTGACTGCCGCAGCATAAAGTACAAAACGTAATCCACTACATAGTGCAAACTCATACCAAAACACGTCGGAAGTGGGGCGAAAATGTAATTCCTAATGAGAAATGCTTTCAAAGTGGTTGTTTGTTTTTTATTTCATAAAGAAATTCAGTCTAGATCTGATAAAACTGCTACTAAAGCCTCTGTGCTTATGTCTGTATGTGCAGTCACTTCCTGCTGTCATGAAGAACTCTGATTGGACCATCCTGCTTTGGGCCGTGCACAATCCATGCAGTTTGAAGCTTGGCAAGATGAATCTGCCTGATTACAGATACTATCAAGTTGTCATATCGAGGTAATGCATGAAAGCAACAATAAATAGCGTGTTGTACTTTACTTTTTGTTTAAATTCACACAAAAAGGGCAATGCAGGGCAATCACCAGAGTCATAACCAACTATATGAACCTAAGTTAAAGCAAATATGAAAACATTAAACTAGCTAAAGGGAATGGCAAAAAAGCTGAATGACTGATATCAGAAGTTGCATATCATTTTTGACTAATCCACTGGGGAATTTTTAAAAGTAAGATGAGATGTTCAAATGAGTATCAACGGCTTTTAATTTCATCACTGTAAAAGCAGGGAGACACTAAGGTGAGTAGAATCTAGCTGCTGCCCTGCTACAGCGGCTTAACCACAGTGTGTCTTACCAGCAGAGTAGCAAGTGAGTATTGCATTATTAAATTCTAGTATGAACCTTCATCTTACTATGATCAATACATTAGTGCTGATAGTCCTGGCTAATGTAAAGTAGTGCTGGTATCTTTTCTGATATTATATATCGTTCTGGTCACTGTCATCATTTGTACAGACATGAAGCAGCCTGAGTCATTCCTGCTCGTAGGTCAGAGTTGCAGCCTGTGATTCACACAGATGTCACGGTGAGCCAACGGTCCTCGATGCAGGTTTCACCATGGCAACGCTTTGCTTCTCTTACCCCAGCATGTGCCAAGGAGGCCCCTGGCAGCACTCATTCTCCTACTCCTCCTTAGCACAATGTCTGCCCTGGTGTTTCTGGCCACCACATTGTTTCGGTGATGATTAATTACGGTGCTGATGAAATGTGAAGGCTCTGGAAATGTCACAGAGATGACACGAGGCTGTCAGAGAGGGCCAGCAGGGAGGAGCTTATCACACACAGACATCTGGAGGGATACAGAACATCAGCCGATCTGTCTTTTTAAGGAGGGAGCTGCTTCTTGTTAGGTTTGGTGTCACATTTTTATTCTATTTTTGTACTCATGTGTGCTCCCTGGGTCTGGATTTCAATCTGGCATCTTAAATCATCTCTTTACTGATTAAATTAAACTCAGCTAACAAACAATATCCGCAGTGACTGAGCTGTAAACACCTTACCATATTCATAATTTTGATCCTTCTGAATGTGTGAAGATTTATTTTTGCTGTTTGCTGTCAGCATACAATGACCTCTCATGCAAATGCACTGTAAGGTGGAGATGTCTGCATAATTGTTTAATCCATTTTTTGATGGTTGGGGGGGAAATGTGGGGGATGATATTGCTTGATGAAAAACACAAATGACATTCCAAATTTCCCTGATGAATTAGTCCATTTACTGAAATAAATTGAATTGATGCAAAAGATCCCAGAGGGGCAGAAAATTGTTCGGGTATGGATGAAAACCCACTCAAAGCTGCAGCACCTACATGCAGACAGGCTTATTTGTATTACACATAAGGCTTGGAGAGATGTGCTGACAGGCCTTGTTTATCCCACTTAATAAGAGAAGAGCTTTTTTTCCCTCTTCCAGCTAAAGTGTTTGCTTATTAACCTGGGAGAAAAACAGACACAAATGCAATTATTTAAATGAATAAGTCTGATTTCATTTTATTATACTGCAGGAGTTAATGTATAGAATTTAAAGGGGGAAAAGGAAAAGAGAAAATTTTGTTTTTCTCAATGTAATTTGCAAAACTCTAAACAACTAGTTAGTCAGTTTTTATGTATAATACATAACCAAATGTATAATTAACTTGTAGGGGTGTAAGAATTAAAGCGTTATTGTGAAAAAAATTTAATATGTTGACTGCGTTAATGTAAACACAAACAGTATACTGCATAATGCACATTGAGCTCAGTTGATGATCACTGTTAAAAGTCTGTCATTTACGTATTACACAGCTACAACATTTATACAGTTTAAGTATGCAATGCTATCAATAAATTAGCATCGTCACAAGTCTGTATTTTCAGTGAATGTACTCTTATTGTTGTTGAACTGGATTTACATTTACTTAATTGTTACAAAACAACAGTTAAAGGTTTGTTTACACTGGGAGCATTGCATCGGTGCTTAAATCCACACTGTGTAGTTTCTTCTCCCATTTAGTGATGAAACTGTATTTTGCATTCAAACAAATCAATCGATCAATCCATCATTCAGTCAAACTTTATTTCAGTCAGGACCACTTTGTCAAAATCATCTTTATTTACTTGCACAGTTTCATTTGGCGGTATGGTACTGTTCTGGGACTCCCTGCTCTTCCACGCGCTTGCGTGGAAAGCCTGAGGCAGGAAGAGCACACCTTCCTGCCCATCAAGAGCCATCATGAATGGCATAAGCAGGGAGCACAGCAGCAAATAAAAACCCAGACAGAGCAGAGCAATCGACATGAATACAATGACAGGAGGAGCTGGGGTGGAGGTGGGTTGCAAAATGCCAGCAGAGGAAGCAGGAAGGAGGTCGGGCTAGAGCAGTTTAAATAGCCCGCTCTGAATACAATTTTCCAATAGGAAGCGGACACGGGAGTCAGCCGAGCCATCAGCTGATCTGCACCAGTGATGACAGCTATGCTGTTAGAGCTTGACGTCATGGCCTGCCTGAACTAACGCTACGCTTGATTTATTAAGCACTTTTCATACAACAAAAAAATGTTGCACATAGTGCTGTACATTCAAGAACATAAGCAGATAAGTGTCAGGGGATACAAAATTTAAAAAAAAAAAAAAAACATCCCACCCAGCAGCTCACATACAATACACACCATCACTCATGCACGCACACACACACCCGCACACACACTGATGTACACTAAAAGGACACTAAGTGAGGACTCTTCGAACAACCACAGACAACTGAGGAAACGCTATCTTGAATTAAAAATAGTGCTGAATAGTGCTCTCTAACACCTCGCTTGGATGTCTGCTGTCCAGCTTCGCGCCCCACCAGCGAAAGCTTTGTGATCTAATTATATTAAAAGTGATTTTTTTCCCAAATTTGTAGCACCCCCCAGAGGCCATGGTGCCCTTAGCATTAGCCTACATTATCTAATGGGCCAGCCAGCCCTGAGTTTGTAAATGGGATCAAAATGGAAACAGCACATCCAAGGTCTCTCATAGCATGCAGCAATCATATCAAGTGAAACCATATTTTCAATCATGATGAAGTTGTAATTTCATGCTAATTGTCAGTTAACTTTCAAAGTCACATTCAAGGATCATATTTTCCAGTTATATATGCTTAAGCCTGTGGGTAAACAACATCATCAGTATTTATGAAGTTCAGTCTTTTCCATGAATTTCCTCCTGTTTGGCAGCAGATCTTCACACATCTATCTCTCGTCTTCATCACTTTGAGGTTGCGAGACATCTGGCGAAGCAGCGAAATGGCTGTGTGAGCAGATGTTAAAACATAATTGAAATACATTTGATCTTGAATGATGAGTGTCCATCGGAGCATTTTCTTGTTTGGTGTCCTAACGATGGGGATGCTGTGACAGCACGTTTCCTCATGCCGGTTTTATTTGCAACTTATTCACACACCATTACCAGCTGTATATCACCGATGTCAGCACTGTGGGTCAATTTATTATGTGGAGCAGTGTATTATCCTATCATTGGGATGCATGGAGAACAACATCATTAATTCAAGAACATCAGTAAATATACAACTTGTGTTTCACCTGACAATAAACACGTGTATTCAACCAGTTAGTCATGATGAAAGATGGCAGTAAATTAATCTTGGAGTATTTGCTAATGCCAACACTGATAACTTGTTTGTCTCACTTGAAGACACATTTTAACATATATGGTGTTGTGAGGGAAACACTAAATGCAGAGACTACAACTACGAGGTGGCAGTTTGACGCCCTTGTGGACATTATAAGTACAGTGGTAGGTCAAGAAGAGGGACTTGAGTGTTTGTAATAAACATATGTGCAAGGGATGAACAGGACACCTAAAGACTTAAATTTTATCAGTCATAGATCCATTTGGTCATTCTTAGGTCAGAGTGGACAGTTTCTAGAAAGTAAAAAAAGTCCCTTGAAGCATTCTTGATGAATATGAGGCCCAAAGATCTTTAGTCTATGACTTTTAAATTCTAATAAGTTTATCCTTTAATTTAATTGGACATTTTCCCAAAGTTTAAATATAATTCCTTAAAGTTCTCTTAAAATATGATGTTTATGAAGGAGGGTTAACATGAGACTCAGTGGCCTTGATTTTTGACCTCTGACCTTCAAAATCTTATCAGTTCATCCTTTGATTAAGGAAGTAATAAGAGCAAAGTTTTATCTAATTCATATCAAGAGTTCTAAAAATATCACGTTCAAAAGCAAGGGTTGAACATAGAGATCTACAGCCTTGACCTTGACTGACCGACCTCCAAAGCAAACAGATTTATCCTTTAGTTAGAGAGGACATTTGAGCAAAGCTTTGATAAAATCCACCAACTAGTAGATGAAATATCAAAATCACAGCAATGATGGCTGTAAGAAAATACTGATAAAATAAAATATGTGTAAAGGTAAAGGTAAAAAAGTTAACGTGTTTTGTACTGTCAGTCAGACTCCAGCTTTTTGTTGGCAGCACACATTGAGACATTTGAATCTCCATCTATCTGCCTCCTTATTCTTGTATTCTTGTAGATAGATAGATAGATAGATAGATAGATAGATAGATAGATAGATAGATAGATAGATATTGTTTCCTCACCCTTGTATTGTCATTCACCTAGAATCACCATAATCTTGCTGGTACACACCTCTGCAAGCAGAAGTGGACAGTTGTGTTATGTTTGAATAAATCCCCTCACAGCAATCTTAAGCTGCCGTGTTCACAAACCAAGGATGAACATGGAGCTCCATGACCTTGACTGCAGACCTATGACCTCAAAGATCAAATAAATTGATCCTTGAGGTAGAGGTCACATTTGTGCAATTAATAAAAATCCCTTGAAACTTTCTAGAAATATCATGTTCTGAAGCCTCCACAGCCTCAACCTTTGACCTCTGCCTTCCAAAATGAAATCCTTCTATCCTAGAGTCAGAGTGACTTTCATTCACAGTTAAAAGAAAATCCCTTGAATTGTTGTGTAGATATAATAGTCACCAGTCTGCAATAGAAATGAGGCTTTGTGAACTTTGACCTATGAACTATGACCCCAAAAATTTTATCAGTTTATTTTTAAGTCAGAATGGACATTTATGCAAGATGCGGAGAATATCCCAGAGAGTGATCTGGAGATATTGCAGTAACGACAGATGGTGGGATGGACCGACAACCAGAAAAACATAATGTCTCAAACCAGCACAGAAGCAAAGAATAACAAAATCAAACTGCCAAACCCTGGAAAGTTTCTCCTCCCTCAAGACAAAGTGAGCATGGGTTAATAAGTGCTGTGAGTCAACTTGAAAAAACTGAACTTCTATAAACATGTATGTGGATCTGTTTGGTAATTGGCTGCACTAATAATGAGGACTGAACTGTTTTGAAGATAGCAAATCTGCAGGCTATGAAATAAGTACCACAATCACCAACTGCTCTCATTTGAATTCTTTACATGAAATAATAAACAGAAAAAAATAAGATGGCACATTTTTTTTAGTTTGTGTTTGTGTTTTTTTTTTTTTTAACCAATCCCTCATGTTGCAGCAGCTGATATATAGGATAGGATAAGACCATTCTTTATGATTGTTTAGTGTGCCTACTTCCACGGCTAGTTTAATAAGTCATGTCTCATCTTGTTAGGTATATGATAGGTTGTTTGAGGAGTTTGTGGCAAATCAGACTTACTTTCCTGTGTCCTTCCCATAAGAACTTTAGAGCAAACAGTAATGCCTAATTGAACTTAAAGACAGTAAAAAAAAATCTACTTTTTGATATAATAAATTATTGTTTACACTAGTTTTTAAAATGAATTTAACCATTTTTTCTAAAACATTTAGTATTGTAACAGAGAAAAGCTCAATGAAAGCAAGTACAGCTAACTATACTGACAAATGGCACATATTCATATTATTGTATAAAACAGCTTAAATTATACATAAATGTTGCTTTTCATGTCTTTGTAATGTCTTGTTGAAGCCCTCTTGGGACGTTTGATGTGTTTTCTTAATGTGTAGGCTACCATGTATTTATTATATATTTAATTGGGACAGACTAAAGGAATACATAAATATAAGCATGAGGGCTGCATGTGGCCTCCCAGCCACCAGTTGCCCATGTCTGCCCTGTGTGTTGGCAAGGCAAGTTTATTCATATAATATCTTTTAGCAACAAATTAAAAGTTCTTAAACAATACATTAGAACACATTGACAAAGAAGAAAAGAAAAACACATCCCGTCGGACATAGATTCCCAGATTCTTCTGGCTTAATTGCTTATTGAGGCCCACAATTGGTTCTACCTATGCCGAGTCAAAGCCTGAAGCTTTGCTCAGAGACGATATCCCCCTGCAGGGGCACCGACAGACCAACTTTCCCCTATTGAAATGTTCAAATACAATAATATTTTTTCCAATTGGACAAGGGTCAACAGATGACAGGGAGGGGTTTAAAGATGAGAGATTTGGGAAACATGCTCTGGCCTCTCAGTGAAACAAACACAATTTGAAGGAAGCCCCATCCCATCAATGTAAACACAGAGCTAAGAACAATAAACCCAGACTGACATATTTAGTTAGTTTAAATGACCACCGCAGGGATTTTATAACTTTTTGGTCCCTGGTGGAAGTAGAAAAAAATGGATGGATGTGTGGACAAAAAAAAGTCTTGATATTTGCCTTCTTAATATTTAAAATGTTGCATAGTATACCGCTAAATCAAGCTTTTTTGAGACAAATTTGTGTGAATTGTGCTGATGAAGTTCCATTTAACTCTGCATTTCTACAATTTTTTTTTTATTTGATTTGATTTTGCATTAATTCAAAAGCATATAAAACTGTTTTATATGACCACAGACATAAAATAATGTGATCTATTTTAAGAAACAACATGGACTTAGAGTAGTTGTTTCCCCTATTTTAGTTTTTAATGTCTCTCTGTTGGTGTTTGTCTTAGTGACTGTCCATTTTAATCACTCTATCTTCAAACCTTCTCTCTACATCAAACACCATGTGAGGGGCAGAGGTCATGTTGTTTCCTACAGATCAGAATGGAGTGGGAGATGATTTGAAGGAAGAATATTCCTGCCTACTGGTAATTTGCAGAACCAGCCCAGTACTGGAAGAGACCCCCTGCTCCATACGCTTTTGAATTGCACATCTGATTAGAAAGGTCGAGCACAGAGTGGCGGAGAGGGGAAACATGTTCTCCAAACACAGAGATGATTATACAGACTTCCTGTTTCATCTGCTAATGAAAGCAGCTGCAGCAGAATTATTTGTTTCTGTGTGCATGTCTCTTGTAAAAGCAGTAAAGACTGTGCAGTTCCCTCTAAATCACAATCCTCAGTGGCTCTTTGGTCCTTTTCACTTAGTTTTTTTCATCTTTAAAAGAATATGCTTTAATCAAAACTGCCACTTTACAGTTCCTTTTGAATCAACATACAAACACCAGGAACATCAATTAACTGAACAAAAACAAAACAAACCCTTACCCCTCCTTGGGCTTGGTTCAGGCCATGCTGAGGTCAGAGCTAAAGACTCAGAAAGTGTGTAATGAGGATTTTAGCGCTCATGTGGACATAAGGGACACAGCGGTCTGCTGCTCTGGTGGGTTGTGCTCAGGATCAATGGTCATTAATCTTTCCAGAGAGGCTCTGGCTGCACTTTTTTAGGGGGTAGAAGGATTGCTGACCCGAGTACAGGATGTCTTTCTGGACCCGACACGCAAGGTTTTCTGTGTTTGGATGTCACAGCACTTCTGGTGTGTTACGTGATGTTTGGAGAAGCCTGACTCACCAAAACTTTATCAGAACACAAATGAGATTATAATTAGCTGTCAATTTCTAAATAATAGTGAGTATATCCTCAGTAAAAAGGGATTTAACTGAAGGAACCTCTGACCTATGACCCACTTATATCTACATGTTTCATTCTTGCCTCAGAGTGGACATTTGTGCAAAACCTGTGCTCTTGAGATGTACTGGTCGTAAAGATTGCACTTCAGGCTCCATTACCTCGACCTATGACCCCCGAAATGAAATCAGTTTATCCTTTAGTCAGAGTGTACATTTGTATAAAATCCCTTAGAGCAATATTTAATTATTGTGTTTACAAGAATCGAACAAATGGGTGGACAGTTGAACAGGAATGCAGTTCTTGTACTTCTGCATTGGCTTCATTTCACAAAGGTTGCCGTTTAGTTTTTCATCAAACTTCACATCGCTTCAACCATTTGGATCAGTACCTCTCCAGGAACACCTAATCAAATATGACATACCATAGTTGTTATTTTTGCACATTTGTATGTGCAACTTAATCTCAGGTAAATATGGATGACCACTGTCAAAGAATTTCAAAAATTAAGAAGCTGTGTTAGAATTAAAAAGTGGCATAAATAGAATTGGCAATGTAGCACTAACTCTATCCTATTATTGTGCACACATGAATAATCAAGGTTAAGAAGAGTCTTATAAAATGAAGACTCCTTAAGTCCATCACAACAAAAACAATGTTATGATGCATTTTTATATGTCATTTTATAGCATAAACACACAACATGTTTATCTTCACAATCTTAACCCAGCTACACATTTACTGCATCTTTAAAATTTAATGTAAGCTCTGTGAAACATGCAGACAACCTCTCCATATTCTGACTTTATGTAAAAACATAATTCTCAAAGTGTTGCTGCTCATATTTTCTGTCTACTCAAACACCTCCATGCTGATTGTTCTCCTCTCCAAAGTAAGAAAATTACCAATTTACCACCTGGTGAGGAGCATGAAGACGTACCTACTGCTGTGTGAGATATTTGGAGGGTAACTTTCACTCTCAAGGTGAAGTCATGAAACTTAATGACATACAAGTATGGTTGAATAGTTTAATGAACCTGCACATATAATCCCTGTGTGAATCAGCCGCCCACGTGAGACTTTCAGAGAACAGCTAATGCAATGTTATAAAGAAATATAGTCAGCTATTGAGGTAGAGTAAAGCTGTCATTACAAAAGAAACAATGACAGTGTTTTATAGATTTTTAACAGTATTAGAGCCATGTGGCATAAGGTATCATACTGTGTTTGACATGTTCTATTTAAGTGGGATTACAATCTTTTGCAATAAAAAAAGACAAGAATGGTTTTATCTAGAAGAAGCTTTCAGCTGCAACATATGAGCATGGCTCTATGTAACCTCTACCTTCATTCATTCATTTTCTATACTGCTTATCCCTTTTGGGGTCGCAGGGGGGCTGGAGTCTATTGCAGCTGTCAATGGGCAAGAGGCGGGGTACACCCTGAACCAGTCGCCAGTCAATCGCAGGGCCACATTGAGAGACAGACAACCATTCACGCCCACACTCATACCTAAGGGCAATTTAGAGTCACCAGTCAACCTAATGAGCATGTTTTTGGTCAGTGGGAGGAAGCCAGAGTGCCCGGAGAGAACCCAAGCATGCACAGGAAGAACATGCAAGCTTCACACAGAAAGGCCCTGCACGACCCGGGGATCAAACCGGCAACCTTCCTGCTGTGAGGCACGTGCACTACCTGCTGCGCCACCGTGCCACCTGTAACATCTATATTTAAGAGTCTAATCTGTTTATCCTTATGTAAGATTGGCATTTGTAATGACATCTGAGGATGCTTCGCCTTCATTCATCTTAAGTGAATATAGCCTTGGCTTGGAGGACTTAATGTCATCAGATGGTACCTATCGTTCATTGGGTGTTCAAGAGGTTTCAAGACCCTGTCTTCCTGTGCATGGCGCTCCCATGATGTCATGCAGCTTCAGCATGCTTTCACGTTATGCAATAGATGAGTCAGCTGCCCACTTGCGTCCTGATCTTGTGATGGCACCTGTATGTCTGACTTGTTCATCCTGGGAGACCCTGTATGTCATTACGATTCTTAACTTTGCAACCTTAAATTCCTCAAACATGAATGACAGAGGAAGTTGGAGCTTCCCTGATCTTTTGCAGAGGCCTACTGCAGTGAAGCTTGGAGGAATTCCCAACCACTTTCAGAAGTACTTATTCATCTTCTCCACTCCTACTCTGCTTGTCAATGGGACTTCATACACAGTCAGCAGTAAAATGAGACTTGGTAACAGTCCATGTTGATAGAGCCATGCTTTAAATTTACCTGGCGTATTGAAGAAGCCAATGAGAGGAAACATGCTAAGTACCAGGAGCTGGTGGAGGGGTGCCAGAGAAAGGCTGGAAAACCTTCTACGAGCCTATAGAAGTTGGCTGCTTTGCAGGACGTTCACTCTGCAAAGGTCTCAGGGGTTTGGGCGTTACAGTGGCGGCCAAGAGGAGGACCATACAATCCGCAAGTGAAGCCGCAGAGAAAGCCACAAGGTGGCTTTGAATAAAGAGGGCTGATCTGTGGACTGCTACTGGGACGCAAGTTGAGATTTGATCAAACCCGGCTGGGTTGCCTGGGAGAGGGTGTATGATGTTGTAAGACCCAAAACACCCAATGACCCCATGACACATCACTGAGGATACATCCCAGTGCATCCATGATATTTTTCTTGCATAGGAAGCCCTGATTTTTCAACTATCCTCAGCCATTGCTCCATCTGCTTTGCTGTGCTGGTGTTGTTCCTGTCAGTAAGTGAGTTGTCAAACCACCTTTCGAGGCACTTGATTAGATTTTCCTCTTTTGATGGAATCACTTCCCTTTGCCCATGCATCTTGAACCTGTTGGTCAATTTGCCATTTCTTATCACCATACTCCTGAATTTCCTTGGCTAAATCATCATTCTTGCCCATGTAGCCATGTTGTCCAGAACAGCTAGCACCCACCTCGCCTATACATGGGTTGTGGTGTTATAGTAAGGTCGTCCATGTAACCTCTTACTAGGGTTTGTCTGATGCATGACTACATTTTTGGACCCCAGGCTTCTTTCTCTGCAGCTGTTATTAAGATGTTCATTCCCATGACAAAGAGGATGGGGGAGATTGTGCAGCCAGTTATGATCCCCTTTCCCAGGGTTTACCACTGAGTTGTAAAATGGGCTGCCTTGAGTTGTAGCTGGATTCCACCATATTAGCTGATGATCATTCTCCTGATGTGCTGGGGATGAGGTAATGATCTATTCCAGCGTGAATGAAGGCTTGAGAGATAGATCCATAGGCGATGGCCAAATCCAGCCAGACAACAGTCAGGTTGCCTTTGCTGGCTTTGGCCGCCCAGATCATCTGGCTGAAAACTCTGGTGTGATCCAGAGAAGCCGGGGACTTCATCTTTCTGGATTGCAGTGTTGAAGTATTCATTCTTTGTCACATACAAGGTCATCCTCTTGGCAAGTACAGAAAGCAGATGTTCCCTTCTAAACTTAGCAGTGAGATTGTTCTGAATTGGTCAGTGGTTGAGGAGTTCTCTTCCTTCGGCACGAAACAGCCCTCAAAATCTAACTAGCTCATTCTTAAATCTGAGGGGTCGTTTGTGCAAAGTTTAAGAAAATGGTAAATGGTAAATGGACTTGAGCTCATATAGCGCTTTTCTAGTCTTTGACTACTCAAAGCTGCTTTACACCACAGGTCACACCCATTCACTCTCACATTCACTCACTGATGGTTCAGAGTTTCTATGTTAGTTATCCATCAGTATCAGCTAACACAGTCACGCGCTTTCATGTCCATTTACACACCACTGATGCAGCAGTGGGAGCAACTTGGGGTTAAGTGTCTTGCCCAAGGACACATCGCCATGTGTCACCCAGAACTGGGCTTGAACCTGCAACCTCCCGATCACTGACCAAGCACACTATCCAGCTGCGCCACCAAAGCCCGCAAAATCAAAATCTGATAAATCATCGCTAAGATGTCCCCTTTACAAGCAAGAAGGGAATATAAGGCCCAATGCCCTTGACATTTGACATCCAAAATCCAATCATTAAATGCTCAGACACTTCAGTGCAACTTTTCAAGAAAATGCCTGTGAGTGTTCTTGAGATATTGCATTTACAAGGACTGGTAGGTTGTTTTAACCAACCTGCAGACATACAGACAAAAAAGCCTCAAATACATTTCCTTTGAGCCATGACTCTTGCTGGAGCTGTGGCAAAGAAAATCATTTATCTGTCTAACCCTGTGCAGAGATTTTTTTGGGGTGGGCACAGACTGTAAATGCAGCCCAGACCTCTCCAACAGGCACAGCGCTGCCTGAGTCTCAGCTTCAAGTCAAGGGCACTTAGTGGCATGATACTAATAGAGGTTGGCACTGACACATAAAAAATACAAACACATTTAGTGAAGAGGGCCTCAAGGATCTCATAGGGCAAAGCTGTAACTCTTTTCAGCACCACAACAGCAGCAGGGCTTTTAAAGAACCATAAATATAAGGTTTTTAAGAGGAGCTGTTCGTCTTTGGGTTTGACATTCCTACTGCCCTCTAATTTTAAGAGCCAAATGTGCTGAAATTCATGGAAAGCATGAGACAGAATTTCTTTTCTTTTGCATACTAATTCTTAAAGCACTCTGTTCAGCCTGGGCTTGTGGAAAAATTCACATATTTACTCTCATTACTTGCAGAAACCTCTTGTGTTGAATAAGAGTCAATGTAGAAGTGCAAAAAGTGCAGTTCTAGTGTCCACTAGAGGCTGGCTTTGAAAGCAAAGAACTCCTCATGTTAACTTGTGTATTTTTGAAGACAGAAATAACCCTGTTTATAGCTTAACACAAAAAAACAAATTTGTATCTATAGTTTATATGTTAATCACTACAGTATGTGCAGGGAGTTATTTGTTGATAACTCAACGTTTCATTTTATTAAGCTGGTGAGTAAGAACTAAGAGGGGACACAGCTTTCCTCAGCTGTCTTTATAATTGGATTAATAATGACAATCATAATGCAGAGACAGAGTTTCTGATAGGGCAGTTAGCATTGTTAAACTTTATAATTTCTCCTCTGAATGCAATAGTTTTTGTGTGGCAGGGCCAAACTGGTGTCTCAGTGACACACTTTTGTGCCTTACACAAATCCTGCCACCGTAAGTAACGATTAAATGTACCAAGCAGGGGTGCTGGTTTGGCGGAGAGGTAAGTAACAAGACACAACCCATATACATACTTCTTCCAGCCCGGGTTTGAGTCCAGCCTGTGGCCAGCTTACAGAGTGTCTTCCCCCTGCTCTCTCTCACCCCCCTTCACAAGCCTATCCACTGTCACTCTCTCCTATCAATAAAGGCATTAAATGCCCAAAAAATAATCTTAAAAAATGTACCAAGCAGTTTATCTTCATAAAATCTGTTGTTTCACTTGTTACCTATACCAGCAAATGCTTAGGGTGTTTATGTGCATTACAAAACTTAAGTTATTAAGAGAAACTACATCATCAGGAGTCCACAACTTACTGACACACACTGTCTGCTGTTATGATGTGAATGTGATTCTATCTCACGTGCTCCAAACATATAAAGCTGACAGGCCCGGTAGAGCGGGAGGAAAAACCTTTAATTGTTAGGTTGAGAGAAGATAAATATTCTTGTGATCAGTAATGGTTTCAGCACATTAAACAGACATGCCCACATTATCCTAGAGCAGAGATTACTGCTTCATTTTCCGGCTTCGGAAATGTTTCCTTAAATACGCTGAGACTGTTTTCAACACTGAAATGTGGTCCAGTGGTTAAGTACACATTATTCTGTCATGTAAAAACTAGAAATGCATAATTTTTTATGCCTTAACAGAGAATTATAAGATATATGACATCAAGGTCAAAGCTTAGCATGAAGCTGTGGAGCTTGCACAGAATGATTTTGCTGGTTTGCCTCCAATTGAGGTTTAAACAGTTAGTCAAGCTCAACCACATTATAGGTATATCAGTCTAATTTTACATGTTTGGCAAACATTATTTTAGTTGGACTAACATATCTGGGTGCATCTTTGGTGTCCAGTATTAGTCAAACTATCACAATAAATTGACTTATTCTGGCTATATTTAAACGACCGGGAGTTGATGAATTATTTTTATCTCAACAAAAGTGATTGACTGCTTGTTAAACTATCTTTAAATCCATGGATCCAAATTGCCCCACTGTTTAAAACGTCCCGTCATTGGGACACTGAGTCGTTACGTGCCTCGTTTCCACTTTTTCTAAAATGTCATTAAATCCAAAGCAGGATACAGTTAAGCACCCTCTTTTGACATGATGGCAGATGCTGTTCCTGGTTATAAAAGAAAACTGACTATAATAAAAGGCACCATATTGGGAGGCCGAAAAAGCTCAAATTTAGAAGCATATTACTATGGTATTATCGGCAATAAGGAAGGGTTATTTCAGTACATGTAAGTTTATTTGGATCCTTTTCTTTTTCCATGAGAACATCATCAGCATGGCACTCCTTTAAATCATTTTATTTAACTTCTCTTTCACCCCAGTATCATAACAGCACTAAGGAAGTATTTTATATATTCAGCTCATTATTCACTCTGTCTAATTAATGCTACACTCCAAATAAGGAAAGTGCAATTTAGCATCTCCTGCCCGCCCCAGTATGGGAATCCATTTAGGTGCAACGTAGAATCCTCTTTGAAGTCAAATTTATTTTCATTGCTGTACAGAGCTGTTGATGCACAACACAACAGCTGACCCTCCACTTTATATCCCAAAAGGAATTATTTTTTGCTGCAGCCCCTGTAGCTATTTATACTTTGTAATTTCAAATTCAGTCTCTTCTTCTTGACTTTAATTTAATGTTTTTCCTTCCACTCTGTCAAGCATTGTCTGATGTGCTGAAGTCAGAAAGGAGGTGAAAAAGTATAACGCTCCTGTTTTGACCATGAATCAGCACAACAGACAAATGGGAAGGTCAACATCATATTCTCAGTACCCTCTCTGATGTTGTTGTTACAGCTTGGAGCATTGCATAGAAATATCATCAAGTCTAACCCTGTATTTATCGTATTGCTATTGCAAGCTAATCAGGATCTGTACAAGTTATATCAGTAATTAATGGAAAAGGCTTAGTTTTTGATTTTGAAGGTGATGTACCATAACCTGTTTCCACCGTGTAACAAAGTCCCTTGTGCCATGTTTTGCCCTGCTCAAAATATAATACAGATCAAGCACCAGAGATGATTTTTGGGTTTGTGAAAACCAGCTCTAAACATCCTTTCTCTGAACTGAGCAGTTTTGTTGAGTGTCTATTTATAGGCAGATGAGTGCCTTTTCCCAGGTTCCAGAGTGGATAATCTGAAAACACCAACCTTGCATGTGGACACTGAATACTCATAGCTTCAGGAACCATGACACCATAGCCCCATCTCTTGATTAAACTGCATGCACGAACCCTGACAAAAATTGCGAAATATGGTGTTGCGCTTGTGCTGCAGAAACTACTTAGCTTGTTATGGCCCTGAAGCGGCATTCACACCGAACGCGACTTGGGTGACCTGGGCAACCACTCACCTTGCCAAATCAATGTACAGACGCAATGGGGCAGGGCCAACCCTTTAGCAATGCGACGGACACAATCTGGGCAATTTGGTTGCGGTACCGGGTTGCTTTGGATGCGTGACCAGGTCGCGACGCTCGGTCGTCAAAGGTGAAAAATTTGTACTTTTCAGGCAAAGTGACGTGTGGCAGTGCTGCGACAGCCAATGAGCATTGTATGGGTGTGTGACAACACCCATGACAGAAAGTTTTTATTCCGGCTCACAGAGCGACAGTCCATGTTCATGTGGGAACATTACTTCGTGAGTACTTTAGCTCCACCTAGACTGCAGAGAACTTCCTACTTGAGGTTGAGCTGACAGATGATGCTGCTGCAGGGCCATCAGCTGCAGTGTTTTGTGCTTGGTAGGTGAATGAAAAGGATCCAGTTAGAATAATGTCAGCAAATACATCCTATTGTATGATATGATCGCTGTGAAACTTGATCGGGTGTGACGTCACTTAGTGACACAACTGAAACAGTGACCAAATGAGCTTTTTATGGACAGGTGACGCGACTTGGGTGGGCAACGCGATCTCGGTAGCTAAGTCACGTTTGGTGTGAACATGGCTTTACAGCAAAGTCTTTTGCTCCTCTATGACCTCTATGAGCAACAAGAGGACACGGAGAACAGTATGTGCCAGGTTTTGTTGACATTTCTCAAGATATATGCAAGCGCTCCATGTCTTCTTCTCTGGTTTTGTCTGGTGTATGTCTGCAGCAGTGCTACAGCGCCAGTTACAGGCCTAACATATGTGCTACACTGTTTTCAGTGTTTTCATGTGGACAGACACATTTCTTGAAACAATCTCATCTTTACAGTCAATATTTTCAAAATGAAAATGTATTTGTCTCCATATGGACAGGGCTTGAATAAGCCATCTGACACATCTTCTCTCCAGGGAGTTCATTCACATGAATGGTGTATCCCACTTTTTAATTACAGTGTCCCACTTTTCTAAATCTCTCAGAGCAAAATTAAATAGGAGAAAAATGAAGCCTTTAACTGCAGGATAAGCATAAACAAACAGCCTTCATATTATTGTATGGGCAGAGCATTGCCCTGTAGCAGGCTGCGGTGGGTTAATAATTAATGATCTTTTCTTACTTCAGGTACAAACCTTGGAAAACAAGAGATGGAAAACCCCACATTTCTTTTTAAAGCAGTGTTTTTGAAAACACATCTCATTATACAGTGTCACGTTTTGGATTGAAATGAAGTTATTCTGGCAGGGTTGGCAAAATAGGCCTCTTTTATTCATTGGCTCACAGCCATCCTCTCTGATGTCCAGATGACCCATATCAGGGCCAGTTTCCTGATCGTTAAAAAAGAAATCACCCTGGATCTCATCTGGTCTTATGTAAACACATGACAGGCCTCAGCTGGGTCTGAGTTTACCACTGCATGTAACCATCGGGGAGCCACATACATAAAGACTGACTTTATGCATACAGATATTCTCCATCATGAAAAAACAGTTACTGGCATCAAAGCACATCTCCCAGTTGGCATTAATAGCATAGTTCTGGGAATACACCCATTGGTGCTACTTGGAAACATCTTCAGTGATGAACTCGGGGTCAAAGGGTGTTTTGGTCTTTGATCATCAGACACCCCAAACCCGGCGACCCAGTCAGGGGTGATTAGCCCCCGACTTGTGTCCAAGTGACCCACTACTCCACGGATCCCCCCTCCAGATCCACAGCCATCTTGAGGCTTTTTAGCAGCCTCTGTGATGTTCTTGATTGCTCTTTTGCTCAGCTGACCTTTAACTCCAAAGAGTTTGAGGGTGCAGTACAAAGACTGACCAGCAAATCATAGCAAATAACTTTGCCACGAGCTTTCCAGTCATTGTTCCTGCACTCTTACACTCGTTGGCCTCAATCTGGCCTTCCCAGGGAACAGTAAGCTCCACTAGAGCCACTTGCTTATTTGACTCTGAAGTTAACACCAAGTCTGGGTGGAGTGAAGTGTCTGAGATTTGTTCTGGGAACTTAAGCTGCCTTTCCAGGTCAACTTGGTGCTGCCAGGCCAATGCAGTGGTTAAAAGCCCTCTGGGAGGTACTTGGCTGATGTTGAGCCTTCTCCCCAACTCTGACAAAGGTGATGGACTGTGTGGGGGTGTGCTGGTATACTTGCTGTTGTTGCATCAGCATTTGTCTAGTAGAAAAGTGACATTTTGTAAAACTGAATGTTGATATATTCAGCAATTAGACTACTTCCATTGCCTTCACTGTTGTAGAAGATGGAGAGAAATGTAGAGGTGTCTATATGTGTGTTGTCATTTGTAAATATATGTGCATGTTTATGTGTGTAAGTCTTTGAGTCAGTGTGTATAAGGATGAATTAGCATGTCTAAAGCATCACAGCCAGCTGTAAAATAGAGCAGATTTGCTGTCAGAGTAGCTACAGTACATCTGCATTTTCTGGTATGGATGACTACGTTGCTGTCACAGAAAAAGCTGAAGATCTCATTAATGAGCTCTCAACATCCTTTACAGTAATTGTGGAGCTATACAATAAGTTTGCCCTGAAATTCCTGACAAACACTATTCTCTGTAATCAGGCTGACAAGTGATTCTCCAGCTTCGGGATTTCCTGTTTCAAAGTGGTGAAGTCTGTGAAGTATGAAATATGATCACAATAAATCAACCAGCAGGATGTTTTCCATGAGGATGCCAGCTCTTCAGATATCACAATTTATTTTCACCTTTTACATTGTGAAACATGCACTTAAAGATGTCCGACTCTTTCTCCACTTTTCAAGGCCTCAGCGCTGGCATCAGCCAAGGTCAAGGCACTATGTTGTAAGTTGTGCAATTTTACATACATACATTTGAGGGATTGAGACTCGGACTTGTTGCACCCACAAGGTGACTTGACTCAGACATGCCCCTCAAAGAAATTTGAAAACAGTACATGTTATTTCACTGTTAACCTCTCTTCATTGGCTCCCAGATGCAGCTCCAATCAAATTCAAACCTCTACTTCTGGCCTTCAAAACAGTAACAAGAACGGCTCCTGTTTACCTGGAATCCCTCATCCAGGTCCACACTCCCTCTCACCCACTACGCTCTGCCAGTGAAAGACGCCTGGTGCTCCCAGCATGGCAATCACTTGCTTCGCTGTTATTCTCAAATGGTGGAATGAACAACCAGCTCAATCTGCAGAGTCTCTGTCTACTTTTAAGAGAAAGCTGAAGACTCAACTGTTTAGGGAACACTTGTTTTCTTAGTTTGACTCTTCTCCTCTTTAACAAGTTAGAAGATTTAAGACCCATGTCTATGTGAACAGCTCAGGACTGAGTGTGTTGATGTTTTTATGGTGTCAATAACATGATGATGATGATGATGATGATGATGATGATGATGATATTGGGCTGACTACAAAGTTTTCTGTTGATTACTTGGTTTAAAAAAAAATAAAAAGGCACTGACTTTTATATGACATGACAGCACCTGTGTCCTGTTGGACTTAAAGTACTTTGTTGCACTTCTAACATTGTTCCCTCTGGTCTAGATTCCTGCTTGTGTTGTACTTACTCTCAGATGTACGTCATTTTGGACGAAAGCATCTACTTCATGAAGCTGTAACATTGTAACTTCAGACTTGACTCCAACTCAAAGTTTGAGACTCAGGCCCACTCATTTTATTTTGCTCCTCTGGCTTACTGTAGTTGCCAGCTGCAATGATAAGTTATTCCCTCACATTGAATGTAATCCACCAAGCAAATATAAACAAGAATGAATACCAGCAGGACAATATTGCTCAGTATTTGGGCAATTTTGGGGGCTCATTCCACAAGAAAACGATCCTTACAAGCTATACTTCATTGTAAAGGTGACTAATCAGGCTTTCCAATGATATGAAATACAAAACTAATTGGCATAATTAAAGGGGAAAAGTAATCAACCAATGTGTTTCCAAACATTTTAAGGACTTTATCAAGCTTCAGTGTTATTAAGTTGAAAAGAGACATTAGGGACTTGTTGCTGCTAGTTAGACTTGAGATTTGACTTGGACTTGCAACAAGTGACTTGTGCTCAACTCTGGTACCTAAGACTGACTGTAGATATGTCTGTTCGGGTCAATGTCTTGTGAACGCAATATCTCAAAAAGTCTTCAAGGGATTTCCTTCTTTTTTTCACCCCTTGTTGAACTAGATTCAGGATTTTGGGGGTCATGTGTCAAACCTTAAGTTCATGAAGTACTGAGGTCCCCCTTTGCTTGTACAAATGATGTCTCAAAAATCCTTGAAGGGATTTTCACCCAGCTTGGCACAAATGTCCACTCTGACTCAAGGATGAACTTAGAAGATTTCAAGATCAAGAAGCCTCTTAATCATCCTTTTGTTTAGAATACAATCTTGTGAATTCAAAATCTCAATAATAGCTCAAGTAATTCTCCTTTGCTTTGCTCGTGCTTTTTGAATAATGAATAAACTGATACAATTTTGGAGGTCAAAGGTCAAATTAAAACAGCAGTGTAGTCTTCTCATACTTGTGACTGCAATATCTCAAGACCGCTTTAAGATAATTTTCTCAAACTTGGAACAAATGTCTTCTTGGATGCAAGGACAAAGTCTCTGATTTTGAATGTCATTGGACAAAGATTAGTATCCTGGAGTCTAATGGCCATCTTTTGCTTGAAGAACACAATATTTCATGAACACCTCAAGGGCTTTCCTGCAGTTGTATAGGAAAAAAGCAGATAACCACCAGGCAGCAGTTGTATTTATTTGTACCTCTGCCCAGGAGATTTTGATGAAATGTTAATTGAATGTTGGTCATAGCACAAGAGAGAAGTGATTAGATTTTGGTCATGATACAAATCTAATATGGATCCAAGATTTTTTTTCTTTGAGGGAACATTGCACATTTTCACTTATAACTTGGCTATTAATGTCAGAAATAACTTGGCTGGTGCTTTAAGCATTTCTATTTTGCTTCTGTTTTAGAAAATAAAGCAAAAATATCTACATTTTAGATACAAACTCTTAATGACCCAGTGTTGTACAGCATGAAAAAGAAAAGCTTGCTGTTCAGATCAAAGAAGTTCAAAGAGTAATCTCTGCGGGATGCTTGTCATCCATTGTAATCAAGCAAAGGCAATAACATTAATTAGCCTGCCTCAGTTCATGCCCTTCTGTCTTCAGACTTCAGACTTCATCATTGTTACAGGATGTCTCGGTGACATTTGGCCACAACGCTGAATATTCATGATGCCCCCAGAGCACTGTGAGTGATCTGCAAGACACAACATGCACAGTCCACTAACATCAATGAGGCCTGTGCTCTGAGTTTGTGAATGAAAATATAGTGAATGAATGTAGTGTTGGAATACCAAGGTGGGCTGACAGTTAGTGCAAACAAGTACAGGAAACAAATTCATATGCCAGAGAGACCTTGAAATCAAATGCTGGACACTTTTGATCACAGGGATAATATCAATATCTAACAACAGAATGACATCAATTCTTTACATTGAAAATATGTCTCGACATAAACCTTAAATATTGTACATATGTTGCATTTGAGCATTATAACATGAGCTAAAACCAAACTTGTTCAGTGCTGAAAATTATAGAGATGTTGAGGCGCTGCTCACACCTTTAACACAGCTAATCGTGTGGGTAGGGTCCCAAAAATAGGCCAAAATCTCCTCTTCCTCTGGAAGAAAGCCTACAATTCCTTGGTGGAGCAAGGATCAGGAACTGGTCTTCTTGGGGTGTTATTTTCCTGGATCACCCACTTCGCAGTCTATCTTTATCACCAGTCCCACAGAACTTAGTCCTAAGTTTGGGAAAGGTATCAGGGCTGACACAAAATAATGCTGCCGCTCTGCATACCAGAACAGTGCAGTTGCAGGGTATTTTGACACATTTTTGAGGTGCTACCAAAACGTTTAGTTGTGTTGCTCATTCCACAAATGCACAATCCTTACAAGTTGTACCTCTTCATAAAGGTGACTAATCAGGCTTTCCAATAATATGAAATACAACACCATTTGGTATTATTAAAGAGGAGAAATAATTGACCAGAAAAACTTGTCAGAACTTTTTTGAGGAATATACTGTAGATTAAGCAGTAAAATTAGTAATTTACATTCACTTAAAACAAAAATAACATGCAGTTGCTTCTGCATCAGTGAAGATGTATGAGAACTAGCAGTATTTCAGAGATGGGTAGGCAACCAGTAGAAAACGCTGTTCTTGCTATGAAGATGAAAGTCAGTGTGTCCGTCAAAATATGAGGAGAGCACGAGTGTGTTCTTGGTTATGATAACGACAGACATGTTGTTAATTATTAATGAGAAGACCCTGTTGGGAACAAATTAGTCAAATAAAAGCTC
Source organism: Cetoscarus ocellatus (assembly GCA_037902135.1). Lineage (NCBI taxonomy): Eukaryota > Metazoa > Chordata > Actinopteri > Labriformes > Labridae > Cetoscarus > Cetoscarus ocellatus. The sequence goes on from JBAMNC010000815.1 coordinate 1,105,551, forward strand.
TGTCATCACACAGAACTGCTCTCTTGTCTTCTCCTCTTCTTCCTCTAACACATATCTGTGTCTGTACCCTCTGTGCCCTCTTCAAACACCAATGACACTGAAGCAGACTCAACACTGAATAATATACTGCTCAAAACCAAACCAAAACCTCATGATGAAACCTCGCATGGAATCCAACTCCTGCTCAGTGATTAGTGTTATTCTGTGAAGTGACAGACGGTTAAAGGTCAACCACGAAAAGTCCTAGACAGCATGCAATACTAAAAGGCGGCAATGACCTTCAGGCAAATGCATTGTGGGAAGAGGAGAGAGTAGCGTAATGAGGTGGGAGTAATTGAAATACAGTGCCGTGATAAGTGGAGAGTTTTATACGTGACTTCATGATGGCCAAAGGTCGCAACTAAGCAGGGGTCGTTCATTATTTAACATAAAACAGGCAAATGGGCAAATAAATTGCAAAAGATTGGTCTAAGTAAATCTAGGGGTTGATAATCACCTTTTAAAGACAAAAGAAGCACCAGTGTAGAAGGAGGAGCTCATCCATCACACCTTGCACTACCATGGGGGATGGTTCACAGTGTCACAGTTTAAAGATCAATAGTTCACAGCTTTTGCCTTATCAGGTAATAATCAGAGGAGTATCCTTACACTGGCCTCTTCCCTCATGTTTTTAATATATATTCATCTGCCCTGAGGTGCACCCTGAGGTACGGTCAGCTGAGGTTAAGATTATTTAAGCGGTGGAACTTTCCTTTCATTCTCAAAAGAAGGAAAAATTAAGAATGTATGAAAATGAGTCAAATTATTCAAACCTCATAATTTGCAATGAATAAGTTGTCCTTGAAAATCCTTGAAAAATGAGTGTGTGAGCTTGCATTTTAAAATCTGCAGAGTTGAGAATTAATGACCTGGAGACAACTAGACATCTTGATGTGTTTTGGAGCATTAAAAAAATCATTTAAATAAGACAACAAGACATCATATTGATGAAATGATGTAAATAAAACATTGGAACATAGACTTTTATGGTAGAGGGCCAAGGGCAAACATATATCACATCATTATCTCCAATTTAACTTAACTTCTCTTTGCTTCAGGTTAGTTAAAGGTTGCACTTATTTTGTTGAATGGACTGATACATCACTGTTTGAATTTTTAAAACACTACACAAGCAGTTGTTTTCCTTTATGTAAATTTGTCTTTCTCCCTTGTTGAACACAAACTGTATGAGAAAATGCGTTATGGCCATTATAACACATGAAACAAACTCCTCAAAAAGGTTTGGAAATTTTGTTTCAGTCAATTATTTCTCCCTTTTAATAATGCTAATTGGTGTTGTATTATATATCACTGGGAAGCCTGATTGGTCCCCTTTACAATGAAGTATAACTTGTAAGGATTGCGCTTCTCTGGAATGAACAACAGCTACATGTGTGGGTAGTAGGTAAAAATGCCCAAATCCCCAGCAATATTCTCCTGCTGGTATATACTCTTGTTTACAGTTGTTTGGTGGATTGGATGATTGCATCTCTAACAGTGATAAAGCAAAAACAACACATTTTGGGCATTTTTACACATTGATGAATTGAAGATCATACACAGCTACAACGGCTTGGCACCTCCTCCTCTTGCTGGTCACCAACCTGGCCACATTTTGCTGTGGGATAGCATCCCATTCCTCAACCAGGAGCTCTTGAATGTCAACCAGTATGGTTGTATTGTTCCCACTAGCATGTACAGCACACCCAAGATGATCCCACTTGTTCAATCTGGTCTAGGTCCGGCCAATCTATCCTCTCCACTTCCAAAGTGTTGAGGTACTCTGTGGGGGCAAGCATTGTCATCCTGGAGGAGTTAGGTCTCAGATTCTGGAGATATAGGATCAACTCTGGCTCCAGAATCTCATTCAGATTGATCACTGCATTGTGATTGCTTTCAGTGAATCTTGATTTATCACTGAACATTCACTTTCTTAGGTTCCACTGTCAGTGCTGTCGACATCAGTGCCAATGGCCTGATGGTGAAGGGCAGTCATTGCAGGTTTTTGAAGGCTGGCCATGTGCCGTCTGTTGCTCACCTGATCAGAGATCTGTCTGTGGTTACAGGCAAGTCTGGAAATCTGTGGAAGAAAGCCTACAGTTCAAAATAAAACACTGATTGGTCTCAGTCTTTCAAAAAAGGGTCCATCCATCCTCCATCTATTCCGATTATCCCTTTCAGGGTCATGGGGGGCTGGAGTCTATCCCAGCTGTCACTGGGGTAAGAGGCAGGGTACACCCTGAACCTGTTGTCAGCTGAACACAAGGCTAAATAGAGAGACAGACAAACATTCAAGCTCACACTAACCTACAGGTAATTTAGTCAGTTAACCTAACAAGCATGTTTTCCAGTCTGTGGGAGGAAACTGAACTGCACAGAGAAAACCCACGAGGCACCAGGAGACCATGAAAATCCATACAAAAAAGACCCTGGTCGACACAGGGAGTCAAAACAGCTATCTTCCTGCTGTGAGGCACACATACTAACCACACTAACTCACTAACCCTTTGCATTGTGCCATCCTCAGAAAAGGGTAATTAAGTTGATTATTTTCGTTTCTCTTTGGCCCTGTACTAAATGACCTACCACCCCGGTACCAGTCCGCTGCCCAGAGGTTGGGAAGCTCTGTCCCAGAGCAAGGATTACTGCCTCATTTTTCATGGTTTTGAAATGTTATTTTACACACTTACAGATTTTTCAGCTCTGAACTCCAGTGCTTGTGGTTAATAACACTGTATTCTGTTGTATAACAGACTTAAACAGCATGTTTTTTATGTCCTCAGATAAGCTTTCCTCTACATAATTGTTAAAATTAATTTATTCATCGTTCAGGTTGCAACCTCTGGTTTACAAAATTAGATTCATATTTGAATTGGATTTTTTCCATCTTTTAATGTCAAGCCAGAGAAATCTATGTACAAATCAAAGCCTAGATGAGTTGAACTACAACAGAAGGCCAGCGTGCTCCATTGCCGCTGACATCGGGGGTAATTGCCCTGCTCCACTGCTGAAATGTCACGGCTGCTCTTATCCCAGGTGGGCTATTCCATCAACTAATAATAAATGCCAAAGCCCCTCTCTGGGAGCAGAGGACCGTAACTTAATATGGAACAACACCCATAAAAATCAACCAATGACACCTCACAGCAGATGCAATTAGCAGCATTTATTGGGATCTAATTTGCTAGATGCTAATGTGGAGACTAATTTGTTAAGTGACTGTTGTTTTAGCTCTCATTTTAATCAGATCTTGATTAGCATTTAACACATATCAGCATTGTCATTTGACCTTTTCTGCATCTTTTACCGCTATATTTAGATCTTTGATTTCAAATTTCTTTCGTTTAAGAAGTTTAAGTGAACAAAAACAATAGAATCCCTTCATTAGTTACCACCTTATAATAGGAACAAAGGATATAATATTTCTAAAACATAATCTACTTCAAGACATCACATTTTCTTTACACATGCAGACAAACCATTTCTAACACAAATGTCTTTTTGGCTTTAATTTCAGTCAGCAATTACTAAAGACCTTATCTCATTTATATGGTAATAACAGCTCGGGTGTCAGCACTGGCAGAGCAGATTGGGAGCCAAGTAGGAATGGCCTTTTGTGGCCGGGGCTCGTTTACTTCATTCTCCTGCCTGACTGCGCTGACCAGCAAAGAGAGGTCAGTGTCTGAGGGGATCAAGCAGCAGCTCCCAACCGTGTGCAGGGGTGGAATTTAATTTACTGTGACATATTGTTGGAAGTACTTACATGGGTAATATGTAGTCTTTTGTTTAGAGATGCAGACAGGAAGACTGTGACTTGACCTTCAGCTGTTTTTAATAGCTGCAGGGATGTTGTTCATTATGACACAGACCTTAGTTTAAGTTACTGTGACACTGGAACAGTAAGCCCTAAAGTTAAAATATGCACTTTTCGCTCTCTGAGTTTGTGTGGAAAAAGAGATGATCTAAAGATGCATATTGTTTTCGGTCTTGTATATACATCACCTTAAATAAGTACACAGTTTTGAGAGCTGAAGCCTGGATGTTAAGTCAAATACTGCTACGTATGGAAGAAGGTATCGATGAATAATAATTACTGTGAATAGACAGTTTTGTTTTGTTGCTTCATATGCTGTAAAGTTTTATGATTATGAGATTTATATAAGCGAGGTGTATGAAGTGTACACATCATGTCCAAAAATATGAATGTCCAGGTAGTCCATGCAAATCAAAATAGATATTCAAAGGTAATAAGATATTTTTCTATTTGTTAAAGCAGTATGGAGTACTTTTATGCTGTACTTTTTGAGTAATTAATATTTTTGTGTACTTTGAAAATAGATCACTCAGAAGTTGATTGTTACACATTCCGTTTATTCATCTTGGAAGATTAGACATCTTGGAGCCATGCAAGACTCCTATATTTCACTCTTTTGATGTTAAAAGGAAAATAAAAACATGATAAAGACTGTTTGCCTGTCTGACATCCCCCTCTCGCTCTACACGGAGCATTTACTGTAAAGATTTAAGACCCTCCAGACCCTCTCCAGGCCTGAAGCACTTCTGTAGTTGTACTTGGTTGCGCTGAGTTTCTGCTCTTGCAGGTGTTTTCAGCTTATTGAACTAAATCGAACCATCTGCCCTCGTCGTCACCGTACGATCCTGAGACAAAACAGCAGTCAACGCATTGAAAACACCATCAACACCAAGGTCGACAGGATGTCCCTCCACCTTCAAGGACATGTTGATTGTTTTCTTTGACATTAAGGGTATAATATTGGTGGAGTGGGTTCAAGAGTGGTCAGTGGTGAATCAACACTATTACAAACAGGTTTCAGAAAATCTGCAAGAAAAAGTCTGAAGAAAGTGACCGCAAACATGGAAAGATCCTTCCATTTTTCAAATAGACAGCACACCAGTTCACACTGCACTCTCAGTAAAGCAGTTTCTGGCCCAAAACAAACCACACTGCTTAATCACCATCCCTGTTGACCTGATTTAGCACCATGTGACTTTTTCCCAGAATGGTTTACGTTTTGAGTCCGTGTCAGAAGTTAAGAAAAGATCGACAGGGGCTCTGAGACAACTGTCCAAAGAAGACCTGCTGCAGTGCTTATATCAGTGGAAGACCTAAAAACAGCAAGGTGTTGATGCAGAAGGGGAGGAGATTGCAGAAGAAATATACTATTTTTTTATTCTCAATAAAATTGTTTTCACACCATTAATCTTGTTTTTTAATTTGTTTTTTTTTTGTTTTTAATTTCCATACCTCATTTTTCAAAATGCAAAAACCTCAAAGTCTGGTTACGACTGTAAAAGTTACAACTTTTTAGTTTAAATCTGCAACCTGCTTATTTCTCACAGCTAGTCACCATGCCAGGTAAACATCCTGCAAACATTTCAGAAAATACAGGGCTCTTTTTGGCAGTGTGGGAGATTTTGCCTTCCTTTTAAACTGGATTGGATTAAGGAGGAATTTGAAGATGCAAGGAAAGGTACTTCTGAGGTGTAACAGGAATAGCTGTCAAATAGAGATGGCTGCTTCAGGATGGAGGTCAAAAAAAAGTTGTTCATACGGTGCACACATTAGAAGTTAGAATAAATATCTTATTTTACTTCATACACTGACACAAATGTGACCTCTCTGTCATTTAGTGTTCTCTTTATGTTGAAAAATCCAACTGGTCTTCTACACAGCAGCATCAGGACATTAATGAGGAGCACCATATTGATTTTCTATGAAACCACTGCACTGCTTTGTTTCATTTCCTTAACCTTGGCTCCCCTGAACCCTAGACTGCCCAATTCAATTTTTGTTTGTTGTGTTTTTCATCTCTCTCAAGGGGAAATTTCATTAACTCCTTACTTTAGTGCCTGGCATCTGTTGTTCTATCAATGCAGTTAAGTTAAAATGGAGGGGCAAACATGGAAAAAGTCAACCTGTGCATGGAGGATGTGTTGAAATATTGGTTCCAAAACTTTGATCTTGTGTGACAGATTTGTTCTGTCACCTTTCAACAACCCTCTGATATGGAGCTTGTGGCGTGCATACGCCCTCTCGCAGATGGGTGTCGACAGTTTGTGTTTCATGCTGCGTTTTAAGCTCATTTGGGCGCAGCAGTATTGGCAGGTCATAGGAGAGCTATGAGCACCATCAGACCTGTCACAGAGAGCGCTGCTTTTTGGATGTTGGTGGTCCGTTTAACAGGCAGAACATCTCCACTTGTCAGCGTGGCAGGTGGCTGAACGAACACTGTGCCTCTGAAGGAGTTCAAAGTTAAGTCTAAAATGTTTTTATGCTGTGAAGAGTTATGTCCTCAGGGTTGTCCTTCAGTAAGTTTATCCAGATTACTCTTGTGAACATAATATATTAAAAAATGCTTCCATGAATCCTCCTCAAAACAAAGTTTTACAATTTTGAAGGTCAGAGGTCAAAGTCCAGGACTGCGGGTATCATGTTCATTCCTTGACTGAATGTGACACTTAAAAAAGGCTTAAAGAAATCTTATTTCAATTATATTAATGCCCACTATAAAAACTGATTAGATGTCGGAGGTCATAGGTGAAAGGCCAATAAAATGTACGTTTTCATCTCTTTCCCCATCTCAAAAGCTCTTTGAGGGATTCTCCTCAAATTTGCACAATTGGTCACGCTGACTCAAACACACTGATTGGATTTTGTAAGTCATGGGTCAAAGGTCAAGGTAAGGGAGCCTCATGTTCATTCCTCTCTTGTGAAAACACTATCTCAGGACAATTTTAAGGAACATTCCTCTAAATGTTATCAAATTTCCTCTGTAACTCATGAATGATAGCATCCTTGAGTTACAGATTAGATTTTGAAGGTCAAAGGTAAAGAATTCTCATAAGCATCCCTTCCATGTGAAAAGAATATTTCAAGAATGGCTAAAGAGCTTTTTGTCAAACCTTGGAAAATTAACTGATTTAGGTATTAACTGAGTGGATATTGCAGTTTATAGACCAAACATCAAAGGTCATTGAGCCCCATAGGCATCCCTTTCTTGTAAAAGCATTACCTCAAGAATGGTTGGAGAAATTTCTTCAAAATTTCAACAAACTCTGATCAAAGGTGAGCTATTTTTATTTTTGATGTCACAGAGCAAAGGTCATGGCCATAAAGGGCCATATTCATCTCAGTCCTGTGAATTTGATAAAAAAGAAAATGTTTTTAAGACTTTCTGAAAAACTTTGCACAAGTTTATACTCAGATTTATGATAGATATTGGAGGTCGTCGGTCGGATACATTGTGCCCCTTTTAAGTTTTTGCTTTTGAATGCACTATCTTGAGAATACTTTGAGGGATTTTTTTCAAACTATACACACTATACTATACACCAACTTTTGAAGGCCAAAGGTCAAAAACAGTGGATATTATAGTTATCTCTTGCATGTGAACATAGTATCTGAAATATCCTTTAAGATTTGTTTTTATAATTTGCACTAATGTCCACTCTCTTTCAAGAATCAACCAACCACAAAGGTGGGGGCGTTGCCAAAATTCTGGTCCCCATGATATGATATTACTTTGGACCCAATACCAACGCAGTTCTTTCTCAAATCAAGTATCTGTCAAGCAACTAAACACATTTATACAATGAAAAAATGTACTGTTAATATTTATTACAGCTAAGGTGTTTTATTTTAAGACACAAATAAGCTTAAGAAGTGTCCTCAGTATCCTCTAATAAATGTTTTGAAGGCCCCTTTTTTATACATGTCATTTTATTGGAATGTAGTGATGCAAAAGATGCCTAGATATTACTTTTTTTACCATGTCAAACAAGAAAAACATGTATCTTGGAAGTTGATAGAAATAAATCTTAAATCACTTAAGGAATAATCTTGCTTAGGCTAGGGGTCTCTATCAATCATGGGCCCTTTGAATCTTCTCAACTTCCCCCCCTTTATGGTACCCCTGGTCATGGGTCAAGGCAGGGCTGCCAACTCTCACATATTGGCTGTGAAACTCACGCATTTCATTGGCTTCACACGCTCTCACGCCACACCTCCGATTTATGCTGAAGGCACAAACCCCAGGGGGACGCAGGGATCGTGTGCCCAAACATACTCAGGCGGAGCGGACTACGAGGAGGTCCGCAAGGCCTATGCGTTCAAAGCTCAAACTTTACCACCCGAGCGGACTCCGCTCCGTGCACCGGTGTCACACTAAACACTGCTCGGCATGTATTTTCACGGCCTGCATTAAATGTGACACCACCTATGTATCTTAATTTTGCAAAGTCAGCAGGCAGAGCAGCTCCTCTCCCTCATCCTCAGTGTACAGCATCATGACAGAGAAATGTAAAACAATGCGCAAGGATTGTGGGAAATGCAGGGTTTCATAGTAATTTCACAAGAAACTACTACGCGGCAGTGCGCTCGACTATGACAGCTCTGACGCCCGCGAACATTCAGCGTGGAGTCTGCTCTGCTCACAGTATGCCAGAGTCTGGGTGCATACGCAGGCATATGCCATATACCCACTAGAAAACGCCCTGAAATACCATATAACCACAACAAAATGCGTAAGGACACATAGCATGCTTGTGTGACTTTCACTTCCTCTCAGCGTGTGTGTGTGCGCTCCTCCGTCTGCCGGTGAGCGTAAAGACGCAGATAGATGTGCATTGCAGGGACAGTGAGGGATCATCAGTCACTCTGTGTGATTTTATCATTCACGCGGTGTCTTGACAGCTCACGTCCCCAGTTTAAGTGAACACAAAGACTTCAAAAATGACGAGTCAGCCTTTTATTAATCAAAACTCAACATTCTTCAGCAGTCCAGCTCTTGTTTTCACTCACTCACTGTTTTCTAAATAATAAATTCATCCTGAGGGATCCTCCATCACTTATTCTCCATGATATCAGAACAATCTTTGAAGGATCAAGCTTCAAATACAGTCTACTGGTGCAGCGGTTCTCAACCTGTGGGTGGAGGCCCATAAGTGGGTCTCAGAGCTGTATTCAGTGGACGGTGTATAAATCAGGTAACTGTGGCAAGATGTCTTCAGTGTATGGAGGCTCTAAGAGGACAAACATCCATCAGAGTATACCCACTAGAATAAACCAGACTACACACAAATATTACACTGTTTTACATTTCTCTACTGACATATTCCTGTTCAGACTTAAAAATTCATTTCTGTAGGCTATTATTACTTTGAGTTTGATGTTCTATTATAGATTTATTGATTTCAAAATAAAGTAGTGATAACTTTGAGTTAGATGTTAACTTGAGCAGATCCAGTTTCTAATGACATTCTGACCGTTAATATCCACTCCTTATTGTCCTCCAATTAGATCACCACTGTTTACCTTAATTTTCAAGTCAGATGCTTTTATACTGGATAGTTCATAGTGTTGTGGACTTGTAGCCTACACATTCATGCCAAAACATTTTTCATTTACTGAAGGAAAATTAAATCTAGGCTGATTATGCATATTCAGTTGCACATCACAATTTAACCCTATAAAGCCTGAATGCACAAGTAATAAATTTAAATTTTTTGGAGCAGAAATGTTTATTTCACTTTCTACTGAAATCCAAAAAATCACAATTTCCATAAAATTTAACATATATATATTTTTTGTATCTCATTTGATCGATAGATGTTGTTGGCAACTGATAATCCACTTGAGGACATTTTCATCATTTATCCTATTGTATTCAGATTTTTTTTGTAATTTGTTGATCATGTTGATTAGATAAAGGTATCAAAAGTATGTATCAAATATGATACAACAGGTTTTAAGGGGTTAATTGTGTAAAGGTTTGTGCATTTTTAAGTTTTGTGACATATTCAGATTTTGTTTTGTTGCTGCTTGTTGACAGTTTGATTTAAAAAAAAAAACACTGAAAAAACATCACGTATAGTTTGATTTAGTTTGGTTATTCATGAAAGTATTTCTTCTAGTTTTAGAACTTGTATTGAGCTTTCAGTTCTTGTAAATCTGCTGTAATGGTGATCAGCCTGGTGTTTTTGGTGAACAAAATACTGGTCTTGGAATTGTTGGTTGTGCATAAACAGACCTGTAGACAGGTAGGATATAGACTTATAAGAAGCAATGACATGATTACAGTTATTGTTTAATATCACTATGTAGGACATTTGAGGAAGTATCAGACAACACTGCAAAAAATATAGCATTTATTTTTATTTTATTTTTTACCTGTAAATGAGTTAATTGCACCTGCACTATTTTGTTAATTCTGAGTGCTATATAGTATGATTAAACCTACACAAAATGAGACATTATGTGTCAAATGTTGTCCTGCCGTGTATGCGGCAACTTTTTGATTGGCTCCACAAAATCTCACTCCAAGGTTTTTTGAAAAGTTGGCAGCCCTGGGTCAAGGACATTGCTTCTTATTGACCTGTCACTGTACTTGCACTGTCTGGCACTTATGCAAACCTTTTGGAGGCATAAACCACCATTTTGTAATTCTGGTAAAGAAAGCAACAGCGTGGCACAGATATAACCTATTAAACTCAGTCTAATAATACTTCACTTCTAATCCCTTTGTCTGTCACAGGCTGATCTTATGTACAAAGCATCTGTTTCCCAGCGATGTTTGATAGCTCTGCTGTAAGTCTCCAGCCCCCTGCCCATCCTGTAAACTCCTGTTGTAAACTAGGTCGGTGCAAACACAGTGTGAGAAAGAGAGAAAGGTGCTGCTGGGAGCATTGAATAATTCAGCCTGGTCCACTGAGCTCTGATAACACAAGCAGAACAACAGTGGCACTTTGAAAGACACTTGGAGGGCTGAATCAGTTCATGGGGGCCAAAGCTTTACGTGCTCTTTTAGACTTGGAAAATGTGTTAGGAATAGCTGCCATGGATGGTTAAGCACTTCAAAAGGATTCACAGGTTCTGGTCTTCGAAAGTGGAGCAGTCTTGCTTTGCGGATTGTTGTAGAGACCTGCAAACATCTTTATATGTTGTACCATATTTCAGGATACAAACAGAATTTTTGTGCAACATCGCAGGCTTTTTTTCCCTCACATTTCCAAGTAAGAAAGAGCCATGAAGTGAGGAAATGCTGAAATCTCAACCCTATCTTGCTTGCCCCTCATCTAAACCCCATTGTAAGCCTTTGATCAGCATAACCTGCCATATGTCAGAGAGTGTTTACCACTTTCCTTTATACACGGAGGTTGTTAACTTTTACAACCTCTTTGAATGATGGGGGAAGTGCATACGTCTTCACAAAAAACTGTCGAGGAAATCTCCTTTTTTTTCCTCATCACGGACGTTCTGCCGTGTCTGCCAGATTCTGGTGAATTAGATGGGGATGCAGACGTGCTCATAAATCTTACAAACACTGAGGTAACGTGTTTTAGACTTGCTTACCAGGTGTAATTTGTCAAGAATGGGTAACTGTATTCTGCACAGAGCACGGCTTACTGCTTCAGTACAGCAGTTTGGGTTTGGTGTTCAGTGTGGCAGCACTAATTCACTGCTGTAGAAAATATGTCATTAAGGCAGAGATATGAAAATAAACATCCCTCTTTTCATAACCAATATCATTCAGTTTAGTATGGCTTTAGTATTGCTAATACTGAAAACTAATGGGGTGGAGGGAAGTCAGTTAGGCCTAATACAGCTGAATTCACCAGATCAATGTATATCAAGTAAACTGGTCCATCCTGATGTTTGATAAAGATAAAAATACCATAAGATCTACTGGAAATGTCTGAAAGATCTACCAGTAGACCAAGAGCTGAAAGTTGGTGACCCTTAAGAACAGAATATCGACAAATTTACATCCAAATTCTTCCGAAGCACTTAAAATATATCTGATGTCTGGAAATGCTATTTATATTACTTAAACACATTTTTCAGGTACTTGAGCATCACTTTTAAGTCAGTTTAATGCAATTTTAGTTGTCAACTAACTAATTTTACCTCATAACAATTACCTTACTGCTACACAATTTTATGTATTTATGACTTTTAATAAAAAAAAAATGAATATTACTTTATTAAGACTTCTTAAAATGGTTTAGCATTGACAGATAAAAATAATTTCTATCTGAAAATCAATTTCTGCTTTTCTTGCACAATAGTTTAAACTGACAGTTTTGTCAGTCTGTACTTTTGTGCTCATTACCCACTCAAACAAGTTTATGTTTCATGAACACATCAACATCTGAGAGTGTTTGCCGTTTTCATTAGACAAGAACCCAACATTTTGATCTTTAAAGTGTTGTTTCACTGTTTCAGGGAGATGAACCCAATTCAAGAATCTTAAGATATGAAGGGGAAGTTTGTAAGAGGGTCATAAATTCATTTCTGATGACTGCCAGAGTATGTTCACGGTCAATAATGTTAAGGTTTTCTTACGGGAAATCATGTTTTTGCTCTTCTGTTGTCTGGTTTTGCTAAGAGTTTGATTAACCAATTAGCTCCTCTGGATGTGAAAAAGAGGACTCCAAATCCCATTGTGATAATCTTGTCTCAGCTGGTTGCCCTCATGGATGGTCAAATCAGAGGAGCCAGGAGGCTGGGGATCACTGCTGGGAAACTGGGAGAGAATGCAGAGATCCTCCGCGGACGATGCCAGTTAGTCTATGGCAGCCCGGAGTCGTGGTTACTCAACGATACCTGGCGAAATATGCTCTCCTCAGAAGTTTACCGGGGGAACTTGGTGGAGATTGTCGTTGACGAGGTTCATGTCACATATAAGTGGTAAATGATACATCTGCATTGTATAATTTAATGTAAGACAATAGTATAAGGACTGAACCGTAGTTTAAGCTAATGGCTAACAACAGGGTCTAGCTGATACATCATACTGTGGCTTGATATGGATTGGTCTATGATGAGTGTGACTGGCAGAACGGTCGTCCAATCACAAGCTGCCCTCTGAAAACATTTTCTATGGGCTCTTCTCCAGATGGATTAGTGAAATATTTCCGTGACGGATATTAGGAACTGTCTGGTATGTCAAGTTAGTAAACCCATAAAACTGCAGGAACCTTCTGGATAGTCTAGTGTTGTCTATCCAATCAAAAAAAAAAAAAAAACGCACAGAACTTTCAGTATTTTGCCTTTGGTTCAAGATCAGCATGAGTTAGAGAGGATAGATAATTATGACATGTTATGTGGTTCAATATACAAGTAAGTCCTTGATAATCCACTAAATCATCCATTATTATAAAAACCATTAAAAGAGATCCTCAGCCAGTCTCCATCAAACAGTCAAAGGGTCGATAATATAAGTCAGTAGCATCCTTCTAGTATCTCCTTTTTCTACACAAAGCTATTTACATCCATTTATAGAAGCGATGCCTTTCAACAGTATTAGTGTGTATTCCCGCTGCTCATGCTTATTGGAAATGTATGGAAACATATCAGGGGCTATGGATACAGCAGATGATAATTAGGTCTACCCTGTTTAACTGCATGTTAATTAGGGAAACATTTAGGCAATATTGCTGCTCTAATCACACTGGAGTAGATTCCCTCCCTAGAGTCTGATCTGTAAGCGAGGCATGCTGCACAAACAACAGAGGATACGTCACTCTAAACAAGGAATTACCTCAAAGCTTCAGCATGCTGCTGCCTGATACTAAAGGTTTATGTGTGGTGTTAACTATGTCATAAACTGTGTGGAGATTGCCATTTGTTTTTGTGTTCCACAGTAGTAATCAAAAGGGAAAATGGGCTCTCTCTCTGTGATCATTGTAAAAACCAGGATAAACAGGGACATAAAAGATACAAGTTTAGATCACACACATTGTTTTTTTTTTAAATATTTGTCATAAAAATATAAATATACTGCTCAAAAAACTTTGAGATTATTTCAGTTGATTATGTCTCCCCTTTAATAATGGCAATGTGTTTCATATCTTTGGAAAGCCTGATTAGTCACATTTACAACATGACTGTGCATTCATGGAAGGAGCAACACAGTCAGATGTATAGTAAGGGGGTCGTAGCACCTCAAAAAGTATGTGACAAATCCCTTGGTAATGGAAGCTGGTGTTCCTGTAAGCAGACAGACAGCATTATTTGGTGTCAGTCCTGGTATCATTCCCAAACTAAGGTTGCTTTCACACCTAAAATTTGTCTGACTCAGTTTCATTCGGGGGTTAAGTTGCAACAATGTTTCATTTTTGGTTTGCCTTCACCTAGTCAGGGGACCAAACATATCATGTTGTGTATTCTAGCCTCCCGCGACTAGTTTGGGCTGAAGCTGCGCTCTCTGATCCTACTATCCAGCCCCGTTGTTGTATTATGATCCAGAAATAGACGACGGAAGCAAATAACTTAATGTGCAGATGATATGCTGCTTTACCTTAAATTATCCCCAGGGCTAAAACAGCTGTAGCTAACACACAGTATGCTTCCTCTGCTATGGTTGAAAAGTCACAGAGTAAAGCAATCAATCAACTGTCAGAAAAAGCTATTTTGCTTTCAGAAGATGATGTAGGAAGGGTTTAATCTGAAACAAACAACCACCTAGCAACATTAACAACATAACTCCAAATCATCAAATATTTGATTTGACCGTGACTCAGTTTGAATGAATCACCAAAGCAATGGCACCTTATTTTTTTAAATGAGCACACTCTCTTCAAATTTCTGACAGTCATTAAAACCATAAATCATAATATCTTGTAACAAATGCTCTTTTGTACAAGAACTGATGAGGAAACATGACTCTCATCCAAGCTATTTTCAAACCTTCCTTTGGTTTGAGTCATTTAATTTACAAATAAAGGTTCAAATCCATAATACCTTAACCTCATATAAGACTGCTTAATTGGTGTTATCCCTTTTTGTGTAATAAAATTAAAATGCTGAGGGTTGTTGCTGAAGACAAATAGATATTCTGCAGCCTTGTGAGCATGTCTTATCTGGTGTGCCTTGCAGGGATATGTAAAATGTAGCTGGAAATGGAGATGAACTACCTCAACCACCTCCGCACCTCTCTGCAGCCCACCATGTTCTCACACACACACAAACTCTGGTCTGCCCGTCCTCTCTGTCACACCAGCTCTGGACTGTCAAAGAAACAGCTTGTGATCCAAACCCCTCTGCTGTTCTCCTCAGTTAGATAAATGCCACATACTGTTGGAGTCCTGAACCATATTTTTAGACTGCCATAGACAGGGCCGATAATGATGCCAGCCATCAACAGTCCCATTATTTGACATGGTTAAGGGGCTGTGCACATACATCTGTACTATATTTCCAACGGCACACTATACTTTCTCTCCACACCTGTCAGGATTGCTTCAGGCCAGAAACAAGCATTCACACACAGTAAACACTAACTTGTTTTTCTATGTTGTGGAGTGCATTCACTCTTGTCTTTGTTCGGGTAAAATACACAGTGAAAATCAATGTTTCAACAACCCACCACAAGCTGCGATGTCTGGCAACTCTGCAACAAAACCAAACATGTTATTTGCAGTTCAGCCTCCTGTGAAGGTTGTTTTATTACAGAGAAGTTCAAAAGAAGGTTGTGTTGCTGCATAAAGTTGTCATCAATAAATCATAATATAATCCTTTTTGAAGAACGTTGAGGGGTGCAGGCCTGCAAGTTTTTTCTCTGCAACAAAATCTCTGACATTCCTGTTGACCTGAGCCTCTTTTAGTTACACTCTGAGGTTTACCACAGTTAAGATTTTACTCACTGCCAACTGTGGCCTGTCAGCACCACAGACAGCATCAAATTAGGCTGTGCAGCTTCTTTAATCCCTTTTTTGTACTGGCATTTTTACAGAGGGTTTAAGAGAGTGTGGGACATCACTTATTGAAGCAGATGAGTGAATACTAAATGCTTCAATAACAATTATTGTCACACAATAACAAAAATTATGTTGAGCAGGTTAAGAGCTTTGTTGACACCAGAGATGGGTTGTGGTATATTTCCAGCTTATCTGCCAGTCAGTCAGTTCTACTGAATTCAGCATCTTAAGATCTCCACAAAAGATTTCACACATAGATCCCACATAGATCGGTGTTTAAGAAACACCGATCTATCTATGTAGGATAGGGGTTAGAATATTAACTTAAAAAAGGCTGAATTAATACTCTTAATACTCTTCTATTCTTGATGTAGAATCAGTAATCACTTTTCTTTGATGTATTGATGAGAAAAATCTGAACTTTGCTCTTTCAGTGACTGTGTGAGTGTAGACAGGGCGTGAAAAATTCATTAATCACAAAGAGGGAGGATGGCAGAGAGTAAGTGGGAACCAATGATCTAGGCTAAGATTAAAGTTTTTAGATTCTGACGGTCATAGATCAAAGGTCAAGGTCATGAACCTCTGGTCAGTCCCTTGCTTGCTATATGTTTGAGGCACTTCCTTTAAACTCTGTAAAAATGTCCACTCTGACTCAAGTGTCAAACTATTGGATTTAAGAGGTCATAGAACAAACGTCAACAACATAGAGCCTCACATTCATCTTGTCTTTAAAAATTAATGAAAGCAGTAATAGATTTTCTTTAAAATTTCACATACATGCATTCATTCTGACTCAAGGATAACGCAAATAGATTTTAAAGGCCATAGGTCAAAGTTTAGAGTCCCCTGGACTCATGACAGTCTCTTGCTTGTGAATGTCATGTCTGTTTTGGGAATTTTTGTTGAACTTTGCACGTTATGTCATACATAAAATCAGCAGATGATAGATTTTATCTGACTTGTCGACTGTACCTTCACTTTCATTGTTTTTTGTAAAAAGTGACAATGACAATAAAGATCTTTCTATCTATCTATCTATCTATCTATCTATCTATCTATCTATCTATCTATCTATCTATCTATCTAGTTGAGGATCAAGCTCTTGGGGTGCCTCGGTCATCCCTTGCTTGTGAATGAGATAACTCAATATAACTTAAGGGGGATTTGTTTAACCTTATCCTTTCCACTCTGAGTCAAGAACTTATCAGATTTTTCAAGGTCAGGGGTTTCAGGTTGTAAGGCCTTCCGTTCATCATTTGCTTGTGAATGTGATCTTGTGATTGCACTGTATTCAAAGAAGGCTCCGGGGTCTTCAAACTTTGCACAAATGTCTGCACAGATGTTTAAAGATTTAGGAGGTCATAGGTTGAAGGTCAAGGTCACATGACCTTATCCTCATCTTTTGATGAGAATGTTTTGATTAATTTTAGCACTAATAACCTCTAGAACATCAAAGATAGACTAATTAGACTTGGAGGTCATACATTAAAGGTAAAGGTCACTGAACCGCATGTCAGCCTATTACTTTTAACACTCAGTCTCAAAAATGTTAAAGGAACTTTCTCTCAAAGTTTGCACACATCCTCTCTGTCTCAAGATTTAAGTGATAACATTTTAGAAGTCATAGGTCATAGGCCAAGGTCGTCTTAGAGCCCATTTTTTTATCCTGCTTTTCAATGCAATTTAGTGAATTTGATATTTCAAGAATGCTTTACGAACTGTCTTGAAATTTGCATAGGCAGTATGTTCACTTTGGCTAAGGGGCAAAGCAATCATTTTTGGAGGTCATAGGTTATAGTTCAAGGTCAGTGGCTTTTTTGGGTGTGAATATCTCTAGAAAGCTTTGAAGAGTGTCTGTCAAACTTTACATGCATGTTGTTTTCATAAAAATAAAACTGTCAGATGATGAATGTTTTGGATCAAGCTCTTGGAGTGTCTTGTTCATGCCTTGAATGTGTTGACCTGCGTTGAATTGCTTAGATTTCAGACTTGCTGATTCCATGATTATAAAAATTCCAAAAGTTACACTGCCATATAAAACATCTCAGTCCCTCTGCCTGGCTCTTCAATTGACTTAAACTATTCTCCTCTTGCATACCTGACACAGGCACAGGCAGAACTGCTGTGGTAGCACTTCATTTATTTTTCCAAAAAAGTTAATTAGGGGGCTTTCTGGCCTTTATTGATAGTGGAGGGACAGTGGACAGACTCAGTAAACAGAGACAGGCTCAGTAAGGGGCACAGAGCAGAGGAAAACACACAGAAAGAGGGTCTCAGTTTGGACTTCAACCTGGGCCACTTGTATGAGCCAAGAACCTTAGCATATGGCTGCAACCCCATACTGGCAACCATACAAAGCACAGCTTGAATGTCACTTTGCACATGTAATGTTGTCGGTAGATTTTTTTCCCTTATAATAAAACAACAAAGTTTTCCAGCAGTTTTTTTAGTATCATTTACAGTATCATCAGGGGAACATGGACTGCTGTCCAAATTTTATGAAATTCAAAACCTTTCTGTGATTTTTCACTATTGATCCAAATGCCACAAACTGTTTGCAAATCAAGAGAAAAGCAAAAGGATCAAACCTCTTGGGATCATGAAAAAAATCCCTCTGATATGTGTTGAGATATAATACTCCTACACCTTCTACAGAAAGTACAAATGCACAAAATGGTTTAAAGGGTTTCAGGATTTTAAAAAGTACTTCACATTAACTGTCTTTTACTAACATCTTGCCTAACGCTGTTTTGAAAAAAGCATGATAAGAAATCACCTCATAAGGAAAGGCATATAAAAAAGCGTAAACTCAGAGTAACACTGGACTAAGAACCAACAGATCAAAATAGATATAGCTAAAAGCAGAAGTTTTGATATACCCCTTAGCTTCCACTTGTATTTAATGAAGTAAAGACAGCACTATATGGCCATGAGGGTATAGAAGAGTTGATTAAATTGAACTGACCTGAACAGACCGGACACTTGACAAACAGGCTGAGTATAATGCAGGGATTGATTGCTGTGAGTTTCTCTCCTAATGAAGCTTCTTACCTCGTAGGTAATTAGGAAGTGAGCAGATGTGAGTATTGAATGCTTTGAGCTCCTTAGAGAACAGTAATTGTTTTCTGTTGATTACACGGCCTTTTGACAGAAAACTGGGTCAGAGATGTAGTGACCACTGACTAGTTTAGAAGACCTCCCAGTAAACAGTGTTTGTGAAAACATAGCAGCCTGGGAACATGTGGGGAAGATTGCAGCAATCATACAAAAACAGCAGGGTGTATTCATGTAGCAGGGACAGATAATTACCTGTAGCCTATCTTTCAGTTTTATGTGATATGATTACACAAAATTTTCCAATCATTGTCTGTTCTGTGTAAGCCTGGGAGAGCTTTAGGAATACATGATGTGTGTTGTTTGCTGCCCATCCTTTTCACTCACCCCCTTCATGTAAGAATCCCCATGGGAGAAGTCTATGTCCTTTTTTCTCTCATTATAAAATCTATTTCTATATATTTATTTATGATAATATTTTGAGTACGTCTTTGTTCACAGTGTTTTGCTGTCTTTTGCTGGCTGTTGATACACTGATATGACAGATAAGTCCTAGATGGATAGCTATGTGGCGCTCACAGTTGCCAGCTTGCTATACACAAGTTCAGCAGGCGAGCAAGCTTGCTGACTTAAGACAGTAAACATGCATCTTACATTGATAGGGTGACCAGGTTTTCAGATATCAAAACTGTGGCACTTTCATTTTACTGTGACCCAACATTTATGAGCTCAGGACACAATTAGATTTTTCATCAGTGCACCTTTTGACACTAAACAAAGCATCAGGAAAGCAATAAAACCATCAAAATAGTCAGAAAAAACTATTTGAATAATGTCATCAGCACAATATTTTAACCAAATGAGTGGTGTAACAAATAATTATTGTTTTTTAATCACAAAGTATAACTATTATTATGATTCTTATTTTATTATTATTTTAAATAGTATTATTATTATTTTAAATAGTATTATTATTATTATTATTATTATTATTATTATTATTATTATTAGTCATAGTAGTACTATTTCTTTAATTATTTTAATTTTCATTATCAGAATTTATGTTGTTACAAGGATAATTATAAATATTATTCTTATAAATGTCATTATCATCATCATCATCATCCTTTTTTTACAATAGTTATTAAACACAATAGTACTTTTTTTTTATTCAATTGCAAATTAGCATAAACAGTTAGCAGCTAGCGTACCAAACATGTAGCATGTAGCAGCTGAAGTGTGAGATATCTCCTTTAGTAGTAGTAGTAGAGATTTAAAAAAAAAAGGTTAAAGAGAGCAGATATTGACCTTATATTCACCAGATGGACATAAACAAAAATCTTGATAAGTTTCAATTGTACATTAAAAACATGTTTTGTTAATAAGAAACTATATAGCATGGCAAATTCATCAACTCAGAACAAACACCAGTAACCCAGCAACTCAGAAACCCAGACATAAAGGGGCAAAATGAAAATATAGGTTTCTTGCATTCACAATTTTTTTTTCTTATGCTCATAGGCAACTATGATGACAACTATCTTGTGTGCAAACCAGACTTCTGTGCTCAGTTTTGTCATGCACATAAGAAAAGTTCTCATGTACACAAGTGTAGTTTTCCTGTACATGCGAAACCTTTTTTCTCTTTTTTTTACTAAACAGGATTTGTTTAGCAACAAAAAGCTGGCATATACAGTTAGTAACTAGCTTACTAAATATGTAGCACGCAGCAGCTGAAGTGTAAGATTTTTCCTTCAAAAGTATGTAGAGATAGAATAGAAAGGATAAAAAAAATGCAGATATTGTCCTTTCATTCACCTGACAGACATAATGAAAACTTCACCAACGCAGAACAGGACATGGAAATGATTTGCTTAAAATTTGTCTCTGCTTCTTCCAAGTGGCAGAAAACATTCACTACAGGTTAAATCATTGGGGAAAAGTGGAATTCTTATGTTTTTGAAACTGAAAGTCTAAATAAAAATATAAGCATCGGATAGATAGATAGATAGATAGATAGATAGATAGATAGATAAAAAGATAGATAGATAGATAAAAAGATAGATAGATAGATAGATAGATAGATAGATAGATAGATGATTTTATTGTTCTAGTACTTTGCTCTTTGCCTTGGTTTCCATTTACTTCTTAACACCCACTGATAGACTATTTTGTTTGTTGTAATAATAATAATAATAATAATAGTAGTAATAATAATAATAATAATAGTAATACATAATAATAATAATAATAATAATAATAATAATAATACATTTTATTTATAAAGCACTTTTCAAAAACTGAAAGACACTGTACATTGGATAAAACATACAAGCAATGTAAAAAGAAATAGCATACTGTTTGTTGAATGCTGGCTCCATCTAGTGGCTATAACTTTAACCTATAATTATAAAATCAAAAGTCATGAAAAATGTCAATGCACTTTCTTCAATGGCATTCATTCAGAGAAAAAACACATTACCTGAATGGATTTAACACTGAAAGGTTTTCCCACAAACCTCATCCAGAGGTCAAAAGTTCATCACTATGACGCACTTTCAACGTCAACTCAACAGTGGGAGCTTTAATTTACATTTAGTGATGCATCAGATTAAGAGGGATAGCTCAAAGATAAACAAGACTGCCCTCGATTTCTTTTTACTGCCGCTCAACTCCTCTGGGCTGCATTTACTGATGCCATGACAACCCTGTGTCACCAAGAAGGAGTTACAATATCCTGCTCCTTTCCCTCACAGTCTGTTACGTCTGAGCTTTGTCTGGATTGTTTTATCCCACTCATAAGTCAGTCTGAGGTCCAAACTTGGAGCATATTTCATTGGGTTAACTTGAGTGGGTGAAAATTTTGTGAAAATCTGGGTCACAATTTCTGTTCAGAATTTGGTCATGGATCTTGAGGCAAGAACAGTTAAGAACCACTGCTTTAACATACTGTAAATGCTGACCTGCTAAATTTGCACCTGTATGTTTTCACTTGAGATTTTATATATTTTAATGAAGCTCAATAATATGCCTCTGAATGCCCAAGATAAGATGTTTGTTGTGACCTAAGTTATGAGGTTGGATTTAGAGATAGTTTGAAACAATTTTTGGTCTAATAAACACATTTTTAGTTGTTTAGTTGATTTTTTTTCAATAAACTGGATGTATTCTCACCTTTTAAAAGTGAGATCAGTTTCTATTATCCATTCTACTGCCAGCCACATGGGGAATCAAGATGTTTTAGCTACTTCTTTCTGGAGCTGGCATGTTTTTCATCAGTGGGTTTGACTCCAGTTTACGTTTTTTTTTTCTGGTCAGATGTTTGCTAATATTAGATGACTGCTGGATTTGTTTAAAACAGATTAAAAATGAAGCCTTGCCTGTTTCATCACACTTGTCTCAGGGGATGTGTTAATTGTTGTAGGGATTTAGCAACCAAATTTTCCCCAAACCTTTCTCTGATTTTGAAAAATAATTTGGGGGAATCATGGGAAGCTGTGGGGGAGGCCGTATATGCTCAGTCAGATAGGTGAAAGACAAAAATCCCTTACACATGATCATAAGGCCCACTTACTTGACCCATGACCTAAAACTTGCAACCAACTTCATTCTTGAGCCACAGTGGGTATTTATGGAAAGTTTAAACAAAATCTCTTGTATGAAGTTTGATATACTTCACTCACAAGCAAGGGATGATTTCCACATGTGACTGTCACCTTTGAACTTTGACCTAAAGATGTTATCATTTCTTTCTTGAGTCAAAGTGGATATTTAGTCAAAGCTTGAATCAAATCTCTGAAGAATTTTCGAGTTATGTTCTCGAACAAAGGATGAACATGAGACTCCATGACCTTACCCTTCAACCTCTGAAATCAAATTCGGTCATCTTTAGGTGGGCATACATGCAAAGTTTGACTAAAATTACTCAAAGCATTTGTGATATATTATTTTCACAAGAATCAAACAGATGCCTCCAAGCATGATGCCCCAAGCCCGAGCTGTTGGGCAGAAGAACATAGGATATCAGTGAGACGGGATGCAGTGTGTCCTGCTGTTAGTGTGTAGCTCCTCTTGACTGTCATGTTCATGTTTGTGTATCTGATGGGCCAGGGGGCCCCAGAAGTTTTACTGGCATACCTATCAGCAGGCAGCTGGCTTGTAAAATGCTCTCCAGAATTTTGGTTGTTCCAGACATATGGCACAAATGTTTTTCTGCCTCTCACAGGACAATAGCATTGTTTGTTGCCCTTCAGATGGAGAAGTTGAGTCATGATAATTCAAACTTCTCACACATGTTCTCCTGCTGCTCAGATGGGAACAAAGGTCTTTTGAGTGCAGGAGCAGCTCGTAAATGGTCAAATGAGTTTCCTAAAGTCATCTCAGTTCATACATTTTTTTGGATTTGATGCAATTTTACACGGACTTCACTCTCCTTCCAATTCTTGTTAAGTCTTTGTCCATGAGGGGAGGAATATTGTTGGATCTGGAAAAAGTCAGAGAAGCCACAGTTATGCAGAGAGCTGGGCCTTGGCCTCTGTCTTGCGGTGGATCCTCCCCCCTCCTTGTCTGGAAGCTGTTGAGTTTTTCTCCAGATGTGGCCGCCTGATCCTTTTAATGATACGCTGGTGCAGGCAAAAGCACAACAGAAAAAATAAGACAAACATGGCTGCATAAGCTTGTTTTTGTGCTTTGTGTAGGCTTGACAAAGACCCTCTTCACTTAAATAGATTTTAATGAAGTACTGGGCCTTCACAGAGGAAGGAACTACACTGTAAAACTGTTGAACAATCACAAGGATTTTTGAGTTCAGAAGCTTTTTTCCTTGCAAGGGAATCTTCAAGCTACTTGCACTTGGGGAAATTTGAGTAATTTGAAAGTGAAGCAAAGACCATCACAAGCTCCTTCCCCATGTCTAGAGTGATTTATCTGACTTTTGTTTGCTGATAAGGGGACATTATGATACTTTTTAATGGGCTTTTGAAGCACAGAGATTTAACTTGGTCTTCTTCTTCATTCAGGAAGAAAGAATGCTGTTGATGCAAGTAGGTTGGAAACATTAGGAAAACTGGTAGGAGCTGTTGAAAAGCAAAATCCTCTCATTTGTCACCAGTTGAGCTGGTGCTACTTATTCATGCGTTGTCAACAATGTGGAGAAGCTTCCTGGCAAAGTCTTTACCCCTAAGAGAGAGGGGAATGTCTGAACTGTGTTAATATGTTAACACAATATAAGTGGGTTGATTATAGACTGGGGTAGGCTGTGTAGTATCAGCATGTCACTACCTGGAGCTTGCATGTACAAATCCTGAGTCTGTTGAAGCAGACATGGTGTTTTGGCTGTTATGGCCATGTGGTAGGGTAGTTAAGATAAAGTTGTAATTAAAACCAGCATGGTGGGTGGTGAGAGTTGGTACATAGGGGGGGTGGCTCTTGGACGCCAGAGTTCTCTGACCAGCTTCTTTGGGGTGTCATGGGGGCTAACTGGACAGAACACCTATGACGGGAGGACCCCACCTAATGATCCCAGTTATGTTCTGGCTCTTGCTGCTCCTCAGTCTATGTTGTGGAGTTGGAGGGCCAGTAAGAAGTCATGTGGTAGGTATCCCCAGTGCCACTACCTGGAGCTTGCATGTACAGATGGGTCAGTTGAAGGTGAATATGCTGTGGCAGCGAAGGGCCATGCAGATGATTAGGTAACTCCTCAGTAATCTAAGTAGATGCTCGTGGGGTCAGGGGTCTTTTCACTGAGCACTTATCCTTTCATTAGGGAACAGGTACTTTGTTTTTCTTTCATATAAGTGACATTTGGAAAAGTGGGTGAACCTTTCCTCTCCTCCCCAGTTTCACATTGAGTCAGCAAACAGGAATATTCTTGGATTATTTCTGACAAAAAAGCAGGGATACATGATATTATCAGAGCAATATCTCTATCAGCAGATAATTGCCTAAAAGGTTGATTATCTGTATTGGTATTGGTATTGGCCAATATTTACAGCCAATATTTTGCAGACACAAATTGGCCATAAATATCCCATAAATTGGCTATATTAGCAGAATGTATAAATGTATTATAATGGTTTAACTCATCATCACTGTAAGTCCATTTTTAGAAATGAGAAGTGTCGTTTTTTAAAGAATAAATGTTGTTTTTTTCTTGGGTTTTTTTTTTTTTTTTTCACATAAATGTACTGTAAGCATTAAAGGAACAGGTTCATTTTAGGTAAGTGGAGGCTTTGTCCCCTTCGGAAAACAAATTGATACCAGTACCATCAAAAAGGAGTTTGGAAATATCAAATATCTAGGATCTGCAAAAATCTAATATCGTGCACTCCTTCAAAAAAAAGTACACTGTCTACATTGCACAGAAGTTAATGATCCCACTGAGCAATTGAGTAAGTGTGATGAGTATCCCTGCTGACATAACTATAATCAAAAGACAGGGCACTATAAACTGCACAAAATGTTGACAAAATCTCAAAAGATTTTCAAGCAGAGCGAAATCCTCCTACACTGACACTTTCATCCACTTCAAAAATGTTTCTCTACACAGAGTGATTTGTTTTTGCACGAATGGTGAATTAACATTAGCTTATAATGCTTCTCTAGTCACTGACTACTCAAAGTGCTTTACACACTCAATCCCTCTCTGATGGCTCTGAGTTTCTATGTAAGTCATCCTTCAGTATTAGCCGTCACTTCCATACCCTTTCATACCAATGTACACCCCACACAGCAGTGGGTGCATGTCGGGGTTAAGTGTCTTGCCCAAGAAACCATCAACATGTGACATCTGGAGCTGGGCTGAGCCTGCAACCTTCCTGATTGAGCACACCATCAGACTAATCCACCACTGCCCCAGGGGACTACATTTTATAAAGAGTGTCAAACTAACATGGTTCAAGACCCTCACTCCTTTCCAGAACCACCCACTTTTCTTAACATTACAAAACAATCTGAGCAGTTAAGACATTGTTCAGGAATTTCTCTGCAATATTCTTGACCTAAATACAGAGAAACTTGTTTAAATTGCAAAGTGGATGGTGTCGGTGCGACACAAACCTCTCAACCACCACCAGTTCAACTTCACTTACCAATTCAAACGTTGCAAACAACTTGCATTCAGTCTTTGTCATTTAAAATGAGTGAATTATCCAAAATTATGTGTTCAGGAATTATCTTTATGTTTTCTTTTGTTGCCTTTTTATATATTTTTTTTTATCTGTCCCATGCTTTTGCATGTATGCCATATCACTGTAAAGCCTGTTACAAAGGTGCAATACAAAAAGTAATCATTGTTATTTCATCTGTACATAATGACATTTCCTGAGGTTTCTTGGAGCATGAAGCTCAAGGTAACTGTTAACTTCTGTAGAGTGTTAAACCTTCTATGTTAAGTAACATTCAAGTGAAAGAACAATGGTGTTTATCTTTCCCCAACATTTTGCACATTTTTCTCCCAAACTTTTTTAAACAGAAAGGAATTTCCTCCTGGAGACATCTGGGACTTGAAGGCAGATATTTCTCCCTCTCTGTCACGTTCACAGTTTGGAGATTGCCAGTTGCTCAAACAGCAGGTGTCTTTGACTTGGTCCTGGTCCAGACAGAGAACAGGTTGCACAGCTGTCTGGCATGCACACATGAGCACACATGAGCACACACAAGCGAAGGGTGGGGGGGTGAGGCTCTTAATGAAAGATAGCAAACATCTTCTTTACTTGGGTGAACTCTGAGGTTCTTGTTGGACAGTGCTGGCGGGGAGATGCTCCCGCTGCGTCTTTTGTATGTGCATGTGGACAAAACAAACGCTTAGTGAGGAATCTCTGGGAAGCCCGAGCTGTCGGACAGGAATGCCTCCTCTCTCGCTCTTTCTCTCTCTCCCTCTCTTTTCTGGCTCTGTGCTGGAGTCTTAATCAGTCAGCAGTGGGGCCGCCTTAGCTGGGGGCCTCCGGGGGCCCGGCAGGCAGACAGGGACTCACTCTCCTGACCTCACTTGCCTCAATAAAACCTATTAGCTGAACACAGAAGAGCAAAAGGCTGCTGATGTGATGTAGATAAATCAAAGTAATGGTCCACATTAGCCTTTTCATGCTCGTACTGTCCAAGCCCTTATGTAATGTCTTTGTCATCCAGGGAATGGCCACATGTTTCACTGCAGAAGTCAGGGGCAGTTCTGGTTCTTCGGAGGCCCCGGGAAAAGACCTATACCAGTCCCCATTCATTCAGCTAAAAGCAACGAAACAGTTGGAACACTAGAAAAGCACTCAGAGAGCGCAGACCTCCGTCAAGCAGCTTCAGTCCACTTTGGTGAAAATGGTCCTATCTGGCAATGTTACAGAATCTTTTTTAAAAATCCTGTATCCAGATGGTGATCCGGATCATTCATAAAATCGAAACATTTCTTCCTTATCCCATTCCACACATTTCCTGAAAATTTCATCCAAATCTGTCCATAACTTTTCAAGTTATCTTGAACACAGAAAGACAGACAGACAGACAGACAGACTAACCAATGCCGGCAAAAACGTAACCTCCTTGGCGGAGATAAAAATAATCTGGGGCTGTTTGAAAGACTTTCGAAGCACAGATACATGAGGGTCTGAAGTCGTGTATCTAACGAAGAGAGAGAGAGAGAGAGAGAGAGAGAGAGAGAGAGAGAGAGAGAGAGCAGAGTTTAAACTGATTAAATGAGTTGGCAATGTTTGGCCAAGTGGGAAAATTTCTAGTATCTTCTAGTATCTATTAGTGATTTTTTTTTTAAATCTTCAAAATCATTTTGCTTTAAATACAAATAGAATTGCACAAATAAATTGACAACAATAAAGGAGTTATAGAAAAATGATGCGCGGCCTGAATTTGACAAATGTTCTGGGAGCTCATTTCAAAATGCTGCCAACATGATTGTGCGGTTTTGACATTGTTTAGTAGTTTGTCTGGATATCCCTAAAATTACACAAATACTTGGACATTTGGAAAGTGAGTGAAGCAAACTTTACTGTAGCCTGTTGCCTCTCTCCTTCACTTTGTTAAATGTTGTCAATCTACTGCAATTTAGACAGTGCACGCAAGAGAATCTCTGCAATTTCTTATATAACATAGAGCGATAATGAAACACTGTGTAAACTGAACAATACGTTGGTAACATGTGGACAAATGGTGGAACTATAACTCCTCACCCTTTCTGCTTTTGCTGTTGCTAACCTTTTTGTGCAATTCAGACTGTGTGCAGGAGGTTTCTTGCAATATTTTCTGCCACAAAGGGAGTGCTGTCTAGCACGGATAGGTTGGCAACATTAAACGAAAGAAAAAATAAATTGAAGTAGAATTCAATCACTAAAAAAAAGTTGTACTCTCTGCCATTTCCACACAATTTTCCAAATGTTACCAACCTATTTGCACAATTTAGACTCAGTGCAGGGGTCTACCTGCAATATATTAAACTAAATAGAAAGAAAAAGGGCACTGTTGCACAATTACACTGGCAACATTTAGGTTTGTGTTTGGAACTGGTGTGGACCAAAACCCTCACTCTTTGCTAGTTTACTAACTTTTCCAAATAGTTACCACATATCTGATAAGGCTGTCATTTTTCCTAAAAATCAAATTTGAATGGTTTTCGAACATCTGCCGTTATTCCTTTACTTCACAAACAGATTGGCAACATTAAATTGAACTTATTAAGCAAAGAAATTTTGAAAAATATCATCACTATAAATGAAGATTGCAAAAAGCAAATGCAGTTCAGCAAAACTGAGTTTGCAAAGTTTAGACAAGAGGATGAAAAAACACTGCTGACTTATGTGAAGTCATGCACAGCAATATTTTTAACTGCTGTCCTAAACAACATCAACATTGATTAACATCAAATCAAAGCAGAATACTTTAGGGGAACTAAGCAACACACTTTGGGAAAAGTCTTTTGCTTTTTTGATGTGTTTTAGTTTGATTCCAAAAAAGCAGTTAGAAAATGTTCTTACCAGTCTGAACTGTGCACATAATTTTGTAAATTTTGGACAAGTAGGCCTGTAACGTTGCCAACCCAAGTTTGGCTAAATCAGAACATGAATGAGCACATTTGAAATAGAGTGGTGTTATTTTTATTGGAGGTTGTTGTAATCCTATTTAAAATTGATTTTTAAAAAATGTGAGAAGAGATTTTACAGTAAAAGTGGAACAGAATGAAGCATAAAGGGTGTGTGTGTCCCTCTATAAGAAGGCGGAGTTTTCTCCCAGGGGTCCTGAGCCAAACTGGTGTTATGTAACGGATATGCTGCTCTTCATCCTGATGTGGAATCAACTGAAAGTTTACAAGCAGCCAGTCTGCCTCACGTCCAGTCTCTGGTTGGTGGAACATATAAACATTTCATTGCTGTGTCTGCAGGAGAGTGGAAAGTTTCTCTTTCGAGTTTGTTTTCTGACAAAGAGGTGCTCTTCATCCATGCGTAAAACTCATCTAACAGTGACCTTAAGGATTACCAAGGATCTGGTCTTTGTTGGTTAATGTTTAACTGTGGAAGAAAGGAGGAAAGTCTGCGCGCTGTTCCTGGAAATTTGGAGATGGGACGTAACTTTTAGATTTTGAGAGCAGCCACAGAGGACAGACGGTCATGGGCAGCGGGACCAGCCGAGGGAAAAGAGTCGCACCTGCGTGTGTGAGCGAGGTCAGCGTTGCCAAAGCAGCCGCAGCTTCATCCAAACAGGACAACCGTGCGTTCAAGCCGCTTAAAATCCATACGATTTTACGCAACGCGCGCAACCGTGCGCAACAGGACAGCCACAGCGAAGGACACGACTCTGACTTCTCCAGAGAGGAGGATGACATGGGCGCAGAGCTGGACACTGATCTGGCGGATTATGAGGAGAAAGACAGAGCCTCAGTGAAGAAAAATGCCCCCAAGAAGGCTGTGATCAGGTCCAAAACATACGGACTGTGCCATTTCAGTCAGGAGGAAGAAGAGGAGTTCAGGCCAGCTCCTCGGCACCGCGCGCCAGGGGAAGACGAGCAGCCACGTGGCTCACGAGGAGAATCTAGAGACGTAAACAAGAGGAGCAATGATGCTTTCACGCATGTTAGGAAAAACACATTCACGTCAGCCACCCAGCAAAATGTAAGATCGCTTATTTCTCTTTGATTCAGTAATTATGGGTTATCTGTGCGCAATACGAGAATGATCTGTCGGGGTCATTTAAAATCAACAAGAAAATCCTGGAGAACTGTCAAGAGATTACATCATGTGATGTCCATTTTCCTCTTTTCTGCTTTGTGTGTCCTTGTCTCAGGGTTTTTTGTCAAGAGGGTCTTTGCTGGAGGAGCCTGTTCCCACATCAGGACCACAATCGTAAGTTGACAACACTCATAAATAATTGATTTCCGGGCTCAGTGGAGTTGTAAAAGTCCCGAGAAGGGGCAGATCAAGTTCTCTTTAAAGATATCAGAATACCAGCCTATTATGGTCAAAGCAGATCCGATTATCCAGACGTCTACAGGGACAGATACAAACAAGTGTGTGTAGTTGATCTCTTCTCAGAGCAAAGGGAAGAAACCTGAAGCTAAATTAAAACACTGGAGCCAATCTGCATGTAATTCTTGAAGGGGAACCATTTAGGGCCCTGGAGTGAGAATACAAAACATAAATGCAAAAAAAACAAAACAAAACACAACACAAATAAAAAAACTGCAACAAAAACAAAGGCAGTGAAAAAACGAATAAAAATTGGCTAAATAAACATACAGGGACAGTTTAAGAGACAATGGCAAAGAAAAATGTCCAGCATTGTCAGGCAAGTTATTGTCAAAAATGTGGATAAGTGCCCTATCTCGCACTGTCAACAAATCCTTCAAAAAAATTCCTAGATCTGGAGTCAAATCATCACTTAATTCCCTGTGCCATGAACAATGTTTTCTGAAAATTTAATCACAATTCCTCCATAACTTTTTGACTTATTCTGTTTACAAACTAATAAACACCAGCAAAAACATAACCTCCCTGGTGAAGGTAATAAAAACCGCAGGAACAAATCAAAAAGCACAAAGACAAATGAGAAAACAACAGCCAAACAACAGTATGACAAGTAAGAAAAACAATAGAAACAAAAACCATGAAGACAGATGAGAAAATGAAAAGATTAAACAAACAGAAACACAGTGATGAATACAAATGCAAAAAGAAAAACAAATTAAAAACACTTCATCAAATAGCAAACAAACACAGAAATAACACATCCAATCAAAAGAACAAGGACAATAAAAAGGAACAATTAAATTTATCTCACAACCACACATAGAAATGCGAGAGACTAAAAATGTAACATCCCCTAAAAATGAACAAATACAAAAATAAAACAACAAATACAAAAAACAAAACACATTTGAAAAGATGGTTATTACAAAGTCATTGACAACTTGACTTGTTTGTACGTATGTTTCCTCAAATATAACAGTACTGTTTTATAACCTGTTTCATCTCAATATGCCTCTTCTCTTTGCAGGACATTTGGCAGCTGCCACGGCTCCTCTCTCACCATGCCAGTCATCCTGTACGATGGATCAGAAGAAGAGCTGATGGACACTATTGTCAGGGACTTTAGCTGACCCCCAGCTGGGAATGCTGCAGGAAAGCTACTTTTCTAATAAGCTGTCCCATTAGGCACAAACATTTGTAGGAAACTACTAAAATAATAAAAAAGGACACCAGGGTTTATTTTTGACAAATTCCTGGGAAGGCTTCTCTTGTTTTTAAGCAGGTTTTGTGGATAAATTCACTTTTTTAAGGCTGAGGTGAGGCTGATTCAGTCCAGGCCTTTGTGTCTACGTGAGTCTTCTTTAACTACATGAAGCAGTGTAATGACAGAGTTATAACAGCAGCTTGAACTGATGCCAGAAGGTTCTCCTTTACAGAGAAGCTCTGTGAACAGACATGAGCCTCCTTGGTTTGTTTTCTGCAGCAGTGAAGTGTCTCTGTCACCTCCTTGGTGCTGCAAGGACTCCCACTGCGAGCAGACCAACTTATTTGTCAGCCATTACTTACCTTTAACTTTTCTGTTAATATTTAAAGAAGAAACTATGGATGTTCTTCTGAGAGATACATTCTTAAGGCTGTAACATGTTCAGAGCAAGTTTTTTTTTCCAGCAGCACAGTGTAGAAGTTCTTTTTAAAGACGTTGCCCTGCAAAGGTACGAGTCGGTATGTTTATTTAAGGTTTCCTTCCTGACCAGAGTTCCTGCATTTACTCCTCCACCCTTATGAAGAAGGAATGTGTGGTAACAGAGACTCTCAGTCAGACGGCTGTTTGACCCAACAGCTGTGCTCATGGTGCAATGTTAAACTTTAACGCCTGCCTCCACCTAGTGGAGAAACACAGAAGTTGTCCATATTTGATCAAATGCTCTTGTTCACAGACCAGTTTAAGATGAGTTTTAACCAGAAATGTTGAGGAAAGCTTTTCTAATTCTGTTTTGTATTGAAAATAAAATTGTACTATTACAATTTCTGTGATTTGCTCATGCTTAAATGTCTACATGAAAATTTTAGTGGTCGTAACTTTTACCTCAACAGTTCTTGGTGATACTGTAGTACATATGCAGTTTGACAGATTAATGCCCTAACGAGGTGGCATAGAATTGTTTTTACAATTACCAGACAGTTGTTTTTGTATACTGATTGTAAAAATCTTATTTCCTCAGAAGTGTAGCTGAAATTTGTGACTACATTTTTAAGTTGTTTTTACAAGGATGGTCGGCACAGTGGCCCAGCAGTTGGTGCACGTGCCTCACAGCAAGAAGGTTGCTTGTTCAAACCCTGTGTCCACCAGGGCCTTTCTGTGGGGAGTTTGCATGTTCTCCCTTTGCATGCATGGGTTCACCACTGGCACTCTGGTTCTTTCCACTGACCAAAAACATGCTCATTAGATTATTTGGTGACTCCAAATTGCTCTTGGGTGTGAGTTGGGTGCGTCTCTTTATGTGGCCCTGTGTTCGGCTGGCGACTGGTCCAGGGTGTACCCTGCCTCTCACCCGATGTCAGATGGGATAGGCTCCCACCTGCTCGCAACTCCAAAAGGGATAAGCGGCATTGAAAATGGACAGATGTTCACAGTGACCTTTAATTTGTACTGCAACAGTGCTAGAGCTTTGGAGTGATTAGTTCAATGACCTTGACATTTGACCTAAAAAGCTAATTAGTTCATCCTTGAGTTAGAGTAAATATTTAAGCAAGATAGAAGAAAACTTCTTGAAACTTTTTTTTAGATATGATGGCCAGGGAAAGAAGAATGGCTCAGCATGTAAATACAATATGAAAAGATCATACCATCTATTGTAATAATGTCCACCACACATGAGGAGTTCAATGTGCCATTTAATCATTCACAGTAAACAAAAGAACATTTTTAAGTATTTTAGAAGGCAAACGGTAAAAATAAAACTTCTGTAAAGCAATAAAACATCATAAAATATTTCACAGTTATCCTCTTAAAAAAAATCAAATGCTGCCTTTACAGTGTGGCTGAGATGTTCACACTAGAGAGAGTAACAGTACTTGAATAAAATTAGTAAAATACAAATTTCTTGTTTTGGCACTTAAATATTCTGTTACTAATATTTCTGCTTCTTTGAAGGCCTGTAGAAACACATCCTCATCTGTACATCTGTCAGGAGTTTGGGTGGAAGGAAAGGCAGCTGATTTCTGAGCTTGTCCAAGTTCCTCACATTCTTTGCAATGTAATCCACACAGATCCTATCAGAGGAAAAAGTCTGTGATTATTTTTCATTTCTATTTTGGGGACCAAGTTTGAATGTATAACCTACAAAGAGAAATTTGTTTTCAACTGCAGGTGTTTTTAACCTGCCTTCACAAGAGAAGTATAGAAGACACCAACATCAACTTTGGAACATCCACAATGAAAAGTGCACTGAGAAGTTAAACTGAGTACAGAGACACAGCTCAAATTCATTCAGCATTGATCCTCATCCTCTGTGTTCCAGGACGGTTTAGCTGCTAATTTAGCCTGCAGACCTTTTCACAGTCAGTTAGATAAAAGTACCACAATGAAGCTCTGTCGTTACACCTAAAAATGTTAACATTAATTCCACAATGACGTAATATTTGTGTCAATTCATCGGGCGATATGCTTTTGTGTGTATACTTCCCATACAAACAAAGGCAGAGACACCCTAAGAGCGCTCCTGCTCCTCTCATTAATATTACGCCTCTGATACAATACTCTGGAGATGGAGCAAATGGGGAGTCAACTCCACTCAGTAATTCTAGCTAAAATGTATTTTTTATTAAAAGCTGTTCACCTGAATAGAGGATATGGCTGTGTCTGGAAAACCAGAGCATCATTGCAGTGACCCTGAAAAGGAAAAGGTGAAAATTAGAAGATCAACAGTCTGTCTGTCATTTTGCAAAAAGCTGCCTTAGCATCACATTTTTTTCACTGACTTAACTACTTACTGCTCCCACTACTACAGTTGTTACTGCTTCACCGTTGAATCCATCATATCTGCTGCACCGTTATAAAAGACACAGTCTGTGTTGGAGGGTCTCACAAAGAAAAAAAAAGTATCAAACTGACTTCCTACTTGACAATTGAACTGTGTTCAGCAAAGTCTACAACGTGCAGTGTTTTCTGTAAATCTGTTGCTCTACTGCTAGTTGTACAGTACAGACTCGTGAACCATACGATGCCTGCCCCCGCTGATCACCTCTTGCCTTTGATAAAGGCACCTTTTTAATCAAACAGGCCACAAGGTTTATTGACTCAACAGTATTTTATTAAAGTCTTGTCTGAATTTCAGAGTATTCCAATGAGCACTAAAGCCACCACTGGCAGTACGTAATGAAGGGAAGTGATACTTTCATGGAGTTCAGTGTGCATCTCAAAATTTTACACTTGTTTATGGATGTCTTCAGTTTAAAGGAAGAGGATTATTTTTCATAAAAGTGACATGCTAGATTTTACAGTGCTTAAAATGTGAATGATCCATTCCCTAAAGCTCACTGCTTGGCTTTGCACATCAACAAAACTTTGATTTACATACATTATACTTGTATAAAGTGAAAAATGACAGATTTATGTAGGTGTTTAATCATTGAATTATTTAGCACTATTAAGTACAAATCACAGAAACAGTCAAGCCTCTTAAACCATCCTTTCTTTGGAGCAGAACGTTTTTACTTGTAACTTAAGGAAGCATAAAAAGAGGCCATTTTCTGACTTATAAATTCAACAACCCTTAACTATTTTCTAAAGTTGTTATCTCAAAACAGCTGTAAAATTTACAATCACCGCACATCTACCTCCCATCTTAAAAAGTGTTTCTGTGATACTTACAGTGTCGACAAGGAGGATGTAGTCACAACTTCCGCCGAACACAATCACATCAGAGTCTTTGCCTGGACATGCTGTGTGCCACAACCTTAAACAAAGGAGAAAAGGTTTTTTCAAGATTTGTGCATAATCTAAACAAAAATTGTAAAAACTCTGAAACATTCATTGAGTATAATAAAGTGAGTTGATATTGGAGTTGCTACCTTGGCTTTGACTTGAATGGATGATCAACTTCTCTCCATGTTTTGGTTTTCACATCAAACAACCAGGCATCACCTGACGAAGAAAAATATAACCCGGAAAAATTAAGAATTAAAGACATGCAAAAAACAAATCTACACTCAAATGAAAAAATATATATATTTTTCTTACTCATAGGTTTACAATCTACACTGAGGCCTCCAAAGAGGAACAAAGTTTCGTCTGATAAGGCTGTGAGCGTGTGCCACGACCTGCCCACGGGAATGCCAGATACTGGAGTTCTGTGGGATGCATATTGCACAATAGTCTCAAGACATACCCGGATAATATTTGTAATAATTACTTATTAGCATAGGTATTAAGAATATTAATGAACTCAGCGACAGACGCACATTTCTGACCATGTCCATGATTCAAGGTCAAGGCAGTGAATGTCATTCGTCCTGGTTTCCTGCATTAAAAAAGAGCAACTAGTTACCTGATCTGTGCCATTCTTTAACCCTCTAATATTTGAGAAGTTACATTAAGTGCTCACCATGACTCGGCCCCCACAGATGTACCCTCTCCGTCCAAATGTAGCACTAGCATGAGCAGCTCTAGGGGCTGGAGCCCGGCCCTGCAGACAGAAAACATCCTTTTGAATTTATCTGAAGGATTACACTCAGCAGATCCAAGAGTGAAACACATAAAATATCTGACTTACATTAGTCTGTGGCTGACTCCAGCTCAAATTTGTGGGGTCAAATATATGAACCTCATTGTTCCATCCCCAGAAAATGTCTTCTACCTGAAAATAACAAATGTAGAGGACAATGAGTGAGAATTTGACTTGTTTTTCTTACACATAATGGTCATAGCTTACAAACCGGCATTTAAGAGCATTAGAGACGGTGCCATTCCTTTATTTGAAAAAAGCACAGTTCAAACAAATTTTTTAATACCAATGCCACCTGACTCCAAATAATGAAATATTATAGCTTGAGCTGTATTAAGAGCTAAGGCAGATATATGTATGTAATGAAAATGTATTACCGATGACACTTCATCCACTATGAAGCTTCTGTTCCTGCTGTCCACATCCGTCAGCAGTTTTTGACCATATCCTCCAAAGTAGATGATCCTGGAAGTATCAGAAAGACAATATGGCATCTACTATCAGGTGGATTACAGCTTTGTTTTTAAGAGTGATCACCCTCCTGCATAACTGCAGCTTGTTTTACAATCACCATAAATACTGGCATTCCACTACTTTAGTTTCAGTTAAATACTGATATTCTATGGATTTCATTACCTCCACCAAGGAGGTTATGTTTTTGTCAGCACTTGAAGTTTGTTTGTTAGTTTGTGAACAGGATAATTCAAAAAGTTATACACAGATCCAAAATTTTTCAGTGAATATTTTCCACTTTTTTGCTAATAACTTGAAAAGATCTCAGCAGATCTTCATGACATTTTTAGGGGATGATGTTCATGACACGAGGAAGAAGTGATACGATTATGTTTGTGATTTGAACTCAGATGTGAATCCAGGATTTTTTAAGGATTTGTTAACAGTGCGAGACAGGGCAGATTTCCACATTTTTTGTCAATAACGCACCAAAAATGTTGGAAATGCTTTCGTGGAGATTTGTGCTCTTGGAGCACTTCTACTTGTCATTGTTACCCTTTTTCCACAGATTTATCAACCCTTTGACTTCCAAACTAGGAACTACATTTGCAACAAATTATTTGTTAGTTTAACTGTGTTCCTGCCTCATAATTCAGCAAAATTTCAGGTTTTATTTTTCAGATTATCAAATTGAGAAACAGATATGCAGGTCAACCTGCTGGTCAGCTTGCCTGTTAAGGGTTATCCTGGGCATGAATGGTTTTCTTTCATTTCTGCATAAAAGTTTTTGTTTAATCGTATGAAAAATCACAGAGAGCAAAATGTAGATATTTAGCAGTTGACCCAGTTTTCTGAGGAACCATAGATACATTTTGTATCATCAAATTTATTTCCTCAAACTAAAGCAGCACCATCCAGTGGATACAATTGGTCTTACAAAGACTATTCAATGAGGTGAATAACGAAAAACAGACAGAGGGGTTTTCAGAGTTTTAAATACAGCAATATGGCGGCAAAAAAAAAGTCAACCGCACAGTTACAATGCCAGTCAAAGGGATAAACTACACAAATTTGTGTTGTACTTTTAACTTTCTTGTAAAGAAAGCTTGTTATAATATTAAAAGCATTCTGATTTCAATAAGATATTAAATATAGAACAGATGTCAGCTCAAAGTCTGCATGATAGAGCAGTGAGTAGCGCTGTTGCCTCACTGTAAGCCTTTCTGTGGGGAGTCTGCAGGTTCTCCTAATGAATGTGTGGGTTCCATTCAAGTACAACCCACATGTTGGGTGAAAGTGTACAGACTGGCTAAGCCCTTTGTGATCCTTAACTGAGTAAGCTGTATAGATGACGCATGGATGCCAGCCTTGATGGTTTTTGGGGTTTTTTAATGGTAAAGGATCAATATCATTAGTCTTAATGCTTAACAATTCCCTAATCAGTTTCTTACAATTTGGTCTGCCTGCTTTGCAAATCAAGGATGTCAATCTCTAACCAGAGGCAGTCAGCAGGAATGATAAAAAAAAAAAAGAAGTGAAACATGTATTTATGGCAGACGGGGCAGAATTGGTCGAAATTGTGGCTTGCTGCTACTGAAAACCTGTGTAGGCCAATCTTTTTCTCCCACAGTAAATCAACAGGAATTGATACGGGAATCATTGAAGAATCATTACGTTAAACACAATCGATGATGGCATTGGTATCCATAAAATCTTTTTCCCCCTCAGATGGAGCTGATGCTTTGTGATTGTAATGTCAATTGGAGGAAGAATAAAGCAAAGGCTGTGACTTTGGATTCATAGTTACTGGGGTGTCCCGATCCGATATTGATATCGGATATTGGTCCGATATCAGCAAAAAAACAAAGATCGGATTATATCGGCCTGCATCTAAAATCTCTGATATATGCACTCCTATACAAGCGGTCCATTCTAATTTATTTTTAATGTATTTAATTCAGTTTCAGAATATGCTTATGTTTAAGCTAAACACAGTGGTTATTTTGTAATTTAAAAATATATATGTTTTTGTTTTCATTGGATTTATTGAGGTTACTTTTCAGGGTCTTTTTTTTTTTTTTTTTTTTTTTTTTATTTAATTTTAGTATATTGTTATGTTTAAGGTTAAAATTTATTCAACCCGTTGGTTAATAACAAATGGGTCAGGTTTTCTAATACCTACTATTGCCGACTACTGTTCTGTTTGAGTAATCTCACTTGATCAAGCCTTTTCTTACAGTCCATACTACAAAATAAGTAATAAAATCATGTGTGATTCCTGCTGATATGGTATCGGATCGATATCGGTATCGGCCAATACTCAAGGCTGTAATAACGGTATCGTATCAGAGGTGAAAAAGTTGTAACAGGACACCCCTAATAGTTACACCATATCAAAGTCAGTATAGGCCAATATCAGTCCTTTTGACAAACATCAGCCATCTGCAATAACATGGGGTGAACCATTTTCAGTTTCAGATGACTCTCTGCTGTGTTGTATGAATTTAACCCTGCCATCTTCCATTCTGAACTGCTGATACAGAGACGTTTAATTAAAAATGGACAGAAGAAGAAACCTAGTCAAGCTCTAATCAGTTTTCATTCTCTAGTTCTGATTGTGATATATATGTATTGTACATTACAACTAAAAATATCAGTACTAAATTATCAAAATTAACATTGTATTGTGACTTTAGTTGAACAATGTGCACAACTGAGTTTTTACTAAACTATTTTTTTTTACTTTCAACAACAAAAAAATAGAAGTCCTTGGCACCCAATATTGGGTAATTCATTGTTGTTCATAAATAAAATATGAAAGAAATGTGTCTGTACTAAGTATAAATTTGTCTAAATCGCATTAATACTTTTAGTACAATTCAAACAGAGTAGAGAGTGTCAGTCTTGAGAGCTTGACAGCCTTTCTCTTTCAAATGTATTTTCTGGGCATTTTGGTCTTTATTGGTGGTGGAGAGACAGTGTATAGACTTGGAGAGGGGGAAGAAAAGAAGGGAATGACTCACTGCATCATCACACATCAGCCTAAATTCATTTTACACTCACCTTCCTCTGTAAATCCAGCAGGACAGTTTGTCTCGAGGTGAGGGAGCAGAGCCACTCTCGGGTATGATCTTCCTCCATGTGTATTTACCGTCTGTCAGGTTGGCACAATAGATCTGTGTGCAGGCAAACACCAATCACTGCTTCAAGTCAGCTTTACTCAAGTTTCCCTCTGAGGGAGGTTTTTCTGATTATGATCCTCACTCTTATGAAGCCTTTTTATTTCAGCTTTTAGAAACACATTCTCCTCACAGAGTTTGAGCGTGTTGAGGGATCAGTTAGCCCAAATGTTTAAAAGCAAATTTCACATTTACGTTGTTGTTTAATAAAGGCATTTAGCACACAAAAGTTATTCGAAACGTGAGTGAAGTAAGTGATAACTGAGCTGCAGTCACAGCCTCACCTGATTGGTTTGTCCATAGTCATCACAGCCTCCAAATATGTACATGTGACCGTCCAGGAAGCAGCCGCAGGTCCCAGACATGGGGGGAGGAACTTCCCCTGGCATGTGAAACACTTTCCTTCAAAATAAGTTTTTCACACAATGTTGGTAAACAGGTGGCATTCAGACATGTCCTGGCATGTTTTATGTTGATAAAAGACAGCAAATCCAGTCCTGATCAATGGCATGACAGGACTGTAAAACAATGTCTAAAAGTAACTCATGATAATGAAAGGATTTTTAAAAATAATCTCTTTTCATTTGAATCTATTTTTATGTCATTTGCTTAATATTCTTACCAAACACTTTGTTCAAGGTCATACACCCAGATTTCATCGTTGGGCAGAAAAACTTCATCATCTCCAACTGACTGTAGAAAATAGAAACATCTCTGTTTTAACAAAACCATGAACAGAATAATACATTTTCTTTGTCTTTACCACAGAAACGTATCACTACATATAAAACAAAAACTGTTCGTTTGAACAGAACAATTTATAAGCAAAGATCAAGATAATGGACATGGATCCACAGTACAGCTTTAGTTTTACAATTATATTTTCATTCATTTCTTAAATATTTGAAAATGCTGTTTGAAACATAACCTTGAGTGTAGCGTGCAATGATTTGATCAGATTTTTTATTCAAAGGTGTGTGTTTTAATCATTTTATTGTAGTTCTGTTGCGTTGGTATGCGTGGTTACTGTTTAAGAGCCTCATTGATAAGATGAGGCTCTTGGGGTAATGAGTATGTACCACTGGGAATTGAAGTATATATAGTATTATATATACGCATAGAATATATATTTACACTTGGCCATAAGTATCTCATGTTTTATATGGAATATTGGCTTGATATCCAAATGTACCATGTTTTAACAAATCATCACTGACTGTTCACTTCTATAACTCATGATCATCATTTATTAAAGAATTAAATGTTGTTTTCCTTTTGTGTCACATCTTTTTCAACTGTCCCCATGAAAGGAACAGGTAATATTTACTTAAGTGAAGTCTTTGTGCTCTTGACAAAAAAATATTGGTATTGATATCTGATATTGGCAGAAATTCAATTTCGAGCATCCCTAGTACTTATCATTGGGTATTTAAATATATATATTCATCACCAAGATGTGTGTAGCACTATTGTGCTATGTTTTTGTTTATTGAAATAAAAGCTCTAATATATCTTGTTTACTGGCTATGTTTGCTTATAAGCGAAAGGGAAGAGCATCATATAGGTCTTTGCTTTGGGCCTCAAATTTGTTAAAGCTGTCCCTGACCGTCTTTATAAATGATATTTCATATCTACTCTTAAATCGTCAATTAAATTAGGATAAGGAAACAAAAAAGCCAGATAAATGATGCTTGAAAGTGAGGATGAAACTCAAGAACAGCCTCTAACTGACTGTTTATTACACTTATTTACTAGTCCTAGTATACAGAACGAAGTTGATTACAGGGAGGTACACAGTGGTCTTACTTAAGCCAGTGTTGTAAAACTGGTTTGCTGTGTGTTTGGTTTTCTCACCATGTATCCTCCCCACACGTACAGCAGGTTGTCCTCCACCACAGCCGTGTGTCCGCTCCTCTCCCGGGCCACCAGCTCCGAGCAGTGCCTCTCAAAAGCGGAGTCCATGACTGACAGCTAAAAATAGACAAACAAGACGAGCCTTTGAGCCTAAAATTAAACAATCTGTCTAAAAATGTTCCCTCCTTACAGCGACTTCAGTTAGGTGGTCTACGGGAGATGATGGGGCTCAGATATGTTATGAACGCAGTGACTGAACAGCCTCCCAGTTTGTTGTGTTGTTATTGTTCACATTTGACAAACATGAGTGAAGTGCATTTTTCCATCAAATTAGACCGCGCGGCGTTACACTCGGTGCACTAACGTAACATACACGTACATGACACGGTAAAAACATTTTACGAACAGTGTTCACCCAGCGGATACATTATTTACATTTATAGATAACAAACATTCCCTTTTAAATACTCACATGCTATGACAAGTTGTTAAATGTCGTACGGTTTTCCTTCATCTCGAAATATTAACGGCGAAACGTCTCTTTCTACTGTCAAGAGCAGGCTTCAAAATAAAATACAACTTCCGGTTATTAAATGTCAACATAAAACCCAAATAATCACGGAAACCACCTCAACCTTAACCCTTGTTCAAATAGATAGTATCCAAAAAAAGAAAGAACATCTTCATTCATAATGTGCTTTAGCTCTTCTATTCTTGGTATAAGACGATTCACATAAAAAAGAAAAGTAATATGTCATACTATAAATAGAGTAACTGGATTAAGAAACGGCGATTCGAAAATAATCGTATTTTGTTTCAACCAATAATCAGTCTTTTGGTTGTCATTGTGATTTAAAAAATCGCAGTTAGTTCTAACTTTGAGATAACAGAGTTTTTGATTTTGCTGCAAAACGTCATTTCATCTATTTTTTAAAAAACAGAAACGGCATGTCAGAGGATAAGATTTGATTTTTTAAATTCATTTTTACCTTTATTCAAAAATTGTAGAATATAGACATTTATACTTCAGTTTTTGATACTGTCAATCAAGTACTGACAGTACTTCACAAAGCTCTATTCCTGTGACTTGGACATTAAAACTATTTCATAAATGTACAAAAACGCTCCTTTTTTATTATGTAGATATTATTTATTCTGTATTTAGTGTCTGGAGCCAGGTGCAACAGAATTTTGTTCTACTGTGTACTGTTGGTTTGAATGACAATAAAAAAAATCTTGAATCTTGAATCCTGTTGTTCATGAATATGTTAATGCTAATATGTCTCTTTTTGTGAAAAGCATAATTAAACTGATAATTCCTACTTAACATAAGCACAGGCATCACTGTAAGTCTGTTTTCATTTTTATAGTCAAGTGTTTTCTTCCTTTAAGCAGAAGTCCAGACCAGAGTTGTGTTTAGATTGTGTTAACTATTGTATTTATCATGTAAAACTGTCATTGTGTTGACTAAGTCCTCACTACTCTGTGTGTAAAACCTAAATAATAGACTACCATGGCTGGTATAGGTTGCAACATTAGAGTGTAATAATTAGAAGGAATGGGTGTGAAGAGCTGTT
Organism: Cetoscarus ocellatus; assembly: GCA_037902135.1. Lineage (NCBI taxonomy): Eukaryota > Metazoa > Chordata > Actinopteri > Labriformes > Labridae > Cetoscarus > Cetoscarus ocellatus. Next base: position 1,148,609 of record JBAMNC010000815.1, read on the forward strand.
GTTGTCATAGAGGCTCCATGGTAAATTGCATCATTGTAAAGGGTTAATTTCACACCCTCAGACCTGCTGGGCTCCCAGGCAGCTTGCACCAACATGTTACTCTTGACTTGTTTGTACTTAGTGTGCCTTTGGTCAAGAATCAGCCCACAGTATACTCAGCTGACTTAAACTCACCTGCAAGGCACAATGTTAAGTAACTATAAAGCAATGTGAGGATTCGATTATTTTCCAAATATCAAAGCCAATATATTTACTGTGTCCTGTGTTAGCCAGTATTGTGCAACCTGCAGCCTGAGGGCCAGTGGAGCCCTTTCTGTTGCTCATTGTGACCCACAAAACATCAATAACTTAAAGATGAAAAATACATGAGAAAAATAAACGTGTTACTATACAGCTATATTTGGTGCACCACTAAATGTATAGTTTGACAAAAGTTTGTGATGTGATGGTGTTGGTGTGTTTGTGTTGTACTGAAAAAATAGTATCAAATAGCTTATATTCTGTGTTTAGCACATTAAATTGAACATTACTGCCTGAATTTGAGTTTAGAAGTGTAAGGATTGGAAAAAATATACTCAGATTAAAGCTATATTAGCTTTTCTTGTTAAATTAAATGTTTATAAAAAATTAAGAAGGTAGTATACAGCAGTTTGTAATAATCTAAAGCTTTGTCAGTTTGGATAACATTATTGTGGAATGTTTAATAAGATACTCATTTAAATATATATCGGTATATATAATTTAATGTCTACATTCCGATGGTGGTACTCAAGTAGGCTGTTTAATTATTGCCTGCAACTTGACCGATAAAAGTTTTTTACAGAGAAATTTAGTCCTCTTTGTCCTTATTTAACAGGTTGCTATTCAGTGCCTCTAAACTGTTTAATTTTTTGTGGAAACCTCTCCTCTGCCCTGTATGGAAACACAAATCAAATCACTCAAGGTGAGAATGGGGGCTTCATTGCCTCTTACATGCTGGGGATCTTATTATTTGTTCATTCAAGCTTCAATTTGATGCTATTTATCAACTACAGCTAATATTCTGCTGGGGCATTTAGTAAGGAGCTGAAAAAGTTTGGTATATAGTGGAAACTATTTTTCTGGCATACATGCAAGTAAACCTTCTGTTGACTATGTGTTTACAAAGTGAACTGTGTGCATTTTTTTATAATTATTTTAACTGCAATTGGAGCTCAGATGAAGTTCTGGATATTAGGATATTCTGTAGAATTGACATTTTTTAAAGGACAAATTTGTGTTTTTAAGGTTCCCCCAGAATTCTTAAATTTAGGTAAATAATAATTTTCATGAAAATCCGAACCACACACACAAATGTAAATCCTTCTTTTTCATCAAGTTCACAGCAGCAGATGAAAAGTGCAAAATAAATATGACTTTCTCTTTTAGTTTTATATTTGTTAATATAAATGATATGAGATATTGAATTGTTTATCTTAAGAATAGTTTTTCAAACTTTTCGTCTTTATTTTGTTGAATTTCAGCTCATAAATATTTCAGCGGAAGTGATGTCATAAATGCGGAAGTTAGTATTTAGCGCGAAGTCTTGAGTAAAACAACAACAGCCATGGACGTCGCTCGCAAAATAAAGACAAAAGTGTCCGCTGGCTTCAAGATGCGGGGTCTTATACTGCGGCCGTATGTATAATTATGATGCTTGAGAAATAGTTAATGTAGTGTCTTGTGTTTAAACGAGTTTAGTATCCATGTAACAGTAAAGCTGTCGCCAGCACAATGACTGCGGAGTGTGTCATCAGCGGAGATTTGACAGACTTATTTTTCCTCTCTCTGTTTCTATGATCATCCTGAGTGCTGCAGTCCTTTGCCTTCACCAGAGCAATACTCTGCATATTTTTAGAAACAATGACTTGAAGAAAATAAACACATAAAACGTTTACTTCCTTTTTAAATAGTTAAATACATAAAGCTTGATTTTAAGATAATTTTGTGGACATTTTGCTTTTGTATGTTTCACATGAAATGGTCGACAGTTTTAAACATTAACAATAAACATGTTTTATTGTTTTATGTTCCAGTGAAGCCAGCAGATACCTTGTAGAGGTGCTTGAGTCTGTCAGTATTACTGAACTGGATGACATTATTGAAAAGGTCCTGGATGCTGTGGAGAAACAACCATGTAAGTGATAGGCTGTGTTTAGCACAGCTTACAGTGTAAAGTCTTTGTATCCCTGTGTTTATCTCAAGTGACTGGACAGGTTGTGACCACAGTTTGTTCTTTCTCACAGTATCCTCCAGTATGATAGAGCTGTCCGTCGTGGAAAGTGCTGTGCAGGACTGCACTCAGTCTTGTGATGAAACCATGTGAGTATTAGCTTTTAATAATTATAACTTAGTCCTTTGCACGCTGTCGTCATTTTTCTGTCCAAAAATTGCTGCACAATTAAATATTTATTGAAAATTCAACAAGTGTGCTAAGGCCTTTTCGACAGGTAACACAGATACTTTATAACAAACCATATCATTGTTGCCAACAATAATATATTGCACTTGAGTGGTGGAGGTGCAGGATGAGGGCACAGGGTCATCCTGGCTGATGTTATGAGATTAATGAATTTTTTGTGTTTTCGCTCTTTGGAACAAATTATTCAGCAGTGACTTATAGAAAGTTTTAATATAACATGCGTTTTAAAATATTATAGATATAACATATCAGCAGGATAGGCTCTGCTGTGGATGCTTTATATTGTTGAAGTAAAATATCTTAATAACCTTTGAGTGCCCAAGTGCAGGATAGCACCAGGAGAAAGCAGCTCAAGAAATATGTTAAACAATGGCATAAGAGGTTTTATTTTTAGCCCAAGACGTTTCCCCTCAATCAGTGCATTTACAGCAGTGAGATCTTTGTGGACATTCCTCTTGCTTGTTGAGGTAATTGTACCCTGATTTTTTTCTGTAAAGAATAAAGGTTGGAAGATATCCTAAAGGGATTGCAAAAGTACTTGGGTTGACCACCTGGGTATCATTTAAATGTGGAAATCCTTTCACATTTTCTGAACATACAATAACGGTTGTCTTAAATATATTTTGGGAATTATTAACTTCTTACTATTATTGAAGTCATAAAAATAGCAAGATGTACTTAGATCCATAAAGCTTTTTTGAAACGATCATTAAAGTTTTGTTCATGTATAGATGATATCGTCCAGTGTATTGCCACCTAATGCAATAACATCTACTACATTATCAAGTGCGCCCTTAAGAAAATAGTAATTTGCACAGTGTTGTGCTTCTCAGAGACTACTCCAAACCTCCCTGCTGTCTTGTAAAAACATAGTAAAAAACTTAAGGCTACAGTTTGCTATGTTATAAGCTGTTCAACCTATATCATGGTGAAGCATCGTTAGGCGTATAGTACTACTGAACATCCTTCACTTAACAGTTGTTTATCTTTTTTTTTCCAGAGACAATGTTTTCAATATCATTGGAGCTTTTGATGTGCCCAGATACATATACAGTGTGGAGCGGAAAAAATTTGTACCGTGAGTAAGATGACAGATTATATAATGTTCAATTTTTTTTTTTAAATCTACAACCACCCACTCATAATTTAAATAGGATTCCTTTAGTTAATTGTTATACTACATTTTTGCTGCAGGTGTTGTATCAAACGAATTCACAACTACACTGCTTTTTTCTGGCAGAATTTTATTAAATGTTTTGGTATTTTTATTCAGAATTAGTATGACAAGCCATCCAGCCCCCAGTTTGTGTGGTTTGGCCAAAGACAAAGCTGAACTGTTCAGGGAGCGATACACCATCTTACAACAGGTCAGTGAGCCAAGCTTATTAATTCACTTCATGAAAACAGATCTTACCCACTCTCTCCCTGAGTTACTGCTGGCCTGCATGGTTTGTGGGCTGTATTTAAACAGATTGATCTGTTTTAGCGTACGCATCGACATGAGCTCTTCACACCGCCTGCCATAGGAGCTGCTGTGGAAGAAGGTCAGAACAAATTTCAGGTAACAAATCTCAATCCACACCAACCATCAGTTTAACATTTACACAGCTGCATCTTTAGTTTAAGATGGACCAAGATTTGTTTATTTTGTCATTTCTCTTCACTAGCTCAAAACAGTTGAAGCACTGCTGGGTAGCACGGCTAAACTGGGGGAGGTGATTGTACTGGGGATGGTTACACAACTAAAAGAGGTAAGTTAAAAGTTTGTAGAGTTTGGAATGTGATATTTTTCCACTTTATTTATTTAAAATATTTAACTTTTTTTAAAGGGCAAATATTACCTCGAGGATCTGAGTGGAACAGTGCAGCTGGATATGTCAAAAGCAATATCCTTTTACATGTTTGTCGGCATTATTAAAGAAAACTATCTTTCTGTTATTTACTATTTTGTTGACTTGATGTTGGTGTAATCCTTTACTCAGTTCTCACCAGTTTCACAATGGGCTGTACACAGAATCCTGCTTTGTACTGGCAGAGGGTAAGAAAGAACTATTACAAGTATAATGACTTAAGATTACATGAGGATAATTGGAAAACAAAAACAAACAACAAGAAAATAACTATTTTAAAAATATTTTTTCCTGCTCTTGATCTTGCAGGTTGGTATGAAGACTCAGTTTTCCACGTGAACGGCTTTGGGTTTCCACCAACAGAGCCATCATCAGGCACAAGGTTGGTGAACTTGAGGAAAACTTGAAATAAATTCTCAAAAGTTGTGTTACTGAAATGCAACCAGATATTATGTCAGGTGTGGCTGGTTGGATTTTATATGTTGAAATTAAGGATGCATGATTTTTAGAACCCATTACCCATTTTAGTAATGGGGTAGATACTAATATGTATAGGCTTATTGGTATCTGCTAGTCAGGGAATTGCTGAGCATAATGGCACAAGATATTGATTCAAGTGGAATAAGTTCTAGCTTCCCATCTCTTATTCATTTTTGACTTAACATTTAATCCCCAATTATGTTATACCCAATCTTTTGCAGGGCATACTATGGCAACATGAACTTCTTTGGTGGTCCGTCTACCACTTCTGTGAAGGCCTCGGCCAAGCTGAAGCAGCTGGAAGAGGAGAACGAGGATGCCATGTTTGTTATTGTTTCTGACGTGTGGTTGGACAGTGTAGAAGTAATGGACAAGCTCAACCTCATGTTCTCAGGTAGAATGTTAAAATTATGGCCTGAAACTTGACAGATGAAAGTTTTATTAAAATGAGAAAACAACAGTATTAAGTCCAATTTGACCTTATTTAACAGGTTACTCTTCAATGCCTCCAACCTGTTTCATTTTCTGTGGAAACTTCTCCTCTGCCCCGTATGGAAAAACACAAATAAAATCACTCAAAGGTTAGACTTTGAGGGCTTCATCACTTGTTACATGCTGGTGATCTGTAGATTTATTTACTGTTGTGCTTAACTAAAATGAACAGTGTTAATTGTATTGTTTTTTTCCAGAGTCATTGAAAGCTCTTGCTGATGCCATCTGCTCATACCCCAACATTCATAGCAGGTAGGATATGAAAAAGCTTTGTTTCTTAGTGTGTCTATGTTCTTTTAAACTAACGTGTCCGTTTCACATCTGCAGTAGCCGCTTTGTGTTTGTTCCTGGACCTGAGGACCCCGGTCCGGGTACCATCCTGCCACGGTAAGCCTTCAGAAACACTGTCTGTTTAAAGGCAGTGAAATATGCAAATTGGGCTTTGCAGTTTAGAAAGTGCTGGATTTATGTTTTCCACAGGCCTCCCTTGGCAGATCACATCACTGAGGAGTTCAGACAGAGGGTGCCATTTTCTGTGTTCACTACCAACCCATGCAGGTAAGCATGTGAGGCTCCTGTTTAAGCTAAAAAAAAAAAAAAAAAAAAAGTACCCATAGTGGTGTTGATATAGCTGCAGCCAAGGTTGGTTTAAAGCCCTTTGTGGATTGTTGTTGACACTTTACAGATTATTAGAAACTAAAGGTCACAGAACATATATTTGTCACCAGGATCCAGTACTGCAGCCAGGAGATTGTCATTATCAGGGAAGACCTGGTCAACAAGATGTGTCGGAACTGCATCAGGTTGCCCAACAACAATCTTGACATTCCAAACCATGTGAGTTTTAGCCTCTGGTCACGCAACAGAATAATACTTTTTAGTTTTGAGATATTTCTGATCTAAAATGATATGGATGCCCTCATTGTGAATAAATAATCCCATCCTATTGCTACCCCTCCCTTCAGTTTGTGAAGACCATCCTCTCCCAGGGTCACCTGACTCCACTGCCTCTATATGTCAGTCCTGTCTTTTGGGCGTATGACTACTCCCTGCGCGTCTACCCAGTCCCTGACGTCATCATCTTTGCAGACAAATATGACCCCTTCAGCATCACCAACACTGACTGCCTTTGTGTCAATCCAGTAAGGAAAAAAAATTAAAAATCAACAACTATTAGCAGAGAATCACATCACAAAAAGCTACATTAAGGGCTTAAATTATTAACCTAATGACTTATTTCCACAGGGTTCATTCCCAAGAAGTGGGTTCACATTCAAGGTATACTACCCATCCAACAGAACTGTTGAGGACAGGTAGGATGTGTTACTGAGGCTTTAATTTTCTCTCCATGTCTGTCAATATAGGTAGCTGTTCTTTAAAATACAATGTTCATGCTAAAAATGTCTTCTTTCTGTGTTCACAGCAAACTCCATGGACTATAAAGAAAATCATGGATTAAGACAAAGTCATTTTGTAAATCAACTTTAAATAATGTGTATGCTTGAAATGGATAAGTAACAAAAAACCCACTTTTTTATTATTTGTGTGCATGTTTGTATATGAATGTTTTTTTTTCTCCGAAAAATAAAGTTTTTACAGTTTCTACTCGGCTTCTTGACATCTTCCAGTGTAAGGGTTAAAATCTGCCTTGAAGAGTGGCAAAGTTAGATGATGGCTTTCAACTAAATTGCTGTGATTACAACGTTCCTAAAGGTTTAGGCATTAAGAAATAACCTGACCACAATGGAAAAAAAGTTGAAGTTACGTGGAGTTGGATCCTCAGCAGTCTACTATTATTGCTTAAAACGAGTGTTTAAACCTGCTACATGTCCTAACACTCTATTGAAGACTACAAGGACTGGACAGGAGGGATTAACAAGTAACCGAAGATAAGTATTTTTTCGTGATTTTATACAGTTTTGGGAATAAAGCTGACATCTTAAAAATTAAGATGAAATACAAATCTCCCTCTTGATTTTATTTACCTCAGCCAAGGAGGTTATGTTTTGTCTGGTGTTTGTTTGCTTGTTAACAGGATAACTCAGAGTTTTCAGGGAATGTTAGTTATGGCACAAGGAACACATATTTGGTGGTGATCTGGATGTGGATGTGGATCCAGGAATTCTTTTGAAGGATTTGTTAACATTGCGGGATGGGGTAGTTCTCCACATTTAGACAGAAACTCACCCCATAATGTTGAAAGTGACATGGAGGTTTGTTCTCTCTTAGCACTTACAGTTTATTTAAAAATGTTTTACTCTAAAACTATTTTTACTATTTTAGGTGTTTAAGCATTTTATGTAAAAAAATATGTATTCTGTAAATGTAAACATTCTCCTTAACGTACTATTTTTCGTCACATTGTATTACAACTTTTATACTCGACAGTAATTTAGATATTTCGAGACCTTTCTTATACATTTTCAGAGGAACAAGTTCAATACAATTTTTTAAACATGTGCTACTTCAATCCCCCTGACCTCAATGCGTGTCTTTCAAGACCCACCAAGCAAAAATTGAAATATAATTAAGGGAGTAAAAGAGTTGCTTGGATTTCATTCGGACCTTACCAACATGGCGGATTTCATAGGCTGCCAATTTCCGGTCGTGCCTCCAGAACGCTTGTGATGACCTTCTGTATATGGCGTTACACTTTTGAAATTTGCAGAAAACAAACATTTGAAAAAGGTAAGAAACCAACAAACATACATAAATCTTTATAAGGGCAGGAAAAACAGGCAGGCGAGCGTCATTAGTTAAATGGTTTCCGATAATATGGCGGCCAAATGGTTCACAATAACGTTCGCTAACGAAGGAACCAGAGGCACACTAACAGACGAACAGCTGTTAGGGGCTTGCTAGCCTGGTGACCTGTCAAGTAGTTTAGGTCCAATTAGACAATACGACGGTAATTTTCCACTCTTTGCTGTTTTTCTCAATTAGACAGGAACTAAGCTAGCGGATAACGTCGATTTACTATCGTAAATAGTTAAGCTAGTAAAGTAGGTCAGTTGTAATCGTGCTATGAGCTAACTGGTTTGTTGCCCTGATGTATAAGGTTAACTATTACTGGCATCAAAGTGACATAGAAATACTATCAAACATTGTGTATCTTCGTATGTGCACCTTAAACTGCATTTCTGTGACGTATTCTCAAACAACCTGCCTATAGAAACTCCTGGTGTTTCTTTCCACTCTGTGTCTTTCATGCGTGTTGTTTTCCTGACTATTTTTAGATGATTGGGGAAACAGATCAGTTAATAGACTTACCTAATCAGCATTAACCCAGCTGTATAATTTCTCCCTCTCACTCACTGCCTTCACAGGAGACGAGAGCCTGTGGCATGGCAGGAAGAGAGGAAGAAATGGAGCAAGACGTGGGAGAAATGCCAGCCAGAGAGGGTGACAATGACTCAGATGGGGAGGAAGATGACAGGGTGTTTGCATGGATGGTAAATGATGATATGGATGAGGATGAGGACGAAGATGATGAAGAGGAAGTGGAGGATGAGCAGCCCTTGGACACAGAAGCATCAGAGTCCTTTGAGCTGGACTCCCCGGCTGAGCGCAGTGGTCACATAGCAGTAATAGACAGAAACATCATGTATGTGTGGGGTGGATACAAGGTAAGGAGTACTGGACAGAGTAAAGTTGCTTTTACACTCAGTGAAATACTTCCTGAAGATGGTGAACTAAAACAACATTTCTCCCCTTCTGCACAAGAATGCTCAAAACAATGGATTCTTTGACTTATACTTGCCAAGAAATGAGATCTGGACTTACAACATGGAATCAGGAGTATGGTAAATACTTTTAAATTAAGTGCAGTCTTAAGCCGGGCAATAAATTCTCAATACAGCACACTGACACAGTTGTTACCGCCACTGTTTGTTTGTATATCTGTTAAAAAAAAGCTGTATTGTTCACAGGACAAAGCATATAGCTGGAGGAAACTTGCACACATCCATGTCTGGCAGCTGCGGAGTGTGTGTTGATGGAGTTCTCTATCTCTTTGGGGGTCATCATGCCAGGGGAAACACTAACAGGGTACAGTTTGTGTGTTTAATCAAACTTGATTCAGTCTGATTATTAAAGGGTTGCCTCATGCTCAACAGGATATGAGGTGGATCAGGCTGCTTTTTGCTCACAGTCATCTCTCTGACCTCTCTTATTGTGTGCTGTGCTTTGTAGATCTACCGCCTGCCCCTGAGAGCTCCCAGCCTTGTTTGGGAGGAAATGAGGGATCTGAAAGGACTCCCTCCATCCTGCAAGGACAAGCTAGGGTGCTGGGTTCAGAAGAACAGGTGAGGAGTAGCCTTTTCCCTTGATTTTTATGTTAAGTTGTTGCTACAACCCCTGGCAAAAATTATGGAATCACTAGTCTTGGAGGATGTTCATTCAGTTGTTTAATTTTGTAGAAAAAAGGCAGATCATAGACATGACACAAAACTAAAGTCATTTCAAATGGAAACGTTCTTGCTTTAAGAAACACTAAAAGAAATCAAGAAAGAAAATGTGGTTGTCAGTAACAATTACTTTTTTAGACCAAGCAGAGGGAAAAAAATATGGAATCACCCAATTCTGAGGAAAAAATTATGGAATCATGAAAAACAAACAAAAGAACACTTCAACACACCACTAGTACTTTGTTGCACCACCTCTGGCTTTTATAACAGCTTGCAGTCTCTGAGGCATGGACTTAATGAGTGACAAACAGTACTCTTCATCAATCTGGCTCCAACTTTCTTTGATTGCAGTTGTCAGATCAGCTTTGCAGGTTGGAGCCTTGTCATGGACCATTTTCTTCAACTTCCACCACAGACTTTCAATCGGATTGAGATCCGGACTATTTGCAGGCCATGACATTGACCTTATGTGTCTATCCTCAAGGAATGTTTTCGCAGTTTTTGCTCTATGGCAAGATGCATTATCATCTTGAAAAATGATTTCATCATCCCCAAACATCCTTTCAATTGATGGGATAAGAAAAGTGTCCAAAATGTCCATGTAAACTTGTGCATTTATTGAAGATTTAATGACAGCCATCTCCCCAATGCCTTTACCTGACATGCAGCCCCATATCATCAATGACTGTGGAAATTTGCATGTTTTCTTCAGGCAGTTGTCTTTGTAAATCTCATTGGAACGGCACCAAACAAAAGTTCCAGCATCATCACCTTGCCCAATGCAGATTCGTGATTCATCACTGAATATGACTTTCATCCAGTCATCCACAGTCCAAGATTGCTTTTCCTTAGCCCATTGTAACCTTGTTTTTTTCTGTTTAGGTGTTAATGACGGTTTTCATTTAACTTTTCTGTATGTAAATCCCATTTCCTTGAGGCGATTTCTCACAGTTCGGTCACAGACGTTGACTCCAGTTTCCTCCCATTTGTTCCTCATTTGTTTTGCTGTGCATTTTCTGTTTTCAAGACATATTGCCTTAAGTTTTCTGTCTTGACACTTTGATGTCTTCCTTGGTCTACCAGTACGCTCTCCTTTAACAACCTTCCCATGTTGTTTGTACTTCGTCCAGATTTTAAACACAGCTGACTGTGAACAACCAACATCTTTTGCAACATTGCGTGATGATTTACCCTCTTTAAGGAGTTTAATAACTCTCTCCTTTGTTTCAACTGACATCTCTTGTCTTGGAGCCATGATTCACGTCAATCCACTTGGTGCAACACCTCCAAGGTGTGATCACTCCTTTGTAACTGCAGATTAACGAGCAGATCTAATCTGATGCAGGTGGGAAAGGAAATTGACAGGGTGATTCCATAATTTTTTCCTCAGAATTGAGTGATTCCATATTTTTTCCCTCTGCTTGGTCTAAAAAAGTAATTGTTACTGACAACCACATTTTTATTCTTGATTTCTTTTAGTGTTTCTTAAAGCAAGAACGTTGCCATTTGAAATGACTTTAGTTTTGTGTCATGTCTGTGATCTGCCTTTTTTCTACAAAATTAAACAACTGAATGAACATCCTCCAAGACTGGTGATTCCATAATTTTTGCCAGGGGTTGTATAAGCAAAGCCATCAAGTCATCAACTACATTTTCAACAAAGGGCAGTTTTTTTACTTGATAGCTGCTGTGGGGGGAATTTTGAGATACATTAAAATAATATAAAGGTTTTGGTTGACCAAACAGATAGTTATTATTATTTCCTCCAAGATGTATGGAAGTGTTGAAGCCTTTTACGATCAGATTAGTCCCTATCACCTTTCCTGCTGTCAGCCACATGAGCAGAACTTGTGATGTTTTGACACCAACATATTGATTCTTGTGCCCCTGATTATTTGCTAAAATGACTGGATGTGTTAAAATGATATAAAATATGAAGGCATTCCTGCTTTAATTATTAAAGTTCCAGTTGTAGTAGGGATGACTTTAAAAGCCTTAGAAGTCTGACCAAAGAGGATACCTAAAATACCATTTTTTTCTTCCATACATTTCCTAAATTTGATGCTGGTCTGTGAGCCAAATGGAGGAAGAATGGGTCCAGGTGTGGCCCTGGGGCCTCCAGTTTTTGATTTCTGTATACACTATAATATCAAAAACCCAGGTTTACTTTTAACCTCATTTTATGTGATTTACCTCTCTGGTGAAGGAGTTAATGTGTCAAAGGGGAACTTTGTTTCAGCCTTGTGATCATAATAAAAATGCATTGATCACCTTTGATATGACAAGTATTTTGTTGCATCATTTTCAACACCAACAATAACCCTTCCAATCAGCACACAATCCTCATTATATAGTAATAAACACTCATGCTTCCTCTGCATGAATATGTCTGCACATCCATTAGTAACATCTATGAATTGTACATTTTGCAGTCTTTCTTTAAATTAATTTTCTGCTTCGTGATCATTCCTTAAATAACAAATTTCCATGTCTTATAGGAAAACTTATCAAAAGCCAGTCATCTCTTTTTACTGCTATGCAAAAATACCATTATGTATTGAGATGGACTTAGCTCCTGATTTTTTTTTTTCCAACAGACTTATATTCTTCGGAGGATACGGCTACCCTGCACAGGGACCTCATCGAGGAACTTTTGAATTTGATGAGTCATCTTCATTTGTGGTCTGTTAACAAAAAATTCTCCATTTGTTGTAATAAAATGTATTACAGTTTATATAATGTTATAAAAAATAAAAGTTTTAAAGACAACATATCAATTTGCTTTCATACCTTATAAAATCTGACTTAAAAAGTCAATTTTTGCTACAGTGGGACAGCCCTGGACGAGGCTGGAACAACCACGTCCACATCCTGGACCTGGAAACATCAACATGGAGCCAGCCTATAACTACAGTAAATATAATGCCAGACAATGCAAATTAAACCTCTCAAGTCAATTGTGCACACAAACAGCTTTGCATATTTGTCATAATAGCCTCTTCCTCTTCCCTTTTATTAGTATAGTTTATTTAACATGGTTCTTTTCCTCTTTTTTGTTTTTGCTTGATGTAGGGAAGCACCCCGTCCCCCAGAGCAGCTCATGCTTGTGCCACAGTTGGGAACCGAGGCTATGTGTTTGGGGGGAGGTACAAGGTGAGTGAAATTAAAGTCTTAACATGTGGATCTTTGCATCATTTTGTTGTACAGTAGACTTTGACTCCATATTCAGAATACTTTTGTCAATATGGGGAAAAGCAAGACTGCAGTGACCTATTGTGTAATTTTAACTCCCACGTTCATATCTACAGAACTACAGACTAAATGATCTGTACTACATCGACCTGGACACATGGGAGTGGCATGAAATGTAAGTGTTCTTTCTTTACTGCAGATAATAAAAAAGATCAATGTTTTCTGCAGATAAATGAGCAGTAGACAGGCTGACAAGGTATATTTAAGGTCACCCAAATGTAATTCTAATCTTCTATACTCCTTAAAAAGCATCATTCCTGCATGTGAGAGCAAAATACTTGTGATACAGAAATACAGTCAAAAAATTCAAAATTCAGGTAATGTTATTTTGGTGTCTTTATTTAAAATACTGTTGATGAATATCCTAAAAAAGAGCAGTGCCAAAAAAAGAACAAAGCTGTGTAATGAGGCAGGGAGGGACAAACTGGTCAAGTCTGTTACCCACGCCAATAAAAGTTAAACTTATTGATCTCAATTAATTTACATACTCAAACTTAATATTAACCTTTGACCTCACCAAATCAGAATAGATAGTGATGACTCCACTGCCCATCAGCATAAACCTGTATAATGTCAAAGCAAAATTGGGGTTGATGGAATTGGAAAGAACAGATTTTGCAATATTTTTGCTTTTGTAATATTGTAATTTCTAATAAAAAAGACAGAATCAATGTAGTTAAATTTTATAGGAATTTAGGAAATTTTCCAATTATTCTTTTCTTATTTAGGTCTTCAAGTCTTTATTGGATTTCAAATAATTAAAACCCTGATAAATATAAAGACATAAACACACCAGGGAGTTGTTGGAGGAAAGCTAAAAAAAAAATAAATAAAAAAATAAAAAGTGATAATTTTATTCATAGGTTTTAACTTCACAAATCTACTGTTGCTTGTTATTGTGTCACTTAAATGTCATCAGCATTTATAACATTCAAAGTTAAGGTTAATTGACATGATCACGTAATGGTTTTAGCTTAAAATAAAATAACCACAACTGCACATAAAGACCGTACTATACAGCATATGGTCACAGGTCTGACGAGCATAAGGGTGAGGTTCTGCTGATAGTGCGAAAATACTCACTGAAGATCTGCACTGCGACACTGAAAGTCCTCTCAAACATCATGTTGGCTTGTCTGTGACCGAAGCAAAAACGTCCCCCAAGGTAGTTCCAAAATTGTCGAGCGAGATGTTGTCAAATATTTGGAAAACCGCCCTATTTCACACTGTTGAGAAATCGTTGAAAAATTTCCTGGATCCCCATCTGAATTTGGATCACCACCAAAATCTTATCAGTGCTCTCTTTTGCCCGGACCAAGATTCCCAGCAAATGTAATAAAAATCCATTGAAAAGTTATTGAGGTTTTTGTGAACATGTGAAAAACTGCCATATCTTCCACTATTAACAAATTCTTTAGAAAGTTCTTGGTTCTATATTCAAATCACCACCAATATCATATCACTTCCTTGTGCCATGACCAACATTCCCTTAAAATTTCACTGAAATCTGTTCATAACTTTTCAAGTCATCTTGCTAACAGGCAAAAACATGACCTCCTTGGTGAAGGTAATGACTGGAAAAAGAGGTATTCCTGATTTTGACCGTATACAATGTATGCAGACCTTTTTACCAGTGAAGTCTCAGTTTGCACTTTTGAAATATGACATGACTTCATTGACCAACCGTGTTCAGTGGTTTCATAATCAACTTGACCTGTTTGGTTTCACGGGGAGACCACTGATCCCCCCCATGCTGGTTCATTTCCCCCACTGGCTGGTGACTGAGTACGTCAGTGTAAAGTTCTGGTTCATCAGAGGTTCTTAGCCTTCTTGATTGAAACAAGTCTGCAGTTGGACAATCTCTTAAAATGGCTAATTCCTGCTGTAATGTCCCTCTCTTCTTCCCGCCTTGTTATAGGAGCGTTCCTCAGAACGGACCCGTGGGCCGCTCGTGGCACTCCTTCACCCCTGTCTCGCCAGACCACATCTTCTTATTTGGAGGTTTCACCACAGAGAGAGAGACACTGAGTGAGTCTGATACTCAGGCATTCAAAAGGCTTTTCCTCATCAATGTTAACACTGGTCTCATTGAGTTGCAATTTGTTTTTCAGGTGATGCGTGGCTTTACTACGTGAGCAAAAATGAGTGGAAGCCTTTTAATCACAGTCACATAGAGAGACCCAGGTAAATGACTTCTGTTTTTTCTAACATGAACAGAAAAATACAAAGTATACACACACATCCCTGGATCAAAAAAAACATCACATGAAAAAGCACAAAGAGATCCGTACACCAAAAGTAGCTTGAAAATGTTGAAACGTCTCTGATTTTCAAATTAAATTCTTGAAGGGAGGTATTTTTGGTGTGCGGATCTTTTTGTGCTTTTTCGTGTTTGCTAATAAAAAAATCACTTGTACTGAGCTCATCTTCAAGCTAAAAGACTTGACACTTATCTTTGTGTTTCAGACTGTGGCACACGGCATGCTCTGGTCCTGATGGGGAGGTGTTTGTGTTTGGAGGATGTGCCAACAACCTGTTGTCTCATCAAAGAGCTGTAAGTTAAAGGTCTTATCTTAACACAATACATACTCCACAAGAAATAACACTATTAAACTAAAATTTATCATTTTGTCTAACTCTGCAGGCTCACAGCAACGAGCTGCTAGTGTTCAACGTTCAGCCCAAATCGTTGGTGAGGTGAGTTTTTATTTTAGAAGGGAAGACAATGTTCTATGATGCAGTAAGTTTATAACTTTGTTTACATGTTTGGTGGAAGTAAAATGTAGAGGGTTCAACTGAGAAGCAGCTACAGCGTTTCCAACATGGTATAGGCATGTTTATCACAAACTTTATTTCAAGTATTTATCCATTACGCTGTTCTAAAATCTCACATACTTGCATCCGCTTTTGGCCTTGAGAACCACGGAATGCTAAATTCTAATACAATCCCTTTTTTGACTAATTCCTGTCTAACCTTAACCTAACACGCCAAACGGGCAGTTCCATATATCCGCCACAGAAATATTTCACTAGTCCAGGATTTCATACAATGAATCAGGCAGGTCCATCTGCCCTGCAAGGTTGGCCTAACCTGTTACCACTCCATTGTGTCACAGAAGCAATCTAGCATCAAAAGAAATTTAATTATTTCCTTGTATTCCTTGAAATGTTTAGTATAATTCCTAATACACGTAAAAAAGGCCTGTGCCTATTTCTGCACATATTGCTTTCCAAAATAATTGTAGTTTTTAGGGATGTGCGACATTTTTTGGCAAAATATCAGTATCAGCAGATATTGACTTAAAAAGCGAAATATCGATTGGCAGATATCAAAATTTCTGCGGAAATTTACATACAGTATTTTGGCCATACATATAAGCTATATATATATATGTCATATATTGGCTGTAAGACCCACTAAATGTATGAATGACGCGCAATGCTTTACCCTATTATTGCTGAATGTTTACATGTTAAAAACAATAGTGTCTTCTGTTAGAGAGTGAAATGTTGTTTTCCTTGGTCCAAATCAATTTCTAACACAAATACACTGTCACAATGAGAGGAACAGGCCAGTTTTAGTAAAATAGATACCTTGTACACTTGTCATAAAAATATCAGTATCATCAATGATAAATTTGGAAACATCCAGTATCGTGCATCCCTCGTATTTTTTCTGCCAACACAATTTTTGTAGTTCTGGTATTTACGGTAAATTTGGGACAAGTTGGGGGTGCTCCAACAATAAAAATACGAAGATAAATGCACATTATGTAAAATTATCTTTCCTCTTGTCAGCTTCAGGAGTGTACCCCACAGTGTTCTTAGGAATGCAAGTTTATCAGCTGCTTGTTGAGTTACCACCATCAAATAAAACCTATTATTATGATGTTTATCAGAGTTCAGACTCTGTATCGCAAAGTAAAATCTAGGCTATGCTGTTTGGGCGGTGATGGCAGCCAAAGGCCCAGTGGTAGGTTATGTAACATCATTAGTGCACGGCAGCATAATTGGGATTAGAGGTCTTTCCTAAACACTTATCCTTTCACTAGGGCATAACAATCTCGTGTTAATTTCAAACTCTTATCCCTGTCTTCCAGGTTCTGCATGGAGGCCGTTCTGCAGCACAGGGAGCGTCTGTCCAGTTACTGGGACTGCTTACCCAAACATCTCCTGCACAGCCTCAAACAGAGGATGTCCCAAGTCAACACACTGGGCAGCTAGGTTTAAATGTAATGCATAGGCTTACAAAATGATGTGTGTGGATGCTCGCAAACATAAACGAAACCTCTGAGCAATAGTGAGCAGCAGTGAGACTGTTAGAGGGGGTCTTGAGTGGCACTCTGGGGTCTGAGGGTGATTGTTCTGTTTCATTGATTCATGTGTTTTATTCTTGCCAAGCCAGTCGAACCTTTTTGATGGTGTAGCAGTTTGGATTATGTTGAGCATTTAACTACTCTTGGATTTGTTTATGTTCCATCTTTAAGCCAGAATATGAACAAAAACATTTGGGAATATTTCAGGACCACTGCTCACAGAGACCACAGAAGAGGGCTTCAGGACAGAGATAATAGTTTGATCTTGAGGTTTTGTGTGGTCTCCTCAAGTCAGTTTCCTCTTCAGACTTGTTAAACCACGAGGTAGTTTGACTTCTACGAACCAACACAGGTAGACGAGATGTTGAGGTTTTTGTTTTCTTCTGTAATTTGACCAACATGAAATGTGTCTTAACACTAATTGCGAAGGTGCCAGGCTAAACAGGTTTGCTTTAATGGTGCATATTATATTTTTTGGGAAGCAGTTGCTTTATTGATTCCTTTTTACTGTTCAGCACAATCTTGAGCACGTCTGCCGGATTTAAGAGGGTTTAAGTTCTCAGACCTGAAACTAGTGCTTTAAGACTATCTACTCTGAAGCCACAAAGATGTTGATTTTTTACTTTTATTTGTATTTAGTAATTAATATATATTTGTGAGGAAATGTGACTTTTTGTTCTAAAAGAGGCTTTTAAAGCCTATAAACTTCAAGAGTGGCTTCTGTAGCATTCGATTTTTATTTAGTCAATAACTTAGAGTTATGCGAGTGTGTTGGATGTGGAGCCACGTTGCACTGAAATGCCTCATGTCAGTAGGGCTGTGTTTGTATTTGCCTGGTTTGCACAATGTTCCCTTCGTGTTTTTAAGTGTAGAATAAAATGTGTGTTGTTTCTTTGTACTCAAGGATTAAAAACATACTTTAAATTGTGATCTGTTCAGTTTTTTATTTACATTATTTAATTTGGTGAACAATTACAGTCGTTTTTGGGATAAAATTAGACGTGACCACAGGAGAGCTGTAAGGTTCTGGTCTTTACCTGTGACTGTGTGAATGTTGATGAAGTTCAGAGTCCCTCACAGCTACAGCTCTGTTCGGAAATGATAATTCTTGTTAAACCCCGATGCAGCAGTATCATTTCTTCTTGGCAGCAAGCAGGTTTGGAGCAGACACTTTAACTTTGCCGGGCATGTTCCTGGATAGATCAGAGTCCTGCAAGAAGGAGAGTATTAGTGTTGGTTTGACTTCAGATTTTATGCCTAAAGGAAGCTAAAAGCAGTAAATGTCTAAAAAGGAGTGGAAAGAAGTTTGAATGATAAACTGAATTCATCTAAACACATCTACAAAAATAAATAACCACCTGTTCAGCTCCTGCTATAGAAAATTATGAACATGGAGCTCCATTACCCTGACCTTTGACCTAGTCAGTTCACCCTCGAGTTACAGCAGACTTTTGTGCAACTTATGCAGAGGATGAACATGAAACCTTGAGATTTCCATCAGTTGATTTTTTTAGTCAGAGGGAACTTTTAAGCAAGATTAATTGCTCTGGATATAAATGTGCTCACAAGACAGTGCTACTGGTCACCTTCTTTGTTGGTGAGTATGTTTTAGAAACTTTTAAACAAATAAAAGAACAATAATATCTGTAATCAGGACAATCCAATATTCTTTCAGTCAGTAGGAGAGTGTTCTTTTCATTTCTTGTGCAGTAGCAGTTTTTGGAGATAGGAGGTTAGTGCCCAACAGTCTGTACGATATGTACAGACATTAAGACGTCCTGAAATCATAATGACCTCTGCCTCAGCTATCACCTCATCCAAGACACAAAAACAAGGAAGTGTTTACCTTGACGCTGCGGAACAGGTCTCTTTCTCTGCTTGAGGTGTCTTTGGTTTTTGTAAAGCTGAGAACTGCAGTTCGCGCAGCTGGAAAAAAAACCAAACATAACTCTCAAACCTTCAGCAGTTATTTAAACTTTTAAAACAAGAAAAAATTGGCCCATGTTTACCTTTTCCTTTCTTCTGAGTACCGGGAGTCAGTTTCACCTTGTGCCTGAGGAAAACAATAACTCTTTAGCCCGTGCAGATTTCCCCTTTTCTGTTACTACATGACGATTAAGTGCACGTACTTGTAGTTGGAGAGGGCGGTGTATGGAGCACAGACGGGCACAGCGAACAGCAGCACGTCTTCAGCGTGAGGCTGGCCCGTCAGAGAGGTGAGCAGGTTCTCTGCCTCCTGAATGCAGCACACAAGACACTCTGGTTAGGCCAGTGGTTCCCAGACTTTTTTTTTTTTAATCTATGGCCCTCCCCTAGTAGATTAGATTAAATTAGATAGTACTTTACTAATCCCTTTGGGAAAAACTCCCACAGGGAAATCAAGAATCAGTAGCAGTTGATTATTACAGATAAAAAGATATATAAAAGGAAAAGATAGATCTAAATAAAACTATTAATAAGTATACATAAATATAAATAAAATAAAAATATAAATAAAAATAAAATAAATATATACTGCTACAGTACTGAATGGAAGTATTGTCACAATAACAATCACGTCTGGCCAAACATTTCTGTATTTTAAGAATTGCTCAAAACAGCAACTTTAAAAAAAAGTTTTAGCAAATGCTCCAGATACTGCAAAATATATGACAATTACAAGTTTCTGAGATAAAACCAGGTTTCATTCATTGAAACCTTTTTTTATTCTCGAAAGACATTGAGGTTTCCCGTCATTTTCAATGTCGTCAAGGTCACAGACATATGAACAATAAACAAGCACAAACAATCGCAACGGCAAAGGTATTAATTAAAACAGTTACAAACAGAGGAACAGTGGTCAGTAATCAAAGTCTTCAACTCTGTAAGAGAGGGAAAGGCTGTTATCTTGAGAGTTTGTTGGAGGAAATTCCATGAGTGAGGGGCATCGAAGAAAAATGCCAATTCACTAAGTTCAGTGTAGACTCGAGGAACTTTCAGAGAGAGTGAACAGGAGGAACGAGTCATGGAGGAGCAATCATGAAACTTCAACAGTTTTGTGAGGTAGGATGGTAGCCTGATAGTCAGAGCTTTGAAAATATACAAAAAACAATGTTTGATCCTTCTCTACTCAAGTGGTTACATTTCAAAAGTGAAGTTAAAGGCAGAATATGACTTCTTAGAATTTTTGCCTGTTGCTGATGAACGTTCAGCTGGTTTGCCCTGGAGTCTCCCCTCAAAAGATACCAAACTTTGATGACAGATCAAATTAGCATGCTATCTTTTAGTCTAGTCTTGCCATGCCCTTCCGACATAACTGGACAAGGACCCCACTTTGGGAGTCACTGGGTTAGGCTACTGCAGAAATTCTAAAATAGTAAACTCTTAGGTCAAACATTTATTCTCGATGCAGTCTTCAGGTTAGAAAAAGGGAACTGTTCTTTTCTCCTTAAGAGCTGTTAATCAGAAATATGAAGGGTTTACCTCTGCTCCAGGGTTGTCCTGGTCCACCTCATCCTCCTAAAATACAGATGGCATTGAAACAAAGAAATGATGCACATAAACAGCAAACATCTCCATTTATATGATTCTTTTTTATGATAAATATATAAACTGACAGATTTGATTTGAGACAAAAAAACAGGTCTAACAGTAGACTTTTGGACAGTTAAACCAGGACGTACCTTGTCCTCTTGTTCAGCCGTCTCTCCCTCCTCTCCTGGTTGCTTCTCTTCGTTCTCTTCTTCTCCTGTCTGCCCTACTTTCTTCACCAGCGTCTCCGCATGACGAGGTTTCTGTGTCTGTTTCTGAGGAGCAGGTTTCCTCACAGGTTCATCTTTGCCCTTCCCCTTCTTTCCTTTCTTCCCCTTCTCCTCTTTGTTAGAACCGGCTGACTGAAAATAAGATGATATGAAAAACTTAGAGACAGTTTTCAAGAGTGAGCTCATGTTTGTTTGCTACGTTACTCTGAAATTCAGTAAGTAACATGAACACTGTCTGACCCCCAGCAGCTGCATCATCAGCTCCCGGTCCTCTTCATCCTGGTCTTTGTACTTCTCTTTAATCTTTTTTAACTTGTTCTGGAGTAACAGAAGAAAAAGACGACAGAGATAAACAGACTGACATGTTACATAAAAAAATCAAATTAAGAAAAATGTTAAATACAACAAAAACTTTGGAGGAAAAATGGCAACCTTTTTTTAAATGTTTAAAAAATATATAAAAGTATATCTTACTTTATTTCTGGAATAAAAATAAATAAATAACAAAGGCATCTTAAATGTTTCATAAAAGGCTGAAAACAAAATTCAAGCAAGAGGATAAAAAACATAAAAAACTCAAAGCTTTTAAAAAATGAACAGAGTTTTTTTTAAATGTTTGGTAAGTAAAAAAATCTGTTAAAAGATCTCAACAATTATAACTACAGTTTAAGTTTTCAATAATGATGAAAAGAAAAATGGCAGTGTCAAAGTTTTTTTTTTCATGTCAAACATTTTGGGACGTACTGTAAGTTTTAAAAGTAATTAGCATAAGACAATATTCATCTTAAAAAAGTTTGAGTTAAAGGAAGTTTTGGGGGCATGTTGAAAAAAATACAACTTTTTAAAAATTATTTTGAAGAAAGTAAGAAAAATCCACCACAGGATTTAGAAAAAAAGTTGAATAGAAAATGGTTAAAGGGACATTAATATAAGTTTAAAATATTCAGGTGAAAGCACTAAAAAAATTTACTGAAATGTTTTTTTAAGTCAGTTTTGAAAGACAAATTGAAATATGTGTCCCAAAGAATTTGTCAAAAAGATAAAACACTGAATGAAGTTTGAAAATGAAAAGAAAAAATGGCAAAATGGTGACAAAGTACAACATTTATCTGATCAGATTCAAACAATTTTTTAAAAAAATCTTTAAATATTTTGGAAAAAATCTGAATAAATAGTTCGGCAAAAGTTTTGCCATTGCTTTAAAAAAAAAAAAAAGTTTGCTGAAAGTTTTGAGCCCAAAAAATTGTTTGAATGTTTTTTTGGAATTATTATCAGAAGTTTCACATATATTTGCCAAAAATGTGTAAATTAAATGAAACTTTTGAGGAAAAAGGTGATATATTTGACATGTACCAACATTTTTCTTTGGCATAAATTGTATTTGAAGCTTTTTGACCATTTTGGACTGAAGTTTGATAGCTGCTAACAAAAGATTTATTTAAAACTATTTTTAAAAATGTTCAAGAAAAAAATGGCTTTATTCTGAGACGTTTTTCTGTTGTGTAACATGTTTATAAAAACCTTTAAGCAAGATATATTCATTTATAAAGAAAAACATTTACTGCTTTTTTAACTAAATATTATGAGGGGGATAAATCCATCCACAGTATCTGCCTAGCACTCCGCTGTTACATTTATTTTGTTAACCCAGTGATTATTTTTTCATGTTTTACTCCAGACAACACTTAAACTGCCGAGGCTGAAATCATGTTAAAATGTGGACATTTGAAAGATACTTAAATTCAAAGTTATAGCTTATTATATAAGGCAGTATATGTTTGTTGGATAAATTAGTTCTTCGAGTAGAACATGAACATCTAATCTTCAGACTCTTACCTTCTGACCTCGTTTCAGAGGCTGCTGGGAGGGGACGCCTCCACCTTTGGATCCCTGATCCACGGCTGATTCACCTGGGGGAACTGTCTCCGTTTTCTCCTGAGTGTCACAACCTTCCTGTTTCTGTTTCTTCTTCTTCTCTTCTCTGGAGGGAAAAAAACAAACAAACAGGGATTTATTCAGCACTAAACAATAAGATCTCTGAGCCTCCATGTGTTGGGATTGAGGAACAACTAACATGATTTTTGCTCTTAAAGTGGGCACTAAAAGCCTGCTCAGTGTAAAATATGAGCTGAACAAGTCAATGATGATCTGATGAATGTTTTTTTTTTTTTAACATTTCATTCGTTTACCTTCTCTGCTTAGCAGTCATGTGTTTCTTCCCCTGTGAGTCGACCTCAACCTGAAGAAAAAAAATCAATGAATTAGCTCTACTATAAAACAAGACTTGACCCTCAATGGTTATACTGGGGTGAACTGGAGGCCATTACCTGTGTGGTCACTTCCTTTTTGAAACCAGGAGTCTGAGCACTCCTACAGGAAAGAAGGGACAGTTTTAGTGGGTGCATTTTATTTTCAGTGTGTACTGTGTTTGGTAAGAGCCGATCACCTGCTGGGCTGTAAGTGTGAGAGGGAGATGGTCGTATCTGGAAAGCTGAACTCTTCACTTTCTTCTTTCTTCACTTCCTCTTCCTCCTCGCTGTTGTCTCCTGCCTGCAAGTCTTCCTCAGGTACAGTAGCCAGTTCTCCATCCATTCCCTCATCCACCTCCTCTTCTTCCTCCAGCTTTTTATTCTTATCCTTCTCTTCTCCTGTTGTTCCTTTTCCACCCTGATCTTCATCACTGCTGTCATCACCTGAAAAGGTATTAGAATCATTCACAACGCCTGAACATGGTCACTTCAAACACTCTGAATGAACTTATTATGTGTGTATGTGTTACCTGTGAGCTCGTCTCCCTCCTCTAACAGCTCTGCAGTCGTGGATGTCACCTCGTCCACGTCGTCCTCCACTGTCTTCACCTTCCTCTCCCCTCTGTGCCTGGACACGCTCTCATCATCCACCTGCAAGGAGGCCAACATGAAACTTGGTTTTTGTTTAATGGTGACAAAGCAAGAAAAAGTTTTGCCAGTGATGGATTTTTACCTTGAAGAGGAATCCAAAGCCCATAATCAGGTAAGAAGGAGGCAGGAAGTTCTTCTTTCCTGAGGAAAAAGGGTTTGGTCTTGTGTCAGCCATCATAATGTCCAGAAATAAGAAGTTAGACATTTTTTATGTCATACCTCTAATCATGAAACTTCCAGTAGTTAGGTACTCTCCTGTTGGAGCCGTCTTAGATACCTGTGCAAAAATTACACAACAACCTGAAATAAACAAGCATGAAAATACTCATTTCTAATGTTTAGTATTAGTGAGTAAACACTTGTATTTATTTGCCCTTAGAGTGGTGCTGGTATGATCTATTTTTGTAGTCCATCCGGGAAGTTAGCATCGTTCTGATTCTCTCAACTAAAAGGCTGTGAGATTTTTGACTTTGTTCTGGGAGGACTGCCGATAATCAAGTCTGTGGCAATGAAACTTGCATGTTTTGTTCATCGTGATTATCTTCACAAATGAACTGACTTTAAGGAGTTTTTAGGCTAAAACATGACTGTGAGAGAAAAGAGCTACTATTACGCTATTATGAAACTACAACATAGCAGTTCAACTTAAAAGCTGACACCACACTTCCAACATATCACACCACATTTTGACCATGTTTGGGAATTTCCTCCTTTAATGACCTGATCAAGTTGGTGTTAATGGCTGTGGCTTTGGTGTGGCTATGGTGTATGTTTTATTGTATATGTTTTATTAAATAAACAATCAGAAATGATTGCATTATGGTCCCTGCCCCATCTTTTGTAGCACATGTTAGTAGTCTTTGGACTAATTCCTGCACCACTCATTTGGTTACTCATTTGCTTATTTTTTTGACTTCTATGTTGAAACGCCAAGTTGGAGATCAATAGTACCTTACAAACAGCTTTTTACTCTTGCCATTTACGTTTAAGCTTAAACATCATAAAAAGTAGGTCTGTTTGTTAAAATTATCACCAAGAGTAGAATATCTATGTTTCATAATTCTTTACAGAGCTTATTATCTGCAATGATCCATAACACAGTGAAAAATCCTACGCTGTTTGTTGATTTCAGCTCAGCCTTCAACACAATCTCCCCCATGAAGCCGATTGGAAAACTGAACACTCTGGGCATCAGTACCACTTTTTGCAACTGGATACTGCACTTCCTCATAAACAGACCCAAGTCAGGTCAGATAGGCAGTCTCTCCTCCTCCCCTCTAGTGCTCAACACTGGAGTCCCCCAGGGCTGTTTGCTCAGCCCCCTCCTGTTTACACTGTATACCCGCGACTGCAGCCCCTGACATGGAGTAAACTCTGTTGTGAGGCTAGCAGATGACACCACCATCACTGGCCAGATTTCCAACAATGATGAGACTTCATATCAGGAAGAAATCAACCATCTTGCGAAATGGTGCACAGAAAAAAAACGTACTGCTCAACGTCAGTAAAACCAAAGAGCTGATAGTTGATTTTAGAGAAAAGAAGGCAAAGACACACAACCAGGTCTACATCAGTGGAGCTGAGGTGGAGCAAGTGGGCACTTTTAAGTTCCTGGGAATCAACATAACAGAGAAACTGTCATGGACTTCACGTGTCTCTGCCCTGGTTAAAAAAGTTAAAAAATGGCTGTATTTCTTAAGGAAACTTACAAAAGCTAAATTCCCACGACGAGTTCTAGACTGGAGGCATCACAAACTGTCATGGGATGTGCACAGCCCAGGACAGGAGGACTCTGCAAGGAGTGATAAAAACTGTCCAAAATATCATTGGTACCCATCTACCGGGGATCAGTGATATTGATACTTCTGTACCTTCTGCCATCAGGCAGAAGGTACAGAAGTATCTGCTGCCACCACCAGACTGTGGGACAGCTTCCTCCCTCAGGCTGTGAGATTGCTAAATGCACCATCTGAATGGAGCTTGTTTCAGGCTACAGATACTTAGGTGTTCAGCTGGACAACAAGCTGGACTGGTCCAGCCACTTGGAGGTTGTTCACAAAAAGGGTCAGAGCAGACTTTATTTTTTAAGAAGGCTGCGCTCTTTTAATATTTGCAAACCACTGCTGTGCTCTTTCTACAGGACTGTGGTGTCCAGTGCTTTGTTCTTTGGGGTGGTGTGCTGGGGGGTGGGTGCTCGCACATCAGAGAGAAACAGACTCAATAAACTGATTAAAAAAGCGAGCACCACCATTGGTGTCTCCCAGGACTGCGTTGAGCAGGTAACAGCAGTGAGGATGCTCAGAAAAATGAATGGTATTATGACAGGCACCCACTTCATGCCCTGGAGGTCTTCCGGCAGAGCACCTTCAGCGGCAGGCTGATTCCACCCAGAGCTAGGACTGAACGCTACAGGAAGTCCTTCCTCCCGGCCGCTATCAAACTCTTTAAAGAGCAATAGCTCAATTACCCTGTCCTATTTCATGTGCAATACTCCAGCACTTTCCAATCCAGTCGTAGCTTTTAATTTTTTTCTGACTCTTCTTATCTTATTATGCACTTTCTTACATGTATTTTGTATTTGATCTGCCTTTATTGTTTATGTTGTTACAATGAGTGAATGAATTGAAATGAATTGAATGCACAGCTGCTGTAACAACTGTAATTTCCTGTGAAGGATTATTTAAGTATCTATCTATCTATCTATCTATCTATCTATCTATCTATCTATCTATCTATCTGTACTCCTCCATGTCTAATGTTTTTTTTTGTTATTGTTTTATCTTGGAGCCACAATTTAACTTAAACTTTCTTGTATAAACTGTACAAGGTACAATGTATATATACTCTGGAAGTCACCAAAAATGGACAGATAGATGTGGCTGAACATGGACTCTTTAAGTTGGACATCAGCAAAAAACTGACAACAATCTCACTCAAAAAGGTGCTTCAAGTTGTCAACTTACCTGATGATGATGAACCCACCAAGCACTGGTGATGATCTTGGCGTCCCAGGCAGCACTGTAGCACACCGCCATAGTGCCCGCTTCTGTCAGGGTACGAGGAGGGATGGGGTCACCTGCAGCAGAGAGATGAAGAGGTGGAGATGTAACTTCCAGAGTAATTAATATGATAAAATCAAGTCAACTGTAGAAAGAGACTATGAAGTCATATCTCACCAGAGGGGTTTTTAATTACACAACTCGTGGCTCCGTGAAGGTCAGCATGAACATAGACATCACCTGAAAAGACAAAAGGCCCACAGGAGAAATTACAGGTACATGCTTGACTTTTTATCTTCTTTTAGGGTCAGTGTTTAAGTTGAATTACTAACCTGCCCGGAGGTAACGTTTAACAATCATTTCATTCTGCTGCTGATCCCTTCCTGCGATGACAAGATAGTTCTCGGAGCTGATGAACCAGAGGAACTTTTCAAACCTGCAAAAAAAGGAAAGCAATATTAAAATAAAAGCCTGGAGTGCTTTTCACAAAAAGTTCAGGTACACAATACTGAATTTGTCTTACCAGTAGACTTTCCTGGCCTTCTGAATTGTTGTCACAGTCTGAACTTCTTTTAGTGTTTTCTGGGTTTTCCTCTCAGCAGATTTCATAGCCTTTGTTTAAATAAAATAGAAGAATCAAAGCTTGACATGTCCAGTGCTGAGTTTGTTAACTGCATGTAGTTTAAGATGCATAGCATGGGAGTACCTTATCTGCAGCTTCAACTGTTTTATGCTCCTTCTTTTCAGCACTGCGTTTGAAGTCATAGTACCTAAATTATCAAAATAAAAAAGCCAATCAGCTCTGAAAAAAAAACACTTTAATCTCACTGAACCAACAATTTCACACATCTTAAACCTACTTTTTGGCATTGCCATAAGCTGAGAGGCCAAGGTCCACATCCACCAAAATGGGCTTGTTCTTCTGCAGCTTCTTGTTCTGCCCTTTGTCTTTGTTTTTGTTCTTCTTTCCTTTCTCCTCTACCACATCTTGTTTCTCTTCCTCTTCCATGTCTTCCTCAGTTATATATGGATTCCTAAAGGAGATAGGGACACACATGAGCCCTGGTATTCTTTACAAGAACGTTTTTGTGTCCTCAGTGAGAATCTTACTTTAAAAGCATGGTGATGTGGTTGGTCTGCAGCTTCAGCTCCTTAATGGCACAGGCCACGGGGTCTCCAGCAGCTTGAGCTTCTTTGACCAGAATGCCGATCTCAGTCCAGTCCACCTGATTGGCCAGAGCACTCCGCACCACCTGCAGGGCTCTCTCTACCATAGGCAGGTTCATCTCCACCAGCTCGCCTTTTATCCTGTCCACCTCCTGCAACACACAAACCACAATTCCGTGAATTTTTCAGTAAGGGAAAAAAAAAGAGGGAGAGATGGTTTAAATTAGGAGTTAATGCAGACAAAACTTTAGCCGAGGAAGGCAATGCTGACCTGAGCCTGGTGTAAGGCCTCCAGTCTCATCTCGTGGTCCTTTTTAACATTTTCCAGTTTCTTCAGAGCTTGTTTCTCCTGCTGCAGGGCCTTCATGTCGATCTTCTGACTCTCCATTTTTGAAAAGAACTCATCCACAGCCTAATGAAGAGAAAGGCATATGATTAATTATTAAACCCAGTGGTAGGAACATAACAGAAATAAAACACAATCAGGTGGCAATGTTACCTTGTCAAAAGAGTCAAACTCTAAATATGCGCTCTTCGCATGCTGCGCAAAGAGGAACGGGTGGAATTCATCATATCTGTAAGAAGATATCCGTGAATAACATAAATCAAATGTTATATATAAGTGACTGAAAGCATTCTTTACTTTACTGTTTTAAACAAACAAAAAGGCATACGTGAGCAGTTCTTCATTTGGTTTTCCAGGATCCAAGCTTGGTTTCTTCTCACTCTTTTGAATGATGTAGCCCTATGATCAAATAATAATCATCAAAATTAATAAAAAAAGCACCACTTCTCAAAGGTGAACCCAAGGACATGGATCCTAATGAGTAAAGCTTATGGCATGCTTCTTACTTTGCCGGTGTAGTTCTCTGTTTTTTCCATATATGTTTCTGCGATCTGCAGTGCTTCCAGGATTTTGGGTGCAACTAAAAAGCAGCCAGATGAAACACTAAAATGAGACATTTATACAAAAACAGCTTGATGGATTAAATATGAAACTCGACTTTACCTTGAGAGGCATCATCTTGGGCGTTGATTTTAAGAGAGCCAGGCAGACCCGCTTCAATTAAACTGTGTTCTATCAGCGTGGCTCCATAGGCTGGAATGATGTTAAAAAAATGACACAAATACCACCAGTCTGTTAATGTACACAGAAAATAATTGATATTTTATCTTCACAACTCTTATGTGCATTACTGTAGTTACAGGGCCCGTCAATGTAGGTTAAAAAACAATAGTATATAGTATAAAAATAATAATAGCTGAATGACAATACACCATTTATATTTTATTGTTGTTTCTGTAAGGAAATAATAAATTGCTGCTGTTTGACAGAAACCTCAAATAACTCTTTATTTTTAAGACTTTCTTTCTCTTTCATAAATTAGTGCCACTGTCATCTTCCATGACGTTAACATTTAAAAATTACAACCATTTAAAAGTATCAAAGTAACTGCCAATAATGATCATACGTTACTGCTTTTTTAAAGTATATTTTTGAAAGCTGGTTACTTTTGAGATGCTATGTTTCTGTTAAAAAGAATTTTAAGAATTATAAACTTTGATATGATTCTAGTAAAACACAAACTTTCATAATTGATTAACACCACTGCAACAAAATTACAAGTCCTAGACACCCAATATATGGCATTCTTTAACACTGCTTGTTACAAATATTGCAGACAAACTCCAACAAATGTCTGAACTGTACAAATCATTGATGACATTACTGTGTAAGTACACAGTAACGGTACAAATGATGATTCCAGATGGTCTTGAATACCATGTGATTCAAAATTATCTTTATCATTTAATGACAGGATGTAAAAGTAGTTATTGTATTATCTTCAGGCATATTTTTAATCAAAATAGAGAGAGCTCAGTCTAAACTGCACAAATATGTTGGCAGCATCTGGAAAAGAAACCACTTCCATAAAATTTTCCAATTGTTGCTGACATATTTGTGCAATCAAGTGCAACTTTTGATGGCTAACATCAAAAAGGTTTGCAAATATTGGATGTTTAGGACTTTCTCTGTTGTTGTCGAGCTATCAAACAAACATCAATACCATTTGTTTTTCATTAAAAACTATAATAAGTAAAAGATATAATTATGTTTCTTTATTTGGAGTAAACATTACAAATAATTGCTCTTGTAGTCAAAGGTGTACAACTGTTGGTGATTCTCACAATAAACAAACTTTACTAAGCAGTAAGCCTGATGTGTTTTCTTCTTTGAATCAACATTTACAGAAACTCTGTCTATAGAAACATTATATTCTTATCCTGTATCTTGTGATATAAAGGCTATAAAAATATTTATTTATATATTAAGAATCACACGCAATGCCCGGCTCTAATTGGTTAAAGCTTGTAAATTTAGAAGTTTTGCCCGATCTACTTACGAAGGTGAGGGTTCAGCACCCTTTTCACTTGATCTCCATTTTGAGCTTTGCTGAGGATTTCAGTGAGCCTAAAGAATAGCAAAGATAAGAGACTGGGAATAACATTTCTTTTCAGTCCTCAGACTCAGTAGACTCAATAATGATCTTTTCACCTCTCTAAACTTATCAAAGGTTCAGGAGGGCGTGCGCTCTCCACTGGGTACCGCTCCCTTACGGCGATCTTCACATCCTCTGCCTCTCCCTCTGCTGTACGAAAGCGCAACAGATTGAGGATGGTGTACTCATGGTCTGCAAGGATGATGTTACCCTGAAGGGTGCAATAAAGACCAGTCATCAGTGTTATTGTTTGGATTAGGACTGAGCAGCTTAGTCCTGACAAACATCTCACAGCAGTGTCTCACCCGGTCATAGAGTTCAACTATCAAGTGGTACGCAGCCTCATCTGATCCGAACTGGAAGTCAACAATCCTGTCAATCCCAAGCTGCTTAACCTGGGTCAGCCGTCGCGTCTTCAGGTGCTTGCGGCACTACAGAGGAAAATTGGTTTGTGAATCAGTTTTTAGCACAACAAAACCACCAATAAACAAATGAACATCTGTTTAGGATCTTTTTTGTAGAAGTGAAGATGGAATAAAAAGACCATAATGGGAATGAGATAAAAATACAATCTGTTTACTAACAGTTCAAAAACTTCATGTCTAATTGTTGCTGATGTTCAATCTGCCTTGTATCAGGAAAAGTTAACAAGTTTGGGAGACATTTTATGCTATGTAAATAACTTAGGGTAAATAAAACTACTTAGGTTTTATTCAATAAAAAAGCTCATATACTTACTTTCATCGCAAAGCCTGAAGGCATCATGTTCTTGGGCCATTCAAAGTCTGTGGAGTGAATCCGAGTCCCAGACTCGATCAGGAGAACAGCTTTACTGTCAGGCCTAAAGACAAAAGTCAGAACCTTATGATACACTGAAACAGACAGTGGTAGAAATTTGGAGGGAGTCCCAAACCATGATATATATGATGATTGTGTGTTTTTCAAAGATCAGAGCTGGGTGATAAAACTTGCAAAATAAATGTCATGCTCACATTGCTCACATTTAAAGTCTGTCATAAACACACAAAGTTGAACCAGGTGTTCAATAAACACCACCTAAATTTAATATCTTAATATATTTTAATAATGTTCACAAACTTATTTAATCCTTTCACTTGATATGTATGTATAATACAGGCATGAACATTACTGCGCACATCATGCTTCCATTTGTGTTTTGTTTGATGAAAACCAAACATCAATTTCTCTCCTTTCCTTGACTTGACTTTCTACAACTTAAGTCTGTCTGATATCACCATCATTGGCTGATAGTGAAATGCAAAAGCCACAGACAACACTTGTTACAGATAAGGTGGAGCTACAGTTCAAAGTGTAACCATGTTTCTGGAGTTTTTCTATTGATTTTTTTCTTTTTAACCTTCTTTTAATGAATGTTAAAGAATACTTACTATATTGTATTTTCTTCCCATGGAACATCAAAACAAAGAGATATTCATTGGTACCCTTCCATTTTGGAAAACATTTCATATTACAACAGCCACTGATGTTCAGGCGTGCAACAAGGTGATCTTCTGACATTAAGAGAGGGCTGCTCATGGAGAATTAAATGAAATTGTTGTCAGAAATGATTAATAACTTTGGCTTTCAGTAATACAATTACCAGCTACTGGTTTATTAATAAAATCTATATGGAAATGTATCGATGTACTCTCCCTCCTCTGTGTGTGTATCACACAGTCAGAGGGCTGCATTAAGCAAAGTAAGAAGAATCTGGTTTATAGAAATATGAGCTAATGATCCAATATAAATTGTTGCATATGAAAAGATACAGCATTTATCTAGAAGTTCCTTTAAAATTCATAATATATATTGCAGAAAGAGAAAATGCTTATGTTTCCCCCCCAATATTTATCACCCCTAAAATATATACATATATAAGACACATTTGGACCGTTTTCAAGATCTCCCCATTCACTTTGGGCTTAATAACATCTTTAACAGCTTTAATCATCATGACATGTTTAAATACTATTTCTTAAATGATACAGCTGGAAATCCATAGCCTGTGTCAACTCGCTATCCCTGTAGCTATAAAAGGATTTTCAGTAAAACAAAACGAAATAAAACGAAATAAAAACAACAATGCGTGGATTATTAAGACACACCGACACACGAAACCAGCAGCTGTAGCACCACAATTTCCCGATTTGAAATAATTTAAGCCTGTTTGTCTGTATCAAGCTATAAATATCTGTCGATTTATTTCCAAAGAAAATCAGCTTCAGAATCCTTTTATCAATCACAAAGGAATGTTAGGTTTTTTCAGTTGCTCTTAGCATCATAGTAGGAACATCAGATAAAGACAATAAAACAAGATGAATATGTAGAAGTTGAATAAGGCTAGGCAATATTGTTCATACATATGTAGTTTAATCCAGTTATTATAGGTAAGCAGTGATAATTAAAAATATATCAAGCATATGTTTATTGCTAGGACTCTTTATATAACACTTACAGTCATATGCATGTTGACCTCAGATAACTTATTTGTAATATGAAAAAAAGGGAAAGTTAATTTTGATTGCTGCATTTAAAAAGCATTATTATGTATTAATTAATTTGTTTATTTACTGTTAAGCAGATTGTTTTTATTTTATTTCCCATGGAAATGTTGACGCTGTGCAGCTGGGATTTACTAACACATTTTGTGTGACATTTGGCGTTTGCCCCTGTGGTTTGGACTTTGAACCGACTCATATGGTTATTTGTTTGGAGGAAAAAAACAATCAAGAAATGTTACATGCGTCGCAGTTTTACTGAAAAAAAGTGAAGTTAGCACTTTTATTCCCTATTGCTTAACAATAACTAATATAATAGCCTGCGTTAACAAAGGGCAAGTTTACTGTATGACAGCATTTAATCAGGACACAAAACCATCCCGGGGGAGGATCTTAATGTTAATCATCAACTTCTAAGTGTTTTTCTTTCAAATGAGACACTTTTGACATCTATGAAACACTTAAAAGAGAATTAATGAAACTGTACAACTGCATATGCCGTTCTTACTTTTGTAGACGGATGAGATACGTCTTGTTGTCGATGTCGTACACATTGTTTACTCTCATACCAATATGGCTGTAAAAGAAGGAGATTAAATAATTGAATGAGTTCAACATCTGCACATAAATGCACATTAACGATGGATAGCTTAGCAGCACAGCTATGAACAACAGCCCTTAAAACATACTTGGCGTTTATTTCGGCGATAACTGCCCTGATATCCACAGTGGCGAACCTTGTCTTCATGGTGACAGACAAACAGGCAGTTATTAAGACTAAAAAAGATAAAGAAATGAGCTAAATGTTCACATTTCCAGAGCAACACCAGCAGCGTATACATGCAGGAAACTACTGGACATGCGCACTACGGACACGTTCGTACGGAAGCCGATGTGGAACAGAAACGAGCTGGTCCACGCCTTTCAACAACAGTGGACGTGAGTGAATAGAAAGCATTGATTGTGTATGGGATGCACTGGTGCCTGGTAACCTTCTGCTGTGACATGAATGCCGTGGACCCGCTGCTGTGCTTCTGCAGAGATATTAATTAAAATATAATCAAGCTCATGGTAGGCTTTGTGGAGTTTATTGTGCACCGATGATGCACTACTCAAATTGGCTCATTAGCGTGAAAAACAGGGCAAGCCTTCGAAATGCATGCAAAACACCACCTAACACCGACTGGAACAATAGGGGAAATATTGTGGACGCGCAGAACAACAACCCAGAGCCGAATGACAAGACATCCGAGCAGAGTATCGCACATCACCTCTGGAAAAAGGGTAAGGGGAAGATTATGCTGCTTTAAAGTCGTGTTTGCGACAAAAATATGGGCCTGAAGCCAGAAAAACTGCTAGATTTGCAATATTCGTATACGACACTGCATACTGTGCTGCGTTGTTGGTTTTTAATTGGGAGATTTTCAGTCAAGCGGGCAGAAAAAGTCAAAGATGCAGCCTGACTTTTCAGCCTCCTCCTCGGGTCAGAGTGGAGGGCGAAGGCGTGCTCCGTTACCAAGGAAACGGTCAGCTAACAGGGCATGCTAGCGGGACGAGACTAGCAGCCGTAGCACAAGTTTTACGTCCATATAGGAGCTCCAAACGCGACAAAACAAAATATTGGGAACCTCGCATTGAAATGTACCGACTAGCAGCATCTGTAATGGATTTTAAACCAGCATGCGGCGGCTGAGAGTCGAGAGAAATGCAGAGTGAGTTCAGAGAGAACGGCAGAGTCTGACTGACGGCCACATATCACACTCTGAAGATTTATTTATTACGTTTTCAGCTCCTTTATCATCAGGAGAACAAATGTTTGACTTCGTTATGTCTTGTGGAAAAATGAAGATACAATTTAAATAGATCGGGACAGCTTTAATTACAATAACAGCTCTTTTATAAGTTAGTTTCATCTGGTGTTTTACTTCAAACAGTTTATATGATGGAAGCTTTGCACAGACCTGTGGCAACTGGACCTTATTACTCTGTAAATAACACGTTTTGCAAAGCCAGATTAATCAAACTGCTACATATGGCTCCTTAAAGATATAAACGGGATACTGAGAGGAATAACATGCTTACATAGTTTTTGTCTGTAGACAACAGGGATTTGCAAAATGCGGCCCAAGGGCTACATCCGGCCCTTCCTTACTACTCAATGCGGCCCACAAGTTAATTTCTAGTAGGCGACTATTAATCTGTGAACATGACAGAAAAATCCACAATTAAAATATTAAAAGCATTTCCATAATCCATATATCATCGTACACCCTGGACCAAGCCAATCACAGAGAGCGACCCAACCATTCACACTCACGACTGTGGTATAAAGTATCTCCTAATGAGCATTTTTTTGATCTGTGGGAAGAAACCGGAGTGCCCACAGAAAACCCACGCAGGTACAGGGAGAATATAGAAATTTGAAAGACCCTGATTGACACAGGGATTCAAACCAGTAATCCTCTTGCTGTGAGACTAACCTGCTGCACCACCCTATTTCACCCCATAATCATATATATATATATATATATATGTATATATGTATATATATATATCTATATATATATATATATATATATATATATATATATATATATATATATATATATATATATATATATATATATATATATATATATATATATATATATATATTTATTTATATATATATATATATATATATATATTTATTTATTTTTTTGGCTAGAAATAAGCAGTGTAATTTATGTCTTGCTTCTTTAAAAATCGTGTACACATCACTTAATGTGTTTGAATATATAAAAAAAGGCCTACAAGTAAAATATATTGGGAAAAACAATATTGTTTTTGTCACACTGAAAACATGGTTTTAGGCAGATTGAATTCCATGTTTAGCTCATCTAGAAAGTCTTGCTATTTGCATTTTAGCTTAAAAACTGAATGTTGGTAAAGTAGCTACATTTTTAGAAAAGGTATGTGAGTTCCCTTTCCTTAATTCAGTCAGCACATTTGTAGGATTACGAGTATCTTGCAGTTTGAAGTCTGGCCCTCTATCTGTGTGAATAACATTAATGTTGCCCTCCATATGACCGAAGTCGCCCATCCCTGGTGTTTCTTCTCATTCACAGGTTATAAAACCATCAAAAAAATTGGAGAGGGCACATTTTCAGAGGTGGTGAAAACGCAGAGCCTGAAGGATGGAAAGTTCTACGCGTGTAAGACCATGAAACAGACAATAAACAGGTGTGTATTCTGCAAAGATCAGATGTGTATTTTACATTAGGCTGTGTTTGTGCAGACTCTTGAAACATGAGTCAGGAGCTTGTCACCCAGTTTGCTTTAAGTACACGATTAGATGTCAGCTTACTGCGCCTTTGACCCTGATGTGATGAGGGAACAATAGGCGTCACTGCTTGAAATGTGAGTTGCCAGTGCTCTGGTTTTAACATTACAGAGCCTTTTAAATCTGTGCAGCCACTGACGTGCATAATATCACTGCAGTATATCAATGAAATGGAGTAGGCCTGCACAAAAGAAGATTTTTGCTAATATCAAAAGGCAGATACTTCAAAATTTCTCTCGTACTAAGACTCACTTTTTACTTTTCTTACTGTGACAGTCTAGATGTTTCAGAAGCAGATTAAAAACAACAGATTTAAAATGAAAATAGAAGATTTTTTTTGTCAAATATTAACATTCACTATGAAACTATTTGAGTGAATTGATTTGATTATATGTACATTATATCATGTCAGGCAAAAAGCTTTTATCTCCAAAACTGTTACTTTTCAGAAAATGACAAAGAAAACACTTTTACTGAATTAATAAATATTGTTTGTTCTCATTTCAAATTATTTTAAATATTCAAAATTTTATAAAACCCACTCACCGATATAATAAAATAAAAAGAAAAATCATGAAAAAAATGGAGACAAGAGGTGTTGGCATGACAGTGAAAATATGCAAAATGTATTTTTAACAGTGAGAGTAAACACAGCAATTTAACAACCTGCTGACAAAGAGCTCTGTTGTGCACAACATTTTAAAAAATGTCACCTTTTATGGAGCTTATACTTTCATATGAAATAAATTCACATTTTTTGTCCAAATTACATTAAATTTATGTTTTATATTTATTTTATTTATATTTATATTTTCTTACATGTATGAATAAAATGCTTTTGGTTAAAGGATCAATAGACAAACATTTCAAGCTGCATCTCTCTGGCGTGGTAAAAACCTGTATACTCATCAACCCCCAGTGACACATCTACTACCTCTAAGCAGCTCCTGACAACAATTACTAACGCCCCCTGCTGTCTATCCAGAAACCTAAGGAATAATATGAACAAAAATTACCAAAGAAATAGCTCTGACAGTAATCATAAAATAATAAATAATAATAATCAATATTAATAATAATGTATACAATTATTATTGCCCCTATTAATAATATACATTCTTTCTAAGTTCATTGCGTTATTCATTATCTTTGAATATACTGTATTGTTATTATTTAGTTATTGTAAAAAAGGGTAGGGGATACATTTTATGTATATATATATATATATATATATATATATATATATATATATATATATATGTATATATATATATATATTTTTTTTTTTTTTTTTTTTTTTTTTTTTTTTTTTTTCATGTTCATAACAATAACAAACCTTTTATGCTATCTGCCAGTACAAAATGTTGCCAATTATATTATGAAGTCCAAAAATAGTCTTCCTCTCAAAGTCACCTCACAGTGGTTCAGCTAAAGTGAGCAGACAACAGTTTACTTTATAAATATGTAAGCAGCTGTCACAATAAATGTGCTAAAGTCATCTGTTCTCTGTCAAGCCTGGAGCAGGCCAACAACCTGCGGGAAGTCCAGGCTATGAAGAGACTGAGCCCACATGCAAATATCATCCAGCTCCATGAACTGATTTTGTGAGTACAGGAGTCTTTTATTAGAGTTTTTGAATCGCCTCGGGCATGTGGGACGTCATATGAACCTGATGTTGTTTTTTTTAGTGACAAGGAAACTGGGACAGTGTCTTTGATTTGTGAACTGATGGAGATGAACATCTATGAATTCATACAAGGTTAGACATTCAGTAATAAGTGGATGATGTCTAACTTTGAAGTTTGGTTTGGACTGAGATTTGTTTTTATTCTAATAGGGAGAGAAGTACCACTGCCAGATCATACGGTGAAGAACTACATGTACCAGCTCTGCAAGTCTCTAGAACATATGCACAGGTGGGAATGATGCTGCTTTAGCTCTCATGGAATAATAAAACAATAAACAAAACATTCATCCATTATTTAACATTTTTCAGCTGTGGGATCTTCCACAGAGATGTGAAGCCAGAAAACATCCTCATTAAAGTGAGAGCTTA
The DNA here is from genome assembly GCA_037902135.1 of Cetoscarus ocellatus. Taxonomy (NCBI): domain Eukaryota; kingdom Metazoa; phylum Chordata; class Actinopteri; order Labriformes; family Labridae; genus Cetoscarus; species Cetoscarus ocellatus. Next base: position 1,187,049 of record JBAMNC010000815.1, read on the forward strand.
ATAAACACTTTTTAAACGGGTGGTGATCTGGTTTTGAGTTGCACAGTTTGTTAAAATACATTTTGTGTCATTTGCAGCATAACAGTCTCAAGCTTGGAGACTTCGGCTCATGTCGGAGCGTGTACTCAAAGCCTCCGCACACAGAATACATCTCCACACGCTGGTATAGAGCCCCCGAGTGCCTCCTCACAGACGGCTACTACTCCTTAAAGATGGACATGTGGAGCACTGGCTGCGTCTTCTTTGAGATCATGAGGTAATTCCAACAAGGAAGGACACCACAGCTATTAAGTAGAGTTCATTGTTATTCATGTTTGCTACTACAGGCAAAATTCAAACAAATGTCATGTAAATATCTTTGTTTGACTGTCAGATTGTTGTGTGCCTGCATGTTTCAGTTTGAATCCTCTCTTCCCTGGAACCAATGAGCTTGACCAGGTCTCAAAGATCCACGATGTGTTGGGGACTCCAGATCAGAGCATCCTCAAAAAATTCAAGCAGTGGGTGTTGCTGATAAAACTGATTTTCTTAAATCACATATACATTACAAAGTAACATAGATGGAATCTAATTGTCTTGCAGGTCTAGAGCGATGCAATTCAACTTCCCTCCTAAAAAAGGCTCTGGTATTTCAAAGTTAATCCCGAACTGCCCGGCTCCAGCTCTCTCTCTGCTTTATCAGATGCTCGCCTATGACCCAGATGAACGCATCACTGCAGAAACAGCCCTGCGCCACACTTACTTTAGGGAAATAAGGTAAGCAGTGCATAGACATAAACAGAGTGGGCAACTTTTGGGGCTTCTGTTCACAAACAGTTCTTTACTCAACTTTGGAGGAGACAAATCAATTCAGAAGCCGATTCAGACTCTGCGCTCCTTGTGATGTCACTAAGAGTCATTATAATAACTCCAAACCTCTTATCTGGTGTCTTAAACCGTAGATTTCCAGCCGCAGCTGCACTTGTGTTGGCAAACCAAGGGCGAGAGGGGACAGTGGCAGACTTAGATGGAGCTAATTTCCATTTAAAGAAACACAGCAAAACTGACCGTCCTGCATGAGGCCATTCAGAACTGATTTAGGAAGAGTCAAAACATGACAATATTCTGACCAAAGCATCAAGCAGATGTCTCACCCACAGCAGGGGACTGTGTTGCATAGTGGAAAAGGGTCATGACACACCACCTTTAAGCCTATGACCAGGGGTGAGAAGTAGTTAATTACATTTACTCAAGTGGCTGTCATTGAGTGCTCTTTTTGTGCCTGTACTTTTTGAGTAGGTTTCTAAACCTGCACTTTTACTTTTCCTGGACAAAGTTTTTGAATGTGTTGTATTTAGATTTATCATAACATCTGAGTACTGAAAAAAATAATGAAAAGCTAAACCAATAAAAGTTTCCCATTAATCTCATCAGTGCTGTTAAAATACCAAAATGTTAATGTCTCTACAAACAGCAAGTATATTGTCGCAGTACTCAGCAATTTGCTATCAATCAATCAATCAAACTTTATTTGTATAGCACTTTTCATACAAAAAAAATTGTAGCACAAAGTGCTTCACATAAGGAATAAAATTAAATAACAATAAATGACATAAAAAGTAGAAAACTGCATACAAAGAAAATAAAAGACCCCACCCACCCTCGCAATTCACATACAACACCTACACTAAATTAATCAGACGCACAGTGATATAAAAGGAAATTCTAAACAGAAAACAGAATTAAAAGACTGAGGAAGACTGAGGAAACGCTATCTTTAATTAAAAATGAGGAAACACAGGAGCTAATACTTAAATTATAATTAAAAATCATAAGAGATTAGATAAAAATACTATAGGGAAAGGAAGGTAAATAAATAAATGAACTAACATAATAGAATTTAAATAAATAATATGGTAAAATGAAATAACCTAAAACCATATGTGTAATAAAATCAGCTAAAGTAGGATGGTAAAAAGAAAAGCAGTTAACAGAGAATTAAATTCCAGATAATAAATCTGTACTGAAATATAGAAATAAAACAGATTAAGAGGATTAAAAATAAAAAAAAAAGGTAATAAGAAATAATAATAACTATAATCATCTAAAAGCTAGAGTAAAAGGGTAGGTCTTAAGTTTGCTTTTAAGAATATGAACAGTAGGTGCTGCTCTCAGGTCCTCAGGTAGGCTGTTCCACAGGCGGGGGCCGTAATAAAAAAGAGGCTACTATTTGAAACTAAAATATTACTGGTTTGATACTTAAAACCTGATGGATCAGAATTGGGATGCCCACAAATGCTGGTCACATTTTGCAGTCGACAGGTTTCCAACAACATTTACAATTAAGTTCTAGTTATTCAATGTCAGGTAGGACAAATTGTTCCTCAATATTCATATTTGGCTCCTGTGTTTACTTATTCAAATACAGTGTGCTCATGCAAACCTGTGTCTAACAGTGTACAAAATATCATTTCACTGATAAATTTAATATCAGTGTGTCAAAATGGCTAAATTTTTATATAAACTATACTGAAACAAGTAACTGTTTGACTCATCACACTCCAACTGTTCTCCTTCTGCACGACACTGAAAAGTGTGCTCCCAATACTCAGTGCTTTTTTCTTTGACTTCAGTAGATTCATTGAGTGTAATCTTTACTTGTACTTGAGTAAAATTTGTATTTAGGTAGAATGCATTATTTTTGAACTCATCTTACCCTTAACAGGTCCACAAACAGTCCTTCTCACTGGTCCTTATTATGACTGCAAAGCTCCAACAGAGCAGGCTGGTGCACTGATCAGAACAGACCAGGCCCACACTGGTCTCAATATGTAAATACTGAGTAACCTGTTTTTTCAATATAAACATTTTTAATATGTTTTTTTAACAGTAAAGACTGTGAACGTACTTTGGCAGTCATAATAATTGAATTTATGAACTTGTATTGAGGCAATCACAAGTAGTATTGGATTAAAGTTAACAGAAGTCATCTCTTTAAATTTATTTAATTTGATTTCTGAAATTGAAAGCCATAAAAGGTCTACACGTTGCTTTTACAGTAAGAATTCAAACATTTTCCATCCAAATGTATGTGTGCTCTCATGTCCTTCTCATGAGCAACGTGCTTTTATTTCATGCTATTAAATTTATATTTATTATCACTGCCTATTTCATTTGAGTAAAATGACAATCTTATTTAAAAGATTTTACCATACATAAAAAAACATTTTAATTTACTATTTTTATTGCTGTTTGTTCTGCAGTGGAAAAAATGTAATATTTTTTTGTTTAGTTCAGGTCTTAACAGTTAAATTTGGGACTTTTTAAGTGTGTAGGAGTAACCTGAGCTGGAAGGATTGCATTTATCTAATTTATAACAGAAGTAAAAATAGAAGGTTTAAGAAATGTGTAGAACTATAAATGTGTATGTTAGTAACTTGCTAACTTGTAAGAAAGGTAATCAATAAGCAGGTCCATATCAATAACCAGCTAAAAAGGGTTAACCTTGCAACCTTGTGTGGCAGAGGCAGACACGCCTCTTACAAAAGATTTTCATCCTCTGCATGTCCACAGGAACAAAGCCTGTGCACCAGTTCAACCGTTGAATCAAACAGTTGCTTGACTTACTTGTGCATTTGGCTGTCATTGCCCATAAGGTGCTGAGTTCTGAAAATGCTGAACTACGTTTTTAACAGGAAATAAGCCCTGCCAGTGCGAACTACAGAAAACGGTGGACATGTCTCTTTATCAGTTTTAAATGACAGATCTGTTAATCAGAGAAACTCTGGAGGGACCTCTCACATCCTGTCTTTTGTGATCAGTTGTATTTTCTTTTGTTATTCTCTCAGGCTGTCAGAGAAGAAATCAGAATCTCTTCAGAGGCTTTCTGGGATGATTGGGGGAATAGGGAGTAGTGGGACACACAACTCCTTAGACCATATCTGGAGGCCAGTAAGAGTCAGCAAACAGCTGAGGGGGAGACACACAAGACAAACACCTTTAATGAGTGTAAGTACATATTTTCTGGTTAACAGGGAAATGCTATCAAAAGGTCTTCAGCTTCACAGAAACTCAATTCCCAGTGGAACCATCTTTTTTTTTTGTCTCTACAGCACAACATGAAGCACGGAGCAGAGCCCCTCATCCGAAGAAACATCCCCCATTATCCCACAGAGCTGCCCAAACTCAACGTGGTTGTCCCCGGACCGCAGATCTCCTTCCCCGCCTGCACTCTGCCTGCATTCACGGTCACACAGCGAGGCACGCTGCCAGCCATCACGTCAAAAAAGTGCCAGTCAAGGTTGGCTAAGGTAACCACAGGAGAGGCTCTTTATTTGTCTGAGTCATTCCGTCGCTCAGACCTCCTGAGAGTCACATTTACCAGATGAAGATTTTGTTTTTATCTCCATGTCCTTTTTAGGGGGAAAGAGAAATGCTGTTTTAATCCAATCTAACAAGTGCTTTGGTGGTGTTTTCTTAAGGGCTTATTTGGCATTCAGGCTACGTTTCCTCTCTCCACAGCCTCGGGATGAGTCACACCGGGCTGCTTTTAAGACCTACTACATGCCACCTCTGGATAGGAAACATGGAGGCTACTGAGAAACAAACAAAAAACAGGGTTTGGTTCATATTTACATCTGAAATAAAACAGGCTTAACCAGATTGTTGAGACGACAGTGACTGGACAGGCCTGGTGTTGAAAATACAATGACAACGACAAAGCCTGAATCCTTTTCCTGTGACCTTTAACTGTAACAATCTGTCCAAAAACAGTGAAGTCAAAATGTGCTGGATTGAGAGTGTGCAGTTTCTTTATGAGCTCAGTTTCATTTGAGCCAGTTTAGTTGGTGTTTCATGTTTACTACTGTTCAGAGATATGTTTCAGTCTGAGCTGGTTACACAATAAAAGCAATAAGACACTTGACAAAGCTGTTTGCCAGAGATCAATATGATGGTGGAAAATATATGATAAGGAATTCTTTCAGACTCTTTAAAAGTAATAGGAAGCTTTGTAAAAGTGGCCACACTCCCTGGAACTCATTTCTTGTTGTTTATTGTCATGGTATTAAAGAGTAATATTCTGTGGTAGTCATGAGAAGAAATAAAAAAACAACAACAGTGTATTAATGAACTGAGGCTGGACAATGTGGACCAAACATCATACACTGATTTCTTCAGCTGAATAGGAATACACAAAACACATCTCAGTTAAAGAAAAGTTTTAAAAAAAACGTAATATATAAACATAATATTATAATGTAAATTCAATAAGATACTTGTTTGATGCCACAGCAATAAAAAAACAAGCCTTTATGCCCATCACTGAGTTGGTTTTTTTTTAATGACCAAAAAATGCAGACAAAAGTGTTGATTGCTGTTTAAATTAAGGGAAACTCCTGCTCTTTACAGTTTATTCTCTTTCCCAAAAGTTATCACCATATTTGTGCAACATAGACAGTGCTCTCTCCAATAGTAAATAATAAAACTGAAGATCATTATGTTTCTGGTAACTGAAACAGTTGAGATAGTTTCTAAAACTGAATGGCAACACGTGGCACATATCTCAATATTTTCTGTGAAGACATGACAAGTTATACCAGACTAGACAGATGATATTAGTCATTAGCTTTTAATTATGAAAATTGCTGACAAACTCCTCTACACTGTCTTAATTGTACTAGAAACATTCAAATATTTTAATCAAATAATATAACTTTTGAATTTGCTAACCCTTGAACAACATTTATTACAAATTACACAGTTTTTGCGGTTAATAGTATCAAAAAGTCTGAATACCCTCTCGTCAAGTTTTTAACTAAAAGAATAGAGCACTGTCTAGATCAGTGGTTATCAAATTTTTTTTGCCCAAAGCCAAAAAGAAATCAATCTAAAATCTCAAGGCACACCACATTTATATCCATACTTGTCTTTTAAAATGTTTTACATCATTTGATTTGTCTGAATGCTTCCTTTTATTGAATTATTCTCAATACACTTGAGCAAACTGTACTACCTACGACATAGCGATGCCGACATTATCCTACAGTATCAGTATTGGCAGATAATGACTTAAAATGAAAATACCGGTATCTGCAGATTTAGGAGTTTCTGCCTTTATTTACAGCTGATTTATCAGCCACATACAGTATATCCCTTAAATTGATCAAAATATCAGCAGAATGTTTAAATATGCTTTTATGCTTCACTTTCTCATTCAATTTGAAAATTAAAAACATTACCATTTCTATAGAATGAAATGTTTTTCTCATTTCAACTCTTTTGCTAAAACAAAAAAAAAAAAACTCTGTGTAAGAAATAGTTCAATTTTACATAAGTCTGGTCAAAAAATATCAGCATGTTTCTTTGCAATAACAAGTTAAAAAATATCAGTGTGTAATCTCCGATATTGGGCATCCCTTCAGTGAAATATTTATTTAAACTGTTGGAGATTTCTTAGAGTGCTTTGGTAATTGTTTATAAATTTAACAACACAGTCAAACTTGATAGATCACAATTTTAAAAAAATGAAAAGACAAACAGATTAATGGATAAACAAGAGAGACAAAAATGTAATCATTTCTTCACCCACTTATGCCCAAGCTGTCAAAGACCGTGTTCCCTTACAGTTTTGTTAAGACATTTCAAAGTTACAGAATTCGAAACTGAAATAGAAATGAATGCCCTGACTGTACTGAAAGAGTAAATACACAAGTCACTCATTTGTTGTTTGATATTTGTAATAATCTCCTTTAGTCGTACAAATTCCCACAGACTTCAAGGCACACCAGAGTGCCACAACCCACCATTTAAGACCCACTGGTCTGGACTGCACTGTTATGGTGGCAACATTTAGAAAAATGGGCTGAAAGGTTTCTCTCAGTTTAGACAATGTACAGATCTTTTGCAGTTTTAACAAAATAATAATAAATTTTTAAAAAAATCAGATATGTAGGATGTCTGAAATGGCCACTCCAGAATAAATCCTTATTTCGAGTAAAATTTCAAAAACATTATTCAAAGTCAATAAAGCATACTAAAGTTTTTTTTTATTTTTATTCTTCATCGATCTATTCAACGAGCTTTAGGCCTGACATTTTTTTTCAGTGAACATGAACTTTAAAAAAAAAAACAATGTCTCATTTCTAAATTCTAAATGAAACATTCAGCTTTTGTCAATAAGCTGGGATTCAAAGTTGCAGAGTAAATAACTTTGAAAATGTTTGGCAGATTTATTCATTCATATAGGCACAGTGTTTCTCTGCAGTAGCTGTGGATGAACTTCTAAAGACAGACTGATCTGAAGGTCGGCAGTCTTCAATATGAAGAAGAGCAAAAACATACAAGGAAGCACCAAAGAATCATTTTAACTGTGGAACATGCTGTTGTAGGCCTGATGGCAAATGGTGCATCATAAATCATCAGTGGCCACTGTTGATCTGTTGTGTTTTACCACTAGAGTTCTAGCTCCTATTTACTGCTGATTCAGAAAATGTGTTTCTGTTAGGCAGTGGAAGAACTTCATGGACAAAGCTTGAGTGTCTTCTGTCAAAAGGAGAAATGAAAAAACATCAGTGACAACAATTTCTTTCAACATTAGCTTTGCCAGCAGTGAAACTTAAACGTAAATCAACTGCTGCAAATTTTGGTCATCAAAGTTCATTCAGGTTTTTGTTGGTAAATGGTCCAACTCTTTACTTACTTTTAAACCCACAGAGATATTCCCCATTCAGAATCTGGATTAAGGATGCATGTAAACCACTCTTTTCTAGGCCAAGAACAGGAACTCACATTTGGGTACCCACTTACAACCAGAACAAACATCAATGCTGACAATGCTTCAACACTTATGCATTTAATTTGAAAGTTTAATTTTGATGTTCACACCTCTTCTCTGGGCAGTTAGGCCTAGCATATGGCACTTTTCAAATGGGGTCGTGTTATGTTTACAGGATGAGCCCAGCTGAAGGCCCCTTTATATCACACTCACATACATCTTGAGAAAAACATTCTCAAAAACCAATGGCAGAGCAGGGACGTTTGTTTTTCAGTTTGTGGTTAGTTTGTCATTCTTTAACATGTTTTGTAAAAAGATTGTCTATTACACACAATGTAGCAGCTGTGGCAGAGCAGCCTTTTGTCGGTCGTATATGCTGAAATTCCACCAAAATGTTCATGACTCCAACTTTGCCTACCTGCTCCACACTGACACAGTATCAGCAGTGTTTTATGGGTACATTTTCTAATGTGTAAGCTTGGTATTGGCATTAATAATGAAACCAGTATTTGTATCAGTGCACTCTGATTCAGATCTACTTGCTGTATGTAAATTTCTGCATTTTAAAGGTCATAAATTGCAGCTTCTGGTCTGAGGATAATTTATTTAGGATGTATCGTAGGATTTAGGATGTAGCTCAAACAGTATCCTCTCATTACCTGAAACTGTGGCTTTAAACAAAGCACCATTTCCTGTAGAGCTGAAAGCTCTCTAAAATAAACTGTGACTCAGTCTGCTGAGCTTTGTTGACTGTAAACCTCGTGTGTGATGTAGTCTTTAAACCTGCAAAATGATACATAAACGCTGGTATAATATTCAATTGCTGACACAAGAAGAAGAATCATGAAGTGGGAAATCAGCTAAAAATGTTAGGTCAGTGTGCCTTCAATGATGGAATATCACCAGAGATAACATAGAAATATTACAACACATCAAAAGGCAAAAACCGTGTCTTCATGTGAAATCATTGTTTTCCTTTAGATTAATTTATAATGGAGTAAATACAAGAATAAAAAGTTCTTTGTTTTACTAAGGTATAGAGAGAGCTCTTATTAAGATTCTTCTAATAAGGTCGAGCTTCCATGAGCTCCCTCATTGACCTCCAGTCTTCAGAGCTCCTTTACGTCACCAACAGCGGCACCCTGTTTTTGTAAGTCATGTCAGCACTTCCCACGCAAGAGGCATCCCAGCTTTGTTGTATAAATACAGGACATGATGGTGAACACAAGAAAGAACCAGAGAGAACAGTGTATTCAAGATTATTTTAATATTATTAATATGTATACTTTAGGCTTTAGAAATATAACTATCAATGACAAAACTTCCACTGGAGTAATGGTAGTTTGCTTAGGCCCCCATCAAATCAATTAATTACAATATACACATTATGATACAGAGCAGATTTGAATCTGAAATAATATTAAAATAAATGCTCAATAGATAAAGGTTTTTAATAGTTTTTTTTTTTTTTTTTATCATTTTCTTCACCTACTGTATTAGCCATCTGTGAGCACACCCAAAAATGTAAAGCCATTTTCTTCTAATAAACTAATTTAAGTGCAAACTTTTTTCTTTAAAAAGACTATGATTGCAGCATCCAGCTTTAGAGATTCAGATTTCAAGACTGAGGATGTTAAAGCCGAGTGCAACAAGGCAGTCCTCAACCCTCTTTTTTTGTTCCATTAGAGAGGTTATAAAAAACAAACAACAAAATAACTAACAAAATCAGTGCAAAGTCGTTGAGATGGGAGATTCTACGTAAGAAAAGACAGGTGGTGGGTTAATGTGAATGGATGCAATTTTTTCAGATGCTAACGCACTTGATCATAAAGGGATAGTTCACACAAAATTCAGTTTTTAGTCGTTAGCGATCAACAGGGTTACAACACAGTTTATGAAAATTAAATGAACCATCCCTTTGCTCTCAAGCCACAGTTGTCTGGTTTGCATCTACACAGCCAAGCTTCATTTCCAGGGGGGACAACAGTCTGATGAGCTTTGACAGAAAGATTTAAAAAGTAAATCTAAAACGTGTTAAAACTCCAGAGAACATAGTAGCTCATTAGTCCACAATTGCACCCCACCTTTTCTTGCTTCATTCCTCCTCTAGGTCAAGTGAGTGATATAAACGAAAAACAGAAAAGCAATAAACAAAAGAAAAAACAGGAGGGGAAGGGAGGGGAGGGGTGTAAAAGAAAAGGAAAACTTGCAATGCTTGCAGGGTGAAGAGCAGCATCAGACTCTGGGTTGCAGGGTTCTTTAGCAGCAGAAATATTGTGGCTATACTACTGTTCCACTGGGAGAGCTGGCTTGGTTTTGGGATGACAATAAACCCTGGAAAAAGGAAAACAAGGAGATTTGCATTGGGAAAGTTCACAAAAGAAATCAAGCAACAAATAGCTCATTAAGATTAAGCCCCTAGCCTCCTCTTTTCCATCTCGTGGTCCCCTGCACTTCATTAAAGAGCCGGCACAGCAGCAGTGGAGGTGGATGACAGAGTGAACAGCGTAACACCAACAGTGTCTTTGAGAGGTTTGCTGGATCAAGGCACTTCACTGTACAAGACGGGCCTCTCTTATATTCTTTACTGACTTTCAAATCACTTCAAATCAAAGCTTTTTTTCTTAAAATATTTCATATGATTTATAACTACAACCCTCAATTCCAAAAAAGTTGGGACAAAATGAATGTGAATCGAAACAGATAACAGTGATATACAAATTATTTTCAATCTATATTCAATTAGATACAGCCCAAAGACTATATATTTGATGTTTGAAGAGATAAACGTATATATATACAGTGCTCAGCATAAATGAGGACACCCCTTCAGATCTGTCAGAAAACCTTTAGTTTCCTTTCAACATTAACATTTTCTATGGCATACTATACCACAAAACACCCCCAAATGTGGGCCATTAATTGCAAACAAGATTTTTTAAGTTGCACACAAAAAAGTATTTTCCTCAATTTAAGATCAGGATGCAAAAATAAGTACACTCCAATCAAAATGGTGGGAGCAAAACAAAAATTTAGTTATCATTTTACACTTATTTTCATCTTATGGTAAAAAAAAATGTTATGTTAAACTCAGCTTTGTCAAAACTTTGGAAATTGTTCTTTTGTTCATTTAAATATTGATTAATACATTACTTTTAATATGGGGTGTACTCATTTATGCTGGGAACTGTATATATATATATATATATATATATATTTTTTTTTTTTAAATTACACAAACATTCTGAATTTGATGCCTTCAATATATTTTAAAAACAGCTGGGACAACAATAAGAAACAACTGGGAAAGTTGTACAAAGCTTTAAAAAAAAAAAAAAAAAAAAAAAAAAAACACCTGTAAGATTTCACAGGTAAATGGTTCAGTGCTAAGAGGTAATGCACTAGGGCTGGGTATTTCCAGCAACCTCACAATATGATACCTATCCTGACACTGAGGCCACAATACGATATGTATCCCGATACAAGTAAATTGTGAACCCTGACTACGCTTTTAACGGAATTCCTGGCAAGTTTTGTTTTTATAACAAGAAGAAAAAGAAGAAGGACGAGTTTTCAATGATTCTACAACTTAAGAAACTTAAATTCAGGTCCTCAAAGATGGCAGACTTAAGTTCAAATTTGGCACATGTGCTTCATCATGTAGCTTGGCTTCTACTTTGAACTGTGCCATTGTTAACATTACCCAAAGTGTATTGACAACAACTGTCAAACACTGAGGCCGTATCAATTCTGTAGAATCTGTGTCGATACATGTATCTCCAAGGAGTGTGACGATATTGCTGTATCAATATTTTGAGCACAGGCCTATAATGCACTATAACTGAGTATTAAAGCTGCACCACTAAAAGGCTTCATTGTTTGGCAATGAAGGGACGTTCTCCACTGCATGGGCTAACCATCAGACAGTTCATTAACAACCTTCCTCAACATACAGTTTCAAGTAATTCAGGGATTTCAACGTCTACAGCCCATAATATCAGGAGATTCAGACAGTCTGGAGAAATCTATCTATCCATTAATTTTACTGCTGATCTCTTTCAGGGATGAGGGGGCTGCAGCCTATCCCAGCTGACGTAGGGTGGGATGCAGGGTACACCCCAAACCAGTTTCCAGCCAATCGCAGGAGCACATAGAGAGACAGACAACCATTCACACTCACACCTAAGGACGTTTAGAGTCACTAATTAACCTTACAAGCATGCTTTTGGACTGTGAGAGGAAATTGGAGTGCTCGGAGAAAACCCACGCAGGCACAGGGAGAACATGCAAACTCCACACAGAAAGGCACTGGCTGACATGGGAACTGAACCAGCAACTTTCCTGGTGCCCACAATAACCTGCTGCGCCACTGTGCCTCCAAACTGGAGAAACTGCTGTATGTAATTGGTCAAAGACACAAAAATGCCTGTGACCTTTGATCCCTCAGACTGCACCGCATTAAACAGGCGTCATTCTGAGATTACAATATGGGCCGGTAACGCCTTAGAAACAAAAGCAGGTTAACACAGTTCATCACTGCATCGACAAATACAACAAACGACTTCACCATTCAAAGTGAAGAGCAACAACATCAAGAGGGGACTGATAAATATTCTGAGTCTGAGCTCAGCTGAGATGCACTGACCTACAGTGGAAAAGTGGGCTGTGGTCTGATAAGTCTTTTTAATGTGTTTGTGAAATAATGGCCATTAAGTCTTCCTGGCTGAAGTGGAGAAGGACCAATCATTTTAACACAAAGTCCAAAGCCAGCATCAGTGATGGTGTGGGAGTGTGCAAGTGCCCGTGGCATGGATGACTTGCACATTGAAGAGAGCACCGAAAAAACTGAGAGGTGCAGGTTTTTAAACTGGATATACTTCCGTCCTTTTTCAAGGATGTCGAAGCTTATTTCAGCATGACAGTTCAACATTCTGTATTAGTTACAACAGCACTGCTTCGAGCAGAAAGAATGTTGGTACTAGACTGGCCTGCATGCAGTTAAATCTCTCTTCCAGTTAAACTGCATGGCCGTTTTGTGTAGCCCAAAATACAACAAAAACTGAGCACTGTGGAGTAACTCAAGATGTGCTGTAAAACCCTGAATATACGTCACACTGGTACATAACCCGCAGTCAGATCTTTGCCCTAACTGCCAGGTCTGCTTATTATAAGTGACTTTGGGCTTCTTTTTTTGGAAAGGTGCTGGTAAATATTGGCAGTTGCTTGTTGCATTTTCTTGGGCTTGATCCAAAGTGCAGTTGTTCGTTTAGGTTTGTTGTGCCCCCAAACCCAGGAGGGATCTGATGCACACTCTACGACCAATATAAACTCCATTCAGAAGTTACACACACTATTTTGTCCCACTCCAAACACAAATGTAAATTTTACTGTAAAAAGACGGGCAAAAATGATGTCTCCATTAAAAATAATTTCTAATGTACCTATTACTGTTTTCACCATAATAAAGCTGTAGAGGAGCAGCATAAAACTGAGATAATAGCCTGACTATGTGTGTTTGGTTACAAAACTCAATGTTAGACAGACTGTTTAGTGATAACAGAGTTATAAATAACAGTAGCACCTCCCTTCACTTCTGTATATAGAAAAGGATGTTCCACCTTCAAACAAAAGCATGTTGAACTAGAAAAGCACTCAGAGAGCGCAGGCCTCCGCCAAGCAGCTTGGGTCCACTTTGGCGAAAATGGTCCTATCTGGCAATATTAAAGAATCCTTTAAAAAAATTCCTGGATCCAGACAGTGATCCGGATCACCCCCAAAATTTAATCAGTTCTTCCATATCCCATTTCCAACAATTCCTGAAAATTTCATCCAAATCCGTTCAGAACTTTTCAAGTTATTTTGAACACAAACAAACAAACAGACAGACGGACAGATAAACGCCAGCAAAAACATAACCTCCTTAGCTGAGGTAATAAGTAAATTATGAGCCAAATAAGAAAAAATGTCACTGTGAAATTGAAATGTAATGTAAATGAAAATCAAGACATGCTTTATGTAGATTTAAAAAAATAATAATAATAATAAAAAAAAGTAATATATCGCATTAGAAAAAAATAGCTGGAGGTTGCTTGCTTTGGGCTCGTTTTTATCAACCTGGTTGCTTATTTCAGTAGAAAAATCTGGCAACACTGGTTTTTACGGTCTCGCAGGTGGGAAAGTAGTTTTATCTCTATGTATGTGTGATTATTTGCACTGTGTTCATCAAAGCTTACATTAGGTAATTTCTGTGCAACTGTGTCACTATTTTGGTACTGTGGGCTTTCGCCAAGTTATCTTAAAGCATGTTGGCTTGTGCCTCTTCTACAGTTATTACAGTGGTTTAGCGCTAAGCCTGAATGCAGGAAATGTTGTGGAGGGCGTACTCCCAGCTTATAAGACACACTTCCCTCTTCCGCCTGTTGCCTCTAACCAGCAAGTCATTCAAACATGGTTTATTTACATCACAATATACCAGTTTTTCTTCAAGGACAGGATTATAAATTTAAGTCAGGGAAGAACTGGGAAGAGCAAGTATATGTGTGTCAGCTGCATTTGTGTTCATAAGCTGATGCATGTCTCATGTATGAGCCTCAGGCAACTTTTTAGATGAAAAAAATATACAATAGTGTAATTCATACAAGGGATTTTACGGTACGGCATGCAACCATAAGGGTCTTTAGTTCCCTGATATGTTGTGTTGTTAGAAGAAAAGGTAACCAAGCTCATGTTCAGATTTTTTAAACTGTAGCAGGCATCAAATTCAGAGTGTTTATATTTCCAAAAAACATTAAATATTTAGATACTCCATTTTTGTCTTAGTGCTGGTTTAAACTGAATATAGGCTGAGATGATTAGCAATCACTGTAATCTGTTTCATTTCAGTTTCTATATGTCATTTGGAGACTGAAGACTGTGTGCACCTGAACCTATATTAATACATATTTTAGACTTATCTTTGTACAATTCTACTTTTCCCTCATCCAGGCTCTGGTGTGCTCTGCAGTACTAGGCAATGACAAGATTCTTGCTTCTCTCTGGATAATAATAAGAGTTCACAATGGTTGGTTTAACCTTTAAACTTCCTGCATCTCAAAAAGCAGACTATCATGTGCCTTGTTTTGGCAGAATCTCTCAAAGCACAGACAAAAAGGGAAATAGACAAGGGTGGATTCACATTTTAAGCTGTAAGCACGTGAGACACTGAAAACATTCTCCAGGCAGATACAGGGCAGTTTTGCATAAAAGCTTAAATATGAGTGTATGCGGATGACTTTCTTGGCTAGGCTGCTATGCATTGTGGGATGATAATGATGAACCAATGAAGACACTTTATATGGATTAACGTCTTCTTTTCCGCTCACAGGTCTACATAGAAAATCCTCCTTATCAGAGAGTATTAAGTAACCAGACTGTCATTTTAATAGCATTGGTTATATTTCAAACTTAAGCATTTTAGGTCTTTCATCTGGAAGCAGGTGTACATAAAACAAAAGTCTGATATGTTTCTTGCCTGCAGAGAGTGACAACCTGACTACAAAAGCTAAAAATGCTTTCCAAATATCCAGAGTTTATTTAATGCTTTCAGAATATTGTTTTTTTTTTTTGTTACAGCGCACTGCTGACTTCAGAACAGCTACAAAATAGACAGACGTCATCTCATCACTTTTATTCTCCCCACATTTTTCTACATTAAAAAGAACTTACCACTTTGCCTGGCCTCGCCCATGTGCAAATAAATCCCTCCTGACAAGCAGTCACTAAACAGTCCTCTAAAAATATGAGTACAGTCAGTCTCTCGTGTGCTATCTTTTTACAGATGAGGGGCTCGAGGAGGGGCACATCCTCCATGCGTGGGCAAAGCAGAGTGCCCAGAGTCTTAGCAGGGTCCGTTTTGGTTTTTGTCAGCATGTTGAGCTTGTCGCTGCTCTTGCTGCTGATGTGCCCCATGCTGTGGTTGCGTTTGTGGTCCTTCTCGTGGTGGCGCTCCTTCCGGTCATGGAGTGACAGCGTGGCGAACTTGCTCACGCCTGTAGCGATGGCACTATCCATAATACCACTGCCGATGCCGCCACCACTGCTGGTCTTGTTGGTATTGTTTGCTGTTGCTGTGGTGGCAGCTGAGTGGGGTAGGCTGTTGGAGCGTGGTAATGTCGTAGAGAGGGAGTTAACGCCGGGAGTATTGGCACCGCTGTTGTTTCCATTAGTAGTGTTACTAGAGGTGTTAGTGA
The DNA here is from genome assembly GCA_037902135.1 of Cetoscarus ocellatus. NCBI lineage: Eukaryota > Metazoa > Chordata > Actinopteri > Labriformes > Labridae > Cetoscarus > Cetoscarus ocellatus. The sequence goes on from JBAMNC010000815.1 coordinate 1,203,030, forward strand.
TTATTGTAGCACCCACAGGGGGGCTGGTAGCGTTCATCACATTAGTGTGTGTTCGTGTCCGTGAGAGAGGAAGATGAGGGAAAAGGATGTCCTCGGTGAGGTCCCATAGGCACAGCTGAGTGTCCTGACCCACTGAGCCAAAGCGGTACGTGACGCTAACAGGCCGGCTGTCTGTGGAGTTGCGCTTAGAGAGGCGTGACTGCGTGCTGTTGGCCCGGTCCCGCCCAAAGTGGATCATCTGATCCTGGAAGTCCTCATCACTGCCGCTGAACTCCATGGGGTCGCTCTCCTCCACACTGGTAGTGTAATGGTCAAATGCCACCACACTCACCCATGACTTGTGCCCGTGACCTCGAGCAATGACTCTACAGTCCAGGAATGACCACACGGTCACTAAATCGTCCTCTCCCCCTGCAACAATGTACTTCCCATCAGGACTCCAGCACACACACAACAAGCCACCAAAGTAGCTCTTCATTGTGCCATGAAGCTCGACCGCGTCAAAGTTGAAGACCCGAAGGAATCCGTCCTGGCTAACGCAGGCAAGGTACTTCCCATCGGGAGAGAAGGCAAATTCATTGAGGGCACCCTCACCCACTGTCCATTTAAGGAGGGGGTTCCTCGTGGATTTACTCTTACAAGTATGAACAGAGTAGTTCTCTCCTTGTTTAAGCAGCTGGTAGTGAGGCGCTGTGGTGCCACAGGTGTGCTCCACGTTGTACAGGTACATATTCCCACTGGCATGAGAGACCAGAAACAGGCTCTCAGAGCCTGGTACCCATTTCACACATGTTACTCTGGATTTGTCTATTAGTCTCTGGCAGGATGGAGGATTGTTGAGGATTTGACAAGCACACAGAAGTCAGAAGCGGAGATTACAGATGGAGAAGGAGAGAGGGGAAGAAATGATGTCAGTACAGTTTCATCAGAAAATCAGTAACATGAACACTGAAATTTGCAACATTTCAAATAGAATACTCAATACAGGGATTACACAACATTTCATCAGTCGAATTCAAGCACTTTTCATGAACTTTTAAAGTGTACTTTTAATTTTGACAGCACCTTACTACTGCAGCTTGTTACATATAAAAAAATCAAATTATCAGTTCACTCGAACACAATATGAAAAGAGATGTTATGGCATAGATAGATAGATAGATAGATAGATAGATAGATAGATAGATAGATAGAAATAATTTTTAGATATCTAATGTTGACTTGGTTATTGCTTGATATTCTTGTACAGGGTACTTGAGATTTTCCATGTTTAACCTTTCAAAGTTTTTTAATACTCTGGCCTATTGTATTTCTCTGTCAAGATCAAACTGTTCTGTCAGACAGCTTTTTAATCAAGGAATAAGACACAATGCCAATTTCATTTTGTAATCTTAAGTCCAAGCACTTTCCAATTCCTGTAGCAATACATTGATATTGAAGTTTTTTAAAGGATTTAAAGCATCTGTACATTTCTTTAGGAGGTAGGAAAAACTAACAGATAGAACAAAATAAGAGATCAGATTTGAAGGATACTCTATATATTATTTAGATTTGATGAGTATTTTGGTTGCTGACATGTCTCTACACAAGACAATGGACCAGTTTCCCTCAACAGCACAAGGTGATATTACAGATTAGTAGAATTTCTGAAACAGTCTGGAAAATCTTTTTAAAGGGTAGTTACAACAGTAACTAAATTAACCAATTAAGGCTAAGGTCACATAAAAACACCCTGTAAAACCAATGCATTGTTTGGAAACAACCACCAAAAAGCATATGATTCTGTGAAACACAGTACAAAACCAACCGTTCACCAAAATCTTTATTTCTTAGCCTTTAACTGTAAATAACTGCCTTTGCAATGAAGATCACTGACATTTTTAATATCATCAATTGATCAGACCAAAATCATCAACATTTACCTCCCCTCAAAATGTCCCTCATCCACTGAGCCTCTAGTGGCATCATAATCCTGATTGTCATCAAAATGATTGCTGTTCTCCATCTTTGTCATCTTCTATGTCTGCCTCTATGCTGCTTCTGCTTCAGGGGCTGACAGCAATCATCTGTGTCACTGCTCAACTTTAAAACTTTCATTGTAAACTTTTCCAAATGGAGGCGCCTACATTAGACCATGCTCTTTCAAACTTAACCAATTTGATTTTAATTATAGCCAAAAATTTCTCATGTTCTAAGCATGAATACTGTTCACTTAAAATGGATGACTTAGTTTTAGTGTCATGCCTATGATTAAACTTTGCTTTACTGTTTGGTGGAAGGATTGGAGGAAGAATAAGGTAAGTGGAGGGGGAGGGAAGTTAATGGAAGTGTTGGAGGGAAAGTTACTTCTCTTTTAATGATTGTGCAGCACTGAAAACATAGTGGGTACTGACATACTCTTATGATAAAGGGCTGCCAAATAAATGTCAGCATAGAACTTTTCACAAGCACTCGTGTCTGCTTGCAGCAGCTATATCACAGAGATGGAGTTAAATTTGCCACATCTTTAGCGCTGCAATTTCAGCCTTGGTTTTGAAAAATCAGTCTCCATTGTGCCTCCCAACATGATAAAGCCTGGTGCGAGGACGTTTAACCCCTTTTCTGTCAGTATAGAGGATGAAATACACAGAGAGAAATGAAGGTTTAGGGCACGGTAGCATAACAGTGGCTGTTGCTGCTATGCTACGTTGTTTTCCTGATGCTCTGTGGTCGCTTTTCAATGACGCTGATCCATCAGAGATAGGAGGACTTACTCCTCTGAAAAATCCACTCCCGAGAAAAAAATTAACGACCACACATTACACTAAAAATATTGGATGATGTAATTTAATGACTATCCGAAGATAAAATCCATCAGTGACCATTTATTGTTATCGAATTTTGTCGACTACGTTGACGATAATCTCATCATGAAAAATGCAACATTGACTGATTTGATGAAAACAGGAAGAAAAGAAGTCCTACCTCCTCATTGAAGAGCTTGCTAGTCTCCTTCTTGATGGGGTCAATGAGCTGTACCTGTCCTGCTGAAAACCCCACCAGCAGGGACACGCTCTCCGCTGTGGCTGTGAGGTGGTTGAAGTCATGACAGGTGGGCTGCGTCCCCTTGTAGATGCGCTTGTCTATGGGCTTGCTCAGGTCAGCAGCCTGGAGGAAAAAAACAGGAATAAACTAAAGTAAGTGCTGATTTTGTTCAAGTACTTTTGTTGAAACAGGCTGTAGAGTAGGGGTGTCCTAACTTTTTCACCGAAGGCCACCAAAAAAAAAGCAAGGATGACTGGGCAGCTTTAATACAGCTGCCTTTGGTGTATTGGAATCAGTAAAAGTAATCTAAAGCATGTTGAGATATGCAGCTTATTATTGGCTAGAGAAACCAAACAGTCACTCCCAATAAAAAGATTTTAGTTTGGCCAGTTAGATCTCATGGGTCACTGGTCAGCTCAGGCTGCCAACTGATGGGCCCCTGGTCAGCAGAGAAGAGATGCTGATGGATCATCTAAACTTTCAGACTCAAAACAAGAGCAAACTGCACCGAGCTGATACATTCCACAGGACTACTGGTGCTTGAAATGACCAACATATTATTTGTAAATCAGTCTGAGAAAGAGATAGTGAAGTAATGAGGGCAGTTCATGGTATTTTAAACACTGTAACCAGTTCGTCTTTATTCACCAGTCAAGCACAAACCATTCTAGCCTGGTCCAAATTCCCTTAATTTTGCTGAATTTGTTGCAGATCAAATCAGAGACGACAATGAGCTGCAGTTGGCCCCTGGGCCATAGTTTGAACAATGTGTGCACCAGAGTTGCAGTTCCACCCACTGAGTGTCTACTAATCGGTATTACTGGTAAGAAACAGGGAAACACTTAAATTCATCGAAAAAAGTGCTGTGCTTTTTGCTCAACTATCTTTTCTGAAGTTCATTGCAAAAAATTTAGATTCTAATCTGATTTATGCTTAAATTGATCAAAACTTTTGAAGCCACAGAGTTCCATCTATAATGCAGCATTAATTTGCATATGCCAGAGGATGAAACCTGGTATGGACTATTACTGTGTATGTACGATTCTGCGAATATCCAAAATGAGACCGATGTACCCAGGATTTCTGAAGGCATACTTATTAAGCATCCTTTTTACTGTTGTTGCCTTATGTTTATTTTTAATGCAACACCCAAAATGATCGTCATGAAATGTCATGAAAAATATGTGAAACAATGTCAGTAATTGGCAAAATGAAAGAAAATTTAATTATATAATTATTTCATCAACTTCTGGTTAACTCTATTGACTTGACATTTTTTAAATCTGACTTCTTTGTTTTTTTATCAGATACAAGTATATAAAACAATCTCATGTCCTCAGTGACTCGTCTTCAAAGCTAATGTTTAATTTTGTGGACGATTTGCTTGAACTGAGTGTCTTGATTTCTCTTTCAAGTAAAAACTAGAAAACAGAGAAAGACGTGGGGTTCATATTCATCATCACATGAACGTGTGTATGCACAGTGATATACTGATATTAGCTGCTGTGACATCACTGCTATATTTACATTATAAACCTGACATTATTAAGTAAGAACAGAAGACTTGATACTTCTCTGCTAAATTTAAGTATTTGACTGCTTACTTCCCTCTGATTGTTGCTGTCAATCTATGCTTTTTGCCACTCACTCACACTGACTGTGACTTCACGTGCATACCCCTCTGCTGATGCCCATGAAATGTTTTCCTCTCTGAAATTCACGCCAAACATACAGATCTCTGATTTAGTGGAGCTGAAAGGAATATGGACAGAATCTACTGAATAGTAAGACCTTATCTGGTCATTGCCATCATTTCTATGACAGTCTTATGACCCTGCATGAACCACCAGCGACATGTGAGCTCTGACAGCTTTTTATACCTTCAGAGACTCACACATAGCCGGCATTCCCAGAGCAAAAAAAATGAAGGAGGAAGGACTCAAGAATGAGATCTTCTTTTACATATGTACATGTTATGCATAATGTGTTTATAAGGTCAAAGAAACTCGTTTTTTTACAGCATTGTACAAGACACCTGTGACACAAACTGCAGATAGCCAGCATAACGACACATGCATTTGTTAATTATTTACAGTTTACACCACTTGGAGAATGGAAAATTCTCTGACTACAAGATGATGACTCAGTTGTTCCTTTCAAACTGTTGGATGTAGCATTTAGAGTTCCTCTCACCTCTGAGAGACAACTGTCCGAGCAATTCAAAGAATCTGAGGAGTACAGTAAGGAGCACGGGTTTGTCTACTGCAGGGTGAGCAACTGGCAGTCCCAGGAGCCACATGTGGCCCTCCTCCTCTCTAAATGTGGCGTGCCAGTCAACTTCAAATTTCCTAAAGTTGTAAACAGAAACATTACAGTCTGCCATTTGTGGAGTTCTTTTGTGAAGTAGTAAAAAATACATTTTAAAAAATACATTATGTGAAATTAGCTTTAATAATTTTCTCGTTGTAAGAAATGAAAAATTTGTTCTAAGCTCTAAATAAATAAATCATGTTTACTAATAATTGGAAATTTTATTTTTCATGGTGACCCACAGCACCAATTTAGGTGAACAACGATAAGGAAAAAAGGGGTAATGACGTTCCATCCAACACCGAGGATATTTATTGTTCTGTTCATTAAATTAATTTATCTTTTTGAAAATTTGCTTCAGTTTTTTGACACGTGGTCCTTCGAACATTTTAACAACATTAATGTGGCCCTCATGGTCACCAAAGTATCCAATCCCCAGTTTAGTGCATGGCATTAGACAGAGACGGGTTGGTTTACAGTAAGTTTAGAGTTGGTTTTGATTCCAAGAAATTTGAGTGTTTTTGTTACAGACCTGTAGCCACGTACCAGAAAGCTCCTCAAAACAGGCTCTAAACTTCAAGTCTTTTATCGATGGACCCTCAGAACAGCACAGACAACATGGGTGACCAAAAGTACATATTATCCAACAGTGTCCTACTGATGAAAAAAGACGGAGTAACATTGCTGTAAATGTGGATTGTCTGCTTCAAAAACAGTAACTTGACACAAGAGCTAAACAATTTTTCACAGGATAACATTTCTTGAAGGTCATATTTACATCAAAAGTACCGACTTCATGAACATATTTTGCAGCTGAGGTGTTCTGGCCTACATATCATTCATGGAAGTGAAAAATCAACTATATTTGTCTTTTTGGTAATCTTCTTATAACAACCTTAACATATCTGATTAAAAGGAAGGAGAATATCGAGCTAAAAATTGTCACTCTCTTTGTTACAACAAATGGTACTTTAAGTTCAATGTAGGTCAAGATAATAACACCATAACATTTACCCAAACTTGGCCATAATTGCCTCTGTAATTAACAAACCACAGATATCAACAAAGCTAAAACCACCATTACAACACACCAATTAAAAAACAATGTGCAAAAACACTGAACTATCTATTACAGTTTTCTATCAATTTTTTAAAGAATAAGGACAGTGCCTGTTAATAAAAATACCAGTACTTATCATCAATCTAAATATACTAAATAGCTACATCTCTTGTGCGAAAGTAGGCAGATACAAAATATATAAAGTAAGCTCATATCATACACAGATGAAAATAAGGGAGATGAAGGTCTGGGCATTTTAAGTTTCAATTTCAGTTGGAATTACTGCCTATCACAATTATAAAAACTGAATAATCAAGATAAGAGGTTACTGGACATGACATGCTGCATGCTTTTTGTCTTTTTTTTCCATCTGCAACTGTTTTTTTGATATCTGTAATTTGATTTTATTTTGTTATGTATGCTCTGGATGGAAGTCAGCAGAAGGCTGTCAAACTGTGATGTGGTGTGATGCAGCCGTCAGCTAAGACCACTTTAAGGCACTTCAGCAGCACTGAGGACGGAATATATTACAATCATTCTGGATAGAGAGAGTTTTCTCCAACAAGACTGTATAAACTGTGTATTCTAACAAGGCATTCAGTGAGAGACAACATCACTGAGGATTCACAAAATATGTCCCCTTAAATAGCTGACAGTGTTTTTTTCTCCTCCTCTATCTAACAATTGGTTAGTCCCATACCAAAGAACCAATAGAAACTAACTTCCCTCGTTACATGCTATAATCTTTAAAATGTTCTGAATGAATACTACAAACCCAGATGTTACTCCCTATTAAACTTGGACATGAAGTAAAAAATGTGCAGAAGAATGTTTAGATGCTTGGAAACAAACTTTTGGAAATTTTGTAGAACTAGTTTAGTGAAGTGGTTGTAGTCTGTTGGTGTTTTTGACTCTACTGTCTGTTGTGTGAGAGTAATATAACACTAGTGGCTGAGATGTTGTTCTGTGTATCTTCACTGCTGTAATCATTTCTGGCATGAGGACACGGTGATGACATCCAGCACATTATCACTCCCTCTTTTGTGATACTACTTAATCATACAGTCAGGGGCGCTACCAGAAACTGTGGGCCCTATGAAAAGATATCCCATCCTGAGCCAGCCACAGTTACTGAAACCAAACATCTGTCAAGCAAATAAATAAATAAAATATGACAAAATAAGCTCCTGAAAATGGGCAACACATAAATTGTTACAGCCACATCATTTTGCTTTAAGACATAAATAAACTTCAGATCGTGGAGAAAATACTCTTCCGCTCAAAAGTATACAATAACTGATCATTTAAACAAGTCAGTAAAGGTAACTTTCAGGCATTTGGCCCATTTCAAGCATTCAGCATGTTCTCTTTATCATTTACTTTTCAGCTACCATCAGTCCTCTTGAATCCCTGACCTTTTCACTATGGCAATGATTTAAGAAAATTGCAGATCATACATTTTTCTTACTAAACAACCTGTCATTTTTCAGACCCAAATATATTAACATGCCAATCAGGCAACTTAAGTCCTTTAGTATGTGTTCAAAAATGGCCTCTTTTAAAATAAATGTTATTTTGTACAAGTCAGAGGGATATTTCAGTACCTTTCAGGAGAACGAGCTAAGACGACTGGAAGGTACACTGGCACAGTTATTTTGTAACTGTGTGAGTTTTACATAAAACAACCCATGAAACTATATTGGGTTGAATGTACGATATCACAGTGCTATATTTTCCTTCCAGGAAGTCTTATGGTGTTGGGCACTATCTCATGATGCAGCAAATAGCTGTGTTCTTCCAACTTTGGGCACTGATTTTACAGGAGTCAGTCCCCTCTCTCATCGACACATAGCCATTAGCTGCATCATAATATGGTGCCAGAGATTTCCAAGAGGAAAAATAAAGCGCTATGGAACTGTTCACTCAATCCTACCAGCAGTGTAACTTGCAGGTAGTATGACCTTGTTTTCCTTAAAGGTGCAGCAAAGCTGAGAGCCCTTTCAGCCACTTCACTGATTGCTGTCTAGAGCTGTGATTTTCAGACATTTTTTGCTCCAGGTACAACTGAGATAATGCTAAAACCTCAAGGCACATACCAGTGAAAAATAGCCTTTTTAACTTGTGTCAAAGTACCTTCGTGGTGTTTAGTTCTACCTTATTACATCTGAAGTGTAACACTTAATCAATATCTATCTCATGGTGAATTCATTTGAAATATTGTAGGTTTGAGAAGTGACACACATTTAAGCTTGACCGATCACAAATGTAAAAATTAGGTGTATTTATAACTTTTACTAGCATAAAAGTAATAATTCCCTACAATTGCTACACTTCTGTCTATTGTAAAATCCTATTTTTGTTCACTGAAATAATATGCAGTTACATTCATATTTAAATTAATTTACACAAATGACTTTATGGGTAGGTTCAGAGCTCAAGCACGTTGTCATATGACTGTCATTTATGGTTGTACAAATTTCCAGGACACACCTGGACTAGTCTCAAAACACAACAGTGTGCCCTGCCACACTATTTGAGAACCCCTAGTCCAGTACCTCATGCAACCCAACTTCAGACCTTCTCAAATGTCCCTTAAAGCACTGGAAAAAAATCCTGATCATTACATTTTATTATGAAAACATGAAAAACTAGTTTTTTCTAAATGAGGAATAGAGACATCTTGAAAATGTTGCAAACACTATAGTATATTGGGGGGGCCTAGAGTCTTCCTAACTTTGCCCCCCATGAGGCACCCCCATGTATATAGCGGTTATGCGGTAGGTTTCCAACAGAGAAGAGCAGGTCACCTTAAGTTGATAAGGTCTCAAAAGTACGGCAACACTCCCAACTATCAGCAGGAAGTGATTAGATCATGCGATGTCATGAGCGGTCAGCTCACTAGCCTAACAACTGTCCGTGAGTGAAGTTGCCGTTAAAGAGCTGGCTAACAGCTGTCAGTCCAAAGGTATCGACAGGTGTTTTGGTTGGCAACGCAGAACTGTCACTGTCATAACAATCTACAAACCCCCGTTACAGCAGCAATGTCAACTCTGATCTGCGAAAACACAACCATAAGGTCAAATTATCCCACCGTTCAGTATCCCACCAAATGAACCCTCCCATCGAGAGGAACTTAGACAAGTGACAGGCTGTGTATGGACTGAATTTAGCCCCTGGCCTCAGAGAGGCTACTGGCTTGCTAACGTTAGCCACTTGCAAGCTAACGGGTAGGCTATCTCCAACACAGCTTCAAGCTAACTAGCTGCCAGCTAATTTCAAAGTCAAGCACCTTTAAGAGTAACTTAGAACAGCGAACACAAGCCTGAAGTTCAGCACCATGTCAAACCGAAGAGATGTTTTCTGTTCGCAGTATCATCAGCTTCCGTTGACATTAGCCCTGTTAGCACGCTACCTTTCTAACGCCTTTGTAGATGTAGAAGTACAGCTCTCGGCCCACATTGAAACAGATCCTGTCGCCGTTGCCCGACTGGTCGTTGACGTTCACGAAGGAGACCTTGACGGGGTTGGAGCCCTGCGAGTTGAAAGGCACCCTGTTTGGACGGCTGTATTCGGAGTGAGTGAGGAGTTTGTAGACGCCTTCTCGAGTGGTGAACTGAGTTTTAATTTCGTTCATCTCCTTCCCTCCTCCCTCCGCCGCCATCTTTGAAATTAACATTCATCCCTTTCCCCCAGGCCGGATCTTACGCACGGAGGGGAGCGGAGCACGGAGCGGGCACTCCGACTCTCCCGTTCCCCCCAACGGTTCACCGGGGAACTGGAGGACGACGACGCGGCGAAAACTGCTTCAGAATAGCAAAGATATCAGAACAATGCTTTGTTTTTATTTTTCTCTGTGCAAACTGAACTGAAATAAACTGTGCCATAGGCGATTTTAGAGCCTTTAAAGCACCCCTTAAATTTCAGCCTAGCCCACCTTAAAAATAATAACGCTTTTCCAAAAGATTTTTTTTTAAATTGACAAAAAATGCAAAGCTTTTAGTTTGAATTTTTAGCGAACAAAACACGAAATTTGACTGATAATTCTATGTCAGGATGCAGTGGAAAGAAACTCCTTTCTCAATAAATAGAAAAACCCAGGGGTTGGTAATGCAAAACCTGAGGCCGCACAAAGAAACGGCTGGGTCCCTGAAATACCCAGCAAGGACCCCTTCCAGGTGTGATTTAGTTATGTAAAACCCATACGCTGGATTAGAAACACTAGTGCAGTACCTCTGGCCAACTTTACCTCTTTGGCCTGGCTTTAAACTGCTTATAGTTGGGGTCCTATTCTCTAACTGGTTCATCACTTTAATCCTTCTTTATTTGTTGCCATCCAAACTATTGCTCTGTTCTTCAACTGGTAAAACACAGCCCAACATTCAGGGCCCAACAGTAAAGTAAATCTGACCTCACAAAATAATACTATTATAGGAAAAAGGCAAGTAAAATTTCAGGAAAAATGGGTTTACCTTTTGTAACAGGCTGTGTTTAGGCTATTGAAGTTGCCATGCATTAATCTGCATTTTTGTTTCTTTGATAGGAATGTAAATATATGAGTTTAAGTAAAGTTTGGTTGTTTGCTTGAATTAAGGATGGACCATATTTTTAACTTTTCTGGCCCTCCCTTTGGGACTGTTCCCCAGAAAGCTTTTCCCTTCATCCACCCCTTGTGGGTGACCCTGGTAAGAAATATGGGGTTTCAAGCCCTTGGACTTACCAGAAATGTAAAAAAAAACAGTTTTGTGAAAGGGACTTAAACCAACTTCAGACTAAGTGCTCATGATGTAAAATGTGAAGGTGGAGTTTGACAAATCCTGCACTCAAATTGTGTTGACATAATGGTAAAAAAGGGGTGTTAAATAGGCTATGTCTCAACAATACACCAACCTGCCTGTTATGCAGAATTACAAACAAAATGATGTTCTGAAATAATATAATGACAAAAACACCTGAACCAATTAGTTACTTTAAGAAGAAAATAACATATAACATAATATCTGTAATACTGTAAGACTCATGTTGACACGTTACTAATTAGTACTATCAAGGTCTCCCACATTGTGACAGATTTCTTGAAGTTGATGGTCTGAGACAATTGAACACAAGGAAGGAAGTTTGTTTTTATGTCATACTGTATGTAAAAGCTGAGTCCCCCCAAAATTCAGATCCTAGCGTCACCTGTTAACTTGGCACAAACATATGGAAACTAGTGTCTGGTAGATTATGTCCTTGAATCATCTGCAAACGTGATGGCATCATGATAAAACCTGGCATTTAGAGGATTCAAATCTTTGAAAATTAATTAGTTTTTTATATTAATAATTAGATCAGATGTTGGTAAAATAACAATCTCAATGAAAGCAGAATATAACATTTATTTTGTATAGCTTGCTTTTAAAAGCACATTTTTGTGCTTGTGAGTGTGACTATTAGACATGGCACTAAAGGTTAAGAATGGAAATATATTCACACAATACAAATATAGTATACAGTCATGTAACATCAGACAGACACCTAAACAGAGTACTCTGTGAGCTTTGAGAAAATAAAGTTGGTTTGTGCTGAATGAGATAGTAATGATAAGAACAGAGTTATGATTGGTCCATGGATCTCTCACTTCCTTAATTTCTTACTTTTCTTCCCTGCCTCTGCCCACCTCCCTTGGCCCACACCCCCAACAGAGCTTTGGTAGGGCTGTTCAATATGAGACTGGCTCCACTCAAGATTACCAACTGCTAAACAGAGTTTTTTTTCCTGCCACTGTTTCTGTAACCCCCCTATAGATGCACCTTCCTGTAGTGCTCATGATGGGTTTGGATGCATACATATGTGTATTAGGCCTACATATTCATGTATGCATGTATGAATATAATATGAAGAGTATGGCTCCAGCCTGATATTGTAGTGTCTTGAGATAACACTTGTTATGAATTGGCGCTATACAAATTTGATTGATTGATAATCATTGTGCTATTTTTATAGACATTTATTTGACAAAATACCAAGTCGTTTACCTCGTCGATTCATGTGCAGACCAAATCAATATTCTGAAGTTTTACAATACTCCGAAAACACGTTTAAAGTCAGATAATGTTACACAAGGCTCTTGTGCATTGCAACATCAGTGAAAAAATATGTTGAAAATGAAGTATTTTACCGGACGTATAATTTTGTTAAACAGTAAGGTCCTTTTCTTGCCTCGGGACTCCATTATCATGCTGCCTGTCTGCAGTAGTTGACCCCTCACCCGAGACCACACATGATGGCGTCGTACCAGGTGCACAGGTGCGTCACTGATTAATTAATCCACCGCTCAGGTTCATCCGAACAACGACACTGCTGCAAAGTTTTTTTTTTTATCGAAGTTAAAAAGTTGTCAAATTGCGTCCTGTGTCATGGCGTATGGAGGAACAAGACTGCTCCCACTCCCAGGTATTTCTGTCAAGTTTCCACAATTTTAAACCTACTTGCGTTATTCTTTGAGAAATACTTGTGTCAACTCATGCTAGTACTGCGTGCTGTTACGTGTAAACCTATGATTTTTAAAGCTGTATCTGCCTTTTTTTCCTAAAAGTGTTAGAGTGAAGTGCATTTTGCATGATGGTATTTTCTGTGCATCTGCCTTGAAACTGCAGTACAGACTTATTTATCTTTTCTACTATCAAATTAGATCACACCGAGAGACATGCACCCAACAACATGGACCAACTTGCTTTCAAGTATATGGTGAGATAACAGAGCCACATGTCATAATGCTGTTTTGGATAATTCTCTTTAAACTTAAACATGGTTTTTGCTTCAGGTTACTCGCCTTGGCATGAAAGTGTGACTTACATGACCTCTGTTTTCTATCAGGACATGTGTAAAGTGGAGTCCAGCACTGATTCTGAGTCAGAGATCAGTCCAAGATGGTCTGACACCAGCACGATGGTATTATTTCTGTTTGAAGTGAATGTTACACACAACAAGCATGAGGGCTGGGCAATATATTAAGTCTTGAAGATATGTTAAAATATTTTCTGATATTTATGTATGTGATAATAACTAGGTTTGTGTTTTGTTGAAATACTGAATACATAACTCACAACTCAAAGAGCCTTGAATGAATGTGGGGCATTTTTTCTAAAGTATTTAGTTAAAAAAAAAAAATGTTCAAGCTAAAAGGGTAATAGTTAATTTTAATAATAAACATAGCAGTATTCTGAAAGTATCTGTGTTACTGTCCAAAATTAAAACTTTCCCTACTAAACTTTTCCATGTGTAGGCCAATAAAGGCTGCAACAAGAACAGTTTCTATCCCATACTCTATATGCTGTTGTGTTTTATAAGATCACAATGCAGATGGTCCTTTGTTAAAAACAACACCCTGTTGTATAGGGACAGGTTGTGAAACTACATACAGATATACATTTACCCCAGTGATCTCATCAGTTCATTGGTAAAGATATTTTTATGTTATTTTGGAAAAAAATAACTGCTACCCCTATTGCTCATGAAACAGTATTTACAGTGAGAACCCAAAACCAACATTTTAACACAGGAATCTCTTAACCCTCCTTAGGTGTATTAAAGGGGGACTGGTCTGGAGAAAACAGGCCGAAAACCACTGTTCTACTTTGCACAGAAAATTTGATAATATTTGCTTAGTTTAAAATCCTGTCTTGTCTCTGTAAGTCAAAGCTATGATTTTTTTTTTTTTTTACAATTTAGACAGTGTGGGGAGTTTGACAGCAATTCTTTATTATTCAGGTCACAAATGTGCCCAATATTTGATGTTAAATATTTCATTATTAGCCATTTTACTATATTGGCACCAGTAACCAGTATTGTTTGTTTTTTCACCAGAATAACATAAGGTTGTTTGGAATGTGTCTTAAAATGAGGATCATTTGTCTCAAAGTCAGTGGAATTTTTGATCGAGTTTTCAGTTAAATGTCCCAAAAAAGGTTTGTGGAAGACACAAGTACAGACGATTTCTTTCCTTTCTTTTTCTTTTGCTATCATATCAAAAATTTAATTTCCCCACTTGTGAATTTTTCAAATGTTACTGAGTCTTACAAAAGATGGTTGCTAACTTAGATCATCATTTTTTGCTGGCCTATAAAAAAATGTTAGAAACACACCTGACACAGCACTACCTTACATTTAATGGCACTTTGTGGATGACGCATGATTAAAAGTTTTTGTTTTTTTTTAATAATTTCTACCAACATAAAATTCATCCTGATGTGCCCACTAGTGACTTTTAAAGCGTCATCATGTCTTTAAGGATCAGTATTTACAGTTGCAAACTTGGATTACAGAATTAAAAGTGGACATTACACATCTTTTTTTTTTTTTTTTACAAACTTATAAAAATATGACACACAAATCAATTACACTATTAAGAATGTCCTATTGTAGAGGTAGGATCAGAAAAAGTTAAAAGCTCAATAGTATCAAAATTGTCAGTCAGCCATGTTGTAGTTCCAAAATAGCCCAACACAAACCTTTTACTTACGCCAGTTACATTAACACTTATAAAATAACAAAATTAGTATTGATTTATGAAGAGTATTATGATGTAAACTCTATTGATGAAAACCCCCAGGCTTTCATTTCATTGAGGAAAAAAATGTCACTGCTGCACCACTCTTTAAAGTTTATGATCCTGGTATTGTTACAACCATTTTTTTCTTAAAGATTTGTGTCTAGTTTACCCATCCATTGTCATTCAGCTAAAAAATATTGAGATCTGATTTTTGGTCAGCATCATCTAGCCCTACAGAGCACAAGTGGTTCAGCGACATTGCCACGATTGTATAAATGTACAGAAAATACATGCAAGAAATGTTCCCGAATCCTGTTGGTTTTTAACCTGCTTCTCCTGTATTGTATAACCACTCATATTTACAGTCTTTGTGGCGTAAATACTGAGAGGCTCCATAAATGCTAAGATGCTGTCTCATGTATGCAGTGATGATAGAATTCCTCCTCTTGCAGGGATGTTCGAGTAGTGCACCAGAGAGTCGCACTTTTCAGAGGACATTACCGTTAACCAAAAAGCCTGCAGTAAAGCATGGCTGTTACTCTTTGGTAAGCAATCTCCTTTCTTTAAATCAGGAATGGGCAAAATGTGGCTCTGGGGCCACATGCAGCTCTCACTGTGACCTGCAGGATCATTTCAAACATTAACTGTAAAAAAAAAGACAAAATCTAACATCTTTTCATGGCAGCAAATAATGTATTTGTTTGAATTTAATAAAGGCCTGTTAGCATAACATAATAGGCGAAATCAGTAAATATTATGGTATTTGCACTGAAATACATCAAATTGACTTAGATTCATTAATTACCTCATTCAAGAAAAGTCTTAGTGTTTGTATTTTGATGTAAAATATGAATGTTACTAGAATTAGTTTTGTTTAAGAGCTATTCTCATGTTTTGGGGGCATTGTTCACTACTTTAAGAAAATAAAAATGTTAAATTATGATTATCTTGCAGTTCGTGTGGCCCCCTGGTTAACCAAAGTTGCCCATCCCTGCTCCAAATAATCCATTCCTACTGAAAGGACTTTGCTGTTCTGTGTGTCGAATGATGCCACTGTGTCTGCTTATGTCTGTAGTTTTTGGATCCGTACGATGGGAGCTCTGAGGATTCTGAGGAGTCAAACATGGATGGCGGTGTCACAAGCAAGAGAGTAAGACAACAGGGGAGAGGAGGAGGAGGAGGAGGAGGAGGAGGTCAGTTTTTGTGCAGGAGCAGGAGACTCATCCTTCATAACCCTGCCTCTGTCGCTCTCAGAGGGATGATGAAAAATGGGATGAGAAATCAGCCACATCTCTCGGATATCCAGATGACATGTGGGAGTGACTCGGAGCTGTGGGTCTGTAAACTCGACCTCAACAGGGATGCTTGTAAAGGCCTGAAGGGTGAAGTAACCATAGATTCATCAGTGCCCACCCAAGCCATGGAGGTAGAGTTAGACCACCAGTTTGATGATTCAGGCTTACATGCTACAACATTCACAAGTCCAACGTCTGGACCTGTAACCCCAGTGGAAAGGAGTTTCACCCAGATTCCAGAAAGTTCCTCAGAGAGGTCTCCCAGCCCCGGTGATCTCAGATCTCTGTACAAGAGAAAGCTGGGATTCCCTGGAGCAGAGGTGATGGAGCTGGGCCAGAGGAAGAGGATGTGTGTTTTAAACATGGAGGACTCTGCATCTGAACCATGTTAGAGAGATACTGTTGTCATTTTACTGCCTCGCTGCATCAAGTGTAATAATATAAAGTGCTGTAAATAGTAACTTTGAGGAGAACAATGTTTTCTCGTGTGAACCGAAATAAATGAACTGTTATATGGATTCACTCTTATAGCTTGAGTTATTTTGTGTCACTACAGAGTCAGATGTTTAACTTATTGTTTATTCATTAGTTACACTTGTTAATAGGATGATCACAGTAATGGGAAACGGTGTGTTTTAACGAAGTACACTGACATGGGCATCAGTCTGCCCTGCTTCATTCTGTGGGTATATTTTTTTGTGTGATTGTCCTTTTGAGTTTTCATCAGCAGTACCTTCTATAAAGTTGTCCAAATGACAAAACATGCTTTTTGAAATGTTTCACTTGATATTCTTCGTAACAAGGGAGTGTGATAGCAAAGGCTTACTGTTGATGAGGGAGTAAATTCACAAAAATGTGCTATAAAAATACAATTATATTCTGCTTGATTTGAGCTTATTTTGTTCATTTATATCTGACTTAATTATTGATATCAAATCATTTTTTTAAAAATAATTTTAACCCTTTGAATGGCAGGTTTTTGTCATGTCAGCATGTTTCAGATGTGAAAAACAGAAAATAGTTTTAGTATACTACTTTTTTGTTTTTGGGTTATGACAGCCTGTGATGTGTCAATGAGAAGCAGCAATAATTTGCGTATTATTTTCTGCGCTGTCACAAATACTCATTCTCAAACCACTACGCACAAAAATGTACTTTTCATGAGGTAGCTATAAAAATATACATTATTTCCAAGATTTTAAGGCTTTATTTTGAAAACATCAATCTTTACTATACACATCAAATATTCATGAATTTTATAAGATTTTCACCCTTAAAATGCATCTTTTAATAATACAATGTTTTTCGATTAAAAATATTTTAAATATACTACATGCAATGTATTTTCCTGTTAATTTCATTGCAGCCTGGAATAAGAGAATGATTAGCATTAACAGATTTTTTTATACAACAGTATTTTTGTGCAGCATCAAATACTCACGCTCATGTTCATATGGTTAAAATGACTCCAACTGGTGGATTCAAGTAAAAATGATCAGTTCAGAGGTAAAAGCCCAGACTGACACCCAGATATAATAAAATGCATGTACTGTGCTTTAATGCAAGCGAGATCAAAAACTGCAGTTTGATTGGGTTTTAATGGCACAATTTTTTGCACTCAACAGTCTGAGTGTAACACTTGTTTGAACACAATGTATTTTAGACTTACTGCAGGTGATGAGCTGAAAATAACAAGATCAAATAAAAAGATCATAGTCTCCCAAAACCTGGTGCCATATTCATGAACACAGCAAAATTCTCAGAAAATGAGGATTGAAAAGTGCATAAACTGTTTACAACAGTCTCCACAGCAGAATTCAAACGCTTTCAATTGACCCTGAAAGTTATATGGACAAATAATTAGTATGGCTTTTTTTCAAATTTAATGATGTAATACTTACTTAAAGACATGGAAAGCCTGATCATAGACTTTAATGTGGCTTGATTTGAGGTGCACCTGAAGCAAAAAGTTTGAAATCACTGGACTAGAGCACACATTCAAATGAAACTAAACATAATACCTTCTTTTTGGTTTTGAGATGGTGATACATGTTTATCAAAACTCCATTTTGTGTTAAAGAAATCAATAGATTCAAAGTCAGAGTTTTGACAGTACTGAGAGAAAACTGTCTTCCTATAATCAATTTTCTCTCTCCTTTCCCGTCGTTTTACCTCACACTCCAAAAGATGATAAATTCTCCAACCACCAGGTGGCAGTAACTCACAAAATGCAACAAATTTATACCAGTTCTGTCAGTACCTTGAATTCAAGTTAAGATAAGCCAGCTGTGTTTCAGATGATCATGGAGGCAGAAACAGAGAGCAGATACTAATGTCACACTTCAGGTTTTATTTAAACAGTTAACTGTGTTTGCTCCACCCTCTTGAGATTGTTCCTCTCTGCTTTCAAGTTTTAAACCTACAAGTCTTGAACAAGCAACTCTATTGACCAATTACATTTGTGCAACTCAAAACTGCTGAGTCTAAAATAGGAATTACTAATCTCAGAGGACTTTCTATTCAGAATTATAACTATTACAGATCAAAACCTTCCTACAACGCATCTTTCAATTACAAAACCCAAAACCAGTGAAGTTGGCACGTTGTGTAAATCGTAAATAAAAACAGAATACGATTTGCAAATCCTTTTCAACTTATATTCAATTCAATACACTGCAAAGACAAGATATTTAATGTTCGAACTGAGAAACTTTATTTTCTTTGCAAATAATCATCAACTTAGAATTTAATGGCAGCAACACATTGCAAAAAAGTTGGCACAGGGGCATTTTTACCACTGTGTTACATCGCCTTTCCTTTTAACAACACTCAGTAAACGTTTGGGAACTGAGGAGACCAATTTTTGAAGCTTTTCGGTTGGAATTCTTTCCCATTCTTGCTTGATGTACAGCTTAAGTTGTTCAACAGTCCGGGGTCTCCGTTGTTGTATTTTACGCTTCATAATGCGCCACACATTTTCAATGGGGGACAGGTCTGGACTACAGGCAGGCCAGTCTAGTACCCGCACTCTTTTACTATGAAGCCACGCTGTTGTAACACGTGCAGAATGTGGCTTGGCATTGTCTTGCTGAAATAAGCAGGGGCGTCCATGAAAAAGACGTTGCTTGGATAGCAACATATGTTGCTCCAAAACCTGTATGTACCTTTCAGCATTAATGGTGCCTTCACAGATGTGTAAGTTACCCATGCCTTGGGCACTAATACACCCCCATACCATCACAGATGCTGGCCTTTGAACTTTGCGCCTATAACAGTCCGGCTGGTTCTTTTCCTCTTTGGTCCGGAGGACACGACGACCACACTTTCCAAAAACAATTTGAAATGTGGACTCGTCAGACCACAGAACACTTTTCCACTTTGCATCAGTCCATCTTAGATGAGCTCCGGCCCAGCGACGCCGGCGGCGTTTCTGGGTGTTGTTGATAAATGGCTTTCGCTTTGCATAGTAGAGTTTTAACTTGCACTTACAGATGTAGCGACGAACTGTAGTTACTGACAGTGGTTTTCTGAAGTGTTCCTGAGCCCATGTGGTGATATTCTTTACACACTGATGCCGGTTTTTGATGCAGTACCGCCTGAGGGATCGAAGGTCACGGGCATTCAATGTTGGTTTTTGGCCTTGCCGCTTATGTGCAGTAATTTCTCCAGATTCTCTGAACCTTTTGATGACATTACGGACCGTAGATGATGAAATCCCTAAATTCCTTGCAATAGCTTGTTGAGAAATGTTGTTCTTAAACTGTTCGGCAGTTTGCTCACGCATTTGTTCACAAAGTGGTGACCCTCGCCCCATCCTTGTTTGTGAATGACTGACCATTTCAGGGAAGCTGCTTTTATACCCAATCATGGCACCCTACCTGTTTTCAATTAGCCTGTTCACCTGTGGGATGTTCCAAATAAGTGTTTGATGAGCATTCCTCAACTTTCTCAGTCTTTTTTGCCACTTGTGCCAGCTTTTTTGAAACATGTTGGAGGCATCAAATTCGAAATGAGCTAATATTTGCAAAAAATAACACAGTTTACCAGTTCGAACGTTAAGTATCTTGTCTTTGCTGTGTATTCAATTGAATATAGGTTGAAAGGGATTTGCAAATCATTGTATTCTGTTTTTATTTACGATTTACACAACGTGCCAACTTCACTGGTTTTGGGTTTTGTATTTTCAGTGGACTCTGCAAATCTAAAATAATTTACTATGAATCTAAAATGAATACTCAAAAAACACAATGGAGCCATCAATGTATTTTAGTTGATTCCAGGTTTTTATTCATTTTAAAAACATACTTTTCTTCCTAAAAACACATTACTTTCAACTTTCCCCTCAGATATTATCCTCACTCTTGTACCACTTGACAACTTTCTCTTGACCTTCAACGACACTTTCCAAACTCACTAAGAACGGTTACACATTAGTGCTTCACAAATGCTCCTACCCTGGTTAAATATTGGAATGCAACGCTACAACCTAAGTTGAAATGGTGATTAACAGTATATGGAAATGGTAAGTATATTTTAATAATGAAGACTCGCTGGTCTTTAGGAATGACTTGTTTGATCTACTCGGTGCACAGGACAGCAACTCCACGCTCATAGAAGCTGTGAGGATCTTCCTTGGTGGCGATGTCGAAGTCGACGGTGAAGATGAGGTCAGACCTGGTGAAGTTCAGGTACACCGGGAGAGTCACCTGCAACGAGAGGAGAGACATGGATGAGTGGTGCGTAGACTTTAAAACACAGGAAAAGGCAGAATTCAACAGCTGTAACATACGTTTCACTAAATTCAGCGTAATATACAGTAAAAGTGGTTTCACTCTTGATCATACCATGTGTCTCTTCTCAGCGTTGCTCTGTTTGACCCAGCGCAGCTGAGTGAGAGGCAGCTCAGTGGAGATGGAGGTGGACAGGGACAGCTTGTTGTTGGCACATGTAGCTCCCTGAAGCTTCAGACCTAAAAAAAAAACAACAAAAAACAAAGAAAGGTCAACATCAGAAACCACTGAAACTTAATCTGACAGAGACTGATCCTCTCACTGCAGAACAGGCTTGGATTTTCTGCTCAAACAGAAATTACTTGGAAACTATATTAGATGGAATACATAATGGCCTTTGGTGTGTATGTGTACTCTCACTGTTTAAAACATAATTTGTCTCTCCTTTGTGGTCTGCTCCAACACCAAATTATAAAGTGATGTGTAAAAAGTCTGATGCATAAATCACAACTTAGGTTGTAAACTGGAAACCAAACATGACTAACTGTCTGGCTATGATGCAGCTCTTTTGTGGTGGATGAACTTTGTTGGAAAATCAATGAAGATTTAGGAGTCAATTATAAGAACTAGATATTGCAAATTTACAACATCAAAACATCCTGGAGGGACAGAGAAGCAGCAGCAGTGGGAGACTCATGTCAATGTGCTGCAGGACTGAGAGGTTTCAGAGATCCTTTGTTCCCACAGCCATCAGACAACAACAACATCCAGATCGAAGGCAGTGGCTCATGTCCCTGACTGTTTCTTACCACACCCCACTGACTCACTATTTACAAGGCAGTGCAATGGCCCCGTAACGGCCCCCAGAAAATGTCATTCTTCTGTGATTTTACATTGTTATCTTTATTCTAGTGTTTAGAATGCTGTGTGAGTTGTGAGCTATTGGATAACTGAATTTTCCCAAGGGGATGAATAAGTATCTGTCTGTCCGTCTGTCTCTCTATTTTAACCCTTATCAGGATTCACTTTACAAATTAAAAGTAAAATAACTTAAAGAAAAGATTAACTGTTTTTCTAACATAAATCTGGAAATGCCCCTTTTATGAATTTTAAAGTTGCTTTGGCTGTTTCAAAAGATGAAGTTCTAGCACCTTAGTGTTTGTTTTACAGACATGAGACTTCATAATTTCTAAAAAGGGGAGACTCACATTTGACACAACCCTGAGCGCTACCATGAGCAGGTCATAACATAAAGAAAGCCCTTTATAGAGACGAACAGTGTGTGAAACAACACTTAGAAGCTTAGCAGTGGCAATGTGAAAGTCAGTCCACCATTTCGTAGCTCCACATTAGCTTTTTACTTTTGCTGATTACATTTACACTTCACAAAATACAACAGAAAAAAATGGCTTTTATGTTGCTAATCTTCGATGCTAACTTTCAGGTTGGCGTACAAAATAATGTTATCTCTGCACCACTCTTTAAACATCAACTATGAAGGAAATTTCTCCCTCTTATTACCACAATTTGACTGTTTTTCCAAAATCTCTCTCCTAACATCAGCAGGCGATGTGCTGCTGGACTGACCTTTGATGCCGAAGCTGCAGGCGTCCAGTGCTGCACCCTGAGCGGTGGTGACATTGACCTCCAGGGACAGCTCCTCCAGAGACCAGCTGTTGGCCTGGGCCACGTACTGGCGGGTGGCGGTGATGTAAGCTTCTGGTACAAACAGACTGCCGAGATTCACGTGGATGTTCTGAAGGAAAAGAGTGCTGTGAGTGACTTTGTCTAGTTTCAGAGCATTCTGTCATACAATGATGATCAACCGGTACCTTCAGCTCCTTTGCACCTCCGCTGGCGGCTCCCTGGGAGATCTGCTGCAGCTGCTTGATTCGCTCGCTGAAGTCTGCCACCCACTGGATGACCGTCATCGAGACGGGGACGGTGTAACGACACCAGCTGCGTGGGAGGATGCCTGGGGAGAGGAGAAGCAGGTGTGCATCAGTTCTTTTATCTAAGCAGTCTGTTCAAGGACTTTTGTTTGAGTAAAAAAAAAAAAACACAGAGCAAACCACAGAAGTTGAATAAAACTGAGACATTACCTTTAACCAGGTCACTGATGAGTGTGCGCAGGTAGTTAGTCTGCTTCTTTTTGCCCTCACAGACTTGAACCACATCAGACAAATCCTGGCGGACCTCCTGCAGCATCTTGCCGCCCATCTTCACCTCACGCTCAAAGAATCTGAACAGTGGGTCCTGGAGTTTGAAAAGTAAAACATTCATCAAATACAATATTTTTACCAAGGACAAGAAAGTGTATATTTATTAACAGAAATCAAACCTTTGCACTAACTTTCGCTGAACCTTCTTCTTCTAAAGTCAAGCACAATTAATGAAACACTGAAGCTGTCAGCGCTGGCACATAATTAAGTGATGAAACCTCCAGGCGATGATCAGGCCAATATGACATATCATATTCTCTCATGTGGTTGCATGAAAATAAAAACAAACTAAACGTTGCCTTCAGTTTGTCTAAGTGTGAAATTCAAACTCGCTTGTAGTTTTTGTCTGTCAATGTGCCTTCAGTTTAAAAGGATTTATGAAGATACAAATTTCATGAAAAAAAAATGCATTTAACAATTGAGATCAATCCATTTTAACACATCTGATTTTGTTTACTTAATTTTAACTTTGGTGTGTCTTCCAATGAGGTTATGCTCTTAGTACTCTGAAAAAAGCTCATGACAAAATAGGGCGAAAAATGTAAAAAATAAAATAAAAGTCTTGTCTTTTTAGGGCCCATAATTAATGCATTTTTCACAAATGAATTCATTACACACTATTTTGGCTCTACTGACACACTGCAGTTTATTTACATTGTAGTGTTTCCCTGCAACCACAATGATGGAAATTAAAACTACTGCACCTTACACTCTCTTGTTTCATTTAAAAGACTTTCAGGCAGCTCAAACTAAAATTTTTTAAAAATCTGCACCTTCTGATACAAAAATAAACTTTTCACTGTTCCCTCTAGACATTTGTCCATCTCTTTTTAGACCTGATGAGTAGTCCATGGTGGACTTTACAGTGTAACCTTGAGTCTACCAGACATCCATTAGTTTCTTCCAAAATAAAAGGTTTTGACCAAACAGGAAGTAGAATACCCTTACCTTAAGACAATAAAAAATATATATTTTTTTGAAAGAGCAAAATATTAGAATAAAAAAAAAAAAAAAGGCTTAAAAGATATCGCAGTAAACAGCATTTAGATAGACAGAATTATTTGTTTGACAGCCCTAAAAACAGAAAACTACAGAGAACTCATACAGATGGTTGCAGACAACATAAAAACATTTTAGGAGTCCCTCTGCTAGCCTCCTTGCTAATCCCTTTTCCTCCCAGTTTTCTTTACCTTGATGTTCTCCACCGTGCGTTTGAGTGGATTGACAGTTTGCGGCATGAGCTGCAGCCAGTTGCAGGCCGTGGTGTGGAGTGTCCTCATCCAGGCAGGCTGGGTGTCAGACGTGGAGGAGGCGCGCTCCTTCTTCTCCGTCTCGTAGGCAAGGTCATCCTCATCCTCCAACATCTGCATTTTCAGCATCTTACCCATCATGTCAATGCCTGCGCAGCCCAGTGGAGGGAGCAAGTGAGCAGGGGTAGGAGAGGGAAGGAGGTGGAGGACAAGGCCATGGTGGGAGGTAGGAGGGGGAGAAGAAATTAACAGTGGAACAAAGAAGCAAATAACTTACCCTTGGGATGTGGTAATACAAATTAATCAGGTTTATCAGATAGATAAAGAAATGAGGACGACATTTGAGTGGAAGGAAAGACAAACAAGGCTTCAGGCAACGTCTCCATCAAATACAACATTCAACAAAGCTCCTGACTTGAGATATAGACCACATTCTTGACTGGATCTGTATCAAAACAATTCAATCAAAAAGTGAGGGGGCAACAGAATCGAGGGGTGGGAGTGAGGATGAGGGAGAAGGGGAGTGTGGTTGGATGTTGAAAGGGTGGATGCTTTTGCTGTAGGGGTTATGGGAGTTTTGGGAAGGTGTGGAAATCATCAACAAAATAAGGGGAGGATGGCTTATAAATAATGAAACCTAATCCAAGGGTGGGATATTTAAGCAAAGCGACATGATGGCTGTGAAATACAGCTGCTGGAGGGTGAGGCCACCCACACCCTTCCTTTGGGCAGAGCACCTTTGAAAGCAAGATGGCTGCAACTGCACCTAAGCTACAACTACACAACCAGGATGGATGCTACTAAACAGAAGCTTCAGCTAAAGCAGGGTACACACATAAGGATTTTCTAAATCTGAAGAGATTTTTTTTTTTTATCTGTTAGAGACCCCACACATGACGATAAAAAATCAGGCATTGAACAGTTTTGATCGTCCTGTGTGTGGTGTGCTCCGATAATCTCAACACAGCACACCACACACATAACATTCTGTCCCACCACTGATCTAGAATCTAGTCCTCAAAGACAGAAATCTCACGTGATCAAATGTGATCTAACAAAAACGAAGAAGAAGCATAGCAACAACCATAAATGTTGCCTATGGCAACAACTGGAAAACACAACATGCAACATGGGAGAGGACATACGAGAAGAGGGAATGATGGTGGTCTCTGGACTATTTTTAACGGAAAATCGGGAACTAAATAAAAGAAGACTGTGAAAAAATCCTGGAGACTACAGGACACGTGATTTGGTCCTCTGTTTCTTAGGTCCACTGAACTTTATGTTTATGTTTCAGGTTGGCTGTGCATGTTCTTATTTACGCCTGCTTCCTTGTTTATCAGTCAGCTCGCCTCTTGATTGGCTACATTCTGTTCCACGGCACAATTCACAGAGACATGACTTGGGAGTCGTCAGCTTTCCCCACACATGAAGATTTTTGGTTGTAAATACTGAACAAGTTTAATATTTACGATTGTCGGCCCCGACCTGTTTCGGAGCCGATTATCGAGAGAAATTCACTCTTAACACACCTCAGACCACAGGATAATCTTATTAGACAGAAGATAATCAGGCATTTGCCGTCCTTGGCTGGGAAGGGGGAAAGTCATGACAAAAACAGCCTAATAATCTTTATGTGTGTACCCCGCTTAAGGGGTACCTCTAAAACCACAGAAAGCTAACTGGATGTGGGCTGGTGAGAATGCCATTATTAGTACACTAAGCAGAGTTAATGTGCTCCTTGCCACCACACGCACAGTATTCTGCCCAAAGCAGACGCATTAACAGGACTCATACTTGACCTGTGCCACCCTGTCAAAGTAGAAGTTAAGACACTAGAATAGAGAGAGATGGTTAATGATCAACTTTGCGAGGACATGATTGAGGGAGAAGAGTCAGGATGTGCCCAAGAGCCCAAAGACACCAGAGACTGATGATGAAGGGGACCTGCTGTATCATACCCTGAGTGGTGAGCAAGACCTTCTCAGCATTGCTGGGCAACCCGAGCCAAGATGGAGTCTGAGTGTCAGGAAGCATCTCGACCCAGTGCATAAACTCCTCACGCCTGTAACAAAAAACAAACATTATTACTCCTCACAGTTTGAGGTTAGCTGGCAAACAAATCGATCTCATCTTAACAGACGGTTTACTTCTTCCACTGACCGAATGCCATCAGGCATCTTGATGTCCTTGTGTCCGTCAACCTTGAGAGCCAGCTTAAACTCGCTGTCAAAGCTTCCCTTGGTGAAGATGCGTTCCAGGAAGGTGTTGAGCAGACGCTGGTCGAACTCATTGTCAATGCGACCACCGTAGATGGACAGGGCCATCAGAGTTTTCAGAGCCGCCCAGGGGATCTTATCTGGAGCGATGTTTTGACGACCCTGAACGTGCAGAGGAACAGTTTTCTAAGTTAAAGCAATTTCCCTGAGGGTTTAGTTTTTATATTAGGGATATGCAAAATTATCTGAATAACATCAGTACTGGCAGATTATAACTGAAAAAGTACAAAACCAGGAAAACAGATATAAAATCTAGTGTGGGTTTTAAACCCGATATATCAGCAAATAAACAGCTGGTTAGTGAATTTTAACCAGGACCAAAAGACCTGCATAAATATTTTTCTCTTTGTTTATCCTCATGCCTTGGTCTTCTAAGTAGGGTCAAATGACTTTTAGATCCAAGCTACAACAAGTTCAATTTTTGCTCCTAAGAAGAATGTAGTTTTTTGTGGTATTTAAAGCTTTTTTTGTCAGGATTATCTCAAGAAACCACTCTGAACTTGACACACCATAAAGTGACACATTTCTGTCAAGGTGACAGTCTACAGGAAGCGACAGAGAAGGGCAGTCTTTGAGAAAAGAACTAGAAGGTGATTAGATTAATGTTTTCTCTGTCACATTTATTATGGGCCAAATTAGAGGCTTGCAGTCATTCTTCTTTTCATCTCAACTAACCCACACTCATAGTTACTGCCTCTTTGTCCTTAAAGGATGCCGATATGCCTGCTCATTTTCTTATCAGGGAACAATGGTTTCAGCTTGACGCTCTGCAAGATGTTCTGTCAGACAGCTAATCTAGCTGCTTAGGTTACCCCTCTGAAAACCTGATGTGTAATCAGAAATTAATTTCAATTAGAAAACATAAGCACCATGGAAAAGGGGTACATTTTTAATTTGTGCACTATAAAGCAAAGTGTGTCTGCAGATTATTCTGTGCTGTTCGAGGCACTCAAACGGCAGATAAAGTTTACTTTTGCTACTGTTAGAAAGACATTTTTAAAGTAATTTTCATGCATTAATTAGTTTCATTTTTTCAAACTTCATCACTGTAAGTCACTATAAAAGAAGCAAGTCAGCTCTTGTACAGGACAGACATGTGGTTCTTACAGCTGTACAAATATGTGTATAAATATTGATATTGGTGGCTAAAATGAGTTTGAAAATGTATATTTGATGTCAGCAAAAACTCAGCAACGTGAGTCCTAAATTTTCCTGTTTTTTGTTTGCATTCACAATTAGGAATTCCTATGTAACCAAGATTATGGAAAATGATCAAACCTTAGCAGTATCATCCAGCCAGGTGTCCACTGTGTCACAGGCAGAGCGGAGATCAGACTCTCCAAACTCATATTTCTTGGACCAGCCCAAAGGTGCGTAGCGCAGACGCTCCTGAATGACTGCATGGAACCAAGCAAGCAGGAAGTACAGGCGAGCACGCTCATTGGGAGCCTGGAAAAAAGAGTCATTGAGAGAGGATGTGAGGGAAAAGTGTGCTGACAACTAACAATAATACTGGACCTGCTGGTGTAAAGACTGGGATGCTATTAGGTAAGATCAAATGACCTTGCACATGCGAGCGACAGGGATGCTGCTGAAGGTTCTGAGCATGTTAGCTTTAACACCAGGAGGAGGTTCAAATACGAAGATCCGACCAGCACGGAGTAGATTAACAGGAACCTGGCAAGGACACAGAATATGAAATAGTTTTAAGACCAAAAGAAATATAAGGATTTAAAGACAGACTACCCATAGCTCTGTGCTATAAGAAAAGATTTCTGTCACTTACCTTGGGATTGATCTCCATGGTGAGGAAAAGCCTGAAGCTGGCATGAGGCTGCATGGAGTGGAGCTTCTTCTCCAGCTGCATCAGCCATCCAGGAGCCAGGTGGACGTTCTCCAACATCACCCACCTGCAGGATGAAAACAATCAGTACAATGATGCAAGAAATTAGTGGACATGCAGGGAAAAGACACAAAAAATAAAACATAACCCACCTTCCAGACTTCACAGCAGTGTTGATGTCTCTGTCTGCCTTATTGAAGCCTTCAGCTGAACCTGTGGACAGAGTTAAAACAAAGTATGCATCAACAATGTCCTCACTAAAGATCAAGCATTTCAGTGCAAAGAAAATAAGATTATCTCCTCCTCACCAATAGAGATGGAGGTGATTTGTTTGTTCTGCTCAGCAGCTAGATCTCTGACCAGACCGCTGGCATCATAACCAGGTACAGAGCACATGAGGACTGGAGTGCTGGGCTTTACCTTAAGACAGGAGGGAGGAGTGTGAGTAGAGTTAGCAGCAATGCAAACAGGAAAGTGAATAAACAAAGAAATACTGGTTCATACCTCCATATCCACAATGTTAGCCAAGTCCAGAGGCTGCTCGATGATGTTCATGAAGGACTCTCCCAGCACCTTAGAGACTAAGATGTGTGACATGGCCAGCATACGATCCGGACGGAAAGCCTGGATCAGCAGCAACTGGTGAACCGACTGGCCTATGGGAGCTGAAAACAAACAAGATCAGGGCGAAAAATGAATCAATGTCTGCTAATGTTTATTTGTAAAGTATGTCAAATTAATAAACTCACTGGACTGCTTCTCCTCTGACCAAAGATAGGGAACAGCCAGCTCTGGGGTGTTGCTCTCAATCCACATGAAGAATTGCTAAAAGGAAAGACAATAATACGTCTATTTCGGGACAGGCAATGATTCTGAGTGTGTGAACACTTAAACTTTAAAAACTGAAGATTGTGTGTTTTTTTTCCTCATATTTTTCATCTGCGTCCTTTTGTAATGCAGTGCTTATGACAAATGATAGATTTATTCCTTCTTAAAGTTGTTTGATTGCAGTTACTAGCACACAAATGTAACCAGTGGCACAACTGCAGAGCTAAGAAATGTCTCTTCACTTCTCAATTATGAAACAATCTCATAAAAAAGGTCAACTTAAAGGTTACCTTTCTTTTTACCTAGGATTGTTCGGGTAAAATAAATTGATTGTTGACACATGTTGATTTTCACTTTGGCATGCATGTCATTAAGTCAGAGGTGTAAGACTGCCGCCATGAGTGTTGCATTTCACACAGAGAATCATGAGAATGGGAGATTTGCTTATCTCCACAGAACGTCATTCTTGTATCCTGGCCAAAACTGAGAGAACAATGAAAAACAGCTATTTTTACCTTGTTTTATCAGATAAGTATTTCCACATTGGTAGCATATGTCACAGGCTGGATAAACAAAGCACATACTTATTTATTCTGAACTTTTCAGAAGTCAGTAATACCAAAAATCAAGTCACTTGCCAGGATATTATTCTTTTTGTTACTATTATTGTTATTCTTCCAAACTTCAAATTTCTAAGTTTACTCTTGAACACAAGACTTTTCACCCTTTCATGTATAAAATGTTTGACATTTAAAGCCAAGGAAGTTTTTATAAAATTCTTTATGGTCTGTATTGTGTTAAAAATGATAAAGAGAGACAAGGCTGGTGCGGCACACATAACACATTCATGCCTGGTCTGACAGCACAAGCAATAACTTAGTGTGTTTATATCTCTAATTTTTACAGAACACATCAGATGGAGGAAATGTGACAATGCTCACCTCGTCAGCTGAAACTTTGGTAACAAGGTCACCGAATGCTGGCAGGCGGCTGAGACGGACCATGGCCTCACACTGATCTGTGGTCAGACCTTTCACCTTGGGCAGCGATGTGCCAGTCAGAACGATTTCCTTTCCACGGAGGAAGTGCTGGAACTCTGCATCATATGAAGGCTCACTGGAAAAAAAAGAATTGTTGAGGAAAAGTAAAGATTTATGCTGTTTGCTTTTGTGTTCTTGTTACACTATACATATCAAAGGAATTTAGTCGACTTACCTGGTCATCCCCTTCAGGCTGATCTTAGCCAGCAGCATGGCAAAAGTGATGTGATCCTGGTGCAGCATACCTCTGGCTGCTCTGTTGAACGCCACCTACGTTGTAGCAAATATGTAGATTAGAGTCTATTACAGTAATGGAAAAAAAAACTGATTCTCCGAGATAGTGGTTCAAACCTGGAAGAGGTCTTTGGTGATGACAGCGAGTCTCTGAGAATGATCGCTGATGCTCTTCAGGTTAGCGTTCTCATAGAGGACGGTGTGGTACGTATCCAGGAAGAACTGGAGGGAGTACTGGTACAGGAAGTGCATCTGAAACAACAAAATAACATGATTCACTTTACTATGATGGTGTTTTTCAGATTTTCACTCATACAAGTATAAATAATCATAATGATCATTTTAATTAGATGTATAAAGTTGTTTGTGTGGGATGGGTAAGTATGATGTTTCAGACCTGGTTGAGAGCCTCCATGGTGAAGTAGATGCTGCTGCAGGCGGAGGACAGGGACAAGTACTGCTGTGAAACAGCCTCCACCTCTGCCATCACGATATCTGTCTCCTCCACCTTCCTGGTCACCTCAGCTGCCTCCTTCTTCAGGTTCTCCAGGGTGGTGATGATGGTGTCATCATCAAGGATGCGACCTTTAACTTCATTTAGGGCCTGCAGCAGAGATTTCTCGAGCTGACGCAGACGCAGCTGGAACTCACCTTCAGAGACAAAGGGAAAGATAATTAGCCTTTTCATCAACGTGTCTGGAGTCTACTTAGATTCCCTTCAACCACTGCCCCGTCACCACATTCAAACAGGAGGAGAGGTCTTTACTGTCTTACCCTGCAGTTTGAGGAGGTCAGAGCGTTTCTCATCCACATCAGGCCTCTCAGCCTTCAGGACCTCATTGAGACACTGGCTCTGAAGGCTGCTACGTGTCACAGTGAAGTTGACGAATGTGACACGAGAGCACAAGTCTGGTGGGAACTCAACCTGAGAACATTGGAGACAAATATATTTACTTAAAGTGAGATTCTTTTGATCATGGGAAAGTTTGGACCAAAATGTTTTTAAATCAGTTAGACATGCTTTTGATGACTTAAACCAACCGTTGGGTCACGGGTTGAAAGGAAGATGACAAATGAAGGTGACAGATCGATGTCCTGGTCTCCTAGAGTGATGAGGACACGACCTCCAGTTCTACGAACCTCTCTGTTCAGCACTGGGTTCAGGATAGGATCATAACTTTCTACATCCTAAAGGGCAAAGAATAATTTTAAAACTGCTGTTAAAACCCTTAATGACAATGATGAACAACCAGCAAGGTCAGATTAAGTTTACTTTATTTTTACTCATATTAACACAATAACTTCCTTAATTAAGTCGGGTAGAAGGAGGTTTAGGCCTTCATTAGGAAGTCTAGAGCAGTGCTACATACCTGGACCAGCAGAGGGTTTCCAAAACGCAGAGCACTCTCCAGGTTCTTCCTGAAGGCATCATCCAAGAAACTGGTTCTGGTGATCTTTCGGTCTTTGTACTCGTTCATGATGAACTCCGTGGCTTGGCCAGATGGATCAATGATAAGAGGGTATCTAAAAAAGGCAATGTTGTGATAGCTCAGAATGCTCAAGTCACTTACGTAATAAATGCATCACAAACAAAACAGCAAACAAAAATACTGACCTGTTAAACCTCTTGAGCATGATAGCGTTCTCAGTGCAGAGGTCGTCTGCTGGGAGAGAGTTTGCCTGCCAGCGAAGCCTCTCATCAGCGTTGGACAGGTACTCAGTTCTGGCAATATCAGTACGGAACTGGACAAAGAAACAGTAAGACAAGTGAGTTTAGTCTTTTTGACATCAAATAAAACAAAAGCAATCACATATCCTAAAACATGCAACATTAATAAATGTCTTAATATGTGTGCGCTACTTTAGATATCATTAAAAGAATAAAAAAATCAAGGTCTGATCCTTGGATTTCAGAATACCAAATGTCCAATGCTCTGTATTATGATCCTGCTTCCCCTTACAATGTGTTTCTGTTTGTCCTACCCTGCCTACCTCCCCCTCTGAAACCTCAGGACACTGTTTGCCTGTTTTACTAAACAAATCTGTATTCTGACCAATTGTAAAGTAATTTTTA
This sequence comes from Cetoscarus ocellatus, assembly GCA_037902135.1. NCBI lineage: Eukaryota > Metazoa > Chordata > Actinopteri > Labriformes > Labridae > Cetoscarus > Cetoscarus ocellatus. The sequence goes on from JBAMNC010000815.1 coordinate 1,235,749, forward strand.
AAAAAGGTCTGGTCCATATATGGATATACTAATAGGATAATAGCAAATCTTATCCAAAGTACAGAATCTGCAACATTTCACGATTTATACTGTACTGGCAAAAACCACAGTTACAAAAGGTAGTTCTGGCTATAGCTCTAAGTAATGTTACCATGGTAAAAAGACTCGGCTCTGGTGCATTTTGGCTCTGACTACCTGGATGTTGGCCTGCTGAAGGTGGTGAGACCAGGTAGTGAAAAGGTTCTGTCTCATCTGCTGTTCAAAGTATCCTGCGTAGGTGATGAAGGCGGCAGAGAGCAGACAGTCTCCAGCGATGGTGGACATCTGGTTCTTGAAGGTCTCACTGGTCTTCTCCCAACGGTCCCTTTCAGCTGACAGACTCTTAAGCAGAGCTGTGCTGCGGTTTACCTGAAAGCAGAGGACAACAGTTTAGTCCAATGCTGCTACTTAATACTGTTTAAACTGGAAACAGGAAATAAAAGATGAAAATACCTTCGCCTCAACAGCAGCCAGGTCGGCCTTGATGGCCTGAGCCTCTGAGATGAGGACGGCATACTCCTCCTTGTAGCGAGCGATGCTGGCCTCCAGGTCTCTGATCATCTGCTCAACCTCCTCTGCCTTTGTCTTGTTGTCCTTGGCATCATCCTCCAGCTTCTGCAGCTCATTACGCAGAGGCTCCACACGCTTCAGCATGTCAGCATAGTTGAGCTAAAGGAGGTGCAGAATATAGTTTATGTTTGAGCTTCCACTTTGGACAATAAAGCTGTACGGGGGTGCTCCACCCTTAAAAAAAATCCTATTTTAGACCCCAAAAATGACTATTTAATACAATTTTTGCACAATGTATGGTGGACTCCTCATGTACTTTCAACCAATCATTTGTAGAACATTTTATCTTGTGACCAAAAAGCTTCATCTTCTTCTTTCTTTTATTAACGGTTTGTAAATAAAACCGAATCTTACTATTGAGCATTTTCTCTGTTAACTGTTGCACAAAAATCAAATCAAATTACTTACATGAGTAATTGTACTTGGTGATACAATATGTGCATGCTGTTGTAACTTCAGGTGAACAAGCAAATCCACAATATAGAATAATAACTAAATTCATACTATGCAATTGACAAGTTTTTAAAAATTAATTTAAGACCCTGAGACATGTAAGGATCTGTGGGAAATATACCTGCTGCTGTTAAACACACATACCTGTGCAATAGCCCATTTCACCATGGGTCCACAGGCCAGAGAAGCTCTGTTGACTTGGTCGTAGTTGTAGCCTGGGTTAGACAGGTAGTTCTTCTTCATCTTCTCACGGATGGAGTCACTGGACAAAGAAGAAATAGTCAGAAAATGTTAAAATACAGCCAAACTTCTCACAATTAAAAACTTCTAATAAATCACTGTAAATGATTCACTGGATCATTCAGATTTTGTTTGGGGTGGTGGTGAGGTGAAATTTCTATCTTCACTATTAATTTTTTTTAGGTGAAATCTGTTACTGACTTGATTTATAGTCACCATCAGCTCAGTTTTTGGTTCATTGAATCAACACGTGAGACAGATCTGAACACAGGAGCCACTTGATTAAGAAGTGATTGAATGAGGTCATTTGACTCCCACTAAAGTTGAGACGGATGTTCTGACGCTGGTACCTCATCTCCTCAGAGGAAAAGTTGACTATGCTGCTGATGAAATTGTCCCTGATAATAACTTGTCTGATTTTTTTCCAGTCATTGGTCTCCTCGCCCAGCATGAGGCAGATAGACTCCAGGGCCAGTTTGACTGCAGCTGGGGGATTGGTCATGGCCCGCACTTCTACTAGGTGCTGCCGCTTTATAGAGCTCACGGCTAGTTAATGGTTGAAGGAATGGGTTTGAAAGAAGAGGGAGAAAAGAAGGAAAGAATTTGAAAGCAGAGACAGAGAGAAAGAGAGAGAAGGTTTTAGTAAACAAGTGTACAAAAATATTCTCTTATTTCACCTGATCTCTTCAGCAGAGAAGTTAACAATAGTGGGGATGAAGTTCTCCCTCATGATGATGGAGCGGATCTGTTTCCAGTCGGTGGTGCTCTCTCCCAGGAGCAAGCAGATGGACTCGAGTGCCAGCTTCACAGCAGCAGGTGGATTGGCCATGGATCGCACCTCCACCAGGTGCTGCTTCTTAATGGACTTAACAGCTATCAACATCAGGTGAACAAGGATGAGGGTTATGGCAAGGGACAGGCAGTGATAAAGGAGGGTGCCAGTGAAGAATAAAATGTAAACCAAAAGATTAAAACACATTAAAATATAGGTACAGTGATTTCAAAAAGCTCAATATTAAGGCATAACAACAGCACAGGGAAGACTGGGGGGCGGTTAAAAAACCATTTGGCTGCACAACATGACAAATACTCTGCTTTAATGTTGATTGTGGAACATTTTTCAGGTGCTATTTAAGCAGTAAGATAATAAACTGACCCTTAATTGGCTCTCTGATTGGTCTGCTGACCCATCACTCATAGAGCCCCCTCTCATTGCAACTATTCCAAGCTACTAAGGCTTGGACAAACTTTTGCCCGGGCCAAGTCTTTTCAGTGTGTTGTAAATTACGCATTGTTTTAAGAAGTGCTTGAGGTGTCCTGAAGAGTGAAACAAGCCTGCATAAACTTCTAGATAATATGTTTTTTTATCTTCATGCCAAGACACATCAGATTTAAATTAACTTTCTTACTGGATCTGGCTCGACTGTCGTGTTGTACATAGCTCCTGTCACAGCATAAGTATGTAACAACATTCAACAAATCTAAACTTGCATGTCAAAAATGTGATCCTGGAGTTTTTTCCTAATTTCCTGAACTGAAGGTTGACTACAGTTTTATTTTTTTTTCTCAACACATTGGTAATAAAACCAAAGTACACTTAAATATGCCTCAAGGTAAGGAAACATTTTAAAAATGACAAAATGTGATGATCTGGTCCTGTTAAGAAGTTGTACTTATTGGCAAAGATACCCTAGTTTTTACCGCTAGAGATGTAAGCATAATGTTTTTAAAATGATCTTCTGTAATATTTGCTGACTAATGTTGACATCAATCTATAACTTAACACTAAAGCTAATGTGGAAGACTGAAACGTATAAAACCCTCTATTTATCTCTCTCTGCCAAAAAAAGGACTGTGAATTTGCAGCTGGAAGACCGCTAACATTGAAAATATTTTATTACCATTTTCTTTTTTCAATAGAGATTCTGAACTATCGTCATAAAACCTACAGCGCCTCTTTAATCCTTCACAGCTGCACAGTATATAGCATTATCAAATATGAATAAAAGTAGGTAAGATCACAGGGTATTTCTGATTGTTTCAAATGGGACAGACCCAAGGAGCAAGAGATTTGAGTGCAAGGCTCCCCAACTGGTTAATTCTTGCACCTCATTCTGTGACAGTTTAAAAGGCATAATGATTGTTAAACTGTTTTTTACTGTACCATTCTGGGCCTCAATGACAGCAGGCTCCACTTGGTCCAAGTCCTGTTTGACACTCAGCTGTTTGTCTTTGATGACCTCCTGCTGCTTGTACACAGCCTCCTGGATCTCCTGGCTCATCACCTGAACACAAAACAGACACAGTTCAGAAGAACGGTTTGTGGCAGTGCTAACACAAAATTTACAACAAAATATCCTTCATTTTGGCATTACACAAATCTCTGCAAACCTTTTTCTTTTCTGCCTCCTGTTGATCTTTCACCATCTTCTTCAGCTTGTCATTGGCAGCAGCGTTTTTCGCCTCCAACTCCTGGCTCTTGATTCTCAGGTCACGACGAAGCTCCTCAACCTTCATAGGAGAGAAGAACAATCAAACACCTACAGTCAAGACTCAGAAATAAAAAAAAAAAAAAAAAAAAAAAAAAAAAAAAAATCGGACAAGAGCTTAAGTGTGTCATAAAAAAACAATGCAACGTCACCTGATCGACAGTTTCCTTGATCTTGCGGAGACCAACATTGAGGTGCATCTGCTGCTCCTCCAGTTCGCTGCGTTTCTCGTTGAACAGGTTTGCGTACTGGTTGATAAAGTCCAGGTAGTGTCGAGGGGTGATGGCCATTGTGTGCCCACCTCGCTTGGCCAGACGATTGTTAGCCTGTGCAAAAATTCATTGATTGATTAACCCTAAGTAAACCATTAAAACAAAATTAGCTTTTTACATGTTAAAACTTTTACAATGATTTCTCAACTTCTTTGAGCCATGCCTACCTGGTGGAGAGTCTGGTGTACAAACACGCAGCCGTTGACGATGGCCTCACGGTGAGATGGTGGCTGGGGCAGTTTGTCATAGACGATGGGCATGTAGTCTGGTACCTTGTAGTTTGGTTTCTCCAGATCCATTTTGCTGGTGAACTCCTTACCCACCTGGTAAAGAGCCTCTGTGGACCAGTCTCCAAACCAGTTCAGCACACATCTAACACAAAGCAAATTTTTCAGTTAATTTAATCTTACATTATTGTACAGTGGTATTTGTCCCATTCTGTGATGGTATGAGGATCTCTGTACCTGTTGAAGAGGGCAGGCGATGTTGCAGCTCTGTCCTTTAGACCCTCTGATGATGGGTTCATGGTGAAAACAACATGAAGGTTCCTGATGACCTGGCTGGTGAACCACTTGTAGAGCTCCTCGTGCGTGTCGAGCATCAGGCCTTCTTTCTGAGCTCCCTCCTTACACTGAGTCATCAGGGTGGCATACTCATCTCCCTCAAACAAGCCAGGAACCTACAAAGGACACATTAATAACCAAAATAGTTACAGTTTCTCTGAAACCATGATTTGTTTACAGTGTGCATTTATGACAATGCTTGGTAATCAGATATCTAATCAACCACGTATGTGCGTTCATTCTTTGCATTAACATTATGTCTCAAACAATAACCTACTATCAGAATGCTGTAGACCTATAAAGGAGGCACAGCAAGCCTCTTAGCGATTGGGTAGATATCCCAGCATGTGCAGTGAGACTACTGGCAATACAAATTAATGGAGGCGTGTTTTCCTAAAGTACTAGAGATAAAAAAAACTGAGGAAGAAAAGCTGTTAAAATATTGAAAGCTAGCTCTTTAGCTTATGGCACGTATCCTTGCTGTATGTGAAGCAAAGCCACTTGCAATAAAAATGAATGTGAGCTAAGAAACTAACAAGCTAATAGGCAATGATTCATCTTTTTCTTTTCTCCCTTCATTTATCGTAAAAGGCTTAAAAAGAAACCTTGATATACTATTTATCACTCATTGCTAATTTGCCCCCTATCATTTATATTAAGCATGCTCTGGGGTAACAGGCCACAAGCTAAAGGCAGTAAAGACCCTCTCCATATGCAGCCCCAGTTACTGGATAACAAATACTAGGTGCATTTACACCTAACATTTAAAGTTACCGATTGGTATTTGATTACCGAGCGTGGATGTTGTTGCTAAATGTAAACAGGGGATCTCACTCTTTAGTGAATTGTGCTGATGTCTAACTAAATATGATCAAAGCTGGTTACCTCTCCGTTGGCCAGCAGTGTGTTCATTCTCTCAAGGAAACCAGAATCCAGCACATTGGACTCATCCATGATGAAGGCGATCTTCTCATTCTTACAACCTGAGCGTCGCAGCACTGTACGCAGGTCCTCATCAAAGTCTTCTCCAGTGTACTTCCTGTGAACCTGAAAACACAAACACACTCATTTAACACAGATAGACATGTACAGTTTACTGTGGTGTACTCTCAATTCTCTTGTACCAACCTTGATCTGGTAAACGCTGAGTCCATTCATCCAGGCAACGAAGCGGGACAGAGTGGTCTTCCCTGCTCCGCTCACACCGATCAGCAGGAGATGGCCCTGAGGCTGACGGAAAATACTGGCGAAGAATTGTATTTGTAATTTGTTAGTTAAAAACATCTTTACGGAATAATTGAACAAAAATCAGTCCTTCATTACAACACTAAATAAGAGTTCAATTTTGAGCCACAAGCTCAAGATATAGTGACTCACCGGTCAATCCTGAGGACATGGTCCAGCACCTCATTGAAGAGCACCAGAGGGACGTCAAGCTCCTCCTCATAGAAGACCTTCAGACGGGCCTTCACATAGTCCCTGAGCTCCTCCTGCTCCACTGGAATGTAGTCCTGTGTCGACAAACAAGAAAGCCAACTGTAATGAAGAGCAGTGCTGAAGACAACAGTGAATTCCTAATATCTCAGGACAATAAATAAAACATGACAATCGGAGCAGTCTTGACATTTCTAGTTCACCTTGGAGAGCCAGTTACTGTAGAGAATTGGACGGTTCAGAGCCTTGTCCTTATCAATGTTGGGGAAGTGTTTGAGAGCGACCATGTCAATGTTTTCATCTGTCCACCTTCTCTCTTCATCACCAACCAGCCTGAAAAGGGTTCAAATTGAAAAATATCTTTAAAAAAAATCTTTCTACTTAACATGCAGCATTTGAACAGATTCGAAGTAGAAAAATGTACCAATACTTCACATCTTAGAGAATTGTTGCACGAAAAACTACATCAGAGAAAAAAATACAGTCTCTGCTTTTATGTGTCTTAATATAACTTGCACTCACCTGTCCTGGAAGAGGCGGAGAGCTTCATGGGCCCAGATGCGGATGAGACCCTCAACAGGCAGAGTCTCCAAAGGACGCAGGGCCTCAAAGATGCCCCTCACCCAGCGGGTCATCTCTCTGGGAGAGTAGATGTAGTGAGGTTGGGTGTCCTGGGTGAAGCGCTCCTAACATAGGAAAGGAAAGAAACTGAGTCAGATGAACAGATGATAATTCCACTCTTTAACCGATTTTGTTTTTTTTCTTGATTTTATTTTCATTTTTAAAACTATACTTTGTATTTCTTATCTTATTTTGTTTATTCTTGTTTGTTATGTTGTTTTTTTAGATATTATGGTGACTAGGGCTGAGGAATAAATACTGTTTACAAGATGCATAAATAAAGGTAAAGGTTAATACACTATTATTTGTACTGATGTAGCTTCTTGATGCCAGGTGTAATTCTCAGTGAAAACATTGTTTTCAGCAAGAACTACCTACAGTGATATAATTGATCATAAGCTATTTGCCATTTTGTTTATAAATACGACATCAGCATTACTTTATAATGTTAAAGTAGCATTTTTATTTTTGTGTTTTGTATTTAAACAAAAAGGTCATTTTTGCATGTTTTTTTTGTTTTTGCAGAAATGTTTACAAAGTGTAGCTGGTTGTTTATAAATTCCCTTTATGGCTTTAAGCTTTAGCTCATGCAGACTTGACTTAAACTGATTTTGTCTTTGCTATTTACCGAAATAAAAATTAATACATTTCAAAGAAACAAATTTTATATATTTTGTGTACTGTCATTTAGCAAAAAAAAAATACAAATGCATAAATTCTGGGCCCATATCCCCAAGCCCTAATTGTGATCGAGAGCTTGTCTGTATAAAAAGATAAATATAATTTGTTGAGCAAACCTTAAATTATCTAAAAATATGTCATTTTCGTATGGATCCTAAAAAAACTCTGTACCTGAGACATGGTGTAGAACTCCACCATAGCAGCAGTAAGAGGCTCAGCATAGGTACGTAGAGAAGGAATGAGGCGCAGCATGGCACGGTTGAAGGTTCCATAAATCTGGGTCAGAGAGGCTGGACCAGGGTAGTCCACATACACCACGGGAACATGGCGCAGGAACCTAACAAGTAAAGCGTAAATCAATCCCTGTTTGGGGTTCCTCATGTGCGAAACAATCTAAATCTAATTGTTGGTTTTTTTTAATGAAATTGTTTTATGTTCATTTGATTTTTTCAAATTGTGGGGTTGTGTACCTGTGAGTGAGGGGCTTTCTGCCTGGGTCAGTGGGAGGATTACAAGCTCCAACAAACTGGATCCTTTCCAGTTTGACCCAAGTCTGATCTGAAGTGCGGTAAAAACCTCCATGTTCAACCATCTGCAAGGAAAACACATGAATAGCAATGAGGAGGGACGCATCCTGTGTGGTTTGCAGAAAAAGAGGTCAACGTCCTGCAAAGAGTAAAAACTGTATACAATGCGTTGTACCTGTCTGAGGAAAGAGATGACCCTCTGTGTGCCGTATTTGTCCATGTCTGGCAGATTGATTTCATCACAGAACAACACCAGCCATTTGCCCAGCTGGACGGGGGCGAGGACCACCCCATTGGGAGTACGACGGTACTCACAGTAGTGATCAAAGGTCTTCAGGAGCAGCTCTGGGGTGGTGGCGCTAGAGAAGTTCAGACCCACAACCTGGCAGAGAATTGATGAACAATTTGGATATAATTATTCCCTCTTGTCCATGACTTTCAGTTTAACAATTTCATGTACAATTGACTGTAATGCACATTATGTTGAGAATACTTCTTAGAAGTCCTCATGTCATCCTTTGTAATTATTGAACCACATCAGCCAGCTAACTGAATACTTATAACTTAAAAGCATTAAATTTGTCACCATAATGTTACAGGAAAAAAATGAGAAAAGGCAAGACAACAAGATAATGCTTTAAATTTTCCAGAATAAAAGCATATTCATCCCTCATTTTATTAACTTTCCCTTAGTCATTGGTAACATTTAATCGAAGCTAATTCTAACATGTGTAAATATGGAAATTCATTTTTTTTCTTCAGTATCTTACCTCCATGTCAGGCAGAGCTCTCAGAGCACTGAACAGAGTCATGGTCTTTCCAGAGCCAGGGGGTCCACACAACACCAGGGGCTTGTGCTCGGCCAGCCAAGTGTAAAGCAAAGCCTCATGGCGAACGGTGTCCAGGGTGGGAACCACAACATCTGGGGACGCTACTTTGTGGGTTTCAACCTCAATCTGAGGCACTTTACCCTGCCAGGACTGCCACTCACCTGTGATGGTCACCTGCACAATAAAAAGAAAACCACACATTCATTAACATTAAATCACAGAAGAGCTTTGGTTTTCATTTCTGACATTTAGAGCTTTTTTTTTTTTTCCCCAAATTTGCTGAAGACCTGTCCTAAAACTTTACGCTGTACCTCATAGTCGATAATGGGGACATTTGGAGCAGAGGGGAGGGGCACGGTGGTAATGCGGCGGATGTATTCTCCAAGCTCAGCCCTCATCTTCAGCCGGCCATCTCCAGAGAAGGACCATAGTACAGCGTAGATGAGATATCTCTGTGAAAAGAAAGTCAGCAGTGATTGAGCCTCAAGCTGATACAAAAACATAAAAATGTGCCAGTTCACTTAGAAAACGGCAGAGAGCAGAAAGCAGATCATTACCTGCATGTACTTCTCCAGCTGATCAATGGGCATGGGGAAATCAGGGTGGTTGTTGTTGTATAGTGCCACGTTCCTGCAAGCCTGGTGCAGCATTGAGAACAGGGAGCCCAAGCAGCGCAGGCGAGTGAAATCCATAATGTGCTCCATCTTGGAGGCATGCTCCAAGGCCTTGATCACCAGGCCAGTGGAGGTAAAGTATGGCTGCAGGATGGATGCAGAGTCACGCTGGATCTGACAAAAAGAGGCAAGAAATCATCAGTACATATGAATATTTTCACATACTTCTATTTCTCTGAACACACTTCACTCAGGTGCAAATCACACTTTTCTCAATGGCAACAGGATATTGTTATAGTGTTGAATCACCTAGCCTTAAGGTCATATTGGTGTTCCATAGGAGTCTGTCCTTGGTCCAATCTTGTTCTTTTGTTTTTCATAGTTCGCCTACCTTTGCCTTGTGTTAAACTTATAACACTCACATGTGTGCTGTTGGTAGCGGTTTTGTCTCCCATATTTTCACCTATCTAAATCCTGTATCCTGATGAGCAGAAAAAAATATATTTGTGTGTTTTTCTCTAAGTTTCCACAAGCAACAACCCACTAAAATATTTTCTTAAATGGTGACCTTAATGTTATGACTGAATTTAAGTATTTGGGATGCCGAGATGCTCTGGAAAACATTAATTTGCAAAGAAACCTCCATCCTCACATCAATGTATAAAGAAGTTCTTCTGAACAACTGAACAACCTCCTTGGCCTCAACAACTTCAAAAACCCTAAAATGGTTCGTCTGGTAAACGAGGTAAAACACGGCCAAGCAATTACTTAACTAAGTGAATTTATCAGATATTCTATGCGTCAATTCAGGCAGTTGTTCAATTGATAAATGCAAACTTCTTCTATTTACGTTTTAATGCAACCACTTCCAGGCAATATTAACCTTTATTTTAATCATTGCAGTCATCCTTGTTTACAATGACATCAAGTTTCAAGGCTGTCACCCAACATTGAATGCCTGTGACCTCAGGTGACAAGGTATTTAAACTGACATCATTCGGTAAAGGATATTACCATATGGGCCATTACCATGAAATATCTTTCACCCAGAGAATGGCAGCTCAATTTACGTTTTCTCTCCAACAATCATGGCATGTTCAAAGTCACTTAAATCATCTTTCTTTCTCATTCAGATACTGGGCTTGAACTTCAGGAGGACACTTTGACCATATCTATGTGCCTGAAATAGTTGCTGCCATGTGATCAACTATTAACAAGCAGTTGAAATGGTCATGTCATTTAGTACACATTCAAATTTGGTTGAGTTTAATCTGTTATCCCTCTGCTTGTGGATTGGATGTTTAAATCAATTCCCAATATCTTCAGAAACAGAAGTTGTAATCTTGTGAAATAGAATATCTACGTAGAAAATCCTTATAAAACCCCAAAACTGTCATCTTATGGTGATTTGCCAGAGGAGAAAGACAGAGTGGACAGGGAGAAAAATGAATTAAAGCTCAAATGTTCAGACCTGTGTCTTGAAGTTGCACAGAGAGTGGAGGAGGTCCACTCTCTGCGTAACAGACATAGGGAGCTTCAGATAGAGCTTTATCGATCTGAGCAGAGAGAGGAGCATCGTAGTCAGCGCTCGCAGACTCTCCAAACTGAAGCTGCTGAGACGACGAATGCTATACTTGAGCAACAGAAGGTTGAACAACCGAATGAGGGAAACGCTTGGAGCAGAGCAGAGTCAGTGTCTTAACGCTAGTCGGAGAGAGGAGGGTCTCCATATAGATAGAGAATCTCCGATCTGAGCTACAGAGGGAGAAAGACAGATCCTCTAAAAACACCAGCAAAAACCTAAAAGAAGAAGAACAACCCCTGAACTGCCCCCCCTAAAACAAACAAACAAACAAAAACAACCACTGAACTCCCCCCCACCCCCAAAAACAAACAAACAAACAAAAACAAACCCCTGAACACAGAACACACACACAGAACTCCCCCACAAAAAAAAAAAACCCCTCCTGATTTAGTGTTTGATGTTACAGATCGAAGGCTATTACTCTGCAATGTTAAAGTCCTTCAGGCAACAAACCACATTTTCAGACCTCACATTGGCACTTTAAAAGAAAATGATTTTTTTTCCCCAAATAACGCTACCAGACACATCTCTGTCTAATGAAATGATGAGTTGAAGGTCGTGTGACAGTCATTTGAGGGCGAGAAACCGCAGACCTCCGCCAAGCAGCTTCAGTCCACCCCTAACACACATGCATACATGTATTAGACAGATACATGTATGCACATGTCTGTATTCCCTGGAGATTGGTATTGGTATTTGGGAATCCCCCAGTCTACAGATATTGACAACGGAGCACTTTCTGTCCCTTGAAGTTTCACACAAATGTGTTCTGGTCTTTGATTGGCCCTTTGAAGTGAAATCTGGGAATGCCTGGCGGACGCCCGAGCCACCCTCACGATTTCCGTGGAAATTGTCCCTTTAAAGAAGTCCTGGATCCGGATGGTGATCTGGATCAGTCCCAAAATCTAATCATTTCTTCCTTATCCCATTCCACACATTTCCTGAAAATTTCATCCAAATCCCTCTATAACTTTTCAAGTTATCTTGAACACAGACAGACAGACAAACCAACACCGGCAAAAACATAACCTCCTTGGCGGAGGTAATTATATGGCATAATTAAATTGAGTGTGTAGTTCACTGATACGCACTGCCCCTGCTAAACACACATTTTGTTTTAAAAGGTTGAATTCTGAGTTGACCTGCTGCTTGTTTTTCTTAGTTTCTCATGTATATTGTTTTTTTTTTATTACCTGCAGCATCGGTGACACAGCTTCATCCTCATCCTCTGTTCCCTTCCTCTGGCGCTGAGCTTCATCCTCTCCCTCATCCAATGGGATGCTGCGTATGCGAGCCAGGAAGTTGTTGAAGATCATGTCAGTGCTGAGAACATCCTCACTGAACCAGACCATACCGCAGCGAGACACAGTGGCCAGTGTGGCGTACTTCAGGTCCTGGACTTCAAACATCACACGCACCTAGAACGAAAAAGAATACCTTTAAATCAGTACAACAGAAAAGACTAAAAGATTTAAAAGGACAAAGTATTTGAAGGGTTGGGTTCTTACATTTGGCGGCAGACTGAGACGCTCTCCGTTAGGCAGAGTGAGCAGCTTGTTGTCATCCAGGACTGAGTTCAGATTCTCAACCCACTCTGGGTCAACGTCACCATCGAAGATGATCCACTGACGTTTCTGCAGCTCACCTCGGACGTTGTCAATGATCCTGAGGTCAAAGAAAAAAAAATAAGATTACATTTCTTTCATCTTTCAAATGCCCCATAAACTTGACAAAGATGATCCTAGAACTCACTTCCTGAGGATATGTGTGAACAGCCCATCAGTCCATTCACGGGTGTTGGGGTCCAGGGTTCCGTACAGATGGTCCTTGCTGATAGCCTTGGGGTCGATGATGTGAGCCACACCTTCAACTCCTTCCAGTCTCTCCAGGGCTTTGAGGAGCACCCTCCATGCCATGGTCTTCCCACTGCCTGAAGGCCCCACCATCATCAGGCCATGGTTGATCTGAGTGATCTGGTACAGCTGAAGCACCTGGAAGGAAATGAATGACAAAATATGATTAAATTAGAGTTTTTAACAATTTATTTTCTACACAAGCCCTGTCATACTGGTCTCATATGGTTGGCTATATAAGACAATATAGTTCATATTTGTATTAATTAAATAAAAACTGAGGATTATTGAGGTGGTGTACCCAATGACATAAGAAATAAAAAAAATATATATTTTAACCACTTTAAATACATTGTATTCATTTTGGAAAAAGTTTATGACAGCTTCAATACATGAAAATGCTGCCATTGTTTTTGTTCAGTTGAATGTGTTAAGGAATTTGACATCAAATTTAACAATTTTGCCCAACATTGGGTGTCTAGGCCTTTTATTTTGGTTGTTGTGGTATCAAATAGGTATCAATAGTGTTTTATTTCCACTAGTATCATATCAAAATCAATAAATCTAGTATTTTACAATAAGCTGTTACTTTTATAGAGAAAGACATAAAAATGCATATTTGCATCACCATTCAGTTCAAAAAGAGAAATGATTTTAGTCCAGATTGCTAGGCCCTACAGTGCAGCAGTCAGAGTATGGTTTTGAGTCTTTAAAAGTTTTCTGCGCTGTAGATAACTCAGTTTCCAAGGCACACTTAATAAAACACATGCTGAGGAGACTTACCTTCTCCACCCACATGCTGCCCACATCATCACCGTCCCCGTAAGTGAGGTACATCTCTGCACAGACTTTCTTCAGCTCCTCCCTCAGAGCAGTCATCTCTCCACGTAGGTACTGGACTCCTGGGAAGACGTCTGACAGCAGGCTGAACAGCAGAGGGATGTCCTCTGCCACCAGCTTGGGAACCATGGTCTCACACACACTCTGGATAAGAATCTGCACAAAGAAAAGACAATTGGAGTGAGACACCTAATGGAGCTGTTCTGGATAATATTTTAAACATGAGCCCTCTTTACCTCCTGTTCTGGAAGGTTTTCAGCAATTTCGTTCTCATCCACATCTTCTCCACGCTCCTGCTTTTCCCTCTTAATCCTCTGGATACGCTCACGTTTGACGTTACCGGCACTGATCAGCACACTCTTCAGAGCTCGGAGACCAAAGTCGTAGTGACTTTGGGATGACAGCTGTTCATCACACAGCCTGTAATGATCCAAAGAAATACATTTAGACAAGATGAATCACTAAAAATGATCCTAAAGCTATATCAGTTTGTTTTATCTGACTCATACTTGAAGAAGGGCACAATCTTCTTGGCAAGGATCTCAGCTGTGCGGAAACCCTGAGAGTAGAGCATGACCTGGGCGATGAGCTGGCGGTCAGGTTTGGTCATGGCCAAGCTGCGGAACAGCTTCTTCAGATTGTCAGGCAGGTTGGATCGGCCGGCATAGCCAGGGTTCATTGTGATGAAGATGGCCATGTCGGGGCTCACCTTCACCTGCTTGTTCAGCAGCTCAGTGGTCACTGGCACACCTAAGAAAGTGACAGATGTTTTTTTTCCTCATTCAGTTAAAACCTCTAACAAAAGTGATTCTCAACTGGTCAGACCCCAGTACCCATCACAACCTTTTTAACCAGAAACTGTGAACTATGTTTAGGTCCAGGTCAAACCCCTGCTTTGGTGGACTCTAGGATTTCCTTTATTTCTAAAGAATCTGAGATTACAGGCATATTAAGATCACTAAAAAACATTAAAGCAATCCCAAATAAAACCCAGGCCTAAAAATCGAAGTCCCTAACTATGCAGAATTGTTGTTTTATCTACTTTACAATTTTAGTTTTAATATCTTAACATGAGGAGGGTTAAAAATGTCATTTACAGACTTCACTTAGCATTTTTGTTGAATTATCTTTGCTTTTCTCATGAAAGTTTATCAAAATTAATATCTGAACTTAATTTTCTTTAAACAAGTATCCTCAAGTAAATGATGACACCTCATTTCTAGGACTTAAAATACATACTCCTGTCTCTGTTGGGGTTGCTGTGCTCCCTCAGGGCCACCTGAATGTACTGGACCTGCTGGGATACAGCAGAGAGCATCCTCTCCTCCAGACGGTTAAACTCGTCAAAGCAGCCCCATGCTCCCACCTGGCACAGACCAACAAAGATGCGACCCATGGCCTAGAAAAAAAAAAAAGTAAATATGAAGGTCAATATGAAAATAATAGTTCTTTGTGGTGTTTATTTATTGTGGTGCTTTAGTAGCCATTTGTTAGGAAAGTAAGCAACCAGCGGCAAATATACACAGAAAGTAAGCTCTTGTAAATGGGGAGAAATAGAAAAATATTAATAATACATCCAGTAATTCAGACTAAAAGTACAAATAAAGCCTAAAATAAAGCAAAATGTAGAACACATGTCCTTGAGCACGACAACAAATATTAAATGCAAGTGTAAACTGCAATGTAAACACGTTTTAACATATTTTGCTAGTATAGAGAGAGGTGTAAATGTGCATGGCAGTAATCCAGATGTAAATGTTGAACTACTTTAACAAGATACATATAATGCAAATGCAGTGAAAGGTTGTGTTAAAAGCCAAATACAAAGTGCAGAGGTTAGTATTACAAACAGCTGTTTATGTGCGAATGAAGTGGTTTGGAACAATTGCAAAATTATGTGAAACAAAAACAAAACTATATCCAAACATGTTATCAGCAAAGATTATGAAAATGTCAATCCATCACACTGGTCTCATGGTGATGGTTGTATTAAAAAAAAAAAATTAAAACAAGGTTTGTACCTGGAAGTCGAATGTCTCATCACAGTTGAAAACTAGGACAAAGCGTCCAAGCTGGTGACCGAGAGCTTTCACGGACTCAGTCTTTCCTGTTCCAGCAGGACCTAGATGGAGAATACATTAAGTTATTATTACATATTTAAACCTATGATTGTCAAAAAACTACCATTAGCATTATTTTGTCCCCACTGTTTTCTAGGTAGCTGGAATGACAAGAACATATACCGTGCCTGTACATGAAATGAAGATGAATTTGTCATGGGCAAAAATATAGAAGATGTATGAAACAAATGTATAGTTGAATGTATGCTATCAGTTTGCAACTGGAAGTGGCTTGCTACCACTAGAAATGATGTTAAAAGGATTGTTCTCACATAGCTTATGTCATGTAATAAGTTTGATTTTAAGGGGTTAAATTTTCCGTGTTAAAAAAAGTGAGCAGTTGGCCTAGTCTCAGTGCTGTGGTTTATCAATGATTCAGCTCTTCCACATTACCATTTAATTTTTCTTCTCTAAAAACTGCAGCACAAAATTAGAAGAATAGTTAAATAATTTCCCATAACATTTGCTCTTTCATTTCTTTACGTTTCCTATAACTAGAAAATGTGTCAAACCTATCCCAGGTTTTTCAGGACACTTGGAGATCCTGATTATTATTTCTGTTTGCCAAGTATTTTTCCGTACCAAATGGTGATCCTCCAAGACGGGCCTCCAGAGCCTGGGTCATTGTGAGATAGCACCGGTCTGTCAGAGGGGTCTGAACCAGCTTGTCCTGGACACCCAGGTACTCAAAGCCGTAGTTGAACTTGGCGTTGGCCATCTGAATTGACAGCTGCTGCAGGACGTCCGTCTGCTTGGGGTCAAAGTAGAAGCGCATCTGGCTGAGCCACTCAAAGGACTTAGGGTTGTCGATTTTGTTTTTGATAAGGGTCCTGGTGACATCACGCTGGTGCACCAGCTCAGTGATCTAAGATGAAGACAAAAAAAGATTGATGGATGAGCTTTTGAACTGTTTGGAAAAAAATAATTATTTTAAGACTGTTCCTTAAAACAGACAAAAGAATAAATCCTAACCAGGTGCTCCAGTTTCTTCCTGCGGAGTGGCGGCTGCTCCATCAGCACTGTGTCAGCCAGCACATTCAGGGTGGCCTCCACATTTGACAGCACTCCCTGCATAGGAGACATATCTCCACCTCCAGAGATGGTGGTCAGAGCAGACTCGATGTTCTCAGACCAGGCAATCTGAGTGGACAGCACCACCAGCTGGGCCTATGAGAGGAGGTGTTACCAAAGAAAACATAAATTTAGACACTGACTGAAGTCATTTTGTGATCCATAATGTGTAAAATCCTCTTCACGCCAACCTGATAGCGATCAATCCAGTTGATGTACTGACTCAGGTCCACGGCTGTGCCTTTGTTGAAGCCTGTGACTTCTGTGACAGACTCAGCCAGCAGCTTGGCCAGAGTCACCCTCATCTCCTTCTCCACAAGCGTCAGCCACTCGTTGATCTTTGGGTGTTGCGTGATGGAGACAGGTGTTTTGTAGAGGATCTCTTCACCCTCACGGGATGAGATTCCTAACACCTCTGTGTTGTCCTCATTGAGTAAGATGCTGGAAACACCGGCAAACATCTTCTTGAAGTGTTTCTGCAGTTTGGCCACATTCTTGCTGTTGCCAATGATTTCGAGGAGGTCTTCGTCTCCCACAAAGTAGAACCTGGAAACATACAACAGATTAAAAAACAATCACAAACTTAACTATAATATCAAGAGTCCCTTTAAACTATGTTTTCTTCTTACCTGGGGAATGATGATCTTTCTCTCTCCAGGTATTCTCCAAGAGCTTTCTGGATTTTCCCCAAAAGGTCAGCAAGTCTCTCCAAAGATCTCTGTACTCCCTGAATGTTTAGCACATCCATCACCAGAGGTGATTTTGACACTTTCTTCATTAGTGCCAAGAACTCTGTACTGATGCTGCAGAAACAAACACAAAGAAGTACATCAGTTTGAGCAAAGGTTTATCATTTGCTAGTATGAGGAGAAAAAAATAGAGTTGTTTAAGAACCTCTGGAATCTCTGGGTTTCCACTGGCAGCAGATGTTTGATGTCAGCGCTGCCTGTGAATATGCCTTCCAGATAGACCCATCGGCGCTGGACATCAATCCAAACATCAAACAGCGCCATGATGCGGTTCAGCTTGTCCTCCCAGCTCAGAGCGTCTTCCTCGAACACCTGGGGCACAGAGCAAGAAATTACAGCCTCATGAGTTTGTGGTCAAGTCTCCAACTCCTTTCACAGTGTAAACAACCTGGGATTTTGTTTACCTTGTAGTATGGAGACAACTTCATGGCAGACACACTGTTAATGTGCTCTTTGACTTTGTTGAAGAGGTCGTCCCAGCCTCTGATCAGACGACACTTGTTCTGGTAGTTGACCAGGTCCAGCTCATATGAGTTCCAAACTTCACGGATCTGGGGAAAGAACACATTTGTTATTGGAAAAACCCAACAGACCATGAAAGTGAAATGAGGAGAAGAACTGAGAACTAATTTGTCAAAGATTTAATAGCTTCTTTCTTCAAACACAACAGACATCAAATTGTTTTGTAAGTTGGAGGAAATGTGGAAAAAAAACTTTTTTTTCGGTGGTTCTCAAATTAAACACACTCAACAGTAGTGTTTGAGACAGTTTAGACAAATGACTGTCAACAAGTCACATACTTACTGGCTTTGTACAATACTTCAAGTATTCTGTGACAAAGTCTGTTGACTCTCAAGAGAATGTATGTCTTAAAAATGTTCAGGACCCACATATCTGAGTCTGATTCCCTGTGACATGCTTCAAGTTAACATTACCAACCTTTCCAAAATACTGATAATTGCTTGTAATAATCTTTTGTAATAAACTAGTTAAAAAGGCCCTCCAAGACCAGGAAAATGGTTGAACACAGCAGAGGAAATATATTCCACTGAACTGACTTCAGGAAAAAAAGTAAGGACCTTTGATCAACCCCAGGGAAAATGGACTGAGTAACATAAATGGACGAGTAAAAGCCAGAGAAGGCTAAGAGACTGCTTGAAAGAAAAGGGCAGGATTTGGGCTGATTGAGTCTTGGTCTTTGATCACGACTTATTCTCGCTTTTGTAAGAGAATAGAAATAAAATCAAAAAAAGGATCCATCAATTACAATTACTCTAGCACTTGTGTGGAAGCTGTTTATATGAAAAAAAAAAAGCACAAAACAGAACCTGACCTGTTTGAGGAACTCCTCCAGAGCCATCTCTCCCTGAGCCACCAGGAGAACGTCCTTCACCACCATCTCGTTCTTCTGCAGGTCTACATCCCAGATCTGACCCAGAGTCAGCTCAGACAGGACCCAATTCACGTGCAAACGCTTCATCAGCTGTTTCCAGTGACGGTCCTTCAGGGCCTCGGACTTCAGCTCAATCACCAACATGTTCACCTGGCCAGAGGAAGGAAAAAAGAAATTAAAAACCAGTTTCTGTAATTTCTTGACAGTTGACATAAAAAAAACTAAAAAGCGAACCTTCAGGTATCCTTTGAGCAGCCTCTGGACGTACTCGTAGGACGCGTACTGCCTCAGTCTGGCTTGGAAGTTCTTCAGCTGGTTCAGAAGACCATCAAGACTTTGACGAAGCTAGAAATACAAAACAGACACAAGAAAAGTTAAATGCTGAGAGCTGTGGATATGACTCAATAATCTAAATTAATTTTATGGATTTGTTTTACCTTGCGAGGCTGAACAGACACCCAGGGCTGCTCTTTCATCTGGTCAATCTGCTCCCAGACCTTCGACAACTCGGACCAAACCTCTTTCAAGTCATGCAGCTCCTCAAGCGCCACCTACAAGTATCAATGAAATTATTTTTAAAAATATGCTAAAATTACTTTCTTTTGAAGGCAAGGGCTTTGTTTTGGCACTTGGTTATAATACAGTTCTTATTCAAAGTGTCTGTAAGATAATACTGTTCAGTCTTTCGAATAAATGTTGGATTGGATTTATATCAGTTTTACATTACTCATCAAAAAAACACTTCTCAAAGATTCTCTTAAGACAAAGTACCTTAGCTCATACACTAAAGTACATTTTATTTGACAGAAGTTTGAAAATGTTTTCATGTTTAAGTAAGGTGTGGTCCTTATTTGCATTTTGTATATTCATGTATACTTCTGTACCATTTTAATTTTTTTTTTTTTTTACAAATATATAAATAACTCTGGAGCTAAGAAGATGCAGACTTATAGAGCTTATTTAAGGTCTGCATCAAAATAATGTCCCAAATTTGAAAACATAGCTGACATACAGGAATTCCAGCAATAATTCAGAAAGCACATACTGTAAAATTGAGAATCAAACCATAGGCAAAAATGTAAATATATGAGTTTAATGAACACCTTTATCAGAGTATGTGGGTGTGTACCACCTACTGCTACGCAAGCACTAATTGTACTATTCAACCCATCAGACTTGAGATGATTCAGCTTAAACTAAGATTACACGGATTACAAGTACAAAATGTGGAATAACAACAAAAGTTGTAATTACCTGCACCCTTTCTTCACTGCCGCTGAGCAGGCCGGTGTCTGTGAGCTCCAGAGCCTCTTTAGCTCGGGCACATTTTTCTCTTTCATCCTTCAGCCGGCCAAAGTTGCCCTCATAGATGGTAAGAGACTGAAGAGCCTCCTCTGGACGCAGGTTACCCTGGTGGCAAAGATCACAGTGCGTTACAATCACAAAATCAGACCTTTCATTCAATTAACAATATTGCCTATATATAGAATGTGGGACTTAATAGATAAATGTGCAGAATTATTTCATTTCCCTTACAGCGACTGGTTTGGTCTTCTCCCAGTCATTGAGCAGGTCTGTGGTGCGGTTTTCTACAGCTTTGTCCTCCTGAACGATCTTCATCTGCAGGTTGGCCACTTGTTGCTGGATGGCTGTGTCCTTACGTTTCATGATGTCACTGAAGGCGCCCCATTCGCCTTCAATGTTGTCAATGTAGAGCCAAGATGGAGGGAACTGGAATCTCTGCTTCTCCAGTAATCGTTGTCCGTTTCTGAACAACTAAAGGTGAAAGGAAGAGCCGGTTAAGACACTTTGTGACTTTAATTCTTCAGGTGATTGAAAAGGATTATACATGCATACTGAATGTTTTAAAGTACTTACGTCCACATTTTTCTCAAACTGTTTGATCTTGCGCTTCAGAGTCTGGACATATGTTATGAAGTTAACAGCATCTGAGGTGCTTGCCGTGTCCACAGAGTGTTGCTCAAGTTCTTGACGTGACTACGACAGAAAAAAAGGTTGGCTGAATGAAAAACTTATCATACTACTTTATTTTCTGTTTAGAGTAATGTGCAAGTTCAGGCTTCTGAGCTTATATTTTTTCCTCTGTCCTACTAGACTTTACCTTGGAGATCTGGGCATGGAAGTCCTGCATGTTCTGTCCAAGCATCTGGCCAAACTTACTAAGGACTTCTTTATGCCATGAGTCGTACTTCAAGTTGACCTTGGATTGGACCTGTTTTAAAAAAAATTTTTTACCAACACTCAATAAAAGTTTTGGAGAAATAAACATGACAGAGAAAGAACACAAACCAAAATTCTAAATAAATTTTTACTGAAACAGCTTAAGGCACTTGTTTTGTTCATTTTTGGACACAATCCTCACAAGATATCTTTTTAAGACAGCAACCAGTCCTGACAGTTATTATTACCTTTCCATAATCAATGACCACAGGCCCAAACTCTTTGCGTGTCTCTGCGTTGTCAAAGGTTCCTCGAGCTTTGCGGATCTGGACCAGCAGGGCCTGCCACTTGGTGAGGTCTTCACCCAAACGGTTGTAGATGTTCTCAGCCTGCATATCCCACAGGCACTGGTACTGCAGCCACACCTGGACAGGGGTGATGGAGAAATAAGACATTTCATAGCCTAAATCATGATTAAGAAGCACTCAAGGGTATGAAAGCAACTGACATGTATCCACTGTTACCTAGGATAGGCAAACTTCCCTTAGATACATCAATTATTACAATAATTATTTTTTTGTTGTGAAAACAGAATATTTACCTTGACATACTGCTCCACCTCACTGACAATATCTTCAACTGCATTGTAACCCTCCTCCAAAGCTGCAGGACCATCAGGCATGCGGGTCAGAGCATTTCTGTAGTACTTCTCCTCCTCAGACAGCTCATAGTGGACTCCCACCTGGTGTGCAATAGTAGATTAGCACCAACAGATGAGCAAAAGTACCCAAAAGTCATGTTACTCTGGAGTAAACCTAGAAAAAAATAAACTGTGCATAGAAATAAACATTCTAATCTTATTTTAATTTCTCCCAGATTGTATTTTTATATTTTTGGTCCTATGCATAGTCTTTGTGATTTGTTCCCTGTGTTCTTCCGGGTTCCTCAAACATCTGGGTTTGATATACACCTTCGGTCATTTAGCTACTTAACTGCTCAGATCCTTCCCTCAGACATCCCTACCTGGTATCTCTGGCTCTGTATCCTAGGCAATGAGAGGATGACCATCTTCCAGGAGAACATCTCCTGGTACAGCTTGTACCGACAGTCCTCAATTGGTGGGTTCAGGTAGATCACCTGGTTAGTGATCCTCAGCTCATGGACAACATTCTGGTAAAAAAAAAAAAAAAAAAAAAAGTCAGCTTTGTCAAGGAATAAAAGGAATCAGGCACCACAGCGTCACTTCAGTCATGATAGCTACCTTAATCTTGGGCTCCCCTCCAGGCTTGTGGCTCACTTGTGGAGCCTCGGTGTCCATGTCCACATCTGCTTTGTCCTCCACCTGACCCCGGAGCACCTGGGTCCAGGCCTTAAGGCCAGCCTGCAGGCGCACTCCTAGGATGCGTTCAATCTAAGAAAACAAAGACGAGTAAAAGCCCTGTCAGTAATCCACTCTGACTCAAAACATTCTGTCTTATAAACATGCTTGAGTTGTTTCATGATGCCTACCTCAATGTCAAGCTTGTTGACCCAGATGGGTAGGTTGGAGTAGGAGTGGAGATTCAAGTCGTCAACAGCTTTCTGGACTCTGTTCAGGATGTCTGAGAAGGTCTTATGGTCAAACATGCATGTCTCCAGAGAGCGAACTTCAAGGTCGATCTTCTCCTCAATCAGCAGGAGATCATCCACCTAGAAACAACAAACAGCAGAATAAAAGAAATTTAAAGTGGGTGTGTGAGGCATCCTAACAACAGCAGTTTATTTACAGCAGGATATCTATGTGACCATAGTCAAAGCTCCTCCATACTGACCTTCTCCTGGAAGTTAAAGACGGTCTCAGCCAGCCTCTGAACATAGGGATCCAGCTTGTAGGATTCCCAGACCAGAGTGATTCCCTCAGTAATGAGGGCCTGAACTTCTTTCTTCAGGCCAGCCACCAGCAGAGAGATGGATGACCTCTCTTCAACCTTCTCACAGGTACGCTCGTAGGTGCGAACGCTTTCGATCAAAGAGATGGCAAACGGGTAAAGCTGGTTAGCCTGATGGGCTTTGTTGACGATGGCCAGAGGGACACGGAAGCTCAACCACTTGAGATTGCGGACCTCCTTGGAAAGGGTGATGATCTCTGGGAGGAAGTTGACCTTGAGCTTGAGCATGTTACCAGTGCGTCCACGGGCACGGGTGCTCTCAATGGTGAAGATGCGACCTGACACACCGAGGTTACGCTGCTGCACCTGAGTTTGACAGACGGTAAAAAACAAATTAGGGCTGTAATACATTGTAAAAAAAAGTTACACTCAAAACATTTTTCTTTCTGCAACAAATATTTGATACGAAAAGAAGAACAGGGGATTCTTACCAACTGCTTAAATTTCAACAGTCGATATGAAGATCTTACAACTATGATTTAACAATTTTGGATTCTAAGTCTACTTTCACGTTAGCTCCAGACCATACATGAAAATATGAGACTTGTGACACTATTTTCAATATTGTCATTAAGATATAAAGCGTGATAAACTTACAGTAGAAATGTTTATTAGGTTTAGCTGAAGCTAACCGATTTAAATAATGTGAGAGCTTGTTAATATGAACTCATGCCTATAGAGAAAGCAAAGTTCATGGATTATATCTTTTATTTTATTCACTGAACTGGTTGGTACTATGATAATAATATGAAAATAATAAATCAACAGGGAAACTGATGACATTTAGAAGTAAATAAGTCCTCTGTTTGCTAAAAAAGTTTGTATTCAGAATCAAACCACTGACAATTCAGAAAAAATGAAAACAAACTAACAAGGCTTGAATTTAGAAATAAAATGCTGGTAATATTGGAGAAAAAAAATCAAACATTTTACTTGTATAATGTCAATGTAACACATTAAAAAACACATTATATCATACAGTCTACAATCAGCTGCATACCTTGCGAGCCCAGTCATCAAAGATCTCCTGGGTGTTGAGTTTAGCCCTGAAGCTATCTCCATCCTGCTTCAGCTTCAGGCCCTCCACATGGTTCTCCCAGCCTTTCCCCAGAACGTCCTCCACTCTCTTCATGTATGCCGTCAGCTGGCGGTCGATCTGTTTGGCCCAGATGATGGAGCCGGACACCGGTGGCAGATCTCTCACATGGCTCATCTTGCAGGCTTGGCTCTGAGGATACTGCACCTTAAACTTGTCGTGCAGGGACTCAATGTCATCTTTCACACGCTGTATGAGCTGTGTCTGGTACTCCCTGATGGCACCGCGGATGTGAGGGCGCACAAAGAGGGCGTTGAAGCGGGAGAAGATGCGAAACATCTCATTGGCATTCTTGGCTGTCCCCAGCTGGTCGCGCAGGCGGGCGGTGATACGGGTCTCCACGCGGTCAATGCGCTCATCGTAGCGCTTCATGGCGGCCTCCCAGGCTTCAGTGCCTTCCTTTGATACATCAAGGCCGTCGACCTCTTTGACGTTCTCATAAGCCAGGTTGACCTCTTCAATAGCATTGGCATCAGCGGCATCAAAGAGAACTCCAGCCACCTTCATATCCTGAGGCTCGACAGTTTCCCCAGGGGCATGTTGTGGCACTGCCGTCACCTGCAGACAAAAATTACTGAATTATTCCTTCACATCATCAGGAGCATACCAAGAGGGATATAATTTTCCAATCTCTGTGTAAACTATCAAAGAATGATCATGAGAGGAGTGAATAATAACAAAAGAAGGTTGTGTTGTGATGGCAGAATTAACAGAACTCTACCTGAGGCCTCAGCACACGAACGATGACAGCCCGGAGCTGCTCGTGCTGCCTCCTGAAACGTCTCATGTGATCCAGACGCGACTGGAGCTTCCTGTGTGCAGGGCTCAAACGCCACACCATCTTCAGATTTTCCTCTCTCTTCCTCTTCACTATGTCCCTCAGGAGCACCTGTAGTTTCTCATATTCATCCTCCCAAGTCTGGAACACCTCAAAGCACGCCACCATCACCTGCACACACAAATTTAATAGATATTTAGGAAGATGCCTCCATTTTAGAGTGGATAAAATCAAGGTTTGCATCTTCAGGGTGATAATATATGTTCAGTGCTTAACTATACCAACCTTTTCAAATTCCTCATAGGCAACATGCATGAGCTTCCTGGTGCCTAACACTTTGAGGAGCTGGGAGCTCAAATCTCGGGAGATGGCCTCCACCAGACGCAGTGCCCTCTGGATAGGATATTTGGTGTTCCTGATCTTTTTTAAGTGAGTGAAGATGGCCATGAGAGCCTGGCGGATCTTATCAAGCTCCGTGGCAGAGAGCAGGTCATTTAGAGGGAAGTCCTTCATCAGAGGATTGTAGTCATTGACCGTTTCCACAGCCTGTTTCAGACCTTTGAGGAGTTGGAGACCAATTATAAATAATTAATACTGGATTTTAAAAAATGAAACCAAAAATGAAGCAAGCAAAAAATGACTAACCGGTGTCTGTGTCAAAGCTGACAGTAGCATGGAAACGTTTGCCATGCTTGAGGATGTCCAATGTGAGCAGCACTTCAGGACTCTCTCTCTTCTCCTGGATTCTGTTCAGGGCACGCTCCAGATTCAGCCAGAAACTGATCTCTTGCAGGGCGGTGCCTGAGGCAGGATCACGATCAAGCTTCGTCACCTGTTGGTAAATAAGTTGAAGCACATGGCTTAACCAAGTGTCCAGTATATAAGAAAAACTTGACTTTTTAGCTTCAAATGTCTGATGTACAAAAAAAGAGGAAGATACAAAGTAGAGTCCTCCGTACCTTTTGGATCTCCCTGATCCAGCGGTTAACTCCAGATTGCAGCTGGTTCAGGAAGGATGGGTCCTCCACTTTGTCTCCAAAATCAGTCACCTTGGGCTTTTCCCCACGTTCATAGCACTGCTTTGCTATGTTTGTAATGGTGTTGTGGATCTGCAGGCTGATCTCAGGGATCTCAATGTTCTGCTGCAGGTGGAGAAGTCCCATCTCCAGCTCTGCAATCTTTTTCTCCACTGAAGGAGCCATCTTATCCCCATCTCTGGAGGGTAGGGATGGATTAAAGCCCAGATTAATTCTTCAACACTGTCATATTTTACCCCTTAGTGAGTTTTAATTCAGCTGCTTTGATGGAAGGTTAAACAAAAGGACACATTTTCAGGATTTACCTGTCTGCTTTTCCAGACTCACGGATGTAGGACTTGAAGAAAGGAGCAACAGCATTGCTGATGAAAGAGTGGAGTGTTTCATAAGGAGAATCCTCGCTCAGTGTCAGAACCCTGACCTGGGTGGATATAGGCTTGTCTGCATCAATAACGCCCGTCCTCTTGATGAAAGCCAAGCTGCACGATGAAAGAAAGGAAAAAAAACATTAACAGTTGGAAAAGACATTTTATTTAAACACTTCTGTGCTATGATGCTATTTAATAAAAAACATCATCATTTACCTGTTGGACTTGACTCCATAGTGAATGTCGATGTTGATGTTGTAGGTGATGCATTCCTTCTCTTCCTCTCCTTCATCTCCAACATCCTCTGCATGAAGAACATATAGAATTTGAGTCTGAATGGTCGGTAAAATATGCCCTGATTTCAAAACATTGCTATTGCATTTGTGCAAAATCGTCTTTCATCAGAAGTTTATCTACATGTTTCAACAGCCAAAAATGTTAAATTATCAAATGTTGGATGTTTCAGACGTTTTTTCAAAAACATATCAAAAAGGTATTGGTATAATTTAATTTTAACTAATAAAATGCTAAAATATGAATGAAATATTCTTAAATTAAATGAAAAAAATATATACATTCATTTTCTTATTTAGACTGCTACTTACTGCTAAATGTTCTTATTGTAAACAAAACTTCACATATTGCTATGCCATAATTCAACCCATGACTTCTTTTATTGAGCAAAACCAATAAAACTATAAATAACTCTGTTGGTGCACTCTACCAGTAATCAGAGGGTCGTAAGTTCAAGCCCAGCTCTGGCTGTCACATGCAGATGTGTCCTTGAACAAGACCTTTAACCCCAAGTTGCTCCCACTACCCCATTAGTGGTGTGGAAATGGGTATGAAAGGGCGTGAATGTGTTAGCCAACACTGGTGGTCTACTTACACAGAAATTTAGGACCATCAGTGGGCACATTTGACAGCAAATGGGTGTGAATAGGTAGGTGTGAACTGCATAGTAAACGCACTTTGAGTAGTCAGGAAAACAAGAAAAGTGCTAAACAAGCTCAAGACCATTTACAGTTTAATGATGTTATAAGCCAGTGTGCTGAGGTTCATGAATATGAGGAGACAACGTTAGACTCATGTCAAGAAAAATAAGTAATTTGGATGTAAGACAGCAGGTGGGGGTATTTTAAATAAGTAAACCATGCAACAGGATGACCGTGATATCTGTAACTTTATCTATTTCCATCCATCTATATCCCTACAAGTGAGGTCACTGCATGTGGGAAGCATCATCCATTTTCAGAAGTTGCTCTCTCTGCACTGCAGTATAAGTATTTTTAGAGTAAACACATTAACCAGACTAAGGCAGGGACTAGAAAACCTCCAGGCTCAGTCATGTGCAGAATCAAGGGATCAAGATTTTGCACTCATTAGACATTAGTGAGAGCATGCCTCCCAGGATTATTTTGCCCAGGGTAACCAAAGATAATGTGGTCTTTTACTCAAGCCCATTCACATGATAAAACCCTACAAGGTGAACAGAAATGCCTCCGTTATTACAGAAGATTGATTGTCTTGCAGTTGCTAAGATTTAAATGTTCTCTTAAAATCAGGCTGTTCCTCTCATAGCAATGTTTCTTTGCTCACTTCTTTTATATTCCATCAATTTTAACAAACTGTATTAAATGCAATACCATAAGGTGTTTATTGGAGCAGTTTGCCTCTGGCTGCAGTGCACTAAGAGGCTGAATAATATTACTTGACATATAAAAGCACAATAAAATGTGTTCAAGATAAACAGGTCATATCTTTTTAATGTTTGTATCAACCTGTTTAAAACAACTTAGATACAAAATGCAGTATGAAGTGATGTTTCAGAAAAAAAAATACAGATGCTTAGAACTGATTCTGAACCTTTTTATGAATACAATTTGATTTGAATGGCAATTTTACAGTAAAAGTCAAGTATATAAGCAATATGCACGCCATATATCTGCATTTTACAAAAAAAAATGAAAATACAGGTATCAGGTAAATTGTTCAGAATTAGAGGTAATAAACTATCAACAAAGACCTAATATTGTGCATCCTTACAGTTTATTGCATTGGAAATTTTAGTAACTACCTTTAAGTTACTGTGGATCTAACTTCTTCTCTAATACATGGTGGTAGAATCAGATCTGGTAAAAGTTGTATATCAAGTACATTCTTAAACTATTAGTTATAATAAAAGTTTAATTGAGAGTACCTAATTGGTTGTCATATTATGGACCTGAGGCACTAAAAAGAGCATTTGTGTGGCCCTTTGGGTGACCAGTGTTGACCATCCCGAGTGTAAGGTGAGTTAAGTCGGTAAAGTACATGCAGATTTAATTAACTGTCATATTTTCTTACTTGATTTGGGGTTTTTAGTCTGCTTTTTGTCATTCTCTACAAGTTCAAAATTAAGACGTCAATCAACAATGTCTTTCTGTATCTATGTAGAAAATGTGAAGTCACTGAGGTGCAGCTTAAGTGAACATTTACTGGACATGAGCTAAACCAGCATCAGCTTCAGTGTGGTTTGGGCAGAGAGCTCTTCCCCACCCTGTGGCGCAGTTAGCTTACGGTTTTAGCACTGTCATGGCATGGATGGAGACAGGAAGCTATCGGTGTTAGTGAACACTTTGTCAAGCAATATATTCACAATATAGCCAAACTCAAAGATATTCAAACAATATTCACTGACAAATTTAGTCTATTTCGGTGACTCCACGTTTCGTTCATTTAACCTAGCAGCCGTTGTGATGAATCATTGTTTTGTACATAACTGTTAGTTAACGTCTGAATGCACCTTTGAGGACGGTCCTCTCGACCAGGACGGTGTGAACTTGTGGGTCGGACAGAAATTTCTTCATCTGCTCCACGGCGCTCTTCTCCTCCAGGACGGCTTCCAGAGAGGCCGGGGCCTCGCCGCCATCTTCCAGGAGCAGCGGGACCAGTTTCCTAATGTGCTTCTGCAGCACCGAGGTGTCCGCTACCGTCTGCACGGCCGACACCTCCATCGTCCCGGAGTTTTCCTCCGTCCCTCCGCCGTCGGACATCCTCTGGAGCCGTCAGAGACGACTGGTTTAAGCGTGGAAGTGAACAAAGACACAAGGCTAGCGGTGTTTCTCTGACAGCAGTCTACCGAGCTGGTCACTGGCTGAATGCTGCTGTCAAAACGCCGCAACAGTCAGATTTATTCACGCAATGAACTCTGGTACTTGTCGTTCGAGGAAGTGAGTTTTCAACGGGATGTATGAGCAACAGACTACGTTACCCAGAGTGCATGGGTAAGGAGCGTTTAATTTTTTCTCTTTTGTTATAGCTTGTGTGGCAGACAGGGGGAGAAAGGGAGTTGTCTTCAGCTTCACGCAGCTCATGACCTGTCCGGCAGTGATCAACTGGAGGCCCCAGGGCCTCATCAGGCCCCCACAGCCTCCCAACCAGCCCTCAGTAAAATACCGAAATTCCTAAATTGTGAGGAGGGAAAACATGCTATGGGCTTCAGGAAATCTAGAACAATTGATATTGAAACAGTTATTAAAGGAATAATTCCATATTTGATCTGATTTACAGAAATGTACCTATCAGGTAAATTAATCAGGAGTCATCAAATTTGGTAAACTTATAAAGTAACCTTTGTTGCATTTTTAGAACAAATCACATTTTGCAGATGAAATATCATGGAATCTTGGTTTTCGTACCACAGGACACATCCAGACTTAAAACTGGAGAATAACTTGGAGTTTAAACCCGAGCAACCTAGAAACAGGATTGGGTTGGGAAATGCCTTGAATCTACCTACCACTATGTCAGGTGCATTATAAAATCTACATGGCACCTCTCTTTTTTGCCAGCTAGTATAGCTGATAGATTTGTGTAATGTTGTATAACGTATCAATAATTGTCAGAGTATTCAAAGGTATTTGTTTCTAACCAGCATTTGTATTTCAACTGCCATGCTTTTAAATCGCTACCTCAGTAAACACCTCATTGCTGACAAGGCTACAGAAAACTGAAAGCAAACAATTTATGAACTTAGTACTTTTATGGTAAATAACTGTTTATGATTTTGAATCTGAGATAGGATATTTCTGTTTTCAAATATCGAAGCAATAGCAGGGCAACAATTAGAGGGAAAGCTAACAAAACACTAAACTATACACTGACTGTGACTTACAGCCAAGGCCCTTTTTTCCTATTTTAAATCAAGAAATTCAAGTTATTGATTTAAACACTCTTCAGCCCTTCCAGCACATAAACTGTAAATACTTAAACTTAACTTGACATGATGCAAGGGCAGAGCCCTGTGGTCAGTGCATGTGCATCAAAAGTTCTCAAAGGAACATGATGACAGTGATTCACTTTTGTTGTTCTGTCAGTTTACTGTAATCCCTTTTTTATTCTCCCACCACTGTAGCAGGTTTGACAGATTTACTTGACACTGAGCAAAAACACAGCATTTAGCAGGTGGTAGGTGACTCTCTCTAACACTGCTCGGAAACCCCAAAAAATTGACACTAGAACTCATAACCCTAAAAATTGGGACATCAAAATAATACAAACATAGCATATGTTTGTATGCTATGTACATCTCATAATACATTTGTGACTAAATGTCAAAGTCAAACTAATACAGTTTTGTCATTTGAAACGTAGCCTAAGACAAAATTTTCTGGAGGCTAAATTTCTATCCAACAGCATGAAGGCCCTAAATGACAAGCACTTATTTCACTCCGTTTCTGTTGTTTGGTTAAATAAGTCGTTCTTACAAGATGTCAGCTCATACATCTTGTTATACCATGATGATAACACTTGTCTCCATTGAGATAATGGTGTAGTTTTAATTGTTTTGTCAGGTTTCAATAAATTGGTTTGCTATCATGGGAAAACCAACATTGTAGACCCTAAAAAAACTTCAAAATGTGATTGTAATCACTGTTAAACTGCCTAAAACGAAATGCGTAAGAGTCTGTCCTTTAAGAGCTTGTATAAATCCCAGCAAAAATAAAAAATGATAAAATGATTTGATAAAATGGCATAAACATTTCATGAAACTGTGCCTGTGCATTCAAATGGTGTAATGAGACAAACAGTGTGTAACTACAGTTTAGGGTTGTCTTTATTAAAATAAATATCAGAATAAAATAAAGCAACATTAACAATAATAACAGCTAAAACTTTTGGAATCAAGTATAAGACAATGCCTGACTCTTGCCTTTACAAAACTGGTCCCTGAGTTTGAAGAAACGCTTTTTGAGAATTTTTCAGCAAACTTTTAAAGCTATGTAACATTCTTTATTTGTAGTATCAAATGACTTATAAAATCATCCATGGCTTCATTACTATTGATGACATTAAATGGGGATGTGGCTCATTCACACACTTAAAATATAATAAAGAAAACTGAAGTAACAGCTATTTACATTCAAGAATTTTAAAATAATGTACAGCACAGTCTCGATGAACAAGAGGATAAATGATCTGCAGAGCTCCTCAATCTACAAGACCTCTGTCAGCATTCATATTTCAACATTATACCCATAAGGAAGTATTCATTTATAACAGAAATACACACATTACTGCATTGACCCTGGATCAGCTTAGGAGAAAAGAAGCCTCCTTGATGCCCTATTAGTTGGGGTGCAATTGAGAGATTCAGCTGGCAGCAACAAGTATCTCAGTAGAGCCTAATGTGACAAAAGGTGCAGACAGGTACACCCTCCTGTGAGCTCATGTCACAATGTCCACAAATCAAAAACCTATTTGGCAGTTTAAAAAAAACTGTGCTGAGCTCTGCCTCATGAATTTCTCCAGGCTCCTTCTGTAAGTCTTCTTAAGCCCCTTTACACATGATTTAAGTTTAAAGATCTTTAGTTTACTTGCCCTTTGGTCAATCTTCATGGCTTTCAACATCCCACCAAGTAAAAAAGTAACTAATGTAACTTAAAAAGACAAAAATAAATGGCTTCAGGGTAGACAAACCTAAAAAAAAAAAAAAAAAAAAAAAAAATCACAGTCCATGAATAACCAGTATCTTAATCTTCCTCAGGAAATTTGAATTTTGCATAGACAATGAGCATGACTATCGACATGAAGATGCACAAGGAACCAATCACGAGGTAGGCAATGCCCAAGAAGTCGTTCTTTCCCCCCATCCATGACACGTTGCTGAGCACCACCTTCTTTCTCCCATCAAAGCTCAGGACAGGATAATCTGGGGGACAAAATGTCAAGGATATACAGTCGAATCATCAAAATCATAGTGCACCCTTGTGTGAAAACTTTTATTCAAGTATTCAATCTTTTTCTTTAACTGTGTTTAGATACTGGATTAAAAAAAGATCACCATGGAAGATTTATTGTGTACCTTCTTTTTTTCAGGTTATTTTATGAATATATTTGACAGGCTTCACCAAATATTCTTCAAACTATACAAGAATGCCAACTTGTAGATAAATATAGAGATTTGTTAGGTCAAAGGTCAAGGTCTTTGGTTCTGATGCGGATTGCTTGCTTTTAAGATTTTAATGAATCTCACTAACAAATGAACCAACCAAGCTCTTTTGCTCTGCTTTCAATTTTTCAGTAAGATGGCGGATTTTAAGCAGATTTTACCTTAAAACTCAATTTAAATTGCATTATAATGATTATGTACAAAAGTACGGACTTTGTTTAGCGGTACTCATCTTTGTTAAGAATTATCTTAAATATGAACATGATCTTAACTTTCATAGATAAGCTAACTGGACTTGATGTCAAATAACAAACTATTATTGAGGATCAGTACATCCAGGAAATGTTAATAAACAATGGCTGCTCCAAGAAGAAGAATTTTTTGAATATGGTTCAATTGTTTTGGTGGACTTAAACTTTGAAAAAGAGTCGTAAATTGATCAGAAACCAGTGTCAACACACTAAAGCCTGTGCAGACCTTAAAAAATCCCAGATTAAAAAGCAGCAGCATTATCATCACTGTAATATTATAAGAAAATGTCTTTGCCAGCCTTGATGACTTCACCCTTTACTCTGATGCCTACCTGATGTTTAAAAAATTACCGATCCTGCATCCCCTACCCCAATAGAGCTTCTGGCCTAGCCCAGCTGTGCCATAGCTGGACCAGGCAGGCACGATCTGCCCTTTCGATTAACAGCAGTAATGGAGTCGAATCTGGAACCTAAGCTCATGCATTGGTTTAAACCAGCTCAAAAGTGTAATCGCTTGCCTCGAAAATTCTGTTTGTCATGCTAAATAATATGTACTTTTTTATGCTAATGGAAAATTTCCTTGATAGTGCTATTTTATGTATATGGTGTTAGTTCATATGGATTTATTGTACTTTCTTATGAATTGTAATGTTTTCAAAAATGTTTTATATAAAGCTAATACTGTTACTTTAGATAATGTATTCCCTGTTATTCGTTTACCTGCCCAAGGACAACTGATGTGAATTAGCCAACCTATGTAATCAAATTATAATGCACATTGCCTTTGCAGTACTATGAATACATATTGTCATCCCTTTGGTAAAAGTGTGTTTAAGGTAGAGATCAATTATATAGGAAGTGAGAAACCCTTTCTAGTGGTGTATCTTTTTTTTCTTCAGAATGAAAAATAAAAGGAAGTAATTTCAAATAAGTGAAGGTAGTATCTGTGGGCCTAAACATTGATTTATGGCTGGGAGGTTAGAATTTTAATGTCAGTTTTTCTAGTGTGCTACGGCCTATTTTATTAGGATGCCAGGAAAGTATGAAAAAAAGATGATGCAATAAATAACATCACATTAAGGCAACTTTTTTTAAATTTGAAAGTTATACCAAGTCAATATTTACAACCTCTAAATTTACAACAATTACATTAAGGATAGCTGACAGAAACACTGGGAGGAAAGGAGAGTGTGTTAAAAATGTACAGCATAACATTTTGGTAAATGTATTTATTCCTCATGGTCATACTGCAGTAATAATAAAAATGCTATTTATTGTGCTGCCCATTTTAAAGGTGGTTCCAAAAAGCGATAGGGTTCAAGTAGACAAAGCATGTGAATAACTATTGTTTGTCTAGCTTATTTACTTTTGTCAGAAAAATTTGCCAGCTTTATGCCTCGTCTCAAGTAACTCCTGAGTCACTCAGCCTTTATAAAAACACAGCCACACCCAACCAGTACAACAGGTTAGACTAAGCTGCTGTTGGTGAAACAAGATACACGACGTGCACATGCAACGGCTGAACCCTTTACGCAGATCTGGAGATTTTTGTATCTAACAAGGTGAAAGACTGTAAAATAAACCAACAAATAATTGTAACAGGTGGTAGGATTTGTTTTAAAGTCTAACTGTAGACTGCACTGTATTTTAACTATGCCTGTAAAAATGATATCAGTCTGTCACAACAGTAAAAGGTGACAACGAGAAACACAGAGATGGACTTACAGTTTTGGAAAGTAGAACAAAGAGCTAAATTTTATCAAATAAAATGTTCTGTCAGTCTCTAGCATTATATCATCTACTTCTTTGCTAACCATTTGTACTCTTCTCTGTTCTTTTAAATCGTTTATCCTTGAATTAACAAATACAGCCTGAATAAAAACAGGAAACTGGATAACTGATCAAATTTTGACTTCATCCCCCCCACCCTTTGTTATATAGGACTGTCAAAATGAAGCCTTTGAAATGAGTATGCTATTATTTTATTATATTTTTGCTAACATGCATATTTTGCTTCTTAAAAAATATTCAAAATGAATGAACAAACAAAACAAACAAATAATTTAGCGTACCCACTTTTATGTATAATTTCCCTAAATTCAGAATCAATCATAATTTAGAGCAAATTCTACTTACCTGCCTTCATGTAAATAAATGGACCGTGATAAAACACATTGCATCCCATCACTTGCATATTAAATAATTTATCTCTGAAATCACTTTTAATTCCTTTGTACTTTTGCAAGATACTTATTTTATGAACCTCTGATATACTTGTTGTCTACAAAAATACAAATGTGAACGGCTAAAGCAATGCCAGTTATTGACATTTTTACCACAACCTAACTGTTGTCCTGGCACTGTTTAAAGCTGCTGCTTCCTATATCCATCCATCCATTATCTATACAGCTTATCCCTTTCAGGGTCAGGGGGTTACAGCCTATCCCAGCTGACATTGAGAGAGAGGTGGGGTACAACCTGAACTGGTTGCCAGCTGACGGTGGGGCCACATAGAGAGATGGACAACCATTCATGCTCACACTCAAACATAAGGACAATTTGGAGTCAGCAATTAATCTAATAAACATGTTTTAGGTGGGAGATCTGTGGGAGGAAACTGAAGTGCCTGGAGTGAACCCAGGCATGCACGGGGGAGACATGCAAACTCCACGCAGAAATGCCTTAACCCACTCGGCGATCAAACCAGCAACCTTCGTGCTATGAGGCATGTGCACTACCTTCTGCACCACCATGCTGCCCTACTTCCTACAAGTACATGAGAAATATGCAGACAACATAGAGTGATTTAAGGTACATCCCATCATTGTAAATATTAAAAATTGCCTTAAAAATGAGAAGAAAACATAGAATTTAAGTTAATGACACACTTATCTTCAATCCCACCCTCTGTCTTTTCTGAAAGGATACTGTAGGCAATTTGCAGAGAGTAATTTCCAGCTGGCAGACCATTGGCATAATCCCCCTCTGTGATTCGTCGATACAGCTTTCTGAAATCTGGCAGAGCCGCTCTCCTCATCCACACCAGGAAATCCTGATTGATGAAGCCGTTGTTAGAGGGGTCTGAGGTGTCCAACTCGTAGGCAGGTCTAGGCCAATTTATAGGTCTCACAGTACCTGCAGGTTGAATATTGAGAGTGGGTTTCAGCCATACCTCTGACAGCATGTTATTTAAAATGTAACGTCATCTGAAAATTAGGCTCAGAGTATCTCATTAAACACAATGAATATTCTTTAAGTTCTGAAACACAAAGGAGAGCAAGTTAGCGTTAATCCAATAAAGATAATACCATTGAATGCATTCCTCAGGGGCGTGATAGAGGGGTTTCTGAACTTGACGTTGTAATCTGTCCACCAGGCAATGCCCTTTCCATCAAATGGCACCAGCTTCCTTGTTCCACCGACAATCTGGTACAGCGTGAAAGTGTCTTGCAAAATAGAAAACAGAGAAAAAGGACTGACAATCAACACGAATCCAACGCACACAAACAAATAGAATCAAAATAATTATTGTGGGAGCTTTTTTTTGCATTTGATACTTACTTTGGCATTATTTTATTCATAAACAGTAGTGTTATGTTATGTTGTGTGATAGGTATTCTTTATCTAAAATGACTATTTGATTCTATTTCTTACCTTTTATTTCCTGTTGTTTTTTAGTATTTTCATAAACACAGTATTTGTTAAGGGACATGCAACAACACTCATCATATAGACAAATAAAAATGGTTGCACGCGATTTAGTGTGCTGCCAATTCTTATTCGTATGCCTATGCAATAAGTGACACAAAACATATAGCTCTTCAGTAATTGATCTACACAAAGCACTTTATTCACTTAACACTGTACGAAAGAATTATATTATGATCAATACAAAATGAAAGGAAATTTCAAAAACATCAAACATTATTTATATTTCTCAGCATATCCTGCATGATCATAACTTCTTTTTTGTTGGTAATTAATTGAACCGAGTTCTTCTTTTCTTGCGTTTCATTTGAAAAAGCTATTAGATACATGAATAGTGGCCATCTTTTGCCCACTTACAACACATCCGCATGGTGCATCAGTGTAATTTACTTATGTTTAATTAATGTTTGTTTAGATTTGTTCTTTTTCTAAAAACAGACACCACAATGACTGACTTTTTAAAACCTGCTCATACCATTGAACATGCTGTTTGCCACTGCTCCACATGGTACAATTGGATTGTTATTGGAGTCAAATTGGTACGGAGAACAGTCATCACTTGGAGACTGCAAGAGAGAAAATAAAACATTGTTTTAGGAAAAATAAATGATTCAGAATACTTCTGTTTTGTTTAAATTAGGAACATATTTAGGTATGTTTAGTGGTTTTTATTCAACAATTTGTAAAGATTTTTTTACAGAAAGACAGAACAAAACAAATATCCTGTTGGTATGGCAAAAACATCACAGCATAATTTAGGCATAAAATGGGCATTTAAGGAAGAGGGGAGAGAGTAAAACAAAAGGAAGAGACTTTCCCAACAACAAAAAAAGTGGAGAAGCTACACACATTTAAGTCCCATTTCAAGTATCCATTTTATTCCATAAATACTACACATCATTTATTAGACCTCGAAGTTACAGATAGCCAGGAAGAGTAAGGGTCCCATGTCAGCATGTTTATCAAGCCTGTCCAACATGGAGTATGTCACTCTCTCATGTACTGCTAGTTGAACCATAGTTGCAGTCCATTGTTCATAAGGTGGGGGGTGTTTTCTCCACCAATGTCTGAATAATATCCGTTCAGCTGTTGTGAAAGCCAAAATAATCCACAGTTTGTCAAAGACAGACAAATCACAACCAGGACAACCATTTTGCAGATACTAAAAAGGTCTTCTTCAGAAACTAAAAAATAACTTGCTAAATATGATTCCACCAATCTGTCAATACAGAACCATAGTGTATGAAAAATAGAGCTGCCAGTCCAATTATTGGCTTGACAAGATAAAACTCATTGTTAAGGATTTTGGGATGGACAATCAGAACCCAAAAGGCCCTGGGTACCACTGGATTAGCCCCAGGTTTTATGCCTCATAAAGCAAAATGGAATATGCTGGCAGGTCATAGCCAAATTTAGACACAAAACAAGAGTAAAGGCTGTCAAACTACAGAAGATTTGGTGTTTGAGGATAATAAACACAATATGCTTAGTAAATCTGACCTTGTAATGGAGCAGATAATGGAGCGAATCAGCATGATATATTCCATTTGCTGCTTGAATCAATTTGTCTTTATTCATTAGTCAAGCACAAAAATCTAAATGTAATGTGGACTGTTTCTGTTTTATTTTGTGTTTTAGACTTTGTAGTGGGCCAGTTAAAAAATAGATGACAGGCCACAGTTGGCCCCTGGACTATAGTCTGGATATCTCTGGCTTAAGGCTTCAGTACATCAGATGTTTTGCCACATTTTTTTTTCCAAGACTGATATTCTCAACCTGCAGAAAAAAGCTCTTAGACCCACTTTTGGTTGACTTACCAGAAAGTTATCTAGGTCTCCAAACAGCTGGTCGTCATCTCTGGACACACCGTACTTTCTCTGGTTCTGGAAATAGTTAGACAAGCCATAATAAAAGAAGACAGGCCCCTGTGGATCAAAACACAATCACAGACACACATCTAAAGTTCAGAGCCAGGCAATTGACAAATTACCTCATTTGTTTTGAATTTGAATATGTTCGTGAAATTTCTTTGCAACCTCAAACAGACTGTCTATGTTGAAGTCCAGCGTACAGGCACAGTTTGTGGTACTTTGTTCTGTGCACTTGAAGCAGGGGGAATCTTGTTCAACGCCAGTGTAGTCTAGCTGTGAAGGGTAAAGAAAGCAAAGACCATTATTCATTATTGATGGCTACAACAGCGTCAGTGAGTGCTACTGACACCACACCTACTTTAAATGAAAAAGAGAGTATCACTTACAAGAGCAAAGTCTAGAAAATAGACTTAAGAGGACCTATTTGGCTGTTCCTGTCCAGATTGTTTTAATGTTTGCTTAATTTGTGTTGACTTCTATTGTATGCTTCAACTGTTTTGATTCCTTTCATTTTGTTGGTGACTTTTGATCCACATCATGGCACTTGACTAATCTATAAGATTTGGGATCACGGTCATACCTCCAACACTTGGATGCTCTGTGAAGTGACAAACAGGGCGACACCAATGCCTATGAATGCCAGACCGATGAGGATAAACCCTGGGATGACGATACCAGCAGAGAGCATGGGCTGCCATGCTGGAAGCCTCTGCTGAGTGTAGGCTGTGTTGTCAGGCCGGTTCTCTAGCTCCTTCTCTTGCTTCACCATCTTTGGTATCTGTTGAGCACATACTGTTGATCAGTTCATCAGTTTGAAGCTTGTCTTTTAGACTTCATAATCGTTATACCATAACATGGGAGGCACAGTGTTAGTGGCATAATAAGACTTACATAAAAGCATTGAAATTCAAGGGTCTGCACTGGCCGAGTGAGTATTTCTGCTGACATGTATGGCAGACATGTTGGCTATACATATTGGCAGAATGTGCAAAAGCTACATTACTCTTCACCTTAGAGCATTGTTTAACAAGTTTTAGGCAGAACCAGCAGACCTCCCTCAGCTGAATGTTTTTTTTTGATGATCATTTCTTAAACTTTACTGTGTGTTGAAGGAACTAAAGATTAATGTCTGAACCAGGGCTAGATAAAGTTTGGTACTTTTTAAAGCAGGGTTGCATGAGGTACAAATTTATGGTTAATACACTGATAGCATTCAGTTCAAAACATTTTTGATAATTTACTCTTTGCTATTTTCTAGTGCATCTAAACAGAAAAAGTGCAATCTAATGAGGTATTGTCAAAGCATAATATTTATTTAAGTAGAATTTGAATCTCCTTGGATGCATCACACTTGGGGTTTAGAATTCTTAATCTTCCTCCATCTTTTAATTATTATGTACCAACTTTAAAATTTGAATAATTAACTATTTTTTAAATTTAGGTTAGGTATGCATGGTTTTAAAAAGTTCAGAATAGTTACTCAAATATGCTATAAACTCATTAAGATTTCTTAGTATATGATCAAAAACAACTTATCAATGAAGAAAAACATAATCATATTCCTGTTTTTAATATTGTTTCCCTGTGGTGACTTTATGCTAGTATTTTACTTACATGAACATTTTGACCAGTGACAATACAGAGCCTCAGTTTGCACTTTTGAAAAATGATAGGGCTCTGTCTGTCAAATATGTGTAC
The DNA here is from genome assembly GCA_037902135.1 of Cetoscarus ocellatus. NCBI lineage: Eukaryota > Metazoa > Chordata > Actinopteri > Labriformes > Labridae > Cetoscarus > Cetoscarus ocellatus. Next base: position 1,276,042 of record JBAMNC010000815.1, read on the forward strand.
AATGGTGGACAAATCAACGTCTGTTTGGTGTCACAGGCCACAACACTGGACCCCCCGGCTGGCTTCATTTGGTGGATGAGTAAAGTTTCTGAATAACCTTCTCAAGATCACTATTGGTATTAATATTAGCACCATAAAAGTGGAATCTTTTTTTATTGTTTTATGCTCCTCAGAGCTCACTGTCTGTCAACAGGTTGCTAGGTGATGTGTGTAGCTCTACAGACAAATTTAACATACACTAAGAAGACTTTATATTATAACACTATGCATAATTTTGTATGAATCATAATTCTCTGAAACCACAATTAACATGCTGCTCCAGCTAAACAGACACACCACATGGACTGTTTCACTTATCCACAGGATTTGTTTTACGTCCATTTGGGTAACACCTTGTGGACAATGATTGACACGGCATTTCATGAAAATTGGAAGCTGACTGAACAAATATTGTGTCATTAGGGACCAGCCAACATCTTGCACAACAACATCTTCTCGCTTTCAGCACAGACCCCATTAGACTGTGCACTGCTGCCTCTTTCTCTCTAACCCAGTCATTTTCTGATCATGAACAAGTGTATCAGCTTGAAGCTTTGTAAGTTGGATCTGCTGGATGAAAGACAATGAACCTGGCTAGTCCAGCTACTTTGTAAAGTTCTTCTCAAGTGAGGTCTATTTAAAAAGTCTGTCACAAATACACTGTACAGTCACACTGGATAACCGCAAAGAAGTGCGGAAATAGTGGAAGTCATGGGCAGCCAATGGACGAAAACACATGTCACACAAAATGTCCACTTCTCTGCTGCATGCACCAGACAGGGGTTATAACGATGCAAGATACTACACAGGATACTTAAATCAAACCAAATCTTTCAAAATATTCTCTTTGCTGTAAGCTCAGCATGTGATAGGTGTGCATAAAGTCCAGCTTGATCAGTCAATGTTTTGGAACCTTCCAAACAGCAATACTGGACTAAATTAGTTCAATCTTTATTTGAGATTCTTCATAAACACATCAAAAAATATCAAATTTGAGCTGTTATTGGAAGTTTAAGTCAACCAATAAATACAATATTTTTTATGTCATTGTTAGCCGGAGGATCAATATTGCTAAATTGGAAACAGAAAAATCCCCAACCCTAACCCTAACCCTAAACTCTTACTTAAGATGTAATGAAACACTTAATTCAAAAAGTAATACAAACAGTACGGTGGGGAAGTTTAAGGCAGGTGTGAAGAGGCTGTAAAGTAAGAATGCCACAAACAGAAGAGTTCATCGAGTTCTTGTTCTTCCGTATTCTGAAGATAGTTTTTATTGACACTGGCTGAATGTTTTGGTCTGTTGTCCTCCTTGACCAGTGAGCCAATAACCTTCAATATAGGTTTGAAAAAATTTTTTGCAACAGTGTTCATGAACTAGCAGCCTGGGGCCACATCAGATGCATCTCTCATAATAAAGATGCCATATACAACATACCAACATGTTTCAAAGACTGCCTGTCTTAATGAAAATCCCTCCCTACTCCTACAGCATTTCTCTTCCTTCATCGAGTCCTCCTACAGTTTGAGTAGAATTTTGATCTTGTAACCTCATAGCAAATTATAACTAACCATATCATATCACACAATAAAAGACCCCGGAGAGACTAAAATGACAGCTTTAATATTTCAAAAATTATAAAACAACAACTGAATGCGACCCTGCTTGCACTGCCCAAATGCCGACAGCAGGATTCACAGTGATCAAACATTAACACTCACTATTAATTAAAAATAGTTTATGGGGGACACAAACAGACGACATATTAGCGTTTTTATCAAAGTTTAAGGTGTTACTTACTCTCAGCCGCCTTAATATGGAGAAACAAAAGAGTCGCCAAAACGTCGGTATGCTTCCTTGTGCTGTAGGTGCGACGCAGCAGCTCACCTCCACCTGAGCACCCCCACCTCCCCGGCCTCTCCCAGCCTTTTCACCTCACAGGCTGACGTCAGTTTAATGGCACTTAGTTGGTTATTAAAATGAAAGGGAAAACTATATTCCCTCAGTAAATACACATTAAAAGTTTCATCATTTATTCTATGAAAAGGCGTTTGACAGGAAAATTCGAACAGAAGACATGAAAAACTGAAAGAAGTATAAATTTTAGTCGAATCTTTTGTCCCCACCCCTTTTTTTGATTGACACTTACATCTGCCAATCGTGTAATCGCTAGGTGTTGGGTAAGACATCCTATTCACCAATCACAGAACAGTTCATTGAAGCAGACCCGCAACTACGCTGCTGTCTTTGTGTTGACATCTTCGGAGGTTCGAGAGGTAATATTACAATTATTAATATTATATACCTTTCGACGAACACTTAAACAATGCATCCTGTAGACTGGAAGGTTTCTTTAACTCTCACAGATAGCTGATCGATTCATAACTCTTAGCGCATGGAGCTGGCGCTTTCTTTTCCACTCGCACCTGCTCCACTGCTACTGTCTCATTGTTAGCTTTGCTAGCTAACACTGGTTCATAATTTTTGATACGTTTTTAGTGCGTTGCATACAAATGATTATATAAGCCAGAGTCTCAGGCTACATTGTTTTGCATGATGTTTGAAGGGCTTTTATTTTTTTTTCGTATGTGCGTTCGGAATAAAATTCTGAGTAAACAACGCGTGTTAATGTAAGCTAACGGATACAGCAGTGCCATTTGGCCGTTAGCTACAGGCTAACGTTTGTCCATCTGGTCAGTGTGGCAGCACAAAGCTCTCTGCATAAAGGATGAATAATAAATCAACATCAAGGGTTTAACTACTGCGTGTTAGGTCCTGGCATTATGTCGAGTTTTACACTTACATTGATCATTCATAAACGAGACGGTGTAGATAATTTATTATGCTGAAAGAGGTCATTCGTATTTTATGTCTTCATCTCACCTTCAGTGAGTGATGTTGAATGAACGGAAGAAAACCAGGTCAGTAAAGGGGTTGTTTACAGGTATAGAAATGACCATATGACTATATGGAATGTATTTGAACTGTTTTGGTGGAAGTAATCATTGTAGTTAGAGGTGCATTAATGAAAACAGAGGTAATCTGTTTGAAATCTCTGCAAAAGTATCCATAACAACAAATTTTGGATATTTTCAGTGTTTTAAGTTTACAAAATTGCAGACAAACTCTTGCACTCTTTTTAAAATACCATCTCATTTAGCGGATTAAGAAAACAGATGCTGTAACTGGCGAGGATTGTGCATTGTTGCTAACATATTTGTGCAGTTTAGTCAGTGCTGCCTATCTCTTTGTCAAAAAGTGATCATTGATCATTATTCCAGTTTACTAGGGATGCACATCATAAAAGGAACAGTGCCAATATTGGCAGATATTTGCCTAAAGAGGTGATAATAGCTGTTGACAGATTTGAAAAATGTTGCAGATTTAAAGCTGATAATTTAGCAGTATAAATTGTCCTTAAATATCCAATTCATTGGCTATAATATTTGCAAAACGTACAGATTTCCATCAGCATTTACCTTATCATGACTGAATACCTATTTACTTAGACTAAAATTGTTATTTATAAAATAATAAAATGTTGTTTTTCTTGCTTTATATCTGTTTCGAACACTAAAGGACTTTCACCATGAAAGAAACAGATCAATTCAAGTCAAGAGGAGAATTTGGGTTACATATTGGCTTTTACGATAATTCGTGTGGAAGTTTTGGAGTATCAGCAAAAATCCCTACATCCCTACTCTATTTTATTTTATTTATTAATTTTTACCTCTGATTATGAAAAAAATGGTATTTCAACATTTTGAAGCCCAGTGTACTTAAGAGTCCAGAAAACATTTGCGATGTTTGTGTTCAGTTTAGACCAGCAGTGGGCAAACTGTGGCCTGGGGGCATGCATGCACTTTGTTTCCTCACTCTGTCGCAGTCAGATTAAAAAAGCAAAATGTAAATATGAAGAAAAAAATGATAGAACTGAATTTGCTTTTTAATGCCTTGTGTAGCTCATTAAATTATCACATGATATATGTAGTTCCATTTGGAAAGGCTTATCTTTGTGTTATAAATACATTGGCATCTTAACACCCATTTAAGGACTCCTAAAGCTCCACATAGATTTACCCTATTTTTTAAGGAGCTCAGGCCGCACCAGATGAATAAAAAAGTCAACAAAAATTAAAGTTACATATTCCTAGTAAGGTTGTCACTATACCAGAATTGTAAGCAACCTGCATTACAAAAATACAGATCTGGGGAAAGTTACTGGAAATTTGACAACGCATTTGCCGTAAATTCTGAAGGGTTGTCTGTCATATTATTTCCTTTATTTGTTGTTCAAATAGTAAACTCAAACTATTTGCTATAACCTTTTTGTTTTCAAATAAAGTAAAAATATTTATGAGAACATAAGAATGAATTATAATTCAAATGAAAAATCACTTGCCACTGTGGTCTAAGTCATTACTTTCTTTTATGAGAATAAACTTTGCAGCCTGGGGTTCGAAAAATCTGATTCTAGATTTTTTTTGTAAATTGTATGTTTTCGATACTTTTATATGGAAAAATCCACAGTATCATATTTTCTCAATAATGATGTAGTGAAATAGTATCAGAAGTGTTTTTGACAACCTTAGGTCCTGCAGTTGTTTTAATGTAGTGTAGCAAGAATCTGTAAATATATCAGTCTTTTCATGCTGAATATCATAACTCAAATAAATAAAAGTTATTGCTTCAACTAAGGCTATTAGACATCCCTCAAGTTGATGACTAAGCCCTACGGCTTTCTGGGTAATGTTGGCTATGACGTGTGGCCCCCTGGCAGTCAGAATAAAATTATTGTGGCCCTCATAGTAACATAAGATGCCCATCTCTGATTTTAAAGAAGTGTCAGAGTTTGTCAGCAATTTTTAATCACTAAAATAGAGATAAATAAATGAATAAAAATGTTTCAAAAATATCTGGGACAACTATCATTGCTGTTGTGTTATCAAACAATTAACAACATGTTTTGTACTATTCTTTGTTCATCAGTATGATGTGTAATTTATATTCTGGTATTGTGCTAACTTTTTGTTGTTTCTTTAAAAAAAAAAAACTGAGATATATTTTGTGTATTGCCATTCATAAATTATTATTGAGAGAATATATTTAGTTCATATGCTTAGTCCTGTCCAACCTTTTTAGAGCTTTCTGAGCAGGAATTCTTTGTATATTCTTGTTACCTACAAGCCTTTTAGTAGATAAAGGTACATTGTCTTTTTCTGTCAGCTGTAACGTGTACATGTGGCACAGGTCTTAAATCAAAATGTTTTTCTGTAATCACAGTAAAAGTCCAATTTTTCACTCGATTAGTTCTGCTCATAACTATATTTCTGGTTCTTTCTTCATTTCTTAGTGTTTGAATGGATATAACCAGGTGCACGGAGAAATGGGTAAAACAAGACAAGGTTACAGTAAACATGGAGCCCTCATTTCATAAATCACGACATTCATGCACAGTTAATGGTCTTACTTAAATCATCCAATTACACAAATGCCATGATTCTGGCAAAACGTATCCTCTAGTTGTAAAATACATCATCAGTTGAATGTAGAGGATGGATTTGTTGCAACTAGAATGATCAATAATCAGCGAGGAAATTAATTATCTAAGGCTGCTTAATAAATCAAACTAGATAAATATTTTAATCACCCATCACAAGTCTAACTTTATCTCCTTGTATAGGAAAAAAAATATTTCTCACTTAGATTTATACCTTTAACCATTCTTTGATGAAGCACAAGCTAGATGTCTTCTACCCAACATAAATAACAGACAACACTGCTTTTCAAATGAATTTTGGCTTCAGGGACAAGACTGGGAAACGGTTTTAACAAAGCATGATGAAGAGCTTTAAAAACTGAGCTAAAACATACCCGATTTTATTTGTCTATTTACTCACCTTGTTTTCTTATTAGTAATCAGTTGTAACCAAATATTATATTTTTTCAAGTCTCATGTGTCCTGAGATGTACAAAAGAATACGCTGTGCTTTTCTGGTAATATTTTTCTGTTTTGTTATATTGCAGTACATCTGTGAGAGACTAGGTGTCATTTTTGTCCTAAACCAGGCAGCTATGGAGTGAGCAAATTTTGTAAAAAGAAATAGTTTAAGAAGTCTCCACAAGTAACCCTATTATCTTGCATGCCCAAAAAACTGTCTTTAACATGTAACATTGAACTTAACGGTTGACAATAAATCCTTTTCTCTTGGATCACGCAAATGTAGAACCCCTTAAAACACTCTTAAGAAAACACACAGTCATTCTTGTTTTTATTTTGGTTGTTTGCTTTTACTTGGCACAACTCACATATCATCAACCATCCTTCTGTAGGGATATTTTCAAAAATCTATTTGTTGCTTTTGTTATGTATTTGAGTTTTCTAGTTTGAACCATTTCACTCAACAGAAGATTTTTTTTTATCTGCTGTTGTATATCTATTCATGTGTGTTTGCTCTTTGTTCAGGAGAGGCCTCCAACATCCTCCATCATGCTGTCTAGCAAGAAGTCAGATGCTGGCTCCTCATCCTCCTCCTCCTCATCTTCTGTTGGAGCAGCAGGAGGGGAGAGGGCCCAGACGGCTGATGCCCAGTCTAGTGCTTCACTATCAGCTGCAGGCCAAATGGATGTAAAGAAAAAGGAGAGGTCATCCCCTAGTGGGGAACCAGGTGGAGCCCCTGTACCCCACCAAGGGGGGCAGACAATCGCAGATCAAGAGGCTGAAGTTCGAAGAACAAGTCGTCGCAAGCGAGCAAAAGTAAACATTTTAGGGTTCTGCATCCTCCCTCAAGTCTGAGGGAGGAAAGGTTGACTTAGCAGAAATCAAAACAAAGCTTAGTTTTAACAGGCAGTGATGTCAGAGTATTTTATGTCTATTATTTCATTCAGCTGATCAATACATGTCTTATCACTTGAACTAATATGTCTTTGTCTTTGCAGTGAATTTTTGCAAGATACCTAACCACCAAACAGCCATTACTATCCTGGGAACACATTCACAAATCTTTGTGGGTAATGCTGGTTTTAATGATGCTTTTATTGTGCCTACTGTTGCAGGTGGAGTACCGCGAGATGGACGAAAGCCTGGCTAATCTGTCGGAGGACGAATATTACTCGGAGGAGGAGAGGAACGCCAAGGCAGAGAAAGAGAGGAAGCAGGTGATCCCTCCTCCAGCTCCACCAGTGGAGGAGGAGAATGACAGTGAGCCTGAGGAACCTTCTGGTGAGTCTGAACTTAAATAATCAAAACTGAAAAAGGCTACAAACATTTTGTGAAGGAAACTAACTTGAGAAGTGTGATCTAAAGCTCAAGTAGAGTCCTAATTGATAGAATGATGCAGATATTGTGTTTTTACTATCACAGATCCTTCACAGCCTGTCAATTTGACCATTTGATTTGGTCTTCTATTTATACTCTAATGACTGTTGAAGCTGCTCTAATAAAAGTGATTAAATTTGCTTATTTTAGGTGTGGAAGGAGCTGCGTTTCAGAGCCGTCTTCCTCATGATCGTATGACATCTCAGGAGGCTGCCTGCTTTCCTGACATCATCAGCGGACCCCAGCAGACCCAGAAGGTTTTCCTCTACATACGCAATCGCACAGTAAGTGCTTCTTAAAACTCTCTCCTTTGTATACAAAAAGTTATTAACATAGTATATTTTTTTTACCGTAATGACTTTACATTAATTAGTATTAACCTCTCTCAGCTCCAGCTGTGGCTGGACAACCCGAAAATCCAGCTGACTTTTGAAGCCACAGCACAGCAGCTTGAAGCTCCATACAACAGTGAGACTTTTTCCCCTTTATTTTTTTTTCGCTCTGAACTATTATTTCTTTCCCAAACAGTCACAGCCACGCTTTGCCTTTGTTCTTTTCCAGGTGATGCAATGTTGGTCCACAGGATACACAGCTACTTAGAAAGACATGGTCTCATTAACTTTGGGATCTACAAGAGGGTCAAGCCTTTACCCAGTGAGTGTACTTATTTGTATCCATTACATTAAAAAGCCACTAACTAAATAAATAGTCAAGTTTAGCATGCTATTGATCATTGTTTATATGTTATCCTGTGAGTTAACCCCTTGTTTTTTTGTTGCAGCTAAGAAGACTGGGAAGGTTATAGTCATTGGTGGAGGTGTGTCTGGTCTTGCGGCTGCTCGGCAGTTACAGAGCTTTGGCATGGATGTTACAGTATTAGAGGCCAGGGTAGGTCGACAACAGGTTTTCTATTAATCTGTAGTTTCAAAGAATCTCTTGTTTGTGTGTTTGAATTTTTTCATATATTCACATTTCACATTTTTGGCTCTGTATTCAAAGTACATCATTTAGCGTTTGTGAATCATTGTCTAGCTTTTTCTTATTACAGTTCAGAGATGAGTGTCTTTATTTAGCTGGGTGAGATGCACCCAAAATCATATGTCTTTGATTTTTTTTAAGTTAAAATACAGTAAAAACACATCACATTTTATCAGAAAAAAATGGTCGCCACAATATTTATTAAATTTTATTTGATTCAAAGAAAAAAAAAAGATAAATGATTGAAACCACAGCAATAATAATATTAACTGTGGACAACCAATTTTGTTTTTATAATTATAAATAACAAAGAATTGCATGTTGACTTTTTCATAATTGTGTTATGGTACAAAATACTGGCGGTAATACAGATTTTAGAAATATAACTAATTTGTCAGTTTTCTTAAGGCCTCAATATCCTGTGTTTAAAAATGATTAAATGACAGGTGATATAAAAGTTACAGATACTTTCTGATCTTCAGTCATACTTAAATCAATAGAGAGTGAGCTCTGTCTAGATTAAAAAAAAATAATTTTAATGTATTTGTTGCATGAAGCAAGTCATGAGTTTTAACTGCAATTCAGTAACTCAAAGCTAAGAAGAGAAATTGGTCTAACAGTATAGTCCACTACACTGTATGTTTATCACCTGATAAGTATGGCTCTACTGTGTAATTCGACAACAGACTTTTTGCACAAGATTGAGGGTCGGCTTCCTGGTTTCCTGTTTATGTCAGGATCCGTTTACATTTACTGTAGGATGGAAAGTTCCTCAAGGTGCCAGCAAGATTTACAGAAACCAAACAACGATGTATACTGCTTTGTTGATGCCTGTTCCCCTGCTCCAAGAGTAAATGGGAGAGGAGTTTCAAACTAAACATTCAAGTTTTCTCCGAGACTATGAGGGTAAATGCTGCATAGTTAGCTAGCAGTTGTTAGCAAGATGCTAACTCGGCAGCTTGTATTTTCCTACATTAGTAGCTTTTCATTCATCGTATAAAGTACAAATTTCCTTTTAATGCACTAACTCTCTGCCCCTTTCACAGTTTCTAACAAAGGTCAGGGTACAGGTGAAGTGATTGTCAGGGAATTACTTGGTTTCAGTAAATCTTGCAGGCACCTTGACAAACTTGCCAACTTAAAGTAAATATACACAGGAAAACTGGGAGTAACCCTGTGCTCTGTCTATTGCTGCGTTATCATCAGCTGGTCCCGCAGTTAAACACAGTCCAGCGTCAGTGTGTGCACAGATCATTAGAGAAAACACAAACTCTTCAAAATGACAGAACTGCTCCCAGAATAACTGGGAGAAACCGACTAAACATTGCATACCTCATGGCAAACTCATGGCATTAATTTGCAAAAGCCCTGCAGGGTTTTTGGATTTGATTTCACACAGATAGCCCAAAGTTTGGATCGCTGCCCCTTTTTTTCTTAAAGCTGCAAAGAGACCTTCTGCAAGCAGTTGCAAGTTTCAAATCATCTTGTTGTGAATCTCTGGTCTGAACTGTGCTTTTAAGAATCTTAAATATCAGAATTAAATTTGTATATCAACCTTGCTGTGCAGGACCGTGTTGGAGGCAGAGTGGCCACATTCAGGAAGGGCAACTATGTCGCTGATTTGGGTGCCATGGTGGTTACAGGACTTGGTATGACAATACTGAAATTTTCATTCTGCTTTTGCATAAGGATCTAGTGTCTCATTATGTGCCTCTATGATGCATGTTGCTCTGGTTTTAGCACAGTTTGGATAGATAGGTTGCTTTTATTCTCACTAACACATGATTTTAGGCCAACAGATGAAGGCTTTCCTCTGAAAAGAACTTCTCAGCCTGTTGTTACATATTTCTACCAGTAGGTGGTGACAGTGTCCATACGTATTCAGGCATCAACAGTGTTCTGTGTGTATGTTTTGATTTAGGTGGAAATCCCATGGCTGTGGTCAGCAAGCAGGTCAACATGGAGCTTGCAAAGATTAAACAGAAGTGTCCACTTTATGAAGCCAACGGTCAAGCTGTGAGTATAACACATCATCCTTTATCAGTCGAGTGATTAGCATATCCTCTATACCCCTGTCAAAGCCAATTATCTTCTGAGTATTTAAACAAGCAGAATCATCAGATTTCTAAATGTTTTAATATAAGTGTTCTGGCTTCTGTTGTTTAAAATGAAAATATCCAGCTTCCCTTGTAAGGTAAGGTCAAAACAACCAATAAGTGTGATAGATTTCAGAGAGCTAATGCATTCTGATGTCATACTGACATTTTTAGACATAAATTAGGTTAAGTTCCCATAAAAAAACATCAGTCACAGCAGTGTGGCTGCAACTGCATTAGGTATCCGAATCCAAATTAAATTTAAGAAAACCAGGACCTGATGTTGTTTACTTCCTTAAATAGAAGATGTTTATAGATGCAACTGTTTTGTTTTTTGGCGTAGAGGTGCTCTGTGTTGAGTTTATGGTCTTCCTTAAACTTGTTGTTGTCCTGCGGCAGTAATCCTGCTCTCCATGAGCCCACAAACGCACCATGAACGGTGGATTCATTTGACTGCTTACCCTCGCGTGTCATCAACAACAGCTTCAGTTCCTCTCAGAACACACCGAAACACAAAACAGATATAAACTGTTATGTGATTTAAACATGAAATAAACAGTGTTTTCCCCTCTCATTTTTGGTCCGTCCATCAAAACGCAGCCACAGAAGGAGGATGTTTAGGTTCATTGTAAGGGCACTTCCACTGCAGGACAGAACAGCCACAGGGCTCTTGAAGAATCCACATCATGTGTGAATGGTTTCCTCTTCTGCAGGAAAAGGCACTAAGATGTAACATGTTTGACTTTGTGTAGAGCTGTTCAGTGTTAAGTTAAGATGATTTCATATGTTCTCTCTGTCTCTCCCCCACCCTTTTTTTCTCTCCTCAACGCCTTCCATCTTCATCTTTTCGTCACCACCAAAGGGTGAACGGTGCACAAGTGTATGTATCATTTAAGCCTTTATCTACCTGTCAGTCTTGCATGTTGCCATACTGTTTATTTTTCCTTAGAGCCATAAATATAACTTATTCCCTTGTCCTGTGCATGTTTGTGTGTGTGTCCAGGTGCCAAAAGAAAAAGATGAAATGGTGGAGCAAGAGTTCAACAGACTACTGGAGGCCACCTCGTACCTCAGCCACCAGCTGGACTTCAACTTTCTCAACAATAAACCTGTGTCCCTGGGACAGGCCTTGGAGGTGGTCATACAGTGAGTATGGTACACACTCAGGAGGCAGTAACATATGTGTCTTGTTCATGTTTCCCCAAACAGATGAGCATAATACCTCTAATTCTTTTCTTGTTTTGCAGGCTGCAGGAGAAGCATGTAAAAGATGAACAGATAGAACACTGGAAGAAGATCGTAAAGACTCAGGAAGAGTTAAGAGATCTTCTCAACAAGGTAAGCTCATTATCAGCAGTATGCAACACAGATTCACAGAATATCTCCTCATATCATTGAGACTTAGCTAAAAAATATTAAACTCGTTTCTACCTTGCAAAACTTAGCAGATTGGCAATATTTAACCTCAGCATGCCAGTGGAAAAAAAATCTCCTCTGATAGTTCTGAAATCAAATGCCACACCAACATTCAGATCTAATCAGCCATTTGTCAGACTGAGAGGGTTGTAACTCTGGCAGGAGATCAACATGCATACAAAAAAGTGGCTCCTAGGCAGTTAGAAGAGGGAGACCTTCAGAAGTTATTCAGAAGATGAATGAATATTAGAACCAGCACACTGCTGGTATGGTAGAACACAGTATTCATTATATTGTGCTCAGCAGTAGTATGAAGTAGGATGTTTTAAATACTGACATTGGTTCAAATTTGTAAAGAGAAACTGTAACAGTTTTTACACATGCAACCTTGAAAATATCAGGGTAACATACACAGAAAGTTCCCTGACCTGCTTGTCCACACTGGCCTCCCACAGCAGGAAGTCAATAAATGGAGGGGTGGGGATACTATGGGGGAAGCAGGTTATTTTTAATGGTAAAGTCTGGGTGAAAATCTCTGCTTTTTGCAGTCACACTGATTGTGGTGTTACATGCAAGCTTTTACTCACTGAAGCTGGATTCAGTCTGGCTAAAGAAAAAAACCTGATCATCAAATGAGTTTTTCTTGGGTTGTGAGAACAGCAAAAGACGTGCTTGTAATTTGCCTACTTTTCATTGATTCTGATCTTCTCTTATATGCCTGGTTATATAGATGGTGAGCACTAAGGAGCGAGTGAAGGAGCTCCACCAGCAGTACAAAGAGGCCAGCGAAGTCAAACCACCTCGCGACATCACAGCTGAGTTCCTGGTGAAGAGCAAACACCGTGACCTCACGGCACTCTGCAAAGTGAGTTCCAGCTTTTCCTTTTGAACAAGAACAAGAAACAAAAAAAGAAGAAAACAATGGTGCTTCAACATTTCCTTACTCTTCATGCTGACATTTACAAGTTATCGAGACTGATTGTTTTCCAAAACAGATTCCTTTGTGACGCTTTCATGAGTTCCTCTGGACTCTTGCAAAAGTCAGACGGCAGGATAAAACATTTATTCAGACTGGTTCCATTTGAATGATAGATAATCCCAGCTGTGGTGTCATGTCTTTGTTTTCAGTTACTGCTGTTTCTTCTTCAGTACAATATAAGAACATGACATATATGTCAGAAGGTTGTGGCTGTGAAAATTAAAGGATGGAAAGTTTTTTATAGTCATAAGTATTTACAAAATAAATGTAAAACCAAACTTGTGAAGCAAAAATAATAGTTTCTGGACTACTAGGTCAGGTTTGATGCGTCACAGAATTTAATACTACCAATCTAAGTAAACCAGACAGGCTATGTTTAAGTGGTTTAATGCCTCAGTGGGATGTATTATTAGAGTGAGTGCCGCTGTTTTATTTTCGGTGCAGATAAATCACTTCCACTGCTGCGACGTGTGTGTTTTAGATGGAGGCTTAAGTTGCTTTAAACACAGCTGGTGTCTGAACTGGATTTGTCTGCTACCCATCCGCTTACTCGCAAACCACTTCAAGGTCTTGAATCACGCTCTGATTGTCTTTATGTCTGCAGATGTTCACACACGTTAAGTGAAGCAGAATGAGCATTTAAAAGGCATGTGTCTGTGTGTGCATAGCTGCATAATAAAACAGGATTTTAAGGCCTGTAAAAGGATGCTCAAGTCAGGACATTTTGGCTGGGATGCTTTCCAGCACTTTCCATTTTTCTGTCTTTTCCCATGTCAAATGGGTTGCTTGGAGGCATCATTAGGATGTAAAATATTTCACGAGTTGACTCAGTGCTGCTGTGAGCCTGGAGGCTGTACATGGTAGGTGGTATGGCCAGACTGTGTTGGTTCTATTGTGGTGAACTGATGAGCAGGTTGAGTCAGCCTGTTCTGTCAAGACTGCTTGTCCTTTCCACATGATCTGAACCCCTCTGGGTGTGGATCTTAAACACACATACAAGCTGCATGCGTGAGCCAGGTGCTCACATTGAAACCATTAAAGATGGCAAAAACATCTCCAGCTCAGTTGACATGAAAAAGAGTTTATATGTAAGATGTTTATATACAGAGGTCCTTATTTCACCAGGTTCCAGGAGATCCTTAAAAAGGTCTGAAAGGTGTTAAACCACTGTTGTGAAATTAAAGGACATACGATGTGTTATGAATCATAGTTTTATTTGTTGGTGAGCTTACATTTTAGACAGCACTTTAGCTGAGACATGTCTGCATGAATCATCAAATCCTGTTTTTATATAAACATTATGAACAAAGGAGAAAAGGAAAGAAGATGGAGAAATGTCAGATTAAAGGTAATGTGCTTCAAAATATAGAATAATTCAGTGTTGTCTTGCATAGTGCAACAGCTTAAAAACTTAGGACAAATGTCAGTTAAAACCTTAAGTCTCACATAAAAGATGAAAATAATGGTACAAAAATTGCAACTGTCTTAGATTTTACTTTGTTTTGTTGGATTTGCAGCAACCCTGCTTCAGTTGTATCTAGAGATTTCTAAAGCCTTGTTCACAGAGCTGTTTCAGCTCATACTGTTTACATCTCCGTGACGTTTGCCTTCACTGAGAACATCCCTTTGGAGACACAAGAGGACAGTGTTGACCAGCATCTGTTGCGTCTCTTGAGACAGTTGTAAGAGGCGTAATATAGGCGGGACAGGAGCATGCAGAGCCAGTTGGATAGCACAGTGCTGTGTGTAAATCTGCATGTGAGTAATGTGCTTGGCAGATCACTCTGGGGCTCACTTTGGACCGTATCACACGACATTTATGACAATACCATGTCCGTGTGGAATCATTATAAACATCTTGACCAATGACAGCTGGGCTTAGTTGTGGCCTAAAGGCTTAAAACCTGTATGCAAACATTAAAAAGGCAGTTCATAAGTGCTAAAGGTCTTGGAAAACCTGTTCGCCAAGCTTCCAATCATGGGCAGCACAACAAACAGAGACAACGCAAAATGTACTGAAAGTCTTGTGCTGTCCTGGAAAAGAATACAACATTCTCCCAGCGATACATGGCATTGTGATCTGAAATAAATAGCAACTGTTATGTATGGACAGTAGTCTGAGTTTAGTTTAGCAATCAGTAATTATTTGCAGCAGCAGCAGCTTTAAACCTGAAAAATTCCAAATCTGTTGCATCAGACAAGCTGTGAGAGAATATTTCTTTTTATTTGTCCTGCTTTTATTTTTAGCTTGGCAGCAACAAAATAACTTTTGTCGGCTCTTAATTCTTGTCATATGGCCTAGTGTTTTTTATTTATAAGGGAAAATGAGGGATTAAAAGCAGGTTACGTGTTTTTGATTATTGTGTTCTTAAGTTAATTAGATAAAGTGTGATGCATCTACTGGTGTATTTTCGTTGTTATGTGATCAATTCATCAATATGAGGAAGGATGCAATTCTGTTACTCTAGCCAAACGGTCTCTATACATGCACTAGAAAGTCCTGGAAATGGTCTTCAGAAAAGAAGGGAAGCCCAGAGTTTAAAGCTCCTGCGAAGAGTTTTTAGGGTGGTCTAAAGCTGATAAAATTAGATATTTATGCCTCTAAATGAACTACATAAGTTACTGCAGCAATTATCAAGTTTGATTATTTATCATCAAACTTTATAATGGCAGTGTAGGCGGCGCAGTCTGATGGTAATTGGTTCACTGATGGTTCAAGCAGACTCTGGCTGTCACATGCCAATGTGTGTGCGTCAGTGGCGTGTAAATGGGTATGAAAGGGCGTGACAGTGTTCGTTGATACTGATGGACGACTGATGCAGATACTCCAATCATCAGTGAGTGAATGTGAGAGCGAGTGGGTGTGAATGAGCAGATGTGACCTGCGGTGTAAAACTGCTCTCAACAGTCAAAGAGACTAGAAAAGCCCTTTATAGGCCCATGTCCATTTACCATTGTGATTTCTTAAATTCTGAATGCCTTTAACTACTGCAGTGTGGTAGGTGTTGGTCTAAGTGCTTACTTTTATTCCTCAGAAACAGCTTTTCATGCCCTGTGCATAGTGATTGATGTTTGACGTTTAACAGAGCTCTTTTTTTTCAGTAACTCTACCTCCAGGGTTCCTAAACTAAATGGAACCCTAGTTCCTCACCATAGCCTCACATACAGTATTTAAGTTATATGACCAATAAAACCAAAAAAGGAAGAAACATGAACAAATTTCCTGCAGTGGTGCGAAACAAAGGTCTAAAACTCTCTTCTCTCCTGTCTGATTTGTCTCTGTGTAGGAGTACGATGAGCTGGTGGAGTTGCAGGTCAAGCTGGAAGAGAAGCTTCAGGAGCTCGAGGCAAATCCACCAAGGTGAGAAATCCTTTTAAAAGTAGGACACTAAATACATCCAAGCATTTCTCAAACCAAGACAGAAACATCCATGGAAGCTGAAGCTGCAAAGTGTTTTAAAAGATGAAATGTATCATAAACAGTTGAATATGACCAGGAATAAAACAATGAGAAGAGACAGGTCTTTAACCTTTCAATGGGATT
This sequence comes from Cetoscarus ocellatus, assembly GCA_037902135.1. Classification (NCBI taxonomy): domain Eukaryota; kingdom Metazoa; phylum Chordata; class Actinopteri; order Labriformes; family Labridae; genus Cetoscarus; species Cetoscarus ocellatus. Next base: position 1,292,413 of record JBAMNC010000815.1, read on the forward strand.
TTAAAGGGATGTCTTCAGGTTTTAGTTCCTAACATTTTGCTGCATTTACACTCACATAAAAGTATTCTTTACAAGATTTACTGTGCATTATGGCCGTGATAGAGAAATGCACCTTGAGTTTGATTGCCCTTATATTCTAGAAGTGCCTGTTATAGCCCGTCAGCTCTTATAGACGGGTGTTTTTGTTATGAGGGATTTGGCAGATTTCCTTCTTTTTTTACTTTCTGGCCCTGTTAAATGTCTGTGTCAGTGTGTGCATGAGTAAACCTGCCCCTCTAATGCTTAAATAGTTGTCAGTGTATATCAACACGTCTCTTTACGTCTCTTCTTCCCCACAGTGATGTTTACCTGTCATCCAGGGATCGGCAGATCCTCGACTGGCACTTTGCCAATTTAGAGTTTGCCAACGCTACGCCTCTCTCCACCCTTTCTCTCAAACATTGGGATCAGGTATATACATGTATTTAATTGTAAAGACCTGACTCTAGTGTTCAATGCCAAATTCCCCGAGGCTGACATGGTTTACATAACAAAGTTCATTGTGCCCCTGGTCTGATAGTTAATTCATTTCTTCTCTGCAGGATGATGACTTTGAGTTCACAGGCAGCCACCTCACTGTAAGAAACGGTTATTCTTGTGTGCCTGTGGCGCTGGCTGAAGGCTTGGACATCAAACTGAACACAGCAGTACGGCAGGTTCGATACACAGCCTCAGGTGCGTGCACATCACTATGATGTCAGAAGTTCCTCTATTGATTTCTTAACTGCTGTTTTTATGGAAGGATGCACAATAAGTCAGTCATTCATGTGTTTAATCTTCAGGCTGCGAGGTGATAGCAGTCAACACTCGCTCCACGACACAGACCTTCATCTACAAATGTGATGCTGTGCTGTGCACCCTGCCTCTTGGTGTGTTGAAGCAGCAGCCCCCCGCTGTGCAGTTTGTTCCCCCTCTGCCAGAGTGGAAGACGTCTGCCATACAGAGGATGGGCTTTGGCAACCTCAACAAGGTTCTTTTTTTACAAAATAAACACATCCTTTCCTCTGTCCTGTTGTGTTTAACCAGCTCTACAAACTACAAGGGCTGTATTTACAAAAACTTGCTGCAAGTGATAATATTCTTAGAAAGCTCTTGGAATCATGTTTTCTTAGAATTTTCCCTCAAAACTTAAGACTAGATCTTTGAAAAGTTATTTATGAACCCTTGAGATAACTCCAAAAAAGGAACGAGTTCCTCTTAGAGTTTGAATCAGACTTGAAGCCAGATCTTGAATCATGTACTGTGCTCCCAGCAGGACTGAGGATTCCATTTTTATGGAGACCTTTTACTGCAGTGTCCTTTGGCGGGGAATTTGACCTTGAAAACAGGATTCAGGGCCAGTTTTATTCCCCTCAGATTTTTATGTGAAATTTACCATGTCAGCAGAGTTCCCCCTCTCCTCCTCAGAAAAAGCCTGGACTGAAGTGTGACATGAGTGGTGTTTTAGCTGATTACATGAGGAGAAAAGCAGTCCCTGCCTGTTAGCATGTGGATGATAGATGCTCATTGCCAGTGTGTGTGTTTGTAATCCGATCAGGGTGCTTGTCCCGCCTCACTCCTCACCCAGCAGCTCAAACGACTTCTCTCTGTGTTGCTGAGCATCATCTGCATCACAGTAGTTTATCTTGTAATTCTGCTGCAGCACAGTGACATGTACTGCATCATTATGCAATCTGAGCTGCTACAAATGTTTAGCATCCAGCAGAGGGCGCTCTACCCCTCACACAGCCTCAGCTTTGAAGTGATGACATTGAATGTGCTGAAGCTGGACTTCACAGGGAATGGAGATTTTGATTGAAATAAGCTCTTTGATTGTTTTTGACTGTGTCTTTGTGTGTGCGCTCCTGCCTTTCTGAAGGTGGTGTTGTGTTTCGATCGCGTCTTCTGGGATCCAAGTGTCAACCTGTTTGGTCACGTCGGCTCCACCACAGCGAGTCGAGGCGAACTCTTCCTTTTCTGGAACCTCTACAAAGGTGATCCCTTTTTGTCTCACACTCTTTGAGAAAATAAGTGTTGAAAAGATGTTTCTCTCATCTGACTCTCAAGTGCATCTGCGAAAAGTCTCATCATGTTCCTATTTTCTGTTCAGCCCCGATCTTACTTGCTCTGATGGCTGGGGAGGCAGCTGGTATCATGGAGAACATCAGTGATGATGTGATTGTTGGACGCTGTCTTGCCATTCTGAAAGGAATCTTTGGAAGCAGTGCCGTGCCTCAGGTACAAGATTCAACCCTGATATTGTGTTTTCTTTAATTTAATCACAGACAGTATCAACTTAAAAGATCTTCTTTTTTAAATTCAGTTTTTATTTATTTACAAGGATCTTGAACAAGCCCTCAGTTTCAGTTGACTATACATTAAAACATGCAGCACTGAATGAAGGTAGAAAAAACTGAATAAATCACAATGAAGGAGGCTGGTTCAGTTCTAGCCTGTGGCCTTTTTCCTTAGTGTCTTTACCTGCTCTCTCACCCTGTTTTGTCACTGTCCTTGTCTCTCTTCCTTTATAATAAAGGCAAAAATCGCAAAAGTAATCATTAGATTAATTAATGATGTGTCTTTTGAATGTCTCATATTCATTTTCAGATTTTGTTTCCAAACTTTTGTCATTGAGAGCCACATACAGTATACCAATCTAATGTAGGCCAGGATGTGTGTTGTGAATGAATATATTCTTTTAGGAAAAAAAAGAAAACATGACAGTTTTTCATCTTTGGCTTGAAGAAGCAAATAGCCAATAATAGCCATCATAAAGGATATTAGTGTGGCTTTCCAGATTTCAGGGGGCCCTGTTTGGGCCCGGCTTCAATACAACCTTGTTCAGGATGTCTATCCCTACCAATCTGTATATTCAGACACAAAATAAGAGCAAATGTAAGAAGCAGCTCAGTTTTATGTTAATGAATTTGCTTCAGAATGATGACATGAACATGCCTTGTACATTTGACCCTGAGTCAGATCAGATAGTGGTGCAAGTAAGTGACTTGTGCTTTGTGCTTCTGTAATAGATGTATTTTCATTTATCAGGAAATGAGTAATCTCATTTTTGCACGATTCCATCTGAGTCTCAATTCACAGGCTACCATTTAAATCACTTACGATTTCTTACAGTGCAGAAGGATTCATTCTGATAGTATTCAATCAAGTACACTTTATTTCAGTCCAATTCAAAGAGATTAAAAGATCCCAAGAACTTCCTCTAATTATACAAAACTATGAAAAAAGTTGGAAAACTATGGTGAAGCTGTCATTTCACAACTTAGAAATATTTATTTGGGAGTAATAATCAAAGACACAGAATATTATTTCTTCTGTCCATACCAGTGTTCTGTCATCCCACTGACAAGATTCTCATGGAAAGGTTAAAGGTCAGTGAGAATCTTGTGAGCTTGGAGATGCTGAGCAGTGAGAGGATGAAGCAGAAGTCAGGCTGCATGACAAGCAGAGGAGCCCCCTTTTTCACTTTATAACTGGGCCATCATCAGGCTTATGCAAGATTTTTACAAATGCAGGGGTCTGTGGAACAGGGCACTCAAATCTTTGACTTGTTTGATCTGATAACCAGTTCAGACTGATTTATCTTTACACCTCTGTTCATCAGTCAAACCGGGCTTGTTATCTCATGTTTGGATTTTGCTGAGTCAGTCAAAAGTAGACCATGGGCCACAGTTGGCCAGCGGACCATAGTGTGGACACTCATGGCCTAGTGGTTAGTTTATATGTCCAATATACAGAGGCTGTAGTTTCAGAATCGGGCTTCCTGTTTATTTTTTTAATTCTTGTGGATCCTTCTCTGCATGTTGTTCCTCTTTCCTTGATTTACGATTCAATACTAAACTGTCTTGTAATTTAGACATTAAGAAAATCCCCCAAATAAGTTGAAAAACCAGAAAACTTGGTTTCATTGCCTAAATGTGCAGCCTGACATTTCCCCCTACTGTAACTTGATTACCTTGTTAACTGAAACTCCAGTCCACATGCTAAATTGTTTATTCCTCCTGAATATGGTGACCACATGATATGACACAGCTTCTCGTTCTGTTTGAATACAACTTCATCATGTTTGTTGTTTACCGAGAAGTCCTCGTGGCTCGTCTCTTTAAGATCCATCTCGGGTATTTTCTCTGTTTTTTCCACTACTTTATATGGAGTTTCAGATTTGTTCCTGAAGTGACCCTTATAATCATGGCAGCGTTACACTGAGAGCACATGTGAGAGACACTCAGAGCTGCAGTTGTCCAAACCACCCCGTCATTATAAATCATTTGCTTCTGGTTTTAAATGGGCTTAAATCACATGCATTGAGGCCAGCGTGCGGAGCTGTCTGCCATCCAGCTGTTTACAGGTCCTTCAAATATCCCCGTGGAATTTCCTAAATGTTGTTGTTTGTTGTCATGGCAGCCAAAGGAAACTGTGGTCACTCGATGGCGTGCAGACCCATGGGCGAGGGGATCTTACTCATATGTGGCAGCTGGCTCTTCAGGGAACGACTACGACCTAATGGCACAGCCCATCACACCTGGACCTGCTATCCCAGGGGCCTCACAGGTATGAACTCACACTCTAAGAAAAACCATTGTTGTGGTGTTAGAAAACAAAGGAGGGGCGGTGCCAGCATGACTACAAAATTTAACAAAACTCAAGCAGAGCACTTCATGTTCCACACAGATGTATTTTGGCTGATTTATTATAGTCACTTTTTCCTTAATTCCTCACATCATGACAGTCCAGCATCCTTCTTACTACTTACTATGTTTTTGTTTTGTTTTGTTTTTTTTTTTTTTTTCTCAGCCTGTCCCACGTCTCTTCTTTGCCGGGGAGCACACCATTAGGAATTACCCCGCCACAGTCCACGGTGCCCTGCTCAGCGGGCTCCGAGAGGCTGGACGCATCGCAGATCAGTTCCTGGGTGCCATGTACACACTTCCACGGCAGGCCACACCCACAGCCGCCAGCAACCCCCCACAGGCTCAGCCCACTGCAAGCGTGTAAAAATGACTCTCCAGATGCTGCCAACTTAAGGACTCAAACTATTCAGAGCTGTTTTTGAAGAAGTTCAGCTACTTACTGTCATCTCTACTTGTGAAATGAGGTCTTTGCCTTTAGTCAAAAATGTCCCTTCGAGTACTTCGTGGGTGACATTTCTTTATTTGAGCTCTTTCGACTTAAAGAACTGAAGCAGCCTGCAAAGATTGGACTCTTAAATGGATGAAAAAATAAACAAATTTTGTTACGTATTAATGACTTAACTAAGACTTTATACATGTAATGTCCAAGCTTTAACAGGAGAATAAGTACAGCATTTCATTTGTCAAATCTATATTTATGTTCCCTGTCTAAATGTCCCACAGTCTACATTCACTCAAACTGCTTTTCCAAGCTGAAAACATTTCCCTCTGGAGTCCTTGCAGAGGCCTTTTCTTGTTTGTCTTAAGGTTTGAACATCTCTCTGTACTGTAGCTATTTGCCTCCTGAATTTACTGCTTACCGTTGAGGTTGCAGAGTTTAGTGAGAGTAGTTTGTATTAAAGGATAAAAAGAACATATGCTGAAAGAATTGTGAATGTTTGTGTTGCAATAGCAGTTTTAAGATTTTTTTATCATGGTTGTCATCACATGGTTTTTTATGTTTTTGATTTTTTTGTTATTAAAAGAAGACAGAATTTATGTCATGGATAAGTGTGTTTCTTCTTCTCTGCTCTGAAGTGGGACTATCGCCTGCTTCCACTAGAGAAGCAACCCCTGACGAAGAATTGCAATGTTTAGAGGAGATCCAAGAGGGAATCTTATTCCTCTAGTAGTGTTGGTCGGTGTTTTGCAATAATTTGGATTGAAGAGCTAGTTACCTGTATGAGATTCTAGTTTAGTGCTTTTCCAACAGGCTCACCTGAAATCAAAATCTCAAGAGACATCATATTCATATCCATACAGAGCAGAAATGAGCAGCTGTGGTAAAGATGCCATATTAATGCTCTAATTGTCAAAGGGTCAAATGTCATAAACACTGTCAATAAGACGATCAAAAGTTATTATTACATAACAATATTTATTGTTGTTGTCAGGCAGAAAGCTCAAATCTCATTTTTTATTTATTTTTTGTCCATAAATCAGTGTTTTTGTTTTTGTAAACCAAATGATAAAAAAACAGCTTCAAAATATAACAATACATAGCATCTTCCTTAAGAATAACCGATATTTGTATTTCCTCGCAGATGTAACATTTCTGCTCTACAGCAAATGTATATCAAAAGTTATAAAGCCAAAATTGATATTATTAACTCGGATGTAAAGCTGAATTGAAGGGGCTAAAAGTGAAATTAAAAACATTTGAGATGTTTTTTGTAAAGTTTTAACCCTAAAACCAGACCTCCAAATTATTGGATTGTTCTTAACTCTGGTTGTAAATTTTAATGGAACCCCTCTGAGCTATTATAACTACAACATTCACAAGTAGGGTATGGATATGAGACCCAATGACCTTTGACCTCCAAAATCTAATCAGTACTTTCATAGATCGGAGTTGTTTTTTGTGTAATTTTTCTAGAGAACTCTCCAGAAATGTTCTTGGATTATGTGTTTGCAAGACTGGCCCAGAAAGATGGATAAAAAGCCAAAAGTATAACAACTCCGGCTCATGCTATGGCTGGCATAAATGCATAAATGAATGTCTAAAGACTTTTTTAAACCAACGTGTTTCCTGCCTTGACATGCTCATGTGTTGTTCTGCGTCCTTGTACATGCGTGGTCAAAATAACATGTCTGCTTGATGACCCTCCAATGACCCAGCCTCATAGCAGGTCCTGGCTGCCTCCCAGGGTCTGTGGTACTGTGTGTGTGTTTGTGTTTGTGAGGGAGAGATGAGGGTCCCTGGCAGCAGCTCTACATAGTGGGGGATCTGATGAATGAGGGGGATGATTAAAATGGTCGACCATGAGCCATGAGCGTCTCTGTGGAGTTGTATTTCACGGCTCTGTGCCCCTCTGTTTCCATGCACTCTTTGGCGTCACGGGCCTTGTTTTCCCCCAGAGATGTGGTTATTATTATCGTGACCAGAGGAGATGTTTGATGTAACAACAGTCATTTGAGCTGAGGTTTTGGATGGCAGCCCTCGGGTATTTTCACCTCCCTGGTAAATCGGAGGCTCGGAGCAGTGTGTGACTGCGGACTGGCAAGGTTATTTTTCATAATAGTTGTAGGTCTACATCAACTTGTGGAGAGGCAGAAACATTAAAGTGTAATTGGGGAGTTATGAAAGTCCTTTGGATGGGGCACCACAGTGTGTCTGAGCAGACCCCAGGGGTGGAGGGTACACTCAGGTACAAATACCTACTTGCTGCTGTGGATATTTTGGCCATCATCCATGTATTGGCAGTGATGTGATAGATTGAAAAAACGCCCACAGTTATGCTAGGTAATTTTTTAAGCTTATTTCTGGCACGGCAGTGCAATGAAAGTGTCAAACATCCATTAGCTCCTGAGCGATCCTTCTCTTAACTTTACTAGTTAAGAGTAGGGTTAGGTATTGTTATCTTTGCCAAGAAGGTTATTTTTTTATGTTTTATGAGGTCTTGTGATGGCTTTGTTGTACCTCTATGATTAGATACTTTTAGCAAAAATGCTTATATAAAGAGTGGCATAATCTATCTCTCTCTATCTAATGGCCCTTATAGTAATAGCATAATGGGTTACTTAGAGAACATGCTAAGGTTTGATGAAAAGGTTTGAGCTACTTTTAGCTTGTATACTTTAACTATGAGGTTTTTAATGTTCCATATGTTACCATTTCAGTATAAGCTCTACCCATGGCTAACACATGGCTAAACTATGATAGTTTTACATTAAAAATGTTCCATGTTGTACAGCTTTATTCATTTTGGCTAACATGTTTGCATGATAAAAAGTTAGCCTGTTCTTAGAGCTACTTTTAACTAGCATGCTTTGACTATGAACATTATTATCTTTACTTTTGGCTAACATGCTTAAAGTACAGTTTTAACAGCAGCCTATATTAAAAAGTGTCCCATATTGTACAGCCTCTAGGTCATAAAATATACCTCTGAGTAAGGAATTTAGAATACTGTTTTTTTGATAAGTGCCTGAAATAAGGTTTGTGGTGGGCCACACACACAAGACTTATAATATTTAATGGGAAGTGATAAAATGCATCTGATGTTGCCTGCATTTAATCTAAACCATTGTGTGTTTAAAATGATGGTTGCTAACTGACTGCTAACAAGGACTTTTCTGATCATTTTGTTAATAATCAATTCATACACTTTTTCCACAGCTATGAGGACCAACTCTAGAGGGTCCCTTGATTATAAGGAAACTCAAAAAGAAGTGACAACAAGATGTTATACATTGGAAATATTGTTGCTTTTAAGTTGAACAGCCATGTTGTAGTTCCATAGTGGCTTAATAATAACTTTTTACTCTTGATGATTACATTTAAAGTTAATAAATCATAAAAGGAAGGTTTGTGTGTTAAGGTTATCACAAAGAGCAGAACATGTATATTTCACAATTCTTTGTACATCGCAGAGCTTATTATCAGCAATGATCCAAAACAGTGAAAAATCCCATAGGCTTTTAGTAGGCTTGCAGTCGAGGGAACCAGCGCGATGTTAGCTTCCGCGCTGGCCACTCTATTGGGCATGGAAAGGTTTTGTGACCATTAATGTGTCAGACAGTTTCTTGTAATTTACAAAAAATGGTGTGCAGTAGGGTTGCTGACCCTTTGTCAAGCTCCGCCCTTTCCAGGAAGCAGTCCACTGTTAAGCCCCACCCTCCTTAGTTACTGTTACAAGGTTAGATAAAGTCTGTTGTTGTTGGCCTCTTTCCCATTTGAAACAACTGAAAATTACTTACTATTCGGTCAGCTTTTATTCATATTTAATATTTTATTCTTTTTCAAATTTTGCACACGTTAAAGAACAAAGACTAAACTACAGTATGAGGTATGCATAAAATTCAAAGTGTCTATAAATCTTTCAAAATGATTAAAAAAATAACTGCATTGATTTAGACTCTGCCTACACAGAAAGTGTCTGACTGTGTAACCCCACACCTGCTGCTTTGTTACTTTGATCAGGGACTCTGATTCTGACTGGCTGGTCAGTCAACCAATCAGAAAGCCAAGAAATGCTCAATTGATTAGCTAGTCCTTCAGAGCAGACAAAGATGATTGGCTGTTCATCAGGGGAGTCCAGCCTCATTTAACTTTAACAATGAATGAGATGAGTTAGAAATAGGATTTGCCAGAAATGGAGGATTTTAAACTTAAACAGGAGTAAGTTTGCAAGAGAAGTTGGAATTAAAGTGTATCAGAGGTCACAGCCACCGTTCATCACTCAGACTGAAACCACCTTCAGATTTACTACAGAGCAGTTTTCTGGAAAAACATTGCCAACAGTTACCATTGTAAAGATGACACAGTTCTGATTTTTAAGACTTGAAGATGTCGAGGATGTGTTTCAAAGTAGAAGTTACCTGGACATACATCAAATGGAAGAGCAAATGTTGCTGACCTGGCTGTAACAGCATACACAGGTACCTGATCATGTGGATTACAATACTTACACTGGACTAAATATGTGGACAAGGTTACTCTGAGGAAGGAACAGCCACCTGCTTTTCTCTTGTCATGACCCTCTGGTCAGGTGAGTAAAATCATCTTTAATGATCTGCTTTGTGGAGCTGATGTGTGAATTGTGCATTTGCTGGGCTGATGGATTTACATAGTGACCATGGTTAGTGTGTGATTGTGACTGTCATTAAAGACAGGCTCTGTGTCTCCAAAGAGGTTTTGTTTGGTTTGTTGTGGCCATCATTGGTTGTGAGCTCTCTGAGTGTGATTATTAGTGGATCCACCAGGATAGGGCCTTTTGTTTTTTTTAATTTAGATTTGTGACAGTACAAACAGTAGGAAATCTTTCTCTTTCTACCCATTCTCTATGAGTGTGCGTGCGAAATTTGAGCTATAGGACTCTGTACATCAGTGAAATATTAGTGACAGCAGTGCCCCGGTATTTTTTTACACACAGTAACGTCGCCGTATACTTACTGATAAAGTCCACTAAAAGAAAATATAAAGCATGTAAACTCATCTGACACCCTGCAACTATTAAAGCCAAGAATCTAAGATAATGATATCAATTATGACAAACTTTGTTACTCTGTTTCATATGCTGATTCACTGTTGAAACAATTTGTCCTTATGTGAAGGCATTTTTTTTTAAATCTTAAACTGTTCAGCTGTGCATCTGTCTGACTTTAGGAGGCGAGTTCGCTTTAAAAACCAAAGAAAAAAATCCTGCATCGTGAAAGTGGGTATGAGTCTGAATATCATTGTTTGCTCATGGTGACTTCAGCACGATGTATTTCATAAAACATGATTATCTTCATGTAACACTGGAATTGTGCTTTACTAAAATCCCTCTCGCTCTCACTCTTTGTGGAGGAGAAGCAGACTAAATATGCATATGATGAAAAGTTAGCCTATCCTTGGAGCTTCTTTTAACTAACATGCTCAGACTTTGATCATTTTTAGATTTACTTTAGGCTAACATGCTATGATGGTTTTATTTTATTTTTATTTTTTTTATGGTTTATTCTGAAAACTGTCCTTTAGGTTGCCATTTCATCATGAGCTACTTACAGCAAATGTCCTTCAATATTATGTAAGTGTTGTAATTCATGTTAGTATATTAATTAAGGCCATTACTACAAATCACTACAGTTTGACTTAGGTTTCTAAATGACATAAACTCCAAGAGTTTTTCAATCCAACAAGCTTAACCTTGATCACCCTTTAAATTCTCACATAAACATCCCAGTCAGCCTTTCCCATGACACTGTTAAAGGCAAAGCCTCCTCCTCACTCTCGCTCCTCCATCCTCCTCCTTCCACACACACAGAGGCCTGCAGTGGCACTGACTCATTTCTCTGGTTGACTTCACAGCACTAATTCAGGTCAGGCTTCAGCGCTGAGACTCACGAGTAACAGGGTCCAAACAGGCACCGCTGTGTTTAAGCGGCACCTCCCCGCTTCTGAACTTAGGACAGATTAAACCACACAGGAGGGAAACAGCGTTAACCCCTGGCTACAACCTCTTGTCTCAAGATGCCACAAACAAAAAAAAAACAATATTTGGGTGCCGTTAAGCGATGGTTGTCATTATTGCTTTGTGATTTTGTTGATGATCCATCTAAAGGATTCTTGTAGGCTGTCAGTAGACATCATAGCAGCTCACAATAAAGAGCATTCTACCCTACTGAGGGAGACCTTTAGTTCTGTATATATGTGGAAGATGTCAGTAATGAGAACAATAAGTTCAAGCTCCAGTGAGAAGTTTTAGATGGTTTAAAATCAGACTGAAATGAACTGATATCTTAAAAGCCAACAATACCTTCAGTTGAAGGCTCATATCTTTATTGATATTTTAATGTCTGACCCTGCTGCTGCAGGTAAGTGCTGTAAAGATGAAGTTCTTGACTGTATGCTCCTTAAACAGACATTTCCTCCCATTGTTGTGCAAATACTCTTCAAAAGATCCACTTTCTTTCTGGAATTGGTGTAAGAATTTTCATTTGTAAGAGCCACTCACAGGTGAATCTCAATCAATTATATCGCTAAAAAGTTACTGCATTTCAGTAGTTCAGTTCAAAATGTCAAACTTAAATTTTAACAGCAGAGATTATAAACTACACTTGAACAAGGGCCACTTTTTTCTTGACAGAAATTATGGGGGCTGGATTTTCAGAACAATTTGATAATATGAATATTTAGGTCAATCTAACATACATATGCAGCCACTTCAAATTTCCCCCTCCAGCCAATTAGCAGCCAACTTCCAGCCACAGAGAGTTCCCCCACACTTCTCTGACCATTCACACACCATTATTGATTTAATATTTGTATTTTTCTTGCGATTTTATGTTTCTTAGCCTTAAAAAGATCATATCACCCATGGTTCATATCACCCATACTATAGCCAGCCACATGGTGAAATACGGATATTTTGCTGTCTGCTTTCTGGAGCTGTCATGTCTTCCATCACTGTTTTGACCCTCAATTTACTCGTTCTCCTAGTTTAATACTGGTTAAAGATGGCTGTTAGGTATCAGATCAAACAGGAACTTATTCCTTATAAAACTATTTCAATCTGAATTGTTTGAGGGGGTTGCGCCCATTCTTATAGAGGTGTAACAACAAAAAGATACCCTCAAAACCAACATATTTTTCAGCCTTACATTTTGAGAATTTGAAAATGTTCTGTGGGCCAGAAGGGAAGATGTGGGTCGCCAGCTGGTAATCCCTGTTATAAAGATTCATTACTCACAGAATGATATATTTCAAGTGTTTATTTCATTTTATTTCTATGAATACAGCTTACAGCTAATGAAAACCTGAAACTCAGTGTCTCAGAAAATGAGAATATTGTAAAAAAGTTCAATATTGTTGACTCATGATGTCACACTCTAAACAGCTAATTAACTCAAAACTTCTCTGCCTTCAGTCTGGTTCAATAACCTTCACAATCAAGAAGACAGTCACCCGAAAAGGGCCATAGCAAAAGAAAAGTGCTGTATCCAAGCATATGTCAAGGATAACCTTGACATGATTGTGAAGCAAAGCCCATTCAAGAATTTGGGGGAGATTCACAAGGAGTGGGCTGAAGCTGGAGTCAGTGGTGCAAGAGTCCCACACACAGGCGTGTCCATGTGTTACCACTGTCACATGTCCTGTGTCCAGCCACTCCTGAACCAGAGACATCAGAAGTGTCTCAAGGGAGTTTCATCTAACTTTGCACATATGTCCACCTTGACCCAAGTCATACCTATTGTGTTAGGAAGCTGCTTGTAAATGGCTGCTATGTTGCCTAATTTTGTTCTGCCTTGTTGCTTTAAGACTTTCTCATTAAAGGTTCAAATATCCAATTATCCAAAAACAACACAGTAGTACATAAAGGTGTTTAAATCTTTGAATCAGCAATGGCCTGCCCCAAACAAAAAGGGGTTGCTTTGTTTTCATCCAGAACTCTTAAACAGTCAATTTTATTCTTCCCTCCTCCTGCACATAAAACACATGCTGCAGAGTCAAGCATGTTCAGGCTTGATCTCAGAGGCCGCACAAATTGTTTCTGGGAAATGTAGGAAAAAGCCAGACAGCTCGAGGTAAAATGAGGGAAAGGGAAAAAAAGTTTTACCAGGAAAAGTCTTCTGAAATACCCTGAGTGTGAGTGATGGATGATAAAATGACTGGATCAGTCAGAGGTTGGTTATTTTCACAAGAAGAATAAGATATTTTAGACTACAATGTGTCATTTACTATAATTTTCACAGCTTAGGTTGCAGAGTGCTGGCTCTCACAAATCAAGGCGTTGCACTTTAGGAGAGAAGTCGTTCGTGCTGATTGTGCATTCCACAACAGCGTGTGGTTTCCTCTTCATACCTGACCAATTTGCCCCGTTTGTCTTCCTGCTTTTTTTGCATACCGTCAGCTGGTGCTCAAAGCAGTCGGCACACAACTACACACAGAGGGCACACCACTATGAAATCAAGAGTCTGAGCTTGATCAGCAAAAAAGTGGATTTAACACACACACACTGACACAGAATCCAACATGAAGACGTGTTACAAACAGGTTGTTTTTTTATTTTTATTGGAATAGATATGGTTTTGCTGTACAGTTGGCAGCTTCAAGAGACCTACATGCAGAGTGCGCCAGCCACAGAAAGGTTAAAACATGCACAATGGATTAAGTCTAAAACAGAAGAAGACAGAAAATACTCCCCACAAAGTCCTCATACACAAATTGAGAAGCAAAAACTAAACCATAAAACCCTTTTGATCTGATTTCTTTGCAAACAGGTTTGTGTTTGACACCTCTGTCTGTCAGTCTCCTTTTTCTGCACACAATAAAATACACAAAAACATTGATTGTATAGGCCTGAATTCTTGTATCTGTGCATGTATGAGAGCGTAAGAGGGATGAGATCCAGTTATTTAATTTTCTAGAGGATTATTCCTATGAGATTATTCGTGTGCGTTTGTATAGAGATACATATGTACACGTTTCTAGGGCCTGCACACTTCTTTCTTTGGCAGCACTTACATACATACAGCACAGAAGATGTACAAACCCTGAATTTCAAGCGAGGGAGAACAGAGCAGCGACGAGGCTGCAGCACTGAGCGATAAAACCAGGGCAGCACATGTTTAAGCGCTCAATGCTGCGACCAGCTCTCCTCCTCCAATAAAAGCGCACATAGCTCTCATTCTTCAAGGACTATGACACAACGCTCTCTCTGATCCGTGGTGTGCAATCGTGCGTCCAGGTCGTGAGAAATGTCATAACATCAAAATGACAAAACACACAAAAATAATACAGGAAGAAGTACTCTCCAGGAGTGTAATAACAAGAAAGATACATTATTTTGCAAAAAATATTCTTAAAATCAAGATGGACAAATACTTAATATATTTCAATAATAAGGCCCACTTTACAAAATTACAAGATTTTCCTTAAATAAAATCTATCAGATATAACTTCTAAAATAAGACATCTTTTGTTGAACAAAGAAATAAAAACACTTATAAGCAGTAAACAAAAAGAGAAAACCCTAAAAATTATTTCCCCCTTGATTCAGTATCTTATAGACGGGGATCCTCATGTGGAAACACTGGCTCTGTCTCCTGCTGTAAACTGGAAATACTGTGGAATGATTTTGGCACTATGTTAAAAGGCTGAGATGCAGGTTCAACAGGGTGCCACGCCACAAAATATGTGAAAACATGCAGTATTGGCCATTTTACTTACAAAACTAAATAGACGAGCTGTAAATAATCCAAAAGTTGATCCAAAAGGGACGGTGGAACTTGGTTATGGTTCTTGACATATTTTGCGTCTACTACGTATGGAAGAATATTAGAGTCCAGCAGGGGAAAAATAACATTTCTTAATGCGCTTTGAGAAAAAGGAAAAAGTCAAAATGCTGAGAAAAAAGTTAACCAAGAACAAAATTTCTAGAATGAAGTTGAGATGTGGAAGTCGACTTTATTCTCACCACTGTATTTCAACATCCTTGTCCACATTTTGACTTTTTCCTCAATATGACTTCAATTTTACTTTTGATTTTTTTTTTTTTTTTTAACTTGTTTGCATAACGATGACTCACTGAAAACCTTTTTTTTGGCTTCCAAAAAGTTCACAACATCTTGATTACAACCACCAGGCACATGGATCCACTAAAACAGAAAAAAAAAGATGCTTCAACATGCCAAAAGTGGAAGGGAATTGGTATTTTTAGAACTTCTAAATCCCTCGTCTCAAATTTTATGAGATTTTTGAATGGGTTTTTCAGATAGATGCCTAAAATAAAACCCAAGATGAACACATGCATGCAAGATTTGATTTTTTTTTTTTTTTTTAACAATGACATAAAATGCATATTGAACTCCCCAACTTGAGAATTTTAAAGTATAACTTGGTCTTTGAAAGGACAGTTGCTAACAAACTGCTATCAAGGTCTTCAAAAATGACCGGGGACCGTGAATGTAAACATTTTTCTCGTCTTTTAAAAACGTTACATACGTTTGCCACAGCCATGAGCACCAACTTGATCATGTTGCACCAAGAGGAAATTCTCTTAAACAAGAGGTAACAGCTTGAGATACAAGTTGGAGGCATGGTGCCAGCTTTTGAGGCCAGCAACCATGTTGTAGTTCCTTAATAGCCTTGCATTACTATCACCGATTACACCTAGGCCTAAAAAAATCATTAAAGTTGTGTTTGATGGAGAGATTATCAGATTATCATGATAAACAAAATGCGTATGTTTCTTTATCTTTTTTTGGGGGGGGCCACTGAGCTTATGATCAGAACTATGCAAAAACCCATGGAAAAATCTCACAGGCTTTTTGTTGAGGGAACCTGTGCCATGCTAACTTCTGGGTTGGGCAACAAAAACACTTGATCTCACCAGTCTATAACCTTCCTACTTCAGAGTGGTGAAGTCTCTATATTTGCAGCAATGTCTAACATATGGATGTTTATGTGAACAGACAATAAAGAAGGATTGTTGATCCAAGTGATGGTTCATCAAATCCACATTTTACTGTAGAAGTCTTGTTAAAGCCAAGGAGTGAGTTTTGTTAGTTGTTTATGTTTATAGCAGAGCTTTAAGTGGGAAGCCATTTTTTAAAAAAAAGATCTAGAACCTGTTTTCAGATCTTTCCATTTTCAAGCACCCAAAACAGTGATGTCATGTAAATGAACACCTAAAATGCGACAAAAAATGACTTTTTAGTAGAAAGCGTGAGAGAACATTACACAGCACATCCCCTCATTACAACAATGCAACATTAACAGTGGAGGCAAAACGTCACCGGGGCGTAAATATTACAGTTCCAAACGGCAGTGGCGTGGGGGGTTATTCTTCTCCTGCCTGACCTTAATGCTCTTCTGTAAATACAAAAGGCCTCTTCAGTTTTCAGCTTCAGTCCATGTTCAGGACTGAAGAAGCCTTCTCTTTTTAAAGGTGATAAATCTTCAAGAATGTTATCCAAGTTCAGATTCCCCTTTTGCATCCAGCTTTGCATTACCATGAGCCAGATAGCTGACTTTTTCAACACTCTATTTTGGCTGGTGAGAAATTACTTAACAAATATGACTGAATACATTCAGCAAACAGCAACTGACACAAGGTTTAAGTACAATTCTGGGACAGGAAAAAGGAAACTTATAGACAAAAGAGGACTAAAGGGGCATGAGGTCTTAAAGTTAAGTGCTGGTTAAGTGCAGATTACAGCCTCCGACACCCAATGACACCATGACCTCGGCTTCACAATAGAGGTCTTTCAGAGTAAGAGCTTGCTGCCCGTGAACCTTGCCACACCAATCTCCACTAATACATTCTAGTTCTACTTTACAGTAAGGAAACAACAATGATTCATCAATAACAGATATTTGGATATGGGCGGGGAGGATTCAAGAGGATTTCTGTGCTCTTCTTTGTTGTCAGGGAGGTGGAGGCAGCCTTTTTTCTCCACTGTAAACAACCTCCTGTCATTCTGGGAATTTCCAATTTAATATTAAAGCCATGTCCTAAATATCCTGCTCTGTTTTCTACTTCATTAGAAAAAAACTGCAAAAGCACTGGTCTTATGTAGAGGTCAGACTACTCATTTTTTAGGTCCCAAAATACACTCAAAATACACATTCTTAATGTTGTCATACAAAAATATGTCCATGGCCTATCTACAACCCTCTGTGACATGGAAAAATCCCCCTTACCCTCATCACTTGATCCAGCTTTAAGAAAATTGGTGCTTAAACAGAGAGAGTAAACACTAGAGCACAGCAATGGGAAGCTGAAGCCATACCCCCTTTTGAGAAGGCATGCTCATGAGGGCCTACATTTAAACAGCTTGTTCAGAGATGGGCTGAAACAGAGGGGTGTATGGGCATGCTGAAATCCGATTTTTGGGCAAGAAACTTTCAACACACTTTCTAGGGCCATTAGAGACTACTGTAAATAAGTTGAAAAGAAAGGGGAAAATTGGACATTTATACACAATTAAATTGGACATTTACACACAATAATAGCATAGTCTTTTAGCTGTAGTGAGTTCTGGCTTGATTATTTTTTTTAAAGATAAGATTAAATAATATTAGCAAGTTCCCTGTTATTGTTTTATGAAAGTAGTGCAGCTTTCAGTGTAATAGAGAAAATATTACTATGTTCAAACTACATTGTGTACCTTTGACGACAAAATTCCAGCATGTACATAAATTCCAACACTGAAGTACAGTTTACTTTGTGACAGACTTTGATTTTTAGCAAAACTTGATTTGTAACTTTTATGTTATTTTTCTTTGTGAGGGATGAAATCAACATTAGTGAGAAAAAAAATCAGGGATTTCATTTTTAAGCTATATATTTGACTTATCTGAGTCCAAACTAGACTGTCATGGAGACAATGCTGACCACTGAATATTCAGAGTATTGCCACAACAGGACAGGGATATCTGTCACAGAAATTTAACAGCTCCAGACGTCTACTACGTAATGTTGTAAAGCTTCCCAAACTCCCCTCTGCTTTTAATAGTCTGTTGTCTTGCTGCATGCCAGCAACCCTTGAACAAAACTCATCTCCTCCCTGCGAAAAAGAGCCACAAGCCAAGAGTCAGCAACACTTTTTCCTCTATTTTCTTCTTTGCTGTTGTGTCAGACAAAGAAAATAGGATATTATAATACTGCAGTGCTGTGCTATCATAACTCCACCTACATTAAGGTACTACTAAAGTATACACTGTAGCGGAGAACAGAGTGCCTTGTACTAAACTTGAGTAACTTGTGTTGAGCACAAAGGAAAAAGCACCATATGAGCTAATGCTATGTTTTTTTTGTTGACATACTACTATTCTACAGGTTTATGTTGTGCTTTCTGAACCTGAACAAACAGAAGCCAAGCTGGAGCTGGCAAAGGACGAGCTGGTCTTGACATGAATGAATATACAGTACATGGTGGTGAGACAAATACACAACCACCCAGACGGCGGGATAGCTTTGCACTCACTTAAGGAACCTTAGGTAGCAGTTCTGAGCTTAATGCATTACATATGTCAAGGCATTAAGTTGTGGGCTCACTGGCCCTGGAGTTAGGCTATATTCTTTAGCTGGAGTTGTTGAGCAGCACAGTAACTACAGTATGGTAATTTAAAACATTCTGTCCTGGTGTAATCTTGCCAGGTCTTGTCTGTCAGCTGAGTCACAGCACGGTTTTAAGGCTCCATGATCACCATATCAGACACAGTAATATTGCAACACCAAAGATATCATGTAGTCTGACCTTGGCATTAAATAGAAGTGACAACAAAGCAATAAAAGTCCTAAAACCTGTAAAGTCTTCACTCGATTCCTCAATGTCCCATTACTGCATTCCTCTCCGTCAACACTTTCACCACGAGGAGCAACTATGAGGACCAATATCACATGGGTAGTTTGCCTCATTCATGGATGGTACACGCAGTCCTTAAGTTTTTAATGGATGGGGTGCGCATTAAGTCGGGTTTTTGGGGGCTTTCATGAAAGAAAAGCAGCATTGACAGCAGAGGATGGAGTTTCATGTTTGCCCTTTCAAAAAAAAGACCCTCTTTTCTTTGAAGCAGTTCTCCAGGAGAGGAACCCTCCAACGTGTCATAAAACCTACAGTTTCCGACAGCTGGGCTCATCCTGGGACCCCCGACTCAAACACTCCCTACAGGGTGAGGGAGGGCTTAGAAAGGCAAAGGATGGAAGAAGTGTTAGCGTCAGACCGTGTTGTTACAGTTTGTCGTAGTTTTCAGTACTTTGGAACTTTGTCATTTCGACTATTTATCATGATGCGGTCTGGTATTTTCAGGATTTAAACCGTCAGTGTCAAGACTTAAAAAAACCTGCATATGATTTCTTTCATGACATAAGTTAATGGGAAAGGTATTGATTTATTATTAATCAAAACATAGAACAACTCCACGCAAACAAGCAAACAATGACAATGTTTGTCATGCAAAACTTTGCTAATATTTTACACAATTTAGTTAGTGTGCAGGACTGTCTTTGGAAATCCTGGTGTAACTGTTATGCAACTGAGTAAATGTACAGTAGTTTCCTTGAAACTTGTGTTAGCATCTATAACAAAATAAACATATTGCTATGGCTCATATTAAGGTCAACTTACTGCATAAAAAAAACACATTTTGCTGAATTTTGCCAATGCACACTATTTTACTTGCATATTTCAGAAAGTTTAAGTAAGTATTTGCAATTTGTGTGATTTAAACATTGTGCAGGGCTTCCCACATAAGCAACAGAACAGAATAAGTACCTTTGTATACACATTTTTGCATACAGTGTGCAAAATTCGCTGTTAAAAACAAGAATTATCCAATTTGTGCAGTCGTTGTTTTGGGCAATTTTGACAATGTGATGGAGTTTGCTTCCATTTTTTTTGACAGAAAACAAAGCTGCCAAACTTTTGAAGCTAATTGTGTCAAATATTCTTTTGAAAGTGTTGGAGTTTGCTTGCAATTTTTTGTTATTAAATCCATGATATCATCATATTTTTGCAGCGAGTTGCTGTAAATGTTTTTGCGCAGTTTAGACCATGTGCTGGGATTAACTTGTAGTTTTTGGTATCATAAAATCTGGAAAACAAGTTGTTGTTGAGCAATTCATGCAGTGTTCTTGTGTTTGCCTCCATTTTTGAAACAAAGTCAAATGCTGCCAATGTTATGTGCAATTTAAGGCTGTCACAATACCAGAGTTGAAAACTTTTTTACAATACCTGTAAAGTAATTTGATACTTGATAACTGTTTTAATACCACTGCAAAAATAAATAAAAGAAATAATAAATAGTCAATGTATTTTTTTTAATCCACGACCTGCAGTGCAAAACTTCAGGTCCAGAAAAAGATCTGTGATTCTAGATCTGTTTTGTAAGTTTAGAATTTTTTATTCTTTTAAATCATTTTAAGAAATGGTTTTAAAAATACATTGAGGCATCTTTTTTTGGGACAACTTCAGTGCAATTAACACAGTGTTTCAGAGTTCAATTGAAATTTTGGTATCGTAAAATTTACAGTAAAAGTGAAGCAGCCACTTGCAATACGATATTTTTAACAGCCACATGTTTTGTTAAAAGCGTGAATATGGTGGCTACACTTGTATATTATACTGATATTGATGCATGTCTCAGCATTTTACACTGGCATTACAGCAGCGTACAAACTTAAGCCAACCATTTTAAGGAAGGAAAAATAGGTTTTAAAAGAGTTCTATTTTTTTTTGTTGTAGTATCAAAACATGAATCAGGATTGTATGTTTTTACTGGCATCATATCAAAGTTGAATTCTCCGGGATTCTGATGGGTAAAACTGTTATATTGTTCATAAGGTGGACTTTTTCTTGTTGTGGGGGGAAACAGGTGGTGCAAGGGCTTACGAGGAAGGGTCAGGGAGTGCGTTCATGTTAGCACTTGCATCCCCAAACTGCTATAAACAGAAATGTGATGTCATCTTCTGATGTATATTTATCGTTGCATGCCAGCTCTGACAAACACACGTGCACATTTGTCATTCCCCGTCCTCTCACTCTGGATCCGCAGCGGCTTACAGCACACCCTTCAGAGCCCTCTCTGACATACTGACAAACACACAGATAAACTGATGGACAACCACCACGTGAGCTCTGGCAGCATGAGCGCAGGCAGAGCCGGACACTCGATACACTCTGGTCTGTTTTAATTATCCCTAAAGTGGACATCAGTGCCAAGCCCTCCGTCTCCCCCTCCGCTGTATTTAGAAGCCCTGAGTCAAGTCGTAGAGACAGGATTAGATGCAGTGCTGACCGCTGACCTTTCAGCTTTTTCAGGGAGCTGCCCATCACTATCTGCTGACAGGCTCCTGCTCTTCAATAAAGCAACCTTTTGAACCAACAACATGTATCACCGCTGCTCAGGATTTCCATTTAGGAAATCCAAGGAAAACAGAGGAAGTTAAAAGGAGAAAGACTTGACTTCTTAAAATACCAAAAGGAAAACTGGACTCACTTTAAAAAACTGAAATGCTTAAAATAAAACGGTTTCTCTCTTTGTAAATAACACGCATGGCAGTAGAAACAATAATAGAGAAAGCACAGGGAGTCTTGGCGTGAGCTCTGAGCGCTCTGAACAGCACGTCTGGTCTGTTTTTGCTCCATCATAAAGCCAGCACATGGCAATCCTTTCTG
The DNA here is from genome assembly GCA_037902135.1 of Cetoscarus ocellatus. NCBI lineage: Eukaryota > Metazoa > Chordata > Actinopteri > Labriformes > Labridae > Cetoscarus > Cetoscarus ocellatus. The sequence continues at coordinate 1,314,225 of JBAMNC010000815.1, forward strand.
CTGTGCTGACAGACTAATCCAAAGGACATTGCCTTTTGGGCGGCACAGCCTATATTATTTAAAAGGCTTCTTTGAAGTCAGGATAGAGACAATCTCAGGGAACTTTGTTTTGACATCCCTCCATGAGCCTCTCTTTTATAGACTTTGACTAAAATACTTTTTAACGTTCCACTTGTCGATCCTAAAAGTGTAAAAAGTAGAACATAACTGAACCTAACATCCATGTCTACAGAAGAGGGTCAGGGCCAGGAATCAGACAGTCAGTACGAGAGAGGGAAGATACTTTTCATACTCTCTTTGAGAAAAGTCAAAACGCATAGAGTCATCCAAACAAACATTTAAGTAAGTGAAAAATGTATAAAAGACATAAAAATGTTTGGAAAAAAGGAGAAATGTAAAGAAAATGGTAAAAAACAAAGAAAAATTTAATTGTGTATGACATGTAGAGAAAAAAAGCCAAGCCAATGGGATTCTTTTTACATGTTAAGGAAAAAAAATCTAATTATTCAAATGGAAAGAGTTTACATAAGAAAAAACATGTTGATAGAAGTTAAAATTTTAAGGATTAAACTGATTTATTTAAAAGAAAAAGGAAACTGCATAGAAAAGCATTAATGTCACAAAGAAAAGGTCAAAATACTGAAAATAAAAAGTAAATATGGAGGGGAATACTCTATGTTGAAATGTGGAGAGAGTGCCAATGAAGAGTATAAAAATGTCAAGACAGAAAGATTAAAATATTGAGAATAAAATGATAATAAAATCTGAAAATGATGAGAAAACATGTGAAATAATGAGAAGAAAAAGTCAAAATGCAGAAAGGAATGATGAAATATTAAGGAAAGCATAATATAGAGAAAGAAGTTGAAAAATTGGGGATAAGTCTATTCATATATACATATATATAAGTCAAAATGTGGAGAAGAATTAACATAATGTCTAGGGAAAAAATATTAAGAAGAAAAATTTAGAATGCAAAAAAGATAGTAGAAATGTTGAGAAAAACAGTCAATATATCAAAAACCTGGAATAGCAAAAAAAAAGGAGAAGAAAATTGTTGCGATCAAATTTTTGGAATAACCTTGGTTTGCACTCAAGTCTAAAAGCTGAGAAAATAAAGTCAAAGACAAGGATGTTTCCTTGACCATTTGACTCTATTCTTGGCCTTGTTCATGTAACTCTTGTCAGTTTAACTTTTCTCAAAGAGTAGGATAATAAAAAATCTCCCCACCCCTCCCCTGATATTTTCTCTTTCATTCCCAGCGCTGACGCTCCTCCATGCGTGTCATAGTTCTGTGCAGCACAGAGTATGTTGTGATGGGACAACCTTATCTTACTGCATCTCAAGGCACTGAAGAACTAACTGGAAAAAAAAAGTTTCCTGTAAAAAAGTTTGCACATAAAAGAGAAATATTTGGACTTATTCCTCCACAGGCATCACATTAAATCTGTTTGTGCAGCATGTGACCAATGTAGGTGCAAACCTTTTTATGAGGGGGAAATTACTCATTTCTAGCTTAAATAAACACCGAAGACACAAACCAGCCACAAGTAGGACTCCAGCCACCTGACAGACCTCTTCACTATTAAAGAACCAGTATGTTAATGAGGACTCATAAATATTATAGTTGGTAAAATAACAAAATATCAGAATAATTGACCTTTGCCATGTAAGGCTGGCTTCACACTAGATGACTTTAAACCCCATTATGGGCCCCACTGTGAACGTCAAACATATTTGAATTTTACAATTTCAGACTTTGCTGCCTCCAACTTTTACGGCTCATGAACACAGCAGAAACGTGAACTCATCTATACCATCTTTTCAGCCAAAATGTCACTGATATTTTCTCTGAATTTTGCTTTCTGCTGCAAAACAGAGCACGAGCCAGGACAACAAGCTGACCACAATAATGGTCCTTTGTATTTGTTTTTCTCCTGAAGTTCGATTCATCATACGAGTTTCGGAGATGTTGGGCCTTTGGAAACTGCAGTTATTACAAACAGCAGATGTGAAGTCTAGCATGTGTTTGGAGGAATATTATGTCAAAAATTGGTTGAAACTGTCCTCATGTTTGTGGTCTTGAATGTTTTTAAAATCAGTTAGGATTTCAAAATTGTCTAGTGTGTAGCCAGCCCAAGTCTGACTCAAAACAGCATTTGATATCCATAACAGCAGTCCAGCAGAACAGAAGCTCTAAATATCCATTGTTTTTGGAGTAATGGCTGCATTATCCTGCCAAATAGACAGAGAACACAGTCATGTTGAATTGGTGCATCAAGCCATTGAGCAATTGGTCATTCTCAGTTGCATTCAAAAGGAACATTCATAAATTTAGCTGTGGGACGTTTACATTGCCTGTCATACTGCAGTGTATCAGATCTAAAATCCAGCAGGAGCCTGTTCAAAAACTCAAACATCACAGAAGGTTTGACATCAACGAGGTTTTCTATCGTAGATATGCACCATTACCTCAATGAAAACACCTAAGTTTATTACTGGCCAGAAGTAAATCAGTCTCTATGGCACCCCCATTGCTGCAGTGGCCGTGGCCAAAGACAGATCACTCTGAGATATCAACAGCACGTTGATATCATATGATGTAACAAAATAACACAGCTCTATAGAAAGTAAAGGAGAGAAGATGAGAAGATTCGCACGGCGAACCCAGTCACACTCAGGCTGGACTGTCTGTTCTTTGTGGTTTGGTGTTTTGATTCTTCTATGATGGAGAATACGGCATTCACAGCAGCACTGAAAAGATGTCCGCCTTGCCAGGTCAGGTTAGCTGGTAATGAGTAGTCCAACGCTGGGTTTAAAACAGAGACTCCATTCTGCTATGGCTCAGTAAGATACACAACAGAGGACAACGGCAACAAAGCACCATGGAAACTATAGCATGATTTGAGGTTATAAAAAGAACCTTTCCCCTGTCCCAAAAGATATTTTTTCTACATGTGCATTGCATTTCCTTGCGTGCAACATTCAACCTTTTATAAGTCCTGATATGGTTGAGTAAAAAGGGAAGGATGATGCAGAACAGGAAGCGAATTACGAAGAATACGACTGGTGAAAATGGTAAAAACAATCATAAAATTAAGTTTTTATATCAAAACATAAATGTATGTCTGCTTCTAAAATGCAGCTAACTTGCTCTACTTTAAGCAAATGCATGCTGAGTCACAATGTCTCAAGTGCTCTTTATTCTCTTCTTTCAAACATGCACGTTTGCTCAAAATTTTAGAAACCAGATTGGATCTAGTTTGAGGCTGCATGCCAGAAAATGGGGATTCTGGTTATAAATAAGCCATGATGCAACATCTCTGCATATTTTCTGGACTTTTGTGAAGATATTTTTATGGTTTGGTCAAAGAAAAAAAGCCAAATTAAATCCAAAATGATGAAAGATGGTAATTCGCTTCCTGTATTTGGTCACATCTAAGGTACTGATCCATTAGTTTGTGAAGAACTCTGCATTAAGATCCAGCCCTGTGAGATGAGGATGCCTTTTGGCCACCATACTGCTGTTGATTTAAGGTCGGGTTGTTATTTTCCAAGATATATAACGTTGACATACTGATATTCTCAAGTCCATCTCCTTTGAGGTCACTGTAATGGTCCTGTGAGAAAACTTTTCAACACTCAAATCCATCCTTATGAACTCCCACCAATCCACAAAAATCCACATCCATCCCGCAGTATGCCAGCCTCTCCTTTGTCAAGTTTATTTTTCAGGATTACATTATAATACATCCAACGCAAGAAGCAGAAGAGGATACGTGGGCTGGTGAGGTGACCTCCAAAAACACCGCACAGGCACTGTCTTTCAAATTATGCCTCTTCTGGGACAGAGAAAGTTCCGGATAGGAAGAGTCGTTCACGTCTCGGCGTGCTCTCAGGGTCAGAGCGAGGATGTCTGTGGTTTGTTGTCCTATACGGCTGAAGCCCATATTTTTCCTTTTTGCTTTGCTTGTTTTCAAAGCAGTAGATGTTGACTTTTGGTGATGGTGAGGCCGTTTGCTGATGGGAGACGGATGTTTGGCTCCTCTTGTGCCATTGGGAGCTAATGGTGCGCTGCTAAGACAAAAAAAAAAAAAATCAAGACAAAGAGCTTGTTTAATCTTTCTTCATATTGACAGAACTGTTTGTCATATTAATTAGCATGATTGTTTTTTATTTTTGAAAATATCTTTCTGAAAATGAGCCAGAAAGAAAGAAGCAATTTGGTGCTTATTGTACAAGAGAATGTTCAGTTGGTGCTCTTCCAGTTAAAACTATGAGTATAGGTCCATAGAAGAAGGCTGAGTCTTTTAGTTCATGACCAGAGGCTTCAGACTGATAGAAGAATCTGTTCTGCAGTGGATGGTGCCAATCAAAGCGATTTGATTTCTTCTTAGGCAGTGGTGTCAATTTTGCGAATCTAACAGCCGCATGCCTGGAGCATGTCTTGGGTAGAAATTATGTCACCATCACACTGTGCTGATACTCTGGCTTAAATTCACTGCAGTGAAGGACGATAAGTAGGCTCTGTCTACATTGTTGTAGTGGAGTGCAGATCCACACTTCAGCACATCACTTCTTAAATATAGTTAAGGAGTCTTTCCAATCAAACCTGCATCCCTAAGGTTTATGAACTTTCCAGTTTGACATGGTTTTCTTCAATACGTGTTTGTGACCTGAAGAGAGAGAAAAGCTGTTTAAAAAGTGCCAACAGCAAGACCTGCGCTGCTACATATGCTTTAGCAGTAAATGATTGTCAAGGTTTCTGTCAGAATAACATTGTATTTAAGAGGTGGATGTGTCGGGTGAGGTTATACGGCTTGCTTTTATACCAAAGATTTTAACCCCTGCCAAAAAGGTGTTTTTGTTGTTGCTTGTCTCTTTGTCTGTCTGTGAGCAAGATATGAAATAAATAATTCAACAGAATCTAAGGAAAATAATGCCAGCAAGAGGCTGAAGAAAAAACTATTGAAACAATGGCATACAAAACATCCCATCAAGACATGATGCTGCACTTCAGTTGCTGAATCGACAGGAGGGATGTACAGGGAGACGACTCTCTCATGCACATATCAATTTAAACAAAGGAGAAAATGGCTGGCAGATTTCCTTAGGTGGCTGTAAATGTACTTGGATGACTTACCCAAGATCTACAAATGTGAGGGAAACACTGGTCTGCTTGTAAATGGCAATAAATGTAAGCAAATTTCAAATACATCAGGTTGAGGTGAAGTGCCATGAAAGCTCGTGCCTCAACATTTTATGCTGTTTATGTAGATAAAGAGTAACCTTGCGCAGCAGCTGATTCTGCCTGATTCAGGGTTCGTAATCAGACAGATCCATCTTGTCAAGCTCCAAGCTACAACAATTGTGCTCGACCTGAAGTGGCACAACTAAATCAGTGTCCTTTAAAGCAGGTGGAGATGCAAGTGAGATGACAGCAGGAATTGACTGCTTGTACTGTGGAACAGCTTCAGTGGCTGTTTTATATGATCTGGATCGCATTTCTGGAACTATCTGGACCATCCATTAAAAAACAAACCACAACACTGAAAGCACTGCTCCATAGAAAGGATATTTTCCCTCCACTTCAGAAATCTTTAGAGCAGTGCTCCCAAGGACATGTTCCGAGAGTTTGTGTGACGAAGTGGCTCATATTTTGTATTTTACACACCGGCAGTACTGCCTGCTTACTTTATTTTATGGTTGGCCCATAATGAATGTGTTCTGTTGCCCAGATGGACAAGTTAAATAAATTGAACAGTCCATCTGGTGTGTCAGGTTAGATAAACAGAGGCTTCTGTATAGAACAGGAAGGTCCCTGCAAAGCCCAGTGTTACAACTTAAAGAGTGATCTTAAATGAAAACTAGCTGAGTTACTTTGGCAAAGAAGCCAGATCACATCCATTAGCATGGACTCAAGTTAAGCACTGGTCAGACTTCAATGTTGGCGGGACAATTTAGCCATTCAAACAGTCACTGCAGAGGAATGGCTGGGAAGTTTGCAAAAGTAAGGACCATGTTATTCACAGGACATAACAGATTGGTTACCGTAATTTCTTGATTATAACACACATTTTTTTGCTTTTAAATACGCTCTAATTTTTCGGATGCATATTATACACGAGTACAAGCAAAATACTTAGCATATTTCGTCTCGCCGACATCGCGATTGCAAAACATCTGATACAAAAAGCCGAAATAGTCTCTTTCTCTGCGAAAACACAGGCAAACACAGGGCGCTGCCATCTTGTGAGCAAGGGGACGCAAAATAGCTGCTCTGTAATTCGTCGAAGACACCAGCATGTTGACAGCTGCTCTCTGATTGGTTGGTACACTTCGACTGAGCATGCTCAGGCAGAAATCGAGTAATTGCGCATGCATGAAGCAAAAGGTGTTTCTGCATCCGTTTGAGAGAGAAAAATCATGTACGATATATGTTCTGAAAACTTTGAATAAAGGTAATTTTATAGTTGTCTGATCTCCATTCGTATGATTTTCATTTTTTTTTTAGAAAACAGTGCTATGGCTCACCTTCCAAATTGGTGAGTGGGTTTTATAAGCTTTTTACCAAATTAAAGTACAAAAAATATTCATTTTCAGGATAGTATAATACTCAATCATTCAGTAGTAGACCATTGCTTTGCCTCCTGAAAAGTACCAATTTTTGAGATAGGAGGTTTGTGCCTGACAGAGATGATATAATGCAGAGGACCTGGGGTATCCTTCAGGGGCTAACTGCCACCATGATGGATGTAGCGCACCCCGCACTGTAAAAAAAAAAAAAAGGCTAGCATAGTGCAAGGTCAGCTGGATTCTACACTACTCCTGCGATCTGCACACTCTTCAGAGACGTGACATTATTGCACAGAGGTAATTAACAGCAGCGCCTTTAATTAAACAGAATCCTCTTACCTGTTATGTGCTGAGGGAGTATTACTCTGCTCCAGTCAGTCTAATGATGATCAGCCTGTCGATGGCTCCATGATCTGCTCCCCGCTCCACCCCTCCCCTCAGTTCTGGCCCCTGACCCTTGACTCCGAGCGGACCACAGATCCCCTCTGGAGGAAGCCCCTGCTGTCTTGGACGTTCGGTCATAAGAGCTCCCGTGGTGGTGCGAGTCGCTGCTCGGGATCTGCCGCCTCCAGGATGCTGGGCTGTGGCTCGGGTTTGGACTGGGATCTGTGCTATCAGTGACCTGAAGAAACAGAATAATAGATAAAGAAAATTAGTATTTGCAGTCTGGTTTTGCATCAAAAGAGAATCCATGTTTAGTAAATTGACTGAGTTTAAAGAGCTTTGTGCGAAACAGGCTTTACAAAAGAATAGAGTTCATTTTCTGGAGTTAAAGAAGCTCTCTGGGGCGTTTTGTTTGGATGGTTTGTTTGGACTTTTCTAATTATGTGGGCATTAAATACATGCTGTTTATGTTAACTGGTGTGTGACAAGGAAACTCTGCCATGTGGATGCCTGCCAGGGGAAAAATCCCCAACCAAAAAACCCCAAACATACCCCAAACTGAGAGATTTATAATTTGGTGGGCCGACTAGAAAACAAACCCCAAGTTGCTAGTCTGTGGCTGCTATAACGGCACGTCCCCTCATAACCTCAGGAGCCCTGCTCTAAGAAAGAGAGAGTTAGATGACGATGCAGTTCCTTAAGCACACAGAAAAAAGAAAACAGCAGCCCACTCCTGTAATTTCAGCTTTTAAAAAAGCACCATAATTAGTGACATTTGGTGGGCTGGATTTGGCTTCTGATGCACTTTCGGAACACATTCTTGCTAATTGGCTTTAATGGAGCTCTGCTGGACTGCCTTTCCTCCGTCTCCTGGGGTAACAGACAGGAAGTCAGTCACCAGAAGACCCTGCCAAGTGGGTGTGCACAGTGTGGTCACTTCCTCTCAGGCAGTGAGAGCAGGAAACAGCAGAGTGGCATATTCTCCTTCTATGGTAAGCTACGACAGCCAGACAGTGGGCTTTAATAAGGTTTCCATGTAAAACACTTCCATTGTTCCACCCACACATGATGGGAGGCTTACACAGAGCTGAGTGCAATAAAAAAATAACACTTCTAGAAAAACATATGGAATTATAGATTCAGGATATGTTAATTGAATGTTAAATAGCCTTTAACTTTGGTTGAAGGAAATATGTTTACTTCTGTGTGCCACTGGAGATACTGTCCCTATGTGGCTGAAAGTTAAATTAAGAAAATACTTGGGCGAGGGTAAAGTCAGCTTGTAATAAATGTTGAGCAAGATGAAGTGCCACAGCAGGGGGGGATCTAAGAATCTCCATCATGTCAGTGGAATCAACCAGCTTGGAAAACCCACAATCATCCAATGTCATAATCAAAAATACTAAATCACATCTGATCAAACAGTGTGGTGGTTAATCAAATAAAAACACATCTAAACTACTGTCAATCTAATTTTATCATTTAAGGTGATGATACATTGTTAATATACATGGGCAGTCTAAAGCTTGGTTCATACTACCACCTCAAGCTGTAAGAGTTATACTCCTGTGTCGTTTTGTCTCTGCCATGAAGTCGCAAAGATGGAATGGGGGATGGGTTGACCTCCCATTTACTTCACCTCCAGAGGTAGTATCAGAGGCATAACAAAGTGATGGTGAGCATGCAGACTCAGCAGGGGATGTGCCGCTGCATTTGTGTGCGTCTCATTTTGCGATATCACGCTCTCCAAAGCTGTATCACACTGTAAACTAACAAAAACAGTTACGTCCTTGCAGAGGCAATAAGGACAGTAAACACTCAGTGATGGGTCAGGAGGGAGGGCTGGGTGGTTCCAGTGACTCTTAGAGCTTTTAAAAGAAACAAAAAAGTCCCAAAGGCCTTAACCTTTTAGATCCTGAACTGAAGCAACTGAGTCAACATTTGTGCAATTTTGAAGGCAATAACTAAGAACGTTTACCTTACATTCACAAGCAAGGGATAAACCTGTGACTCCATGATCTTGACCTTCTGCTCCAGGCCTCCAAAACCTATTGACTTTATCTTTGAGCCAGATATAAAGGTTGTGCAAAGTTGAACAAAAATACCCTTGAATTCACAGAGATATGACATCCACAAACGAGGGATTCCCATGTAGTTTCATGATCGTGACCTTTGATTGATTGATTAATTTAAAAAAATGTACGAATGTATCCTTAAATCAGGGTGGTGGTAAGTACTTAGTTTAAAGAAATCCCTTTAAGTGTTCCTGAGATGTTTGCCTGCATTTATCAAACATGCATACAACCAATAAGAGGAAATACAGTAATCTCCATGCACATTAATCCATTTGTACCTGATTTGAATGTGGGCCTGAGCAACTAAAACTATTTATTAAATATGTTTATTTGGGCTGCAGAATGTGACTTTCTAAATTAGAAATAATTCTCTTCAAACAGAATCTCAGCAGACGTGATGTCTTTGACTCCCATTAATCTCTCTTTTCACATGACAAATCAACAATACCGATAATTTAATACTTTCCTCTTCTCTTGTTTCTGCCTCCAGCTAAATTAAATTTCCTCTCTTTTTCCTACATAAAGCCTCCATGTTGTAAATCCAGGGATCAACCATGAATATTTAGGGGTGTGTTATTTAAATGACAATTGTTTTCATCCGCTGCATTTATCAACAGCAGGTTGTTTTTCATGAATCACACTTGGGAGCAAGTGTACATTTATTTCTGCACCAGAATCTGAGCAAGTTTCTATGCAAGATTGACAAATAAGGGCCATCACATTTACAAGCAAGGAATAAACATGAGTCTCAATGACTTTGACCTTTGACCAAGGACCTCCAGGATCTAACCAGTTCATCTTTGAGTCAGGGGAGACACAAATTCATTCAAATTAAAAAAAAAAACCTTTGATACATACTTGAATATTGCATGCATGAGACTTTTTTCATAACGTTAGATGAGCTTAAGGCTTTATGACCTCAAGAATATATTCATCCCGTTGTCAAAAGGTAATTATTACAAAGTTTAGTGCAGAACCCTCAAAGCGTATCTTAGACATGTTCACCAACAGGGAATGAATATGAGGCTCTATATTACCTTGACCTTTGACACATGTTGCGGAGGACTAAAAATCAATGGAATGACCAAAATGGTGGTAAAATGACATTGTGAACCTGGTATTGAATATGTATGAAAATGTATATAAAGTGAGTAGTTTCTTCCCTAATGATGTGATATTTTTGACAAACATTTATCTGCTTCTCATTTTCTTAAAATGACTTAATTCTTTTGTGAGACTCAGGTCATTTTAATACCCTTTTATATCTATAAGTTTAATATGTACAGAATTTTCTTGGGTTAGCTTAAAAAGCACAAACACGGCAATGCTGATCAATTTACGATCCTCTTTAAATTTGTCTACCCTTGGTATCTGGTCCAATTCCAAAAAACAGTGTTGTCTTGCCAATCAAAGCTCTTAAATTACCTCTCAAGCACAACGGCTCTCCTGACATTCAAGGTGAAACGTTTGTGAAAAGCTGAAGACTGTGTTTTTATTAGCGAAGGTGATGATCTGTTTAGTGCTCATGATTTATGAAATCCATTCCTTTTATTGCTTTTCACAGGTTGTTTGTACAGTGTCTGTCTGTTGTCTGCTGTTTGACCACAAAGAATGTCGAGTGTTTCAGAGTTTGATTTTTATGTTCAGGTCACATCAGGCGAATGCTGAATACTAGAGCAGCTCTGATCCAACACTTTATCTAACTTCCACTGGTTTTATGACTTCACAAAGGATGTTTTGGTATCTAACTCTTTTGCCAATACGACCCCACTGTTCTCAGCCAAGCATAAATTCACAGCTCATTCAGGTCCAGGCTGAGGTTTTCCTCTGATGGCGATGGAAGATTTTTCTACAGTGCTGCTCTGTTTAGTGCTCTGAGGTGTGGAGTGACTGATAAAGAAAGCCAAGTGTTTCCCATTTTAACATTGACCCTCTTGGTTTTACTGATAACAGAACTGGATGAAGGTCTGCATGTTTTTCAGTGTATGAATTCTTATCAGTATTAAGTTGTGTAACCTTTACAGACCTCTAAGATTACGTCTCAGTTAAGTTAGGGTGTTAGCCTGCTTGTATTTGTTAATTAAAGACGTACAACAGAGTAACCAATTTCTATTAAGAGTTTCACATGAAAACAAAGAAGTTACTGAGTTTTGCATGTCTCTTCTGTTTGAGGGAGTACTTTTATGAACAGGACAAAAGGTCCACAGCATCAGGACTTCTGTCTCTCCTGTTTATAACACCCCTAGCTGCCTAAAACAGCTTGCCCCAAAAATTAGAACAGAAGACTTCAAAATCATTTATGTATAAGGTTATAAAAGGAAGGGCTAATCAATAAGCTATCTGTTGTCACAGGGTGCTGCAGGGTACTCACAGGAATTGGAAATGTCTCCTCCTAAATGAGTATTGACCTATGGATTGCTAATTTCACTCTACTGCTCTCTCATCAAAGACAAAGTGAAAGGTCATAAAAAAATGAGCGAACATTTTGTCTATGCAGACTGTGACTTACATAGCTCAAGCTTTGGTGGAATATAAAGGTTAGAGGTCATTTTTTATAGTATATATTAATAAAAATTGGAACTACAATCTGGTATGTTTTACCTTCCAAAGCTGTACAATTGCTGGAGAGATACAGTGCATGGATGGGTCAGGAACAAGGGATGGGTGATTTGGGATGAGGTGAAGTGTGAGTTCAAGGTTAATCATGGCAGCTGTTTTAAAATTTTGTGCAAGTTTGAAGATCTATCCCTCAATTTCTATATAGTAAGCCTGCATAGCATTCCGTACATGCCACACACTCCGCAGTGAATCCCCCCCAGTCTCATCAGTCGGTCAGTTTCCACAGCCTATGCCTCGATCTGTCTCCAGTGCATGCCTGCAGCACACCTCCAAGCTGGTTTTCTTGAAATATGCAGCAAGTATATTTTCAGCAAGAACTCCTTCAACCCCAAATAAATCTAAAAATAGCAGCTGTAGAGTAAATAATATTGACACAGACACAAATTAATGCCAGGCAGGCAATTTAACCTGCTGATTACATATTGATGTTCCAGCCATTCTGTGATCTCACAATTACCTTGTGAAGTATTAGTTCTCTTGTGGTCTTATTTTCAAACTAACCAAGGCTGCGCTCTGCTGTGCAGTGCTTTAACTACGTGAGGATATGTGTCAGAGGGAAAGTTGCATCACAGACAGCATGCTAAGCAGACGAACCGTGTAGAATTAGTTCTGGTCACATTGCATCTGTTTCAAGTCCAGTCTAGTTTTACCTGACAAAAAGAGCAATCATTTTTGTCCAGTTTTTATCTATAGAGAGTCCAGTCTCTCTAGTTTTACCTGACAAAAAGAGCAATCATTTTTGTCCAGTTTGTACCTATAGAGAGTCCAGTCTCTCTAGTTTTACCTGACAAAAAGAGCAATCATTTTTGCCCAGTTTGTACCTATAGAGAGTCAAAACATTACAGTAATTATCATTATTCAAAATGTTTTCTCTCTTTAAATTAATTATAAACCAACATCATTATGAAACACTCATATTAATGCACTTTCAATACGTGAATTAATTTAAAATTCACATATGGTTCAAGAGGAAAGGCTGGGTAGTTTTGAATTCATCTTAAATAAACTGATGATGAATGAAATCCTTTAAAAGGGTTTTGGGGAATTGCAATCCCAAGCAAATGATGACTATAATGCCCATTGACCTTGACCTTGGACCTCTTAAGTCTAATATGTTTATCTTTGATTCAGAATATTTATTAAGTTACAGGAAAATCCCTCAAAATATTCTTGCAGTATGACTTTTAGAAAGCAAAGGATGAGCATGAGACACTGCCCTTTGACCAATGACCATCAAAATCTAATCAGAACTTTGTTGATTCAGAATAGGTGTTTGTGCAAAGTTTGAAGAAAATCACTCGATGCACTCTTATAATATAGGGCTCACAATGATGGCCATAATGGCCTGGATGTATGGACGGATGGATAACCCAAAAACAGCTGATGTGCAGCCATAAAGAGACCAATGGGATGCCTGCAAATAATGACAAGCTTCATTCCTCCATCATCAAACCCTGTGCTTCCATTGACAAACCTCCCCCGTCAGCCTTTGACAATGCAATCACAAACTAATCCCAGCCTCCCGCTGTTCCAACTACAGCTGTATTTATGCAAACCTCCAGGGAATGGACTCTGTTCAGACCACTTATATGTTCTCCACATCCAAACCAAAGATGATCGGCCAGCCTCCAAGATGTGCTTCAAAGGGCAATTATGAATTGAAGTATGCTTTCATGCACTGTAGCAATTTTTCGTTCATAATTGCTATCTAAATGGAGTGACCGGTTCATGAATCAAATACCAAAAGGAACAAGGCTTTACTATACCACAAGTGGATTGAGGGAAAATCCCATAAAAAAGCACACAGAAAGCCTGAAGGATTGACAGCAAAATAGGCAGTTCCCCTTCACCATTAGGGGTGAGCGACTTTGAAGGGTCAGGAGGAGGTGAGGAGGAGCGTGATGGACTGATCTCAATCCTGGAAATGGAAAATAGGGGTCGAGGTTATATGGTCAAACTGATGTGGGCACTGACCCTGACAAAGCTCCACAAATATGTGACAGAAAGACACTTTGTTCATGTCAAGGCCTGGATGACAAATTAAATACTGGGGTGGGGTACAGTGGAAAGAAGGGGAGGAGTCAGAGGCAAAATAAAGGTGGTTGTCCTCAAATGCTCCCTTTTACGCCTCCTATCAGAGCTCAAAGGAGGTGTGAAGGGTTGTTTATGGAGACAAATGGGTGGGTTGGGGGGTGTCTGTACACAAATACAGATCTATGGCCATGTTGGAGTCTGTATCTCAACCAGCATTTTTGCTGAAAGTTGAAGATTTCTTGATATTTTGCCGGAACTAAGAATGTTAAAATTAGTCTACTCCCTTTAGTGATGGACAGCATTAGCAGTACATTAGTACCAAAGCTTTTCAAAAAACAACACAACTCAACACAACATACTTTCAAATAGGATATAAAGAAGGAATAAATCTCTCATACCAATATTGTTTACATTGATTCCACTAGAAAAAGTACATGCCAGGCCTCATGCAGATATCCCTGAATATTGGCTCACTGCTTACATTGACCACCTGACACTGACAGTGGGATGTACAGATATCAGTTGTATGTGTTTAAGTGTTTTGTCACACAAATTTGATGCTTACATCCGGCTGACCTCACTGCTGAGTGTTTTGTTAGGCAGAAAAGTGACCTGATGGACAAACGCTCATCTGTTTTCATGATCAACCATGAGAGAAAATATTTTGTGGGCAAGTTACACCAAAAGAAGTAATTATGAAGATATCTATATTTGCATCAGTATTGGCAAAAATGTAATTCTAAATAGCTCTATTAGCATTGGCCCTGATTTTCCCAATAAGTGCACCACTATTTACAGTCAGATCCACCAGCATTTGTATGCTTATTGAACGCAGAATAACCTTTTTAATATGAATTCTATGATAAAATTATGTGAATATCTGTTAATGTAAGTGCCTCAGTGTATCTGAGTATTTCAACAATGTAGGCTTGACTTAGAAATGACTATTTTGTTATCTTTTTGCAGGTAAAAGGGTATATGTCATGTATCACATTCAACCAAAAGTAACAAGATATGACTTTTTGGTCCATTTCCCTCCATTCATATTTGTTAGCTGCAACCCCACACGTGGGCTGACTGACTACATTCTGTGGCTGGTCTCAAGCATGCCATTCCCCACTCGCTCTCGCTCTCTCTTTCTTCTATTTTCCTGTTTATCCATTATCCTCTTCAGAATAACAAGAAGAGGCTAAAAAACTATGAACACATGACAGTGAGCTTCACAAAATGACAACATACTCTTAGCAGCTCTGCAAAACTTAGTCACTACATTTTGTGACCTCCTGAAGTCCTCGTCTTTATCCAGATGATAAATATGAATGCATGACTACTAAAAAAAGACCAAATGATGCAGCGGCTAAAAAGTCTGGAGAACTTTGATGCATGACAGGACTGAGTTTTGTGGTACAAGAAGTAATCTTCCACAAGAGAGCTCTTTGTGCTGTCATATATTAGACATAAATATTGTCATTCCTCATGGATCTATTCCCTTTTAAAATATGATTGAGCATGATGGATGAGACAGCCAACACTTAGCATATGTGTGTCTATCTCCAGGGCAACATCCAGAGTATTTACAGGGGAAAACAGATCTTATCCAGAAGCCTTCAATCCAGCCTAGTTTGTCATACTGACAGCCTGATATGTTATTGTAGCCATGGAGCTCACTGTGTAAGCAGTAATATGGCTGTTCGACAGAATTTTACACAGTAATAGACCTGCTAAGTTTGTACCAGAGCCCATTTGCAGTTTTCACTTCATATTTCTTTGACTCCAGTGAACTTTCACACACCATTTTTAAGTTATGGATGTGAAAAGAATCTCACATGTGAATGCAAGAACAGATGTATGTTAAATCAAAAGACTCAATCTGGCTTTTGTTATGAAGGAAGCTGGTTGTAATGGAGCTCAGGCATAGTATCTAAACGTGTAATAGTTACCAAACATGTAAAGACAACTACCTTCTTACAATAACCTCAAATAAAAGAAGAAATAGACAAGGACAAATACATTCACACATACTCATTTAAGATTTCATTATTGTGAAAAAATGCATCCTGGCAGAGTAACAGATTACAAAGTGGTCACTGCATTTAAATGCAAGAAAGCTATTTTCTTCTTCTTGAGGTTTTTCTAACCCTCCTTTCCCCTGTTGAGGTCTGTTTTTATTTTCATCCTCCCTCGCTTTTTTTGTCCCACCCTTTTTCCCTTTGTGCACACAGAAGCAGAGGGAGAGTGGCCACTGAACTGCTGTGCTAAGCTGGAAGTTGCAGAGCCTGGCATTAGGAAAAATAAAAGCTAAGCTCCCATACAAAGTAGACACACTAGGAGCTCAGGCCTGTGGTTGGACACTTGACTAGAATCTTAAAATTAAACTATGTTTTAAGAGTGCTGAAGATATTGCAATCATATGGACTGTAATGCAGAATATCATCAGAGTGACACTGGATCTCGAGTGTGGGGAACAAGATTATACACACAAACCACAAGGGCAATGTTTCTGGAGTCAGAGAAATAAAGTTTAACACCTGCAAGATGACACAGGCAGGGAAAACCTTTTTCAGGAAAGCCTATATTGGTGTGTCCTTTAGGTGACGATGTAAAGCAGGGCCTGAATTTTAAGGAATGGGGAAAAGTCTGGTTCTTGCACTGTGGTAAAGTTCTGCATAAACTTGCAATGTTTATATGTGTCCCACAGCAAACACTTACAGAGTTTAGTAGAGGACAGTCTTGTTGGAATTGTTGTATCAGAAAGAGGGTACCAACTTGCTATTTAAAATAAAATAATGAGACAGCACTAAGGAGGATAAAAGCACGTGGTTCACAGTCACACTGAGTGTTATACTATTCTAACAGGCGGGTATTCAAGCACCATTACTATTAGTTTCTGTGTTTTGCTGAAGTGTCAGAAAAACATGAACTTGAAGTTGTTGGTAAAACTGAACAAAACAGCGGTCTAATCTTTGAGGGGAACAACAGATTTTGTGATAGCAGAGAGGATGTACAAGATGATGAATGTCCTGGGCACCCATGCACATCAAAAACCTTTGAAACCTTAAAAAAACTGTCTAAATTGTTTGAAATGATCAGTGCCTCGGTATAAGAATAATAGCAGGAAAGGTCTCCATTGGCAAAGAGACAGTCAGGCAAATTTTACATGAAAATTTTAACATGACAAAAGTGTGTTTCTTCCAAAAAATGTGGGTTTCCTTCAATTTGTTCCAAAAATGTCTCCACAGATTAACTTATGTTTATCCTTTTGATCAGGGATTAGAAGTTTTGGGATAACTGTGAGCACACTTTTCTAATAATGACAAAAACATTTGTACTTCAGTTAGAAGCTAGCAGTAAACTAAAAAGTCACTTATTGGAAACTTACAGCAGTTGCGTGTGCATACCCAACCTTTCATATATAACTCTCAGTGTGACTGTGAACCACGTGGTTTTATCCTCATAAGCTCAGTCTCAATATTTAACAGCCATACCTTTTTAGTGGGTTATCCCTGGGTGTTGGTGACTTTTCCACTGTTGGTATTTTACTTGGAATACATAAGATATGTTCTAATAGTGGCGGGCTATCTCAGTAAGGTTGTCTCTGCTGGCCTATTCAGATTCTCTAACATTTCCTGACTTTATGCTGTTATTAGTATTATATATTATGCAGTATTGTTACTATTAGTATATAATCTTTATTTCATAGCCAATCTCTCTTTCAGTTGCACTGCTCTCATTTAAAGCTTTACTTCAGTCAGAAATTGTCCTGAGCTGTCTCCAGGTCAAACAATTTTCCCATGGCCTTCAGAAGCTCATGTGAATCCCGTTGCAGTTGAACTGAAAGAGGACTATATTTCTGATTTAACCAATCAAATTTTAGTGAAATAATGGGTGTACATTTTGATACAGCAGGCCCAACTACTCACTTTACATAAGGCATGTAGCATGTAGCTAAGCTCACAGGCCTGATTGGCCTGTCAGCTGAGGTAACTGACTCAGTTGGGTGGGGCAGAAGTCCTCATAAAAAAAAATCCCCTTCGGGCCTGACTTTAGCCAGAGTTGGTCCTGGTTTTACTGGTAAAGTGTATGCAATTAAATAACTTGCCAACTTTTTTTTTCAGAATTGCTTAGTATTTCTAGGAGCAAGGCTTTGGTTGACTTCCTACCGGTTGTGGTGTGTATGAACGACCCCAGGACTGAGAGGTAACTGGTGCGTGGGGTATGACCCTTCCTCCTCCTCCTGCGTCCACATTTGGAGACTGCGGGCGCTTCCCTCGCCGAAGCCCTGGTTCCTCTACTTCTCTGTTTATCCGACTCATGTACACCTGGAAAAAATGGCAGCATAAAAATCTATTCTATGTAGCTGTTAAGACTATTCCTAATCTTCAGTGTCATCATGTGTGGAGGTTTTCTCTTTTCCTAAACAAAGGCTTTGCCCCCCTTAATTTATTCATAATCTCACCTCTGCAGGGGTTGGTTTGGCTCCCTTCTGCACTTCAGCTTTCCCACCAGCTCCCGTTCCGGTGTTTAACGTTTCCTCTGAGTCAAAGGTGGTTGCCCGGTATGCCCTCCATGTTGTTGCTGTTTCTGTTTCATCCTCTGACCCACCATCAGTCCTTGTCCCCCCTCTCCCCCGAACAGTCTCATCCACTGACGCAGGCCCTCGGTTCCTCCAGGTGCTCCTTACAGTCACATTCTTCATGTCGGGTAAACTGTCCTCTTGGGAGTGCTGGCTCTGTTTTTGGCGTCTCCAGCTGGAGACCGTGGTGGTGCTACTGCTGCTGCTCTCAAAGCCTGACTCTGTGTCGTTTAAGTCCAATGAGGTGGTGTCTGAGGACTGGAGGCTGAAGTTGCTGCGTTGACAGCACATGTGGCTGGCGGTGGACTCCACTCTGGAGGCGTTGTGTAGTTTCGACCTTGATGAGGAATCACCATGGTTGTCCTGCCCGGAGTCCTGATCCTGGCATGATCGCAGGGTGAGCTCACTCTTAGGAATAGAGATCTCATAGGGGACGGAGATGCTGCCATGGTGATCACTGCTGGGACCTGGAAATAAGACACACTATATTATCTTCATGTAACTTTTGACATAATCATAATAATATCCTGTAACAAAACAAAGATAAATGGTTCATCCATGGACAAGACTCTTACAGAATCCTTGATGATATAAATTTTCAACCAATGCAAACATTTGGGCTCAGCTTATTGCTAGTTTATATTCTAGTTCTGACAGAAAAATGGCAAAACTAACATAACCCACAGTTTTAGCATGGCAGTCATGCTGTTAGGTGCTCAAATTAGCATTGTGAAACATCAAATTTTTTAAAAGTTTTGCCAGTTTTTGGAATTTGACTGTTTTCAGTGCTATCGTAATCATGACTTTATAACGCTTACGCTGATGGTAGCTTAACCTCTATATTACAAAACCAACATATATTCTTATTAAATTTCCTGAACGATTTAACCTTTTCTCGCAACTTGGCTCATTTCATAGCAATTCCAGTTTTTGTTGAGTACTTACATGAAGACCAAAGAACCTGCAAAACTACCACAATTTGTTTTTTAAAATCATCTTGTTATTCATATTCATCTCTTTAAGTTGGAAATTGTTTAGACTCCATTGTTACAACACTACAAACTATTCTGCTGATCAGTGGAATTATTTAATGATTGACTTATTAACTTGTGGACTTTGTGTTGAAAAATTATCCCTATACAGACTTTCTGCATCAATTGCCTCAGACACATGGTGCTCTGCTATTGTTGTGCTGCACTGACAAATGTCTCAGCATGTCTCTTTGTTTCAACCCTTGTTTAAAATTATACAGACATTGAATGTAAATGCTGTTGGCATTATTCTGAATGAAGTTAAGCCACTTCAGACCACTTCTGTCTCATGCCAGCTATGCTTACTTTACTCCCTCACTGACCTGAGGTGCTGAATGCCTCTCATGAAAGCACAAAATCATCCTTTTGTGAGGGACACATAATGAGGTGGAAGGCATTGATAAGGATATTGTTACGATTAAAGGCCAATGGTATTGACTCCTCAAACAAGTTAAACCACTTCTTAACCAGATCTGGTTCTCAATTCCCAACTCTGGTGGCCACTTTTAGCAATTAAGAATCCACATATTTCAGATTATAGATTTGTCGGAGCATAAACAATATATTAAAACACTGATGAAGCGTACACCTGAGAATGAATTTGTTATTGACAACACAGTAAATAAATCCACCTTCTCATTTCAAAGCTTCCAGGCAAAATAATTAACATGCCAAACATGAAGCTGTAAACTTTATTGTTGTGATCAACATGCAATCATGCTAACATTAGCATGCATTTATATAGCATTAGCACACAGCAACAAGTGGGGCTGAGAGATGTGACCAAAAAATTAAATTTATGTTTTTTTTCCACACATTTTTCACATTCAAAAAAAACTACAAACGACTGCAAAATTAAAGGAAACACAAGTTTTGTTTTCATTTGATCAGAATACTGTATGTCATAGAAGTGAACTGTGTTTCTCTCTTGGATTTAAAGTACATGCTTTCATTCTGTTCTGTTAGGGTGTTCAAGTTCACTGTTGTTTGTAGCTTGTTTACATTAAAACTGAAAGCTGCAATTTTTTTTTTTAAAAAGCATTAACAAGAAACTCGCTCGTAGTTATTTAATTTCATTTAAAAATACAAGGCAAAAATGTGTCTGTGCAAAAACATCAGGCCCTACCATTATAAAAACAGTGAAATATTTTAGCTGGTTATGTCTCTGTTGGGAGGAAGCAAGGGAGAGGGTGTGAGACAGGAACGCAAAATTTCTTGATTT
Source organism: Cetoscarus ocellatus (assembly GCA_037902135.1). Classification (NCBI taxonomy): domain Eukaryota; kingdom Metazoa; phylum Chordata; class Actinopteri; order Labriformes; family Labridae; genus Cetoscarus; species Cetoscarus ocellatus. The sequence goes on from JBAMNC010000815.1 coordinate 1,334,740, forward strand.
TTGAGTTTTTTCAGTCTTCCACAATTAAAAAGTGTACATTTATAGAATTAATCAATCTGTCTTAATCAGTGTTACCTAGGCCTTGCTACTTTGCCACACCTCTGTACTCTAAGTTAACGTACATTCATAAGATGAATCTAAACTTTTAACATATTAAAATGTAAATTTTAGTTGTTTTCTTGAGATTTTATTTTTTTTACACTTTAATCTTGAGGAACAACACAAATTGTCTTGTGATAATAAGTTGATAACAGTCAATTCCTCAAGGTCAACACACAATAATGTATTACCTTGGGAATATCTGTGTTGTTATCCTGACATTTAAAGACAGTTCCAAGTTAAGATCTCAAGAATACAACTGAAAGTTTACCTGCAATCATGAGTAAACTTGGTTAAATACTAGGACGCATTTCCACTTTGAGAATCTGTCCCATTGATAACATGTCTGCCATTATTCAAAACAAGCATCATGGTACTTATGTTAACCTGTGAAAATAAAAAATCCTTCAAAATTTCATCTAATTTATTTTCTATATAATTAGAAAGGAAAACTTAAAAACTGCTTCAGAAAGAATTTCAAGGTCAGATGTTTTATTCTGCCAGTAAACAATCAATTTAGTTGGACGTGGAAGTGCAAAAAGCTCACTCAAGTTATTAAAGTCAAGATTTCTGGCAGAAGAGCTTTAGATGCCTGAATTTCAGTGGTAACATTCTATAACAATAAGAGAAGGTTTGTCCCTGCAAACTCAAAAGATTTCAGTCTATTACTTCTTCATCTCATTCAGCTGTTGTTATAGATCTTTTTGCTGAAAGTCTTCATTAAAAATGATTTTTTTTTGTGTAAAGACCAGTGAAAACTTACCAATAAGGATGTTACTGGTGGAGGTATGGCGTTCTTTCACTGGTATGTGTTCACTGGACACACTGCTGCTGCGACTGCTGGTTCTGGAGGAGCTGGGGTCATTGGGGTAGATGGTTATACTACTGGTCATTTTACTGGTGGAGGTCACCACGGGTTTGGTGGAGATTTTGGGTTTGCCATTTGCAGCCAAAGGTTCCGACATCATCATCTCCTTCCTGTCTATTTCAACTATCGCAGGCTTGATGACAGCTTTCGACCTTAGCGCCTCGCGTGGGCTGCATACACGCTGGATTTCTACCCCTGAGGCTGTGTGTGTCGCCCCCTGGTGGCCACCCTCAGCTAACAGTATCCTGCTGTGGAGCTCCTCATCAAATGAGCTCCTGGATGAAGACCCCTCTGAGTGAAAGTCGTGAACATGAGAGTATCTGGGAAACCTGGAGGCTGTAGTCCTACTGCTCACAGTGGAAGTAGTCGTCTCAGCTGTAGGCTCTGGTTCTGAGGGTCTTGAACCAGTTGATTCTGTTTCAGAGGCAGATGAGTGTCCTTCTGATCCCTGGTCGCTTGGCAGCAGAGGGGTGACTTGGGATCTATAGGCTGTGTAGGAACCGTTGGCTTTGGACAGCGTGGACGTGACTGAAACGGAGACAGATTCTTGAACCTGCTCTGTTGATTCCTGATCTGAAGCAGACGCTGTGTCCTTCTCTAAAGAGGAAATACTGTTTATGTTACTAGAAGATTCAGGCACTACATCAGAGTTGTTTGATTCACTATCACTGCCAACATAGAATTTAGAAAACTTCTCTAACCGGCTCTTTTTATTCTCCCCGTCAGTCTGTTTGTGAGCTGTCCTCAGAGATTTCTGGTCGTTGACTGCTGGAGGGTAGCGGCTAAGAACAGAAGCTTTCTTAGTATCACTAGATGCGTTTACAGAGGAGAGAGGAGCTCCCCTGGTCTTCTCCTCAGCTCCTCTCCCTGTTTCTCGTAGTCCATTATCAGATGTAATTGCAGTAGTTGGGGTTTTAGGTGTCCGTCTCATCTTATGAGCAGGACTGAGGGCTCTCCGTACAGCCTTCGGAGAGCTCTGCTCTGAGTGGCTCAGCTCTTTGCTCCTCAGTTTGGTCTCTCTCTTATGCTGAGGAGAGAGCTCCCTGTTCCTATGTTTGGGTGAACTTGGTTCTGAGACAGTTGCAGCACTCCTAAATTTAGGCTTCTCTTGCCTGAAACCTCCTTTCACCATGATCTCTTCATTCTCAGCTTTGCCGTTCTCCAGGAACTTAGCAGGGCTGCTGGGGCAAACATTCGGGCTCCCATTGCCAAGTTTATCCACATTACTGGTTCCATTTCTTCCTATTCCACCTTTCCCGCAGAGCTGCATCCTGAGTTGTTCCACCTGCTCACTCAGCTGGCGAGCTCGGTTCCTCTCTATTTGAAACTTCTCATGAAGCTCGCCATTTTTGAACTCTGAGCTCTTCAGATCCTCCTCCACGATCTCCAGCTGTTTAAGACGGTTCTTTAACCTCTCCACTTCCTGTGTCAGCTCCTTTACTTTATTGTCTTCCTCTTGAGACCCTTCAAGATTGCTGTTCTTCTCATTCTGAGATTTATTCACAAGACCGATGTCACCAGACATCTTCAAGTAGTCAAGGCTCTTCTTTCGACCTGCCAGTTTACTTGTTAGGAGTCCTGTGGATGAAAGCTCATCCTCAATTCGTGATCTGATAAAATCAGGACGAGTAGGGTCTGCTGACACGCCAAGAAGGTTCTTCTGATGCTCCAGTTTTTCAGTCAGCTTTAAAATGGTTTTCTCGTCTTCCCTTTGTTTCTCTAACAACCTCTTCCGTTCACTCACAAAGGTCTGAGTGAATCCTTTAAGCTTCTCAAGCTCCATAGCTAAAGCCTGCTCTGCTTTGTCCAGCTTTGACTCAGACCCCTCCATTTCCTTCAGACGTGCTTTAAGGGCCTCCAGCTCAGATGAGAGCTTCTTTGTCAAGTTCTTCTCCTCGTTGAGGCTCAAGCAGAGCTGGCTGCAGTCTGACTTGCTTCTCCCAAAAGCATCTTCCAGTTTCTCCAGCTCAGCCATCCTCCGTTGTAGACGTTCAATCTCAGCCTTGAGTTCCTTGGTGAGGTTTTCCTCCTCTTCCAGTTTCTCCCTGACTGTGCGACAGAGGTCCTCAGCTTTGCGTACCTCCTCATCTTTACCCTGGATCTTGAGGAGACATTTCCTCAGGACTTCCACATCACCCAGCAGGGATGAGTTGCTGCCTTCTGCTTGGATGATTTTATCCTGTGGAAGAGAGTATCAGATATGAATCTGACTGTCAATTGCATTTTTGATTCAGATTAATCAACAAATTGTAAAGATCATCATAATTTATTGAATATTTTGTTGTGTCAATGACATTACATTATTTGGATTTAAAAGCAATTTCTAAGTCCATTTCCACAAAATGAAGCTATTACTGCAAATATCTTGGTATGAGGATCAAATTAATGCAAATAAATGAAGTCTGTGAGTTTCAACTTGATAATTATCATTTTAATTGTTATTGCATAAATTGAAACTCTATTACACTAAGAAATATGCTTAAGTGCATGTCCAAAAACACTCTCTGAAGCCCAGTGATCCCTGGTCAATGTGACAGCAGTTGCACTTTCCAGGAGTTTCTAGTTTAGTTGCAATCTCTGTGTAAGTAAGTGCAAGTAAACAATTCAGATACAATTTTTTCTCAAGAACCTGTGAATCCAAGAATCAAGGAACCCCAGTGGCCACTTCAAAATCCTGAGCTATGACCAGATTTGTTCTTGTCAGATACCGGACTCCTATGGCTGTTACAACAGGCTGCTGGTAGCTTTCTTTGCATGTCTAAGGGACATCACTGTTGTTGACAGTCCTTCAGTTGTTGGTCTATCTGAATTCTTAAGTAATTGAACAAAGTATAAATGAAAGTCGCAACTCTGCTGTGCATCTGCTGCAGTTAGAAAAATATAACATATATGACAGTATATAACATTAGTGAGGTACTTAAATGTTGGTGGTTAAATTAGTTCAGGTGGATAGCTTACGTTTGCACTTGTTTGAGGCATTACTGCAGCAGCAGCAGAACAAAGTTGGAGTTTGACATCTTGGCATCAACGGTTGATGCTCAATGGTAGAGGGTTCAAAGCAAGAGCAAAGTATTTGTGCAATCAATGTTGGCAAGGCAACAAAGAAATAAGCCGGAAATCACAGTCAGGTGATTGAATGATGCATGTCAGATGTGAAATCAGTGCAAATGAGTTGACTGCAAGAACTAGCTTCAAGGCATTTCCACACAAATGACTAGTAAATATAATAAGGATGAATAAAGATCTTTATATGCATATTACTTTTAAACCATACTGAATATTTTTTAAGTCATGTGATACATTTAAAGCAGTACTGGTGTCATTATACAGCATTGCTGCACTTTTATTGGAACAAAATCGAATCAATTCCTGCTGTCAAACATTTAAGATCCTTTTAACATATCTTGAAACATGCATGATAACTTTTTAACATCCTGAAGCCAAATTTCTGTTAGCTTGCATTTATCCTAACCTTGCAGTGCAGCTGGGTCAAACTGATTTCTTGTCTGTAATCACAGATGGACCTTGCAAAGCTCCAAGCCAAAATGATTAAGCTTGGTCTGAAAAGCCAAGGCCCAGCACAGACGCTACCAGCTTCAAGTTGCAATTTTATCCAATCAGGACCGCACTTCTTTATCAAATTTCTTGATAGAAAGGACGTTTTTGCTTCACTTCCGGCATGTTCAGACAGTAGTGTGTTCTATACATCAACTAACTTTTTGTATTTTACAATGCGACGGTGGCACCCATCTACAACATCATCTGGTTGGCCCGGATTGAATTTGATTGTCAGAATGATCATGCAGTCACCTGCTGTATATGCTTTTGAAGGTTCTGCCCTCCCCAAACACTTTATGAGCAGCTGCCCAGATTGACAAAAGAAATTTATTCTCTAGTGAACTACCTGGCATGTCAGGTTGGATTTACACATCTTCTTTTCCTCCTCTACTTGCGGTCAGTGTGTGGATAAGTAATATGCCAAAAGAAATGCTACTTTGATTGCTATGAATTGTCATATAAAAGGCAAACAACTAGAAGAAAAGTAAAAAAACCATACATTGTTGACAAAACACTGTAGATGAAATAAATTACGTAGATATGTCAAAGTCAAATCAACATCTGAGCTTCAATTTCTGACATGCAACTTTAAGAATTTTTAAGATATTTCAACAAGATCCACAAGAGCCCAGTTATATTCCATCACTGTAAAAGCAGAGACACTTAGATGAGTAGCATCAAGCTGTTGCTCCGCTCAGATAGTTGAACTACAGAGCACTAGGTCACAAAAAGTACACAGCTATGTGATTCAATGGCCCTTGTACTATCTTTCATCTGTTGAACCAGCCCTCACCTGCAGATCAAGCAGCTCATCCTCAGCTTTCTGCAGCTTGCTGGTTGCTTCTTCCAGTTCATCCAGTCTTCTGCCCAGACTCTGCAGCTTGTGCCGCAGGTGGCGATGTGTCATGTCTTTATGCTCAGACATGACTGTGAAATCCTCTATGTCTTGTCTGTGGTGGTGGTGCTTCTGTTTAGGCTATTTGATCACACCGTTTTTTGCGGTCCACATTTGTGTCTTGTTTTTATCCTTTGGAGCCCTTGAAGAAATTCACTTGACGGTTCCTGTTAAGTTGTTTTCGTGGCTGTCCCTTTAAATCTTCAAAGATCTCTCTGAGTGGTGTTTAGCAGTCGAATCTGTCATCTGTAGGAGGGAGAGAGGAAAGAACACTTAGTAATCCCTAATTTGACAATGACAGTCATTTACATTCTCAAAAGGCAGCTCAGTAAGAGGGGGAAGAGGAATGCACACTAGAGGAAACAGCACAGTCAGCATACTGTGTAATTAGTCACTGAATTGTCAAACCAGAGGATAACATATGACTGAGGAGTATATCCAGGCTCAAAGATATGTTAGTAAATGTTTAAATTAGATTTGATTAGATTTATTAAAGAAATAAATGCTATGTAGTTCACCTTGCCTGTCCTTTGCAGGAGATGGAGGTGGCATTGCTTGCTTTTGTGTCAGTGTGTGTGTGTGAGTAAAAGAGCTTCAGCATGCCCACACGGGCTTACACACAAAGACAAACACACAAACACTATCATCTTCCTGCTGCTGTATCCAAAATTGATTTTTTACTTGCCTGCCTGCTTCTGCTTACATCAGCATAAGTCAATAACCCTGTTCCCCTCTCCATACCCTGTCTGCACACATACACGGCTGTCACCACATGGATCACTTCATCACAGGCCCCGTCACAACACTGAAGCTTTCACGGTCGCTTGGGATCGCTGTAATTATTATTCTAATCGATACGTAAGGCAGAAAATCAGCCAAAAATAAGGCCTAATTGTCTTTTGCCTCATTAGTGTGTAGAAATAAGGGAGAGGCTGCATTAAATGTATGTTCCCTGTAGGAAAATAGAGATTATTAGCACAGTAGCACGAGTTAAAATGGCTCTTTCATGAAAAAAAACACAGTAATGATTAATTTTATTGACATCTGGTACATGATTATTGAAGCAATGATATGTCACTCTTCTGCTTTGGAATACTGGTTGACAGATGATCTCACGGTGCAGTTATTTCAACTGACAGAATTATGTATGACAACAAACCCTTTAAGAGATTGTGAAGAGGATATCTGTTTAATACAATCAAAGCTTTCTTAAAATACAAATTAATACTATTAGTACCCTTGTCAGGATGGTCTCCATAAACCGAACTTCTGTATATGATTCAGGTAGCTGTCTCTTCTATTGCCTCTAAATCCTGTAGCCCCCCCCTCCCCCCACATCCATCATTCTGCTGAGCTCCCCTCGCCAAACACAAAGGAATATTGACCTGAGAGTAGGACACAACATCTGCACACATCATCACTTATTGACCTCCCTTTAAACCAGCTCTTTGCCTCCTCCTTCCTCTCTTCTGCAGCTTCATGTTCAAAGATTGGCTGTCTGAAGTTACAAACCGCTGCTCATAGACTCTATAGCCGCTTTCCTTCAACTTTACTGCTGTAAAAACATCAACCAATGCAATAAATTACCCCAATCTTTTTATCTTTGTGTACATAATATACATCAAGGTATAAGTTGCCATTATGGTTAACTTCAGGACAGCTTCATATATTTTCTTTCGTTTCATTTGGTGTTAAAAGCCCAAACCGCACTTCCCACATTTCATTAAACATCTTGTCGAACATGAACCAAAGCAATAAGTTTTCAAAGCCAATATGGCAGCAATTACTTTATAAGAAAGCACAATGTAATCTTAAAGCCTTTAGCTGTAGTATTTAATTATTCTTTTCTTTCATGAGGTCTAGTGGTTTGGTAATCCTCTCAGCAGTGAGCAAGTCTTAAGGAAATTCTGCAAATTACGTGGACTGAGGACAGAGAGGGGAATAAGATGAATGGGGAGGAGGTTTTTAGAGAGAAAACTGTAGCCTTGCTGTCCACTTGAGCACCAAAACACTCAACTCAATAAAAGTCATTCTGTGTTGCTGCTGCACGACCCAGCTGTGGCTTATTAGGTGAGATGAAGGGAGATTTTTCTTCTGTTGTCATGGAGGTGAGGTGGTCCCAGTGATCCAAACCTGTCCTGACTGATCTTGTTCCAGTGGATAAAAAAAAACACTGAAAAATTCCCATATGAGGATTAAATCCAGGGACTGCTCACTGGCACAACATTTTTTAAAAAGTAACAGCTCAATTCTCTATGACAGCTCGTTTTACAGCACTATGCAACATAATGGAAATGTAAGTTCTGACAAGGCTTAAAGAATAGCCTTTAAACAAATAGCCCCAAGGGGGAAAGTTGATTCTTTGGACTAACTACAGCCAGGCAGTAAGTGCCTCTTTGAGGTATACAAGTGCATGACATTGAAAGTCTGGTGGTAGTGGAGAAGAAAAGCTGGGATGTCTGTGTAGGTTCTCAATCATCCAGGTCATGGTTATCCAATTCTTCTTCAGTTCTTAGAACTGAAGAGGCCTTTTGGAAGAGAGGCAAAACGTCTTCAAGAACCTCTAGCAAGTCCAGTTGCCCTTTTAATGAAGAATTGGAAAAGCTGGGATGGTCTTTGTGGTAGTGCAACTGGAAGAAATCTTATTTCATTAATGGTGAATATGCATGTTTTGTCAGTTACGGCAGTTGGTAACCCAGCTGAAGGGGTTGGCATCCCTTGCCTCTTGAGCCTCGTGATGTGGGGTTTTCACCCTTGCAGCCTTAAACTTCAACGCATATAAACACTTATGAATTAAGCAGAGTTGACGTTGGTAGGGTTGACGTTGATGGAGGTGCTGACTCTGCATGTGCCCCCAAACCTGACCTGACCTGTCTGTGAATGCCCTTTTTATCTGTATTTCATCAATCAAAACAACTAAAACTGATGTAAGTTTTGGACAGCACTAAGCAACATTTTTGTGTGACTCCTGAAAGAATTGACTTTGAGTACAACTAAGGGGGCTTCAAGAAATAAAAGACTGTAAACATCTTAAATCTGATCTGTTCATCACTGAGATGTTTCTAAAATCACACTCACAAGTAAAAGACGCACTTGAAGCTCCTTGACCTTTGTCCTATGACTTCCAAAATCGAATGATTTCAACCTTAAGTAAAAGTGGAAATTTAAGCAAATTTTGAAGAAAATCCATTAAATTCTTCATTTAATTCACAAAAAGGGGACACACATCAGGCTCCATGACTTTGACATATGACATATGACCTAACAGATATAATGATCTCATCTTGTAGTTACAGAAAACAACTGAGCAGAGTCTGAAGGAAATCCCTAAAATTGCAATTCAGTTATTATACTCACTTACAAGGAATGAACAGGAGGCAACATGGCCTTGGTCTCTGACCTATGACTTATAAAATCTAACCATTTCTTCCTTGAATCAGAGCAGAAATAAGAGCAAGGTTTTCAGAAATTTTCTCTAAGCACCCTTAAAATATCATTTCACAAGAATCTAACAGAAAATGGACGGACGGACGACCACCCAGCCTTGGGTGTGCTGGTGTGGTGGCACAAAAATAGACAATGCTCATATTACTCTGTCACTCCTGCGATGTGACGCTCTCAGCGCAATGATTTCACTTCAATGTTTTACATCGCTCTCTCAGTCCGGCCAATTCTCTTTTCATGCCAGCGATGACTGATTTCACTGAGGTAATAAAGTCAGAGTGACCGCTAACCACAGCCTCCAGCTCAGATATTCTACCTTCAGCTGATTCTATTCTTTCATAAACTTGTTCCAATAAACTTTGTAATTCCTCCTGAATCTGGGCAGCTTGGTTTTTGAATTTTGGCAGACAGGATTTATACACTTTTTACTCCAATTTTACCACAAAGTCTTCCACAGAACTGGCACTGTTAAACCTCTTTCTGCTGTCTTTGCTGATGACACTAAACTGTTTCTCTCCTAAAGCATTTAAAATAAATAAAAAAATAAGTAAGTTATCACCTTTGCTCTTTTCCTCAAAGCACAAAGTACTGCTAAATAGGAGTATTGTTCTGAAATAAAGAAATTCCCTTTAGTAGCTCAACAGAAGTATATTCAGGAAATCAATTTTTGGTATGAGACAAATGTAAACCACTCTAAAGACAAGACTTAATGAGGGTTAAGACCTTAATGGAATTCTTCCTTCAATCAAAGTGCATACTTGAGCAAAGCTTGAAGAAAATCATTCAGTGTTCACATGAGCATATGGATGGGCAATGACCTGAAACTATATACTGTTGATCCTGACTATCGCCAGCATGGTGGCATGATAATTTTCCAACATGATTGCTCTCCTGTATGTAACCTCTCACTTAGGAAATATTCTTCAGATCTCTTTGCTATTTTGCCTTGATAACTTTTGAGATGACCTCAGAGTTGGGTGACGGGGATACCATAATTTTCCAACAACTCTTGGATCAGCTTTGGTCTAACCTCGTCTTGGTTTAAAATGGTGTATCCTTAGACCTCTTACTCCTATCTTGGCATGTTGCCTTCCCTTCCTCTCTCCCCCTTTATGTCTTTGCCAGCTCTCTACCTCCCTCCCTCATCTCACCCCTCCATCTCCATCACAGACACGCACACCGGCACGGCCAAGTGGGCACTTTTAAGGGGCAGCGGTGCGTGTAAAAGGACTCTGGCAAAGGCCTGCCTATGCCAAACCAATCAACATACCTGACTTGCTTATCGCGGGGCTGGGCTCTCGTTAGCTACATTCAGGGACAAAGTAGGTTGGAATTACAAGGGTGGTGGGGGAGATGGAATGAAGGAAAGGGAAAACGTGAATGAATGAGGGTTGTGGTAAATCTGAGTAAGGACTTTGACGATGAGTTCTCAAGTCCCACACTGACATGTTTTCACAAACGCCAGTGTAACTTTTGTATGTCTGACCTTCCATTCATTGATAACAAGCGTCAGAAAGATATCCCCAAGTTCACCATTCTTCTTATGAGCAGACACTGATGTGAAGCTGTTTGGACATTATTTGGGCTTGTAGATGTATGTTAGGAAGGGTGAAAAGAATGTCAGGGGAGAGGAAAATGTTGAGGAACTGGGGATCAGCCCAAATGAACTCAGTTTTGTTTCCCTGCTCTGTACTCAGCTGGAAAAAGGCAAGAAAGGGGTAGGAGCTATGACACAGAGAAACTAACCCCATTTCTACAAACACATTCCTCGCGATGGACAAACCAGGGCACTGCCAGTCACTTGCTTGGACTTGTATGCTCTTAAGGAGGCAAGTGAGTGGTTCACCAAGTACTTTGTGGCAAATGCCAAGTCAGTATAAAAGTTGCTTTTTGCTGTATGCAGTCAAGATTTCTTAACAGACCATTGCAATAGTGTTTATGATGGTTGAATTGTCCCAAATATGTGTCCTACATGACTTTGTTTTTTTGACTGTCTGACCCCAGTCCCTGAGTAAAATTTGATCTTAACGTTTGCAGTATTACTGACAAAAATAGCAACCTAAATTTCCTTCAAAATAAAGCAAAATAAAGCATAACATACTGTGAACGACGCTTTAACCTCTCACTTCCTTAAATACAGAGACTGCTCTTTACTTGATCTTTCATTAACCTCTGCATTCCCAGTACCATTCAGTACATTTGCATGCATAGTTAAGAAGTGCTACAGTTAAAATCTATTGTCATTTTGGTGTACAAATGTCCCTGTCCCAGTAAAGGTGGAGAATGAATTGTTGAACATATGGCTGACACCACAAAAGCAGGGGTGATGTGGCCACTCTCAACTTGATATTTTTCAACCGTCACCCAGTGCATCTATTGTGTCACATATCAGACAACCTACCAACAAATTAACAAGCTTCAAACTGGTTGAATGTTGAATTGTGACAACACTGACAACTATCCAGTTCCATTAATTTTCTATGCAGGACACAACAAACTCTCTGTCCATCCAAAAATGTAAATGCTCTCCTAATAACGATACCAAATAGATGGACTGTTTCACATATCCATGGCATAGATTTTAAGTCTATCTGAACAACACCCCATAGAGAGTAATCATGAAGAGCAGAAGGTAGGCTGTAGAGCTAGGCAATTAAGAAAATTTTAATTAAGATTCCAACAACTGCCTTTTACAATTATGAAAACTGAGTAATCGATATTAATGTTATTTTGATATCTATAAGACTGAGACCTGGTGACTGTAAATGTAAAGTTAAACCATTGTCATGTTTAAGAAACCAGTTTTACATTTTTTGAGCTTTGTGACTTGGTGTGTTGACCTGCTGGATGTAGCCATCAGAAGATGGGTGCACTGTGGTCTTAAAGAGATGGACATGATGACATGACAAGAAAATATCTCTCACATCATTACACCACCGCCACCAGCAGCCTAAACTGCTATTGCAAGGCAGGATGGATCCATGCTTTCATGTTTATGACAAATTCTGACTCTACCATCTAAATGTTGTGGCGGATCTCAAGACTCAACAGACCAGATGATATTATTACAAATTTTGGTAAGTCTGTGCTAATAGTTGCCTCCGTGTCCAGGTTTTAGCTGATAGCAGTTGAATCCAGTGTGGTCTCCTGCTGCTGTAGCCTATTTCCTTCAAGATTTGAGATGTGCATTCAGAAATGTGTTCTGCATACCTTGGTTGTATTCATTTATGTCACTGCTTTCCTTTTATCATCTTGAACCACCCGGACCATTCTCCTCTGGTCTCTGGCTTTTGTGTTAATAAGTAATTGAACAGGTGCACCTAGTACAGTGGCTATGGTGTATTTCAGTGTCTGTGACAAATCACCATAAGCTGCTATTTCTGCCATTGCTCGCAGGTGGAATCATTAACATATTTAAATCTGAAGGTCTGAACTGGTTCTGCCATTGGCTTCCTTTGCTGTGGGTGGCTTTATTGGTGCTGAATTTGTGAGGGAGTTAAGTCATAACATATTATCATTAAATTAAATAAAACCAGTAGGGCTACATTTTGTCCTCCACCAAAGTGCCAAATGGACCTGGAATTCTGACTACTGAGGAAGCCAGTTCACTCTGCTCTCCTCTCCAACACACTCTCACACACACAACCAAGGTTACAATCATACACCATATCATTAGGGCTTTAGCCACTCTCTTCCTGCCTGTTGCCTTCAGTACATTCTGTTCCCTCCATGAAAGCGAGAAGGGAAAGAAAAAACTACCCTCTTCCTTGCACTTGACATTAGGTTGGCCATTTTGGATTTGAAGCTCTTCTGCCTCATAAATGGTAGTTAATAAAAGGCCCAAGTCCAATCAAAATACTTCAACCACATCTTCATATGGGGGTTACAGCCAGTTTATGAAAATGTATGTGTAACAAATTCCTTGTGAATGTTAGTGTGTGTCTGTGAGGAGGGACGGCTGCAGTGGATGGATGCTGGCGCGGTGCTGAAACCCACAAGATGGTGGAGACCTGATGCACGGTCTGTATTTTTCCGTTTTTCCAAGAAAGAGAAAACCGACATCCCATAATGTTCGGTTTGTCGCTTCCTGTTCTGTCATGTTACTTTTTTCTCTGCTTCATTTTACCCCTGCAGTCTTGCACCACTCCTGGAAAAATGGTAAAGAGGCAGCGTTGCATTTCAGGAGAATGAGAAATGAAAGTTTGCATCGTCAGTTCATTAAAAGATACCCTCTTTCCTCTCTCCTTGAATATTTCCTATACTTCCTTGATGAAATGACCGCTTACAGCAGAGGTCTTTTAATGTGGTGATGTTGTGGGTAAACAAATGTCATCTCTGGTAGAAAAATAGATTTGTTTATTGGAAAAGACATGCAAGTTAACCACACACCACTGAAATGACAAAGCAGGCCCTGTCTGCTTGTAAGAGCAACATTACTCATTGTTAGCATATTACTTGGTGACATTATTTCCTTTTCTTCTCATTATTTCCCTTTAAAAACAGACTAAAACCAAAATAAAGAATGAGAAATTTGCCAAAGTCCTTCTCTTTGATTTTCATGGCCTTTCTTCAAAACACCACAGCATGTGAGCAGCAAAACTCAGCACACACTCTTAATTTAGCTTTGGATTTCTGGTTAGTTATTGAAAGTTTTAAATTCCATTCAAGAGAACAATGTCAGTCTTTATATTTTAAGGGAAACATCTGAACAAATTAAGAAGGGACTAGATGGAAAAAGGAAGATAAATATGGCAGCACAAGACAAAAGGCTGTTGTTGTCTGGTTTTACCATATCATAATAGGACAACTAAATTCAAAGTTTTCTAAGGAGCAGACCATGATGTTCATCTAATCAGAAAAAAACTCCAACAATTACAATTATGCAGTGACTCAGCAACTACAAAGTGCAAACAAAGAAACAGCTTGTATATTTTAGGCCAGAGATATCTTGATGATAAAGCTCCTCAGGCTCAGTCTGGCAATAAACCATTTAAGAGCACTCTCTATTTTCACTTGTGCTTTGACAAAGTAATCTATCAGCACAGTTGTCCCCAAGTCCTCAGTTAATATGGTCAATCATTACTAATTGAAACAGCACATCACCGAGACAGATACAAAGGAAAATATTCTAGAAATGGTATGCAGACTATGATAATGTGAGGTCTGACCACTTGTCATCACTTGCTAACAAATATTCCATGATGGTATTGATTATCTGTGTTTGTTTTGTTACTTTTACTCAGAACAACTGCCATGTTTGCAGTTTACTTCTATCACAGTAGGTAGTTACATGTTGTCTGAGGTCTTTGTGCGCTCTCTACTGGTGTAAAATGCGTCCCATACAGGCAATTATGTAAATACAAGTGCTCATGATGCCAGTGGATGCAAATACAAATGTCAAATATGGCTCTGGCCTTACATGGCATCTCCATCTGAACTTTCACTGGTGGACCTGCATACCAAAAAAAGTGCATCCGTTTGTGTGTACACACACATTGAGGGAGGCTGAGAGTGAGATCTGGATACTTTAATAGTTAATACTAAGGACCTAACAATGCAAGACAAGTACTGAAATAGCAAAAAAAAAACAAAAAAAAAACAACGTAAATAAACGATATACCTTCTGAGTTTGTTGTTTTCTGCTCTGTGTTTACACTCACAGGACAACACCTCCTCTGGCTTGTTTATATGTACCGTGCATGGAAATGGTTTTTCTTTGTCATGGAATCAGATAACGTATTAATATACATATCTTGGTTAAAATATCGGTTATAGCCCTATAGTTGGACAACTGTGACAAAAACGTATGCCAGTAAAGAGCGAGTTAAGAGATTTTTGGATAGGCTGGGATGTTAGGTCCTCTCACTAGCTTAGCCCAGTAACCCAGAGCCATTTCTAGGTCTCTCCTCCCCTCCCCTGACCACTTAGATCACGAGTCTTGTTGCTGGGGCTTAAAACCCACCGCAGCTTATGCAAAAGGGGCATGATAGGGAGGTAAGAGAGAGAGGGGATATAAAGAGGGGAATGAGGAAGAAAGGGGAAGAACTCTGTCTTTTCATTGAGTCAGTCTGAAGATTCTCCTTGTGCTCTACATTTTTTGGCTCATCTGTTTCTGACCTAATTTTAAAAGTAACTTTGAAGATGTTTAATCAGACTCAAAAGCCTTCACAGATTCTCAGCCTGGCTCCTGATCTTGGCGGCATAACAGAGAAGTGGAGCATGTTTTGATCAGGACACAGCTCTGCTCTCAAGATTAAATCAAACAGCAACTGTTGCTGCAACCAAGCAGCAGGGCAGGGGAAGGATGCTGGATGCACTACTTCAAACAGCAGCTAATGGAAATACTAGTTAGTTGCTAGTCTGTGAAGAGCTGCAGTTGAGGAGACTTTTAGCAATTTCAATTTGGTAACTTCTGATACAGTGATCAGATGGATGGACAGACAGATGGATGAATGTTTGCCAAAAAAGGATAAAAGGTTTAACTCTTTGGCATGACTCCAGTTCCTCTTAGTCTGAACTGTTGGCTAAGGTGATAACAAAAACATCACACCAGTCACACAATGGCAGAACAAACAGCGGATATTGTTTGGCTCTTTTCCAAAAATGTACTAAACTGGACTTTTTTTCAAAATTATGCACATCTGAACTGCCTGATGATCAATTCATTGATTTTTTTCAGCTCCAATCTCAATATGTCTATTACTCAAGAGGATGCAACCAGCATGACAATCAGCTTGAACCATGTGGTATGCCCTTATCTCTTCAGGATAAGTTATGCACAAACAAGTGTCATAATAATTATAAAATAACAAAACTATATGGATCTAAATGTATGTTTTGTATGTAAGGCTCATGTGCCTAAAGTGTTAAAAGAAAAATACTTGGGCAATATTCCTGGTATTGATGGAAACACACAGATTTATGTCCTGTGACTTGTCTCTATGAAATTTTTTCCGACTCCCCTCCAGCAACTCCTCAGCCCACTAACCCCTGTGTTCAGGGTCAAAGGTGACTGACACTGTAAACATGTAAAACACCACACACAAGACACAAGGGCAAGCAGTGAGGCCCTGATGAGGGCAGCAGACATTTTAGTTTTTAACTAAAATACACTGAGCTCAACTGTATCTGTCTGATTCACCTATAAGAGAGAAAATTTTGTTTTTTCTCTGGAATAGTTTGATTGTGCTTATATTAAAAAATAAATATCGGAGGATCAAATGAGGACGAGAGAATAACATCAAGAGTTAATCCTCAGAAGAGTCTTAGATTGTAGAGGTCAGCAAACTTCTTATTCCTACACTGAATGTGCGTGGGTGATTTGCTGTCTTTTAAACTGAAATCTTGGAAAGTCCCAGCAGTTGTATGAAGATAAAGACAGGGGCACTCCAGATGTAACTGTTTGACCATTAATAAGAGATGTGATTAGAGAGCAAGACAGAGGGGAACCTCCAAAGCATGCTCAGTATTCTGAAAGAAAATGACTAAGTAAATGCTCACAGTAAATGCTTTTGTGAAGTAGGGATTGCATGACTTAAGAACTTACAAAGCAGACTTTTGTGTGATAAAAATTGAGTCACTATATTTGCCAATTCCAAGTCCCTGACCCAATATTAACCAAATTAAGCGAACATGATGCCCTTTTAAATATACTTTTAACCAAGTTCAGCTATTATTATTGCAAAACACATAAAAACAATGTCAATATATATTCAGAGTGGCCATTGGACTCTTATTGCTGTGTAAATTAAAGTATTTCCACACAGCTAACATGTTTGCCGCAGGGCTGCTTCTGCTGCTACACCACTTGCTCATTAAATGAACAAAATTACATCCCTGATCAACTAAAAAATGCTGTTATAGGCCCTGATCTGATATTTGTACCTATACTGATGCAGTATCAGGACATCCCTAAAAAAATTTAAGGGAAAAGCAACAATATGCTGTACATACTAGTGGCAACAGACATTTTACAAACAGCAAGTACAAACAACAGGACAAAATTCAGCTACAATAATGTATGCTTCACTAGGGTGAGTGCAACAGCATGTTTACCAACTCACTGTCATAGTGTGGCTCAGTCACAGTTTTTGATTAATAACCCTAGTTTGAGTCTAACAATACAACATGAGCTGGACAAAGGCTTGCTCACTGGTACTAGTATTGGGTGATCCATGTCATCACCTGCTGTAGTCTCTAAGAAGTCAATATTGCTAAGGCTTAATTATGTGATATACGACCAGTCTACTCCATGCAAAAAGCATCATCACACAGCAGCAAAGTAGACCTGCCAACTGGCCTATGCAGCCCTTAATGTAAAGTCGGAAATGAAACCAAATCGGGTGACAGCCAGAATTATTAAATGGAGCATGGTATTAGCTCTGGCAGGACACGGAGTCAGGATTGCCATTATGCCAGCATTAAATTGTTGAACAGCTGATCCAAAGCTAGCTCCCCACTGCTGATAGCCAGCTGATTACCTCTAGGCTGCCATCGGCTAAATGCACTCAGACCTCTTTATTAAAGCTGCTCTAGCCTGCCTACTCTCTGCTGCTCCCTCTGCAAGCTGCTTTGCAAACCTCCATGCCATTTTCTGTATTCATCAATGTCTTGCTATAATACCGCTTTCACACTAAAATCTGCGGGTCAACGCTGTTTTTTTCAACGCTGGTTAACCCGCTAGTGACTCCTTTACCACTGCCAGCAGACCATGACCATGTAAACAATGGAAAAGAGCATGGATGCCGTGGACATGGTTTTCTGTACTTTGTACTTTTGTCCCTCTTTAAAAATGAACAAACTCGGCGCTGATGTTACAAAGGCGGATGGAATTTGTTGCTGAGATGGCAAAGAGTCACGTAAGTTACAGACAGAGGGGTCGGGCGCGAGGGTCAAACTTAGCAGCTTGACCCGGGTGTGATGTTCTCACTGAAGCCGACCGGAGACGAGCCGATAAAAACCCATGTCGCTTGCAGGGTAAGTCGACCCGAGTCGAAATGCCGATAAGACCCTTTCAAACTGCGGACAAGAGCCGATTGTTGGCGGATTTACACTGGTTTTTTGGCCAGTCTGAAAGGGGTATAACTGATGCTTGTTCTGGGGAAACTGTGGCTGCTTCTCTCCCTTCTCTCATGCTTTCCTTGTTGGCAAAATTAAGGGATGTGTGCTGTTTCTGCGTAAGGCTTTCACAATAAAAGGCTTTCTTTAGGCTTTCTTTAATAAAAGTAATATAAACCACAAATATATCTTAACATAAATAACTGCAAATGAAGCTTAATTTAAGTAGCTGCTCTGGTGTCTATTCTAGACAAAGTGGTCAACACTTGCAGGACAAAAACAAATGTGCATTGTGGTTTGTTTTGCACATTAAAATCTGAGAATGTCTTATAACAAAGTTTTTTAAAAACAAGAAAGAAGCCAAGTGAAATCAAAGAGTGAGTTTTTTTCGTATGAAATCTTTAAGGTGCTGCTTGTTTGAGTTGCGTGTCCAACACATCTACCCTACAGAGGGAAATTGGTTTCACTTACATCTTGCATTGAAAAAACAGATCCCTGGCTAGGGCTTCAACGCACCAATTTTGATACCTTAAAGATGTCCATTAAGAATTTGGCAGTGAAAGAAATAATGTACTTTGGACTTTACAAACGAGACAACTTTAAGATGCTGATATATAGACATGAAATACAATCGAGTAATCCTAAACAGGCACTAATGGATCTGCATATGAACTAAATCTGTCAACAAGGAAGAATCGTTTTGAAAATCATCCTGAGAGATACTCACTGACCACTCATTAACTCAGCATTTTCTATCAGGCCAACACTTTCCACTTATTTAAAGATCAGCTGTTAAAGCACACCCAGGTATCAGCACACGTCAGCAAAAACTTTATATGACTGAATGAGTGCGTGCAGTTATGTTCTGTTTGTGTGAGACGGTGAGGAAGGAATGTGTGTGTGTCATCGTTTCACTCTGATAAGAGGACATGAAAACAACACATGATGACACTTGTTAGAGTCAACACAGGGCACTTAGAGTCTGTGAATAAGTGTGAGTCACGGCAAATGAGGCGAGTCAGATAGACAAAAATTCAGGGACGGATAAAGCGTGATAGCCAATAAAATGACAGATAGCTTAGCAATAGACTCACTTACTACCTCCACCCGCGTTTATTTATTTGTCTTGAAAACAGAAAATAAACAGTGAATCCTGGTGGATATTTTTGAAAAAATGGATATGATTTGTATTAAATATCATTAAGTACTGCATACATATTCAGCTTAAATCCTTATTCAAAGGATGAAGAAACTGACAGCAAACACTTTAAATATCACAGCCTACATTAGGTTAAAAAATGATCGCCTCATCATTGAAATTTAAAGAGAAAGCCTGACTTTGTTAAACAAACATCAGCAAAAGGTTATGTTTGATGACAGTCTGGAAAAAAAAGCCACACACTGTTTGCAGCATTAGCAGAGAATATTGTCCAAAAAAAGCATCTGCACACACTCATCCAAAATGTGTGAATTTTAACTGCATACAGGTGCTGCAGAGCACAAAAATGCATTAGCAGGCTTATCAGAGAGGTGAGATTTATGGGCAAAATTGCCACCACACATCCGTTCTTTTACTCATCTCAGATGGTAAAGGTTATAGTCGGACCTGAAAAAAGGAAAAAATTTGTAAAGATTATTTTTGGGGCATTTTGTGCCTTTATTGATAGGTGAGAGAGAGACAGTGGATAGGCTTGTGAGAGGTGGTGAGAGAGTGGGGGAAGACACTCTGCAAGCAGGCCACAGGCTGGATTTGAGCCCAGGCAGGCAGAGGCATGTATATGGCTTGTGCCTGGTTGCTTACCACTCCGCCAAACCAGCAACTCCCTCCCCCGCCCACAAAAAAAACAAAAAAAACAAAAAACAGAAACATTTTTGGCATAGGTGTACATTGTACAGTGTCTTTGGATTGCTCCAGACAATCATAATTTTATTTAGATGTAATTATGGGGCCACAATAGACCTGTCCATAAGTTTACCTCTCTTCAAGCATTACAACACTTTATTGACGCTGAATGTAAACAAAGTTATGAGAGGATCATGGTGGACCACTGCAGCTGAGAGTTTGGGTCAACTTAATCAAAACAGGAAAGGAAAAATATCCAAAATACTTATGAATTTTCTTCAACAAAACCGTTATTTTCAGGAACTGCTTCATATTTGGTGTGTTGGGATTTTTATTCACATTAAGTCACTGTATCACAGGCAGCAGCTATAGTAACGTCTTATCACACACAGGTGAAGACTAGCACAGATGAGCTAGTGCATCACTGGTAAAAACAGATCAACACACCACCATAACTCTACTGAGGTAAGCTAGTCATGGCGATAAATATTTAAGCATCATCACTGAATGGCTCAAACTTTCTGTCTCCCAGAATATCTACTTCTCAGAAAGTGAAAAAAATAGATAATAATTATCACTGTGGACATTGTTTAATATTAAATACCTACTTGAAGATGTGGACAGTGAACAAGAGCAAAAAATCCAAAAGCAACAACATGTTTTTTTTTAGGTGAGAGCCTAGAGAGGTCTCTCTCACCCCTACTACTGTGACAAAACCCTTGAGAACAATAACTCACTCTTGAGTGATGGATGAATGGTGAAAGAGGAGGAGGGATGTCCAAGGAGTGTTAACTTCTGTGGTTCAAGGATTAAATTTTTTGCCACTGGCAGCAATGTTTGGACAAAACAACGAATTGATTTCAATTAATCAGTAGAGAAAACCATAGATATAAGCCTTATGTCATGTTTGTATATCATTATCTGGCTTAATCAGAAACAGCTAATGTAAAATAATTAACATCAGACATTATTATTATTGGTGTGTGTCGTTATCAGTAGAGGGGGATGAAAAATCTCTGTCACAGATTACAGCTTGCTAAAACTCCCATGTCCTACAAAACCACTTTTCTTTGCTTTTAATGATGTTAGAAGGGACTTGGGGAGAGAAGAACATGGAAACTTGAAAGAAAATGCTCCTTAGTATGCTCAGTTTTTTACTTCCTGGTGTTTGTTATGTAACAGCTGTAGAGCCTCCATCTACAGGTGTGTTTTCTGCTCATTACAGGCAGATGCCAAGACTGCTTTGAAAATTGGCTCTGCAGTCTGTAAACCCTCCTCCTTCCTCCCATCAGACATTATTTTGGCAGCCAATCAATAGAGCTCATTATCAAAGCCTCCCAACCCCCTCAGACCTGAGCATTTCCAAATGGGAGGGAAAAAGAGTTTCATGTAATCCTCTACAGAGGAAAATGTCTTAGTTTTTTTTTATTCGGCTTAAATCAAATCCTTCCTAATGGACACCCAAGACATGATGTAAACAGTCAACTACACCAGAACATGGGACCTTTAAATCTGAAATTTGCCAGAAATTATTGTAGGAAGAATCTATGCTGAAAAAATGATTAAAAATAAAACTTCTCCAAAAACTTTGGGGATGAAATGAACTGATCAAAACTTTTTCAGTAGAACTAGAAAACAATAAAATAAAGTACCCAACAAAAGTGATGTGTGTCCTTCAAAATCGGAGCAGTTTACCCATGAGTCCAATTTGGAGAAAACCTCTACATTTATTATAGAAATATTGCACTTGATTGAAGTCACAGTGACCTTGACCTTCAAAAATATTGAGTTTAACCTTCAGTTGAGGTCAACTTTTACGCAAAGTTAAAAAAAAAACCTTCTTATTCTTAAGACTAGTCATTCATAGACTAAGAATTGATCCGAGGCACAATAACCTTGACCTTCGACCTACAGAATCTAAGCAGTTGACCAAGAATTTGGGGTTCATATTTGTGTACATTTCAGAGAAAACGCCTAATTAAGTGACTGAGTTATAACGTTTAAAGAATGGCCCGGATCATCCGGATCACATCTGATTTGAGTTTAGTGTTGTACAACAAAAAAGCTAATCAACATTCTATCTATTAGAACTGTGGGCATTCATAATTGTAAGACCCACTGTCCGATCACTTGTATTCTTCCATTAAAACACTCTCCCTCCCCTCTTTGCATTCATCTCCACCCCTTTTTCAAGTCACCTCTACCTTTAAATTACAACCCCACCCCCAATACAGCTGCAGCATTCTCCTGCTTCCTTCGCATGCCCTTCCTGCTGCATTCACATGTCCTCTCCACTGGACCAGAGGGAGGAGATGTTGACAGCCGATCATCAAACTCTATTTTGTGCTGCTGATGGATCAGGCATTTTAGCTCCCCTGACGGCTAACGGCAACTGCCTACATACTGAGACAATTTTTAGATGCGCCAAAAGCTCTCAACGTTCGACCCCTCAACCTTCTGCCAGGCCGCATGACATCCTGCTCATTCACTTCTTTCACTTGATAAAACAGAGCACACACACACACGGGCTGGTTGGCAGAGCTCGGCGGTGCTTCATCAGCCTGAGCCTTGGCATTAGCAGCATGCTGCGGCTGAATGGAGACCTCAGTGGCTCTGTGATGAGGAAGAAAGAGAGAAAGGGAGGGAGAGAGAGGGGGGATGTGGTAGAAACAAACTAAGACAAAGCAAATATGAAGGTGAAAATTTGTTAGAAAACATGTCAACAAAGCAAAGTAAGCAAAGAGAGAGATGGGGGGGAAGAAGGAGAGAGAGTAGAGAGGGGAGTGACTCCACAGAATGCAGAGCAGGTAGCTGGCAGAGTGGATTACTGCAGCAGGAATGCAGCACTGGCTGCAGGATGGAGGGAGGGAGGAGGGGATGGAGACAGCAGGGGAGGAAGCAGGAATGTAAAATGATGAAGCTTTACCAGACAAGAGGTTGAGGCACACTGAATAATAGAGATATTACAGTCGGTCTTCCTTCTGTTAGTTACGCAGTGGGATTGTGTGATAAGCTGAGCAGCTCATTACATAATTCATACAGAGATGATCACAGGCTCTTGAATCTCTAAACGCGTAATAGGATACCCAACAGGAATGTACACATCAGCATGTATTCTGATTTAAGTACACGTCTGTCACAATGACCTCAGTGCACAGGAGGACATATCAGCAGTTTCATGACACTTAACAGATCAAAAAGAAATCCGAATTAAAACGGATAAAGGCTTAAAATAAGGCTTGAACAACATTGGGAGAAATGGCTTAGTGACATTTTGTCTTCCTGCAACATTTATACTCCTCAAAGAAGTTTAGAATGTTATTTTGGTTCATTACTTCTCCCCTTTATTAATAACAATAGATATTCTATTTTATATTGTTGAAAAGCCTGATCAGTCACTTTTACAACAACGTAAAACATGTAGGGAGGGATCATGAATTTGTGGCATGACCAACACAGCTAAAACTGTGAGTAGGGTTACAAAAAAAATGTGCCAAAATCCCCTCTGATGGTTCTTCAGTGAAGCAAGGGTGAGGAACTGGTCCTCCTGGGCTGTGGTTTTCCTGGGTCACCCACTTTACAGTCTGTCTTTGACTTCACCAGTCTCACAAAACTTGGTCCTTAGTTGGGAAATGGTACCAATGTTGCCACTCTACATACTGGAACACCAGCTTCCAGTTGCAGGGTATTTTGGTACACTGTATTTGGGCACTTCCCACACGTTTAGCTGTGTTACTTATTCCACAAGTGAACGATGCTTACAAGTTGTACCTCGATGTAAAAGTGAGTAATCAGGCATTCCAAAAATATGACATACAATACTGATACCTATACAATTGGTGTTATTAAAGGGGAGAAATAAACTACCAAAGTAACATTTCTAATACTTTTTGAGGAGCACGTATTGCACTTTTTAAAGGGAACTTATTTGATATGTGCTGTCATTTTATGTGCAACAAATGAAACCTAATCTCAAACTTATTTTAGAACTCATTTTTTCTTCCATCACACATTGCAGCCCTTTGACAGTCACTGTAGTATTCACAACAAAAAAAAAAAGTAGGGAGAGATTTGTGACACTATTTTTGATAAATAAACTTTGGGCTAGCAGTAGTGTTACTTCCACCCATGTTGTAAACCATTTCTGACTATCTTTGAAGTTGATATTCCATAAGTAGCCCGGCTTTGCATCTGCTGTTGCCCCACCTGAGTTGATAAATACACTGACCGTTTATATGCCTGAATGTTACGCCCAGATGAAGTCCATATGTGGGAACCGATTCTTGTTAAATTCCTTGGTAATATTTACCACACAGGTACGTGTTTGACAGCTGGGAAATGTGAGCAGGGTTGACGTTCAGCACATGGGTAGAGGTGAGCATGATGACCATAACGACCCACCGTAAAATAATGCTTCAAACTGTTCAAACAGAACCAATGAAATAATACAATGAGTATGGTGATAATATACCCTCTTGAATTAAATTAATTTTCAATCATGGTAAAGCTAAATAAAGACATCATGAATTAGAAACTTAATGGTGCTTAAAAATGACCCCTTGTTATTAAAAACTATAAAACATGAAGAGCTTAAGAAGCTGCTCTCTGGGCTTGCTGTCTTTGCTGGTTTCACACAGTTAGGGTTGATTTCAGCTCAAGCAGGATGTATAGAAACATCTAGAATAATAAACACAAAAAAAACTAGGCTCAGAGAAGACGCTCAACACGCCCTGGCCACATATTGACCTTAATCCTCAGACAGCCGCGTACATGTGGTAAGACAGTGACACATATTCAGTCTCTGCTGACTAACCTGTCCTAATAACACACACACACGCTGCTGTCCCTCAGCAGTGTGAATGTTTATGCGTATGAATGAATTGAACCATGTCACAGTATACACAGTACAGCATGTATGTATATATGTGCCACTCCTGTGTGTGACTTCAGGCTACAGGGAAGGAACTGCGGCGCCGGTGTTTGTGCCTGACAGGAAACGGACTCACAAAGAGTGCAGGAGGGGCGGAAGAGGCAAGGGTGGGGGTGAGGGAGGAAAAGGTGGGCAAGAGAGGAGAATGTGCAGCAAAAAAGGGATGAGGAGTATAGAACTGAAGAGATGGAAGAAGTACAGGGACATTTTGACATGATCATTTTGACTGTCTAACCTGATACATGTGAAAAACAACATGTATCACTTAAACATTTTGGGAGATTGTTTTCATTTCCCTTATCCCCTTGATAAGGATTTACTGCACTGATTCGTCATACACATTCAGCACACAGCAGGAGCAAGGAGGCAGCTAGCTTAGTATCTCCCTGCTGCTGGGTAGAGTACGGAAACAGCTGGTTGGTAAAATAAAAAGAGGTCAAAGGGGGATTTTCATGTTGTAATGTCTTAGAGATAAACAGGATGAGAATGACTTCACCAGATCCTAGTGACAAGTCAAAAGTGCATAAGGGCCGCTCTATGACAGGAAATAGTCTACAGATTCAATAAAATGATGCTAAGTGATGGCTATTTTTTAACTTTACTTAGATTTTCTATGTATGGACTAAAGAAACAGGATAAAACATGAGCTATTCAGGTGCTGGTATTGAAGACTTTCTACGATTTGTACATGCCAGGCTATGATAGACTTGGCCAATCATACCACTCCATCTCCATCTCCATATCTTGGTGCTCACATATAAGGCTCTTAAAACAAAATTATTAAATATTCTATAGACCTTATATGCAAGAACGTCTCCTGAAAAGCTAGGGCAGTGTGTACAAAGTTGAATAAAACAGAATGTGATCATCTGCTACACATTGTAATGCAATATTTAATTAAGAATAGCAAAAAGATAATGTTGACTGTACTGAAATTTAGGAATAATGTCACGTTTTTGAAGATTTTACTCCCATTACAAACTTGATACCAGCAATATGTTCAAAAAAGTTGGGACAGGTTCATGTTTACCACAAATAGGCTACATCTAGGCAGGCTGCCAAAGTATACTGGTGACAGCCTTGATATATCTGTGAATAATTTGAGGAGAAATGAAACTGCAGATAACTCTCTATCTGATCACCTAAACGTCACAAATGCTAATTACCAGCAGGTCACACAGATGCTACAGAGCAAGTACAGAGCAAGGAGAGACAGCATTAGTTAATACTCTTTCAAGAAGATTTACGATCTCAAGGAATCTACCCTCTCTGTGGTCTTTGCAAAGTCCAGTATCTTGAGTAGCCAAATATCAAGTAGTCTAATTCCAAGAGAAATTGAAAACACAACTCTATTTACATTTTCATGACTTGAAAATTCAAAAGTTTCCAAGTTCTTATTATTTTGTTGTCTCTTTTAATAACAATAACATTAAAGCATTTAATTAATAAAGTGCTTTTCAAAAACAAAGATAGATTGATTTTTAAAGCCACATCTCTGAAGGTTTTACAATATTGATTTGGATTTTGTGAATACACAGACATTTAATACTTTTATTGACACACAACAGTGGAAGCAGAGCTGCTGCTGTTGCAGAAAAACCAGAGGCAAATAGACTGGTGTTGAAATTGTTTTTCTTTTAAATGCAGATACATCACTGTGGTTTTAGAAATATTCAGCTTGAAGACATTTTCATGACTTACTGTTCTGTATCCGAGAAGGATGAGGACAGAGCTTAAATCTACACTGACTTTAAAGAGAGATAAAGAGATGGATCCACTTGTCTCATCAATAAGGTGGGAAAGGTGTGAAAGTTGAATTCTTGTCCTTCTTTTCAGCTCTCTCCCCTAATAACACAACTTGTATGTGTGTCCTGCTACTTGTTAAGGTAACATGATGTGCTTGCAAATGTCACTTTATAAAAGTCAGTGTACTTTTCTTGCCTCTTGCTCCTCACCTTCAAGGCCATCCTAACCCTGCTTCTCTGCTTCCTGAACTTTTACACATCAACTCTTTTTCCTGCATGCTCTGGTCTTCTTCCTTCCACCTCATTACCAAATGTCTGCTTTGTCCACAATTGGACCTAGAACCTTCAGCTGCTCTGCTCCCTGATTTTGGAGCTCCCTCACACCAGATTCAGAGTATTGACTCTCTGTCTCTGTTTAGAAACCATCTTTTTAAAATGGAATGCTCAGTCTGATTGATTTGATTTTGGTCAAAGTTCATGTTTGATTCACTGATAATTACCTCCGCCAAGGAGGTTATGTTTTTGGGAGGGTTTGTTTGTCTGTCTGTTAGTTAGTTAGTTAGCAACATTACTCAAAAAGTTATGGATGGATATTGATGAAATTTTCAGGGAAAGTCTGGATTGGGATTAGGAACAAATGATTAGATTTTGGAAGCGATCCGGATCTCCGTCTGGATCCAGGAATTTTTTAAAGGATTCTTTAACATTGGGAGATAGGGCCATTTTCAACATTTGTGCATATAACTCCACAAATAATGGTCAGGGTACTTGGGAAAAAAAACAGGACAAGTTTCTAACATGCTCTACAGTATATCAAAGACTGATCCGGATAAAGGAATAATTCCGGATACTATGATCCAGAATATGAAAAAATAGGGGACCTATGGAATTTTCATCATAGGAAGAGAACAAATGAAGCTATAAACACACAACAAACACCATTATATAGCCAAGGCATTGTGGAATTTGGAAGGTGCCAACAGATTTGCTGTATCTTCAAAAGCTAGGGAGCTAGATCCAGAAGAAAACCGCCATTAAGGAAAATTTGATTTTCATGAATAACTGCTGAACTAATGTCGATATCATTATGAATTCAGTTGCCAATGGTATGTTTTCATGGTCAAGGAATCTAATAATGTAGTCAAAATAAATGTGGGACAAATATTTATGGTGCAAATGACAAATAGGGGGAACTGTGGCGCTTGGCGGAGGTCTGCACTCTCCGAGTGCTTTCTAGTTTCTTACTGTTTTTTAATATAACAATATTGCTTTTACAATCTTTTCTTTTGTTTTAACAAAATCTTTTGTTTCAACCTTGCCTTGCAAGGTTGCATTGAGTGACATGAGTGACATCCACAAACATTTACAAACCAAAACATCATTATGATACAGTATATCACCAGTCTGCAGGAAAGACTAAAGCAGAGGCTGGTTTCCTTATGTCTCAGACACTTACAGAAAGTTGGTAAAAGAAGATATACTGCAACAGAAGAGCAAACATGATCCTGTCTCAACTTTCTGGAATCCCATTGCTTGTGAACTTCATATTGATATATAGTTTTCTAAAAACTGTTTTCTAAATTGTTTTAACTTCTGATTTGTTGTCTGTGTTTTTTTATTTGAACATGGATTTCAATGTTTTGCAAATCATCATTTTATTTACATAAAGCAGAACATCCAAACTTTTAAGTAAACTGATTATGTAA
Organism: Cetoscarus ocellatus; assembly: GCA_037902135.1. Taxonomy (NCBI): domain Eukaryota; kingdom Metazoa; phylum Chordata; class Actinopteri; order Labriformes; family Labridae; genus Cetoscarus; species Cetoscarus ocellatus. The sequence goes on from JBAMNC010000815.1 coordinate 1,362,885, forward strand.
CTGACTGCCTCTATGACAGCTATAAAATAAGAAGGTTATATAAAGTAGACTCATTTTCCTGCACTTTTCTTCCGACGCTGAGGGTAGATTAAATTTGATTTTAATATGATGCATCTTGAAGACACCCTCCAAATTTGATGAGTCAGGAAAAGCTCAAAAACAAGTGGATTTCAGATTAAGTACAGGAAGGTTTGACTTACATTTTAATGGCATCCCCTTGCACACAACAGGCTTTTCTTTTCACCCCAAAGTCTTCATTCTGTGGTTAAAAACACACAAACAGGGCACAGGGTTAGAAAGAGATGACTAACATAAAATCAGGACACACACACTTATGCCATCTTCCACCATAGTTATGCTTGGCAGTTGGCAAGCCCTGAGCCTGCGGCCGTGCTCACAAAGCAGTCCCTGTAGGGGAGATCGTTCACAGTCAAGCTAGCAGGCTAAGAATGAGCTAACTGCTCAGATATGGGACGCATTTCAGAGGCTTTGCAATAGACTCATGCATGAGCAGACAAGCAGTGTTTGGCCACGACAACAGAAGGGCCTATTCAGCTCTCTGGGGAGGCACTGGTACACACACAAACACACACACACCATTATCATAATCATCATCATCCTAGAAGCACTCATCTGCTGCAAAACATGTGCACAGTAAAACACACACACACACACACACTGGCCAGACTAGGAGCATTCCTCTACAGTAGCATTCCATATGTTTGGTTAAGCACAGAGGATCCAGATTTAAGACTGCAGTCTGGACCAAATTTAAAGGATGAGAGAGGGAAGTTGAGGGGTGGGAGAGGGTTTGGGGGAGAAAGGGGACATTCTTGTAAGCAGCAACAAGATAATGGTTCAGAAATATATCATAAAACTGAAAGTTACATAAATTACAGGACGATAGTAGGCTGTGTTTACACTAACAGAATGTTTGAGCATAGGCTTCGTGTGTGACTGGTACACTCAGTTTGATGTTGAAAACCAAGTGAGGTGTGTAAAAGTCAGGAATGAGAGATTAAACCAGCTTTAAGATAATAATTACCACATCAAAAACAGAGCCAGATGGCGATGATTTTTTTAGCATCTTATTAACAGTTTTTTATTTGATTCAAGGTTTAAGATGTCAATAAAATGTATGTAACAACAAAGACCTTATATTGAATTGACAACACACTAGACCAGTGCTCAAAACATTGATACGGCAAAATATCGTCATGCACTCCTTGCCGAGACATGTATCAATACGGATTCAGAATATATACAGCCTCAAATGCTGTGATAGCCGTTGTCAAATACACTTTGGGTAATGTTAACAATGGCACAGTTCAAAGTGTTGAAGTGTCTTGAATTGTAGACCCATTCAGGGCCAGGAATTCTGTTAAAGGCATAATAAAAGTCCATAATTTATGCTTATAGGGATACGTATGATATTGTGGCCTCATTATCAGGATATCTTATGGTGAGGTTGCTGGAAAACAATTCCAGGATATAAGTCACACTATTGTATACAGGTGAGAGAATAGGGATGGGAATTGATAAGATTTTATTGATCCTGATGGCATTAATGATTCTGCTTATTGATCCATTTCTTCAACGAGTCCCTTATCATTTTTTTCTGGATTTTTCTTCTTTTAATGCAGAATAAAGTTGGACTTGAACAGACTTTTTTCATTCAGGGCCACATGTTGAAGAATAGAAGAATGACTGAACCAATTTGATGTACCTTGTCCTTAGCATATTTAAGTTTAGCTTTCTGGGAAGGCTAACCAGATTTCAGGGGCCCTGGATGGCCATGGTGACCCCTTCTGTTCTTGGTCAGGATTATGATGAGTGAGATGCTTATATAGCAAAAAGGAAGACGCTGACCGTTCATCTCTACATTCAGAAATGAAACATGAGCAATCTGCACAAAGCTGCAAAACTTCAGAGTTTAACTGCAGAAAAATGATATGCAGAGTAAACTTATTAAAAATGGACCTTGGTACTGAGCAAACAGCTGGGAAAATGAGCACAATCTCTGCTGTTTTCTGCTGTTTACTCATCAGTCAAGCACAAGCTTGATGTTTTAGTGTTGGCAATATCTAATTTTACCTTTTAGAAACTGATGTGGGCTGAATATAAATGGACCACGGTGAAGGTTGGGGCCCCAAGCCATTGTTTGGACACCGCTGTTCTAAAGATAAAACAAAACAAACACAAAATATCCTATTTAGTTCAAAAAAAGTGATACATCGACTGTCCTACTTAAAGTACCAGGAAACAGAGGGATGTATTGGAATATATAATGTAATTATTGCATCTTCACCCCTGAATCCTGATATGTATAATTTTGCTAGATTCTTGCCATTGCACCTCTACTATTGTATAAGAGAATCAAGCACCAGCCAAGGGGGGAAACTGTCTGTTTGAATGTCTTTGTGCTTCACACTTTCTAAGGTGTACAGCAAAGTTAACAACATGAGTTTCTCTGCATCTTTTCTTGCCATGAAGAGCAGGATTTCCAACGCAATACTTTGATGAGCCACCTTGGTATACTTAAAATCACCCTTGGGTTTTTTTCTGGACAAATTTTATGACAATAAAAGAAAAAAAAAAGCAGGAGATCACCATCTTCACACAAAGAAACACCCACAAATGCTTCCATACAATAAAAAACCTTAAGTGTACCAGCTGCTGTGCAACATCTGAGGTAAAGCTTCTCATGTAGAAGCTTCTTCAGCTCTTAAAAGTTTTTGATATGACATGTTTCACACCTTTTTCACACATGCACTGCACCCCTCAATATCACACAGTACTGACCAGGTGCGGTGCAGGTGTGAACACAAACAGTTCAATTTTTCTTCTTCAAAACTATAACTCAATGTTGACTTTTTCCTGCCAGCTTCTTGGTAAAATATGTACCCGGGGTTGAAGTTAAAGCACATCAAGTAATAGTCTGGAACATTGACCGTGGATTGAATGGTGTGCTAATGACATTGTTAACAGGTTTTCCTGCTCCCGACTTAATTTGGTTGCATCATTACTTTTTTTCCTCTGCTCTGTGTTTCGCTTTGGATTACAAAAAATGTCTATGATCAACTATTCAATGAGCTCACACACTTCCATGTTTCTGTGTTTCCTGCAGCACTTCGAAGGTAGCCCTTGGTCCATACAAGACCCATTCATGCTGCTGTTTCAAGTTATAATGTTAAAACCCCTGTGATACCTCCCCTCCACTATGAGGTGGTGTTTACACGGCTCTGTTTTCGGCCTAAAATGGAGAGTTTTCATTGCATTTTTGCCTCCCGTTTACACAAGACCGATGCCCGGAGTGCCTGAATCTGCAGACTTTTGAAACCAGGGTGCAGAGCGGAGAGTTCTGAAAAAGGGTTCATGTAGATGGGATTCAGCGTTTTAGGGTGAAACGCTGACATCACACCGCATGCGCACTACTCTTTCACAAGAAGGCTGCGTGCGCATACCAGGAACAACAACAGCTTCGGCTGTCTACCGAGCAACATGTATGCTGCTTACCATTCTTGGTTTGTTATCCAGACAAAACTATCAGGACGGATTTGTTGTCCAGACAAGAAACTCCTACGCCTTTGTGCGTACACTCGCCATAGTTGTTTGTGAAAAGTTTTCCTTCTTCGTACGTGTGGTGTAACACCGCTGTTTCTCTGCAAACCTACATTGCCATCTACTGGCCTGGCATGCACGCTACAGCATTTTCAGTCCAACTCTTGTCTCCATGTGAACGCAGAGCGCTTTTGAAAACGCAAAGGACAAAATTTTCCGTTTCTGGTGAAAACGGCCTCGTGTAAACAGGCCTGAATGTCACAAGTTGACCCCCATTTGAACGTCTCTGGAGATAGCATCAGAAGCGTATAATTGGAGAGTGGGAGGCACGCAGACTCAGTGGGAGGCAGGCGACTGAGCGCTGCCACCTTTTATATGTAGGGACACGCGCAGTTTCATTCACATCCAAGCCATACTGCAGTGTATTGCAGCGTGAATTGACACAGATCAAATGTTTGTGAGTGTCTGGAAGTTTAAAGATGAAGGAGCTTCGCTGTGCTGATTTTGTGTAAAGACAATGTGATAAGGGCTACTGTAATATGCAGAGAGGTAAACACACAGCACTGGGAAACTCTCTTTTTATGTTCCTCTCTTGTAGATAATCACTTTTAACTTCCTGCTTAATGCTGACTCATCTTACTGATTTCTTAGTGCAGCTGTTAGTTTATGACATTATTCAGTAAGGATATAATGTCATTATTGATTGTTTTGACACATAATGTCACAACAACTTTTCTCCTCACAAGCATGTTGCAGTAAAAACAACAGCATCCAGATTGTCTTCATCAGGACATAAAAGAAAGGGGATTCCCAAAGTATTGAGCCAAAAATGTCCCGAAAATGTCTGAATTGTCAGTAGTCCAGTGAAGGGGCTTAAATGACTCAGACAGGGGGTTTCCTCTTGACTCAGACTTTTATCTGACAAAGTAGAGGAGATGTGCTCAAAGTCGATTGGTCCATGTAAGTAGTTTGTGATAGACAGATAGAACCAGTCTTTAAGCTGCTCCTGCCACTCTCAGCTCCTCTCTGTGTCATCTCATCTGTTTCATCCTGCATATCTCTTCAAAAGGAGGACGACAGTCCTGCTGCTCTGCTTTTAGCTCTGTCATTATGTTAAATTCATGAACACAGCAGCATGACACCAGCACACAGGTTCTGCTGAATCACTGACATTCTCACGATGCAAAGCACCGCTTTAACAGTGCATTAAACCAAGTATGTAACTCTAATTCTTTTTTGTTCTCTGTTTAATCAATAAGCTCACATTTTAATTTGAATCTATGATCCTTCAAATAAGTTTTGACACATTCTTCACAAATAAGCAGACGCCAAATACCCCAGTGACCAGAGACCACATGTTTGTCTGTGTTTGTATGTGTAGTGTGGGGCTGTTCAATGTGTGTGTGTGTTTTTGTGTGTGTATGGGGGGTCAGAACTATTCATTCAGACAGTGAGCCAACCCGTAACCAAACAAAACTAAAAACAGCTGCCTCCTTCTCATCCCTTGCTCCCACTCACGCACAAAGCACGTCAGGGCTTTACTCAGCAGAATGCACTGAGACAGTGTGAGCTGGCACTTCCTCCAGGGTCTGCATCACGTCAAGTCAAATCTTTGAGACTTTCAGTTTTCATTGGATTGCAAATTTTTGTCCAGAGAACAGTAGTTTTAACCACATTATTGCGATAATGTACACAGACAGAATGTATTCTCTGACCCTATAAGGTAACAGACTGATGACACTTTTCTTATTTTAAAGCACTAGAGTTTGGGTGACAGAAAAAAGTTCAAACACAAATAAAACTAGAAAAGCACTCAGAGAGCGCAGACCTCCGCCAAGCAGCTTTCGGTCCACTTGGGCGAAAATGGTCCTATCTGGCAATGTTAAGGAATCCTTTAAAAAATCTCTGGATCCAGACGGTGATCCGGATCACCCCCAAAATTTAATCAGTTCTTCCATATCCCCTTTCCGACAATTCCTGAAAATTTCATCCAAATCCGTTCAGAACTTTTTAAAGTTATTTTGAACACAAACAAACAAACAGACAGACGACAGACAGACAGACAGACAGACAGACAGACAGACAGACAGACAGACAGATAAACACCGGCAAAAACATAACCTCCTTGGCGGAGGTAATCATGATTTTGACTTATGAAAACCAAGATAATAATGCATATTTAATATATATACACTCTGAAATAAGCACAAGTACTCTTTTAGCTGTGGAGTAAATTTAGGAATTAATTACATGAATCCCTTAATTACCATATCTTAAGAATCATACACCTTCTATGTGATCACATCAAGCACCCTTAAAGGATAAGTTCGGTTTTTTGACACCTGGAATAGGGGCTAACTGGTGGTGTTGTTGTGGACATTGCACGGCAATGGCAACAGAGGAGGAGTGAGTTTCGCAGCAGATAATGTCTGATTTAGGGGCTTCGATTTCTGGCCCCATCTGCTACTATGGCATGAGCGAAAAACGCCGTCGAATGGATCTAAATTGCTCGAAAATGGCTCCGAGCTCCGCCAAAATTGTCTGGGTGAGTCTACGAGCGTATTTAATCCTAAAAATAAGGTCCAGGTGTCAAAGAAACGAACTTATCCTTTAAGTTTTATTCAAAGCTTTTTCATCAGCTTACAGCATCCTTAACTTTAATATAAACATACAAACTACCTCTGCCTCTGAAACAATTCTGTCTCTGTTTATTACTTTCAAACAACTTGTCAAAGACTCCAGCACCTGATGGGACACAAAAACAGGTTCCAGTTGATGACCAGTACCATTTAGTCTGAGGAATGTACATCATCTGCCAATATCCTAAACCACTCCCTTATCAGTGCCTCCCACTTTGATTTTTAAAATAACAACATCACACTCTAATAAGGCAGTCAGCAAGAACCACAAGTAAGGACTTGAGAAAGTAATAGTGGTGGAAATTCGGCAGAAATGGCCCGCGGTTTAGTACACAAAAAGCTGTATGGGTAAAATGTAATGTCTGTGGGTGAGCGTCATGAAGCAATGCTGGAAACACTGGCAACATGCAGAAACATTTGTCAAAGCAGCACAGCATTAGATATCAGAGGTGACACAGAGTTGATGTTGTTGACTTTTACACAAACAGAAAATCCATAAGGATCAATGAGGAAATCAATAAAGAACAGGATACATAGGCAGAATTGATAAAAAACGTTGGTATCAACAAAATCTAATTATTTATTAGAATTCAAGCATTTTAAAGGAGTTCAACTAACTGTATAAACTTTGGATACCATGGTTCAATGAAATTCGATCTCATATAACACAATACAGCAAGACAGTAAGATTAGATACACAATTCAATGTGGCAAATGTGAATGGTAAGGATGTTATAAACCAGGAGTCTCCAACCACCGTGCCAGACAGATCAGTACCTTGCAATGGAGGTGCAACAATAATTAACTTTTTTTATTGACCGAACAGTATTTTATCCTTAAAGGATCACCTAATCCTCGTTTATCGGCCTTTGTAGCTTTACTGCACAGACTTTAAACTCAGGCTCTCTGTCTTGGTCCTTGCATTGATGTATAAAAAGTACAACTCGAGATGAACTCCTGGTTAAACCTTGTGCCCATGCACTTGTACACCTGTGCGCTGGACATACTTGACTCAGCACAATGTGCGTGATTCAAGGTCAGTCAAGGCACATGAGATCGCTCTAACTTCTAACTTCCTAAAGTGGAGGGATTTGACTCAGAGCTAAGAACTAAGAATTACCCACCAGTTATCAACAGAAACATCAGAGATCTCAGATGGCCAAGAAATGAAACACACACTGTCAGCATTGAAAGTAGTATGATTTTACAGCATTTTACTCCATGCTGTAAAGCACATGGGAACAATGGTGATTAAAACACATTTTGTATTAAGAGCCATATTTCTTTAAAAAAATTTATATTTGGCACAATATGCTACTGATGTTTTAATGACATTTATGTTAAATTCAACTTCAGTTCTGTCCTATTTTGCAGCAAATGCCTCTTGTTAACTTGATGTGCTTGTACACTCTGTCAATAATTGCACTTAAGTGTTCAGTTTTTGTCTTGTTACACTAAATGTGCATTTAGGTCTCCTTTTGCGAAGTCTTAGTAGTTTATTATTAAATTATTAAACAAATTGACCTGACGCACAAGACAGACCGTTCAATACATATAACTAGTCCATCTGGTAAAGAGCCCAGACAAAGTGTTTGGAGCTAAGCAGAACCTTTTAAAATCATATCTGGCAGGTGACTGGACGATCGCTCCAACAATCACATTCAATACAGGCCAGTGAGGTTGTGTAGTAGATGGACACTACTGCTGCAGTGTAATGAACAAACGTAAGCCACTTTGTAAAACAAACTCTTGCCAAAACATGTCGGAAGTGGAGTGAAAATATCCTTTCCGTAGAGAAGTTTGTGAGTTATTTGTTTTTAGTATAATAAAGAAATGTGGTCCAGATCTGACGTAACTGCTGAGGCTGTTAGCATCTATGCTAACCTCTGGACGAATAGTCACTGCTTGTAGCTCCCACCAGTCAAGTATGTTCAGCATCGTGTGGATTTGCTGTTCATCATGAGACTGGGGTCCACATTCAAGATTTCCTGCTGCTTAAAGGATAAGTTCGGTTTCTACAGCTTTTACATAGTTTATAGAATGAAGTAGAACAATATACTCACCCAGAAGGCTTTCCTGATCCAAACAGTGCTTCGGGAGATATTTAGATCCAAAATCAAGCGGCGGACATCCGTAAAATGGTAGCAGACAGGGCATGTATAGCCGCTCCTAAAACTGCATTAATCGTCCAAAAACTCATTAGTTTCACCAACATTTCATCATGGTCCGTTCGCGCTACTCCTCCACGACAGTCCGGTGTCACTCCATCCATGTTTTTGTGACTGTGCTGACCTCTGAACTGAAAAGTTTCTTTCTGGTTGCGCGCATGCGCAGTACGGCTCATTGTTTCATCGGCGAGCGGTGGCTACACAATAACTTTCTTCTTCCAGTTTTGTGCAAAATGGACGAATATCTATCGGATGAAGATGTTGTGGACGAGAACTTTGAATATGATGGGTGTCCTTACAGTTTTGAGCCAGAGTATACAGATGAGGAGCTCATGGAAAGGAGGACGCGGAGGCAAGAAACTTTTCAGTTCAGAGGTCAGCACAGCCACAAAAACATGGATGGAGTGACACCGGACTGTCGTGGAGGGGTAGCGCGAGCGGAAAATGATGAAATGTTGGTGAAACTAATGAGTTTTTGGACGATTAATGCAGTTTTAGGAGCGACGCTTCAGATGCCCCGTCTGCTACCATTTATACAGATGTCCGCGGCTCAATTTTGGATCTAAATATCTCCCGAAGCACTGTTTGGATCAGGAAAGCCTTCTGGGTGAGTATATTGTTCTACTTCATTCCATAAACTATGTGAAAGCTGTAGAAACCGAACTTATCCTTTAACAGAAGGTTTTTTCTTGCCGCCATGATGGAGGGATTCATGATTGGCTATATGGATTCATGTTGGGTGTTGGATGTATATATTTGTATATATATGTATATGTGTATTTTATATATGTATATATGTATCTATGCATATATGTGTATCCATAATATGAAGAGCTTTGTGCTCTATTGTAAAGTGTCTTGAGATAACGCTTGTTATGAATTGGCGCTATACAAATAAAGATTGATTGATTGATTGATTGATATGTTGACTGGGCCAACCCCCTTTGGGCCACTCACAATCACTGTAGACTGGAGCTTGGCAAGATGGACCAACCTGATCACGGTCATTAAATCAGGCAGATTCAGCTGCACTGCAGTGCTATATGACAGGAGAGCCCTATATTCCTTACCTGAAACGACACTCTGGTTTGTTCCTTTTCCCACGCTTTCCATTCAGCAGAAACATTATATCATGTAAAGTTTATCTTCAAGTAGAGCTTATCAAATGCAGTGGTATGCTGTTGATAAGATAGAACTATTGAGCAGACACACACAGTATAAACACAACCACAACTACACACTGCATTAACAGAGTCCAACTGGCAAGGTGTACTGCATGACCTTGCTTTAACTTTGTGCTGATTTGACACATGCTTCTTTGATGTGTATTAGAGTATTGTACTTTAAAATATAAGTTTCATGTTTGCCCCTGTCCAACAAATTAATTTATATGATGGTAATTTGCCCAAAATTTTCCTTCACTAAAGCTCTCAGTGAGGAGAATCTCAATCAATTACTTGGTTTGACAAGAAATGTTGAACAGGGATTGGACGCATTCAAATGCAGCATAGAAAAAAGGACGTCAGAGGACAGGACAGAGGAACCATGTCAAGTAAAACATGAGGAAAAACACGGGACAATAAGTGGGAAGAGAGAGCTCATGTTCAATTTCCTCCTCTGGAGAACATTTCAAGGCCTGAAACTCCATCCTGGGCTCCTCTGGCCAGGCAGGCCTCGTTTGCATGGGAGCCCATTTCCTGTGTGTGATCAGTAGAAGGGAGAGTGTGTGTATTTATGTGTGTGTGTGTGTGTGCGCACTGGGGGTCGCAGCTCGCAGAGGTCTGGAGTTGTTTTGTCTGCTCAGGGAGGAAAGGAATGCCCAAATCAAACACAGTGAACAGGATGCCTAGACGGAGAAGAACAAGAGAGCGACGGCAGAGAGGGTGAGCAGACACACATACACACTGAGGAGAAAAAGACAGGAAGCAGAGATCGAGAAAGTAGCAGACAGAAGCAGCTAACAAAAGAAAGAAAGGAGGAAAAGGAGGGAACACCAGGGAAGAATAGAGCACGAGGTGGATTTTTCATTTGGTGCCACTAAAGACTGTGAGCGGCATTCCTCCCGCTGACATTTACATTCCAGATCAGCGCTAAGGCGGAGTAAGCATTTTGTCTCCGAGCTGATGAGCTGTCATAAGAAAAAAACATCCACCTCTTTAACTTTACATGAACCTGCAGAACCTGTCCTAATATCTAATGTGTTACAGTGAAGGGAGGCCTGCCTGCTCTACAAACAACAGCTGAGGCGTTCACACGGAGTCCTGGTGACTACACAGTTCAGCGTGGACTACATTCATTATACAACAGTAATGTGACAGCTTGCAATGTAACAGAACAGCTTTGATGGCTTTGCCTCATAACCCAGCTCGACAAAATACAACTGCTCCAGGGCGTAAACAAGGTAAAACAGGATTCCTCAAAATGCCGAAGCCAGTATTCAGTGCAAACCCAATTGGAACAGACCTATTAAAAACGTTTTACATGTGGAGCCCCCTGAAATAATCAGAAAGTATTTTAATCGATGCACTGTGTTGTGGATGTAGAGGAAGAAAATTAATCAATATTGATTTAATCTTGCAGAGGCTGCTGGTAGACTGCACTATCAGTTTTGTTTCTGAGGAAGAAAAAACAATATGAGACCTATGAAATTTATTTATTTTAGTTTACAATAAAAATACATACTTGTAGTTAATCTCAACGGCCATTTCTAATTAATAAAAGGAGTTTATATTCATCTGGCTGCCTGTATTTTGTTATCTGAAGAGTAGCCTGGAAGAGTAATATGGATTATCAAGGCTCCACTCACTATTTTGCATCATGATGCATTGTGAAGTTGAAATGAATTGAATCGTCAACTCAATAACTGTAATTTAATCAAATTCTGAGACTAGAGAAGATGCAATGCTCTGATAATTTTACTCCACTTTTTGACAAAAAGCTACCATTTTTCCTGTGTAGGTTTGCTTTGCCTGACAATATGGCTTCGTGTCTTAACAAAAGCAGATCAATCTTTGTAACATATTTTTATTTGAAAGTCATTTATCAAAGGTTAAGACCTTAAATTTGTCCCCTTCTTTTAAACATAATATGTTAAGAATGGTGATAACAACTTCTTGGAGATCTTGGATTGTATGTCAAAGTAGGGATGGGAATTGACAATATTTTATCAATAACAATGCCATTATTGATCCTGCTTGATCCAATTATTTAACTATTCTATGGATTTTCTGTATTGAGAAAAGCTGGCCTGCACAGTTTTCCGGTGCAACAAACATGTGGCACTCTTGATATCTAATGTCGTTCTGTAAAGAAGTTTACTTTTGCAAGTTCATGGTCTTTCCACTTTAGCATGGAGTCATACACTCTGGAAATTTAGCAGATTTTGAGTTAAACTAAGTCACAATTTTGTTCACTTCTGTCTCCTGCATGCCATGATCACATCTTTGACTTAATTTTGGCCATCTCTGCTGACCTTCAAGCAGCTGCCTAAATTGTCTCGTCCCCCAGCTTTCATTCTCCAGCAGTTGTATACCTCCTACAGCCACATATCTCCATGTTGGTTGTTCTGATTCTTCTAATCTCCTGGCATGGCTAAGCTGCACTCATCTAAACTTCCCCCAATTTCATGAACTTTTATAATTACTTTGAACTTTTATAATGGTAATTAAAAGCTTAACTCTTGGCTTTAAATGTTGACAAAGCTGTGACACTGGTCTCTGCCACGATTGAAAGTTTCAGTCTCAATTAAATGCTACTGCAAACTGTCATAATGCTCTACAACTCAGGTGTAAACAAGTCAGAAGACAAAAGGGCATCTTGTACCAAGGACAGTTTGGGTTTGGTTAAACTGATCCAAAAAATTGTTGATTGTTTACTTTTCAAGTTATGTGTTTATTTGCTCCTCTCCTGTCATCATTTGTTTCTTTTGCTATGGTCATTAGTCATTTTATGTGTATACTGTTTGAATGCAGCACCTTTAGATTACAACTTTGAAAACTGGAGCTTGAGTTGTAGGTAGGTAGGGTCAAGTTATAATGACTTGTAACCACTTCAATGGAGAATTGTGAGACTACATTAGTAACAGACATGTCAGCATCTTTGGGCCAACATGGTATCGCATACCTACAGTCACGATGATCTCACATTTTGCTCCGTTTAATTTAGATTGTTTAAACTTAATACTTATTGACTAATCTCCAATGAAATTTGCCTTGAAACTGAAAGTGAATTCAGTGTCCTTAAAACACCCCTTATACAGGCTCACTATTTGGTTTTTATAACTACCTACACTATGAGTGTTTGCAGACAGTAAACATATAAAACTTGGCATACTGTGCCTCTCTCTTTTCGACGGGGAGTTTCAAAGTTCAGTCTCCAAACACTTCCTGGTGTTTGTATGTGCAGGCTGGACCCTGCCCATGCCCGAGTGAGCTATTCTTTGACTGGCAGAGCAGAATTGATAGGCTGCTATTGTTTCCTTTTAAGGTCAGTTGTGTCTCAAATGCTTGGCATGGCTTCGAGTGCAGATGCAGCTGGCTGGCAGCGGAGATAAAACACTAATTTAACTGCATTCTTTTGTCAGTCCACACCTAGGCAGAGAAGGAGAAGGAGAGAAGGAGGAGGTAGAAGGGGGATGGATATCAGAGAGGGTGTTAGATTTTTAAGACAAATGAAGCTATGACAGAGGCAGCTGGAGGCTGACATCAGACAGATTGTGAGAGGTTTAGTGAGGGAGAGGAAAAAGTGGATGAATAAAATGTGAAACTAGGTAAAAAAAAAATAAAAAGTGAGTTAGTCCAGGTGGGTTGGGAGGAATCACTTTTTACTAAGCTAATGACAGAACTTGTGGCCATATGTGGCCGGCCTGGTTGTGAAAGCTACAATGAGCTGACATTTTTAACAAATTTATTAAAAAAATCAATGTAAATGAGATACCACTGTTAAACAAGAATGAGGACGACAAGCAATGGTATCCGAGTTAGTTTTATTGTTTTATTCCAAAAATTCCAGCTACTGTTTAACTTTTATTACTGTCTATCAGTTTTAATGCCTTTAGAAAATGTCATTTTTTTTCTCCAATAATGTTTTCAGGAAAGTAGGTACATTTTCTCATTTTCATTTAGCTTTGCCCAATAGATATCCCACCGCTTGAGTCCATAATATAGTAGGACGCTTACAGAGAAATATTACATGTGGTGAGGTATGTACATCGTCATTACAAAAAGAGCATCTGGGGTCTGTAGCTGGAACTTATGAGAAATAAAGATTGGTAGGATAAATATTGTGCAAGAACCTTATATGACTACTTGGCCTTGTTAGCAAAGCTGAATTTATAGGGTAATAACCACGCCCACTGCCAGTCTACGTCTGTAAAAATGTTATTCCAAAACAGGGTTCCCACTCTTTTCTATAAATCATTTTCCAGGACTTTTCGAGGACGTTGTCATCCACGCTTAATATGTATTATTTCTAACTCTCAGGCATGAACATTGTCTGCTAGTATCTTTTTAGTCTGGCCTTAATGTAGTTTCCTACTATTATATATTTATGATTTATACTTATGTTTTATCTTTATTTACTCTACTTTCTTATAAATATATTGTTTTGATTTACTGTTTAAGAAGCCTATATTTTTTTTTTGCCATTTTTTATTATTTCTTTTTGTCACCATTATTTTGAGTTTTTATATTTTACTCTTTAACTTGCATTACTTCATCTACTCATATTTTATGGCTAAGTGTGCATTAGTTACCATGTACATTTTTACTTAATTTCCTATGTTTGATTTTTGTACACTAACAAGGTAGAAGGAAGATAAGTCATTTTCCAGGACAATTCAAGCTTTTCCAGGATATTTTACTATTTTCCTCATTTTCCATATGTTTTCCATGACTGGAAAATTGGTCAATCACTTTCCAGGTTTTCCAGGTTTTCCAGGACGTGTGCGAACCCTGCAAAAACATTTACCTCTAGGGGAAATTCTTCCTTTCTCGTTGAATATCTTACTTGTGTAACTATCATTATATTTTGTGATGATTTAGTCTACACATTGTAACATGAAAGAGGGCCTGAGAAAGTTGGTGCAGTTGAACATTCACAGACATGGGAGCAGAGATCACAGCTGGGCCAGACCTCCCGCACAATCAGACATGATAATGTGAAGTCTGTTGAGAATGTTCAAAACAGGGCTTTCTGGCTAACAATGGTGATGATAAGGCTAGGTAAAAATAAGCCAATGAGAGGTTTTGATTTAAAAGCCTGCTCAGGGATCATCAATTATCAACTGATAAATGATAATCATATTCTAGATTGAGCCATAACATAACACCTCCAGACACGACTGGCGCAGTACTACCATTCTTAAGTTGTCTTTTGACACTGCCCCCTTTGTCTACGTCTACCTCTAGTTCTTCTTTAACTACCTCAAAAAAAGGACAGCCACCACCAGACAATGAACTGAGTTTTTAAGATAAAGTGAAATATTTTCAAAGAAAATGTTGAGTAGGTCAAAGTTGTACATATCAATATATTTTACAATGGGATAAAATAACTTTGTTAGTGTCTTCCAACTTAATCTGCCCATCAGAGTGAAACATATGTAAAGACAGATGTTAGGTTATAGCGGTTGGATTCACCAGTGGTCCCACATCATGACACTTGAGTCATGACAAGATTTGATTTTAATTCTTGATATTTTACCTCATGATGAGTATTGTGATCTGAGTATTGTGATCTGAAAATAAAAAACTGTTACATTTAATAAGAATCACATCTCAGTATACTTATGTCATTTCTGTTTGTGTAATTAAAAACAAGAGTAAAACTCACAGATGGATATCCACATCCTGCTTTTCTTTTTACAGAGTAAAAAAAAAATCATCATCATCTATTGGCATCAAGCTGATTGTTATCCATTGTTAATGGATAAATACATCAGTTTTGTGCCTTAAATACAATGTTTAAATATTCTGCAGAAGCAGAAAGTCGACAGAAGGAAGAGGAAGGTGGTGGATAACAAGACAGACTTCGCTTCACAAATAAACTCAGACTCTGCGTAGAGAAAATGAAGGAAGAGAGGTTGGCTCATAAAACACTTCTGGTATTCTACAACGTTCCAGTGTTTATAGGCCTCCTGTGAAGCTCCTGTGTCTGAATGTACACACTTATACTTATGCACAAAAAAAACCAACTACCTCCACTAGCTTTTCCACCACAAAATTAGTACAATCAAGCTGTAGATAGCTGACAGCTTTGGCTTCAGTTAAGACCTTTAATATGGTGTAAAACATTGCCATCATAACCTTGCCTAAAGGTCATATGCAAGATTTCCTGCTGCTTAACAGAAGGTTTTTTCTTGCCGCTATGATGGAGGGATTCGTGATTGGTTATATGGATTCATGTTGGGTGTTAGATGTATGTATTTGTATATATATGTATATGTGTATTTTATATATGTATCTATGCATATATGTATATCCATAAAATGAAGAGTTTGTCTGTGTCTTGAGATAACACTTGTTATGACTTGGCACTATACAAATAAAGATTGATTGATTGATTGATTGATATGCATGCTACAATGTAACAATTTCATTTAACAGACAATTTTGTCCAAAGCAGAAACATCTGAGAGTAGGTACAACAAGCACGTAGAGAAAAAGAATAGCTTACTAATATAAAATGTTCTTATTCCCTGTACAGGCTGTTTGCAATGTGAGTACTGTAAAAACTGTTGTCATAATATGTATAAAATTGTGATGAGCATAAAATCTGGTAAAACTGATTCCAATGTTATGAAGTCTCATTTCATCAAATTTTTGATGACTGCTTGGTCATAATCATAATCAATATAATCAAAAGGTCCAGTTTTCATACACAGACTACCCCTGATAGTACTGTATTCTCTCTGTGTCTGGAATGCTCTTTTAAAGCTCCGGCCTCTTCAAGGCTCCCTCCTACACGTGGGTCCAGTCTGCTTCAACTGGTTTATAGGTCAACTCTGTTGTAATTGGTCAGTTCAGCCCTGCTCTACTCCATGTTGTCAACAACTCTGTATTCATTCTAACACCTACACTCTGCAAAGGGCTTGCCACCACAAGCCAATGGGCTTAAACAAAATAATGGTATCACGTCGCACTGGTATGTCTATTCAGGGAGCTGCCTGAACTGCACTAAGAGAGAGAGAGACATGATAAACACACTAAAAAGCTTATGAAACTCTAAGAAGCATAATATGGACTCATTTAACAGGAGGACGGAAGAAACAAGAGTATTTACAGGCGAAGTAAACAGAGTTCCTCTGTGAATGTGGCACGTTGGTGTAGCTCAGTAGCTCTTACATTAACATCTATTTTAAACATTTAAAATGTGCACTCCTGCTAGCTATCGTGCAGCTTACAGCACATGTTTTACGGTACATACCAAAAACCCAAAAGCTGCTCTGCTCACCTCTGCTAAACACTTGTTGTTTGTTGTTATCTTTTCAATTAAACCAACACTTCTCGTTTTTTTATTCACTTAACAGTATATAACTTTTAGGATTATGCACTAATTTGGTAGCTGCACATGTAATCATAACAGAGTTTCAACATTTCAAACTGCTATATTGGTTGCACTGGTATGTAGGATGCAGTGAACTCTTAGGACAAGTATTCAAAAAGCAAGGCAAAGCACACAAGCTTAAGCACAATAGACTACACACCAAGACAAAAAGTCAATTTCCGTTTCTCTTTTGCAATCCACAGCAGTGCAGTAACAAAGCTTTGCTACAATTAAACCTAATTTTCTTTGGCAATGATGTTTCAACAGCCTATCATTTGAAATGTGAGTTTAAATATCCCACCTTGAACTTGCATTGTAAAAGGGGCTTACGTTAAGTAAATAAATTAAAACCTAACCATAAATACTAAATACACTGCCAAATTCCAGACATCTTTTGGACAAACAGTAACTCACAAACATGCAAAAATAAGCACAGTGCAGATGGAAGGACCACCAGAGATGAGCTGATGATTCCTCCCAGTCTTTAAATCTGTGTGTCTGTCTTTCTCTCTAAGGGAATGGGGAAGCACAGAATTTGGCTTATCACTGTGGGTGATCCATGTGTTTAGGCTAAAGCAGAGATGTTCCAGTAACTCAAAGTACTTTGTACAAGCCACTAAGCCCTATTGATGAAGGCCAGTGAAAAGTGTTTCAGTCTTTTTCCATTTTCTTGTATGCTGTTGAGACTTTTAGTAATGGACCAAAACAATAAACATATGATTTGGAGACTTTTTTAGGAGCCATCAGTGTTTTTTTGAAATAAAAGTTTAATCATTTATTGAGGAGATAGTTGCAACGGAATGGTGCTGTGATATCTCTAAACTCAGCATATAATTCAAGACATCAGCTGGAGTCTCTAGATCATTTTTGAGTTGAATCATAACCGAGTCCTTAAGCTAAGTTAAGATAGCCATGGTAGCATTACTCCCTTGTTTTCTCTAATACCTGGTCCAGTCCTCAGGATGTACTGTACTTTTGTTGACCCAGCTGCAGAGCCATCAAAAGTTAATGGTTCTTGAGGAGGGGGGGCTTCATCATCTCTTTAAAAACAAACAAATAATTAAAACTTTCTTTCTGGATGATGTAAATTCAAAAACTGAATCGCCAAAATTGGATAATTGCCATTTCACTATGACATTTGGCACTGTATTTTCTAAAACATATAAGAAAGTGCCAAATTAATATCTGTCTGACTTAATTTAAAGTCAGACAAAAGTGAAAAAAGTTGGTTAATCTTACGAACTTTCACAAGAGCTGTCTACAACATAAATAATTCAGAGCAGAAACAAGAGCGCAGAAGACAAAACAGCCAAGGACAGAAGAAACAGAAGAGGGGGAAGTGAGCAATCGCCAAGTCGCAATGGCTTTTGCGCATTCCTCTTTCTGAGAACATGTATATTTTCTGATCACAAGAAAAATAATCTAAGCCGGAGGAATTTTATTTTGAGAGCCGCCCTGCAGACCCAGGGATTACAGCAGGTCAGACAGGAGGAGTGTGTGTGAGTAACAGAGAGTTTCCATCCTTCAGTCAAGGTTAAGGCACAGAATCCAGACGGATCATCAAGAGGAGCGTGTGAGGAACTCAAGACGGACTCTTCCAAGTCACATGTGATCAGATGAACAAATACACACACGCACTCAAACACACTCCTGTACATCAACAAAGAAAAAGTATGCCAATCTAAAGGATATTGATACAAGCATGAAAACTTCTGTGCTCATCTTTCTGTTTGTCATTATATACAACAGCATCTGGTACTAGAACTAACACCTGCAGTTTGAGGCCCCATAAAGTAAAAGTAAATTAGGAAGAAGAGTTGGGGTTTGTGGTATTGTGATTAGTAGAAACCATGTAGGCGGAGGTTGAGTATGAGGCCCAAAGTCATTTACCTTTGACCTATGACCTCCAAATTTACATCAGTGATCTTTGAGTCGAGATATCACACTCTCACAAGCAAAGAATGATCAGAGGACCCAATGACCTTCAAACTTTGATGTCCAAAGTTTGATCAGTTTACCCCCGAGTAAAAGAGGACATTTGTTAGTGTTTTAAGATATTAAAGAGCTCATGTTACGCTTTTTTGAGTTTTATATGCCCCCGAGTGTAACATGTCTCCTCTGGGTGATTAAGCACTTCTGTGCACAAGACAAAACCCTGCATTATCACCCTCTCCCCTTCTTTATGGCACCAGTGGCGGCTTTAAATGGCTCGTTCCCCCATTTCCCCAAAATACACCTACCAGTATGACATACTACCGCTGTTTTGCTGGCGGTATAGAATGAATACAGTTACTGACAGAAAGGCACCAAACAGTACTGAACTGACCAATTATAACAGAGTTGACCAGTAAATGAATCAGAGTGGGTGGAGTGGGGGTCTTAAAGGGGCAGGAGCTCTACAGCCTTGTTTCCATCGAGTGGTCTAGTTTAGTTAAGTACAGTTGTGTACGGTTTGGAGCTGTAAACCCTGATCTCCTTTGCGTTCCAGCCATACCTTCACTAGATAATGGGGATGTGAACCAGAAAGAGTGCTGCACCAGCTATGTAAATATGTGACATCACAGTCGCACAACACAGTGAAGCTAAAGTAGAGCACAATTGTAAACAAAGAGAAACAATGGAGACACTTCTAGAACTATACGACTCTCTGGAGCATTATTTTTTGTGGACATTCTTTACAGCAACAGCAGTGAACAAATTACGTTAAATCCGTAGCTTCTTTCATGTCATGTGCATGTCATTTCCAAATCCCTTATCTTTATGTCCTACTGTATCTCCTATTCTCCGCTATACATTACATAAAGTTATTCAAAATCAAGCTTAAAAATGAACCCTGGGTTGTCCCTGTCTGAGAAAATTTAATCTACGATTCGCCTCAGTTATTGTGGAAAGGTGGGCAGTACCAAAGTTTCAGAAAGTACAGAAATGAGATAAATCAAAGGAAGAAAGTTACACCAGTCTATACTGCCGACTGTAATGAGATTTATCAAATCTCTGTCATAAATGTCCAACAGGTGTTCAGCTGGTACTTCAAGCCATTCACACTGTTAGCACCTGCTCCAGCTTTGCTCAGGTGTTGCTTTTCATCTGTCACATCTGAGCTTGTTCTCTGTCCCATATTTTTCTACTATGATCAAAAACATGAGAGGCATCGGATGCATCAAAGCACACAAGAGTGGGAGTGATATTTGATGCCGCCTCTCTGGTCTTCCCCCCATAAATGATTATTAGTTAATTAGTCAAAGTGATGGTTTTAAGTATTTATTCACTATTATTTTATTTTGTTCATGAACGTTTGACCTATGCCTTAATCTCACCATTCTTTAATACTATCCTACTGTCTATCTTTTCATGTTTTTTTTTTTGCCATTTAATAATTCATCTGAACTCTCATTTATACCATCAACTGCACGATAAGGGATCATGAAGTCCTATGGCAATGGATCAAACAATC
The DNA here is from genome assembly GCA_037902135.1 of Cetoscarus ocellatus. Taxonomy (NCBI): domain Eukaryota; kingdom Metazoa; phylum Chordata; class Actinopteri; order Labriformes; family Labridae; genus Cetoscarus; species Cetoscarus ocellatus. The sequence goes on from JBAMNC010000815.1 coordinate 1,383,248, forward strand.
AGCTTTATAACTGTGTAAAACATTGGTGTTTAGCACCACAATTCAACATCGCATTAAATTGAATTCAGAAAGAATTATTGTCATATCTGTACTTTGTCCCACCCAAAGAGTGACATCTTCAGAGATTAATGCTAAACCCTACAAGTGAGTATGGACTATATCTGCACTTTCCTCTATATCTGTACCATCAACACAGACTCAAGACCTCTGGATGAACTCGATCTCTCACTGGACTGGTACCGCCACAGGGAACTCCTGCCAACCGCTGTCACGTCAGTAAGCAGCCATCCGCCGGCAAATAACAGACTCAGATATCATAAATTCTAGGGAAGAGATGCAGTAACTATAACGCCATGAAGGAGGGGTTGAAAGGGACATATAACTGCTCTTAACATACAAACAGTCATTAAATTGTAGTGAAGGTACCCAAGACACACAAACCGTGCTGCTGGGTGAAGGACTCCGTTTCAGCATGGAACCGTTTATGGATATGAATGAGGGTTTGGTTTTGTTGAAAGAGTAGACATCTGTGTCCGTTTGTAGGTGGCAAAGGTGTGCTGGAGACTTTTTAGCTTTAGCTTGTGTACTCTGCATCATCTTCATCCACCAGCATCATGAGACTGACAGGAACTAGAGCATGATGTTCACCTTCTCCTCTTCCCTCGATGGCTGTCCCACTAGCCACTCAACCAGATCTCTAGGAAGAAGAATGCATCTTGAACCAGACTGGAATGGCTCCTGAAATATGCCAAATATGCCCCTGACCCCCCTCCTTTCCTGAAGACATAGGCCTGCCTTGCTAGCCCACCCTCCTTCCCTTTGAGCCCCCCAACCCGCAACATTCCTGCGCTGTACGCGGTACCGAACGCTCGCATACTTGCAATCACAGATGACCCAGTCACAAAGAAAATGTTGGGGACATTAATAACACAAGTTTCCTCGCAGCTGACCCAGACATACCTTTTAAGGGTAAGCGGTTCGGATTTCTCTTTTCATTAACTTCCAAAAATACTTCTGGACGAGGCGGGAGAAGGGGGAGTTACAGGAAAAGGAGGTGGTGGGGGGCTCACCTCTTTAGCAGAGAGAAAAGAGAGGGAAAGAGGGAGCGAGACAAGATAACAATCAGAGGGAGAGAGAGGAAATATTGGCCTATAGAGAACAAGAACACCTAAAAAAATAAAAGAGAGGCTGAGGAATTTACAAGAAACGTCTTAACTTTAGCTTTCCCCTGTTAAAAATCCCTCCCTCCCTCTCGCCTTGCTGTGCCTCCTACATGCTTTTGAAGTCTGTTTCCTTTGCACTTCTTTCCTCTTTTTCTTCCAGGATCCAGGAGGTAGCCATTTTTTGAGGAGCCTGTACAGTGTAGGAACATAACAGGCGCACAGGGATCTTTCTGTAAAACAACTTATGGAGGTTGAAAATGTCCAACAGAAACCTAAATCCCAAATTGGAACCAGTTGGAGAAATTATAAATCCCTCAACCAGGAGGAAACTTGTGTTTTAGGTCAAAGTAAAAGCATGTTCAACATGAACACAAGAGCAGAGTGAGCCATATTTCAAGTCAGTGTGGTCCAAACTCCAGCCATGTGGGATGGCCAACTTGGCATGGACACTGCTTAAACATTACAGGACTTGTCACTTGCAGCTATCAGGGTATATCTAACAGACACAAGCACATACTTGGTGCAAGTGTTTGCTGAATAAACTGGCACCCACTATGACGGGCAGGGTGAGGGATGGATTAAATAAAGGTGCTCTCATTTCACCATTTGGGATAATCATTTTAAGCAATGTTATCCTTCGAAAGTCAATGACAGTTCTTGGACTGAAGAACAAATAACTGCACCCCATCATCCTCACCTTCTTAGTTCAAATTCACTTACAGAAGGCTTAAAAAACATAAAATGATGACAAGAGCTCTTATTGCAGCACAGTGAGAAACTCAGATGTGCTACTGTTCTAGAGAAAAACATGATGACGGAATAAAGTTATGGAAGAAAAACAGAATAAACAATGAGTGTGGGTTACACATCGCTCCACATTATGAACAATCAGTATGCAAATACACTGCAGTAATAACCACAGTTGGACTGGGATGCACACTATGCTATGGTGGCATCATACTGACATCATGGAAATAACCTTGAAATCACTTACATACTTAAATTTTAGCCATTATTAATTGATCTTTTGAAAGAAGTTTATTACACAAAAATACAACGTGCAACAGACTGCAAAAATGATAATTTACTTACCAGTGTTTATTATTAAAAATGATTACAATTAAGGATGGGAAAAGAAAAGATTTTATTGATTTCAATGCCAACATCAATACTGCTTTATCTATTTCTGTGGATTTTTGTTGTTGCGAATAAGAATGGGAATGGAAAACCAATTTCAGCTGAGAATCCATAACAACTCCCTCAAGGAATTGATACCAATAGTCTTTTTGTTAACAATTCCCTTATCAACTCGTCAGCACATCACAGTAACAAAGAGTCAAAAATCACTGTAGCTGTGACTTTTGCCCACACAGAATGTCCACTGAAATAAGGGAATCGTTAAAGAACTGTATCAATAAGCAGAATCGTTAATGACATTGGTATCAAAACAATCTTATCAATTTCCATCCCTTGATGAGAAACAGCTAACCTCACAGATTTTGTTTATCTTGTTCTGTGACACTAAATGGTTCAGCATGTCCCGTTCCTGGTATTTGTATATTACTTTTGCTTGACATTACACAGCAAAAAAACCAGTTGCGGCTTCTTTGAGATGCGACCTGGCTCTGCTTTCGTCTTCTTTTTCACGGTGGCTTAAAAAGGTGTTTGGATGCCCAACAGCCATCCTCTGGGAAGTAGTGCTGCAATACAATCAAGCACCAATTAAAATACTAGAAAAATATATTTAAAATGAGGTACAAGTTGCAAAAAGTATTGGATTTCTTCATAAATTAATGACCATTTAAAGACTGGAAAATGATGTCCAATCCCTAATGTAGAAAGCAGAAGTAAATTGATGTGACAGACTCAGAAAAGTCCATAAATAGGTGTAATAAGATGTGAGGCAGCATTTACCAGCTTTAGGGTTAATGTTTCTATCAGTCAGACAAGCAGATGTGAGACTTCAAAAGATGATTCACACAAAATGTCTTTAAGTAAGATACTAACCAGTTATCTACAACTTGACTTTCACACCAAACCTGAAGAACTGAATGAAAAATCTTAAAAGGTGTGAATCATTCTCCAAAAGTGCCACAAATATTAGGTAACTTCCTGATAGGGCACTGGAGTACTAGATGACAACTTCATTGCCGTCTGTTATAAAGAACTGGTCAATGGATTAGAAGCCAAAATGAGGAACAGATGATTTTCTTCCCTATTTGGTTACCAAAGCTTCAGAACCATCACATGGTCTGCAGCAGAGCCGTTGCCATGTTTGGAGGGCATCAGGTATTCAAAACTTGAAATATTTGAAACAGTGCGATAGAAGACAGTTTTGGAAGTCTGATGCAGCTCTGCATTAAGAACAGTGGAAAACTTGCTAAGAACAGTTATTGGGGGGGTATAGCTACATTTGTGTAAAGACATATCCACACTGAAAAATGCTAATGAACTTTTATCCTGGAATGCAATTTTTGAATATTTGATTTCAACAAGGGCCTTAAATTCTAAGTGGCCATACCATAATTAAACTTCCCAAGGATAAATTTAGAGACTGAAAGGTCTCATTGGTCCCCCTGTCATGCTATCGTCTTTCAAGCTACACAAGGATTCACTAAGATTATTTGGAATGTGTAATTATAGCCCTCCACTGAGCTTTATAATCTTAAGGAAATGCAATGTCCATTCTGACAAAGCTGTTAACGTGACTGGATATCCGGCTCGTCACACATAAAAGAATAAGAGGAAATGGAAATGTGTCGTTCAGTGTATCCTGCAGCTCTGAGAGAGCAGAGAGGTCAGATTAAAGTTACAGTAAATGATTCAAAGATACATGCCTTTCCTCAAAATGATTCATTGTTTTCAGCCTGTCAGAAGACTAAAACAAACCATACATGGATATGGAGTTCTTTCTCTGAAAAGGTTAGTCATAAATGTTTAAAAATGACCATTTAAAGCAGGCTAATTAATCCCCAACATTTTGAATTTCATGTCCAACAACTGATGTAACTGATAAATACTCATAAGCTAAATAAAGTCTGTTTAAAGACAAGTAAAAACACAGTTTTATAATTTAACAGGTTAAACAACTGTACAGTGTTATTGTATTTTTTTGATTGAGGCTCTTGTGTTAAGATAGTTATAAAACAGTCTAAATTTAATATTGATTTCCCTTTTGGTGACAAAATTAATCATTTGCTAAACTCATTATTTGTTTTAAATGTCCAAAAATTGCTTTTAAGTGGTAGGTATCCCATAAAATAATTCAGTTATTTAACTTTTCCCACAGCAAATATATTTAAAATCAGTCATATGCCCTACTGTTGAAGATGCATGAAGAGATTTTGTGTTTAGAAAACCCCTAAAAGAACCAAAAGCAACATACAGAAGCTTTAACTTAATTTTCAATAGGACAATTTCACTTCCAATGCCTTGGTACAATTTGTTGATCCTGATTTACTTACAACTGTCCACAACCCTACTGGTGTATAACAAAATTGTGCAAAATGAAGCAGTTCTATGACAAAATTAAAAACCTTGGCCCTACCGTGTGACTGGTACAAAAACTGAGATAAAGCACTTTTATTTTGTTTTATTTTATTGCTCAGGCATTTCCTTTATGAGGTACTTAATAAGCAGGTACTGCAGCCTGGTTATATCAGGAATGTCCTCTAAAAACTAAACAAAACATATCTCTGTAGATAATTCTGTGCTAGAGGTGGCAATCAAAAGAACTGGTTTCAGTTAAGGACTAGTTCCAACTAATTTGAGGATCTGATATCACTCACCATTATGCTTAACAGTTCCCAGAGCCTGTCAGTTTGTTCTTAGAGACATTCAAAACATTGTCACTCTTGCATAAAGCTTTTAGAACAACAAATGAGTTGAGTAAGCAATCATAGCAAACAGGGGAAGATGCCATGAAATGTGAGAACTAATTTGACATAATATGTTGCAACAGGGCAGCGTGAAATGTCTGTAGCTGTGACTTCAAATTACATGAAAACACCAGTAACATGCTGAAACATCTGTTGATGTAGCTAAGAATCAAATTTTAAGGTTGTAATAGCAGGGTTAAATAAAGCATTGGCACCAATAAAATCTTTTCAACTTCAATCCCTATTTTAAAACATTAAAATGTGAAGAGTCTTTGTAGAAAGGCACAATTAGCACGACACTAAAGGTACAGCATAAAATGAGGAATAAGGCAATTCCATCAATGATTCCTAAAACTACCTAACTGAAATTAACCTGTTCCTCAATCTGTGACATTTTACTTCCAATAAAAACAGATGTGAAACAAGAAAAACATAATTTCATTCTCTAACATTATACTGCTGGTGTCTTAATGTAGACATACGGTAAAAATGAGGCAAAGCATTTTGGTACAATAAAGTATTATGCTGATATTTCAGCCAATATAGGGGATATAAGTGGCCGATATATCCACTGTAAATATTGGCAGAATTTTTTATATCTACAATTAACCATATTTAACTTTTCAAGCCATTATCTGCCAATACCAATACCAAACCAAAAACACATATTTATAACTTCATGTTAACATAAACTTATAGAAAATAAGAAGTTAACCGCAGGATAATAGAAAAGATGAGGACGGCAAGATGAAGAAAAATATGCAGTGAACTGACAGTAAATTGCAGAGAATCAATACATTATTCCTGCGCTTTACATTTTAGAGGTACTCCGCATTCTTCAGTCAATGTTGTATCATTATATTTTTGACTTGTAGGATGCCAGGTAGTGTAGGCCACAAACTAACAGTAATTTATAGTATTGAAACAGATTCTAGACTTTGATCATCTGTCACTGTATTGTAATACATTATCCATCCATCCATTGTCTAAAGTGCTTATACCTTAAGGGGCCCAAGGGACTGGAGCCTATCCCAGCTGACATTGGGCGAGAGGTGGGGTACACCCTGGACTTGTTGCTAGGCGATCGAAGGGCCATGTTGAGAGGCAGACAATCATTCACAAACTCACACCTCAGGGCAATTTAGTCACCAATCAACCTAATGAGCATGTTTTTCAGTCTATGGGAGGAAGCAGGAGTGCCTGGAGAGAACTAATTATTGCACGGGGAGAACATGCAAACTTCAGACGGACAGAATCTGGCAGACAGAGGATTTCAAACTAGCAACCGTCTAGCAATGAGGCATGCACACTACCTGCTGTGCCACCATGCTGCCCTGTATTGGATCATGTCCTATTTAACTTTGTTTCGTTTCATATCACGTCTAATTGTAATAAGAATCAACCTTCAACCCCAGTCCCTCAGTCTGAATGTCTCCTGCCTGACAATTAACAGGTTTAAAGAAATGTAGAGCTCATTTTTCCATCCATGAAGTTTTCCGTCTATTTTCAGACTAATACCTACCCTTTGATTCAAGTCTGCTAAGATGCATCTAAACACACACTTTGGGATACAGCTGCTCACTTTGGTCAAAATCTGTTCTGTTGATAAAATACAATCATACAGATCTGATCCATCCAGAATCACAGAGTGACCAATGATCTCAGCCAATCAAAATACACCAAAGTCACGTGCAGTGGATCTCTGAGATGAAGCTGAATAGCCCACAAGTCACCTGCAGCCCAGAAGAGCTGTGAGGCCCTCAGCAAGCGGCCACGCCACTGCAGCACACAAGGCCCACTGGAGCGTCGGGTAATGAGGAGGCTGTTTGGCACGCTTTGGAGGACTAACGAGGGGGACGCATTCACACTCACACACACGCAGAACAAGTCGTATGAACACTGAGCCCATTCTTGGGTTGACATGAAATTCTCGGGAGTTAGAGCACATGTCTGCCGTTCAGTGTGCCGGTGTGTGTGTTAGTGAGAGCCTGAGCGAGGCCTGTGTGAACACTTGTTGGAGCAGAGATGTACCTCTGGCTGCAGCTCACTTAGTGATTGACACTCAGCCCTGAGTATCTGATGACAGATCGACATGGCTGGGAACAGCGCTGAGAAAAAGTGCTTTGGCTTGCAGACATACATGAACACACACACACACAGCACACACACAAAGTTCAAGTAGTTTGAACTCCAGCTGAAATCACACAGCCCTGCCCTGTCACTCGCCCTCCACTGATAAAGAAAGCTGGCAGGGGGAGTGGGCGGGAGGAGGGGGGCCAAACGGGAAAGGGAGGATGGGATGATTATTGCCGTGTGGACAACTATATAGAGAGGTGGATGAGGAGGGCTGAAGTTAAAGACATTAAACTTGTTTAATATGGACATTACAGTTTATGCCCTTCAGGCTAGCACTGCATCTGTTGGGAAGTAATTGTCCTCCCACAATCTCCTATTTTCAGCCATTTTATGTTGTGATCTAAAAATCAAAACAAAAAACAAAACAAAAAAATCAACAACAATATTGTTCTTGCAGGGTTGGGTATTAAATCTTGATATTTGATATCCTCCAGTATTGATTATTAGGGACGCACAATATTATTTTTTTTTGCAGATATCAGATATGCTGATACTTATGTTGAGACTGATATTTTGTGTCGAGAGGACAAAGTCTCTACTTAATTAAAACTGACCTGTTCCTTTAATGGTGATAGTCCATCCGAGCTAGAAACAGATGTGAAGTACGAAAAACAAAATTTTAGTCTTACAGAAAAATCATATTTTGATTTAAAAGTGGACACCGAGTGATGATGAGATAAATCATCAAGGTACAATTTGCCAATATTACAGCCAGTATATGGGATATTTATGGGTAATTTTAATGGTCAAAATATCAGCTGTACTGGCAAAAATGTTTAAATCTGCTGAAACTGATAATCACCTTCTTAGGCAATTATCTGCTGATACTGTTACTGTTTTGATAATATTGTGCATCCTTATTGATTATGATTAATATGGTCCCTCTGGTGGGATGAAGAGGGTTGGGGTTCCTGCTCATAGTATCTCTCCTTTATAAAAGCAACTCTCATTACAAATATTAAACTTATCAACCAAGACTACTAAGAAAAATGTTCCAATTTGAGAGATTTACAGAAATCGGGTGTTAAAGTGCACGATGTCTCAGTAAACATACAGGACAGTAAAGGTGGAGGAAGCACCTTGTTAACGTGGCTGCCTTAACTATAAAGCAATGTGGAAAAAGTCATAGACAAACAAAAGGAACCTCAGCTTAAAAAATACATGTATTTTACATGAGAAAGGTGTACTGGAAAAGAAGAATGCCACTAGCTTTTGAGGCAATTCTTTTGCACAGTGATTGTAAAAATATGGTAGCAACCTTTGGGTGGAGTGCTGTTGAATATTTCTTATTTTTTACAATAGTAAATGGGAATTCACTTGTTATTTTGTTTTTTTTCTGTAACCAACATTATGAGGAAGGAATTTTGCCTTAATTATAAGCCTTTTGTCTCTCCATACAGAAAATTCACAAAATACATAAGAAAATCAATTGAGAAATGGACTGATAAACAAAACTGATACTAGCATTAATGTCAATTAGATCTAACAAATCCCATCCCCAATATAATGATTTTTTTCCGAACTGTTCAGGGTCATACTTCACCTATAACTGTATATTACGAACATTGACATATGTTTCACAGTCCAAGAATGGCAACCTGAAAACAAGAACTCAAAAAAAGGACATTCATCATTTTATTTAGTTAAAGTCATTGATGTTTAGCTACCAATAGGTTTTCAGATAAGCCACAATCAACCCAGCTTTCACAAATACGCCAAGTTAAATTGTCACACCGCAAACAAGCTGTTGTAATTCTGTAATTGATAACTTATGGAAAAACATTATACTTATGTGAGAAATCTTAAAATTGATGCTTTTTGTATGAGAAAATGCCCCAAATCCAAAGATGTTCAGTTCGTGATCAAACAATTCTGAAGAAAACTGTTAATCCTGAAAACGTAAAGCTGCCTAATGTCTACAGTAGATTTTTTTTTTCCCCTTGAAAGTCAAGATGTATGCTTATACTTTCTTTTTAACAGACAAGTAAGGTTTTTTGGCTCATACCTTTACATGTTTCGACGGAGCTCTTCCGCCTTCGTCAGAAGTGTCATCAGATGGTAGTGTGACATGTCTTTTTTTTCAGCTGAAAAAAGACATGTCACACTACCATCTGATGACACTTCTGACGAAGGCAGAAGAGCTCCGTCGAAACATGTAAAGGTATGAGCCAAAAAACTTTACTTGTCTGTTAAAAAGAAAGTATAAGCATATTATCAATGTGGACATAATGCATTTTCTCGGACTACTAAGTCAAGATGTAGTTGGAAAGTGGATGGACTTGACTGCTGAGTAACTAACCTCCCAACACCTCCTACAAACCTACATCCTGACATGCATACAGAATGTAGACCCACATTCTCATTTTGTCATCTGCATAGCATTTAGCCACCCTCCTGAAGTGCACTAACAGACAGACAGTAAGTCCAGCTGGTCTGCGTACTGTCAACAGCAGCCTCTGTCCCGGATACAGAGCCCATTATTGCATTATGACAGCACACACACTCACACACACACACTTACAAAGAATTACAGTCACAGGCTGTGTGTGGGCTTTAATACAGGCCTGTGAGAGACCATGATTCACCTGAGCTATTTGAGGAAGGCCAGAGTCTAGCACTAATAATAACCAACACCAACACCATCCGGTCCAAATTCTACCAGCACTATCCATTACAGCTTATTAGGATGTAAAGGTTACACTGGAAAGGACACACGTCTGCTCCAGGGGGGTGGGGGGTTGACTTACTTTTACCATGTATTGATTTCATGAATGAGAAATCAAATGCTACTTTTCTGATGGAGCAATTAACCAGTTTTTCAGTACAACAACTGATCCACCGTTTCTGTTTTCATGTCCTTTTATCCGATTCACTTTGTTCTTTTCGACTTTTTCTACCTGTCTACCTCCTTTATTCCACTTCCTCAACTCATCCACTGGCGCAGACTGATTTTCATCATTGAGTCTGGTACTGCTCAGTGTCTCTGCCTTTCCAAACAAATGCTTTGTTGTTGTTGGATTAATCCTAGGTGTCTTTTAATTATAAGACAATGGCTGTCTAAAGAGGGGTTGCAGTGCTGGGCAAGTAATAAAGTTTCAGTGTCAATTACAGTTAAGGTTTCCCTCAATCACGAAAACAAAAAAAAACAAGGATAAATGATTGATGTACCATACGTTATCTTGACATGTCATCCCTATGTATATTTTACTAATTTTGGATGTTTATATTTTTTATATTTCAGCTGCGTGTTGTTCAGAATGTTATAGTGTTGATTGTTTCAAGACACCATATTTTGCCTTAGTACATGCTACGTGCTAATGATAAAAAACATTTTAGTTTTTATATTCTAAGCAGCCCTGATCCATCTGTATTCTCATTCTGTCTAAGATGCTCTGTTAGACCTCCTGTCACTTTGAGGCCTCCTTCCCCATATGGGCTCAGTTTGCTCTGGTTAACCATTTTACTCAGTCAGTGCTGCTCTGTATCATGTTGTCAACAACTCTGCATTCATTCTGCAGTCTATGCTCTGCATTGGGCTTGCCACTCCAAGAAAATGGGCAGACGAAACAATGGTAGGGCATCACACTGTTGGGTCTATCCAGGAGGCTGAGGGAATGAGCTACTGGGGCAGCTAATGATGCTGGAAGGAGAGGAGAGGGAGACGTTCTGATGTCACAGGCTTTTTGTCTTGTTCACAGAAGTACTCTATCACACAATGGGTGAATGCAAAACACACTACGTGGAACATCATTAATAAAAAAGCACAACATGGCCTTAAAGGGGCAGGAGATTTAACAGACCATCTCAGACAGAAAGAACTGAGAGGGTTTTGAGAGAGTATGTTCACAATAAAATTAGCTATTATGAGCATATCGTAGCAGTTACCAAAAATGAATATATGAATCACAGTTAAGGCAAAATATGGTCTCTGCAAACATTAGTTGCACTCCACTCTGCAAACATAATTCAAATCTTTTATCCCCAAATGCTGTGATTCCAGCGTCAAATAAGAGGTGCTAAATCTGGACCGTTTTATGTTTTATTATCAACTATTCTGCTGCATGCAATTTAACTTGTTTTACCCGCACTTGACATGATCTCCTTCTAAACACCCCTCAAACAAAATACAAAAACTCTGCTCTTTTATTGAAAAGGATGTTTTTAACAAGGGGCTGGTAATGCGGGATTATGTACGATAACTAAGACCAATAAACAATAAAGACCCATGCAATGTTAAATGAGGGGTCGCATATGGAGACAATTTCATTACAATTAAGTATGCTGTGGTAATAAATACATTACAAACAACCACATACATAAAATGATTGTATTTAAATAACTAAAGAACAAAAAAAGACCATACAAGGTAGAGTCAAGAATCAATAAATATTGCTGACCTACGATTTAGCGTCACCTCTCTTAATGCTTTCCTTTCCGCTTTCTCTCATCAGTGACCAACAACACTGCTGTTACCCTGATTATTGACTCCTTGGCCAATACTTTTCTTCATGATTACACTCATGACTGTCATAGGAGCCACTCCAGGAAGATAGAAAGTAGGGTGTCACATTGGGTTAAAGCACCAGTCTTCATCAAATTATTGCTATTTGGCACAAGCACTACAGTGGTTCCTTTTGCTTTAGTTAATATGACATTCTGCTGTATTAATATTTTTCCATCCATGTCTTAACCTGCTCTATCTTTAGTGTCATGGGATTGCTTTTTTCCTCTACACTATTAATATTAAAATTGAAGACTGACTGATTCCACCAGAAACTCTCAGACATTGTTTTGGTTGTAAGCATCTAACGTTGTAAGATCTTAGAGTGTCCTTAATAACATATGGTAGCAAATTGGATTTATGGTCCAGCACTGTTAGTCATTTGATAAATGAAATTTTAGCACTTTTCAAGGGAACATTTGCTTTGTTCCAACTTTTATTATGAGCGCATTAACTTCTAGCATTTTCTGCTAGATCAGTTGATTATGATAAATATAATGGTTGTTGTAATGACATCATTTGCAACAGATATTTACACATGTGGTGTTACTGTGAATTTTGATGTTAATAAAAGAAAATAAGTGAATCAATACCAGACAGCTTCTGAGTAGGCCATTGACTTTGCAATGACATTAAATCTCATTTGCATGAACTTGCTACACATCATGTCACTATCCATGTCCTGTAATTCCACACTGAAGTGACTGTGCTAAACTAACAGCAGGGGCTCTGCACATAAACCTTGATATGCCAAGTGGCAGTAATACTACCGCTGACAGGCTGGGCTCCACATTCCCGGTGGTTGATTCTCCCAGGCTGAAAACCTCTATATTTTAATTTAATCCCCAGAGCAGTCATTTAGCCACTCTATAATCCTCAGGTCCAGTGCTTAGTCTGATAATTATCCTTATTGGACACCCATAATGATTAGTTTTTGGTTTCACCTAAAGCAGCACAGGCAGTTTCATGGGGCGGTCGAGGCGTTCTGTGGCGTGGAAAACCAATCATGCGAGGTATTGCTTATGTCGTAAAAGAAAGGAGAGGGGTATGATTATTAGTTCTCATGGCAGATTCGACTTTGGACAGGACTTTGTCGTATTAACTTTCACTTGTTGGCTTCATGATCACTCATTCACCCAACAAGTGCTGGTTGCGGAGGTGGCACTCCTTCAGTGTCAACATTCACAACTATCATTGCAGACGGCGATAATGTTCGCTCATTGGGATGAAAGTCAAAGGAGGTATCCGCTGGGACTTATTTGTACTGGGACCCAATGAAACCAGGGCTATAAAGCACCGTTCTAGCAGCAATCAAGGAAATTTTTGACATCTCACTCTACACGTCGCTGCTACTCTCATTTAATTTTCCCATATGCATTTCAAAGTGACAGCATCTACTGCACTCACTCCCTCCACATGCGGTGTCATAATCCTCGCTAAATACCATAGGAAACCCTTTTCACACATTCACCAACACGACAAGCTGCCATGTAAATGCTTGTGGAGAATCCAGAAGGGGGGAGTGGGTTCACAGTAGCACAAGCTCAGCTGGTGTGATCTACAGCTGGCTGGGAGGGTGAGCCTTACTGGAAAGTCATCAGTGATTTTTTTTTGTCTCCTTCATGTCTGAAACAGGTCAAGGCAGGTCCCCTCCATCTCTGCTTCCCTCCCTGCAACGCTCTTTACGAGCCCCACCTGGCAGATTAGTGCTCCACCACTACAACTACCTTTTTTCTGCTGTTGACACATGCACACACTCCTCTATTGCTGTTGAGGTGAGGCTGTACAGGGCACCTACTGTTCAGGCTCTGCCACCTTGGTTTAATGTATGTGTGTTGGGCCTGTGCAGCAGAGCGCAGAGCAGCCTGATGAAAAGAAACACGAATACTCAAAAATAATTTACTTTTAAATTCAACTGAATTAATAAAACATATTTATATAAGATCATCAGAGATGGGACAGGATGTGCATCAGATTTTGTCAGCTTCATCGTAACACACAGTGAAAACTGGCTAAAAGATTCAGCATTGCTTTGCACTAATTCTAACAAAAGAAACAATATACTTGACTTGGCAATACTAAGTCAAACAAACAGTTTTACTAATAAATCTCATAAAATGTTCAGTAACACTTTGTTTCCAGGTTAAGGTTAAGTGAAGCAGAGTTCTTGGCACCTAAGTTGAGCTACCAGCTATTACTGCTGTTCTCTACTTTTGTTACTACATGCAGATCAGCAAACAGGCACACTTCTGCCACTGATTTGCATTATTTTAACATTCTATTCAAGCACCATTAAAAACAATAAATATATATTAAGGTTACAAGTCACATTAAATCTTTTTCTTTCTAACTGTTCGAGTATTTGAAAATTCTTGCCATTCCTGGTGTAATCAGCCCCTAACCAAAAACATGCTTTCAGATGAGGGAATTTTAGTGCACTTATCCTATACAAATATTCACACCAAGACTAAACAAGGGAAATACAAGTGTCATCCTTTATAAAAACAGGCAAAAAGTTAGTATTCTATAAAATACTAATTTATGTATGTTTACATCTCTTTCATACTGGTGTAAAAGGGGTACTTGGTATCATCTGATACCTAAATCTGGGAATAAGAAGTGATTCTGGCTACAAAAAAAATAAGAGAAAGTTTCCAAAAAAATGTCAAACATTGCTTATAACACTGAATTGTTGGCTGAGTCTGATGCAAATGCAAGACTCTGATATTAGAGTCATAAACACAATAACGCAATAAATCATCTCCATTTTGAAACATCAGACTAAATGGCATGTTTACTTAACAAATTCTATTAACCATGAATAATTCAATAGAAGTCTGACCTGTTCGGCTCTCCGTTATGAGGAAGTCCACCATCCAAAAAAACAGACCCTAGCACACAGGAACATGTACACAACCACTTCATCACCAGTGCTTCAGAGTCTCCCAGCTGCTTTCAAAATGGGTTTACTAACAGTGGACTCATTCAGGGGATTAAAGACCTAAATACAGGCAGTGTTTGGTGTTCCTTCCTGATGTAAAATCACTATGAAATCCTTTCACTGCTGGCTTGTCCTAAACTGGAGTATCCCTGGGGGGAGGGTGATATGCCCTTATGTTGACTTTTGTGCTGAAGTGTGAAATTTGATGGAAATACGCTGGCCAATATGGGTTATATCTATCATACAATCTCAAACAGTATGCTGGTTGACAGACACTGTCCAATGTAATTTTACCGAATGATGTTAGCCTCTCATTATTTGAGCATGTTGATGAGGTTGGAGTTATGCGTTTAACTCTGTGATATTTTGACATGAATGAACTTGAATCACGTAGAGCATGCTACAGACTATGCACTGATATCTTGTCAAAAGAAGGGGAAGCTTTCAAAAATGGGATCTGTGCTGGTGTTATCAAGTATTGATATACAGTATGCACTCTGTATCAGCAAGTGTCCAAAATGAAAATCCTTTGTCTGATATTGTTGCGTCCCTTAAAAAGTTATGAATTGCACAGAGATATGTGTCTGCGTTAATGTGTCCTTGCATCATTAACAGGAATGAGTCAGCCGAGTGCTTTATACTGCCTGGTACAAAGTCTTGATACGCTTGCTCATGTGACTGATTCTGACTGTAAACAACAGAAACCAAAAGATAGTGACTCCATTCAAAAAATACCCTAGAATTCAGCTTGAGTAACAGGGGAATTACAACTTATTAAAAGAAATGGAATCTTTCCAGCAGGTCAAACTAGGGCTGGAAAATCAATGACATTTGAATGATATATTGATACATGTTTTAACAAAATATAGGGTAAAACTGTGTTTATTTGAATTAATGTTATGTTGATGTTGATTGAGAAATATGCTGGTCCTAAAGCTCAGTAAAAAAAAAAAAAAGATTGTTTATAGTAATAACTACTTACTGCAATTTATTTATTATCCACAATATAAAATGTCAAGTCTGCACTGCATTAGGAATCACTGATGTTTTATTTCATCAATTCAGGACAACTTAACTATTGGTAAAACCCTTATAATATCTATACCTGGTCAATATCACAATGACAAATATAGAAGTCTTTAACACAAATTGGGTCTTTTTTCAATCTGAAATAATAAACTCATCTTAACTTTTTAGCTACTGACCTGCTTCATTCACTTTCCCGAATTGTTCGTAGCTAAATATTGAAATTTGGACAGCGCTCGCTCACATTTGCTTATAAGTATGACTGAAGACTATGACAGTGCTGTAGTTTTGAGGTGAGGTTGTACAAGGTTATTTCAATATTAAATAGCTGTAGAGGTTTTGATCAACTCTGTCTCTGCTAGGAGAGAATTGGCACAGAAGTTTGGCTGTACAGTTTTGCAGATGGGGCTAAGAGCTCTGTGTAATTTACTGAATTCAAGGTGAAAACAAACTATATGTAATAGTATTAAGTTAACTGTACAGTGTACTGAACATATTTGCAATAGCTAGCAAACCCCTCTGTTTTAGTATAACTTCGGCAGACTGCAAAGCTGTCATTGTAAATGTGTTCGGCAAAGCAAATTATCACCCAAACAGTTTGTTTTTGCTTTACTCTTAACTAAAATCCAGTACATTGTGTGGTGCTCTTGGCCGCATCTGCAGCATGAATAGCGTAACTTAAGTGCCAACTCTCTCCTTACTGGGGCTTATCACTGCTGCTAATGTTTTACTTATTTAAAAAAAAAATCCCATACAATATTTTTAAATAACAACCCCTTTAGGTTTGTATACTTTTGGATATCATGAATCATTAATAGAATTTTTTTTTTTCTTTCATTTGACACACATAATATGGACAAGCCTCAATATAACCTCAATCTCACTAAAGTTTTTGGCACAACTTAGACAGTGTGTAGAGTTTGTCTGCATTTTAATATCAAAAAATAAAACAAAAAAAAAATCTAAAAATTGGGTGTCCAAGACTTCTATGTTTGTAGCCATAACAGTTATTGGACTTGTGTTGAGGTAACGACGCATGACATTACTGGTACAATATTAGAATTTGCAGGTACTGGCGTAACACTTAAATATCAGTATAGATACTGAAATGTTTGCAGATATCTACAGCTGATATATTAGCAGTACATATCAACCTGTACATTCTTTATATTGGCTGTAAAATCTGCAAGATATACAGATTCACCACCATGCTTCGCCTTATCATTACTGCTTGGGTACATATCAAAATCAAGAGTTTTGTATTTTCAAGGGAATTTTTTTACATCCGTTTTTTACACAAACTGATCAGTTTTAGTAAGGTAATGACCAATACCATTATTGACAAAAAGTATGGGTATCAGTGATAATGAATTTGGAAATATCAGCAAAAATCCAGTATCTCGGATCCACATATTGAGGTTTATCATTGTGGTATTGTGACTATCATTGGTTATTTTTTACAGTAAAACAACAGAAAAAGATACTAGGCATACAGTTTATTATGTATTGCTATTATTCATACAACATTTATATGGTATACATAGTACTGATATGGTAATTCCTGTCTATTACCCACCCCTACATAGGGCAACTAATATGACATGGATATCAAAAGCATGTACAAGTAGCTGGTTCTTCAGTACAATAATGTCAACATAAACTCCATGTCCTGACATACAGCTTGTTCTGCAGTAGCCTTTATGAAGACGATTAACGTTTAATAAGTGCGTAGACACAGCAGAATCAATTGCTAGACACACAATCATACAATTGTGCTGCCAAATGCGTAAAACATCGTCAAAATCTAAATGTCTTCAGAAATTGTCGCGTAATAATCAAAGCAAGCCACAGTTTAACCACCTGAGGTTTCCTCTGCAGTCGTGGATGCTTCATTTTGGCTTGAAAACGAGCAGAAAAGGAGGAGGAGAAGGACACGGAGGAGGCGGAGGGTTGAGAAACTTGCCGCAGTTCAGACTTCTGCAGTCCCGACTGATTGGGTCCAAATCAGGAAGCCGCTGTCTGAAGCCCGCAAACCCATGTTCCCATGTTCCCTGTCCAACCTAACACACAACTAAACAGGAAGACTGAAACTTTACCTTATGTCGTCCACCGCCGGGTCAGGACAGAAAACCACAGTACATCCACAACTCCACACGGTCTGAGCTCATGCGGACGGTCGGACTCTCAGCGCGGACAAGTTCATCCACATATTCTCATATTCAGGCGCAGAGTTGGAGACGGCACAGGACAAGCTTTATTATTCCCCTCTCTCCCTGAAACACTTTCGTCGGTCCTTTCCTCTCGGATATTCCCCTCCCTGGCCCGCTGGAGATCAAACCATCACATTCCTCTGCGTTCTTAACAATGAAAAAAAGGTGGGTTTTCCTTCTCGGCTGCTGGAGGACCCACCCCTCGGGATGACTCTGCCCGGTCTGACCGCAAAGAGAACGCCCTTCCCGGCTAAGAGGTCCCGCCTCTCTCCCCTCATAAAACATGATGGGAAAGACTGTCAGGGGCGCTGCAAGAAATCTTGGGCCCCATGTAAAGATTTCAGATTGGACCCTGTCCCAAACCAGTTTTGTACAGTTTCTCAAACCAAGCATGTGAAACTGTAAAATAAACTGTAAACAATGTGCTACACAGATCTTTCTGGCATTTTGACCATTTTTTTCATTTTACCATATTATTTATTTAAATTTTATTTAATTTTATTTATTTATTTACTTACTTACTTTACCCTATAGTATTTTATCTAATTTTTTATCATGATTTTTAATTACCATTTTAGTCTTAGCACCTGTGTTTCCTCATTTTTAATTCAAGATAGCGTTTCCTCAGTCCTCTATTTCTGCTTTCTGTCAGAGTTTCCATTTTATGTCTTTGTGTGTTTGATTAAGTGAGTGTGTGTATTGTATGTGGATTGTGTGTGTGTGTGTGTGTGTGGTGTGGTGGGGGGGGTCCTTATATTTTCCATTTATGCAATTTTCTACTTTTTACTTCATTTGTTGTTATTTTATTTTATTGTATTTCTAAGCACTTTGTGCTGCAAAATCCTGTATGAAAAGTGCCATACAAATAAAGTTCATTGATTGATTTTAACCATTCAATTTTTTTAGGTATAATCATCAGAAATTAATATCTGTTTTCTTTAATCTTTTAAAAGAATACAAACTTTTGCAAATCACGCATTTGTCTTGCTATATATATAATCTGTTTTTCATAATAAAATTTTCAATACATTTTATGACATGCTGTTTTGTAAAATACATTGACAAAATAATATTCTCTAAAAAATATTTGAATTTCACCAATGCAAAGATGCTTGAATAAAACAGGGATTATTGCAAATAAAAACAAGAAAGGTTTGTTATTTTTTGCAAATGAAGAGAAAGGAAATCTTCACAGAAATATGGCAAGAAATAATGATGTATATTGGCAAGAATCTGGCGACACAGTTCATATACGTGAGTGAACATAATATGCCACAAAATATGGCGAAATAATGTGATACCAAAAACAGGGCTATATATCATGATTTCCTTTCCTAAAAAGTCTTTTAAATTTGGCATTAGGATCCCACAACTTTGTATGCATGAAAAATACAGTTTCTAAGCCATGTTATTTATATAAAACATTATCCCTGCAATATCTACAGACTTTTGAGTCCTTCATAGTAACATAAATGATAGCAACAAATGCAACAGGGCAAGAGTTAAATTAATGAATGTGTGCTGCCAGTGAGCAGTGAGGCCACACTAACATATAAAACAATTGTTCAGAATTTCTATAAATTATTGAATTAATGAAATACCAGGATATTGCACTAAAAATACTGGTACAGTTTTGTATCACAAATGTTGTGATATATCAGTGAAATGATATTTTCTATTACCTCAAACAAACAGTTATTAAACAATATTGGAAAAATACTGATTTCGTATTTTCATAGGCCCCCAGTACTGTAAGTCATGGGTCCTTATAATCTTCCTAACTTGTCCCCCCTTTACTGCCATCCTGATGACTGTCCTGTGGGAAAGAATGAATCCACGCTAATGCTTAATATCAATGTTTGGGAGTGACATCAAAGACCATGTTAATAATAATTTAGATTGAATTTGGTCACCAACTTTGGTTACTCAGAAGACTAAGTTAAAATGATCATCATTGCAGGGTGGCCAAGATGTTGCAATCTGACGAAATCCAAAAAATCAAAATTACCTATAATTAACAAATGGGAAAATATATATTGAGCTGTCCTAAGAAGCTATTCATTGGCATACATGTTTATGAAAACTCAAATATAAGAAACAATAAGCAGTCTGATGAGACAAACACTGAATTTGGGATAGTTTAATGTACTATTTGATTAAAGATGCAAAGCATGTACTGTATTTACAGACATATCATATTTTTAATTCTTTATTAACGTTCTTACTTTATGTAAAATCTGTTATTTTTACAGAGTATATATCATGCTTTTTTGAGGTTTATATGCGATTTATTATATGTAACATATCTGTTCCATGTGATAGAGCACCTCTATGAACATAGCAAAAAGTCTGTGGTATTAAGACCTCTCCTTCTACCCCTCTATGTGCTGCCAGCATCTGCCTTAAAAGTCTCCTTACCGCAAACCCCTGAATAGACCTACCAGTGTGACATCCTACCATTGTTTCATCATCAGTTTAAACCAGTTTGTCCCACAGTAGCAAGCCTATTGCAGAGTGTAGTAGTTAGAATGAATGCAGAGTTGTTGACACTATGGTGTCTAGCAGAGCTGAGCTTACCAGTTACCAGTGCGTTGACCTGTAAACCAGTCAGAGAGGACTGGACCCACATGTGGAAGGGAGCCTTAAAGGGGTAGGAGCTCTTGGAGTTTCAGACAGCGAGAGAGTACAGCACTATCAGGGGAAGCAGACTTTTTTTTTAACATTTGTGATTGTGAACATACCCTTGCTGTCATCAGAAATGACTATATGAACCTGATTGAAGGCAAAATATGACCTATTAACTGTTATCATGGCAGGCTGCGTCAGGATCTCTTCACAAGCATACATTTTTAAAATATATTTTGATCTGGCTGCCGGGCTGCATAGAGGGAGTAGGAGGGTCTCATGTTGGTTATCAATATTAAACTCCTTTGTACTTCAACATTTTGTCACATACTGTAAACATTTCACAAATGCAAAGGGATTTCATGTAAAGAAAATTCCAAAGAACAAGCATTTTGTAAGAATCATTACATACATACATTTCATATTACTTAGTGCAAATAAGGCAAAAAACCTGGTCACTAATTTTCACCATCTGAAACAAAACCAATTATTGAAATAGATTTTCAACAGTGAACTGTGGCAGAACATTGCAGGCGAAGACAGATTCTTTACAGATCTGTTTTTTAAGAAGTACAATATTTTTCAGATTAGGTGAAACAGTTTTTCTTTGCCTCAGGAGAATTTCTTTTGCACTTGTGACTTTTTTTCTTTTGGTTTTACTAACCTTTGTATTTTTAATTTGAAAAAATTCAGGCACATTCCTGCGAGTTGTCACTTTACTCAAATACTGTACATCTGAAATATTGTACTACACATGTTGACAACATACCTGTGCAAGTTTGACATCTCTTTCTCTTTTTTCTGAAAGCTGCTTTTGGTAAAAAGTAATGGCTGCATTTTTGTATGTCATTGTAAAGATATGTTACTTTTCAATACCAACAATCATTCAAGCATTCAAAGGTATTAAAGTTGTGCACATTTTACAGCTTTATTTAGTATAATCTTTTAGCACATGTCTCTATTTTTTACATTTTTCCATTTTCAGAGGAGAAATGTTTTTGTACCCCATGAGTAAGAGCATCCAAGCATAAATACTGTAAATCCTTGACGAGAAAAAGATGTGGCAAGGGTTTTATAAGCCAACAGAGTAAAAAACATCTAAATTTAGGGATTATTAAACCTTTTTTTCCAGTAGCCTGGACACATTTGAAATCCCTGGTGTATTGTTTTTAAGCTATATTTGTTTGTTTGTGTGCACTTTAATGCTCATAAAAGAAATCAGGAACCACAAAAATGTTAACTATTCTATAGCGAGTACAAATGAGAAGATACTACAGACCCTTTGTCCTATTTGGACAACAGAGAACAATAAAAGCCCTAAAGGTTAATGGATGTTGAAATAGTCCCTACGTTTATGATAGATTAATTTGAAATGAACACAAAATACTTCTGCTGTCATGAAAGGATAACCACACCCAAGTCCCAATGTGCATTTGATAAATCCCACAACCTACCATATGATCCTTAGCTGCCACAGCATTGCCTCCATCAACAGATCAATACAAGCTGTTTACTGAAAGGTCCAGGTAGTCAAAACATCAGTGCTAACTTTTCTACCATGAAGATCCACATCCAACTCAAAATCTTTACAAAGTTGAAGGAAAATCCCATTAGAGTGGCACTTTTGAAGCAGGACATAATCTTTGATCTTTGACTTCTAAAAACAAACTGTTCACCCATCAGTCAGGATGGACATTAATGCAAAGTCTGAAGAAAATCCTCTATAGCGTTGTCAAGACGTTGTGTTCAACTCAAACATTCCACATAAGGCTTCACAACCTTCACATTTGAGCTATGATCTCTGTAGATCATAAGGCATCAGAGAGAACATTTGTGCAAAGGTTGTGGAGGGTCCCTCAAAACTTTCATAAGATTTTATCAAATGTAAGGGGTGTGCTTGGGGCTTCATAACCTTGACACTTGACCTTTGACCTCTAACATCTAATTAAGTCATCCTAGAATTACATTGAACAGCTGTGCAAAGTCTGAAGAAAAACCCTGTGTTCTTTAGAAGTGGTGTTCACATGTAACAGATAAGAGACTTGTGAGACTTTTGGACCCTGACTTTTAACCTTTGACCTCCAAAATGAAATCAGTCCACCCTTGAGTCTGGGTTGACATTTCATTAAAGTAAAACGTTCGAAGCTTTCTCATGATGTTTTGTTCAAAATTAAGGATGCACGATGCACTTAACATTTGACTATTGACCTTTAAATCCTACTCATCTCTCCCTTAAGTGAGAATGGACAATGATACAGCAGCCACATAACCTAACACACCAGATAGACCATTTAATATATACTATATAGAAAATATGAGCAGAATCTTTCAAAAGCAAATTTGGTAGGAGGCTTTCTACTTTCTTTTCTTTGGTAGGCTTTCAGTTCTGTTCTTTTTTTTTTTTTTTGCTTTTCATTTAATAAAGAAATGCAGTCCAGATCTGATAAAGCTGCTACTAAAGCTGTTAGCATCTATGTTAATCTCTTTATCTCTCACTTTGTCTCATTCCTTGCTTCCACTGCTGTGTGGCTTTGGGCCAAGCCCAAACATTGTAGACTGGGACTTGGCAAGATGGATCTGACTGATTACAGACAATGAATCAGGAGGATCCAGCTGCGTTGCAAGGTCAGCAATCACAAACAAAGAGTAACTGTAAGGCCCAATGACCATGAACTGGACTTTTGACCTGTAATATTAGACAAGTCCATCACTATGTTATAAGGGACATTTTTACAAAGTTAGGGGGATCCCATGAAGCGTTCTTTTGATAAGGCCATCCCAAGCAAGGGGTGAACATGAGGTACACTGAACTTGACTTTTGACCTCTAATTTCTAAAGTGTGATCAGTTGATCCTCAAGTCTGACTGCAGTTTTTTTCCTAAAATCCCCCAAAGTACCTTTATGATATCCCATAGGATAGATGGATGGACGGATGACCTTAAAACATAATGCATCCAAACTTGTTCTTGCTATTTCTCTTCTTTTTCTGACAACATGAGAGGATGTTCTCATGATGGACTGTGCTTAAAATAAGTTTCAAAAAGGATCCTTTAATGTCGCCTGTAAATCAGAAGTTAAACATTATTATATCAAACTTAATATCTTTCAGTCATGTCATCCCGTGATCCATGTAAAAGAGTATCTTCGTCTTTCAGCCATGTGAACTTTGGACACATCTCACTTTCTTTCTCTGAGTTAGAGCCGGGTGCTGCTCAGACGGTCTGACCTTCAAGACAGACACATAGATCAATCTGAGCTGTCACTCTGGGCAACATCTCCACTATCGCTGCACCCAGTTATGAAACTACTCAGCTAACCGGTGCCTATGAGTGCGCTACCTTAAAATATACTGCAGCCTCACAGTGTAATCACTGTAACAGAGGTGTATTGTTTACTCTGTGTGTTGCAGCATGATAATGGTGGAGCTGTTAACTCTTCATTGTTAGTTTATTGCCTTTCAGTTGGTAGCTGTAAAGATTGTTTTAGTTATATAAAAAAGTGCTCTCTCACTCTTGTGTATGTGATAGGCAGCCAGCCAACCAGGTGAAGTCCACCCCACGCACAGTGTAGCAACTAGCTTTTGATGCTGATGGTTGCGTAACTCCACTTTATTTTACAGCAGAGGGGAATATTTCAGTACCTCCCTTCTATGTTTGTTTGTCAAAAGCCTCACGTTTATAGTTGACCTTGAATCTGTGTAAAACAAATGTGGAAACAGTCCCATCACCAAACCTTTGTGTCCCCTCATTTAAACATTTCAATTGCAATAAAAGGCATACCATCCTACAAAATATAAGTACTAACTAAAGTTGAGCAGTTTTGCCACTGGGCAAAAGCAGACAACTGCCGTGGTCATACTTAATATAGTATAGTCAGAAATGTCCATCATAGTGAAGGTATACATGAGTGTCTACAAACCTCATAGAGGAGCTTCTCGTCAGTTTCAACCACTCGAAGAAACACTGGCAACTTACATGTGCAACTGTGACTGTAATTGCTTGCAGTTTTGGTAATTATGAAGATAAATTATTTTTCTAAATAAGTGATTTGCTTATTTCTAAAAAAAAAAAAAATTTGTACAGTTTAGACAGGAGAAGAAGTAGTTTCATTTACTCCAAATATTGCCATGTAAGAAAACTATAAAAATATTATTCCTTTTGTTTTTTATGAGTATTTCTAAATAAAATAAAATAAAAATAAAATATCTTTTTTTTGTTTTTACTTAATTATTTCTTTTGCTTTTATTTATTTATTTATTTTTGAAATGAGTTTTTATTTTTGGAGTTCCTTTGAAAGAATTGTATGTACTCCAGAGCTCTTTTAAACGATCTTTGTATTATTTGGTCTTTTTAGATTTATTTTCCTCGGCTATGATTTTTTAACCAGTTGTGTTGTTTGTTATGTTGAATGTTGTATGTTTTATTTTTTTAACCATTGCTGGACTTGTAAAGCACTTTATAACTTTGATTTTGAAAGTGCTATATAAATAAACATTGTTCTTATTCTTTTCATTATTGTTATTGTTATTTTAATCAGTGGCCTTTGAATATTTCTATTTTTTTTTTTCAAAATTTTGATTTCGTGTATTTGTTACCAACCCTTTCTGCAAATTTGACAGTGCACAAAAAGCTGTAAAAAACCTGGGCAAGTGGGTGAAAATAATAGGGAGCAGTTCCAATCAAAACATCATCACTTGTCAAAGCAGATTACAGAAAAGAAACATTCAGAACGCTACTAAAAATCACAATTATACTCCAGAAACTGGAAAGTAATGAATGTGTACTCCCAAACATTGGCAACATATTTGTTGCCAATGTTAATAATAATACTTTTAGACAGTGCTTGCTCCGTCCCTTTCGGGAATAAGTATCAAATATTTTTCTCTAAAAGACTCTCAAAGCCTCAAATATTCTCATAATCAAGCAAATTTTTGTCAGATAGATTCCACAGAAATGAGGAGGGGCCTCATGTAGGTGTTTGCCTGGGACCACAAAATTAGCAAAACCACGCATGAAACTATTCACACTGTCACCGATGGATCTGAAGACATCATCACAAAAAAAAAGAGAATAAATACACAAGTTTTAGGACAATCTCATATTTTAGCAGATAAATGTTATATACATTTAGAAAAAAAACCCCTCAAAAAATGATTATTTGTAGTCAAAAGCCTGTTAGTGTGTCTCAGTTAGTTGTAAAATTAAAACAAAGATTCCCACAGTTAAGTCTTTGTTTCCCCCTCATTAAACATTCCTCCTCTGTAAAATGGCCATGCAGCTCTAATCATACTGTATCATTTGACATAATAGGTTGGGTGAGGTATAAATAACGCTGTGCCGTTGATCTCTCCAGGTGGGGAAAAGGCCAAAGATACCAAGCAATCAAAGAGAAATTAAATCCTGTTTATGCTTCTCCCTGCAAGGGAGAAGCATAACCGGGCATGCCCAGACAGATGAACGCCACGCCATAAAGGTTTAATGTGAACATGAAAAAATCATTTTAGAAATGGAGTATTTGTCTCCCTTTTTTCCTTTTGTTTATCTGTTCTTTAAGATAAAGGAATAGCGTGAGGACAAAAGTTTTTGGCTGCTAAATTCAGGGTAATCCCTCAGTTTTAGAGCTCTAGACGTTAAAACTCTAATCTATAAAGAGGCAAAGCATGAAAAACAAAATCCCATCAGGCATTAGTACAGCGAGGTGACATGTATGTAAGAAGGCATGGAAAATGATTCTGTTTTAATGCAGCAAACATCTTGTGAGGCTTTATGCATTGACAAGTTTCTGTCCTTTTGGGAATCCCCCTTCAAAATGTCAAGTTTAATAAATGCAAATGCATAATACAGACTGATTCCTAATGCATGAAAGACAGGGTTACAGGGAATTTAATCTCCTACAGCGCACAGGGGCAAGCTGATTCAGGAAGAGAAGTGCTCAAGCCAACATCCTTCCTAATCACAAACATCCTTCATCGGCCAAAAAACATCAGCGTGTTTTGTTTCAATAGGAGCAAAAATATGTAATAAAATATTCTGTCTCTTTCCAAAGGAGGCCAGTCTGATTTTGGTGTTTGTACTCCACATTTTTCGTCTTTTTTTTTTTTTTTAACTCATTCACAGTGACTCTGGACAGACTAATCTCCAATAATCCTGCGTAGATTACAAAATTCAGGCAGCCAATAGCGCAGAGTGCAAAGATCAGGTCACTAGTCACCTGATAATTTCTCTCCGGCTACAAAGTGAGCATGTAGAGAAAAACATAAATTAGAGCAGAGTGGGAGGATTTAATTCCACAATATGGCTTACACTGCAGCTTCCCTACATTATGTCCTTTTTACAGCGAGGATAAGGATTAATGTGCTTAATTCTTCGTCCTTTCAGAGGGGTTATGGCCAGTGTTTAAACAGATGCAACCCTGATGGATCAAAATGTGGAGCTGGCTGTCATGGAGGGAAACACGCACTTATCCAGAGCCGTCCTGCACTGACAACATTGTGCAATAGTATTAAGACTTATATAAAGAAAAAAAAAACATCTCATTTGTGTGATCTAAAACAGTGCAGATTTAGATTAAGCTCCATTGTTTAGCTGGTGTTTCTCAAGGCTCTATATTGGGAACACTCATATTAGGCTTTCTGTGACTGATTTACGAAAATGTTGGTCCAAATGTTCAAGTCAGCAATACATGGATGGCACTGCATTATATGAGAATGTGAGACAAGCAGGAAGCAACCATTAAAACCACCCAAGCTCTGCTTGGCAGACCCTACTACTTTCACTGACTGGCATGCCTTGCAAATGCATAAAACTATCAGGCAGTACTCCTAGTTTCCCATTATCCATTATGGCTGTGCAGATCAGTGAATTATTCTTCATTCTTTTGTATTAAAATAAAAAAACAACAAAATCCAATAAATATGCTTTGAAAAATGGAAAAACAGTTACGTGTGCACACATACGATATCTCCTCATGTAATGTCTGCACACTGTGGTTTGGGGTGCGCCGGTCTGTATTTTACTATTTTGACAATGCAAATTCCCAGTGCAATACCAGGCGCAGGGCGCAAAGGGGCATATTATTTGCCTTGATTAAACATGGGTGTGTTTTGGGCATAACAAAGATGAAAGCAATCAGAGAGTCAGCTCTAATTCCCTTTAAAACAGTGTGCTCCAGGCGGCTAGTGTTTTGCTATTTACATGGCTGACTTTACTGTTTGGTCAGAATTTCGTCTGGATTATTTGATTCCTCTCTTCCTATTGTGCCACTAAAATAAAAGAAGACACACAAAACACCATATGAAATATCTTAATGTTCAGACTGAATGAAGTTTGATTAAAATTAAGTTTAGGAACAAGCTTACCTCAAACACATCCCTTTTCCGTTGCCAATCGTATATAAAAACACCTTTCCTGGTTGCATTCCTTTTACTCTACTTCACATCTCTTCCTCCAATTTCCACTCCTGTAATTTTACTTTATGTTTAATATAGAGAACACTGGGGCTCCATCAAAGAGTCTTTACCCCAACCCAGAGCCTCCACTCACAACTCCTCACATTATACCAACTGAAGTCATAAGTCAAACTAAACCAGCTGTGACTCTCCATTTAACTACAAAATATCTAACTTATACCAGCCCTAGCTCAAACCAGTCCATTTTTTACTCACATCTGTCCAACCTCAACTCAAACTCTCAGTCACTAGACTTCAATCCTGATCTCTTCATTTCTCGAATCCATTACCCCTAGTCCCTTCATCCCTACCCTCTATCCCTCATCCTTTTGAACCCTCTTTCCCTTCCTCCATCCATTCCCTCAACACCTCATCCCTTCATAGCTCCACTCCTTCGACCCCTCGTCTCTTTACCGCTTCAATCCCTCATCCCTTTGACCCCTCATCCCTCCATTCCGTCAATTCTTCATATCTTATCAAGTATCATCTCCCATCTATATCCCATTGTGGGGAATAATGAAATACTTGAAACTCATTGGCTTTTATGTGGCTTTGTTAGATAAATGCTTTATTAACTGGAAAATATCCCAGGGCTCAAGAAACAATCTAAAAGCTAAGTCAGATACTTGCACATGTGCATAAAAGTGAAACCTCTTTGATTATTAAAATGTCCAGTTAAAACTAACAGGATCACACTTCTTGATGTTTATGATAGACCTATTTGGTGTACACCAATTATCTGTAGCCTTTAAACGATTTCTCCTCTTATTTTCCCTACAGGAATACTTGACTGCATTCTCTATGCATGTGTTAAATATACTGGACAGGCTGTTTTATTATCTGTGAGCATAAACATTGGCATAATTCATCACTGTGCCAACAAAAATTAGAAATGTAGTTCAATGCTGCATGAAAATCTTCAATAATGTATGCTTTTTTAATGTTTCTTGGAGTATTACTCACTCTGGAGCACATGAGAATGGCACGATGGGGAGTGCTGAAAGCCCCACTGTCTCATTTCTCTGACCAGCTATAGACTATAAACTGAATTTATCAAGGGTCGCACTGCAGGTAGTGCACGTGCCTCACAGCATCAAGGTTGCTGGTTCGATCCTCGTGTCGGTCAAGGTTTTTCTGTGTGGAGTTTGCATGTTCTCCCATGCATGAGTGGGTTCTGTCAGTACACTCCAGCTTCCTCCCACAGATCAAAAACATACTCGTGAGGTTGACTGATGTCTTCAAATTACCCTGAAGTGTGGGTGGGTGTGTGAACGAGCTCTCTATGTGGCCCTGTGATCGGCTGGCGACCAGTTCAGGGTGTGCCCTGCCTCTCGCTCAATGTCAGCCGGGATAGGCTCCAGCCCCCACGCCCATGAAAGGAGAAAGCATCAAAGATAATGAATGAATGGATGGATGGAATTTATCAACAATTACTCTAATATTTATTGGTATGTACTGCTGTGCATCCCATGTGAGTGAAACAAGCTCGCTTTAGACTTTGCGTGCGTTCATTGCATTCACTTTCTGTGTCCTGAAGTTAGGAACACACCAGCTTTGCACCTAACTACTCCTTTTTCAGACAAACTCACTCCTGGGTGCATATGGGAGTGAGCGTTCATTTGCTGTTTAAACTGCATGAGTGCATGGCATAGAGACGACTCCTGTGTCAGGTGGAAATCAGCAAAGACACCTGCACTTCAGGCAGAATAGGCCATAAGCTCAGAGTTTTTCTTTGTGCTGTCCTGATAAGTTTAGAGTAATCTGAAGCTGTTTTACATCTAAGTTTCTGACAACATAAAATTCAGATTAAGTGCTAACCCTTGTAGCTAATATCTTGAGTAATATGCACTGCACCATGCTCAAAATCATCCCAGCACCTTTCACTGGGTTTTATATTTGAGGCATTTATGTCTTCATTTAAAACTACACAGAATGTCCCATGAGAGAGACAGAGAGAGGGGAGCTCTAAATCCTTTGATAAATGCAAAAAATCTTGTCTTACTGTCAGGTCTTATATTATCTTGAGATACAGATGTCTCAGCCTGCCTTGCTCACCCGCCCCCTGGCCCTCTCTGTCTCACTACAGGGGGACATTCCTCAAACTTCAGCCTCTGGCATGCAGTAAATCTGCCTGAGAGAGAGAGAAAAAGAGACCTCCTCTGTGCCAGGATCCCCTCTGCCAGGCAAGACGTGCAGCTCAACACGACCCATTTATCAGCTCTGGGCCTTCTTTCTGTTCTCTCCTGAAGCAGGCCTGATTGTCGATCCTCATGCCTGGGAGTGTGTTAAATATCCTGCAAGGTGTTCATGGATCAAGGTGAGGTGAAGGAGCAACTGTGAAAAGGTGTTAATGGGACAAGAAAAGCTCTGCACAGGCAGTTTACTCCCTTCCTGCCTCCTGGAGGAATGCATGACTCTGACTTTTCACTATACGGCTTCTCTAGGGTGTTAGCTAGCTGTAGCCAATAAAAAAGTACTGGCAGCTTTCCCTGTATGTGTCTGTGCACACCTGGACTGAGACTACAACCACACTTTAGGTGGAGAGATTCCTCATGCTGACCTGTGCAGCAAGGCAGAACATCAGTGATCGCCTGAATGAAGCTGTGTATAATTATGTTCTTTTATTCCCATCCTCTTTTGTTCTTTAAAGGTCACAGAGAGAAGTACATCTGAGAAAAAAGATGAAGTGCATCCAGGCTGAAGCTGGAGCAGGTGTGCAGACTATAAGAACTCATGAAGTAAAACCGCCAGCACAACATGAAATGACTGCATGAAACAAACTGTCCTTTGTGGAGTCTTCAACATTATTTTCAGCAAGGCCACTCTTAAGGGAAGAAGAGGGGGAAAGCTCTCTGTGGCCTCGCTAAAGGAATGATGAATTTTAGCACCTATGATTTCCTTTTCTCAAAGCCTGTGGGATTTTTGATTGAGTTTTTTGAATAAATGCCTGTAATTAGGCATTAACTGACAGTAAGCACAAGAAATCCTGAAGTTTTTCTTTAAAATACTTATAGAGAAAGTATAATATGTGAAACTTATAGTTTGTAGCATTTTACAATGAATGGTCGCTAGTAAACTGCAAACCTGGACATCAGAGTTGGTCAGAGACCTTGAGTGTGACCTTGACCTTGACTTTTTTTTTTTAATGGACTTGAGCTTATATAGCTCTTCTTTGGTCTCTTTGACTACCCAAAGCTGCTTTACACCGCAGGCCACATCTACCCATTCAGATCAACTCACTTTCACGTTCATTCACTGATGGTTCAGAGTTTCTATTGGCCCTTTTCCACCAGCCCGCCTTAGCCCTACTCTACTCTACTCTACTCGGCTCTACCCGGTTTGCGTTGCGTTTCCTCCGGCACACTTCCTCCTAAAACAAACCAGTTTTTAGTACCTACTCTGCTCTGGTTCTAAGCGAGCTGAGTCGACACTAAAAGGGGACGTCGACCGACTGCCGGCTACTGATTGGGCAGAGAATGTCGTCACCGATGGGTCTTGAGCGCGATGCGCAAAACAGGACTGCAGTACATACACTTTTTTTGTTACTTTATGGCAATAACTTGCTGCCATCACAATGTTAAACACGGGGCTTTATCATTACGAGCTAGCTAACAAGCTAGCGGTAGCTTCCGTTAGCTTACCCTCATACGTCTTTTCTTTGCAGCCCGATTGCTCTCGTCCTCGACTTCAAACTGTTGTATAGCTTCAGAAACTCTCCTGTACTTCTCAAGGGTATTTCTTCTCGCCGCCTGCAGCCTCCTTCTGCTTTCCTCTTTGTAACAAAAAGCCACAGACCGAGCGACAAGTATACTATTGCCTCCAAGTCCTCCATTGTTTTGGTTGTTGTGTCGCCCAGCTGTTTCACGGCGACCCCGCCCCCGCTGGGCAGGGGACCGGGCTGGTGGAAAAGCAGGCCAAAGCGAGTAGAGTAGAGCCGGGTAGAGTCGGGGAAAGCCGAGCCGAGTAGAGTAGGGCTAATGGAAAAGGGCCATATGTCAGTTGTCCATCAGCATCAGCTAACACATTCCCACTCTTTCATACCCGTTTACATGCCACTGATGCAGCAGTGAGAGCAAATTGGGGTTAAGTGTCTTACCCAAGGACATGTTGTCATGTGACAGCTCAAACAGCTGTCCAATTACAGACAGAGACAGCACCACTGACGACCACCTTTTTTTTTTTTTTTTTTTTTCCTTTGCCAACCAAGCAACAGACAGAAAATCTTGTCAAGTCACCCCAATATCATCATTATGACGAGGATTAGGGCCACGTAAAAAAAAAAAGTAAAGTTACGAGAACAAAGTCGAAAAGTTACAAGAATAATCTTATAAAGTTACGAGGAAAAAAAGTAATAAATTTAGGAGAAATACCTCATTATTTTAGCCTGTAGTGGCTATCAGAACAGCAGTGGCCGTCTGTACAAAAATGAGGAACTTTGAGCATCTACTAAAGTTATACTTTAGTATTGGTTTCACAAATAAGGAAATAGTTCTTCTTTTGGCACATCAGCATCACATTATTATAAGTGTTAGGACCCTAAAAAGATACTGCAAGAAACTGGGGCTTTTCCGAAGAAAGAACCACGCTGCATTTGAGGAAATTGTCTTCTTTTTGGAAGAGGAAATGTACGCTCTTCTGGTACATCCTTTTAGAATAAAGTTTGTTTTCTATATTAATCTAAATAGATTCACGACTTTATTCCTGTAACTTTACTTTTTTTTTTTTAAACATACTTTTTTTTTTTTTTTAACATGGCCATAATCCTCCGTCGTAAATCATCATAGATCTCCATGCCGTTGACATTTAGCATCAACATACTCATTGCTAATTTATTTACAAAGAGCTGGGTCTTAAACCCTCTAACTTGTTCTATCACTGAGGACCAGAGTCAGATTAAATGCATTTATGATCATCTATAAAAGAAGGTCTTTTAAGAGGCATTCACATATCACCATAGTGGCTAATGCTGACCAATGCTAAGTAATCATCAGATATGAGTGAAAGTACATTCCTTGAGTTAGTTTTGCTGTGTCCTGGTTGATGTATCTAAAGCAGAGGGAAACACTGTGCTGGTGGAATATGATGTTTCCAGCAGCCTCCTGATTAATTGTAGACCGATTTTAAACATTTGCCAACGTAGATGTAACACATGGTAAATGGTCAGCTACGTATCCCTTACTTAAGTGCTACCCAGCTTGGTGCTGTTGAACATTGTCAACACATATTGCCCATAAGCACATGTCTCTAACTAAACATCTCCCCCTCTTCCCCAATTCCTCTGTTTTTTAACTAAGTCTGTACATTGTTAGGAATGATATCCATTCTGATATTTTGCCCAAAGTGTGTGTAGTTGTCATATCTTTGAAGTGATAAAAACGAAAACCAGGGTTTTCTTCATTTTGGGAAGTTTAATTCACATTAATTGCGTGAGGCCATATTTGTATCAATTCATGTGGCAATACGGATTGGATACCTATGACATGGCATATGAGGTGTAAATGTTACAGCTTGAAACTGCATTGTGAATTGGGCTGATGTCCGAGGTGGGTGGGGGAAATGAGGAAGGAGCAAAGCAAAACATAAAACAATGAAGCACGTGATGAAAACATAAACAAACTTGAACAAAGTGCTGTTCACATGGTGTAAACACAGAGCTGAGAACAACAAGCCCAAAAGGCTTGACCTATTTTTTTACGTTTTATTTTTCCTCCAAACGCTACTCAGCAGTAATTTACTCTACAAAATAACTTTTGAAGCATTACATTTTGGTCAGTTGTCTCTTCCCTTCAGTAATACTGACTGATATTACAAGGTGTGTCAGAAAAGTTCCAGGACTGGTGTCACAAAAGATTTATTTATAATCCAAACTACAAACTACAAGTTTTCCCCTTCAAAGTAATCCCCCTGGAGTCTAATTTACTTTCCCATCCTTCTCTGACACGCTTTCATGCACTCCTGGAAGGATTCTTCTGGGACCTTCCACAGCTCCATCATCACGGCCTTTTTGATGTCGTCCACGTCTTCAAAACGGGTCCCCTTGTTGCTCCAGCACGGCGATGTTCTTCTAGGCCAGGAACTGTTGGATGCTCGGGGCATTGTCAGCAGGCGCGTTGTCATGGTGAAGCAGCCATGACTTGTCCTGCCACAACTCTCGCCTCTTCCCGCGCACTGAATGAAGCAAACGCCACAGTATTTCTTTGTAGACATGCTGGGATTACTTGAAGGGTAAACTTTGCTTGACGTTTGGGTTTGAAATAAATCTGACACACCTTGTATATTGGATATTGTTGGAAAACCTAAACTGTCAAATTTACAATGAGGTACAAATTGTAAGGATTGTGCTTTCATGGAATGAGCAGCACAGCTTGATGTGATGGTAGTGCCCAAAAAATGTGTCAAAATTCCCTTCAACTTGAAGCTGGTTTTGGTGTCAACCCTTGCAAACTTAAGGCCAAGTTCCTGAGACTGGTGAAGTCAACGACAGACTGCAAAGTGGGCATCGCATGAAGACAACATCACAAGAGGACACCCTTGTTTTACTGAGGATTGTAGACTTTCTTCCAGGGGAAAAAAGAATTGTGGTACACTTTTTGGGGGGCACTATAAAAGTTGCACCACATTGTGAAGGTGACTAATCTGGCTTTCCAACAGTACAATTGGTATTATTAAAGCAGAGAAGTAATCGACTGAAATAACATTTCAAAATGTTTTCTTAAGGATGCTTAAAGCGATCACGTTTTGGATATCACTGGACAAAATATGAGTCAGTTCTTCTTAACAATAAACACTTCCCTTAAAAATTCCAAAGGAAACAAAATCAAAACATGTAACACCTTAGTACAAGTCATTGTTTTTTTCCAGCAGCTGTACTTGTGTGGTTATTCTCACCTTCGTGCCAATGCTCAGCTGTATTTTGTCTGTTTTCATCTCAAAACATTTGTCATGCATCCCTTTAAAGAAAAAATAACAGGACAATTAGTCCCCAGGGTCTGAGTCCACTGATAAAATTCCACTGAAATATGAATATGAAAGCAAAAGAACACCCATAAAGGTAGCAGACAAACATCAGTGGGGTGGTGCCTAATCATGATAGAGAGACCATATAAGCTGTTATACTCTGCTGACACGCTCAGCTCAGACCTGTGTTTTCTGAAGGAAAGACCTTGGCTCTAGTTAGGGGCTTCAAGAGCTCTTTTGAGTGCATCAGTTTCATCCCCAAGAGTTTTGGAGAGGAGAGAACAGCTGCACATCAGTGAGAACTGGGAGATTTTCAGTCAAGCAGAGAAAAGGACAAGGTAAGCAGATTTGTATTGTAAGAATCAACTGAGGCAGGTTTATGCTCTGCTCTCTGATTTGGGCTGGATGTTGTTAAAGAAAAGTGGATTTGAAAATTGTTTGTTCTAACAGAAGTCAGTAGTAAGTTTTAGTAGAGTCAAAATTATTTTTATTTGCATTTCAGCCAAAAAATAGAAACCCATTTTCCAATTAAGTTTGTGCGTTGAGTAACTAAAACAGAATACAATGATTTGAAAATTCTTTTTGACCTTTATTCAGTTGTACACACCACAAAGATAACATATTAATGTTCAAACTGATAAACCTCATTCGTTTGAAAACATGCAATGATTTTGAATTTGATGCCTGAAACATGGTCCAAACTAGAAAGCACTCGAAGAACGCAAACCTCCGCCAAGGTAGCTCACATATTGCTGTTACATCTATAAGGAATAGTTCCGTGATAAATTAACCATCATAATATGATTCATGACCCTGAAAACCCACACCTAGCACTCAGAATCATGTTGATATCATTTTTTAGATAGAGTTATTCAACAAAACGATTGTGTGGTAATGAGGGTTATCTGGATCACCACCAAAGTCGAATCATTTTAAAGTTGGGCCATTCCCAACATCTCCTGAAAATTTCAGCAAAATCAATAGTTTTTGCACAATCTTGCAAACAAACAAACAAACAAACAAACAAACAAACATACGCTGGCAAAAACATAACCTCCTTGGTGGTGACAAAAGACTGAGAAAGTTGAGGAATGCCCAAAAACACTGGCTTGGAACACTTGTCAGGTGAACAGGTTATTTGGAAACAGGTGAGCGACATTTCATCATCTACAGTCCAAACTATCATCAAATGATTTGAGAATCCAGAGAAATCTCTGAAGGTAAGCAGCAAGGCTGGAAACCTAGATTGAATACCTGAGACCTTTTCTCCCACAGGTGGTGCTGCATTAAAAACAGACATCATTCTGTAAAGGATATTACCTGGTGTGCTCATGAACACTTTAGGAAACCATTGTGAGTGAACACAGTTCATCCACAAATGCAAGTTAAAACTCTACCATACAAAGTGAATCTATCAACAACTCCTACAAATGTTGCCTACTTCTCTGGGCCAATGCTCATCTAAGATGGACTGACAAAAAGTGGACAACGGTGCTTTGGTGTCCACATTTCCAAATGTTTTAGGAAATCGTGGACGCTGTTTGTTTATGTTTTACACAACACCCTGCCTTCATTGGAATTGAGGCTTGTATGAATAGTTGTCAATTATTGCTTATTGTCTTTGATTATATCCTTAAATTTGTAACATTGTGACCCATTCACCTTTGAAAGTAGATTAATGTGGCCTTCTTAGTAATTTTTTTTTTTTTGTCAATTTCTAGTCTTAAATGCTGAACTATTCCTTTAACATGCATTTGCAGACACGGCACACCACCATGTTTATCATATTTTCTTTGACCACAAGAAAGCATTATCCATGGATGGAGAGTTAAAACCTCAAAGAAAGCATGCTGGGAAGTATGCTTACATTCAAATTAATCAAAGTTACAAGTCCAAGTCGCATTTCTTCCAGTCAAAATGATTCATGAGTTTGGTACGTTTTAAAGCTGTAATTCTAGACCAATTCTTACTCTAAATATTGCTGTTCTTATTAAATTTATGAAGGCCTATTTAAAATCTAATTTATGACCACCATGCTTTAGTGTATTTTAAAACAATTACACATGTCCAGTAATATTCTTTGAAGCAGACCACATCTCACATGAACTGCCCTCCATTTCCCCACCAAGACAAATCTCCCTCACTTGCCGTGGAATCTTTTGGATCCACACCCAGACCACAAGCAACAAGATGTATCGTGAAGAGATTAAAAAAAAAAAAAAACAGCAATGGCACAGCATGCCAGGCAGTCCTGCAGGGCACAACCACCTAAAAGCTCTGCTTTCTTGTTCCAGCGCCAAGCCATAATAACAGCAATAAGGTTGTGGAGGCTCGTTAACCTTAATCTAGGAATTACACTGTGGCACCAGGGAGAGGAGAGCGTGTTGTGAGCTTGAACGCTTGAGCTGGAATTAAATGTTTACAGCAGAGAGGGGGGATGCTGCTGCCGCTTTCAACTACGTAGAGAGGGAGAATGGTGATTCATGCAGTTTGTATGCAGCTTCACCTGGGCTTAAATAACCCTTCAACTGGACAGATCTGAAAAGGGAGAAGTACTTTATACTTGATTGTTCTTTGAGCTTCTTACTCCCCCTTGTGGTTTAAATTCCATCCTGCACTTTCTACCCCCATTGCCCCTCCTGCCACTGTTGACAAACAAGAAAGCTATGGTTAAGACTTGCAAGTAAAGCTTCATGGTATATTTAAAAGTAATTATATACAGTACAGATGGGCAACTTTGTTATATAGAGGGCCACATAACTTTTATTGTCTCTGCTAAAAGGGCAATGATGAAAAAAACTGCCCCCATGTTTTTAGAAAATGAAGGATTATCTCAGTTAAGAGTAATATCATTTAACTGATCAAATCTACGTAAATATTTATGTCATCAGAACTGCACTGACATGTATTTGCACCACTAAAAAAGGAATCTAAAAATTGGTAAAAACAAAAAGATTCTTAAGTCATAATTATGATAAATCACATTCAAATTGTAATAAGCTAAGTCATTCACATGAAGATCTAAGTCAAGGATCAGATACTTAGTCATAATTATGAGATGGTAGATCGTTATTATGAGTAATGTGGTTGTAAATATGGGATAAAAATTCAAAACAAAGAAAAATAGTCATTAATGTGAGATACTTATGAACATAAAGATGGAAAAAGAAAATTGAAAGTCAAATTTTTGAGGAAAAAAACATTGGAATTGTGAGATTTTAAGTAAAAAATGTGTCATAGAAGGTAATAAAAAACATCTGCATTTCAAGATTCTCAGAGATTTATGAAAAAAAGGTAATGATCAGGAGACTAAAAGTTAAAATTATATTTAAAACGTCATGATTTTTGAGATAAATATCAAAAAATTAGGTAGAAAAGTAAAATTTATGACATAGAAGGATAAAATGTGAAGAAAAACCTTTTAGGTCATAGAGTTAAAAGAAGTTAACAATTCAAGGTAAAAATAACTCAAAATTAAAGTTAAAACGTTAAAATTATAAAGTCATAATTAAAAAAAAATTGTATGTTGAGATAAAGAGTTATAATTATGGTAAGATGTTATAATATTGGAAGAGCAAGCCAGATAAAAAAAAATGATTATGAGATTTAAAAAAAAAAAAAAAAAATCTGAATTTAGAGACAAAAAGATCAAATTAGTAAATTAAAAGCTATACCAATCTGATTTGTAAAATGACTTGTAAGATCTCCAGTCCAAACTCTGAAGCAGAAAATCACAATTATGAAAAAAAAAAAATTCCTAATTTTAAGATACTTGATCATAATTTTGAGATAGAAATGTGAAATTCTGGGGGTCATAATGTTTAGATAAATGGTAAAAAAAAAATAAAATAAAAAAAAAAAGACAAAAACAAATTATTTTCTAGATTCAGGTTAAAGATGATTAAAAACATGTGTTATGAGATTAACAGTCAAAATTATAACACATTTAATAATTTTAAAACAGAAAGTCATAATTTTGGGATATTGGGATAATAACTCAAAATTATGAGACAAAAGTCACAATATTGAAACAGAAAGTCAGATTTATTAAAAATATTATATTTCATTACATAAATATTATTAACCATATGTTAATAAGAAACAAAATAAGGAATCTCATAATAAAGCATCTCATGACTTTTTAGCCTCTGATTATGACTTTATGTCGTATCTTACAATTTTAACTCACAATTGAATAACTATGACATATTTTCCTATTGAAAATACTTTTATTCCAGAAGTTATGACTTCAAATGTTCTGAATATGATTAATATAATGTTATCATTACTTTCTTTGAGTCCTGACATGGTTTGTTACAGTTTTGCCTTTTATCACATGATCATCGTAGCAGCGTAAGGGAATATGTTTTCTCAAACAGTGATAATTTAATCGACCGATCAAAGTACTGCTGAGTCAGCAGTTAGGGAGGTCTGCATGTGCTCTGTGAGCTGCTTTGTGATGACATGTAAGAGCAGAGAGATCAGTGTAGCCTCGAGGCTGAGAGGTAAAGAGTAATCTGTGTCTGTAATAGCTCAAAGTGTTATCTTCGTTTTGAGTTTGTTTCCTGGAAAGATACAAATAACACTGTCATCTGTTGTAAACTTTATTTTGAACCTGTTGTTGATCAGTTCTTTGAAGAGGGCGATGACATCAGTAACTTCAAAAGCAAGTGTATATATAGGAAGTGCTAGTATCAGTTGATTTAAGTAATCTTCTAATTTTTTTCAGGAAGAATACGAAACATGAGAAACACCAGCTTATAGCTGGTAAATCTAAGTATTTGTTGTAAAGTCAGAAATACTGATTTGCAGATGAGCCATAATCAATGAACATGTGTGTATTCTGGGGAGATAGTTTGATTTAGAAAATGAAATAAATTGTCTAGAATATGGGGTATATGTTTAAAATGTTTTAGGGAAGTTGGCTGGTTTAATAATTGTTTAAGGGACACGCCAACTTTGTTGCTCACTCTGGAGTCCATGACAAGCACAGACACCATTCTTTTGACTGTGCATGTAGTGACAAGAAAGAGACGGGCAGAGCTCCACACTGCTTATTAGCTTAGCTCAGACACTGGGAGTCAAGACTGGTTGGTTTTGATCAGTCCTGGTGAATTCATAACTTTTAAAATCTTTCTGGAGATTTAAACATCCTTCAGTATATGAATTCTTTCTTACACCAAACCTGTATAAGTCAGTGACTTTAAAGTATTTAGACATGCTTCCCAGAGATTAAGGAAAATAATGTTATATACTATGAAAACAAAGCAAGCAAACAAAACAAGAGCAGAAGTCATGTAAGAAATGTTTTGAGGAAATCTTCTGATTGTTTTATTGTTGTTTTTTCTTAGATCCTTGATTGAAAATTCCGCAGTCATTAATAAATAAATTGTAAAAAAAAATAAGCAACACATATTTTTACCTTTTTAAATATAAATAATTTCTATTTGATTATTTATTTATTTATTGACATTGCTTTATTTAATTATGAAAGTAAAAGTTAATTAAATCATATGCTACTCATTAATATCTCATCATAGAGGATGTTTTGTAGTTGTTTTTTTTTTTGGAAATGCCTCTATCGGTTTGACAATCTGATTTGAACTGTTGTGATTTTCCAGTGTTTTTCTAATGTCCATCAATCAATCAATCAATCAATCAATCAAAGTTTATTTATATAGCACAGTTCATACAAATTGACTTGCAGCTCAAAGTGCTTTACATCAAAACAAAAAGATTGACAAGACATATAAATTTATATATGTATACATATATATACACACACACATATATACACACACACACACATATATACACATACACGTATATACATATGCACACATACATACACACATACACGTATATATGCATACATACACATACACATACATAAATAATGATAATCTTTTTCTTTTAACCACTCAGCAAATAAACACGCAGCAGAGGTCCATCTACTAAGTACTATTCCACTGTAGTTTTAATGAATAATTGTTAGGATGTCAAGAGTGTTACAAAGAGAAGCGGGTATGCAAACAGAACATCTCTGTCTTTCATCTCTGCTTCAGACATAATTGCACATTAATGGATGCTCTTAAGATTCTTCTGTAGCGTAAAGTTCATGCAGTAGAGTCAAGGTCACAACCTGGGAACACATTGAATGTGTTCCCATCATTACAGAGGGGAGCTTTTCCCTTGAAACCAGTATATTTCTGGGAATGTTAAAAAGTCTCAGCTTACTTTCACTTTCACAGACGAAAACTGTAAACCATATGTTAGACTGTATGCGTGTTGCATCTTGTCATGGCTTTCCAAGGAAGGAAACTAAGTAGAGGGTCACGCCTTTCCCTTGACGCACTTAGTAAGAGACACCCTCTCAGACGGTTTTAGAATCTTTACAGCTGCCTACACCTGGAGATAGTTGAGAAAAGGGAGCAGTCTGGTGAGTAGACAGCCTGTATTTGCTTTTTGCTTGAAAAACTGAACAACATGTTAAGGCAGGCAGATTGAAAATAGCAAATTAAACTGTGAAGATAGTTGCAACTGAATGAGGCTCACCAACCAGCGCAGTTTGATTGAAATAAGTATGACATTCCTGACATTTTCCAGCCTGCGTAAGATCTTTTTACTGAGTCTGCTCTTTGCAAAGTTTTGAGTGATCTTTTATTGACCTCTTATTCTTAACTTTAGTTATGGAATAATTTCATATGCAAAAGCATGCACAAAACAACAACAGATCAGAAATGTACAGGTTCAGATAGAATAGGAAAAAATAGTACGCAGGGAAAGAGGACAACGGTGGATCATAAAATAAGTATTGTTAGGACAATAAAGTATGAAGAATCAAAATCAAACTTTGGTCAAAGTTTGATGAAACAAAGTAAAACGGGAACTAAATCTAATTTAAAAACAACATGAATATGTTTGAGGATAGAAATCATTTCAAATTAATGGCAAGATTAAAAAACATAGGTCTTTACTCTAGTTTCAAAAACTCTGACGCTTGAGTAGACCACATGGGAGATGGTGAATGATCATTCTGTCAACTGAATATTTTGATGTGTTCAGATTTGTGCTACGATTGTGCAACTCTGATTTCTTGCCCTGAGCACTCTGTCAGTTTTGAAGGTAAACTTGCCCTGAACTGATTCAAATCCTGTCTGTCCAAGAGATGTGTCTGACTTCAGCTTAGCGATTTTTCACCAGCTTTTTTTCCTCCACTATGTTGTGCACCCAAAGGCTCTCTTCTGGGTCTGCTTCTTTTCTCTTTTTTATTTGCCCCCCCTTGAATAAATATTTGAACTTTACCTACCACATGACACTTTATGCTTCTGCAAGGTATTCATGCCAGAGGGTAAAGGGACAGTGGTCATGATGGGGGGCCAGAATGGATTTTGTGGTGCTGTTGGTGGTTCATATAGATCTTAAAGGACAGGGATGGACATGTGACCCAACTCGACTCATGACTTTGTACCTCCCAAATGTATTAGTTCACCATCAAGTCTAAGTTTGACAGAAATTCCCAACAGGACCTTTGACATATCAAGGGTTTCCACTTCACCAAGTCTGCTCTCAGACTCAGTCGTCTCTTGTGAACTTGAAATATGTTATCAAGATGTTTGGCCTTGTTTGTCCCTGAAGGATCCACTGCACCCTTGAGTCAAAGTCAATATGTGAGGAAGATAGAAGAAAGTAGAAGATAATCCTTCAAAGCATTTTTGAGATATAACATTTTCGAGCAGGTGGTAAACATGGCATCTGATGACGTTTTACCCATGACGTATATAAATGTTATCAGAAGTTCAGGGAAATCATGCCACTGCCAAGTTGGTAAGACGTGCTTTAGTTGTAAAATATGTTGTTGAAGAGTCATAGAAACCAGGTTACTGCCAGGTTTGTCGTAATATAGATGTTATCAAAGATGATTTTGATGAAAGAGGGCTTATTAAGTACACTTTGGTTGTCTGTGGTCACATAGGCACCAATGAATAGCTGAAACAGGGCTTATTGAAGAGGACTTTAATCACTTACGGCTACGCAGTAAAAAACAACAATGTGACTGAAGGACTTTAACAGAAGTTTAGTCAGTTAGTCCGTCT
This sequence comes from Cetoscarus ocellatus, assembly GCA_037902135.1. Taxonomy (NCBI): domain Eukaryota; kingdom Metazoa; phylum Chordata; class Actinopteri; order Labriformes; family Labridae; genus Cetoscarus; species Cetoscarus ocellatus. Next base: position 1,426,228 of record JBAMNC010000815.1, read on the forward strand.
AGCGAGAGCTGTTCAAAGTTACATTCTTTGCTGCATCTTCAATTAACTTGCAAAAAGGCTGTAAGTTGGTTTTATCGTCGTGTGTGCAATTTTTACGGCATTTTTTTGCAACATTTTTGCTCCAACACAGCAAAGCCAAGTGCAACAATAGAGGTGCTCCACGCCTGAAGAGCGGTCTGCAGCGGGAAGAGCAGGGACAGTAATAATGTATCAAATAAAGGTTGATGATGCATGGTGTGGTTAATTTGAGTCCTTTGGGCAGATATTAAATTAAATCAGTTAATTTTCTTCCATTCATACCTGATAAAACTCCTATCATTGAAAAGAAAACCTCCTGCACTATATGTTCAAGCAGTGTGGAGTACTTTTACTCTTTCTTTGTACTTTTTGACTAAGTATTTTTTGTTTACTTTGAAAATAGATTACTCCAAAAGTTAATATAATATTATTGCACATTTTGTTAATTTATGCTGGAATAAGAGGCATCTTGGAGCCAACGTTAAGGCAAGACTCCTGTATTTCACACTTTTTATGGTAAAAGGAAAAACAGGAACATGATAAAGTCACGCAGCGTATCTGTCATGCCCCTCTTGCACAGATCATTTACTGTAAAGGTTCAAATACATGAGCACTTCAAATTCATGAGACCCTGATTTGACTCTGGAAAATAGAGGAGCGGCTAGCTTGTCTGCAGTATCTCTCGTCTGTCTCTCCCATGCACTGTCCCTGCCACAGCTCCCTCTGCAGGCCTGGAGCACTTGTGAGGTTGTACTTGGTTTTGCTACATTTCTGCTTTTGCTGGTGTTTTCTGGGTTTGGATTGTTTTGGGCTTTGCTTTGTTTCTAACTTCCAGCGGTGTTTTCATCTTATTGAACCACATTAAGCCATTGCAGCCTGTTTGCTCTTGTCAGCCACCGTACTTTTCACACTAATTTGTTGTTTTGCTTTCCACAGACAAAAGATGCAGACCTCAAATGGATCCTCTGGTCTGATTTCTCAAGCAGGAAACACTGCAACCTTCCTGGATTCTGAGTTTCGCTATGTCCTCTTCCCAGTTGCTTACATCCTTATCTTCATCCTGGGCCTTATCACTAACATCTACGCTCTCTTTGTCCTGCATTGCCTTCGTCGGGATGAAACAATGGGTGAAATAAGAATCTACATGACAAACTTGACAATAGCTGACCTCCTGTTTGTTTGCGCCTTACCCCCCTGGATCGGATACTACAGTGAGCACGGGGACTGGGTCTACACAGACTTTACTTGCCGTGTGACGGGCTCATTGTTCTTCATCAACACCTACTGCTCCATCCTCTTCCTCTGCGCCATCAGCGTCAACAGATACTGGGCGGTGACGCGGCCTCTGGATGCGGCCTCTTCAGATAGCAGGTGTCGTGGGATCATTGTGTGTGTTTTAATCTGGTTGGCGACCACATCCATGGCTATTCCATCTCTGGTCTCTTCAGGAACCAACTCAGACTCTACAGTCACTCGCTGTTTTGAAGGATACCAGAATCAAACAGACTCTGAGAAGAAGGCAGTGGCTGCCACTCATTTTGCAATCATTGGGATGTTCTTTGTTGTCTTTTTACTTGTTGTGGTGTGTAACTTACTCATTGCAAGAGCATTGCTCTCTCAAAGTTCTGATGAGCTAGAATACAAGTCAGGGACAATGACATTTAAAAAGTCCACTGGAAAGTTGTCTTATGGAAGGAGGCCCACAGGGGTCAAACGGAAGGCTCTGCAGATGCTGCTAGCAGTGGTTGGAGTGTTTGTTGTGTGTTTCCTGCCACATCACTTAGTTCAAGGCCCCTGGACACTGGCAGTGCTCAAAATACAGCAGGGCTGGGGGAAAGTAGAGTGGGCCCAGAGGACCCGTCAGTCACTGAATGACGCTCATCAGTTCACTTTGCTTCTCATGAACCTCAACTGCATTCTGGATCCTGTAGTTTATTATTTCTCCTCAAAGAAGATTAGAGGGTTCATCATATTGCATATTGAGAGGTTAAAACAGATTTGCGGGTGCTCAAAAGTGTGACAGAATGAATCAGCCAGAATCCCTAGACTCCAGTGCTAAAAATGAATGATTTAAATATTCAAAAATATTCTCACATAATATTACCTCCTTTTTGACATGCTTGAGAGAAAAACAGTATTAATATAGCAAGTTCTTTAAAAATAAGCTGAGCTGTTATTTGAAAGCATTTTCGAGTTCTGATGTATTATTATTTTCCTGCTTCTTCACCATAACCCCTCCAAACTCCACTGGATCTCCAGTGCCCTCAACAGTAACACTCAAGATGTCTGCTAATATCTCTGGAAGCGTGCAATAAATCCCTGTGTTTGGTCCCTCACTCTCAGGTCAGTCTATAAAGAAATTCAGGTCAAATACATCCCTCAGTAAAAAAAAAATTATTCAAAGCATTAGGTACAGTGTTTCTTTGTATAGAAATTTTGTACTTGTGGATAAACAGTGATAAATCTGTTATAAGTGATTTTTTTTAATCACGTTTTCTTAATGAAACACATAGTGTTGTTGTTATTATGCTGCATTCCAGAAAAGTGGGAAGTCGGAGTTTTCCGACCTCAGACCAGGAAAAGTGCACCAGAACGCCACTCAAACTGGGAGGTCCTAATCATGAAGTTGGAGAAAAAATATTTACCCTGACTTCACTGAGTTGTTTCAATCTGACGTCACTCGACAATGGTGACGCCCATAGAGACGCAGACTGTGAATGGTAAAACATAATTTACTTAATTATAAAAATATATTTATCTATATTTATTTATTTATTTATTATTATATTAATTTAGTTTTTCAACATAACTTAAAATATTGATGTGAAATTAAGTTTCCTTGCAATGCAATATAGTTTATTCTCATACAGTGAATTAGCTTAATGAATTTTTGGATGATTTTTAGGTTGACTTTCAGCAAGAATCTAACTGAAGAAGGCCGTTTACAGTGTTATTTACCTCATCTGTCGTTTTTCTTCCTTTATTTGACTGATTGCGAGAAGGCAGGTTTGCTAGAGGTCAAAATGTGTTTCGAGGAACAAAACGTAAAACAGCTTATCGTGATCAGCCATCTTTGTTGTTTACATTCGACTGGAATGCTTTGAGGTCGCAGCTGGTACAATCCGAGTGGGAAAAGTCCGACTGCCCACTTTTCTGGAATGCAACATTAGACCTCTATTTTGACCATTGGAGAAAGTGACAACTTCCTGTTACTCTACTGACCAATCAGTAAAGCCCAATTTCTTCTTCTCTTTATTCTTAACAGGAGCATCCAATCAGGAGAAGCCAATGGTCAACAAAATTAGTAGTTACCTGTCTGATCACAAAAATAATAGAAAAGAACTGTGAGTAATGTGATGTGGCTCTTTGCAACATTTGAGTGTTACAGGCTGAAGCCATGCTGAGTTCTTTGTTTACAGTCTGAGAGAGAGGGGAGGAGCCTGACTGAGGGCTTTGTGGTGTGACCACAGATGCAGCTGAAGAACTGTGTAGAGTTCTGTGAGATTTGAACTGTGTTCTGTTTTTTTTTGTTTTATTTCTGTGGGAGGCTAACTTTAAATGCATTAATTTGACATAATTATAGCATGAATATTCTGATAGCCCAGGTCATCCCTAGAAAGTGGTGTCTTTGACTTTTGCATGAAAATCCTGAGCTTCTCGATGCATTAGTGAAAAAACAACACAGGAAGGAACTTAAAATAGCTCAGTTATGAGGGTTAAGCCCCATTTACACATAGAGGGAACCCTTTTTTGTCATGTATTCACCAATTTGCTTAAAAGAACCAGGATGCAATTTGATGGGGGAATTTTGCGTCTTTCGCCTCTGAGCTCTCTGTCTCTGATAACACTTTTTTTTTTTTTTTAATCTCCTTTGGGCGTATGACTCATCCCTGCTTCTGTTCTGACTGCATGCATTTCTTAAGTTTGACATTAGTGGGTGCCATGAATAGCCATATGAGGGGTTATGGGTTTGGAACAAATTAGTGAGCAGCCCTTGGTAATGTCACACAACAGGTCACATCTACCCATTCACACCCATCCTCTCACATTCACTCACTGATGGTCGAAGTTTCTATGTAAGTTGTCCATCAGCTTTTGTTAACCCATCCTCGTCCTTTCATACAAATTTACACACCACTGACACCACACTGGGAGCTACTTGAAGTGAAGTATCTTGCCCAAGGACATGCTGACACGTAGACAAAGTTGACTTGAACCTGCAACCTTTCAACTGTTGGTAGGGTTTAATAACAGACTTAGCCACCAGCACCACTAATCCAGGTGTATGGAGATGTGGAAAGTCAACTGTAACATGTATACAAATCATGGCTAACATACCCTGATCAAGGTATACACATTAACTTGTAAATACTTACTGATGCATTTCTGTAAATAACTGTCAGTCTTCTTTGCAACCTAATATGTAAAACATGTTATTGAACTGAATTATTTAACTCTTTAAACTCAGTATGTCTCTGAGGTATTTTTCAGTATTTAAAAGTGATTTTGTGTATTTCTTTCGAGTTGTCTCCACAATAATTGCCTGCACACATGCAAGCAGCTGAACGGGCATTAACCTATGCAAAAAGGGGGTCCCACAAGGTTCAATATCTGGTCCTTTTTTATTCACAATATATAATAACAATATATCATCCGCTGTAACTAATTGCAATACCTGTTTTTTGCTGATGTTACCATTTTATTCTTCTTCACCAACAATGCAATTTCAGCCATTAAAACCCTCTTGCAAGCATTCAATCAAACTCTGTTGAATGCAAAGCTGGTTCTTGAGCCTAACCAATACAAACTTATTATTTTCTAGCAGCAGAGATATTGCAGGAAACAGTAAACAGATCACCAACCCCTAAGAGAACACATTGAAATTTTCTGAATACAAATACTTTGGTATCTTGTTAGACCAATGACTCGCATCAAAATTCCATTTTGAAACACTTGCCCACAAGGCCTCAATGGAAATACAACTAGTCTTTCAAAGCATTTTCCCCTTTTTTCCTGCAAGATGTTGACTTTAAATCTGCCTGGCAGGCAGTATAGGTTTAGGTAGAGGAGAATAAAGGGGACTGAAAGGAAAATGTGGGTTAAAAAACTCTGTTGTTTGGGTTTAAACATGAAGCTCAATGTTTAATGCATGTGTGAGTGAGGAAGTGCATGTGGTGAAATAGCTTTAAACATAAAAGAGTCAGGTCAAAGCCTCCCAAAAGTGAAATTCTGCCAGTGTAAGGACACAAAACATGTAAAAACCAAAGAAAATGCAGAGCCATATCTTTGTCTTATTTTTGCTGGTTGGAATGAAGATTGGCCCATCACATTATAGTCAGCAAAATAACCGATGAAGAGATAAAGATTTTTTTTTTCGTACATCAGATAATACCAGTGCAGCTCTGCCTGAACAAGTTTTGCCCTTTACTGATGAATGTTGATTCCACATGGCGCCACTCTTGACTGTTATGCAATGATAGCCCTAATCATGTTGCAAAGACAATATTTATTATACGTATTTGTATGTCTTGTTACTGAACCTTGTTTGAACATGAGCCAACCTTTGTGATGAATAAATGTTGATATATTCAGTTTGCATTGCTGTGCTTTATAAAGTAGAGGATTTTTTTTTCTGCGTGGTTGGAACATTTTACTCAGGCAGAGCAATCTGTGGTTTAACCACATCCTGGATGCGCAAATAGCTCAAATATTAAAGGCTGCATCTCACCAAATAAAGCTGCAGTAACAACTTTAAAGGTATTAAATGTAGAATTTTTGCACTCAAATGTTTAAATGATCAAAAACTTTAAACTCTGTTATATACATATTTAGGTTGAGCACTTAAACTACCTAAAATATCTTTAACAGTTGTTTAAAGTCATTACAGAAGCAGATCATTTTTTGTGTTTGGCGTTGAGGCTCTGACCTTATCACTTCTCACGGATTTAATGTACCTGCAGATTTGAAAGGAGTTTAAGATAGTTGCAAAAACCCTTTAAAAAGTTTGCTATTGTAGCTGGTGAGACGCAGGCTGACTTCCTGGGGCACTGCTGCCACTTACAGCCATTTGAAACGCAGCTGAAATATATATGTATATATCTATATCTATATATCTATATCTATATCTATCTATCTATCTATCTATCTATCTATATATATATATATATATGTATGTATATGTATGTATATATATATATATGTATGTATATGTATGTATATATGTATATATATATATATATATATATATATATATATATATATATATATATATATATATATATATATATATATATATATATATGACCAACATTCCCCTTACATTTCATCAAAACTTCTCAAGAAGTTTTTGAGTTGTCTTGATCTCGGATGGACAGGCAAACATTCAGACAAACACAAACAAAACCATTACCACCTTGAAGGTGGTAATATGTGTTTCTGATCAGCTCTCCATCCTGGTTTTCTCTTGAAATAAACCTCACTTTTAAACTAGAAGTGCTCTGCCATTGTTTGCTGAGTTATTCTTAAAAATGTGGAAAACTGTCCAACAGCACTTGTAGTTCAGGTAACAGCCTTATTAGACTGTGTGTTTTTGCCCTGATGAAGCCCACAAGCTGAAGTGCATTGGTCTCATAAAGTTGTTTCCTGAACTACAAGTGTAGTTGGAGCTCATTCAATTTCCACTGCACAGTGTTAACAATTAAAAAAAAAATCTGGACTTGCATACAGATTCCAGATCTCCACCAAAATCTAATAGCTATTTCTTTGACCAACATTCCCTTAAAATGTTATTAAATTTGTTAAGAAGTTTTTGAGTTATTTTTATTGATTACAGATGGACAGTGAAACAAAAAAAAAACAAACAAAGGGAAAATTTTGGCAAAAACACAACCTCTTTTCTTAGGTAATTGAACTTTTTCCCTTGAATACAAAGGATTTGCTTGTAAGACAGCTGATGTGTTATTTAAGACACCTGAAACTTTCTACAGAATACTTTATTTCCCAGGTACTGTGGCATCACATGAAACAGGAATTTGTTTCATATCACCTGAAAAAAAAATCTATGTCATTAAATAAATCACTGAAAATGAATAATTTTCAATCACCTTTATTAAATTTTAGCTTTGTGGAAATAAAAACACTGCCTTTTATACAACATGTTGGGCCTCATAAAACAATCCAGGGTCTTGGGCCGCAGAGGGTGCGGCATCTGAATCAGTTGAGCAGCTCATCATGTGTCAGGTGCCATCATCAATACCTGACACTGCTCAGACTGACAGGGTGAGGGATTCCTCACTTGGTATTATGTGCCTCCTCTGTCCTCATGCCTCTTCCTCACATCTCTTTTTCAATTCCTCATTGGTAGGAGCCATGATGTGAGGAAACTATCGGGGTGAAGGGTGCAGGATTTACAGAGTCAAGTGGTAAGAAGCAACCAAAGTAATTCATCTTATCTTCTTGCTGATACTGCCCTTTACGTCTAAGTCACTTTCTCAAATGAAAAATCTCATCTTGCTTTTCTTTAACACTCAGGTGTTTTATTCACAGTGAACTTTGCCTCAAAATGTGCAGGGCTGTTTTTACAGCTCTTTCGCATCAATTGACACCTACCACACAGCAGAGTTGGAAAAAGCAGCTCTAATGATTAGATAGAAATAATCAGGGATTTTGACAGTTGTCTCATTTGCTTTTGTAGGCAACACATGGGCTTCAGTTTTAGTTTCAGATTGTTTTATGACCAACAAAAACAATCCGCAAGTTTAATTTGTAAGTGGCTCTTAAACTTTAACAGAAACAGCTGTGAACAGTTTGATTGAGGACGCTGCCTCTGCTCTTTTAACTAGTCTTCTGCTCCCCCTTGTGGTTAAAAGTTATTCCTGCACATTTAAATCAGCATCATGGATAATGCATTATTTATTTATTTGTTTGTTCATTTATTTATTCCCTATCTAACATGTCACTCAGGAAATGTATAGGTTCAGTCACTGGCAAATCAAGATAAACTTTAGATGTGCTGAGCACCCTCTGTAGGTCATCTAAGCACCCCTGATATGATTCTAACAGGGTTCAAAGTTGTCAGAATATTTATCAATCATTTGGAATAACAAACAAATAGCAAAACTTATTTGAACGAACTTCAATACATGTCAGTAGGGGTGCCACCAGTTTAAGTGGGCCCCATGAAAAGATATTTCTGAGGGCCCCACCACCACCATTCCTGCACAGTTGCATGGACAATGTTAGGCAAAAACGAATAACAAATTATCAATCAATAAAACTATGATAGAATAATAATAATAAAAAACATTTCAAGCATAAGAACTTCATATGTTTTGTAACTGTGGACCAATATACTGTATGTGTTCTTCTCAACTAACCTCAGCATCATCTGCACACTTTTGACCATAAAAGCAATGAGTTACTATAGGCACCTTTCAGTGCTCAGGGTCATTAATAAGCATCTAACCGCTTTTAAAGATCTTGTTAGCTCTTTAGGCTACCTGAATGATGCCCCTGCCAGCTTTTTTTTGCAACAAAACATGAAAAGACAAAGATCTTTGTATTATTCTTTAATGACACAGTGAAAGGGAAGTGGTTCCATTAAAAAATAATTAATAGAAAAATAAAAATACAAGGAAAATAATTATCAGTGCTTCATATTTTAAGGGCCTGTGTCAGTCATGGACATGTATGTTTGCCGGCACATGTTTGTTTGTCTGTTTGCCTTTTTGTTTGTTAGCAAGATTACGCAAAAACAACCGGACGAATTTTGCTGAAATTTTCAGGAGATGTTAATGGCTCAACTTAAAAATGATTAGATTTTGGTGGTGATCCAGATAATCGCCATTAACAAACAATCTTTTTTTGCACAAAACTGTGTAACTAATAATGATATCAACATGATTCCAAGTGTTAGGTGTGGGTTTTCAGGGTCAAGGATTCATATTATGATAGTAAATTCATCATGGAACTTTTGCTTATAGATGTTACAGCAATATGATGTAACAGCTACCTTGGCAGAGGTTTGCGCTCCCTGAGTGCTTTCTAGTTTTTGTTGAGATAATGCTTGGGCCCAATTGCAGGCTATTATGATGAATGTCATTTAAGTGTTAAAAGACCCAGATAATACCCAGGAAAACAGGAAAAGATCAACAAAACACTTCAAGGATGCATTCCTGCATGTGCAAGAAGAACTTTTTGGACTTTTCCGTATAGCACAATGGTAGCGTCATTAAGATGTGACTCATCTTACTAATGTGGAGCTGTGCCCTATCCCAGCTGACATACATATATATACATAAAGATATTACACTCTGTGAGAATAAAGAAAAGTGTATTTATTTGAAGAAAAGACTATTTTACAAACCAGTTTTGAGGTTTACTGCCTCTGTCACAATCACACCAAGAACCTTGATTTTAATTATCAACTTTCATAACCTTTAAGTTTCTGCTTGTACTGCCATAAATGTCCTCATTATAGTGTTTAACAGGAACTCCCTTGCTATTTCCTGTTGATTTTCCTGCAAAGATGGTCATGTAACCCGATCCTTTCTAGAAATAAGATGCTGCTTTTATAATTAAAGTTCTGCACTTTCCAGACACTCAGAAGACACCAGAGTGGTCAAAAAGAGGGGAGGCAAAAGGTTATTATCAGTGAAATACAGAAGCTTCTATGTCTTAGAAAATTTTATACTCATAAGAATATATCATTTTCCATCTTTTCTGTTAATGTTGTAAGTTGCTGTGAATTTCAAATAGTTTCAATCTGTTGACCTGGGATACGTGCATGGGAGGAAAAAAACACCGTGGGTGTTGCATCATGCTGGCATTTCCTGTGAAAATTTGAAGAAGTTTACACACCCCTCGTGTTGTGTTGTGAAGCACTCCCTCTTTAAGACACTGACAGTTTAACAGAATTATTTGGCCACTGAGGCTCTCACAGCGTTCACATCCTGGGAGATATCAGAGGAAGCAGTCTGGTAAGTCAACAGCTTATCAATAAGCTTCTCCTCCTTTTCTTGACATGTCAAGGCATGAAGATAACGCCAAGCCCGTTTAAACTATGAAGCTGAATCGAACTCGATAAGATGTTTCTCTCTGTTTGGTGTATTTAATTGCAAGAGTTAACTGTAACATTGTAATCTAATTGATGGATTAAGGTGCAGCACACAGTTGAATACAGCTAAAACTAAGATTAAGTTGGATTACCTATTAAAGTTCTCTGAATTCTATAGAATAAATACAGCAGTATTCAAGAAACACTGATTTAACAAACCAATTCAACCGCGAGGTGTACAAGGTTCAACATTGGATTCACTGCTTTTTAACATATTTGTCAGTGACTTGTAATTGTTAGTGATTATCAACATTATGCTAATGATACTGTTACTCTAACAACAAAATATAATTCATGGTAAATGTTTGCCTCTCTATTTGGAGTTATTTCAAATTTACAAAATAAAAAAACACGATACATACTATTCATTGGCACCAAAAGGAAAATCCTACCCTCATCCATTGTTAACACTTGTAAAAATGGTCCTTTTTTAATAACGCTGATCATATTTTAAAACCTCATTATTTGGCTTGATCTTATAAATAAATATATATATATATATATATATGTGTGTGTGTGTGTGTGTGTGTGTGTGTTATAGTCTATGACAATATAATGCAAACTTTGATTTAAACAAAAGTATATATATCCCTTTTTAACAAACCTGTCTTGAGGCCTATAGTGCCTCTGTCACAATCACATCAAGAACTTTGATATTAATTAACAATTTTCATAATATTTTTGGTTCCTTCTTCTGCTGCTATAAATGTCCTCATGAAAGTGTTTAACAGCAAACTTCCTTGCTATTTCCTGGTGATTTTCTTGCAAAGACGGTCATGTAACCTGATCCTCTCTAGAAGTAAGCTTCTGCTTTTAAATCAAGTTCTGCACTTTCCAGACATTCAATATTAGACATTTGAGTGGTCAAATATAGTTAACCACAAATATTTACTCTTAAATTGGACTTCTGTGTATTCTGTATATTATATCTATCTATCTATCTATCTATCTATCTATCTATCTATCTATCTATCTATCTCTATATGTATTTATATATATATAATATGTATTTTCAATAATGAGTGTTTTTGCATGTACACATTAATCCTTATTTTTTTTTTTAAATAAGAACAAGACCTGAACAGCAAAGCTGCTGCTGGCTTTCTGCTTAAACATCCTTGTTGTTGGTGAAGCAGGTGATGTATTTCACTCAATCACTGGCTTCAGTTAGTTACTTGCCTAGCCTCTGATTGAATGTGTTCATATGCACACCAGTAAAATGACAGTCACCTGATTTCAGGAATAATCAGACTACTCAATTAAACATGCAAATTACAAACTGATAAAAGGCTTTATCAGATTATAAAAATCTGATGGGCACAAAACAAGGAATAGAAGAAATGAGAAGGAAATACAAACTTGATATGATCCTTGAGAGGCAGAACTTTTGGAGTGAAACTGAATGTAATGTCATACAACAGAGGAATAAATTATATAGATATCTGTTACCCTTTATGGAATTAAATATATATAAACGTGGTAAATCCTTTCAAATTGTCTATGAAAATGGCTTAGTGGGGCCAACAAGAACTGGAGAACAGATTTGAGAAAGTAGTTTACTACAAATGTAAAAGACAAAACAACACAAGCTGTTCTGTACATCATGGAGGCTGAGCTAGCAATGCTTATATTAGCAGTATAGCTATTAAGTCATTACAACTCCTCTTTCTACTGCATTAGTGTGCTACAGAGGAAAATGCCGGCAGCTGAGTTGTTGTTTTTAGTCATTGTTGTAACACTGGAAAATTATAATTATTCTAAATGGCATTTAAGTTAACATAACACCACTTTTTATATGCTGACCTTTGACAGATTGTTACAATGGCCTCAGCTACACAACAAGTCCCCCTCACAGAAACATCTAGTCTGGGGTCTCCAGTGGGAAATGTCTCAACGTTCCTTGACTCTGAGTTTCGTTACGTCCTCTTCCCACTTGTCTATGGTATCATCTTCATCCTGGGCCTCGTTGCCAACATCTACGTCCTTTTTGTCCTGCGCTGCCTTCGTGGAGCTAAAGCCATGGGTGAAATCAGAATCTACATGACAAACTTGACAATAGCTGATCTCCTGTTTGTGTGCGCCTTACCCCCCTGGATTGGATATTACAGTCGCCACGGTAACTGGGTCTACACAGACTTTACTTGCCGTGTGACGGGCTCATTGTTCTTCATCAACACCTACTGCTCCATCCTCTTCCTCTGCGCCATCAGCGTCAACAGATACTGGGCGGTGACGCGGCCTCTGGATGCGGCCTCTTCAGACCACAGACGTCGTGGGATCATTGTGTGTGTTTTAATCTGGTTGTTGACCACATCCATGGCTATTCCATCTCTGGTCTCTTCAGGAACCAACTCAGACTCTACAGTCACTCGCTGTTTTGAAGGATACCAGAATCAAACAGACTCTGAGAAGAAGGCAGTGGCTGCCACTCATTTTGCAATCATTGGGATGTTTGTTATCATCTTTTTTCTTGTTGTGGTGTGTAATTTACTCATTGCACGAGCATTACTCTCTCAAAGTCCTCCTCAGTCAGGACTTAGGTCAGGGACAGTAGACTCTAGAAAGTCCACTGGGATGCCCTCTTCAATTAGAAGACCCAGAGGAGTCAAACGGAGGGCTCTGCAGATGTTGTTAGCAGTGGTTGGAGTGTTTGTTATATGTTTCCTGCCACATCACTTAGTTCAAGGCCCCTGGACACTGGCGGTGCTGCAGATCGGAAAGGGATGGGGTCATGTAGAGTGGAGCCAAACAACTCGACAATCACTCAATGATGCACATCAGATTACCTTGTGTCTAATGGGCCTTAATTGTATCCTGGATCCTATAGTTTATTGCTTTGCTACAAGGAAGTTTAGAAGATTCATCATGTCACATGTCAAGAAAATAAGAAAAGGAGAAGGCTGTTCACCAACGGTCACCTCACAACTCTCCATGGACAGCAGGAATCATAGCCAAAGACTCCAGCATGAGATACAACAGCCTGAAATGGACTGATTTAAACATGTTGAAGTTGTATAAAAAAGTGTATATCTGATTTATTTGTTTACATGTAAAAAAAAAAGACACATTTTGCTTATTTATTTAGGACTCTATAGTTAAGTTTGAGGGTTCTTTAATGTTGCCAGGACAAGAATTCCCATAGGCTCTGTGGTGGGGGCCATCACTTTTAAAATTTTGTAAATGTTTTAAACATTGCTGTGATAAAAATCAAAACTAAAACACCAGCTTCTTAACATATTTCCATGTTTTATTGATTAACATGTGTGTTTTGTTATTTATTCATTTCAACCCATGTCATTATTGTTAACAGTTTGTAATAATTTCTTTGAATAATAAGCAGTAGCAGTATTTGTGAAGAGCTTATCCATCTTGTCAATTTTTTCAATACACAGTACATCATATCACAGCTCAAATGGACAAGTTGTGTGTAAACAAGTTGTATTTTATTGTTGTTCTTTTCATTCCCTGATGTGGTTTAAAAAACTGCTACACAAGGAAACCAGAGCATTTACTAAAAGCTACTATTGTCTTTATGAGTGTCATTTATGTTATGGACCACAATTCGTCTCCGGCAGTTGCACGTTCTGTTGCCCAAGTTCCCCATGTAATGCATAACTCCATTTCCAAGCTGAGTGGAGATGTGCTGTTTAGCTCCGCCGACCTCCACTGTGTACTTGATATTTTAAAATGTGGACTTTTGAACCCCAAATTCCCCCTTAAGGTATATTCACTGTATTGAAAACCTAAGTTCTTGTTTCATGAGCCATGTTGACGTCGCTGTGTCAGTATTGTTGCCCCTCACTATCAGCATTGCAGAGGTGGGATGGGGGAACAGGAATGCCTTCCTATTTATTCCATCTCAAGATATAATATGAGTATGGATGCAGGATATTGGGTTTTGCTAAAATTGTATATGCCAGTATTTACAAACTTATTATCACTCATATGATACCACACCTACTCAAACACATTTGTAATTAAAAAACATAGTCTCTTCGTTTTGTGATGATGTGAAGTTGATATTGTCTTGTGAGAGGGAAGCATGCCAAGATAGTGGGGAGGCGCAGCACAGGATTTCTGTCAGACTTTGTGTTAGTATAAAAAAATGCACGGTCCAGCACTCTCTAGTACTCCTCTGAGGCCATATTACACCATGAATTCACACAAATATCATGTCCTTGTAGAATTTATGTGCACATCTTGATAGGTATTGACGGCTAAATATTGTTGTGGTGCTGCTAAATGAACTGTGGAAAAGGATATTGTGTAATTTTACATAAAGAGGGAGAAAGCTGTTAAAAGAGGCCTTCTAGCTTGCACTGCAAACTAAGTGCAAAGTATTCTTCAGGTCACCTTTAACAGCTTTGCTCCCCCAATAAAAAAAATCTATTCATGTGTCAAAAGAGCTTGTTTGTTTGTTATAAACAGCCTTGCTAAAAGCAACCCTAAACTAAAAAGAAAAACCAACAAAAAGGGCTCCAAGAATGTCAATGTCAATGCCAAAGCATTTCCAACAAACGCTTTAAATTGCTTTGTTGCTGAAATGTGCACATAAAAATAAACTTACCCGGCCCATTTTGCTACATTTTTGAGGGATTAATGAGTAAAAGTAACTTACAATTTCTTTAGTAATTTCCTTACACTGATAATATGTCGTCAGCACTCTCTGAAAATACTTTAAATATCATTTTAAGGCCTGTTGCTAAGAGCTTGTAAATGACCAACCCCATCATAAACCAATCTTAAGTTACCAGTGTAATATAGTGTGACATTTTCACACTGATTCAAATGTTTGGTGTAAACATATAGAAACAAAGGTCTGTATTTCACCACTTCGCCTGCACTTCCTGTGTGAAGCTAAAGCAGAAGTTTTGTAAGCAGAAGCACAGTATCAGATGTCTGTAAAGGTGCAGGTGCCAGTGGTCTTCTGACATAAATAACCACAGGGAATGCATTCATTCACACACATGACAATCTTTAGGGGCACAGTAGTGGATTTTTTAAAAGGAGATCACACACATTCAGATGTATCCGCAGAGATACTGACTCCCATCAGATAAGTCATGTTTTTTTTTTTTTTTTTTTGTCAAGTGATATCCTGTATTGTGAAACCTAGGAACAGAAGTAATAAAGTCTGAGTTACATTTCACCTCTGGCATCTATTATTGTGACATTTATGCGGTAGAAAATCCCATGATTCACAGCAACAAACTAGCAAGACACTTATTACTGAGCTTCCTGTGTGTACTGCACAAAGTGTACCAAAATAAGTCCTCCTATTTAACACCTTTTTAAACCCTCACACAACATTAAAGATGCATTTTGTTGTTGAGTTTTTGTAGATTTGTTCTTCTTAACATAATGAAATGTGGTTATTTGGTGGCCTCACAAACATGCTGATATATTGTAGGTCAGAAGCTCTAAGTCATCTCATGTATATCTGTGTTTCATTTTTTATATTGTGAAGAATTATAGTGCTGTGAAAACATTCCAGGCAGGTGTATAGATATAAGGGCTTTCAAATGAGAAAATACAATTGTATCTTACTTTACCAATATAGGAAAAGCTGAATGAGGGATGAAGAAAAATGTAAATCAAACAATTACATCCATTTTTGGTGTGACCGCCCTTTGCCTTTAAATCAGCATTAATTCTTATAGACATACTCACACAGTCAGGGATTTTATTGTATTGTAATTGGGTGTATGATTAATCAGTTACACTAAACAGGTGCTAATGGTCATCATTTTCAAATGCAGATTGATACACAGTCATATACTGAAACCGGGGGCTTTAAACAGGTGAGGAACAGCTAAACTCTGGTACCAAGGGCAGATAGTGGAAGGCCATTTCATGCCACAGTTCATACATCATAGCGAGACTAAGCGCTGCAAGACAATAAGCCGACAAGTAAACATAATGAGCTTTTGTAGAGAATGGCGAAGCATGGTGGAGGTCCTGAGCAAGTTTGGGGTTGCATTTTTGCAGAGTTGAGGAATTGATCCAGATTGAATTATCCTCAAAACTAAGAGACACCGACACTTATCCATCATATAATTGCTATAAAGGAGGCGTCAGATTGGCCCAAAATTCATTCAGCAGCAGTGTCCTAAAACACTGGCAATATCATTAAGTGCTGTCTTCAGCCCTTTCCACACTGCATATTAGTTCCGCCACCGCTTAAAATTGGCGTCCTTTGATTCTCAATTCAAAGTGTTTACTGCATGGCAGAACCAAATTAGGTGGGTACCTGTGGGAAGTGCACCAGGGGAGCTTCATCGTTGAAGGAGCGATGCACACAATACACAACAGTGCTTATTCAAAGCAAGGATGGCGGACGAGCTGTCTGTAGTTCTTTCTGTTGTGGTGCAGGTTATGCAAACTCAAGCAAAATCCCTGACAGTTAGACGTCTTGATTGTGCTCATTGCAGTTCTGTCACCATAAACAAGATGTTATTCTCTGGCTCAGTCTCTTACTTCCCAGGTGTCTGTCACATAAGTAATATGTCATCAGGCTTCACGTACTGTATCTCATCTTTACCGTCTTTCTGGCTTAACCAGTTCACAGCAGCCCATTCTCTGTGAAGGTGAAACATCACAGGCGCATAAAATATTACAGCTTGAAATGGCAGTGTGAATTAGGCTTACAGCACAAAGAAGAACAGAGTCTTGGTAGGCCCAGAGCCGTTATTTCAGCAACGCCAAGAGTGTCTGGGATTACATGAAGAGGCAAAAGGACATGAGCTAGTCAACATTCTCAAGAGATCTATCGTTAATTTTGACAGCACTTTTTAATTTAGATTTAGTTTTAGTCTTTGCCTAAAATATATTTTACTTTTAGTCATAATTTAGTCATCTAAATTGTTTTAATTTTAGTCTAGTTTTAGTTGATGAAATTTCACAACATTTTAGTCGACGAAATCTACTGTAAATTTAGTCGACTAAAATATGAAGTGTAAAGTGTAAGGCATTTTTTAATGTTTCCTTGAATTTCTGAAGTCATGTTCTACACTTGGATCCCGCCACCACAAAGCTAAGGCAGATGTGATTGGATGTCCCTCTTAACTCATCTAACATTTCCACACAACCAAAGTAGCTGTGATTGGAAATATTTCTAACTTGTCCCTGCTTTCTACATGATAAAATCAGGTCTGATTGGATTTAGTCTTTGACAAATATTTTAGTCTAGTTTTTATCTGTTGACGAAAATGTCAGTTAATTTAGTTTTAGTTTTTTTTCAATGTACACTTGTATTTTTTTTTAGTTATAGTCTAGTTTTCATCAGGGGAAAAAAGGTTGTTGATGAAAACTATGACGAAAATAATTAGTTGACAAAATTAACACTGGTGTGGTCGTGTTTTTAGAAGAACTGATGCTGTTTTGAAGGCAAAGGATAGTGACACCCAAAATTAATGTAATTCCGTTTCTGTACTGTTCATTCACCTTTCATTTGTTCGTTAATAAAAATACACAATTAACACTTCTATTTGTGAAATACTCCTTTTCTCACACCTGCCTAAAACTTCTGCACCGTGCTGTAGGTGAAACATAAAGTCTTTTTATTTTGCACTGTCTTCAGCTCTCCAATAGTACAATAACTAAATAAAAACAGTTCAAATACATTTCCATAATATATTCACACATAAAGCATAATTGCTGGGAATATTTTACTGAATTAAAACTAACCTGTGATTTGTACAGTTTTCAAGCTACAGTATGTCAAATAAGATGTGTGAAATCATGTTTTTATAGCAGTTAGTCATGTAGTATTTAACTCTAAAGTCATTCAATTTGATCTTTGCCCTACTGACTCCCCTTTCCTGTCATTTGACCTCTGTATTGCACATCTCCACCCTCCGCCCACATTTTTATGACAGACTTGAGTACACATTTTCGTCAGTCATACTGGCTGGGTCCAGATCGCTGTAGGCTTGGTTGGTGCTTGTGTAATTCATGTATACATCTCCGTCATCGATAGTCTGCTGCAAACCTTCCCTGGTGAGCAGAAAAAGGGCGAAATACTGTCAGCACATGAGACCCTCTGACTCAGCTCATTAGCACATTTGGCAAACAGAAACTTGTCTTTTTCAGTACAGACTTACTTTGGTGACTTTTCGGGTCCAGGAAAACCTTACAAGATAACAGAAATATGACCAATTAATGAATCATTGTCTTAAAATTCAACCAAAAAGATAATGCTCTAGTTGTTTATACCTGTAGATGCAGTGGTGGGAGTGTTCAGCTTGTTGCCAAATCTTTTCCAACCCAACCAAGAAAAGACTGCAAGGCTGATGATTAAGATGAGGAGTATAAGAGCGAAGGCAGCTATCCCCAAATTCCCAGCTAGAGAAAGTCAGTTGCAACAGCAGGAAAAACACACACAAAAAAAAGTTACTCGATTATATAAGCATGATATAATGCGTTGTTTCTGTTGATTTCATTTAAACTTTGATAAGATGTCTACTCTGCCTCAAGACAGTTGATTAAAATTACGAGCTTATAAGTCACAGAGAAAGTTTTCAGGAGCAAATGTGGATCCCTTGCTTCTTATGAAAGGTGATTGCCTTCAGGCTTTACAAAATAGCAAAAAACAAAAAACAAAAGAAAAAAAATATTAAACTACAGTATGTTCCTTTTGTAACTTTCTGGCATTTGGACCACTTCATAGATTTTTCACGATTATTTACGTATCATTTACTTTTAAGAAATAAGCAGTCCTCACAAATCTCATATCTTTTAGGTCATGGGCCTTAAAATCTTCTTCACATCCGAAACCACTGTGGATGTGTTTGCAAGTAGGTCAACAAAACAAAGCACATCTGCGGTGGCTTGTGCATGCACCCTGTGGATTAGTTTCGCATGAATTTATTTCGAAAATTATGTAACATCACGCAGAAAAAAAAAACAAAAACAAAAACACAGTTGCAACAAGCACACAGGACCGTTTAGAGTTGCAGAAGAGTTCATCTGACGATTATTGGAAGAGGGAGGCTAACGCAACCCATTGACTCCCAGTGTTTGAGCTATGCTAATTCGTGGTGGGAAAGCTCTGTACGTCTCTTTCTTGTTACTGCATGCAGAGTCGAAAGAATGGTGTTTGTCCGCAGGAGTGAGGCAACACAGAAATACGAAAAAAAAAATGCTGGCGTGTCCCCTTAATTTCTACCCCCTATACAGCCCCCCCTTGATTTAACCAATATTTTAATGTATAGTCTTGCTTTGAAAACAGGTAGTTTGATATGGGTGTTAATGGGGCAATGTAGGCTTTTGGATTAAACCTCAAGTGGACATTAGATTAACTGCAAATTTTTTACATGGATGGATAGATGGATAGGTTAAACACTATTTCTTCTTTTTAATATCTGATGGCACAAGAGCACTGAATATGTAAGTTTTAGAATTGAGCAAGGCTCTTAGAAACATGGAGCTGCAGTAAACAAGTAACGAAAATGATTTTAGGGACCAAAGCAGAAGTTGTGCCTGTAAAGTATGTCTGAAGGGAAGTACAGATGGTGAAAGTTTTCTAGTTTTCTAAGACTCTCTTGACAGCATGTGAAATGTAAAATAACTTTGAAAAAACCAACCAGTGGTTACTTCTTATGTGGGCCATTTTCTCCTGCAGCTAACGACATCTTAAAACAAAAAAATGTCTTTCTCATTAGTGTTCAAATCAGTGATGGGTCAGTTGAGAAAATTTAAGTGTAAATTGCAAAGCTCTTAAGACTTAACAACTTTCATTCAGTTAAACAGCAGCTTAAATAATCCACCAACCTGTTGGATGCATTTGGATGATGTATACGGTATGATTTTTACTGTTTATCCAACCAGAGGACTTGCTTTCGGCACGGCAGCAGTAAAGTCCACTTTGCTCTGGTTTGCTTAGTGTCAGTTCCATCTTATTGCCAACCTCCCTCCAGGTCCAATTTACTTGATGTAGCCAGGTCCAGTTGATGGAGGGTGGTTCAGGGAAAGCTTTGCAGAGCAGGTGAACTGTTATACCTTCTGCTACTGGATACTCTGGTTTGGCTGTCAGCTGCACGGTATCCACCCTTGCTGAGGAGATACAACAATTATAAAATGAAGATGACCAGACATATGCAAAGCAGCAATTATTAGTATAACAGTTAATATTAGTATGTTTTTTTCATTGCTCCAGAGAAAGAGAGCAAATTTCTTTAAGTCTCATATTTTACTCCTTTTCAAAAGTTCACACTGATGACAGATGTCCCAAAAATATACACTATATTGCCAAAAGTATTCATTCCCCTGCCTTGACGCACATATGAACTTCAGTGACATCCCATTCCTAATCCATAGGGTTCAATATGACGTCGGTCCACCCTTTGCAGCTACAACAGCTTCAACTCTTCTGGGGAGGCTCTCCACAAGGTATAGGAGTGTGTTTATGGGAATTTTTGACCATTCTTCCTGAAGCACATTTGTGAGGTCACACACTGATGTTGGACGAGAAAGCCTGGCTCTCAGTCTCCGCTCTAATTCATCCCAAAGGTGTTCGATTGGGTTGAGGTCAGGACTCTGTGCAGGCCAGTCAAGTTCATCCACACCAGACTCTGTCATCCATGTCTTTATGGACCTTGCTTTGTGCACTGGTGCACAGTCATGTTGGAAGAGGAAAGGGGCCAGCTCCAAACTGTTCCCACAAAGTTGGGAGCATGGAATTGTCCAAAATGTCTTGGTATGCTGCAGCATTCAGAGTTCCTTTCACTGGAACTAAGGGGCCAAGCCCAGCTCCTGAAAAACAACCCCACACCGTAATCCCCCCTCCACCAAACTTTACACTTGGCACAATGCAGTCCAAAAAGTATCGTTCTCCTGGCAACCGCCAAACCCAGACTCGTCCATCAGATTGCCAGATGGAGAAGCGCGATTCGTCACTCCAGAGAACGCATCTCCACTGCTCTAGAGTCCAGTGGCGGTGTGCTTTACACCACTGCATCCGACACTTTGCATTGCACTTGGTGATGTATGGCTTGGATGCAGCTGCTCAGCCATGGAAACCCATTCCATGAAGCTCTCTGCGCACTGTTCTTGAGCTTATCTGAAGGCCACAGGAAGTTTGGAGGTCTGTAGCGATTGACTCTGCAGAAAGTTGGCGACCTCTTCGCACTATGCGCCTCAGCATCCGCTGACCCCGCTCCATCAGTTTACGTGGCCTACCACTTCGTGGCTGAGTTGCTGTCATTCCCAAACACTTCCACGTTCTTATAATACAGCTGACAGTTGACTGTGGAATATCTAGGAGCGAGGAAATTTCACGACTGGATTTGTTGCACAGGTGGCATCCTATCACAGTTCCACACTGGAATTCACTGAGCTCCTGAGAGTGACCCATTCTTTCACAAGTGTTTGTAAAAGCAGTCTGCATGCCTAGGTGCTTGATTTTATAGACCTGTGGCCATGGAAGTGATTGGAACACCTGATTGATTATCTGGATGGGTGAGCGAATACTTTTGGCAATATAGTGTATTTTTGAAGTCTCCTCCTAAAAATCCTCTCAGAAATTTGATCTTTGGCATGCCTATGAATCCCTCTGTTTCCCTTTCAATCTTCATGAGCTCTGTCTGACTATGCCACTCTCAAGAAGTGTCTTAAACCTTTCATTGATGTACTGTAATGTTTACTGTTAGGGCACGTACAGTACATGTCTGGATATGTTAATGGCCCTGGAGCCGCCTGTGAGCTGAACAAACACCTGGGGGAGCCAGCTTATCCTCTGATGATATCGTTAAAGGGACATTTTAAAACAGAATGTTAAGAACTCAGTTTCCAGAATTCAGTGAAAGAAACAAAGAGAGGGGCAGAATTTTTCTTATGTTGTAGGGTTTTTGGACAGGCTGTGAACACAGGATATTTTTGTAAATAAAAAAAATAAATAAATTAAAACCTCTTTTCACAATATGTGACCTTTAAAGATCATCTTGATCATCTTACTCTCTTCAAATCACAAGAGAAAAAAAAAAAAAAAAGGGGGGGGGGGGGGGGGGGGGGGTGAGCCCTGAAACATGGAAATGAGTTAACTTTGAGCACTTCCTGGTCCCTTAGGCCAAAAATGTATGGGATTTAGGTTACCCATTTTGGATTAATGTCTGAAATAAGGTTTGAACACACACACACACACACACACACACACACACACACACACACACACAAGATTTCAAAGACTGATCTAAAATAATAAAATGCTAACAAGGTCTACAAAAATGGCTGGAGATAATAATGCAATCATTTATGATAGTTTTTTTTTTAATAAACTATAACTCATCCACTCTTACCACAGCCACAAGAACAAACTTGATCAGGTCATTTACTTAAGAGGAAATTCTTAAACAAGAGGTCACAGAAAGGTACAATATATTGAAAATGATTTAGTTGCTTCTAAGTCAAACTGCCTTGTTGTAAATCCTCGTAGCTTAATAATAGCTTTTTACTTTGGTCAATTAGATTAAGCTTTAAAAAAAATCATAGGTTTGTTTGTTAAGATTATCACAAAGGGCAGAATACTGAAGTTTCATAATTTTTTTGTTTGCGAAAAGCCTCATTAACTGCAGTGATCAAAAACACGTTGGAAAATCCTGTAGGCTTTAGTTGAAAAAAACTGGGCGATGTTAACTTCCTTGTTGGCCTACAATAACATGTCATCCCTGCACCACTCTATAGAGAAGTCCTGGTGATATAGGTGCATTTTCTATTACATGTGCTCAGAAAGGACCAAAATTGGACCATTTGCCCGTGTAAAACACTTTCAATATGAACATCTGCATTTTATGAGCCACTGAACAAATTTAACATGCTTGGCTAAAATTCAAATAAAATAGAGGGACTTAATTTAAAATATTAACTATTTGTGAGCTGGGTTTAGAGGCAAAACAAGTACCAAGACACCTTAGCATGTGCTTTTTCTTTGCCTTTTCTTGAACAATACAGTTTTCTCTGAATTTGTGAGATCACTCACTCCCAGGGACACTGTGTTACTCAAATAAAAGAAGTACTTTAGAAAACAGGAGCAATGCCATGCCATGCTGGCCAAATTTCAGCTTTTACCCATTACAATTACTCTCAATGTTTACATGCATTAAAATATATTTAAGTATTTTTTGGGCTTTACGATACCAAGATGATTGCACTCAGTTCACTGCAGACTCACCCTACTTTACAAATGTGTCTTAAGGAATGACCTGTGATTTATGTATATCCGTCTTACCTGCATTTGTTGAGTATCCCCACATGCAGTAAAGTGAAAGGAATTGGGACAAATTAGTCACAAGCCAAAAGGCTGGCAACACTCTCTGATGCTTTTCTCCATCATTGTCAAATTCAACTGTGATATGCAATCCAGCAAATTAACCTTGTGGTTAGACTGACATAAGAACTCATTTCAATATGAAAAGTGACAAGAAATTTTACATAGTAGGTCAACTTAAATAACAACAACAACATACAGCAAAAAAAAAAAAAAAAAAAAAAATGGTACCAATCAACATGCTGTTTGGAAGCCAAAATACTGGCTCCAGTTACTTAGTTGATCAAAAAGGTTAAAATTTGTTTTAACCTAGCTTTAAATACTGGGAGCAAGAACAGGCCTAAATAAGACATTTTGTCAACTGAACTACTGTTGTTCATATTAACTGACAGGCTAGTGCATAACGTGCTAATCTATGTTAATGGTTTATATGAATGAGGTTTGACGTTGTTACTGCCTGTTGGCCTGTAGTGACAGAAAATAGTCTATTGGCCTATGTCTTCTCTCCATTTACACTGTTATTTAACCCTTTAATAACTGAAAACACAAATTTTAGCCAGAAAATTCTAATTTTTTGGAGCTGAAATGTTTATCTTACTTTCTACTGAAATCCTAAAAATCATAATTTCAATAAAATTTAACATATATTTTTTGTATCTCATTAGATACAATAGCTGTTTTTTTGTCACTGATAATCCATTTAAGGACATTTTTATCATTTATCTGATTGTATTCGGATGTTTTTAGTAATTTGTTGATCATATTGATTAGATAGAGGTATCATAAAAGTATGTATCAAATATGATACAACAGGCGTTAAAGGGTTAACTAAACATTAGCACCTCTGTTTCTTGGACCTTCATCAATGCCTCCTGCTGAAAACACCCATGCAAAATAGGAAATACTGTAAATACAATGGATGATTTTTGGGCATGTATCAATACCACTGGATAATAGTTTAACAAATGGGTTTTGAAACATGTCAGGCTGTTTCAGGTACCATTTATATAGTTTTGAATTTGCAACCATTGGATTGACTTCTTCAACTCACCTTGCAGTAAAAATATATGGGAATGGCCCTAAGGCTCACATAAAACCTCAACATATCACCCACATTAAACTATAAAAATGTATCCAACTTAAGTTGAAATACTGAAAACTGATGGCCATTATAGATATAGATTTTAGATTTTATCTAACTTCATTCTTACTGGACAAGCTTATTTTAGCATTTAGGTGAACACAATTCACATGGCTGTGGGATCAAAGTGTTTCTTAGTTGATAAGAACACAGACATTTAATATATTCAGTTACCTTCTGTAGTCGGTGATGGTGTAGTTGCTTCAGATGTACTGGTCACAAAAGGAAAGGTTGTAGATTGTATACGTTCCCCTTATGAAAGTGGAAATAAAAGTGAAGCTCATAGTATTATTAAACTCTACACTCTGATAATTGTAATCCAAACATTTAACAACAAATTGCTCCTTACCAATGCCTGCTAGCAAACAGAACAGGAGAAAGTCACGTAGCATGTTGTCTGTGGATGGTCAAAAACAAATGCTGCTGTCTTTTCAAGCAAATAGGTACATGAATGACACAAGTGTCACAGATGAACACAGGTGTAATGGGGGGAAGTGCATAACTGGGAAACCGAGAGACAGGGAAGTTTCAAGTTCCTTTTTCCAAATATCAAACAACAAAATCATGACCTCTATCAGATTTCGATGGGTTATACAAGAGAGACAGCAGAGTTGTTTCCAGGTTAACTTAGATAGATAGATAGATAGATAGATAGAGAGATAGATAGATGGCAGAATCATGTGATCTGGACAAAAAAGCAAAAGTATGGAGAAATAGACAAAATTATACATTGATAGATGAAAAAACTAATGGATGGATGAACTAATACCTAGATTATGGTGTATGCAGAGTATGGATGGATGTATGGATGGATGCCTAGATGAATAAATAAAGTAATAGATGGATGGATTAACTGAAAGATGGATAACTGTAAGAAATCTGGGTTATGATGTATGGATGGATGTCGACTGTATGGACAGATGGATGCTAGATGCAGGGGCTGATGAATGGATAAATGAAAAATTATGGATGGTTGGCTTCATTAATGGAAAGACAGTTGGTCAGTCAGGACAGGCAGTTTTATGGGTGGATGGATAAATGGAGGACTATGATTGATCAATGGAGGAATGATGAATGAATTACAAAAAGACAGTGAATCAGAAGGACAGACAGTTTAATGATAGTTGAATGGATAGACAGAAGGGCAGAGGGTTAGAATGACAGATGGGGATGGATTGGCCGAATAGATATATAGATGGATGGCGAGATGCATTAATGGAAATTATGATTAATGAATAAATTGATGGATTAATACATAAATGAAAGACAGACAGTCAATCAGAAGGACAGACAGTTTGACAGACAGATGGCTGATTAGATCCATTGATGGACTGAGGGATGGGTTGATGGATGGCCAGATTGACAGATGGATGCATAAAAAAAGGAAGACAGACAATCAATGGACATGTGGACGGAATCATTTTAGAGGCTTTGACTGGCCAGATGGATGGATGAATGGATCAATAGATGGATGGATGGGTGGATAGACAATAATGAATGGATCAATGGAAAAAGGAAATAATGAATGCTTATGGTGCATGAATAAACTGATGACTAGATGCATAATTGAAAAGACAAACAGTCAATCAGATGGACAGATAGACCAATGGAAGTCAGACTGACAGATAACTAGGTGGACAGAGGAATGGACTGACAGACGGGTATGGATGGCCAGATGGCTGAACGGATGAGCTGAGGATAGATGGATATACATTGACAGGTAAAGTGTAATTTCCTCCCCACTCTCAGGAGGAAACATGCTTTTTTAATTACATTTTAGTTTTTGAATTTGCAGACATCTATTCTGTATGTCTCCTTACCTCTTAGAACATTCACATTTTACTTTGCAGCTCTGGACAACACAAAAAGAAACAAAAGAACTATGGCTTACAAATGGCTGTGCATTCCGTTGCTTCACTTCCATTCCAGCTTACTGTAGATTTATCAAATCATTGTGTTTTCTGAAACTGTGTCGTGTCCTTGAAATGTGGGAAGTGGTTTCTGTTGCATCGTAAAACTGTTTAAACAAACTGAGAGCTGCTGTGCCCAAAAGCAGAACACACACGTATGGTTGCCCGAAGAGCTCCATTATATGAGAAAGGTGAAAGACAAATAACATGTTGTTACTTTAATGTGGAAATTGTGCCATTCAAAAACAGAGTGAGAGTTCTAAATACTCGACCCACCTCTGTGTTATCAATCAATCTCAATCTTTTATTGCAGTGCAAATTCAAAACAAATCTCAAGGCACTTTACAATGGAGCATATATATATATATATATATATATATATATATATATATATATATATATATATATATATATATATCATAAGTGTGGTTTGGGATTTCAGACAGATTTTTCTAAGATTGGTATATAGGTCTAACATAAATGCTGTTTAATTGTAATTGTAAATGAAGGCTTTTGTCACATGCAAAAGACAATGAGCACAGATTTTTCCTTTTTTCAGTTCTAATTTATTCTATTACATTCTATTCTTTATATAAATTTGAAAATAATATTAAAAGAAAGACACTTGTTTTAATGATTTAATGCAAGGCCTGGGTTGTGATCGGTGATGTCAGTAAATCTGAGTAAATTACAGATTTATCATATCCAGTGTGAGATCCGTACACATTACACTGACATCAGTCATTCACAAATTTCAGAAATCTATTAATAATGTATTTAGCGTAAATAGGGCTGAAGTTACCCCTGAGTTACTGCTTAGTTACAACTATACCATCTCTGTATAGTCTGGGGAACAGGTCAATTATAGCTCAGTTAGCCAAGTAGCGACTTAATTATGGCTGGGATCAGTGTTGTAGGACTCGAGTCCAGGACTCATGTCGGACTCGTGACTCGACTCGGACTCGTTCGCTGATGACTCGGACTTGTACTCGGACTCGAGCTCTAGCTGCATTAGGACTCGGGGGAGGACTCAGAGGACTCGAGCTTATTTATCAATGAATCCTTTGTATTTTTACTATTTTTTAATTATTATCTCTTCTGGTATGAGGTTCTCATATCAGTCTTAAAGCCCAAGGCGGGCATGTGTGTTAGTTTACCTGCATGCGCGTTCACGCGCTGATGTCGAAGGAGCGGCTGAATGTCGAAGCAGGTACCGCGGGTTGTACGTTTACTTTTCAAAGATTTCACCATAAATGCTGATAAATGCAGAGCAACGTGTTCATTATGTAAAAGAGCCATTGAAGTGAAGACAGGGACAATGTCGAACTTTAACAGACATCTGTCTAGGATGCACCCAGTGAAGTGAGTAGATGGCGATGCTAATGTTACTTTGACTGTTGATAACGTTATAAGCTAGCTGCTAAATAACGACAACGTTAGCCTCTTAACCCTCGGAGGTCGGCGCTATCGTATATGACAGCAAAGCACACCGTTCACGAAATATTTCATAACTTTAAAACCGTTTATCGTAGCCACTTACCTGATTGTTTTGATTGAAAGCTAACAACTTAGCCGTTCCGATGAGCCCTCTGGTGCGATCGTAGCTCTTTCAGAGGCTGAGATATCTCTCCTGAAACATCAGTGTCTTTTCGGAGACTTCGTTAAAGTAATCCGTCATGATAAATCCAAAAGTTAGGTCTTCTAGGTACATTATTTAATCCAATTTCTGTATCAAAACACGTTAGCACAGTAGATAGTGGCCATCTTGTTGTCACCCGGATGCAGTTCATCTACTATTTCCTGTGTCTTCTGACAAAAATATAATAAAAAACGTTATATATTTACTTATGCCCATCTGGGTTTTATTCCAAATCGTGCACCTAGTGCGCACAGATACCTTAATATTAAGGACTCAGACTTAGGCTCTGGGAACTTTTCTAGTACTTGGGCTAAGGTACTGAGGACTCGACCTGGACTCGATTCAGGTGAGAGGACTCGACTCTGATTTTTTTTTTTTTTCTGGTGACTCGGACTCGACTCTGATTTTTTTGTGTGACTCGGACTTGACTCGGACCCAAACACTGAGGTCTCGGACTCGACTCAGACTCGAACTATGGTGACTCGACTACAACACTGGCTGGGATACAGCTTAGTTTTAGTTCAGTTATGGATCATTTATTGGAGGGATTCATGATTGGCTATATGGATTCATGTTGGGTGTTGGATGTATGTATTTGTATATATATGTATATGTATATGTATATATATATGTATATGTGTATTTTATATATGTATATATGTATCTATGCATATATATATTTATCCATAATATGAAGAGCTTTGTGCTCTATTGTAAAGTGTCTTGAGATAACACTTGTTATGAATTGGCACTATACAAATAAAGATTGATTGATTCATTGATTGATGATTATTGCTCATTCACAGGTTAATAATTGCTGAGTCAAGGCTGAATTACTGCTTAGTTTCCTGTGAGTTGCAGCAACATTACAACAAATGGCTGGGAAACAACTGTATGGCTCGTTATGGCTCATTTAGGGCAGAGTTACGCTTGAATTACAGCTTAGTTAATGCAAATGTGTACAGATGTAAAAATCAAGTGAAAAAATTGGATTGACAGTCAGCAAATACACATTGTCGAAGATGTAATTTAATGCAGAGCTATGTCAAACAAATCTGGAAGAGTGAGCTTCCTTTAGAGGCTGCCACCAACTACCCCAACCTGTACAAAAGCTCTGGTTTCCAAAAAGTACATCATTTAGACAAGTTTATTTTCAACACCATGAGATGAACTTATTAGCAGGTAAGACTGTTTAAAAAAAGACAGTAAAAGAATAAGTTATGTGATCGCTAAATACTTGACATTTCCTGCATCCTACTTTGGTTGACTAGAAACTCTATATATAGCCAATTTGTTTCACACCTTCTTATGCTGAGCAAGACAAAGTTACTTCCTTTTTTGCATCAGCTCTGTGTGTCACATTGAAATATTGCACCACTACTAGTCTCCAATTGCATTTACTTTAAGCACAAAATCCTAAAATGTAGCCATATTATATATTTCAATAAAAAGAAATAATCTTTTTTTGTTTTTATTTAGCACATGCTGTAGCCAGGGATTTATATTTTAAGCCATAATTCTTTTATGTTCTTCCTAAAAGGCAGGACTGATCTGACCTGATCTGATCTGATCTTCGTAAGAATTATGAGGATGAAAGACTAGACGGGACGAACAAATTGGCAACAGCCACAGCTAGCACACAGATAACGAGACGGCTCACCCAAACCACACTAACAGGGGAAGTTTTGGAAATAAGGTGCCATTGCCAGAAGATCTGCAACAACTTTAGGAGACTTACAAATACATCAATCCAGGACCACCTGTGGAAGATCTCAGCATCTGTTCCCCCCGAAAACCAATGCTACCCTTGGCCCTATGAGAGAGAAAGTGAAATAGCCCTCAACAAATGAAAACATAGCCTGAAACCATCTGGACCTTGACAGAGTTCTATAGGCCACATTAGCAGTAACAGTGGTAAGGAAAATGAACAGCTTTGGCAGAAGGGTCTCTGAGACTGAGAAAGGAGAAGGAGGTCAAGCTAACTCAGTTGCTCAAGGACCCATACAGGTTCACCAAATCCCTGTTGGGTGATGCTGGATCTGGGAAACTGAGCAGCCCTAAAGAAGCTGTGGAGGAGTTTTTCAAAGAAAGCTACAGTGACACTCTACTGGGCCAAACCTTGGATGCACATCCAAGGATTGGAACCAGCTGCACTCCTGAGGTAGAGTGTGACATCGAGAACCAACTTGGCTAGAAGTCCAGGAAATTATACAGAAAGCTTAATCATCATCTGACCCAGGAGCAACCAACATACCCTACAAGGTATGCAAGAGATTCCCTATGTTTCTCTGCAGGCCATGGAAACTGTTGCAGAAGATATGGGCAAAGGGCACAATTCCATCATCTTGGAAGAGACCAGAAGGGTGCTTTGTACCTCAGGAAATAGTACCCCTGAATCAGCCAGCTCTCTCCTGAGTGTTGAATGCAAAATATTCTTCTCTGTCACGGCGAGGAGGCTGACATCTTTCATGGTGGAAAAACAACGACGTTGACACATCTATCCAGAAGGCCCAGGTTTCTCTGGGTGTTTGGATCACACTGCCATGCCTAATAGGTTGATCCAGGAAGCCAAGGATAGCAAAGGGACGCTAACAGTTGTCTGGCTTGACTTGGCCATCGCATATGGATCAATTGCACATAGCCTCATCAACGCAGCTATGGAACTCGATCATATCCCCCATCAACATCAGGGTAAAGATCACCCACTGCTTTGAAAGATTCAAGTAACAGTTCCAGTCCTCCATGTTTACAACCCAGTGGCAAGACCTGCAGAGGGGAATCATTACAGGGTGCACCATCTTTTCCATCTTGTTTATAATGGGAATGAGCCTGCTCACAGCAGAACCAGGGAAGGAATCCAGAGGGCTGATAATGGAGTTTAGCTCCTGTCAACCTCCAATAAGAGGCTTTATAGATGACCTCACTGTAATGACAGCAACCCATGTAAAAGCTAGGTGGATCCAACAGGCTCTTGATGGTAGAGTGACTACAAGACTAAGCCACTGACGTCTCAAGTGATTTGTCAGTGCATACATGAGTAACTTTAAGCTATGAATTCATCAAAAATGTCCAAATTTTCTTTTCAGACTTTGCAAAATTGCTCTTGGATGTAATACATAAAGTAGTAAGTTAATGTAGTCTGCTGGCCATCTTCTTCTTGTAAAAAACAGTATTTCATGAACCCTTAAGGGATTTTCATCAAACTTTGCTCTTACTATATGTCCACTCTTACTGATATGATTTTTTTAAGATCAAGGGTCAAATGCCAAGGTCATAGACTTTCATGCTTGTGTTTTGCATGTTAATGCCACTTTTATGAAACCCCATATCACAAAAATGTTTCAAGGGATTTCCTTTAAACTTTGCACCAATGTCCAAAATGAAACAGATATGGATAAACTAGATTTTGCAGGCCATATATGGATTTCTCTTGTTGTCCTCTGCCTGCAAATGCAATGTCTCAAGAAATATTTTAGGGATTTCTTTCAAGCTTTCCACACGTGTCTTGTCAGACTTCTTGATGACCTGATCCAATTTTGGAGGCAGCGGGTCATACATTAATGTGCATCATGTTTAACATCTGCATGTGACTCAATATCTCAAAGCTCTTTTCTGTATTTTCTTTTCATTTTGTGCTAATGTCCATCCATCCATTATTCATACCACCTATCCCTTTCAGGGTCGCAGGGGGCTGGAGCCTATCCCAGCTGACATTTGGCGTGAGGCAGAGTATACCCTGGACCTGTCACCAGCTGATCGCAGGGCGACACAGACAGACAGGCAAGCATTCACACTTACACTCATACCTAAGGGCAACTTAAAGTCACCAATTGACCTGAATGAGCATGTTTTTGGTCTGTGGGAGGAAGCTGGAGGACCTGAGGAGAACCCACGCAATCATGGGTAGAACATGCAAACTTGCTGCGCCATGTGTGATGTCTACTTTGACCAAAGAAACAAACTAGTCAGATTTTGGAGGGAAAGAGTTGAAAGTCCTTTGGCCTAATTATCATGCCTTGCTTGGGAAGTTGATATTCTGAAGGATTCTTTGAGTGATTTATGTCAATCTTTGTGCAGATAATTTCTCTGATTTGATTATAAACTGATTAAATTTAGTAAGAACATGGTCAGAGGCCAAGTGACCATCATTGTTATTTCACTCTCTGGCAATGTATGCTTTCAGCCTTAGTTTTTTTTTTAATATTTGTATGAGCCCTACTGCAACAGTTTTTATGCCATTATAACCACATTTGAAGGGACAACAAATGTCATCAATTGTAAAAATTAAATTACTTGTTTTTATCTCCAGTTTTAATGTTGGACTTTGGAGCAGACACTCAAAAGAAATTCTTCTAAACTTTGCTCAAGGCTTATTTAAATGAAGTCACATTGTTGACTGGCATTTAAACACTTCAAAAGAAAAGAGAACTAAAATAATAAAGTAAGCAGTAGTTAATTAAAAAGAATAAATGAAGAGAGAAAGGGTAGCATTGAAAGTGGGTATTGATTGTTTTCAAGCACCTTCCCTGCACACTTTTTACCTGTAATTGTTTCATCTTTTCATTTGCATTAGTAAGTTAATGTTTGATGCTGTTCCTCCACTCACCCCACACAAACGTGTGCCTTCCTTTTAATGAAGTTATGTACACCAGAGGGGACAGAGGAACCTTTTTCTCTCCATCTGAGAGGAAGATAGACGCTGATACAGAATAATTATCTTTGAGTGTGTGTATGTGTGCATCTTTCCCCCTCGTCATTATTCTTCATTATTCTTCTATTATTCATTACCCATTCATTATTCTGCCGGTCCCGCTGGCTACAGTCATGCCTGTTGATTTGCTCTGCAGACACTGCCGTGGACCTCCTGAACATACATGACTGCAGAATAATGGGAGGCTCTTTGTATGATGTGTGCATTTGCATAGAGACACAACCATACAGTCACACATGTTTGGGGCTGCTTTGAAAGAGTTGGAGAATTGAAATACTGCATGACTAACTTAATTGACCATCTCTATTTAGACTGACTGTACTGATGTCAGGAGGCAGTGTTTGCCCAGTGACTGAGGAGGCTGAAATGTGGCCAGAGAATGAAAAAAATAAAATAATTAGACATGAGGATCAAGCACCATCTTCTTTAAAGATCAAACTAGTACTACTCAAATTTACGACACAAAAATGAAATTTGGACTGAAGAGAAATACTTGACTGGAAACAAAGACAGGAACAAAATTGCATGCATGCATGACTTCTCTCTAGGCACTTCCTCCCAGCAGCTGAAAACAAGTCTGCACTTCCTCTCGTGGACAGCTTTAACCCAGCACTTACAGTAATCAGCCACTAGGCAGTGCTCAGCCCTCACAGTTTCCACATTTCTATTTGTTCATACATCAAAACCTCAGAGTTGAAAGTATTCATCTTTCAGACATTTATCTGTCCTGATGAACCATAACCCATCACTCTGAGCTTAAAGCTCCTTGATATGAGTGTGCACGTCAGCTTACTGCATCAACTAATAATGAGTCCATCAAGTATTTTCCTCTGCCCAGTAAGACTGAATGTTTTCTTCTAGGAATAGCGTCTTAATCAGTGATGGACAGTAGAAACAAATTTACTTCAAAACAGCTATTTACTTAAGTATATTTCAATGCTTATAACTTTAACTCCTATACCTTTGAAAGACAGTTATTGAACTTAAAATAAAATAAAAAAAATCTCAGTGATGTTCTCCATTGTGGATTGAATTATGAACCATAATGACATAATCAGGGTAGACTTACCACTACCTACCTAACCAACCCTACCCAAGTTTGCATGAGGCAGGTTGAGAAACCTGACCTATTTCCTGTTTCCCTGACATTTTTAATTGCAAAAAAAAATCACATTCAGACAGCCTCATTATTCTTAACCTGCTAACATTAACTAGGGAAATTGAAAGTTTAATTATGTACCTTTTGAAAATTTAACCAAAAACATTACATTTACCCAGAAAAATATTCATAAAGAGGATAATTCCTTTGCCTATTGATTGCAACACAAGCCGAATACTGCAGATATCTTTTATCTCCCCGGTGACACTACTCAGAGCCCATGGTTAAAAAAATCTATACAAATCGATAGAGAAATCATTATCTTAGAAAAAGAGAGAAAAAATATGAACTTTTCTGTGTGATTCCAGAGCCATTGAGTGGTCTATTTTTTCCCATATCTTATGGTCACATTGTGCAAGATAAACTTGTTAAAGTTTTTTATTCACAAGTCTCTGTATTTGACCATGGCCTCTCTACAAACCCCCATAACAATAAAGAAGAACTCCATCCTGCCTTTTGCCTGAATGTTTGTGCTCCAAGAATCTGTTTAATTTCCCCCTAATATGAGATACAATATATGTTTGTGTTCCAGAAAACTCAGTGAGTTGCCAATGCATTTTGATAGGATTTTCTGGGAATGTTGGTCATAGCACAAGGAAGAAAGTGATTAGACTTCCCAATCTGGAACCTGGTCCAGGAGTTTTTTTTAAAGGATCTGTTATCACAAGGGCAGTTTTCAAAGTTTTTACCAATATTTAAGCACTGTCTTGGCAGAGGTTTGTGCTCTCTGTGGAATTCTAGTTTTTTTCATAAAGACAGAGAGAGAGAGAGCATTGATGGGCGATGAAGCATGGGCTTTCAATGTGAGAGAGAGCAAAGAGCATTGCACTATTAATTTATAGGGTTAAATCAACAGAATCTGTGTTTTTGTGCTTTCAAGAAAGTCAAGTCAATGACAAAAACTGTTGAAAGTTATTCTGACTAAGTAGAACTAGATGTGACTCTCAGCAGAAGCACTGTCAATAAATTCTGAATAAATTTTTGCATATCATCTTAAAAAAAACTCTTAGGTGTTGAATAGTGTTCAGGAACCAATTATGAGTCTACAGAAGGTGTCTGCAAACTGAACAAGTGGGTGGGCCAGGTCCCTCAGGCCCAACCGTTACACTGCGGGTGATTCAGTCCACTGCTAGCTCAAGGAGGGCATGTGTCTGTGTGTCATTATAGCCACAGTAAACACTGGAGCACACAATGGAAAGCTGAAGCCACTTCCACTCCTTGAACGGGGTGTGGTCAGACGCTGCTCATGAGAAATCACAGTAAACAGTCTGTTCTGAGCAGGGCTAAAACAGAGGGTTTGTGAGCTTGCCAAAACCTATCTGTTTGGATTTTTAGGAAGAAACTTAAAAGAATCATCGCAGCATATTGTAAGATGTGAAGGCCCTTCATTTCTAGGAAAAATCAGTCTAGTACTTTTGCCCTTTCCTCTGTTTTCCATTTCCACTTTTGTACCACATTAAATATTTTATGGCCGTGAGTATTTAATTTTTTTCAGCTGAATTTATACTTTTGTCAACAGAACCAGCCTTCAGTGTCTGTGGCTCTGGGGTGTTTTCCTCATTCACACTTGAGTTGCTGTCTCCCTTCACTTGTGCGTTCAGTTTGTCTGTTTGTTCTGAACATTAGCTCTGTGGGGGTTACAGTCACTTTGTTATGAGGAAAAAATACATTACCATGTTGCTGAGAGGAGTGAACATGAGATACAGTGAGAGATTTCCTCTCGGTGACAGTTGTGTCTGATGACCTAAATGAATTATGAAGGCTTTGTGTGCATATGTGTGTAAATGTGCTTGTGAGAGAGAGTGAGGAAAGATGAAGGGGTGCACTCATCCTTGCATCATGTTTTGATGGATACGTTTCCTCCCTCTCCTCGTCACGCGCTGCTTGTCACGGTGATGACGAGTGGCTTCCTTCTGCTTTTCTGGCGGGCGGTGGGATGTGACAGTCGTACGGGCAGCTGCCAGCGTGCTCCTACTCCTACAGGCCGCACAAAAACACACAAAAACACACAAAAACACATGCATAGACACACTCACTGTCCACTTTAACAAGTTAGCTTCACACACATCCTCAACGATGAATCTTCCATTTTACTCCCTCAGCTGACCCATTCTCTGCCTCAGAAATCATAACAAGCACCGAGCAGAGACAACAGTGACAAGAGCTATTACAACACAACAGCAGAGGACAGACAGCACTCAACTCCAGATGGGCGCTTCCTGTGCCAGGCAGGAAATGGCGCTGAGCTCCCTCGCCATCATATTTCATTTTAGCAGCGAGCGGAGATGATCATCACTTCATCTTTGGCACATCCGTCCCCCAACAGGCAAGCTGTAAATTCATTTCAGTCTCCTCTTTTGTTCTGTGCTCTGTGAGGGTCCTGCTTGGGTTGTTGTAATTTTTTTGGGAAAAAAGAAATATATATATATATATATATATATATATATATATAAACATACATATATGTAGTATATTTATATATATTTATACTGTACATGTATATTTATTTATGGGCAAACAAACTCTGAGCCTTTCCTAGCATTATCCTGACAGCTGTAAGTCCTTTTTTTGGGTTTAGAAAATAATATTTTCATAGCAGATGACCACACAGAGATGGTACAGCTGTGTGGCTTATACTCATGAATACACGTTCACTAACATGCACATGGATATGGCATAAAAGCGCTGTAAATTAACATGACTACATTCATTACATTTTTTATATATTAGGATATAAAGCCACATATGGCTCTGAAGGAGAAATATAAAACAAAAGCTTCAGAGTTTTAAAAAGGTTACAGCCGACTGAATTTAATACTTATCCCTCTTTAAATCATATAAAAGCAAACAAGATCATAATTAACATTAACTGATTATTTCTGACTGTTACTTTCACGCTTCATGTCAGTGCTTCACAAAGTGAAGGCCGGGGCCCTCTGGTGGACTTCGTAGGTACTGCTGGTAGGCCATGAAAGATCTCCACAGAGACTGTTGTTGTCAGTTTACTCGCTTTACTTTATTTATTTTTTTTTATTAGGCTGTATTCATGTTCTTTTTTTTTTTTTTTTTTTTTTTAAATCTCACTTCCATTAAAGCACAGTACAATATTTTTCCTATATATTGGTGTCAATCTGGGATGTTTCCTTGGAATTGATCATTTTTACAACACTTCACAAAAATAATAATGCAAAAAAAAAACAAATCAGTGTAGCTGCAAATCATTGACATATCCCTGGCTGTCATAATTAAACATGTTGTATCTTAAAAAATATTTGATTTTTTTCATCTTTTTTTACTGAAACATGGTGGCATCATGACAAAAGCCAGGCATTCGAAGGGTTAATATCTTTAAAATTAGTTAGCCTTTGATAACAATAATTAAGTCCAATTCAGATGAAAATTAGCTTAGTGAAAGTAGAATATTATTATTAAAGCAGTATATCAATGTAAACTTAAAAAAAGAAATTTTTTATGTGCTTAGTGGTATGTAGTCTCCTGTTTTTAACTCCAGAGCTTATTGGCTCTCATGGGCTGTAGACAGTGAAGGGAAGGATGCAACTGGTCAAATGGAAAGTCAGTCTGAAGGTCAGAGTTCACTCAGGTAAATGAGAAATAAGTCATAGCAATGTGTTTTGATGTGGAAAAAGCATATGTTGTGGTGTGGAAGAAAGGGTTGATATTAATATTGAATAGAACAGGAGTAATAGGAAGACCTTTTCCTTGGAGTAGATACTTTGCATTTGATAGATATATTCAAGGGAAAATGGGAACAGCCATATCTAATAGACATAAGGTCGATTGCGGCACACCTCATGGCAGTGTCATTAGTCCCTTACTATTTACGATAATGATAAATGATGTTTTCTCTGAAGTAGATTCTGAAGTTGGTCAGTCTCTAAAATAGGAGAGGATACGACAAAACAAGATACAAAAGGTAGTAGATCTGGTTCAAAAGTGGTCTTTCTCACAGGGATTTCAATTTTCTGAGGAAAAAATCAAAATAAGTGTTTACCAGAGAGGAAGTGAAAGAGAGTAATGAAAAGATGTTTGATCAAAAACTTGAATAAGTTAAAACATTTTTATTTCTGGGGCTGTTATTTGATTCCAAACTGTCATGGAATGATTATACAATAATGAAAAAATGCAAAATGGTTTATAAATGTAATGAGCTATCAAAATGGATGGATCTTGCCAAGCCAATGAGTTTTGCAAGATGGATCTGATTGTTTACATCCATTGAATCAGGTTGATCCATCTGCACAGCAAGGTTAAGCAGCGAAAACACGAAATAAAAAACCAGAGGCAATACAAAATCAAGCCTTAAAAATACGTTGTTGAGCACTAAAGACCTCTCCAACCATCACAGTCCATTTTGAGATGGGAAAATGCTGCTGTTTTTGAGATTTAAGGAAGTAATGATGCATTATTTGGTGAATCCACAAGGGTATAATGAGGAATATAATCAGCCAGTTAAAACACTTTGTGCAACGAAAAGTGGGAAGAATGAACTTAAATGAGAAAATTGCAAGGAATAAGTTCATAACAAGATTAAGATTAGGACACATAGGATTGAATAAAACATTTCATCTATTAGGGAAACATCAGTTAGGTCCGTGTGAATGTGATGGATGGATCAGGAGACAGTAGAGCATGTTATTTTGCCAAAATACTAAGCAAATACAGAAAAACTAGAAAGGGAAATGAGAAAATGTGGGGTTGAGATGTTAAAGAAGAGATGTGAAGATGCTGGTATTCTTGGGACTCTTCCGATGTCCAGACACACATTTGATGATGTCCTTGTTCATGCCAGTCGCACATGATGATCAGCCTTCCCCACTCACCTCAGTGAATTTCCTCGATTTTAGGATTTTTTTTGCAAGTGTGAATGGGGTTTAAATGATGTGCCTTTCTATTAACATTAAAAAAAAACATGTTTTGTTATGTATATAATACATTCAGTCTAAAAAAAATCAACCTGTGGCAGCTTCCTCCCACAGACCAAAAAACATGCTCATTAGGCTGACTGGTGACTTCAAATGGCCCTCAGGTATGAATGTGAGAGTGAATGGTTGTCTGTCTCTCTATGAGGCCATGCGATTGGCTGGCGACTGGTTTAGAGTGTACTCTGCCTCTCGCCCAATGTCAGCTGGAATAGGCTCCACCCCCCGTGACCCCAAAACAGGATAAGCTGTATAGATAATGGAAGGATTTATTTAATAAGTTGTCTGCTGTCTTCTTATACTGTAGAATCAATCTGTAATTGTGGTTGTGTTGTTTTACAGGGTCGCTAATGTTGATCTGCAAGATATTACATTTTTTCTTTGCACACTCGTCTTAAAAAGTGTAATGAATCTGCTAAGTGAATGTTTTCTTTGCTTTGAATGTTTAAACAACTATATGCACTGGATGCTGTATCAAGGGTTTATTATACCTTACACAAAAAAAACAGTTGCAACCATAAACGTTTGCATGTACAGCTAAAAATGGTGAAGAAAATCATGACAAGCATTGTAACCTGGATGGGAGCGCATATGTGTGATTGTGTCAGTGTGTGCGAGCAGGAGCCCACATCATCCCTTCGCTGCTCAGTGCACATGATGCGCTCAGTTCTGCTGTGTAGACCTCTGTGTTGAACAGATGTCGTGGACGCTGATACTGTCCCTGTGCTGAGTAGGAACAAATTACAGGCCCATACACACACAAAACAACACACTAGCACACACACAAATGCTGGAAATATAACCTTCAGATTACAGATGGCCCCTATCAGATGCTGCTGGCTGGATTTGCTAGATGTAAATACTGAAGGGGTAATCCAGAGCGGGGCAGAGGGGGCAAAGCACAGGGCGAGATTGGCAGCAGATGGCAGATATGAGTGCGTGTGTGTGAAAGGGGCAGCGTTAAGCATGGGGAGACACTGACATGGGGATAATCGAGGCCTGTTTTAATGTGCTATGGATTGTACCAACAAGGGGTTTGTTTTTGACTGTA
This sequence comes from Cetoscarus ocellatus, assembly GCA_037902135.1. Lineage (NCBI taxonomy): Eukaryota > Metazoa > Chordata > Actinopteri > Labriformes > Labridae > Cetoscarus > Cetoscarus ocellatus. The sequence continues at coordinate 1,466,172 of JBAMNC010000815.1, forward strand.
AAGGGATATTTCAGTGTTTTTGTGATGTATGAGATACATATCAGTGATTCCTTATTTATGCATAAGAAACATACCAGGGCTGAATCTAGACTAGGGATGTCCAAACTATGGCCTCGGGGCCAATTGAGGCCCTCTGTCCATTTGAAATTGACCCCCAAAACATTAAATGAAGAAAGACAATTGGATTACAGAAGCAAAAAGTTATAATTACGCTCTTTTTCTTCCACCTCAAGGTCCAATTTATAGAGCACTATTTCCCTTCACTCACCAACACTCATACAAATTGTGGTAGCTTTTTAAGGTTTGTTCTTGTTTTGTGTCTGACCGAATAGCTGACGATGTTGTCTCTCTCTGCTGCACAGTTTTTATCCTGGTCAGGGCTGAATGTTGAGGTAGCTCGGGTCAACTAAAAAACTAATTTGCCACCCCTTATTCCTAGAATATGAGTTTTGAGTCTTTAAAAGTGAGGCACAGGAAGGTGGTCCAGTGATCCATGTATTTTTCTGACTTTGGCCCTCAGTGAAAGAAGTGTGGACATCCCTGCAGACTAAAAACCCTTTAGAAATTTTTCAAAAGCATGATGACGTTTAGTGGGCTGGACTTTAATGTAGGCAAATCATTCTTCCATAAAATTGCAATAGTTGGCTTGCAAGTTTTTTGCCTTATTTTCATGAATGACATAATGTAATATGGCTCTCAGGATGTGGGCTTGCCCTATACTTAGCTAAGTTTTGTATGCTGTACCCTTGGCCCTGTGCAACATGGGTAAAATATGGGGAAAAATTGGAATACTGTATTAAGTTTGTATTTTAGTCAATCACAGTCTTAAATCCAACATTTTCGCTTTTTATTTCCTTAAAGCAAAAACTTAAAACTCTCAACACATACACACCCATTTCTCCAATCATTTCTCTATCTCCCTCTCTGTGCCTAAAGATGACTTAGTTTAACATCAGTTTATAAGGTTATCGCAAAGTACAGCCCTATCAATGCTACTGTTTCTGATACTGATGTTTTGCCTCCACTGGCAATGCCATAGAGACCAAATAGGGAGGAAACATTGATCGGCCATTGCTCCTTCATTGGTAATGGAGGATCACAAAAACTTGGAGATGGTAATGCTGTCAGTGTGCATATCTGCCTTTGTGTGTATGTGAAGCATACAGATGTTTTACAGATGAGAATCGATTTAAACATAAGTTACAAGACCCTTATGCTAAGTAACCCAAAAAATCTCTGTCATGTCTTTTCAGTCTGTGAACATAGTAATTCTTGCCAAAAAGTTGTAGAATACATTTCTCTACATATTCCTCACTGCCTTTAAAATATAAACCCCTGATATAAACCAATCTTTTTCTGTGCAATTCATTTTTTAAGTTATAAATTGTTTCATAATCAGTTGCATCTGAGCTTCTGGTCACCCTTTTGGAACAAATATTTCAAAATGTGAAATCATCGATGAAATTCTTTTTATGTGCAGCAGAAAGTGTGAGTTTCTTAGAATAAACATAAAATATTTACCTGAAAATTTAAACAAATTTCTAAACTCTTTGTTCAGTTTATGACTCTGTTAATGACACTTCTAAAGATGCCAAACAACATTTGAGTATTTTCTTCGACTCTCGTCACAATGTTGGTGTCCAGCTCGGAGAAGTTTCCCTTCTTTTTACTGCATTATGTCCCTCCATGTCTTTAATTCCGGGCTTAATCCTGAATATTTCGGGGTGTGTAATTCAAGTGACTATTGATTTAGGTGCTGCATACATCAACAGCTAGATGTTTTTACCCAAGGACTGGCCAAATACACATGCTTAACGAATCAAATGTTGGGGCTGGAAAGAGACGACTGAAACCTGTGCAGTGCATGTCTCCCGTATAGGTGGAGGCAGTCCTAGTTCACTCAAAAGCTTTGGGGCTGGATGTAACTAAAAAAGTCAACACTGACAACAGCAGCAAACTGGACGAATCCGCTTCGAGCCATTTTTATTATTTGCTTTTGCACCATTTTTAGAGTCCTGTGCCTCTTGCAAACCAGTGGTGGTGATTTGTGTTTGCCTCCATTTTTGCTCTGTTTTTCCTCCAGCTACTACTGTAGCCTCAATAGTTGTGAAAGAGTATCAACCAGGCCAAGGCAACTTTGGTTGACAAAAGGGTTGGATTATTTTATCCTTATACCCAGAGTGGCCCGTTGGCTTCAATCTGTGGGATATCCTTGGACTAACAATCACATTTACTTATAATTATACAAAAGAAACACAAATATAGCTGTCATAAGAAGTTATATCAACCTTAATTTAAAATTAAAAGGAAGTGGTAATACTCATTTAAATGAGCTGGACACAGAATTTAATTTTGTTTTTAATGCAATTTACAGAGCATTTATAAGTAAATTACTCATACTGTATATAAACCTTGCAATGAAGAGAGATCAGCCTGATTTAATGTTTGTGATCAGGCACATCCATCTTGCCAAGCTCTAACCTATAATGATTGTGAGTGGCCCAAGGTGGCACGGCCCAGACAGTGTCCTTTTAGAGCAAGAAAAGGTGGGAGCTATGAGCGAGACAACAGCGCAAAGCAACTGCTCGTACAGAGATTAGCATAGATACTACCAGCATCTATCTATCTATCTATCTATCTATCTATCTATCTATCTATCTATCTATCTACCTATCTATCTATCTATCAGATCTGGACCGCATTTCTTTATTAAATTAAAAACAAGAAACAACACTAGGAACTTCTAAATAGAAAGGATTGTTTTTGCTCCACTGGCATGTTTTGCAGAGAGTTTGTTTTAAGAAGTGGCCCATGTTCTGTCCTTTACATCGCCTCAATAGCATCTGCCCACTACATTACCTGATTGCCAGTAATGAATGTGACTGATGGAAAGGGCGTCCAGTCACCTGCCAGATATGCTTTTGAAAGGTTCTGCCCATTCCCAAACACTTTCTACAAGCTGTTGCCTGGATGAACTTATGAAATATATTAAACGGTCCATCTGGTGCATTAGGTTACACTTATTTTCCTGCCCTTTTTTTTTAAAATGCATTTAGTAATGCATAAAAGACAGTTTTATACAAACAATTACACTCAATGGCGGCTCTATTTGCATGGGAATATTTACTTTTGATACCATTATGACAGATTTTGTCATGTTTTCTCTGTTTATTTATTTTTTGATGTTTTAAATTGGTATGTGGGCTGCATTGAGGGAGACCCCGGACGCGTGTTGCCCACCCTGGTCTGTACACTGTCTGGGAAGCTTGCCAGACATTGGCGAAGGCTTCACATAATTTGAAGAAGTCAAGGAAAAAATGAACAAAAAGCAACATAAAGCAACATAAAGACATAAAGCCTAGCCTCTGTGTTGCATCTCTCTCCTTAGACACCCAGAGCTGATTTGCACTGCTGTGGCTAGTGTACTTACAGCTGACATGATACAACGTCATTTTTTAGCAATACCAAGATATCCCTTTAACAGCAGGAGATGATGCTCCAAAGAACAAGCAGAATATTTTCACCCAAGTCCTTGCTGGGGGAGGCCTGTAAACTTCCATTGCTGAGTGGCGTATTAGCTGTAAGCAGAGCGAGCAAATGTGAGAATGTGCTTTTGACTTTGAGCCTTGATTTCCCGGCGGTGTGCAGAGTGTGATATCAGAAAGGGGAAAGAAAAGAAAGAACCACAAACTGAAAAGAATAAAAAAAGGTCGAACTGCACTGTCTTACGAATGAGGCCTGGTTTAATTCATCGACTCATGGAGGTCGCAAGCCAATCGAGCTGGCACACAATGATACGGTGAACTATCCAAGGGAACATTTTTTTTTCCCACCCCATAATCATTTTTATACCTCCTCCGCCTCCTCCTTCCTCTTGTCTCTTATACCCTTTTTGTCCTTGCCGTAATTTCATCTCTTTGCACGTCATTAGCAAGCTGGCACCTAATGAATTTCTTATCTCTCTGTATTCAGTGGCTGTTGTGATAACGTTTATTGTGCTCCGTTCTACTATTTTCTCACGTCGGAGGCTGGGGAGTGCACGTGTGAATGAGTTGGGGGACAGAGATACTAAAATAAGCAAACATTTAGGCCAAAGAAGAAAGTTCTTGCTAATGTTGAATCTTTGTATTTTCTGGAGTAGAGGGTAGACATATTGTACTCATGTAAAAGTAAATTTACTTTGATAGCATTTCAATCAAGCCCAATAAAAGTAGCACTCTGTAAATCTATTCGAATAAATAAAAAATAAACATCCTCAAAATGCTGAGTATAAAAACACACTATCTGTGTTGAGTAGCAAGGAGCCTTTGTTTCAGTATTATAAAGTCTTCTAAAAAAATGGGAATCACTCAATGGTCAATTATTTCTCCTCTTTTATAATACCAGTTGTATTGTATTTGATATTGTTAGAAAGCCTAATTAGTCACCTTTACAATGAGGTACAACTTGAATGAGCAACACGGCTAAACATGTGGGTGTTGGTCTCAAAAATGTGCCAGAATTTCATTTTTAACTGGAGGATGACATACAGTTCCTCAGTGAAGCAAGGGTGAGGAACTGTTCTTCTTGGGGTGTTGTCTTCCTAGGACACCCACTTCATAGTCTGTCTTTGATGTCATCAGTCTTACAGAACTTGGTCTTAAGTTTAGAAATGTTACCAAATAATGCTGCCACTCTACGTACCAAAACACTTCCAGCTGCAGTCTTTGTCTGTGTGTTTGTTGTGTGTGACTATGCAGAGTGTTTATGTGTTCTTTAATGTTGTTACTCATCTGATCTCTTCATGCTACTTTGCTAATATTATTTAGGTCTTTTATCCAATGTACAGTTTCTTTTAGCTTCTGAAAAGTGCTCTGTAAATAAGGTTTAGTATTATTATCATTAAGTGTATTGCCCAAGGATATATAAACGTGACAGCCAGAGCTGGGCTTCAGCCCTCAACTTTCTGATTGATGGTAGAGCATACAGCCAGACTAAGTCATGGCGTAACAGTGTTGTGCCTCGTGCCAAAAAGCTTGTTGGATGTAATTAATGCATCTATTAACCCTCACAACTCCATGTGATCGCCTGCGCCCAATTGCTTGCTGTCATTACTTGTATCTCTGAAATCATACAAGTCTTTATGGGGACAGCTGTGTTTAGAAACTTACTGTCATCATGGCTGCACATTCAGCCATGGTGTGCAGTGTTTTTTTTTTTCAACATTTTTGTTTTTGTGGATCCACAGAGATAAATCCATATTTTTTTTTATAACATTTACTTTATTTAAAAAAAACTCTTAGCAGTTGTCATTAGACCTCCATTTTGACCGTTAGAGAAAGTGAGAAATTCCTGTCAGTCTATTGACTGGTGCACCCAGCTTCTTCTTCTCTTGTGTTTGTAACAGTAGCGTTCAATCAGGAGCAGCTTAAGGTCATCAAGAGACATGATAGCTATCAATAAGCTCCCACCAAAAAATTGAAAGCAATTTCATGTGACCCTTCGTATGTGCTGTAACAGAAACTGCTTCCCAGATTGTCACAAATAACTTAGTGGAGCAAAAAAAAAAAAAAACCCTCTGAAATAAATAGCCAAATAGCTTTTGTTATTAGTTTGCTTGCAAAATTTCATTGTTTTCTCCTTCCATCGAAGGCTTGATGCAACCATAATCATATGTAAAATATTTTGCTTTTATTGGTCTGTGAGTGATTTGCCTAAACTTCTGTGAGCTCTTAATTCTGTTGTTAGTTTTTGTTTTGTCTCTATGGTCATATAACTTTGAGTCAATTAATCTGACATCATTACTGCATGACAATTCAGATAGCTCGGATTGTCTTGAAATAAAAAGTCTCTAATCGAAGCTTGAAAGGGCTGATTTAGTTTGCATAGGATTATAAAAGAATATCCAGGCATATTAAAATTAGAAGAAAATGCAAGTGTTAAGTCTTTCTTTTTTTCTTTATGTGGTTGTGGGTACAATTCTTCACCATGTCTATAATAGGATCTTCCATAGTTGAAATCCACAGAATAGGCACAACATTATGTTAAAAATCAACGGGTGAGAGACAGAGACAAGAAGCTCTGTAGTTCAACAGTGGCTGCTCTGAATAGTAAAAAAAAATCCCCTTAAAATTAAGTGGGATGGATGTTAAGGTAAACAGACGAGCAAGACTGGTCTGAAAAATAATAGCAAATGAAAATTTTAAGTCCCTTTGTAACCATCATTGAACCATTGTGAGAAAGTATTCCCTTTTAAATGTGCAACAGTGGCAAATAAATAACGCAAATAAAATAAAATGATTCTCTCCCTTTGCGTTGTCACCACAAGTCCTTAAAAGCAAAATCACTAAGCTACTGTCCCCTGCTACACACTGGGAACTGATACAGCCAGAAAAACAGAAGAAGAAGCTATAGATGATTAAAGATGTGGAGAATAAAGAATAGAAGGACATTTCACTGGCAGATGGGAGAGTTCTGCTCTGCTAATAATGCTCCTCTGAAGAATTAAAGTCCAGAATGAGGTTAGTACACACACACACACACACACACTGTCAGCTCAGTAAAGGTGTTAGCAAGGTTTGCTGTAAACATCATCAGCCCCCTCCTGACTTTCCCTCAGCAGTAGTTAGTGACTTAGTGACCCGTGCCCCCCACCATCTTACTCGCCATCACCCACCCCTGTATCAGCGCATGGTTGATCCAAAGTGTCACCTCGCTAAATACGGGCACACACAGCTCTCTGTGAGTGTTAAGCACATTCCTCTGACACCTTTCCTGATAACATAAAGGGAGGAGGAAAGGGTGAGGGGAGGGGGAGGTGGATGAAGAGTTAATAGCAGCTATGCTATACTGTTAGCATTAATGTAACATGTTGTCAAAACGCAGCCTCATTGAGCACTTGAGCTGTGTTACAATGTTCAGTTGTGTGGTTGCACCATTTTGATGCTTGATAATGGGATTTCTCCATAAGAACAGGTCATTGAACAGTAAACTGCACATTCTACTTGAGAAACTTTGTCCAATTACAAGGCTGGTCAAATTTATGAGGTGAAATTAAAGTAAATAATGAAATTAATGTCCTACATAAAGTGTATAGATTCTGTCAGACTCAAGTCTGCAGACATAATCACTGTGAAATAATGCAGTCAGTTTTCTTGCTTGTTTTTCTGCACCCTCTGATAAAACTGGCAAAAACGTAGTGCAGTAGATTCAAGATTTTTTGAGACACGACCAACTCCAAAATGAGATTCCTTCTGTCATTACCACCTGCTGCAGCCCCACTTCCACAGTAGTCATATTTTAAAGAATTTAGAGCCTTCTTCTCAAAGTTTTCTTGAATGAACAGTTGGTTTCAGTGGCACTACAACTAAATTAGTTAATTGTTGATGACTTAGTTGGCTAAATGTATTGAACTTAAATGTTAAGGTCTAAGATAAAGCTGTGTGGGACAATCATTTAACAAAAGGAAAAAGAGATGTTTTTACCTCTGCTGAAGAGGTTTTGTTTTAGTCATCAATTTCTTTGTGAATAGGATAGCTCAAAAAGGGATAAATGAATTTAGATTAAATTTTCAGGAAATATGAAATGCTAAATTTACCCCCCCCCCAAAAAAAAAAAAAGTTAAACATTTGTCCAAAATCATAATTCTTTTTTTTCAGGTTTGTGTTGTCCTCTTCACAAGACAAACTAACAACCTAACAAATCAGGCAGATTAGCCTTTTAAACGCCTTAAGCTGTTGTCATGTTGGACACTAAATTACCCTTTACTGCTGTGAGGGTCAGGGGACACATCACTACTCCTTTGGAGTGTCAAACAAATTTAGGATCTCATGCTTTGACCTCTTTGAAGGAGGGAAAGGAAAAACATTGCTCTAGGATCAATATGTTGAAGGACAGCGAGCACTGACTGTGAAGAGAAGTGACACATGCACACTTGTTCATAAATCCCTCCTGAAATGAAGGTGAGATGGAAGCAAACTGGTGTTAATAAAATATTTGAACCCACATTTAGGTCGTGAGGAGAGAGGGAGAAGTTAATGCTAGCTTTCATGCTATTCTTGGAGGCTGAATTCTGTTTTGAAGCTCTTTAACACCAAGTGACAAAAGATTGTTTTTTTAAGGAAAAGTTCAGTATTTTTGAAGAAGGGTTTTATGGGGTTTATTTCAACAGTAAATACACAAACTTAGTGGTTCCCAAACTTTTTCAGTTGGGCCTTCCTTTGGCAGATGAAAATATTTTCAAGCCCCTTCAACTCTCATGTTCCACATCACTCACATCATTAATATACATATACAACAGATTAACTCATGTCCTTTTCCAAAAAATAATGTATTGTCACTGTCAGGCACAAACCTCCTGTCTCCAAAATTGCTACTTTTCAGAATATGAAAAAATGCTTTGATAAATATTGTATTGTCCTGAATTCATATAATTTTTTAAACTTAAATTTAGTTAGAAGTTTATAAAATACCCTCACCAACATGGAATATGACTAATAGCACTGGTTTAAGGGAAGAACATAAAAATTGTAAAGTCGCAATAGGAGATTTGTGCCTGACAGTGACGAATGAGTAAAGACAAATATAGCTATTTACAATATGCTCAAAATGGACAAAGAAATAATTTCACTGTGTAAGCACAAACTGAAAAACAACCAGCTTTTTCAAATATTGCAGTAAATAGTGAACTACAACAGCATATATAATATAATATATAGATGTAACATCTATTCTGAAGATAATGCTTTTAAACCTGAATTTCTGTAAAGAGCCCCACAGAAGACATGATTGGGCCACAATAAACTAACAAACAAACAAATTCATATCAGATTAAGCATATCTTTAATAAAGTGTGATGGCCCATCGGGAGAATGTTTGCTAAAGTGGGGTAAACACAACCCAACAATCATGCTCATACAGCTACACTTCAAAAATACTGAACAATCCCTTTAAGGACGCAATGAGAGGCAAATTAAGGAAAAAACTAAAGGCCCCCGTAAGTTTGTTTATGCAAACACAGGCCATACCAGTACTCTTAACACATCTTCATTTCTGCAGACTAATTTCCAGTTGAATTTGATCTTTTTAAAATCCTTACAGAAGAAGCACACACACATCTCATTCAGCTCTGCACCACCCAGCCATTGTACGCGGAGTAGTGAATCTACACATGGACCCAGAAGCTTCATTACGCTCCCGCTCTCGCCACACTTACACCCAGCCAGAAAGCAGTCACCATGTTGTACTGAAAGCCTCTGCTTGCCAACTTGTCCACATGTCCTGGGCAGGGCTGGAGTGGGCGCAGCCTGCTGAGAGACACTTAACTGCCTCAGCAGGAGCATCAGGAGCGCAATTCTGCTAGCTGTCCCTGCACATATGGCCCTGTTTTTCATTTCTGGGTGTAAACAGAGGAAAGGAGACAAGGGAAGGAGATAAAGTCGAGAACTGAATGAGCAGGAAGAGACAATAAGAAAGAAGAGAAGATTAAAAAAGGCAAGAGACAGAGGTGGAAAAACTTAAGTGAGAAGAATGAGTAATTGAAGGAGAAAAGGGTTGAGTGAGTGTGAAATGCGAGAAGAGAGTTTAATTTGTTTTTCGGCAGTGTCGTGCCGTCACAGAAATGTGTTTACCAGCCCCTACTTTGCCATTAGTGACACTCGGGCGCTTCTGTAGAAGAAACCAAATAGGTTCATAACTGCCTCATGTATCCTCCAAATGTCCCCATAGCTCTCCGTCTGTTGGACTGTGTCTGTCCGTATGTCTCCTCTCCTCACTTCATCTGTCCCCTTTCTCTGTCTTTGTCTCCCACTTCCTTTTTTTTTTTCTTTGTCTTTCATTATTTTCCATTTCCTCCTTGTGCTCCCTTCGCCAAGTTTGAACCACTGCCTGTAAAGGTGATAGAAGGCTGACCCAGAAGTGCCACGAAGCAACGAGGGCTGGACAGATAGAGGGAATGTAAATGAGAGTGAGCTGAGCCAATTCAGATAGTGTGGTCCACTAAGGGACAGTGTGCTTTGACAGATGTGGTTCTCCACGTTGGCTTCATATTGTGCCTCACTAAATGAGTCTAAAGAGGGCTAGTCTTAGTATTTTTCCCCCTTTCTTCTGTAGCTTAAAATAGTCTTGTGTCAACCATTAACATAAAAAAAATTCTCACTGATAGCTCAAACACACTGGATGCACTGACATGCATCCAGCCCCCAAAGCTATGGCTCCCATATCAGGCACATGCATGTGCTGTACTCTTCCTCCACTTTACTGGTGTGACAGCTGTCTCTCCTAAAGACTCTGCACAAGCACAAGTTCCTGAGGTTGCTCTGAGGGCCGGCTTCCCAGTTTCCTGTTCATGGCTGGCTCTGTTTACATTTACTTTAGGATGGCAAGTCTCTTGAGGTTCCTGCAAGATTTACCAAAACCAAACATCAGTTATGTTGTTGCCCATGTCCCTGCTCCGAAGAGCAATCTGGAGAGGGACTCTTAAACTCTACATTTTGAGTTATCTCCATCACTACAAGGATAAACACCACATTGTTAGCAACACACTTGCTGTTTTAATTTACATTGTAAGCCTTTCTGCAGTTGTATCAAGCACCAATTTCCCATTGATGAACTAACTGCACTAACTCTCTGCCCTTCTCACAGTTTCTAACTAAGACCAGGGTGCAGGTGAAGTGATTGTCAGGTCATATGCTACAGATCCACAAGGAAATCTGAGAAGCCTCAGTTTAACCCTATTCACACTTGCAGAAAAACCCTGATCCTCATGGATCTGTAGCATAATGCCCTGAGAATCACCTCACATGAACCTTGATCTTTGTTAGAAACTGTGAGAAGTGCAGAGAGTAAGTGCTGTCAAATCTTGCCCCAGCTGTGATTTAATGTGGCCCATGAGATAATTTAATGTCTATAATTAATGGCCCTCTGTTAAAAGCACTCTCACCACTTATATTACAGATCCCATAATGCACTACAACAGCTGCCATGCAGGACCTGTGCATTAACCATAGACTGTAAAAGAATTGGCTGAAGCTATGTCATAGGAGCCTTTTGAATGCTGTTGATGCCTCTAATGAATGCTGCCATACTGCACGTGTTATCTCAACTGAACTTCAGCTCCATCTGTTCACAAACAGAAAGGCTGTGTTGAGGTGGAATTTAAGGCTGTCTAACCAATAGCAAGACCACATCTCCAAAACCAAAATTCCTCAAAGCACATAGATGTGTTATAGTTATAGACAGATTTTTTTTTTTTGAACCAGGTTGTAAAGATGTGTATTAAGGCCTTAAAAATCATCTTTGCCCCTCATACATTTAATACATTTAAGGTATCAGGTTACTGCAACCAGCCTCAAGTGGACACTTGAGGTACTACAGCTTTTGGGCACTTCCACATTGACCGCCATTTTCAGCCCCAGAGGCTGCTGCCTGGCACTACCCCCTAATCCCATTTCTTTAATATCACACTGATCAGTGGTCAGCTGATGAATACATTTGTCAGTGATTTTACATTGCCCATAAATAAATGTGCTGTTCAGATTTATAATTCTGATTAAAACATCTTCAGTTTTAGACTGTTCAGTAAATGTTGATCCTGTTTTGCCTGCTTTGCACTGTGATTAAAATTTTGGCCCCTTCTGTGATGAGTTAGACACCCCTGGGTTGGTGCATCAAGGGAAATGTGTGCTTTATACAATGAATTAAAAGCTAATAATGCAGAGAAATACGGACGGTCTAGTTAGCACTAACAACGGCTTGCTATTGTGGTTCTTACCCTCGTAATTTTGGAGGTAACTTGAAATGCAGGGTTTGAAACCAGTGACATGGTGACACCAGTGACATGGTATACATTGTTAAATGGTAAATGGTAAATGGACTTGAGCTTATGTAGCGCTTTTGTAGTCTTTGACTATTCAAAGCTGCTTTTACACCCCAGGTCACACTTACCCATTCACACCCACTCGCTCTCACATTCACTCACTGATGGTTCTGAGTTTCTATGTTAGTTATCATCAGTATGAGCTAACACTTTCACGCCCTTTCATGCCCATTTACACGCCACTGACGCAGCAGTGGGAGCAACTTGGGGTTAAGTGTTTTGCCCAAGGACACAAAGCCTTGTCCCCGGAGCTGGGCTTGAACCTGCAACCTCCCAATCACTGACCAAGCACACTATCCAGCTGCGACCCCCAGAGTAACTGTAACTACACCATCAAGCTTGTGCACAGAGTTTGTTTCTTGCCGGCCTGGTAAAAGCTTGGCCGAAGCTAGCTTGTGCACAAGTAAATAGGAATACTTTTTTATCAATATTAGATTATGCCGTACTGTATTCAACCCTGAAACCAGTTTTAACATCTATTCAAATGGGGTAATTGATTGTCAAACAGAGTGAGGGCTCATATTTGGTTTTTATTTTAAGACTCTTTTAGATGCTCCTTCAGTGGTGCAGATTATGTGACAGCCCTTTAATTTCATATTTTCAATCAATTAAATTGTCATTTTTTTCACTCATTACAGAAAATCTTTTTGGAGTCAGACTTTAGTGTTAAAAATGTTTCCACTTGAAAAATGTTCATCATTTTGTGGTTGGTGAATTAGTCTTGTGTTTTCCTTTAAACCCAGAGTCACTGCAGCCTGTCCCCTCTCTGACACTGTCACTAACCTTCATACAGTATTACCTCTGACTTCAGCACACCTTTGTCTCTCATCCTGGCCACCTTCATCTCCTTTGTCTTTGTCATAATGGCCTGGGATCCATCTTGCTGCTGTCCTCTGCAGACCTGCATTATATTCTATAACAGCCAGTAAAGGCCACTGTGTCTCTGCCAGCACGACGGCTCACTCTCTCCATAACCCCACAACAGCTCTCGTACGCACTTCTTTCACTCCCAGAGGCCTCTCCATCTTCACTTCCTCAAGGCTGGGACGGACATTATGTGAGGACTGTACTGTAAAGCCAGAAAGGATGTACTGTAAGTCAAAATAAGTGACACAGATAACTTGTGAGGGATGGCAAAGAGGGTGAGGATAAACGTGTTTACCTCACTGACAAAGACTTTTGCCTATGAGGTAGGGATGCTTAGAATATTAATAATCCAGGATTTATTTGACAGTTGTTTTTCTTAGTGCTCAGACCCTGCTTTAGATAGCAACCCAAAACTCAACTATACTAAACCATGAAGAATCAAAACATGTTCAGACAAAAGGTGAAATTATTTTTTTTCATATCATAAAGGAAAATTAAACATAGCACAGAAAATACAAGTATAACATAAATATTTTTTTATCCTAAGGAAATGACAATAAGTTTGCAGCAAAATAAATCTTTTACTTCATCATATGTTACGTGACAACAGGTGACACATTTGTAAGAGAGCAGTACTTTAACATGTTCAGGACAAGATGAGCTAGACCAACCCCCTGCTGCTTGTCTCAATTAAGTATGTAAGTGCCAGATAGTAAAAGTAAAGTGATGGGTCAAGAATGATCAGGAAGGTTCTTCTACTACTGTAATTTGTAAAATTCCTTCAAGCAAAAGATGAAGCACTTAAACATTACTGTTTGACCTTGTAGCCCCCCCCCCACACACACACACACCAAAAAAAGAAATATTTATATATATATATATATATATATATATATATATATATATATATATATATATATATATATATATATATATATATATATATATATATATATATATATATATATATATATGTATATATATATATTATATATATATATATATATATATATATATATATATATATATAAATTCAGTTTATTTATAAGAGAAAACTTTTGTGCAAAGTTTGATAAAAGTCCCTCAAAGCATTTTTGAGGTGTCACATTCATGAGCAAGGTACAAAGGTGAGGTTCAAGTATGTCCGACCCTGTCCCTCCAAAATATCAGAATGTTTTTCGTAAGTCAAGGTGGATAATCCATCAAAACATTTTTAAAGGCAATTGGGTGGATCTATGGCTTGGATGTGACACACACACACATACATTGAAAGGTGACCCATCAAATCAGAGTCATGAAAATAGCAATAGGATTAATGAAAGAAAAAATAAAAAAATAAATTATTTGATTGTAGGTTGAATGTTTTTTTTTTTTTATTAAATACAGACTTGAAAAATGCAGGGCAGCTGCTTAAAGTGATTAATATTCAGAATGTCCTCTCCCAAGAAAAGAGAGATTGTCATTAATTTGCATATTAAAGGAAAAGTATTTCAGCTTTTGACTCAAACTGCTTTAACTATTATTGTGCTATTGTAGATGTGAATATGTTGAATGATTCAATGTTAATTTTTCTGCAATAGATTATTCAGGGAAAGGATAAACTTTCTCGTGACATTTTGATAAAATAGTAAAGGTATGAACAAAGAACAATGATGAGTGATGATGATGAAAATGTGGTGATTCATTACATTAAAAATAATGGTGAAATGAAAAGAAAAGAAAGGGGAAGAAGACTGAGGACCTTTCAGATATTCCCAGGCCCTCCAATTGATAATATTTTGTATCCGCCATGGCTGATGATCTATGACCTGTGATCCAAGATATCAAACCAGTTTATATATAACACAGAGTGGACATTTTTGCAAAGCTTGACAAAATCTCTTCAAAGCGTCCTTGACAATGAAAATCAAATGATGACCAGGGAATTTTATGGCCTTTATCTTTGACCTCAAACAGGAACCAGCTCATCCATGTGTCCTAGTTTAAATGTGTGCTAAGTCCTAAGGGAATCCCCTCGAGCATTCTTGTGATATTAAGTATGCATACACAAGCCAAAATGGATCATGCTGTCCAATGACCTTTGACCACGAACCATTGAAATCTGGTTAGGTTTTTGGGAAAAGTGTGGGAATTTTCTTCAGGTTTGATGAAAATCCCATAAACTGTTCATGAAATATTATGTGAAGGATGAGCACGAGGAGTCATGACCTTGACACTTGTCATATGACCTCTAAGTCATATTACCTTCATCCCTGAGTCAGAGTGGATATTTGTGCAAAGTTGGGTGTCTTGTAATAGTGCGTTTTAGAACCAGGGATAACCATAAGACTCAATGACCTTGGCCTTTGACCTATGATCTTAAATATAATCACATTATAGCTGTGTTCGAAACCATTCCCTGTCACTGATAAAGTACAACATATAGTGTGTTCGCCATTTTGTAGTGTTGTTCAAATTCTCAGCAGTTAATTTCATTCAATAGTGTACATACGATGTACCCTATATTGAACTCCTGTATACCACAATGCAATGCAGTCATGTTTTTCCAGAGGAAAAGAAGAAGAGGAAGAAAGCTGCCACGAGACAAATTGTCACTGCTTTCGTTTATAAATGTAAGAAACATTAAAGTATCTTTAACATGTTCGTAGTGTAGCTTTTTTTTACGTGTTTTAACAGTAGTAAACAGCTGCAAAATTTGCTGTTTATCCTTCTGAGTGCCTGGTTTGTTCACATGATGCTTGGCGCATCCACTTCCATCACAGGAATATCCGGCCCATCGACTGAATGATGTGTAGAAAATTTTCAGTGTAGTGTTCACAATGTTGTTCGGTCATTCCCTATGTAGTTCACGATTTCATTAACACCACATAGGGAATAGTGAGTGAGTGAGTGAATGAGTGAATGAGTGAACGGTTTTGAGCACAGCTCATGTTTAAGCAAGAGTGGGCATTTTTGCAAAATTCAAAGGAAAGCATTCTAAAGCTATTGTGTTCACAAGATCAAATTCACAAACAAGGATGATCATGAGGCTCCAGAACCCTGACCGTTGCCCTATGACTTCCATATTTCAGTCAGTTTAACCTTGAATCCAAGAGGCCCTAGTTCAAAGTTTGGACAACATTCCTGAGGCCTTTTGGGGTATTATATTCTTGATAGTTGGCCTGCACATACATAAGGAGGGGCACCTGAAATCATAATGTCAAGGACAGAGGCAAAAGAATAACCTCTTTGTCCACAGGAGTGCCAAAGCAAAAAAACAATCACTTTGTTAAAGGTCAAACAGTTTACTATGATACAAAATTTACCCCGGGGGATTACTATTGCATTTCTGATTCTGATGCTGGGTGATAGAAACAGGTACAACGATTGAATCCAAGGTCAATACATGACAAGAGTGAGACCAAAGTGTGAAAGTAAGAAGTCTTTGAGTCAACATTCAGCTTTGCTTTGTTGACTAAATAGTGTTGACTTAAGGGATAAAATAAAGAGAAAAGAAAAAAGATGAGATGAATTATGGTGGGAAATATCACACAAAAAAGACCCATGCTGTTGGTGTGTGCTGCCATCTGTGTTCCTGCATGTGTGTGAGTTCTCTGAGCAAAAACATGAAGCTGGTTACATCAAGGATGTGTGTGCCTGTGTGTGTGTGTGTGCATGCCTGGGGAGCAGCTTGTGAATGGGAGGATTTAGGAGGGAAAAGTTGGAGCAGAAAGCTGCTGGAGGTAATCTTGTGGCCTAAAGCTGATAACAGCTTTCCACCTGGAGCCTCTTAACATACTGCTGGACCGCCATCAATCAGGCACGTGTCCTTCACCAAGAGAAGGAGAAAGAGAGTTTGAGCTGAACAGAAGAGCTATGACATTACACTGTTTTTATTACTGAAAAAAAAAAAAAAAGCAAATATTTCCTACACTTAGTTCCACCACTTAAGGGCACTTAACTTTACAATGCAAAGTTAAGTGAAGAGCACCAGAGAGTACCACACAGCCTGTGGAACAGAGCTCTATAAGATTTTCTGTCGCTCTCGAGGGAGCCTGAAAATATTACTTAAAGTGATGTCCCTGGAGTCTCTCAGCTTGGGATATAAAATTAAAGTCTTTTGACACACAGCCTGTGTCATAAAATTGGCTGTGTTAAGGAAAAAATTAGGGGTTATCACAGGCTTTGGTGCTTTGATGTGACCACTTTGTAAAACTCTGCTGCTCATAAAGGCATGAATACGGTCTAATTGAAATCCTTGGTGGCTCATATAGCAGCATTTAAAGGCATATGTTTTCAGCCTTTGAGAGGATCAACAGTTTTAATAAATTTAAGTGTGCACATGCATAGTCATGGGTGCCTTTTAGGAGAGACTGACTCCTGTATACAAACTACCACATCCATGAATCAGTTGCAGATTACAAACCACAATTCCAGTTAGGTCAGGGCGTGTGGTAAAATGTAAATATAACTGAATATAATGATTTGCGAATCCTACTGGAAACTTAGGCTGTGGCGTGTCTCAAAGTAGTGCCTAATCAAGGTGGTGTGGTGGAAAATTAAGTGGATATAAACAAACTGCCTGTAGGATGTGATGACCCCATGCTGTTTTTGTGGATTGTTTTCTCCCACAATTCTTTTTAATGCATGCACAGCAATATACAGCATTAGCGTCTGTCCTGAGTTTTTCTAAAAATAGACAGACCTGAGCTGTGACACAGTGGCACATGTACAGACTCATGCCATGAACCTCACACAACCCTACTTCAAAAACCCCGAACTTTCTCCATAATTTTCAAATGATGAACGTAATTTTTTCAGACATTTTGCATTTAATGCCTGCAAAGTATTCCAAATAAAGCTGAGACAGGGGCATGTTTACCACTATCTCACATCACCTTTCCCTTCAACAACACTTGATAAGCATTTGGGAACTGAGGACACCAATTGTTTTAAGCTTTGTAGATGGAACTCTTTCTAATTCTTGCTTGATGCACAACTTCAGTTGATCAGCAGTCTGGGGTTGTTGTTTGTTGTTGATTTTCACTTCATAATGGAGTCAGGTCTGGACTGCAGGCAAGCAAGTCCAGGACCTGTTCTCTTTACTATGAAGCCACTCTGAAGAATGTGGCTTGACATTGTCTTAATGAAATGAGCGGAGAGCATCCTGCAGGTGACATCCCTGAAAAACATGTCACCTGAATGGCAGCAGATGTTGCTCCAAAACCTGTATAGACCTTTCAGCATTAATGGTGCCTTCCCATTAGGGCTGAACGATATGGACAGAATTTCATATCTCGATATTCATGCCAGATATCTCGATATCGATACGATATGATATGACTACGGGTTCGGTGAAAACCAAGCAGTTTTCAGAAAAATCAAAACATCATAATACAAAAGAATGTGGAAAGTGCAGTTTTAGCGTGGGGAAAATCTATATCGTTTATATCGTGGCTTTTCGATATTAATATCTTGAATGTTCATATCTCGATATCGATACGATAACGATATATTGTTCAGCCCTACTTCCCAGATGTGCAAGTTATCCATGCCATGGGCACTAACACACCCCCATACCAACACGGAGGCTGGCTTTGGAACTTTGAACTTAACTGACAATAGTTTTCTGAAGTGCTCTTGAGCCCATGGTAATATCTCTTTCTGAATGATGTAGGATTTTAATGCAGGGCCACCTGAGGGATCAACATTCAATGTTGGATTTGGACCTTTTCCCTTATGCAGAGATTTCTCCAGATTCTCTGGATCTTTTGATAAAATGGACTGTAGAAGATGAAATCTCTAAATTCCTTGCAATTATATGTTGTGAAACGTTGTTCTTAAACTGTTGAACTATTTGCACTCCAGCCTTGCTTGTGAATGACTGAGCCTATCAGGGATGCTCCTTTTATACCCAATCATGACACTCGCCTGTTTCACATTAATCTGTTCATTTGTGGAATGTTCCCAAAGGTGTTTTTTCTTTTTTAAAAACATTTCTCAACTTTCCTTGTGTTTTGTTGCACCTTTCCCTGCTCTTTTGGAATGTGTTGCAGACATTATTTCAAAATGAAAACAATGAAGTTTATCAGTTTGAACATTAAATATCTTGTCTTTGTCATGTATTTTGTTCAATATAGGTTAAAAGGGTTTGAAAATAATTCTATTCTGCTTTTATTTACATTATACACAACCTCATTTCACTGGACTTGGGGCTTGTATGAGCATACTGCCACCTTCTTTGAGTACTTACAGACTGATTAAAAACCAGACCAGAACAGGGAGGGAGTATCAGTTGTGCTTAGGCAAGGAAAATGATCATGCCAAATGTAAAAATGCCCAAAGACAACATTTCATTTAACCCTGTTCAACTTCATGACCCTCATCAAAACACTTGTTATGTTACTAAATTATTTGTTACATCATGTATCTTTAGATCAAAATGAAATTATGACACACAATAAATGTTGGGCTTTGTTTATGTTAGTGCAAAAGAGGATATGCAATGAAGGAAAACTGTATCCCCAGAGTTCATTTGGATGCATATGGCAGCACAACACATGGCCAAACTTTGTGTGTTTGTGTGTGTTTCAGTGTGCACATCTGTCCGTCTGTCTATTCCTGGCCTAATGGGCCTTCAGCCCTCACGTTGCTGACAGAAAATCAATGACCTACTCGGTAGGCCCGATACTGCTACCCCTGTGCATAGGGAGAGAGCAATAGAGAGAGAAAGAGAGATGAAAGCTGGTGGAGAGCTGACCCACTGTAAACACTATGGATTCACGTCTGCGCCTTATGACAGAGCTGTCACACATCTTCTTTTCACTGAATCTTGATTTCCATTGTGGCGCTCTAATCTCCTGCAGCACTCATGCTCGCACACAAGCTCTTGGACTCTGACAAATCACAGATTAGTACAACAGATGCACAATGCCATTTGCATTTCTGAAAAGCATTAGGCTTCCGGCTTGACGTTCAACAATGGGGTCAGGTGAAACAGATTACTCACAACTTCAGAGAATCATCAGAGGATGTAAGAGAACAAAACAGAGAGGAAACGAAAAGAGGAGATCAACTGAATTAAAGAGTACAAGTGCAGATTGCATACAGACACATGGTGCATTCTGGCAGTCAAATGTGTTTTTTTTCTTGAGTATGAGACAAGAAACGTGGGGGCTGTGTGAAATTTGCAGGAAAGGTGTGAGGACTCAAAGTTAAATTTGAATTTTAAGACAAGAAAAAATGAAACTTTAATGATCCCTGCAGGGAAATGAGCTTGGTGCAGCAGCAGAAGTAATATGATTCTACAGCAGAAAACGGAGATATAGGGCATATTAAATAAGCAATAATATAGCAGAGAAAATAGAAATGAAAACACAGTGAAATATATTATAAGCTAAGTATAGAACATGAGACCACTGAGCTTCTCTTATTGCATTTACTTACAGGATTCGCAGCAAGGGAGTTTAATCTAAAATTGATTATGACATCAGAGGTATGTTTTAAACAACATGTGTACGTGAAGTGGAATTCAATCACCGGGGTTCAGAGTTGAGAAAACAGTCTCACCACAGACAGAGCTGCCAATTTAGGAGCTGTGCAGGAGCTGTCAATCAAATCGGATCATCCTCATCAGCAGATGAATAAAAAATGAAAATGCACGGAGAACTCAGTGAACTGCTTCTGATGAAGTCCATGTGATATAATTAAAAGATCAAGAACTCTGTATAAGCCTTGTATTTGAATTTATGGTTAGAAAATAAAGTTGGTGTTCAGTCACTGGGGAGAGAATTCTTAACCCATGACTCTATTAGTAGATGTAGTGCCGAGGTGGATAAGTTCTTGTGGTACTGTAAGACCATCAAGGTGGAATGTCAACACTGAAAGTTTGACGCATCAGAGCGAACAGAATAGATGCTCACACAGTACAGGCTCACTGTTGAAAGCAAATTTACACTGTGCATACCCATTTGGAACAGCACATTTCATGTTGTCAATAATTGTTTTCTAAAAAATGAAATTGGTGGTTAAAGCAGATATCTCTGTATTTCTCATGTAACATATGCATGGCTCAACTAGTCACAATGCCAAAATTGCTTTATCTCACTCACCCATTAAAACACTCTAAGGTTGCTTTTTACATTTTAAGTAGGGATGCACAATATTGGACTTTTGCCGATATCTGATATACAGATATTTCCAAAGTCATTATCACCTATACGATACAGATGTTATTTGTAAAATACCCAGTAGATTAGCAGGTTGTCTTGATTATGTCTTCATGCCTAAATGCAATCAGTTAGCCTAAGCTTTTACACTACCCCAAACCAAACAATCTCTCCAAAAAAGCATCTGGTCTGCACCAGATGTGTTAGTTGTGAAAGCAACCTAAGACAACGATGCTGATACATTTTGTAATCTCATATCAATAAATTGAGGGAGCTGGTTTATTTAAATCCTTTTAAAAGTAGACCACAGACATTTAAGGAAAATGTGCCAGGCTGAAGATGATTTGACTCTTGACTTTCTGCTATTGATTGGTTCATATGTGTTTCTGTGTTTAATGTTATCCTTTATTTCTGTATCTTGTTCTTCTGCTCATCTTTTCCATGGCACTCTCGTAAATGATGAGATTTACCTGGTTACATAAAATTTAAATTAAAAATAAAAATAGAAAAAAATGAAACCTTTGACCCAGGGCTCTCAAGTCTCATGCATTCATAGTGTGACACATACATTTTAACCTTTTCACACTCTCACACACCAAACCTGGTATTTCTTACACATGAAAATTTATTTCGTAACACCCACTGAGTTACACCGCGATACATGCATTTGACCGTGTAGCAAGACGCTCTGAGCATCGTAGAGCTCATATGAGCCAATCAGAAAATAGCACTGCTGTATCTGGGTAAGATACGGTTGATCCGACCACAGAGGATGAATACTGCATGCTCACGACGGGAGTGCCTTATCACATGAGTACAGCAGGTTATCTCATCATTTGATTTTGTAGCCTACTGATTAATAAAATTACTTACTGTACAAAAGGAAAACAACGAAAACTCATCTTGGGGAATATCAGCTTTTTAAAACAGTTTGACAAGACCGCATGTCAACTATAGACAATCCTTCCTAATTTCAGCAGCTTCACCACATACACCTATGTTGCTTGTGTTGGACTCAAACAGTGAACAGAGTCCTAAAGGCCATTGAAATGTATTGTATAGCCTAGTCAATTCCTTCCATACAAAAATAAACAACACTAGTCATAAACACACACACACGCCAGCGAAAGTTTCACTCTCACCTGAGATCAAAACTTGAGAGCCCTGCAGGATGACTCAAAAAGTATTCTGCACCTTATTTTACCAAAAAAGCACCTTCTTAAATTTCCTTTAGATATTGTGATTTTCCTTTGATCCACTGCAATTTGTTTTGTCCGAAGTTTCTTATTTACTCATTTAGCATAAAACAATGTTTTTATCTAGATGGGAAATGATGTGCCCTTGAGCCAATGAAAAAACAACTACAAAGCATAACAAAGAACAGTTTGTGAGAAAATCTCATATCTCAATATTTAACCTCACTGTGTTACTAACACTGAGAAATCAACTAAAGTAAAACTCCCATTAATTAGAGAGCACTGGATGTCAGTGAGTAAATTAGTGAAACAAAGATATATCAGATAATATATCCAAAAAAGCCTCAAAGCTCATAATGCCCCATGCGCCCTGGGACCCTCTGGTGCCCCTTGTCAGTGCAAAGACCACAGGTTGGGAACCAAGGCTCTATGCTGTTCAGACATGAGAGTGATCTCAATCATTACCCTTTGCAGAGGCGGCATGATTAACATCTGTTGACTTATTTTTTAGGGAATAAAAAAGAGAATAAAACCAAAAATTGCCTAAAATTTGACTGATCCAAGCTTTAGCATGTACAATAAAAAAAAACACATGGGAGTATAAGAGGCTAAGGTACTCAATGAAAGAGCAGAGCAAAATATTGAGTATAATGTAGAAAAACAGATCTGAATACCGAATGAAATGAAAGAGGAGTCAATACCACCCCTGGGATATGATGAATTAAAAATTAATCAACACAACTCAAGGAGCAGCCCAAGCAGGACTGAAGTGAATAAAACCCAGCAGCGCTCAGGAGGTCAGTGGACTCCTTCAAACTCTGCCTCTCACTGCTGTGCTGGATTTCCCTGTGAAGTACTGGATCGCATGGTAATCTCAATTTAATACACAAATCCCCAACCCCAATCCAATCAAACCTGATATCCCTGCAGGGCCAGGCCAGGCAGAACCCACCCTAAGACCGTCTTTAATACATCTTATTTCATAAAAGTTGAACCTTATTGCCACTTGCAGAAAATAGAACAAGGGTAAAAGCTTTGTGAAAATGACTCGGTCTTTCAAATTAAGCTGTTTTTATTGAGAGGTTTGGCTGAAGTGGGCATCAATTCTACAACGTCCAGATCAGACATCAAATGCAGATCTTGAATTGATTAATGCAGATGTGAGCGCTGAGACTAAGCAGAAGAAATCATGTAATCTTTTAAAACACACAAAGCGGAAAGAAAATACACACAAACATGAAGAGGGAGAAATATTGTGTGTGTGTGTGTGCGTATGTGTGTTCGTGTAATGCCCAGCCGGCGGTGTTTAATGCTGTCCCAGAGGGTTTTAATCCAGATTATCAGGAGTATAAAGTCACTGAGTCTCCCTCTCAGCCCAGGCTAGCCTGGTGCTTACACACATACACACACTCGCTCTGTCTTCCAATCCTTTTCACACACACATAAAGGGAGTCCCTATTTTTTGGTTCATCCTCTAGGGGGTGCTGTGTATCCAGGCAGGGAGCAGCGGCAGAGGTGTCTGGTGTGTGTGTGTTTTTTAGAAGCAGACACGCAGTCGCCTCATGGATGCAGCTCACCCTGCTGCGTAAAGACCTCAGATCAACTGCACTCCGCTTGACCTATTTCAGCATATTCGCAGCATTATTGTTGCCTCATTTGACATTTATATAAAGCCTTTAACACAGAGATGCTTCTTAAGTCTAACACAAGATCAAACATATCACTCTTTGATGCCGGAATCAGCACAGACGTCTTTATCTGTGTGCTTTATCAACATCTGTGTTTCCGTCCACCTCTGAGACAGCTGCTGCTTTATTTACACACCGCAGTGTCATCTGCATATCATCCTATTGGTCTAGATTAATTTCAGATCTGATTAATTTGACACTGGAGATTGATGCTTGCAGCAGGGAAGGCTGGTCTGTGTGCTTTTCCTCATATTGGCTCGCTCACTCACACTTGCCTTGAGACGGGCAGTCTGATCACAAGCCGTCATTTTCTGCCCAAATAGACAGCAAATGAAATGTTTCTGTTACATGCAGCTATCTGCCCTGTCTGAGAGGAGCTGTGGCCTCCCCCTCTGTTTTCCACTTTTTTTTTCTTTAACCACTCTTTTTCTCTCCCCCCCCCATCTCCCTCTTTTACATCCTCCCTGCATGCGTGTATCCCGGTGCTCTGTAAATTAGGTTGAAAATGGACGATTAACCTTTTAAGATGAGAAGCTTCCTTAATGCGCTCCCGTTTTTTTGTTTGTTTTGTTCCGTAAACTGCAGCATAACAACATTATTTAATGGGGGCATCTAATTGGAATCAGCTGGGAAGCAGAGAGACTGGGTGGCCGAAGCTTTTTATGAGGTGGTGAGATTCAAAGATGGAGGATTATAGTCATTAAGAGACCTGTGGTGCAGGAGTTGCTTTGTGTGGGGGTGTATGGTTGCGTTTGGTGTGTGTTAAGGAAACCTTGGATTCCCAGTGGAGGAGAAATTTGTATAATGCGACACCATGTGTGTCTTTTGAAGGGCTGGCATGTGCATCATTAAACGCTCAGTAAGTAAATTCCACCACCAGGGGGCCTTAATTAAAGCACCAACCAATAACACAAAGTGACAAAGACAACAGCAATTCTTGTAAAAATGTTCAACCATTACTTGTTGCATCTATGGTTCAATATGCCTTATTTCATGTTTTTGGCAAGTATATTTCTTTAGTGGCCGGGCCTAGCTGGAAGCAAAAATAGCTTGTAAATAGCCCTTACATGATGCATCAAATCAAAATGCTCATACCACTACTTATGGCAAGCCAATTAAAACCTGTGCTCCTGCTTCAGGAAACAACCTATCCTCATATCCCCAAACTGGTTGTGAAAATTGTTCTCAAACTTTTTTTGTAAATCCTGTTAGTTCAAAATATTGATCCAGTCTTGAAATCCTTATTAAAACCAGTTAGATAAACATTATTTAACAAGTTTTGAGGGAACAAAAGGGTTTTTGAAGTGGTAAATAAACTTGAGCTTATATAAGACTTTTTGACTACTCAATTTGCTTTTACACAACATGCTTTTACTCTCAGTCACACCCTGATGGTTGAAGTTTCTATGTAATTAGACCATCAGCTTATGTTAACAGATCGTTTCCCTTTCATACCCTTTTAAATGTCTTAGACACAGTAGTGGAAATAGCAAAGGGTTAAGTGTCCTGTCCAAGGACAGACTGACATGTGACAGCCAGAGCTGGGTTTAAACCCGCCCGCAACCGTCTGATAGTTGGTACAACAGACGAAGCCACTGACACCTCAAGTACCTTAATAAATCAGGGCAGATGTGCAATTCAGATATTTTCTTGCCATATAAAGATAAATTAAACAGCTGCAAGCTGCCATGATTAAGAAGCACATTATGTTAATTTAACATGTGTTGATTTGTTTATTTAATACAGATTAATCATTAAAGATTTTGCTTAAAATCTAAAATAATAGTTTTCAAATAAAACAGCAGCCTTGTTGCTTTAAAAACAGTCTGTTCTTTCTGTAAAATATGACTAAAGCACAAAACAATGGAATATCAAAAAACAATAGTAATTCTCCCTCAGTCAGATCCAAACTAAACTGTCACCAAAATATCACGATAAGTTTTTAACTGTGCTCTACCTGTAATTTTTCATCCCGAGTCTCGACATTCTTTCAGCTTCGTTTACCTCTGCTGCTTATTTGTAAGCTACTTGCAAAGCAACCTGGGATCCCTGGCAGCACAAACCAAGAGGGGCACTTTTCATAGCTTCAGCCCTCATTTTGTGAAATGTCATCCATGAAATGAAAACACTGGCTTGCTGTTTGGTAGATTCAACTTAATTGTTGAAAAGAGTCTTCAATTTAAAAAAAAATATAAAGTAAGAAGCAGAGGTGGGAGGAGATGAGCAGCATGTCTTAAGGCTGTTTTGCACTGGAAGCGTTTCCCTTGTGTGACAGCCGTGGTGCAGGCCTGTTTTCATTTCAGCTTGTTATCAAGTCAGATCTTTCAGACTGCAAGCAAAAGCCATGCATTTCAGACACGTCTTTTGTACTGAAAAGAAGATGCTCACCTATTTTTCTGCAAGCCGCAAGTGTTTCTCGTCTGAAATAGACAAAATATCACAAATAGATAGCCATATTTACCTTAATCCAGCTGGTATGTGTGTCCACAGCTGAAATATGTCACAGAAAACACAGAAACCATCTAATTACTCTTCCTGTCTGTGGCTTTTAGAGTTAAAGCTCAGTTTGCCTCCTCTGTGGAAATACCTCCCTTGTTCATCAGAATGCTTTCATTCTACAGGTTTCCCAGGTCTCATTTGAATGATCAAAACTTTTAATAGAAGCTCATTATTGGGCTGCTTTACATGGAGAAATAGAGCTTTGGCAGCAGGGAGACATGCTGCTCATTCACAGGACATTCAGGTGCCTGGTGTGAAAGCTGTGGTGACACTTGCTGGAGCTGACACATGCTACAAATGCACGCAAAAATAAGGCTTTACAGTGTGAAACAGACGTTAAAAATGCCATATTGGACCAAACTGACACGGGATCATAGGGTGGAGGGATAAAATTTTGTGAGCAGCACACAAGATGAGTGTGATAAAGAAACACTAAAGCAGGTTCCACTGGCAGTTTCAAGTAGCACACCGTGTTATCATGTCATGAGGAAGTTACATGTAAAAACATTTAAGGGCAAGGGTACTTCAGTAGCATAATATAATCTCTTCAGTGAATTCAGACAAAATTCAGAATGCTGTGGTTCAGTGCGTGATTATAATACTGTAAGTAATTTCCAATGAAAAACTGATTGTTAAAAAGTGAAACAGCTGAAATGATTTTTCTCATCATAACCTAATAATTCATAAAAGTAAACAAAAAAACACATTTGTCTGGCCTCTTAATCTTTGAAATCATGCTGTAATATGTGTAAATAATCTAGCCAGTTTTTTTTAAATCTTAAAGTTCTCGAACCACCTCAGGAAATTTGCTGAAGGCTTAAAGTCTTGCAAATTGCTTTCTTCTCACAACATGATCATGGTGGGCTTTTCCATCAGATACTACAAAGGAAATCTCACATGTGTTCTTTTCATTACAAATGTTTTGTTCCACTGTAAGCAATGTGAGTTGGTTTAAAACTCTCCAGGAGGGTAAATCACAAAAAGTGAGAAAAGTTTCTAGAAGCAAGTTTTGCTTTTCAGCATCTTTTGACCTGACACAGCTGAAATTATTTGATTAAGTTGGGAAATGTTGCAGTGGTGGAGACGGGGGACTGCTAATTCTCATCAGTTTCGGAGGGTTTGCAGAACGGTCCATTGTACTATTGTCAAACAGCAATTTTTCCCTGACATCCCACTTAATGTGGGAACTTCAAGTATTGATACAATGTCCTACTGCAGAGATTTTTTGAAGGCTGTATAAAAGTTGAAAATCTTACAAGTTATTCTAAATGACCTCTCCTGGCCCACCAGCAGCACCCATGGGGTCCACAGTGCTGAGGTTAAGACCTGCAAGTAAAGAAACTTTTTTGTGTATTGCAGCCTTAAACTTGAGAAAAACCTGATAGAATTAGAGAGGAGAGAGCATGCCATAGGGCTGCAGTTGGCCTCACCTGCACAGAGATTTCTGTTTTTAGAGATTCATTTAAGTGAAATTGATGTTGGATGACTGCCAATAGATTCCCAAATGGCCTGGTGCTTTCCACTTTTTTTACTCTACACATTGATGATTAAGCTGCACATGTCTAATGAATAATACTTTTCAAATTGACCCCTCACCTTTGGAAATTGTTACCAGATAATAGACAATATCATGGGCCCATCAATTTTGAAACAATCAAAACAGATTTTGCTGCCATGTGATTGGCTAATTAGCCTCAAGAGGGGTTGAACTGTCATAACTAATGAAGTGGCAGGTGAGTGTAGATGTGAGGGGAAGAGGACCAGGATTTGAAACTGGTGAAACTGGTTAACAGTCTTTAATATAATGATCTCAGTCTGGAGGTTTGCAGAATCTCTTATACACGGAGAAAAAGATAGGATTATTACACATTATT
Organism: Cetoscarus ocellatus; assembly: GCA_037902135.1. NCBI lineage: Eukaryota > Metazoa > Chordata > Actinopteri > Labriformes > Labridae > Cetoscarus > Cetoscarus ocellatus. Next base: position 1,494,297 of record JBAMNC010000815.1, read on the forward strand.
ACAAGAGTCAGCAACTGTATCAAATTCCAAGAGGCCAATAATGGGGCAGGATCACTTATAGGATTGGAATAGTTGTAGCTACATGATAGTCCACACACAGGCAAGGCACAAAGTAAACATTTCATACTGACACATAAGATAGGTCAGAAATTGGCTTGAATAAGATGAAAATATAGAGGGTCATGAATTTACCAAAAATAGGCACAGAAGGAATACAGTCGTCGTCACCTTCCCCAACCCCCAATTAGGACTTTCAAAGTCCCTAAATAAACGCTAGTTTATTTAATGCACAACCAACCTCACCTGTGATTTCAGAGCCAACCGATGACGAGGACAAGACGCCCTAATCCAGGGATCATCAACTACATTTAGACAAGGGTAGTTGTTTTTTGTCAAAGGACAGGGGGCCGGGTTATTAAAATAAATCCAAGATGTAAATATCTTGGTTTAACAAATTATTGAAATATTTTTAAATTTTCTGTCCAATTGTCCTTTAGCTGTCAATCAGTCCCTATCACATATACTGCTGTTAGCCAGATGGAGGCAACTGCAGATGATTTAGTGGAGTAACGGCTAAGTATGTCTGACAGGTGCATTTATGTTAAATGGATCAAACAAAAGGTTATTCCTGTAAAAAATGTTTCAACCTCAACTGATTTTGGGGTTGCATTAGAATATTTACACCTTGCAGTGTTAATTTGGAGATTACACTTTAATAATTAAAAAACACAGTGTACATTTCTAACACTAAATAGAAAATATTGATCATGATCACTTTACATTGTAAAGTGTTACAAAGTGTCAAATTCTAATTCCAAATAGTCAATAATTACACTTCGTAAGTGTTAATGGTTCAACTCTCCAAAAACAATTAAATCAACTCTCTGCGGTAGGACCCTACAGACACTTTAAGATGTTAATATTAACTCTTGCAGCATTGATTTGACTATGCAGATTTTCAAAACTTCCAGCAGTAGTTTTATTGAGAGCACTTATGGCCCTTTTCCATTAGCCCTACTCTACTCGGCTCGGCTTTCCCCGACTCTACCCAGCGCTACTCTACTCGCTTTGGCCTGCTTTTCCACCAGCCCGGTCCCCTGCCCAGCGGGGGCGGGGTCGCCGTGAAACAGCTGGGTGACACTGCCTTCATGTCATTTTGAGTGCGAAACAACAACCAAAACAATGGAGGACTTGGAGGCAACAGTATACTTGCTGCTCGGTCTGTGTTTCTTGTTACAAAGAGGAAAGCAGCAGAAGGCTGCAGGCGGTGAGAAGAAATACCCTTGAGAAGTACAGGAGAGTTTTGGAAGCTATACAACAGTTTGAAGCCGAGGACGAGAGCAAAGAAAAGACGTATGAGGGTAAGCTAACGGAAGCTACTGCTAGCTTGTTAGCTAGCTCGTAATGATAAAGCCCCGTGTTTAACATTGTGATGGCAGCAAGTTATTGCCATAAAGTAGCAAAGTGTATGTACTGCAGTCCTGTTTTGGGCATCGCGCTCAAGACCCATCGGTGACGACATTCTCTGACCAATCAGTAGCCGGCAGTCGGTCGACGTCACCTTTTAGTGTCGACTCAGCTCGCTTAGAACCAGAGCAGAGTAGGTACTAAAACTGGTTTGTTTTAGGAGCTACTGTGCCGGTGGAAACGCAACGCAAACCGGGTAGAGCCGAGTAGAGTGGAGTAGAGTAGGGCCAAGGCGGGCTGGTGGAAAAGGTCCATTAGTGACTCCTGTAGTCTAACTAAAGGGCCCAATAAAACACTTTAGCACTAATATTTGTGTTTTTGTTATTTATTTTTATGATATCAGATATCCTAAATTTATTTGAGCACATTCATTCTGATGTGGGTGTTAATATAAAGTAAATGCTTTTAAAATGGGGCAGGAATTTCTCATAATCTGTGGGAGGAAACCTTTGGCTAACAACACATCAACACCTTGCACACAAACATACACACACATGTACACACACACTGCTCTCAGGTTATTACCGGCTGTCATTGTTTAATTCTTACTCATTAAATGCTTCAGACAATGACAAAGCGCCTCAGTCTCTGACAGCGTCTTTGTTAACCCTCTCCCTCTTATCTCCTTCCGCCTCCCATTCTCATCCCTCTCTGCACGGCTTTGTGTCTATTGTACGACACTCAAGGACGATGCAACGGTGTCCCGAGCCACCACTTAAACATCCCTATTCATCTCAAACCAAAACCTGCGAGAGGACAAAAAAAAAAATGTGTGGGGGAGAAATACCTGCTAGAACTGCAGAGAGAACAATTTGCAAAAGCCTTGGAATGTCAGATACCACTCGCCACTTACTGGTAACATAAAACTTGCGCTGATGGAGACAACGCTGATGGCGCTGGCGGCAGCTAAAGCCGTGATATAAGATGTCATAACCTGGCCGTCCTTGCACAGAGCTTTTTAGAACCATCAATCTGTTTGACCTTTATCCATGACTCAGGCCTGTCGCACACGCTCACACACTTTCCCCGCCATTTCTTTTCACTCTCATCAGACCTGCCCTGACAATAATTGTTACAAAGAGTGCTCGGAGTCTCAGTGCAAAGTGTGTGTATGTGTGTGTGAGTGTGAGTGAAAATGACTGACAAAGATGGAGAGACAGACAGAGAGAGAGAGAGAGAGCCTGCCCCTGAGTGCATTCATGTAAGAACCGGGGCCACCTGAGAGCGATGGAGCACAGAATAGTGAAGATGAGAGAAAATGAAGAGACAAAAGCACTTCCCTGGTGTAATTATGCTTTCATTTCATGGCCAAGTATTCACATGATGTGCCCTGCATTCAGAGGCACTCATTAGAGTTATTGCACATTAGAAATGTAACCAACTCCAGTCTCACAAAGAGTGAAAGTGTAGAGGGTAAGATGGCAAAACTAACTTTAGGAAAAGGACATAGTTGTGGAGTCAGGCCAAACATGAAGATGGATAAAGCAACAACTAGAGAATTAGAGCTCCCGCTGCTGACTGAGGTTCCCCTGTACGCATACCTGTCAAGTTTTGGATTTGAAAATACGGGAAATTTTCTGCCGCCCATTGTGAGCCGTCCCACCACCCCAACCAAGCTCCAGTATCCCTTGCATTTCAAGACAGGTATACAAGATTTTTAAAATAACAACTTTTTTTCTTGCTTTGTTCCTGCTGTTGGGACTGACCTCGCAACAACTGCCACTCAGGCTACTGCAGGTGGCAGTTCTCACAAGGCTTTTACTTCTTCTTCGGTTTTACGGCGGTTGGCATCCATCACTTTGGTGCATTACTTCACCATTCGTGCGATGCCAGTGACAGAGTTCAGTTTGGAGAGGAAAAATATATTTTTTTTCATTATTATATTATAATTTACGGGATAATACTAATACAGGAGGAAGGCGGGAAAGAGGGGTAAAATATACGATAGTTTCCTGACCAAAATGGTTGACTTGACTGATATGCCTGTATGCTGCCCGCAGATTAGGGTGGGACAGATCATTCAAAGGCTGGCCCTGTCCATCATGGCTTTTAGGGTAAAGATAACCCTGTTTGAGATTAGAGGGGACAAGGATAGGGAGGGACAATCCTCTTTCTTACTCTTAAGATTTGTCTCTGAGCTGCTTTGCATCTCATATTGGATAGGATGGTAGATACTGTACATTCAGAAAGCAGTGAGAGAGTAAGTGGGGAAGGACACTCAGAAAAGGATCCAGAGGCAAGATAACTTGACTCAGCTTGCATTATTTTTTTTTTTACTCAAATATATAAACTATTAATGATCTGACAAGATATACTTGATCATTATTTTAATTAGATGGAAAGGTCCTATGTCCCAGAGTGCTTGACCATTTACATAATGTCTTGGGTGTCTAGTTAAGCAAGGATTTGATTTAAGTTGAATAAAAATGAAAAATATAATATCTGTAGAGGATCAGGTGCAGCTTTTTTTTCCTCTCCCCTTTGGAAACACTAGGATCCGAGTAGGTGTGGAGACTACAGGAGGCGATGATCATGAGCTCATGATGTCTGATGGGAGGGGGGCGAAGGGATGACAGGCAGTGGAGTGGATTTTCAAAACAGTGATGGCATCTGCTTGTGACAAGCAGAAAACACATATAGGTGGAGGCTGTACAGCTCTTACAAAATAGAAAGCAGGAAAGCAGAGTGTTATATGGGGCATTTACTTTAAAGAAGCATAGCACATTTCTCTATAAACTGAGAGTTGACTAAAAGATGCCCCTTCTAACAGCATTAAAAACACAAATATAATGCAGTTCAGCTTAGACTATTAGTCCGTCTATACATACCAACATTCACTACAGGATGGAAGGACTAGAGGGCAGTGAAAAAATAAATATATATCTAATTCAAGAACAGAGTAGATGAAAGGAGAGGAACAATAAGAAGGTGAAGGCTGTGTGATCTAGGGATTGGTTTGATATGATCTACTTTCTTGGTGTTGGTGAGGACTCAAACAGCAGCGTTCTTCAAGCCTCCGACTGGCCTGTACTGAATTTGACGGACGAAACCTTTTGTTTAACCACCTTCCCAGTTGTTGTTGCTTTCTTTAAGATTCTGCCTTTCCCAACTCTCTAAGGGGGAATGCTCAGATGGACTTAAAATATATCCCACAGTTATGTGAAACACTGCATCTGTGGTATCAAGTTAAGAACATACCGCTGACTCTGCCTCAATTTATTTGGGAGCCTAGATGTCTGTCTCTGCACCAGGAGCCTTTATTGTGAGATGCTGCTTGACTGACTGTGCATGAGGTAAAAAACTTAGGTGTGCCACTTTAGTGAAGACAGTAGTAATAATCACTTTAAGCTCTATTTGTAGATATATATTCTTCCCTTTTACCATTGCAAGAACCTGATTTTTTTAATGTGTCTTATCACCAAATTGTTCATCTGCTATCAAAGCTAATGGATTAACATTTAATGGCAATAAATTTGAAACTCACTATTTAATTCTAACTAAGAATCTGACCAACCCAAGAGGTTGTAGACATTTAATTGGTAAGTTTAATGTGTGTGGCAGATAAACTTTGTTAATGTTTTGGCTTTAACAGATGCAATCCCTGCAATATCAGTGTATACTGAGGAGTATTTTGGCTTCACTTTTGTAAAACAGGGGAAGATGGAGATATGGTCTTTATTGATGTATGGTTACTGAAAAGGGGGATATTTCAGTCAGTCAAAGAGCAAAGTTTGGCATCTCTGAGCCAAGAAATAGGCTATTGTGCTTTTACTATGTGATTTTATAATTACAACCTCACTCAGTACACTTGTTTGTAAAATGTCTATACCACAGCTGTTGTGTACCTTTGTTTCTTTTGAAAGTAATAGCTTTACTCCTAAAAGATCCTTTTTTTTTATCATTTGTCAGCGTTTATATCTCACTCTTCAAACCTTAAAGTCTCCCCTTGTGAAAACCTTGTGGCAGACAGTAAACCCCCTCACTCAAAGCATTACCTCAAATACAAACAAAGCTCAAAGTAAATCCGCTGAACTTATAGTACTTTAGTACAAAAGTTCCCCTGCATCCCTGAAGCAGCAGCATCCTGATGCTCAGATCAATGTTGCAACAAATAACAGTGATGTGTCTGACTGTGAGCCCTGTGGTGCCCTACCTGATGCGCCGTCGAGGATGAATGGGATGCTAATGTAGTTAAATCTGCAGACTCATTACTGCAGTGGGGACTCACTTCATTAACAACACCCTGCTAATGTGCCACTCTGGTTTTTGTGCATCTTTCTGCACAGTGTGGTTGCCAGTTTTTATGTCTCGTACATTAAGAGACAGATGCAGAGATGGAAAGATGAAGGAATAAATGTGTCTCTTGTTTGTGAGGGTGTTTGAATGCAGTTCTTTAGACCTGTGAAGAAAATATAGGGATTTACTGATTCCTCAAATTCAAAAAATATTTTCCTCTCCTTCTGTCTCAGTTTTGGTAATACCAATGCTTTTTGGCAGCAGGGAATTGCAGGGCATTTCAACGGCATGCGACAAGTTCTAAATTTAGTTCTGCTTAATCTTTCTATCCCTTAAAAAGTTCCTGCTTATGGTTTAATACTTCCAAAAGCCAAAGAACTTAAGAGAAGGGGTCCGCGGTGCCAAATGTTTCTTGTCTGTCTTGTGCATGCAGTGTTTTATCAACACTTTGCATTAACAGAACATCTGTGGTGACAATGCATGGTTAGAACTCAAATTCGTCTAACCAACACCCTAGACAATGTCTTGCAAACAGCTTTTTGCTGTTCCCTTAATATTTATGTTTCCTTAAAAGCCATTGCTTGCCTCTTTGTTCGTGGCTAGGTAGTGAAAGCTTTCTGTCATGTGGCCAGTGCCATGGAAAGGGAAAAAAAAAAGAGAAATAACTATAGCTGGCCACTGTATAAAACTAATTCACAGGCTATTTAATACATCTATCTTTGTTTGCAACCAACCACTGAGCCCATATGTTGCCTGAGTCCTGGTTAACATGTTAAAGTTCAGGACCACTAGAGTATGTTCACCATTGTCAACGTACAAAAAACCTCTAGTTTCCACATGCTGAGACCTGATATCCTGATCCAGCTGTATTCTCAGCCCTAGATACTCTATTAGCGCTCCTGCCACTTTAGGCCCCCATTCTCCATATTGGACCAGTCCAGTCTGATTGGTTGACTTGACTACTTTGTGCTAATTGGTCAGGCACCATGTTTTTAACAGCTCAGCACTGTGTCTACAGTCTACACCCTGCACTGATGTTACCAGCCTGAGCCAATGGGCCTAAACTGCTGACATATTGGTAGGACACAACGCTGGTAGGTTTGACCTTGGGGAGGGGGTTGGGGGGTGGGGTTGGGTGGTTGTTTTAGGCAGCTACTGATGCTATAAACAGGGGGGAAAGAGGGCTTCTCCATCTGCAGGGTTAGAAGCTGACTCCACAGTGTCTTCTCAGTGGTAGATGGGGCCAAGCAGGGCCATAACACTGATTAGCCTCCCAAAAATCTGAACATTCATGCTTTAAAGGTGGTGAATATCAAAGTGCCCCAGTCATCCTTGTATTTTCTGTATGCGCTCCCTGGTGAAATACGTTACGACATCCCTGCTGTGATGGATGTAGCTTAGGTGAAGCATGATGAAAAACAGATAAAAGATAAATATATTAAATGCTAACAGGCTAACTGTTATGATGCACGTATGATGATGCCTGCCTGTCTGTCATGTTATGTAGCATCATCTTATCATATTTGTTGTATGACCTTTGTCTCCTTCTTACTGAACTGGTAGTGCAGTAAACCTACTTTTTATAATTTCTCCATATGCAATCAGTCTTATTCACAAAATCTTCCCTAGACTTAAGTGAAAAGGCAGACATAAATGGGCCAAGAGAAGTTCCTGGAACTAGAGGGTTCCTGTTAATTTTGGTCATAAAGCACCTTTAGACAGATATAGATAAACGAAGATAAAAAAAAATGCAAGGAATGTCAACTCCATACAGATACAAATGATCAACATGTTTTGCAGAAGGAAATGGAGTCTAAGTGTTTTGTTAGTATCATTGTAATATTTTTTCCTTAGCCTTCCTCCCTCATTGTCCTGTCTCTTACCTGCACACTTCAGCCACACACACACACACACACACACTCCGATGTACACACACTCACACCTCTCTCACCAGTGTCTAGGACTGCAGCAATTAATGGGGCGGTAAATGAGATTGTTACTGATGTGTGGTAGTGAGGTGAGCGAGGTGTGGGGGTGATGGAGGGAGACAGGAAGAAGACAGAAGAAGACAGAAGAAAGCAGACAGGGGTGAGAGGGTGGGGGGAGCACTGAGACAATGTTGTGATGCAAATTAGAAACTTTCACTTGATTTAAATGTAGAGAAGTTTTGTTAATCCATTATCACATTATCAGGTTTGATGCTACAACACAAACAGTTCATCCTTGTTTGTGCTGGACTCAAAAAATAAGAAATGTTTGTTTTGAAGAATCATATCATCAGTATGAAGTGAGGGGAGTAAAACTTTAACCTTGTTCAGAGATGTGTTTAGTAGAGTGTTTAGTCATCTAGTGGAAAGTTATTTACCTGTTTTCTATGATCAAGCCTTTAATTCTACTTTTGTGCTGAATCAACTGCAAAACTGTTGAATTTTGTTCGACGCAATTTTTCCAACATGTCTTTTTTGGAATTTTGTAAGAACAGAGACATGATTTTCCACAAAACATTAAAAGTCAATGTGAAGCAAAATCAGACAGGGTTTTGAAAATACAGTATACACTAGGAAGCTTTTTTGACGAAATTATGGATTTAGAGGGTCTGAAAGTATTTTCATTCAAGTTTTTTTGTGTGTGTTTTATACGCTGGAGTTCCTTGGCATGACCGACCCCCCCCCCCAACACACACACACACCCAAGATAACAGAATATAAAAAGCAATGAACACTTCACATGAACTTTGCAAAAGTAAAAATAAAAAATTATTAATAATATAATCAGTTATATTATTAACTGATTATTTGATTGTAAAGTACTAAAACGCTTTTGGAAAGGCCTTGTCAAGAATAACAAAACAACTCAAACTGAGTATCTCTCTGCCAAAGCTGTCTTTTCCTGAAAGAATTCATGAGTAAGGAAAATCTGCACTCACGTGTCTGTGCCAGCTAAACGGGTAGTTGTGATAGAGGATTTCAGGATTTTCACATACCAATTATGAGCCACATATTTAAAGCAGTGCCTCCAAGCTTTTTTCCCTTTGAGCAATGCTCAATACAATGCTGTTAAATTCTAATTATTCTCACTGCATAAAATACCACAAGCCAACACTCACTTTCTTTGAAAAAGGACACCATATAAGGAAGTATGCAGCTCAAGCACGTTGTCACTGTTTAAAGAGCCCATATTCTGTTTTGTCAAGGATCAAGTGACCTTTAGTGTGACCCCCGAATAAACCTACTGGTGTGATATCCTAACGTTGTATTGTTGGCAGTTTAAGCCCACTTGCTCACAGTAGCATGCCCAGCAGAGATGCTAAACTGAATTGTTGTCAGCAACAACCACAGAGTTGACCTATCAACCATATGCTATAGCCTATAAGAAAACAGTGTGTTTATTGGGATCTTAAAAAGCACAAACTCAGTCACTTGAAATAATCAACATAGAATGACTTACAAATAAACTGAATATGTTTTGCCTCCCAGTTCTCTCTGCAAATTGTAGAGTGGCTGCAAAAAAAACATAACAAAAAGCTTGGTGTGTCTAGAACAATATTTGCAATGCGTGCAACCTGCCCCAAGTTAAGGGGATGGGACCCCAGACCTGACCTAGCTCAGGGTTGGGCTGGGGCAGAAAATCTAACCTGTACATTAAGTATGACAGTCTTTAAAAACCATGTGGGTACACCATTAAAGAAGACACACTTCTAACAATCAAAAAAATCATCACCACAGCCTGTCTTCCTCAGTGTGGTTTCACTGTCCTGATATTTTATGCATCGCTTTGGCTGTTGATGCTGTTCTCTTTGTTTACTTGGTATCTTGTACTTGGTAATGGACAGACCATTATTTACTTTGAAATAGGCTGCTTGTATAAAATCCAATTTAAGAAAGGTCAAGAAAGGGTCACATGATCATTTGAGGTGTTTATTCTTGCTTGAAGATTATGTTACCTTCACTGAAGGTTTTACTCTGAAACTCAGCCTCTGCCCCTCCTGGTAGCTCCTCCTGGTCTCCTCGCACACATTCATATCATGACCCACATCCTCTGACAGCTGGTCTGATCTGAATTGCTGATGAACTCTTCTTTTCTCCCTCATTGCTGAACCTCAATGGCTCCTTAGGTGGCCACTCTCCCCAGAGGGAAGGTATGGAGATGACAATAAGAAGAGGGTTTGCCCTGTGCAGCGACAGCGGCAGCATTCTCTCTCAGGGGGACTGTTTTTTTTCTGCAGGTGAACGGTGCATCAGGAGGAAAAGCTTCCATTTATATCACTTAATCCAGAGGACACACTATTAGAGAGCTAGACAGGGGAGGAAAACACACACGGACGTGCTCGGACTTACACACACATACAGTCCTGCACATCAAGCTCAGACAGTGAAACACCGGCCCACACACATATAAAAACATGTACCCACTCGCATATGCATACTAACAGCTCATGTATACACAGATCTGTCACAGACAGCTCCATCATGCTCATGTAAGTCTGGTTAATGGGTGTGTGTACGTGAGAATGAATATGTGTGTATGCTAATGCAGTATGACCATGTAATTTTCATGTTATTAGTCAAGGTATAGATTTGCATAATCTGCTGCAGCTCTATCTTCTAACACACTTCTGCAAAGATACCTCATTATAAGGCCTGATTCAGCTTTTTTGTTGCTGTATTCCCTTTTTTTCCTCTAACATCTGCTTACAAATAACATTTCATGCTTTATACTTTATGTATTAGAGTGATATAATGCAAATTGTGTCAATTGATTTGATTTAAACAATCTGTCTGCATGTTTTTCCACAATGGGCACTCCATTTTTCTAACATGACTGTGCAGCCAACCCGCCGTCCAATTCCTTGATATACCACAGGCAGTGCTGCTCTCTCGATTGACACCGTGTCTCTCAGTAATCTGAGGGATTGCATGCAACAAATGTCTTCAATCTGCTCTCTAATCACGGCTCAAACCAAGAGAACAATAACATGCTGACATCATACTGTAGATTACAGAGAATCTGCTCTGCTCTCACAGGACTTGGCTGATCTGATTCCCCACAACCCCATTGTTTTTCAGCGTGAGAATAGAATACAATAAAATACAACAGAACAAAATAGAAATATCTTGCAAATGACATGAATAACTTAAAGCTAGGTACATAGTATGAGATTACTGGCCTTTTTATACCCAAATTCTCCCTTTATTGCTGCCATTGAATATTATCTTGCGAAATTTAGGTGTGTTGAAGGGCCATGTTGGAAGTAGTGCCTGATTCAGGTCTCCTTTACATAACAGTGATTTACCTCTTGTTTTTGAAACAATTTCTGCATTCAGATTGAAATATTTTGAGAACAACCACTGTGCATATGGACTAGATAAAATGATCAAAAAAGTTGTAATACAACCTGTATTTCAAGTCAGTAGTTAGCAGTGTGACATCTGTAACTACACAATACATACATGCTCAGTTAGAGGCCTATAAGTTAAGAAATGAGTAACATGCAGGCATTTACATGGCCAGACATTAAGCTTGGAGAGCTTGGTACAGTATGTTCACATTTTGCTGAGGGGTTGTAACTAAAGCTGCAGTATGTCAGTTATTTTTGTGTCACTGCCCCAAAAATTATGATTATCTGTCAACATCTTATTACTGAAGCCACACGAGACATCACTGCCCCCTCCTTGCCTTGTATTGAGCCTTTAAAAAATTTAGCGAGGGACACCCATATTTCAGCCAATCAGATCTCAGTTCAGGGACAGTGCTCTTATTGGATCCTCTACTAAGGTATATGTGCTTGTTTTATCTGAATGAGCTTAAGAACATTACATCAAAATAATGCCAACAGCTGAAGGCACACAAACACAGGGGATTGGGAGGAGTGTGGCTAGGAGCACAACTATGGGAGGAGGGGGGAGTAAAGTTCCTTCCACTGCAGTCTCATACAAGTTACATATCCCAGCTTTAATTTTGAAAGAGAGCGATACAAACAGAATTTTGGAGACTGTCATTATTTTGTGGTCTACAATCCGAAGTGTTATGTGCATGTACGATAAGCATACTAATGTGCAAGTTATCTTCCTTACAAAGGCATTTTGCATTGCATGTGCCATTTCCCAAAAGTTAGCACCCAGGAACACCCTCTCATTACTGAGCGTAGCATGAGTGAGCATCGGCCACTTAAACAGGGTCATTACATTAAATCAAAGGGAGTGCCCTTTCTGCCCACAAGCAACATGGCACAACGTTTTTGCCTTGACACTCCATCCCTACTTTTGAGGGATTTTGACATGGTGCAGGAGGGATTTTACTGGTGATCTTTGATTTTTCTTACTCAGCAGAGCTAGTTTATCTAGTTTTGGTGAGTGAAATGATTTTATTTAGATTTTAACATCGAGGGAGAAACTTTGTTTGGCTCACAGAGAGCTGTGTGTTTATGAGCTTTTCAGACCATTCTTCATTAATAAAAAGCGCTTCATATCTGCTTCTCCAGCTGTAAAGTATGAACACTTTATGTATTGTTTAGAAGGGAAAACATGGGACATGGAATTACCTTTTTAATGGACACAGCATGGACAGCAGGCTTGTGATGCTTCGCAATGTGACGTGACATCCGATGTCCACTTTAGTTGGGACATGGTGGAATTGTTTCACTACATTCTATTTTTTGGGCCACCAAAGTGCCAATATCATGTAAAACAACAATCAACACAACAAAACATGCAACATGTTACGTTACTGTTTTTGGCTAAAGATCTTAGTAACCTTACTTCAGCTATTTTTTTGGGGTCTGGGCATGAATAGATCATATTCACCAAATTAATATTACTTGTTGGAGCTATTCACAGGATATTACCTTATTTAAATGTAGTTATTTATTTAGTTGTTGTTATCTTGTTTAAATATGAATAGAGAATTATGTTTATTATTGCCAGTTTTATTATTTAGAATATTTGGGCTTATCTTTAGGCTTTTATTCTGATAGGTTTGGTTGTTTGGCACTGGGTGACATGGTTATAGGGGGGCAGGTAAGACAGGATAGGCGGGCATCGGGGAAGGTGAATTTCTTTTTTTTTTACCAGGAAGTCAGGAAGACGGGAAGTCAAGAGTGCACGAGGATGGCAGTTTGTTTGCAGTCATTAATAAACCGAAGGAAACTGTAGCTTGTGGCTTGTACATTGAGATTTGTTGATCCTGCGTAAGATCCACTCTCCCTGTGCCACAATGGCCGTTTGGAGATATTTTGTTGTTTTGGAGTTGTCAAAGCCAAATGGCCGCTACATTACTGATATTAAAGTATTCTATTTCAAGTGTCCATCATTATTAACTGTAATGCCATTATAGTTTTAGAAAATTTAAGAGCACTTGGCACTACTTACTTTGCATAGCATGGCTTACAATTACATTAAAAGTTGTATTGCCATCTGATTAAACAAGCAAGGTTATTCCACATCTGTGCGGTAACACTTTCAACAAAGGCATTAGCTTGAAGCTTGAGCCAGGCAGATCCACCTGATGACATACATGCTTCTTTGCTCAGTTAAAAAGAACACTACATGGGTTCTCATTCTACACCAGCCAACTGGGAGATTGACTTACTAACATTGATACAACCACAGCATTTATCTTTCTTCATCTTTGGCTAGTTCATGTTCAGATGTCTGGATAACTTTACCTGTAGTTGTTTCATTTAATATTTTGGAAAATTTTTATCCCCAACTCCTACATCAACAATATTTCTTTATTTCAAAAGCTTTGTTTGAATGCAAGAGATTTTGCAAACTTGTAGTTTTAAGGGACCCTGTTGCCTGCTGTTTTGGTCATATGGTAGCTCTCCTAAAACTACGGAAAAAAGACTTAAAGATCTGTAATTGTCATAATGTGTAGAGACATTCAATCTCAGACATCGGGAAAATTAAGCCTTATATTTTTCTAACCCATAAAACAGACACTCATAATAATTTCACACACTGGTTTTGTCATTATACCCAGAGGGATAGCAGTGCTTATTTGACATTCCATTAACAATATGACTGCAAATACATATCATTTACACTGACTTATCAGACTCCAGAATGCACAGAATGAATGAGAGCCACCCATGCATAATACATTTAATTTTTAAAATGACTGAGACCATGTTTTATCTTCATGACCACGCCTTTGGCATATAACAACCTTTCCAATCTCATGCCCTGCAGGATCCAGCTGTCACTCAAACTAATATTATTGCCGACTTCCTGCAGGAATATCAAGCTGGGAGGGAATCAATTGGATATGGTGTGAGTGGTAATGATAAAATCAATATGCATCATGTTCCATGTTTTAGATATCGCGTTTAATCACACTAATGACCATTCTTTAAAACGAGGGAGTGAAGCATGATGACACATTTCACTTGCTACACTTGTACTCTCTTTCCGGTTCAAGCCTGTGCCGAGAATTGAGTCTCTTCAACTGGACAAATCGACTGTATGCCGTGAATGAGGCAGCGCTGTGACCTTTTCCCAAACAGTTTCGCAGTACAGCCCAGCTCCAGTTTGATATCTACTGTGTACAATTGAAAAAGATACCGGTTGAATAGGCAGCCCATTCCTCTGACTTCAGTGCGAATAAATCTATATGTCCTCCTCTCCTACCCTTCTCATACCTTACTGAATCCAACAGCCAGGAGACCCCAACCAATAAACACCCCTTCTTTATAAGTCTGGAGGGGGAGGGAGGGGAAGTCTGTGGAAAATACTGAATGAAAAATGCAATATATGGTTGTAAGATAAGACAGAGCGGTGGACTTGCTGCTTAAGGCTCTGATTTTAACTCTGGATACAAAGACAGGGATGAAGCCTAAAGCTAACTTGGTATAAGCTGAAGAGTATTTAATAGGTAATTTTTCTCCTATAATTAAGTTTTGGCAAGACTATTAATAGATTAACAGCAGATTTTGCCCAAAACTGTTTTAGATAACATGACAGCTTGCTTGAAAGGGACATTTATTGGAAGTAACAGCCTTGAAGATATAGCATATTTTCCCTATCAGTTTCTTCTTCCCTCTGTTCATATCTTCTTATGCCCCTCTCCCCATAAACAGCTTCTGTCTCCATCTGTCCCAGAGATGGAGCTGAATTGGATCTGACTAGCTGCAAACATCCAGACTTTATCAAATGAGAAGAAATGAGGAGAAAAACAGTTTTGTATTGCTGTCGCATGGCCTAAATGGAGCCCACATTTAAGACGGGTCTGCTTAGGCGTGCTGTCATGTTCACTTTTCCATCCTCTAGTATGTTCCTCATAATTCCTCTCTTAATCTTTAGCCTAGTAAATTAGCATTCTTAAAATGATTGCCACAAATGACCTTAGCAATATGACCATGTCCAATCTTGTCTTGTCTTTGAGGCTACACTGTGTTGGTACATGGATGGGAGACCCTCAATTCCTGGTGCTTTAACTCTTCAATGCAACTAACATATAAGTTGGATCAAAATCCTTAATTTCTGGTGTATTTTTAGTTTTTTTGGCAGTACAATAGCTATATAAATGACTATAATATGTATAGAATAAACCCTTCAAAGCATCATGCATTTGAAGAGCCATCTATGTCTCCATAAATCAAAGATTTGCAGAAAAATATATTTCAGGTGTTTCTGTTTTCATGGAATTTTCAACTTTTGTATTTTACTGAGGCTATGTCCACACGTAGGTGGACAAGCAGAGCTTTTTCTACATGTTTTGTCCTTCTGTCCACATATTAATGGCATTTTAGGTAACTGGAAAAATCTGGCAAAGAGAAAGATTTTTGAGAAAAACATTTTGGATGTCTTTTTGTGGACAGGGGAAAACAACGTTTTGGGTCTGAAACATCACACTTGACCTCTCCAAAGGGGGATGTCACTCTATGCAACATTCTAACTATTTACAAGTGTCAAGAAACATTGACTCAGCATGCCTGCTATCACCACTTAGCATAGCCACAACATAAATAGTAACACCAGTGTGACATGGTGGTAGTAATAGATATGAAAATAACAGCTTTTGCATAGGAATTAGGAAAAACAGGTGCATATCATGGACATGTAGTTACAAGCTAGTAAACAGAATTCAACGGTACATTTATGCATTTTTCTCGTTTTTGGGTGGATGCAGATTTTATACAAAACATAGTCATGTTGAAGGAAATATTTTTAAAAAAGGGGTAGAAAAACCTCAGTTGTTAACGATATTCCCTTATGTGTAGACAAAGCCTGATTGTCTGAAATTGACTTGTGAGCCGCTGTATGAAGGCTTAACCCTGGTCTAAACAGACGGCATTTCTCACATTGTTAGCCAAATCATTAATGAAATGTGAGAAACTGCCATATAACACAATGGTAACTTGTATTAAAAAAAGTCCTTGAGTTGCATCCAGATTTGTAGAATACGCAACATTTGTTGACTTCTCCCTTGTGCCATGACCAACATTCTTTAAATATTCCATCAAAAAACATTCTGTACTTTTTGAGTTATAAGCAAGGATTCATTCAAAACATTTATTTATTCTCAAAAAGACATTGAGGTTTCCCTCATTTTCAGTGTCATCAAGATCACAGACATTATATGGACAATAAACAAGCACAAACAATGAATCAATCGCAACTGCAAAGGAATCAATTAAAACAGTTACAAATAGAGGAACGGTGGTCGGTAGATGTGCAAAACTGCCGTACCTGCAATGTTAACAAATCCTTTTATAAATTTATGGATTCAAATCTGTATGGAGGTCACCCACAAAATCTATCAACTTCTCCCTTGTGCCATGGCCAACATTCTCAGAAAGCTTAATCGAAATCTGTCATGCACTCTTTTAATTATTTTGTTCACAGACAAACAAACGAATGCCGACAAAAGCATAACACCCTTGATGGAGGTCACTACTGGTAAGCTAATGGTAGCTAATGATAAGCTTCTGATGAGCTAGTAATAAATTAGCAATAAACAAGTTGTAAACTATGTGATATAGTTAGGAGTTGTTCTGCACTTCTCATATTATTCTTGCAACAGGGCAAAATATATTTTATATTAAAAATTAAATTCCAGTCAAAAGTCCAGTCACATTTGAGGCTGTGGTGGGGCTTCTGCAACAGGCAGCCACATCTCAAATGACAAGACACTCCATCAACATATTTCTACATTCATATGATGTGTGCCTGTAAGTGTTCCCTCACCGCGAACGTATATGTCGCAAAAATGATGGATGAATGATGACAGGACTGTCATGCAGGAATTGTAATATATTTGCATATTTGTCTTCTTTTATAATGATGCATGCCTCAAAAGTCCTACCTACTAACACTCACACACTGTATAAAAAAAGGCACACAGATCTGCTCTCACACATGAACACACGAGTACACAGGCACAGTTATGTGGACACTGTGTCATGCTGGTTGATGTGTCTGTGCTGTGTTTGCTCCCACTGACAGACAGGACAGGTCCATGAGGCAGGAGACTCGGCCCCGAGCAGGAGAGAGCTGACAAAAGAGCTAGGGGAGGCAGGAAGGGAGGAGGGACAAGTGACAGGTTAAAGTGAGCAGAGAGGATGCAGCCACTGTGGAGCGACAGGCAGTCAGAATGAAAAAGGCACAAAGAATACAATTAACATGAATACTTCTTTATGGTCAAGGTCTGGAGTTTTGATAGAATATGTATTTTGGTGTTTTGATCAACAGCTGATCAAAGTTTTGTTACAATTCTACATTTTAAAGTCCGTATAATGTACGTTTCTGATCTAACATTTTTTCCTAGATTAACAAAAGAGTAAAAATTGTTCTCTCTGAACAACAAAAACATCCAAATAGGGTCATAACATGCTGTGTATGTTACTGACATGTGACATTTATTAGGGTTTTTGTAGTTACTATTCATCTTGATTAAGAAAAGAAGTCACCTTTTTAAACTCCAACAGAACAAGTTAGGATAATTTGGCTTCTTCTACTTATCAGCAAGCCTATACTCTTAACTTGTGCAAAAGAAACCCCTAAAGTCTTCAAAGTTCTGTGAAAGCTACATGTGTAAATACAAATGGCCAACTGTTGACCCCAAGTACTATGACGACAAAATAAGTATGTCAGACAGACTTATTAGCTACTGAAACATAAGTAAAGGCTATCTTGTGTGTAAATGGTGTGCCTTGGGATTTTGGCTTGGTCATAGGTGTGCTTTTGGGAAAAAAAGTTCAAAAACCACCTGTGTAATGCATGGAGACTTTTGCACAAACCCTGGTGCATGGTGCAAAGATAATGTGTTATGTGCACTGCTTGTGCATAAGTGTGTTTTGGGGCATAAGTTTCAGCTCTCGTTCCTTATAAAAGCAACATGTCCCTGTCAACTGGTAAGTTATTTGGATTTTTTACGTACTTCCCACTTGTATTGTGATTCTTAAACAAAGATCGCACATAGAAAATTTCATGACATACTGTATGTTTATGCTCTGCTAAAAGTTAAATTTAACCAAAGCATTACCACAAATGAAACAAACAAAAATACATGCTGGACAATTTTGCATGAGCATAAAAGCCTGACTCTATGAATTATGAAAATATCCAGACACAACAACTGGATTAGACATATTTATGTCAATTAAATGTCAGTTTTCTCAACATCAAATAAAAGCGGGCTATATCTAGTGACTGTTTTCTCTCTATTTGAATCTTGGGCTGTGTTCACTCGTACAGTGTTCCTTAAAGGAACACTCCAACATTTTTGTTGTTTTCATGTCTTGCCTCTCTCCCGAGTCCATGACAAGCTAAAACGCTGCAACTGCATCAGATAGAAAATAGGAAAGACATCAACATTGTGCAAAGGCTTTGTGCCAAGCTTATAATGAGGCCCTCAGTTTTTCCACAGGCTCTATTGTGCCATCTGTGCCCTTTGATATATTTACACAGATTTTTTTAAATGACTTATCCTGCCTCATAAGACAGCCCTATCTCTCCCATCTGGCAGGAGTAACTTCTTACTCAGGAGGAGTATGTGTGAAGAGCACTTCATGAAGATTTTAGGGTTAGCTTTCCTGGAGAATATATAATCATGAGTCTGTTTATGAAAAGAGCTTAACACAGATTACTTAATAAACTCAATGCACTATGCTTGAAAGTTTAGAGTTACCCAACACTGCAGTTTGAACACCTCTGCTTGGGTGAAAAGCAACCCAGCGTGGCAGAAATCAGTGCAGCAGAAGCTGAGCTTACCTGACTTTATTCCCTGAGCTGGGTCAGGATCCTGGGATTTGACTATTCCCATAATGCATCACCATAGTGCCCTTTGTCGAAATGTATCTTTACTTGTCTATGCCCACATCTCTCCAACTCAACTTCTGAAACAGGCTTTCTGTGACAAATATGGAGTTTTAAGCTCAGGCCAAATGACCCATTGTTTTAGTTTTCAGAGAGTTACCCCACGGAGCCAAAAAAAGATATTATACAACTGTTTCCACAAGGACCAAATGGTACGTGTCATGGAGAAACACAGTATTGTGTGCAAAAAATGTCTTAAGCTTCTTATTTCCATATTATATCACACTTATTTTTTTTACATGTACATCACAGCCAAAAATTTTCCAGTCCTAATGACAAAAATATGCCTTTCAGTTATTTTGTAATGTTTGCAGCACTTTTTAAAAGTGGACTTTTTTTTCCTATTGCCTTAATGTGTGGCAAATGTCAGAGCTGACACTGCTTTAAAATTTATGATGCATAAAAATTAAAAAGACCATATTATGCTTTTCCGGGTTTTTACATGCCGTTTAGAGTGTTTAAAATGTCTTATTTGTGTAATGGAGTACTTCTATGCTCAAGACAACAAGGTCTGCAACATTGGGACTTCTCCATCCCCTCCTGTAAAGAGCACCAGTTGCTGCCTCATACGGCTCTCCCCGGGATGGACCAACCAGTTTAATATCTAAACTTTACTTTGTCAGCATTTCAAGCCCTCTGTCTCAAAGCAGCAAGCCCAGTGCAGAGCGGGGAGACTGTAGATTGAATACAGTGCAGTTGAAAAACATGGCACCGAATGACCAATCACCACAGAGCAGACCAGTCAACCAATAAGAGCAGTCTGGGCCCATGTGGGGAGGGGGCCCTAAAATGACATAAGCTCCAACAGAGCATCTCAGAGAGAGAGAGAGAGAGAGAGAGAGGTGGATCAGAGACACTCATTAATCTTGATGCTAATTTTTTATATATTGTCTCTGTCCAACACAAATCTATCTAATTTTATACACTTTTAAACAAATGAAGGTACAACAAAATAGTTTGGAATCAGAGCAATCCAACATTCATTCATTCAGTAGAAGAGTGTTTTTTTCCTACCCTTAAAAGTAGCTTAAAGTATTGTATAAAGAGGCAAGGTTTGGTACACAGGAAAGCAATTAGACTAGGCTAAGGTATCCAAGACATGAGGCAAAAGACTAGATCAAAGACAAAACAAGGTTATACCGGCAAGACGTGACAAAGTAGAGCGCTGGGATGACGACAACAGAGTGTGACGAAGTGGCAAATAGACAGGGGAAGACATGAGGTTAAATGCATGAGGTGACCTGGGTGATTAGAGACAGCTGGGGAGGACCAATCAGGAGGCAGGTATGACGAGACATGGACAGGAAGCAAACCTACAGACACACATTTCAAAATAAAACAGGAAGCACAAGACAAAACATAAAACATGGAAACAAAAAGGGGAACTTAACGAACAAGGTGCTGATCATGACATATATGTGTGTGTGTGTGTGTGTGTGTGTGTGTGTGTGTGTATGTTTTATATATGTGTGTATATATGTATATATGTAGGTATTTATGCATATATGTATTTACAGTATAAATGCATTTTAATAGGATCATGTTTGTAACCATAAATATCACAATGATTTCAGAATGTTGCACATGATACAAATACAAACCAAGTTCCTTTTACTCCTAATCTTTTTAAATTGTGTGTGGGTGTATAGTTATATGTATGCTTATATTCATTTATATACATGATTATTATCAGCTTTATATTTTTGGTTTGTTTTGTTTTGTTTTGTTTGGTCATCTGTACTTTGTCGGTTTTTGGTTTAATATATAACAATATATTTTTTTCTTTCCCTTCTGTCAAATTCTGATTTCACTAATAAAGGCAAACAAAAAAAAGAACAATTTTCCCCTTTGGGCAAAATGTCCAATGTGACACCAGAGATTAAAGTATTTGAACACAACCAGAGAGCCAGTGTGGGAGGTCAGGTATGCTGGAGTTAGGCTTGCATTTTTAGGTACCTGTAGAAAATATTGCAACCTGCAAGTGAAAAGAAAGAGACTTGACTGACTCCTGTTTACAGAGAGTTACAGTTGGCCAGTTGAGAGGCAATAAAAGCAGTAATAACTTTGAACACAGGAAGTAAACAAAACAGTGCAGTCAGAAAAAAAACGCGCTGTCCTCTTTCAAACAGGTGAACAGCAGCCAATCACAGCCCAGCTCATCACAATCACATCAGTGAGGAGCAATCTGGATCACCCCACTCTGAGATCTGTTAGCTTTACGCAGCGAATCCCTGAAAACACATCAGCATCCTCGACACCTCATTACACTCACCCCCCTCTCTCTCTCTTATTTATCCCTCTTTTCTGTCCTGTTCTCCCAGCAGCAGCCTCTCGATCTTTCTCCCCCTGCCACACAAATACACATTACAGCCATCCTCATTGTCCAAGAAGTGGAAGTGTTAGGTTTTCCTTTTCTTATTTCCATCACCCCTCTGCTTTGGCGGCTCCAGGCCTGTAAGATAATACCCATTTATCCCACAGGGTGTTTACACAAGCCATCCAGGTTAAGTGACTCTCTGAGAGGAATGACAGACAGCAGCTTCCCTTTCTACTCAGGGAAAATTGGATTCATCAACAACTGCTTAATGGTAGCATTCAGGCTCTTGATTATACTCCATCTAACACATTAGTAGGTGTTTCTGGTGTGTTTATCTGTGTGTTTGCTCATGTGTGCTTGGGTAATGCCCTGACCTTAAGATCTAAATAAAACCAGCTTAACCAGAATGTTCTCTTGGTTTTAGCCATCAGTGCTCAGAAACCATAAAACCTGATCCTTTAAATCTTTGTGCCTTATAAAATCAGTCTTCGTGTTCCTCATCATAAACCACAGCAATAAACAGGCCTGTATCTACTATGCTAATTTGAAGCATCAGGTTTACTTTAATGCTTTATTGGGAAGCAGCTGATCCTGAATCATTTAATAGGCTGTTTCTATTTAGCTGCTCTGGTGAATTAAAACATCAAAAATCTTCATCCTGTGCAGGAAAAAAAAATGCTTCAATGAGTGAACTGTTTTGCTGCCATTACATATTGAAGACTTACATTAATCTATTTGGAAATCATATGTGATCAAATTATGCTTTTAAATAGTGGTTCTGGGAGTAGGGAGCAGGATGCTGAGGGGCTGCTGACAAGATGGTTGTGTGATGCCTTTCAGAAAACCAAGAATTTTTAAAAAATTATTTCAGGTAACCAATTTTTGTTCATTCTTGAAAAAATATTTACATAGAATAAGACAAATTTCAAACAAAACCAGGGTGGTGCAGCAGGTTGTGCATGTGCCGCCCTGGTTCCTGGTTTGAACCCTGTGTCGATCAGCGCTTTTCTGTGCAGAGTTTGCATGTTCTCTCTGTACATGAGTGGGTTCTCCCTGGACACTTTGGCTTCCTTCCACCAAAAACATGCTAGCCAGGTTAAGTGGTGACTCCAAATTGCCCTTTGGTGAGGGTAAGTGTGCAAAAGGTTGTCAGTCTCTCTATGAGGCCCTGTGATTGGCTGGCAACCTGTTCAGCTGGAATTGGCTCCAGCCCCCTGTGACCCCAAAAGGGATAGATAATGGATGGATAAAACAAAACTATATGTTAATTGGCTAGACTTATTCAAAATAAAAGTTAGAACAAACAAAAAAATGTAGGTTTGAACATGACTTATAATTTAAGGGAGTACTCAAAAAAACGCTGGAGGTCCCCAATCTCTAATAGTGCCTTTTTGAGAATCAGGTCATGTACTGAAAAGTGTGTGAACTCCTGCTTCATAAGCATAAGCTTACTGTTTGGGGTGCAGTACTGTGTTAAACTGAAATCAAAATTTTAGTATCTTGGCAACACTGTACTTGATTATCGCTACTGCGCAAGAAAGCCCACACCATATGTGTAGGTACATTTGTACGGTCAGATGACAGATGAAATATAATCAACCTTTAGCCTTCAGCCTTGGCTGTGTGCACAGGCATAGCAGGACAATGACCTAGCAGAATGACTCTAAAATTATTGACAACTATCCTTGACACTCAAAACTTTAATAAAAGACACCTTTTTTAATGGCCTAAATGGTCAGACATGTCATGATGCTTTATGGTATAAAAAACCCCTTCAAACCTTACGTCTAAGGTCGCTTTCACATGGAAAGTTTGGTAGACGAAGTTCGGTTTGGGGGTGAAGATGCAACATTGTTGTAATTTTCACTTGGTTTTATTTTCTTTCGCACTTCTCTTCGTCAGGGCCAGCCCTGTCATATGCTGTGTAATATAGTGACAGGGGCCTATATCAGTCAGTCAATCAAATAAAGATTGATTGATATAGCCACCTGGCACTAGTTTGCGCTGTAGCTGCTATCTTTTTCTTTGCTTTTCGTACCATTGTTGCCCTTTGGCGCAGAAATAACAGCTTTGAGTGATGACATTTTTCAGCTCAAAACAGTTCAGAAGTATTCTTTGCTATTAAATAAAGCTGTATCTAGGCTGTGTCTGGTGGCACTTGCATATTGACTGAAGTGATGTGTAACCATACTCTACATCAATTTGTAGATATTAACCTGTTCAGCTAGCTGGCATTGCTAGCAATTCTCATGTTAGCGACACTCTGTTTGATATTGTCAGTGAACGCTACATTAGCTTGCTTACTGTTGTTACATTCAGTAAAATTAAAGCTACAGTACACTGCTGTTGAAAGCAAAGACCAGAGTTCTGTTCTTTGGTCTGCACCAGAGTTTGTATGAGCTCACACCGCTCCAAATTAACTGAACTTTCCCAAAAGGTACACCAGATTTTGTTTGGTCCAGACCAAATGTGTGTGACCTAAGGTTTAGGACCTACTTGTTTTGTGATTAAATAAGCTTGGAGTTTTGGTACAATCCACTCTGGGACCATAATAACAATATTATAATAATAATCTTGTCCTTACAGTTTTTGAAGAAGCAATAAGAAAGATGTACTAAAATGATAAATCTGATCCTTCTCCAAGCTGTATGTTCTCCAACTTGTACACAAGATGTCCAGCCATCTCATTCCGGTTGGTTTCAGCATTTCTCTTCCTGTAATTACCTTCCACGGGACAACAAGCCATCAGAAACATGTGCCTTGTTCCTGATTTATGAAACATTTAAAAGGTTGCAAGGGGAGATTGAAAAAGACAAAAGGCAGCAGACCCCATAAAGCCAGCCTCAGCTGAGCTCTCAAAGCCAGCGTCAGAGAAAGAGAGAAAAAGTTGGAGAGGTTTCATGATTAACTTTCATTTCCTATGCTTTATTATTCCTGCCCCAAATGAAATTTCAGAGGAGGAGATAAATCTTCCGGCTCTGTCCGTGCACCTAAAGTCCAGGAATAGCTATGGCTCGCAACCGTTCAGCTTATCACTTTAAATTCACCGCAAACTAGCTGTCGAGCTTTTTCCCTGGCAAAATGAAAGCCAGCTTTACTCCAGTGTCTGTAAATGTGTGTGTGTGTGTGTATGGAAGAGAGAGGGAAATAAGGTCGTCAGTCAGTCTAGCCCAGGTTGATATTTATAGATATGGATGGGATGGTGGATCTGTGTGGGTGTGCTGTTGCAGTGTGTGGCCACACGTGGGTGCGAGGCTCCAGTAATGGTTTGTATAGGCAGATCAATAAAATTGAAAGCATGAATCACACAGGCTTTTAATCACACTCCTCTCAGCCGATTTCAAGATGGACACACAGATAAGTAGATATTGATGTCAAGGCTCATCCATCCATCCAGCTCATAATTCCATTGTAGTGGAAGAGCCGGCTGTCCATCGACTCCTGTAACTATTGGCTCTCCAGCAGGTAACAACGGCTTTCCATTTTCTCATTATTCCCACTAACCAGTCAGACTTATTCTTATACACAACGCCAGCTCGAAGACTCATTATAGCTCATCTATTGCAATTGAAATTTGCACATGAAGAATTTGATGTGTGAAATGTTGAAACTGGCTTTGGACTTTTAAAAGGACAGAGCTGATTTGCAATTGAGTTTTAGGTCATTTTCACTCCTAGATCTTTAGGAGAGTTGTTCTGATACAAGCAGGTGTTTCATGCTCAGCATCATTCGTTGCAAATATATGAACATAGCAATCAATCCCTGTTTCGGCACAAACAATCATGCTGAGATTATAGGTGGTCCCAGAAGATTTCCAATGGAAATGAGATCCTTGGGCCTGGAACCTACTGGCTTCAAAACACTGCCATGTAAACATGAATAGATCCAAAGGAAATCTGAAGATTTGTTGCATTTCGTTTGTTCGTTTGTTTGTTTTTTCACCTGAATCGGAACTAAGCACCCAAGCTGAAGGTGGAAAAACTGCAAGTCAACCAAACTTTAAATTAACCACTGAAACGTCTAATATAATGATAAAATATTAATCAAAGGTTTAGAATGAGCAGATAAGCAAAAATCTTGTGTATCAGTAATAATTATAAAATCTTTAGCTATGTATCAGTCACACTCAGACCGTGGGTTTAAATTTCTTTTAACTAAAGGGTAGTGAATACATTTGGACCAACACTTTTCCTCATGTTCAGGTAATGTAATACTGGGCTGCACTATCAGACATTATTAAATATCTATATTTCAACATCATCTATATGTCAAACATGGTGATTTATTAGTAAAACAGCTAAAAAAAAGAGTCCTCAGGAAGTTGATTAACTGCCTGTATTTGGAAGTAAAACTTACACCAAACATTCTGATTGCACATTGTCAGCTCTGATGGCGAGATTTCCTCTGTCTGAAGATGATAAACATGCTCGAGCATGAGAGTGACTGTTTCATCAGCTGTTTACCATCTTTCCACCATCTGCTACATCCAGAAACTCAAAGCTTTACTCAGATTGGAATAACAGCAACGCTACAAAAACTGGAATCATAGGAAGGGTACTAGATTATTTCTGGTGGTAAAACATATGTATTTTTACTTATTATGAGCCACACTCACCTAAACAGTCTTAACATCTTATCACAAGTGAAACACAAGGTCTGAGTTACTTGTTATTAGTAAAACTTTTTTCAGCTTCATTAAAGACACTTAACATTCTCTTTTTTTCAAGAAACTTCACAAGTTAATTCTGGTTGCTGCATTGCCAACCAGTTTTACTCACTTCAAGTACTTCAAGACTTTTTGGTTTTATTAAAATGATGATTATCTGGACTAGATATGG
This sequence comes from Cetoscarus ocellatus, assembly GCA_037902135.1. NCBI lineage: Eukaryota > Metazoa > Chordata > Actinopteri > Labriformes > Labridae > Cetoscarus > Cetoscarus ocellatus. The sequence continues at coordinate 1,520,471 of JBAMNC010000815.1, forward strand.
CATTTCAACGGTGATAGTTGTCTATTTTTATGTGGGTTTACATGAGGTATTTGTCAGTAGTATGTATTAAGTATGTTCAGTTTATGAGTCACAAATGATGCCAGTCAGCATGGCCCCTTAAAAGAGAGACCTGCCAGTGGGCAAGCACAAAAGTTAGACTGGACAGCCAATCACATAAGGTTGTTTTTTCCAACCCTGTTGTTTGCTCATCTTTAAAAATACACATCGTGGATAAGTGTCGATAAATCAATTATAGACTGAAAAAGAGACAGTGTTTTTTTTTTTTTTTTCTGCCATATAGCCACTCTGTCTTAGCTTTATGCACAAACTGTTCCTTTTATTCATCTAGGACTGTGGTTTCAGACCTTTTTTCTTTAGAGCCCCTTAGAATTGACATCTATCAGATTTATCATAATCATAAACCTGGCAGATCCTTTGAGTTTTATCTGTAGACTTTAAGTAAGATTCGCCATAGCTCTCATTAAGAAGTGTCCAGCTTGTCTTTTTGATAATTTCTATTGATTTGGAATACTTTAATCTGAATAAAATAAACTTTTAATTTGAATACTTGTGTATTTCATACAGTTTTTTGTGCATATAGAGGCACAATAAAAAGATATGAATCAAATGATCCAGTCAAACTTCAGACCACTCAATGAAATCCAACTTGTAGATATTAAAAGCTAGTCAGTCAGTGAGCATTGCTTTGAAGGAAATAAGAGCTTACACTCTGATTGATCTGATGTTACACCCAATGATCAACTAAGGTAAATATTCCATCCTTTTTATGCCCCACATCTAGCATTGCACCAGGAATTTGCATCATCAGAATAGTAGACCAACATGCCTTAAACTGCTGTCCACTTTGTGCTTTTACACAATGCACATCAGGCCATCAAAATAGGGTCCCTATTAAAATAAAGAGGAACAAACCATACTTAAGCCTATTACCTCTGGGAATCTAGAACCAAAAGTAAGACCTGATGCAACATTGGTGACCCTATGAATGTCTGCTGATATTTATCAATTGTATTAATCCTTGACAGCCTTTAGGATTTTATTTGAAAAATCTTCTATGTTAAAATTGACTTTTTGCATAGACTTGATTTCAGTCAAAGCACTAAAATAATTTTGTCGAATAATATTGGAAAGACGCCTCTTAATCCTTATTGTTCACCACTCTCTCAACGTCAAAATGACAAAATGAACAGAGTTGTTTGTAAAAGATTGTGTCTTTGAATGTTGATATTGCAGCCTAAATTTGGTGTATCCTAATACATTATCTAAACGAGCAGTTGCATTGGCAAGTTTTGTAACTTTAAGCATGCAAAAATTATGTCACCTCCAGGCTGACAGTGGAGGAGTCCTGACAGTGGAGGGCTGCAGCCAGTTACCCTCTCTTACTTTATGCTGTAATCACTTTTGCTGACATAGAGGGAAACGTGAAGTTGTGTTGAGCTGATGTACATCTAGCACTCAGACGAATTATACGCATGCTTAAAATGACTGACTTTCCAATTCGCTTGCAAATGCCAGACGCCAAGAGTTGACCTATGTTTACCTTTGCTACCCTCACTTACAGCTGCATTCATCTTTGTCAAATCACATGATGAAATGACATATACTTTGTGTTTTTAATTGGCGTTTGGTAAGTGACGTTGCAGTACGCTTGTACAACAACTAGCAGCATCAAGCTCTATAAGGCCAAAGTTCCCCTAAGTTAAGCATACTACCCATGCATTACGTTTGCGTTGGCGAATGTTTAAAATCCATCTTCAATTAGTCAAGGTGTCCATTAAGAAATGTCATACAACACCAGCACATTTCTCTCACCTTCAGATATGTTAAAGGGAACATATCATGCTGTTTTCCTTGTCATTATGCCAATCTGGGATGCATTTGGAGTACTTCTGTATGATTTGCAGGTCATAAAGCTCCTTCTTCGCCTCACAATCGCGTTTACAAAAGCCTCTCTCTAGCCGCTTTCCAGGCTCTCCCTCAAAACACTCTGATTCAGACAGAGTACACGTGAGAACTGAGACCACGTGTGCTCTGTCCTCTGATTGGCCAGTTCTGTGAGGGCTGAGCCGGAGGCGGAGCGGAGGGGGTGCCGAGGCGGAGCGGAGGGGTGACATACGAAAGTGGCTTGTTTACTAGCCCCAGCTGTCCGGGGATCGTTGTATTGACTTTGCAGTTGACATTAAACTTTTGTTTGGCCTTTATTACATGTTTAAAATGGCTACTTATGAGATTCGCCAATCGATCATGCACATCTCCATGAATACAGATGGGTTTTTAAGTAGAAAAACCCCACATTAGTTATGTGATTACACACAACAGTAAGTCAAACTGCTAACAATGGCTTCCCATTACTCTCAGCAGCTAAGAGGGGTGTGCAGACCTTTTCAAAGACATGTTCATTATAATAATTAAAAGATAGATACTTAAGTAACAAAGGATGAAGCGCCGTTTGTGAGTTCTGCTTTTCGAGCAACTGTGTGGTCGTAAAAGAGCCCCACAGGTCTGAATTTACACAACACAGCTGACGCTAATGCTAACGCTAATGCTAACAAGCTTAGCATTGGCTCAACATAACATCATATATTTATTTACGAGTTTAAGTAACAAAGGATGAAGCACCGTTTGTGAGTTTTGCTTTTTTAGCTAACGTGTGGTCATAAAAGAGCTCTACAAGTCCGAATTTACACAACACAGCTGACGCTAACGCTAACACTAACTAGCTTAGCATTAGCTCGACATTACATCATGGCCTTATTTACATTACTTCCTCTGATTACATTACTTACTGCTTGTGGTTCCGGGTCTCTGTGGACAGTCTTTATGGAGGGAACTGCTCCTTGTTTGAGCAGCAGTTGAGATGCAAATCCTGCATCAAACTGCCCTCTGGGGTAAAATGATGAGCACACAGAAACAGCTGAGACAGCGGCTGATCCGAGGAAACAAGGGCTGTCCACTGCTTTCTGGTGTCTTCATTCTTTGGAAGTGAAGATAGTTGTGATTTTGATCCACAACCAAAAAAACACAGATGAAGACCCTTTCCAGACATGTCTTCTCTCAAGTATATAGCTCAGGGAAACAACAGAAAACAAACACTGAAACTGCTCCTGACATTGCCGGTCCTGGAGACAATATAAACGGCTGAGCTTGGTGGGCGTGTCTTAGCTGCAGCTCCGTGCTTCAGGCATTACCGGGGAGGAGCTGCAGGGAGGAGCTGCTTTCTCAGGCTCGTCCAGTGAGAAGAGACTGAAAATACCTGACGTCAGGTTGCGGGAAATCTCGTGAAGATCTCACAATGAGACGTTTTCAGGGCGGAAGTCTTGCTCCCGGATATCGGGGACAGGAGCAGATCTCATGTTGTGGGATTTTCTGGAGGTTTAGAGTCAGCAATTCAATAAACAACATTATTTGTAAGTATTAAATCTTGTTTCTGCATGATATGTTCCCTTTAAGCTTTATTGAACACGGCAAAATTGAACATACTTTCACTGAAATTTTGATGATTTCTCAACATTGGTCTATGTCAGCTGAAATACACTGATGTAATGATGAATATGTTCTAAGGAATCTAGCCAAAACATAATTCCAGGTTTGGGAGCACATGTAAGACTGCCATTCATCATTCCTGATGACTCATCTGCACCACCAGCAAATATACCTCCACTTAATTTGTAGGCGTTTATGTAAAATGTAGCTAAGGGAGCAATGGTGCAAGCCCTAGTCTTTGAGTCTCTGGAGGCAAGTTATGTCATCCCTTTTTAGTTTAGTTTCCAACTTCCATAACCAGAATCAGTGCCCCAGAAAGTCAACCTGCATCCCTCCAGCTACAAAACCAACTTTCAAGTATGAAATGGCCATCCTCCGGTCCTAAGCCCAAGCCCTTACAGTCTGAGCTATACTGCCGCCATCTGACCAAAAGTGGAGTCAATAATCCCCATGAAGTCTAAGATGATGGACTGAGCTAAAATGCATATTAATTTTCATATTTAGAGCTCATTACTGCACCACTCTGAATGAAAAGCAGTTTAAGTGAAATCAACTGATTTCTTTTCATTGTGCAGCTTTAATTGAGACTTTTTAATGCTTTTCAACCTTCAATTAATTTATCACAATATTTCATCAACAGATTCATTATTAAAGTCAGCATGGTGCTGATTAGGTCTAACAGCCTAAGCAGAAACTCACTTTTAATTAGGACTCTATTGTAAACATTGTGAAAACACAATCAGCACACAATGAAGAATTAAACACAACAGCCATTAAGAGCCATGGGAAATGCTGTGCTCCGGTTTAGGGCTTGGACATGCTGAAAATGTGCTGTGCCCAGTCCCTGCTTCCTCTAGTCCGGTCGTATTCCTTGTTTTTCATTGATATTCATGATTCCTGAGACTGAGCCATTTGCTCACTTGCTGCGCCAACTACGGTCCACCCACCAGTTATGAAAATTTATAGGCTTGTTTGGAGACCATGGAGACCAGCAAACCAAGCGTGTGTGTCCTCTCTCCATGCCTTTGAATTATCTCCCTCCTTGCTTTATCCACCAGCTCTGGCCTGCACATTTTATACACTGTTTGCTCATATGAGGCTCTGCAGTGGGAGGACAGATTGCAGGGAGAGGAGCTTCAAATGTGCGGTTCTGCCAAGAATTACACTAATTACAGGTGTGGAGAGGAGATGTGATGCAGGTGGTAATTATGCTTCATATATATAGTCGAGCATGATTGACAGGCTAAGATAGAAAGTAAGAAATATCGTATTCCCTGGTTAATTATTGTTAATCTGCATTATACTGCTGTATCCAATGGGGAGATGTAATGATAGCCTGGTAATTATCTTACTTTCTATTTTTCCCTTATTTTTCTGTTATAGTTCGATTCTACAAAGGATTTTACTGCAAACACGGTCAAAAAAATGAATCATCAGCTGGATAAAGTGTTTAAAATATAGAGCTTTATTATCACAAGCATATTGTTTGGTCTTTCTGGGCCTGACCCCACTGTGCTGCCGTGCATAACTACAGGACTATTTGTTTCTCTCCCTGTGTGCATATATAATTCATGTGTGGGTGTGTTTTGCATATGGACCCCTGTCACAATGTGGGCAGCACAAGCAGGGTCCCTGTGGCATGTGTGTGTGTGACTGCAGGATGTTTCTCATAAATTCTATCACATTCATCTCCAACTTTTCCTCTTTCTGACTTGGCTGCAAAGTCACTCATGCACACAAACAGGTGTGTGTGCAAAGAGGTACTTGTATAAATGTGCTGTGTGAGTGTTATTCTGTTCAAACTAGGATTAAACAGATCCAAAGATTGTGTGAAGACTGAGCTTTGTTGCAGCATGAGACGGCTGCAGCAGCTCCTTTCAGCGTGGATTTGAGGCGCAGCCTTAACTGGGAAAAGTGATGAGCAGGGCAGAGCGGAAGGCCTTTAAGGGATGTATCACATTCTCGGGCTATTAGCCTTTAGTCTAGGTTCTTTGTCTGCTGCTTCTTGGTTCCTGTTGGTGGCACGGTCAATAGTTAATTACAGGCTGACACTGGAGAGGGGCCTCCTCTTCCTCGCTGCTGGAGAGGGGAACAGTTCTGCACCCAACCTTTGTTCTGACTATACTTTCTCCTTAAAAGTGGAATATATATTTTATTAATGCCTATTTTTTAATCAGTTATGTGGTTAAATGTCCATATTTAAAGATTCACAACATCACATTTTATGACAAAGCTATTATTGCCTTTGTAATTTTTCTTAAATCTAAATAAAACCTTTCTAGTCTAGGCATAGACATAATCAAATGATTGCGTGTTTACATCCACCAAGCATTTAATAAAATTAAAAGCTACTGTGTATGTTCAGAGCTGTCCCTACATTAAGAAACAAAACACAAGAATAAACAGTTCTTTCTTATCAAAATAAAACAAAATATGTTCACATCTGTGGACAGTTAAAAAGCATGGAAGAGGAAAAAACTTATCTTGGTGGGAATAGAGGCAACATAAGAATAGTAGTGGTCAGAGAGCACAAACCCCTGTAAAGGCATTTCTTTACATTGTTGAGTGATTCTGAGAAATGTGAAAAAAAACTTCCCTCTGGCACAACATTTAAGACATTCCTTGACCGACATCCGTGTTTAGATCACCACTAAAATCACTTCTTCTTTGTGCCATTACCAACATTTCTGAAAGTTTCATCCAAATCCATTGAAAACATATTGAGTTATTTTGCTTACAGACAAACAAACAAACCAACGACTGGATAAACAGTAGCAAAATCAGAAACCTCCTTTTGTGAGTTAATAAGCACATTGTTGTTAAAGCTGATCACAGCCTAATGACTGACCCTCTACTGTAAGTTTAATATTCTTAAAGTAGCTGCAAATGAGGATAATTTTTCTGTGCAGCATAAAGAGTGCTAAGTGAGAAGACATATCTCTTTTTAGTTTTGATTCCACACAAATGAGTATATAATAGGGCATAATGTTGCCTTGTTCATAATTGACTAATAACTTATGCCCTGTCTATATGGAGCCGAGGCACTAAATGAGGGACAACTACGGCTATAAGACCTATAATACAAAACTATTACTACCACATGGTGGTTTATGCCCCCCTGAGAGGCGTACATTGCCATTCTATGCAAATGCACAGTGGTGTGTCACTTGGCCAGATTCCTGCCAAATATGTTCAGTTCATTGCCATGTCAGAAGAAGTTTGGCAGAAATACTGCACCTAAAAACATTCTTGGCGTATTAAGTTGGCCTCCATAATTGAATCAGGTTATCTTTTAGTGTGAGAGGGCAAATATGCAACATTTAACAGAAATCCTTGAGATCTTATTCAGATGAATTTAGAAGCAAAAACCATGATGACCTTGACCTTTCACTTACGACTTGCAAGATCTGATGAGTAATACGTCTGTTATCCTAGGTCCTAAAAATGTTTATACAACAATGATGCTCTTCAAAACATCAGGGTTTTGTTTAGTGAGTCATCAGAGGTTGTTATTGAAAGGCTTCCATATAGACAGAAAGATGTCTCCCTTGTCTCTCATGTTGTAGGTGCATTGCTCCAGTCTTAACATTTCGTTTAAAATTTGTTGAAACTGAATGAATGTTTGAGGTCTCTGCTGATTCCAGTTGAGAAGGTTGTACTTTTTTGCTATATATGATATGATGATAATTCTTTTAATAGATATTCTGGGCTTTAATTTCGTAGACCAGGCGCAGGCGCAGCGCACCTGCGCTGCGCCTCGCCTGCGCTGCGCCAACGGGGTGTGTCCAGGGCATTTTGCAAGTTTTGTGCACAACGCAGTCTGGCGTAGGGAGGCACACCCACGCCTCCGTCCTTCCCACCGGCGCAAGTAGCAGAGAGAGTGGAGAGAAGGCGTGAGTGGGTTTAACACAGCCGAGTGTAATCTTCACCAATCAAATAAACGCCTCTCCTCACCTTTAAATGCACTGCAGGTGAGGCGCAGTGCCAATTTCACCTTGGTGGCGAAGAAGGTCAGAGCCGCTGTCACTTTTACAGCAACTGGGAGAGCGCAGGGGCCACCAGGCCGCGCATTGGAGGCCACGATGCGTGATTTTCCTTTTATTTTCCTTGATTTTCCTTTTATTTTGCATAAATGTCCTCTTTGACTCAGGACAAAGTAGCGAGACCTGATCATGCTGCACCTGCGCCACCCTGAGTTGCGCCAGGAAATTAGAGCCCACAGTCTAAATTCTTATTCAGTTCTACACTAAAAGGTGTGGTGTTGTTGAAAGGGGCAGCAGAATTTGCAGTGCTTTAACCTTAAAATCATGTATAGTCTGCTAGAATGAGATTAAGCAGTTTCATTCCCAAAAGACATGCACTAAGGAACCAACAAATGTCATGCAACATTGACATTTGAGGGATGAGTTAGGATATATTTTACTTGAACAGAGAGGGGTGAGGTACAACCTGTGCATAAACGTATAATTCTGTTCAATTTTCTTGTTGGAGACAATGAAGTAAAGACATTTTAACATAGTTTTCCATTGTACATCGTTCAAAGTACAGTTCAGAACTCATTGCCATAAACTTTTGATTGATTTCCTGGAACTACTGCACTGATCTGTCAGTGTTCTGTAAATAAGATCATTTTTTCCTTTCAGTGATGTGGTGTTCTGTAAAATTTCCTCTATTTCAGTCAGTTGCTTAAGCAGTTGTCCATCATTTTCAAGGGTGATGGTTGGGTGGTGGAGTTGCAGATATTTATAGAAATACTTCTTATTAATATTAAACTCTGCTCTCACATCCAGAAAAGATTTGAGTGTGCCTCCAAAGAGTAAGTTTAAACTGCCATTCTCTTTCCATTTTTTAAGCAAAGACTTCCTGACTGAAGGTGGAAGATCTGGATTGAAGGATGAGGGAGCTAACACAGAAATCTTGGTACAAAATCCACAGAATTTTTTAACATCTTGTCAACCTGAAGGCTGATATAGATCATATTAGTTTTGGATATGGAGTGTTACATGTATATATTATTTAAATATAGTAGGCATGTCAGAAGTGTAGGTGAGCAGAGTTCTTCCTTAATATCAGTCCTAAGAGCTGAACTGCGCTTTTGCAACCAACTGATCAAGTTTCTTGTTTGGGCAGCCCAGTAATATAAGTGGAAGTCGGAGAGGCCCAGGTATCTCTTTTCTTTAGATTACGAGAGTGTTTAGAGCTGTTCTTGGTGGGGAGTTTCTCCATGGAAATAAAGTTATTGTTTTATATATAGTTTTGAAAAATGTATTATTTAGGTAGCATGGTATTGATTAGCCATACGTTTACAGTTGTGCTCTTAAGTTTACATACCCTGGCAGAATGTATGATTTCTTGGCCATTTTTCAGAGAATATGAACGATGACACAAAAACTTTTCTTTCACTCATGGTCAGTGGTTAGGTGAAGTCATTTATTATCAAAACACAGTGTTTACTTTTTTAAAATCATAATGACAACAGAAACTACCCAAATGACCCTGATCAAAAGTTTTCATAACCTCTTTTTTTTCTCAGATGCATGGTAATGGCTTTCTTCTGGAGACTCGACCGTGCAGTCCATTTTTCTTCAAATGCCTGCTTATTGTGCATCTTGAAACGGCAACACCACGTCTATCAGGGAGTCCTGTATTTCAGCTGAAGTTATTTGTGGGTTTTTCTTTGCATCCCAAGCAATTTCCCTGGCAGTTGTGGCTGAAATTTTTGTTGGTCTACCTGACCGTGGTTTGGTTTTAACAGAATCCCTCATTTTCCACCTCTTAATTAAAGTTTGAACACTGAAGATTGGCATTCTCAGTTCTTTGGATATCTTTTTATATCCTTTTCCTGTTTTATACAGTTCAATTACATTTCCCCACAGATCCTTTGACAATTCTTTTGCTTGCCCCATGACTCAGAATCCAGAAACATCAGTGCAGCACTGGATAAAAGATGCAAGGGACTGTCAGGAGCCCAGAAACTCACTGACCTTGTATATATTCAAGCAAACAGATCACAGGTGAGGATGGTTACCTTTAGTAGCCATTCAAAGCTGTTTGTGTCAACTTGTGTGCATGTTATCAGGCCAAATCTCAAGGGTATGAAAACTTTTGATCAGGGTCATTTGTCTATTTATAGTAGTGACAAACTCATGGACGCCGGACCATAAATCCGTCCCTACCACATTTGTCTCCAGTGAGTATAAATTCATTTATTTATGAAAGATAAGCCTCTTGAGATGTGGCATCTCATTTTCAAGTGAGACCTCATGTCCATATGGTGCTATGGAGATAGTTACTATGGATACATAATCAGCCATGGATAGGGAGATCATACTATAATGATTATAAACTGGAATGGGGCTAAAGAAATGCCCAAATATTTGTTATATCTGTAATTGTAGTTATTGAGGCTTTGTAACTCTACAGCAGCAGGCAGTCTACACCAAGGATCCCAGGCCACCTACAAGACAAGAGCCAGAGACGAGTACAGGAGCAAACAAAAAGGGACAAAGGCATATATGGAGAGAGAGTGTGACAGAGACAGAGAGATAGAGCTCAGTGTGCCAGATCCCCACAGCAGTTTAAATCTATTGCATATTAACTATGTGTCTTAACAATGTACTATGAGCTGGTCCTTAACTGAAAGCTTTATCAAAGAGGAATGTTTTAAGTCTAACCTTAAAGGTAGAGAAGGTGTCTGCCTCCCGAACTGTGGTCGGTAAATGGTTCGAGAGAAGAGGAGCCTGATAACTGAAGGCTCTATCTCCCAAACTACTTCTAGAGGCTGATGGTACCACAAGCAGGCCAGCATTTTGGGAGCATAATGTTCTAGAGGGGTTGTATGGCACTACAAGCTCTCAAAATTGGTGCCTGTCCACAAAGAGCTTGATAGGTGAGAAGAAGAATCTTGAATTCTATTCTATATTTTATGGGAAGCCATTGCAGAGAAGCTAATACAGGAGTAGTGTGGTCTCTTCTTCTAGTTCTAATCAGTACACGCGCTGCAGCATTTTGAACCAGCTGAAGCGTCTTAAGCAACTTGATGGGACAGCCTGCTACAAGAGAATTACAATAACACAGTCTAGAGGTAACAAAAGCATGGACTAGTTTTCAGCATTGCTCTCAGACAGTAGCGATGCTACGAAGACAAAAAAAGGCTGTTCTTGAAATTTGCTTTATGTGAGGTGTTGGGGGCCCAGCACAATGACCTCTGTCTTGTCTGAGTTAGAAGAAGAAAATTTCTGGCCATCCAGGTCCTAATGTCCTTTAGACACACTTCTAGTTTAGATAACTGATTCGTCTATCCTGGCTTCATTGATACACAGTTTAGTATCATCAGCGTAACAATGTAAATTCACAGAGTATTTCCTCATGATGTCAACAAGGGGAAGCATATATATGGAGAAGAGAATTGGACCTAGTACAGAACCTTGAGGAACTCTGTAACTTACTTTAGTGTACACAGAAGACTTATTGTTCACATGTACAAACTGGTACCTTTCAGATAAGTAGGACTTAAACCAATTTAAAGTAGTCCCTGTAATCCTAAGTAAATCCTCTAATCTCTGTAGAAGAACATTATGATCTATGGTGTCAAAAGCAGCACTAAGATCTAATAAAACAAGTACTGAGAGCCCAGTTAGATCTTGGAGAAACAAGCTTGCAAAATAAGTATAAAATCAGTCACTCATTACATCCTTTACAGTAAACAAATCAGTTCAGATGGAACCTGATGATGGCTCAGTTGTGGTACGGGTTGGCTGGTGCCAGCATGCGATGGGCTCTTTCCAGCATAAATGAACGGTCAGATCCAAGACTCAGCCACTGGAGTAGCATCTCATGTACAAAGTCCAAGAGCAGATGCCCGCCTTTGGCACCTTCCCTGAAGCCAGACACTTGGATATTCTTCCTCCTCCAGCTATTCTCTAAGTCCTCAGTCTTAGCTTCCAGGTATGTAATACACTTTAGAACAGAAGCCAGTGTCGAGACTTCATTTATACTTTCCTCAGCTGAAGCTATATGGGTTTCTGCTTTTCATTGGCAATTACCTCTTTCTTAATTTTTCCTTGTTTCTAGTGTTGTTACAGAGTTCACCATTGTGATCAGACCTGTGTCAATACCACCCAGCTTGGTCCCGAACTCTGCACCAGTGTTATTTTTGACAGCACTTTTTAATTTAGCTTTAGTTTTGCTCTTTTGCCAAAAATATCTTTTAGTTTTAGTCATCATTAGTCATCTAAATTGTTTTAATTTTAGTCTAGTTTCAGGTAATGATATTTCACAACATTTTAGTTGACGAAATCTACTGTAAATTTAGTCGACTAAAATATGAATTGTAAGGTGAAAGGCATCTTTTATGTTTACCTGAATTTCTGAAGTCATGTTTTACAATTGGATCCTGCCACCACGACGCTAAGGCAGTTGTGATTAGATGTCCCACTTAACTCATACAACCTTTCCACACAACCAAAGTAACTGTGATTCCTAACTTGTCATGACATGATGGAATTAGGTCTGATTGGATTTAGTCTCTGTCAAACATTTTAGTCTAGTTTTTACTTTAGTCTACTTTGCGTCAGTGGCGCAGCTGGATAGTGCGCTTGGTCAGTGATCAGGAGGTTGCAGGTTCAAGCCCAGCTCTGTGCGGCACATGGCGATGTGTCCTTGGGCAAGACACTTAACCCCAAGTTGCTCCCACTGCTATATATAAAGGGCATCTTATATATATAATATAAAGATATTACAGCATTATAAAGATATTACAAGCACATCAAAATGACATGTAAGCTCATAACCTTGTTTTATTGTCTCAATGATATGGCTGTGGCAACAATGTGTATTTGTGTGTATTAGTCCTGTTTATTGCTAGACTGTTAGCATAGCAGGAGCTGTAAAGGTTATCACGTCAGTTACAGGCTATGGGCCATAAACCTGGCTGTAAAGGCAGATGTACAACTGGCTGAGTGCCATATCAAATAACTAAACTTAGAAACGAGATGCTAAGGTGTTTTAGATTATGTAACACAAAAGTACACAATACATATTGCTTTTAACATTAACGCAACCGAACACTTATCTTGTCTGATTCCTTTTTTTCAAGTACTTTATTTTCTGCTTTTTACATTTTAAACAGACATAAACAGCATACAAACAGCCACAGCACAGTACAAAAGAAATACAAATACAAATAGCAATCCCCACCCCAATGAGTCTCAAAAGGACATAAAGAAAATATAAAATAATACAATTAAAAAAAGGTCACGAAACTAGGCAAGGTCTTCTTGGTGCATGTTATTCTATGTTTGCTTTTAAATATAACTGAATTGTTCACACATAAGTCCATGAAAATAAAAAGAGCAATTACTACTAAATGAGCAGAGCACTTAATATAAGGGGGACCTTCAATTTAGTCTATAAGGACTCCAGGTCACAGATAATTCCTTGCATCTTTTGCCTATCTTATATCTGAGCCTTTCCAAAGCAAGAAAGGAAAGCACCTCCTTCAGCCACTGTAGAAATGATGGGGAATTGCTTGCCTTACAGTTAAAAAGGATCAGTCTGCCAGCAAGTAACAAAGCAAATGCCAAAGCATTTGCTTGTCTGATTCCTTTTACCTATTCCAACATCCTGCAGCACAATTAGGCGACTTTATATGTTTTCACTGTATTTGTGACATCAGTATGTGTTCGTGACTGCTGTAATGTGATTATTTTGTCCACTTCATATTAGTCTTTATTGAATGCAGCATGCTTTTTTGGATTTATAAAACAGTGCAATCAAAATGTGTCTCATTCACCAAATTTATTGGTAGACATCAAAGTGAACCATGCCTGTAAGCAAGCAAGTTGCATGAACCAAACTGAACCTTCATTATTGATATTAATTTGTCTGACTTCCTGATGTAACATGTCTACCTCAAAAGGACTATTAAATGTTTTTTCATCATCCTGTTAAGTTCTCTGTGTGTTGTCTCTGTACACACACCTCCTTGCTGCTGTGCTTGAGTGTATTTATCTACAGAGGAGGGGAAAACCTCCTGGAAAATAACAGCAATTAGACCTCTGGCTGTCGGATCCTTTGATATTTACTTTTGATGATCTGCCCTCTATATGTACTTTGTTTGATCAGCTTACAGGTTGCGCGTCCCTGCTGGGAATCAAATTGTTGTTTGCCTTTTTAGAAATCGACGGGTAAACAGTGATGGCATTTCTGTGCTTTTTTATCTTTTCGGCTTTGCTTCTTATGAGTATCTTAGCTGCTGCTGACCACAGAGCAATGCTAGGTGGCCTTTTGTTTGCATGTTTACCCCACCAGCTCCCCTACAACAGGGAGCAAACATCTTTCAGCTAATGATCTACTTTACATTTGTTTTAATTAGGTGTATTTAAATAGCTCCAAGCAATAATTAACTAGCCAGAGCATCCAAGTGGGAGTAGGTGAGTAAGAGTAAGGGCTCTTCCTCTTGTGGGGTGTTTTTGTTTTGCTTCTCCAGCGAGCTCCATCAGCTGGGGCGGCAGGCCAAGTCTTTTTTTAAACAGAGGCTTGTTCGTTCTTCCTTTGCTTTGGATTTTCTCAAGGGAAGCTGCACCGCCTGTAACAACAAAAATCAAGCATTAGACAGGTGCACAATAAAGGAGCGGGATGCAAAATGACAAACACGATCCAGGGAAAGAATGGTGGAAAGGAATCGTGACACAGGATGAGAGAGGGAGGTGGGGTGGAGAGAGGGTGGGCGGATGCTTCCAGGGGCACAGCTCAAGATGGTGTTTGAAGTGCTCCGGGGGTCTCTTCCCTTTATTGTCTCCCGTAATGAGCTTTTTATGTTCTTGTGTATTTTAATGCAGCATGCAGTGGTCGATGAACACCTCCTTTTGGTGGGCCTCCTGATGGATCTGTTCTTCTTTATCCGCCTATTCACCGCTGCATGTAAATTTAATTATAAACATCTGGTTAGTGAACAGGACTAATTAGGAGATAAGGGTCGGAACAGCAGGTCAGAGGCTTGTGGTTTTCCTGTGTCCTCACACTTGATACATTTTCCTTCAGGCAAAGATTAGGCCTACTTTTTCAGACTGGTGTTTCGGTTCCACTTTTGGTTGCAAGTTTATTGGTGAAGTAGCTGCACAACCAGCCCACTGGTTAAAAAAAGCGTGAGCAATCAAAAAAATAATTCAAACCAAGACAAAGACCAAGAAAAAAGCACAAAGCATTCAGAATTCAAAGGCACAGCCAGGCTTATAGACACACAAACTGTCTGTAATTAGGGGAGAAGGGTGGATCCTGACAGGGGTGAGCCAGTGGTGAAGTGTAGAAACTTATAAAAAAGACCAAAACCTGATTTCAAAGATTCTTGTGATTTCAAACACTGTACCCTCAGTGCCAGAAGCTTCTTTCTGGGGTATGTTTTCCACCAAAATACTGCCAGTAATGATACAGCCTGCAGGGGGTCGAGTATCTCTGCAGACTTGAAAATTAAGGCCCTTTTTCTCCGTTGTCAGAATTCTTAAGCTTGAAAGGGACCTCCTGTAATAGGATGATTCTGGTAATTTAGTCCCAGATCTGAAGCGCTACTACAGTTTCTTTTTAGGAATTGTAAGATCATGGTCGAGGTTGTTTTTCTCTCCTAAACTGGCAACAACTGCTTGAGTGTGAAAGAGCATAGACTGATTTGTTCATTTGCTCAGTTTTACTTAAAAGTGCAGAGGGCCAAAAACACTCTGGGTGTCTGTGAGCCATGAAATGATCTGACAGCTGATGTTTATATTTTGGTTTGGGCAGATATTCGATATCCTTGATAACAGACCTCAGCTCTCTGTGCTTGTTCAGTCTTTGATGCCAGTGATTGAAGAGCTGAATGCTGAAAACGGATCTAGTTATCAGCCAACTGTAAAAGCTGGGAAATATGAACAGGTACGGTCCACATTTTCTACGAGTTATTCAAGTAAGATGCCCTTTGACCCTTCTATAATCAAGCAGCAAGCCTTAAAATGTAACCTAACCCTGTCTCTGTATGTGTCAGCCCTGTGATTGGCTAGTGACCAGTCCAGGATGTGCCCTCACCTTACCTCTCGCCCAATGTTAGATGGGATAGGTGGTCCAGCACTCAAGCCCAGTGGATGGATGGATGGGTTATTCTTGATGGGGAACACAATTGTGAAATGCATATCTATCTAAAATGTAAAGTATGTATTCAAATTATTAAGACAGGCTGAAATGGAAACAAGTATGTAGGCCTTGTTTATACTTATCCTTTTGTCCTTAAACTACTGTACTTTGCACAGATGTCCACTCTGACTGAAGCATGAACTTAGGTTGTATGTTAAAGGTTAACTTTGACATTTTGTGTCATGGTCATCCCTGGATTTTGAATGCACATCTTCAAATTATTTTCTTCAAACTTTGCTCGAATATCCACTCAGACTTAAGGGTTAGAGTGGATAAGTGATGTGATTGTGGAGGTCTTAAGTCAAGGTCTCTAAGGTCACTTTCACATCTATGATATGGCAGCTCAGTTTGGTTTGGGGATGAAGAGGCAACATTGTTTCATTTTTCATTTGGCTTGGTTTTCTTTCACTCTGCACTTTGTCAGTCAGATCATACCCTATTGAATGCGGGGAATATAGCACCCGCCACCAACTGGGGCTGCAGCTGCAGTCTTTGTACCTGCTATCAAGCCCATTGTTGGACTTTGACCCAAAAATACACAAGCAGCATTGAGTAACAACTTTGTTTAGCTCAAAGCAGCTCAGCAAAATTTAGGGGAATGCTATGAGTGAAGTTATATTTAAGCTGCTCAGATGAAACCAGACTGGTCTGTAACCATAATCTGCATGAACTTGTAGGTGTTAACATGTTAAGAGAGCTAGAGGCTGGTGGTGATAGCAATGCTGACATTATCGGCACTCCATTTGCTTACGGCCAAATTCAAGTCACAGTTTACTGCTTTTTGATGTGTTTGGAGGCAAACCTTAGCAGACCTGAGTTTGGTTCTTTGGTCCACACCAGAGTTAGTGTGAGCTTTCCCACCACTCTTGATCAAATGCGTTAGGTGTGAAAGTGACCTTAGACTCATGTTCATCTTTAGCTTGTAAATGTTACATCTTAAGAAAGCTCCAATACTTTTTGAAAGTCTGGTTGTAGGATAAGGCCATTGTGCATCATGTTAATGAGATCCTGAAAAAATAATATGCTATGACTCTTTATGGGATTTTCTACAAACTGTGCACAAATGTTCCCCCTTGATTGAGGGTTAGCTGATTTGGTTTTGTGGTCCTGGTACAAAGATCATTTAGTCTCAAGATCTTCTTTTGGTTGTGAATGTGATAGTTCAAGAATGCTATAAGGGAATCCCTTTAAATGTTGCACAAGTATCCACTCTTACACCAAAACAATGGGTTTGAGGTAAAGGTAATGAGCCAAGGTCACCACAAATTCCAATCATGTAAGCCCAGTATTACTCAAATGTATTAGAGATTTCTGCCAAATTTGATATGGCTACTCTTGTATGTGAGGGGGAATTGTTTACACTTGTGACCCTCAATACCCACTAGTGTAACAAAATGATCATAAGGAGGTGGAATAAGTCTTGACTGAGGCTTTCTTTTGGCTCTCTAGTGAGGAATGATATAATTTCATGTTTTAATTATAAATCGGCTAGATAACTCAAAAACCACTCAAATGGCATTTCATATGCTCTTGCTAGCTCTTTGTTGTGCACTTTTGGGACGTCGATGAATTTGTCTGGCAGTACATCCTACCATCAGTTGAGGGGTTGAGGTTTTGAGCCATGTCGATGTGTCCTTGGGCAAGATACTTGTCCCCAAGTTGCTCCCATTTCTGTGTCAGTGGTGTATAAATGGGTATAAGAGGGTGCCAATGTGTTTTCTAATAGTGACGGACAATTTACATAGAGACTCAGAACCACCAGTGAGTGAATGTGAGAGCAAATGGATGTTGAAGAATACCTGTGACCTGTAGAGCACCATTGCTTTGAATAGTCAGAAAGACAAGAAAAGCACTACTGTATGTAAGCTCAAGTCCATTTACCATTCACCGATTAGAAAGCTTCTTCTTGCAACAATTCCACAAGCACTGCATCGAGCAGCAGCATGTTATGACTTATCTATTGATGTTTTTGCTAGCGGTAGGAGTGAAATTGTGACCCTATTTTATAAGAATAAACCAGCAATTAGCAGCAGAGATATACATTAGCCCCTGTCTGTTCTGGTCATGGAATAACAAAACGCTGTAATG
This sequence comes from Cetoscarus ocellatus, assembly GCA_037902135.1. NCBI lineage: Eukaryota > Metazoa > Chordata > Actinopteri > Labriformes > Labridae > Cetoscarus > Cetoscarus ocellatus. The sequence continues at coordinate 1,538,225 of JBAMNC010000815.1, forward strand.
TGTCAGAGACGGCTCGGTTAAATGGATGTGATGTTTTAATGAGGAACAACGGTATGGAGAAGAAAAAGAGAGGAAGGGGAATGCTTGTAAGGAAGAAAAAGAGGAAGAGTCAAGGAGTGTCTTACCTTGGAGGAAGACACGGGTCGTTTAATTGTGTTGTAATGGAGGTCAGTGCTTACACGGTCTCTTGGCAGGCCCCCTGGTCCCACAGCCCGCTCAACAATCTGCAGGGCTCCATGTCTGATGTGTGTTAAGGAGATGAAGAGTGATGGAGGAAGAGGATAAAACAGAAGACAACATAGAGGCCTTGTTTCATTCAGCCCTGTGGTCACAAGGGGGGAGCAGTGACTGACAGTAGAGGTGACTCGCCTGTTTGCTCAGCTGATTCTCTCTCTCTTACACTAACAGTCTTTTTTCATCTCTTTCTTAGCTCCCGTGCTTCACCTCCTTCTCGCTCCCCTGTGGATTTCTGTCATGGAAAAGAAAGGAGTTTTAGATTTAGAACAAACATGGTAATGGGGTTGGGATAAAGAAACAAGGAAATGTCAGACTAGTTACACAAGGAGATACTGTCTCTTGTCTTTTGTCTTTGACAGAGGTAGGTCAGAGCTCTCACTTTGCAATCTTATTTCTTTACACGGATTCTGCCAGTGGTTCAGGTCAGCTGTATTTTGGCAGGGGGGCGGTAAGACTGAGATATTCATTTTTGGGGCAACCATTGGTGTGTTATGGCTTCAAAACTAGATTTTTTTAGTTTGAAACTGAATCCAGTGTACAAATGGATTGGGTGTCATTGTAGAGTTGTGAAAGTTTTGATTGTGCTCTGTCTTTTGTGTGGATCATACCCTCAAGGGTGCTGTAAGGAAAAAGAAATCATGGAGACAGTTGCAGAGGCCATGATTGACAAAGGCCCCAAGATGTCTAAACCTTTTTTTTCTATCTTAAAATATTTTCTTTGAATTCTAAACGAGAACATCACACTCAATACAAGTAAAAAACAGAAAAAATAATATACTAGGGAACCTCTATATTGCAAAAAGATTTACAAATAGGCTGCCAGATGCGTATAAAGACCCCAAGACTGAAAGATGCTCACAACACATTATTACCACCAATAAGGAGGTTGTGTTTTTGCCGCCATTTGTAAGTGAGTTAGTCTGTTTGTTTGTTAGATTGTTAAACGGGGTAGCTTAAATGTTATGAATGGATTTTACTGAAAATTTAGGGAATATAAGTCATTGCAAAAGGTAAAAGTGATGCGATTTTGATGGTGAACCAAATGCAGGTGCGGATCCAAACGTTTATTAAGATTTGTTAACGCTGCAAGATAGGGCAATTTTAGAAATAACTCAATAATTTCTCTACAGATTTTGTTTTCTTTTTCAAGGAATGTTGGCCATAGCACACAAAAGAAGTGATTATATTTTGGTGGTCATCAGAATCCAGATACTGATCCACATATTCTTTAATTGATTTGCTTTCCACATTTTTGTTAATAACTCAAAAAGTCCTCAACAGATTTTGATGACATTTTAGGGAAATGTTTGTTATGGCACAAGGGAGAAGTGATTTAATTTTGGTGGTGATCCAAATTGGGATGTGGATTCAGGTATTTTTTTTTAAGGGTTTCCCAACAGTGCAAGTGAGGGAGATTTTCCACATTTTTGGAAAGAACTCAGTACTGGGAATGTGGAGTTTTGTGCTCTCATAGTACTTGTAGTTGTTTTTTTTTTCATTTAAATTATAGAAAATCCCATCTATTTTTTTATCAATTAACCAATTTTATTGACTTTAAACGGTAAAATATCTACAGTAGTTCAGTCAGACAACAGATGTGTGTGTAAGGGTTACATATTGTGACTGTCAGACACAAACCCCTTGTCCACAAAATTACTACTTTTCACAAAATTAAAAAAAAGTGGAAACAAGTATTGTCCTGCCCTGGTCTTACATTAATTGTTGTACTTTAAACTAGTCTAACATTTATAAAACCCACTCACCAATGTAAAAAATGACCAAGAGCAATGATTTTGAAAGTTTAAAAACATTATAAACAGAGAGAGAACATTTGTTTTGTACAGTGGTGACATGCAAAGGACACTTTTCAATAATTCTTTGTGTGTGTGTGTGGGGGGTCTTTTGTTTGTCAGAGGTATGAAACTGGATAGACTTGGAAAGTTGGGGGTGCCTCGGGTTTGATTCAAACCTGGATTACAGTCTCAATACATGGTAAGAGCACAGTTGCTACCACTTCACCAGACAGGCACTTCAAAACATACTTTTAATGTTTTGGTTTTTTTTTAACAAAAATATATGACCAGCCTCCCCCAAAAGTATAAGATAAATGCCCCCTCTTTCTCTGTTGTTACTTGCGCCCCATTCAGGCAATGTGACCCCCAGATAAGAGATATTCCCAGATACAGCTTATAGTTCACCCTAAATGATACCAGCTCAAGGCTCAAGGAACATGTCAACACATGTGCTTATGTGTGGCTATAGTAAACATTAGAGCACATCACTGGAGAGCTGTAGCCTTATTTACTATTAAAGAGGAGCATTGTCAGACAAAGAAGAAGAAGATTTACACTAATCCAGCCTGTTAAGGGGGTGCAGAGTTAATTAAACCTGTACACTTTCCCTGCCTTGAGGTTCTCCCCTCATGTGAGTGGCCCTAGCTCACCTCTGACCTGCAGCATTTTCCTTTCCCCACTCTCTTGCTTTCATTCCAAATCTATTTACTGCCTTTCCATGATCCGTAAAGGTACAAGGCAATAAATATAACTTTAAAACACAGATTGTTCTGAGCGGGAATGAAACTCTCGGACCAGCATAAACTTATTGAAAAGCAGTTAAATAAATGACCTTTAGAATATGTATTGCAGCAGCAGAACATAGTTTGAGTCTAGCGTCAAGGCTCTGACCTTATCCCGACCAGATTTATTTGAAATGCAGAATATGAGGAGGGATGAGACAGCATCTTAAGGAGTTGGGGCAAACTTAAAACCACTATGAAAGCACCTTTTAGGCACACTTAACGTCAATTCCTTGTGCTGTTTGTCTACCATGTTCATTTACCCTGAGGTTGCACTTGACTGCACAAGATAAGAAGCAGTGAAGACTGTGGCTGTTTGTGAATGAGTGGATTAGTTTGTGGTGTGCTGTGTGAGTCACCTTGTTGACTTACAAGGTGATTGTCAGTTTTGTTTCATGAGAACAAACTGTTAATATGTCATTATTTGTAATCAGAAACTGTCCTCTGGGGTGTTTTTATAAATAAATGAACAATTACATTGATATTACCAACATATGAGGTAATTTATATGATATATATACAATAATTTTTCTTTGCTTATGATCTAAACACACATTGCGCCTTTAGTCACAGACAAGACTGTGAATAATGCAGTGCCAGCAAGAGAAGTCATGGCACAAAATCCTTTATCATTAGCAGGAGCTATCATTTTTAGAGGCATATTGTTGTCAGACGATAACAAGCAGGTTGTGAAATTGTATGAAGGTCAATATTCTTTTGAGCTGCATCATGTTGCTCTTCACCTTTTTTTTTTATCAGTTTCTTTGCTAATTGTTGCCATTTTTAGCACTTAGATTTCTTAATGTCATCATTTTTCCTCATACTTGTCTATGTGGTTGTCACTTCTTCAGGATAAGCTCAAATGGCCACTTACAGAGTTGATAAATCATCTAATTGTTCATGCATAAATGTAGTTCCTTTCCCTCTTAGCTAAGAATTACTGCTCAAACACTATAAATATCATCTTCTGTTGGGGAAGTTCAAGGATGACAGAACAGATGTAATATTGTTGTGCACTGCTGCATTGTCTGATAACTGTGTAAGACATGCATACTTGAATTTGACCTCCTGGATCATATTTTAGAAGTCAGTGGTACTTTAAATGAGAGTCCATGCACTTTTTAGATACATCAAGCAAGTGGTCATAAACTCGGGGATGCCATAAGGGGGAGAAAAGGACAGTTCTAAAGGCCCACCATCCATCCATCCTCCACTGCTTATCCGGCGCCGGGTTGTGGGGGGGAGCAGGCCAAGCAGGTCAGCCCAGACTTCTCTCTCCCCTGCCACAATTTTCAGTTCCTCCAAGGGGATGCCAAGGCATTCCAAGGCCAGGTGGGATATATAATCCCTCCAGCAGGTTCCGGGTCTGCCCCGGGGTTTCCTCCCAGGTGGGTGTGCCCGCAAGACCTCCACAGGAAAGCAACCAGGAGGCATCTTAATCAGATACCCAAACCACCTTAACTGACCCCTTTCAATGCAAAGGAGCAACAGCTCTACTTTGACTTCCCTCCAGATATCTGAGCTCCTCACCCTACCTCTAAGGCTGAACCCAGCCACCCTCCTGAGGAATCTCATTACAACTACTCATATCTGTAATCTCATTTTTTATGTCATTGCCCAGAGCTCATTAACATAGGTGAGGGTTGGAACAAAGATGGAGCTGTAAACTGAGAGCTTTGCCTTTGCTTTACTCCCTCTTTAGTGGTAAAGACGTATGGTACAGTATGGTACAGTTTGGTATAGAGTCTGCAACACTGCAGGTGTGTATATCTATCTCCTTTTTGAAGGACACGAAGGCTGTGTCAAGTCTCAAAGTAATGCCTAATCAAAGTGGCTTGGTAGTGGGACATTAAGCAGACATACACAAACTGTTTGTAGCGTGTGATGACCCCATGCTGATTTTGTGGCCTGTTTTCTCCCACAATTCTTTTAATTAGGAAAAATGTTTGGCACCATGTACAGCAATAAGCACTAGCGTCTGTCCCGAGATTTCTGAACTGAGATAAAACTGAGCTGTGACAGTCTGGCACACGTTAAGGCTCATACCATGTACGCTCATACCTCACACAACCCCACTCAAAAAAAAAAAGAACTATCCCTTCAATGATAAAAATCAATGTACATGTAAACATTCACACCAAGTGAAACTCTTTGTGATGAATGTATGCTACATATCTAATGTGTGATCATCAGACATGCTCATACCACAATGTACCAGAGTTTATCTACATCTGTGTATGCGCAATTTTTATGCCCAAAATTTATTAGAAAGTAACATAAGGCTCCTGTGCCATAATGAAAGCTTACGTTCTCAGCGAAGAGACCCCTAACCCTACTAAGATACATTTCTGAGTTACATAATCTATGGCTTAGCCTTTCATGGCCACCTTCAACCGACCCAGGCTCCATACAAGCTCGATAGTGACAATGCCATTTCCTCTAGCACATGGCCTCTAACCAGCCCTTCAGCCCCACATATAATGATGAACAACAAGAGCCAGAACATCACCAGGTCATCAGGTAGCGACCTCCTGTCTTAGGTGTTTTGTCCAATTATCCCCCAAGACACCTCAAAAGGCTGCTCAGTGAGCTCTGGCGTCCCAGAGCCACCTCCTTTCATGCTAACTCTCACCACCCGCCATGCCAGTACAAATTCTTATTTCATCTTACCTACACTACCATATGGCCATTAGAGTCCAAACTGCATAGTCACCGTCAACAGACCCAGGCTCTGAACATGCAGGCTCCAGGTAGTGACATGCTGATACATGCACCAAAGGGGTCAGTCAGTATTTCAAATGTCTGTTCTCACAATAAAAGATGAAAATGTTTCTCTGCAGAGTGGTTGTAAAATGAGTGAGGCTGGGGAAACTTTTTATAGAGTTAGAACAATGAGCCGTCAATGGCAGTTGAACTTCTAAATGGCTAATAAAAGGAGTGTTTCAAATCCTAATGTTTTATTTAGTTTATTGAGATGGAATCAGATTCTTTCACATGTAAACACAACACAGGAAAGGCCTTAAAAAAAGTAGGTGAGGGGGCAGACTGTGAAAAGAAAGGGAGAAGGGCATAAACAAGTCGGGTCTGGCTGAGTGAGCAAGCTAATTAACTCGAAAAACTATAAAAATGTAAATTGCAATTCGCTACCATGGGCATCTAATTAAAGCCACTGGAATGTTAAGGACCAAATTGAATTTGCTAAAGAAGAGGAGAAATATATGATTTTGCCACATTGTCAGGTATTGATCGCCTACAGTGGTCCTTGTCACATCAGAGCCAGAAGAGACAGGAAGCAAGAGAGAGAAAGTGTGTGGAGGCAGGATGGGAGGAGACAAAAACTGGAGCAAGCTGTGAAATGACTCCACAAACATTTAAAGTGCTGGATGGAAGAAGTATAGTGGTGGGTCAAGACAAATGTCTGGGGTGATATTGTATTTGTGTCTGTAATTGTTTTATGTCTGTAACTTTGTAAATGTGCTGCTGCCTGTCTTGGCCAGGACACTTTTGCAAATGTGATCTTTAATCTCAATGAGGCTCTTCTGGTTAAATAAAGTGTCAGAAATTAAAATAAGTTTGCTGAGCAATACATAATGCATTTTTTAACAAGGGCACTCACTAGCAAAAGGATCCACATGCGACCCCTTGACCTTCAAATCCAGCTCTAATAAGCTCACCTGTGTGTCAGAGTGGGCAGATATGTTAAGTTTGAAGAAAACCTCTGAAAGCATTCATGAAATATTCTGAAGATTCAAAAGCAAGGCTTGCTTTTGAATCTTCAGAATGACCATGACCTGGATGAATGAGAATCTACACAGACGCATTCATGAAATAGTATTTAAAGAAGACTTGTGAAAGTTGTATGTCAGACAGACTAGCAGGAACCATAATGTCTCTGGCCTCTGCTGTTGCCAGCACTGAGGCATAAAGAGGTTTGTGAGGAGGAAACTGAAAGAGACAACCGGTGATCTAAGAGTTCTAGCAAAAGCAAAACAGTTTGGCAGAAGCAACAAAACACATTCCCGCCAGAGACGGAGAATCTAATCAGAGCCAAACGGCCCTCCTAATACTCCACAGGTGCACGAGGCAGATGCTTACACCGTACTTGGAGAGATTATTTGAAATGAGGATTGACTGGAACTCTGCTACAAATCCTCATAAGGTTCACAAAACCTCTAAGATCCTCCACGGCCCCGCAGTTAATTGCGTTTGCTTAATTGGTGCAGAGTATGTATGATACTTTGCTGTAATTATTGTGCATGCAAAATTGTGGTGGTTTATCTCGTTATGTCGTGTCCTCTGGGCATGTGATTAGTTTGTACTTGCATAGTCGGGCGGGTGTGTGCACATTTATGTGAGGATCAGACTTTTTTAAAAGTGTGTAGTAGCACGCAGGTGAGTAAAAAGATGATCCTCGATGCATCATTGTTGAAAACCAAGCTGCAGCATTTAAATGCTAGTCCATTTCTCAATCCAAAAATTGGGGGTGTATGAAAAAGACACCTCAGGGGGAATCTAGCCAGACATACACGCTTTATTTTTCCCTCATTTTTTTTTATTTTACAGCTCTACAGCTCAAAATATTTAAGTTGTCATTATCGCAGATGGGCGCAGGAGGGCTGAGGATTGTATGGCTATTATTGAAGTAATAAACAATAATCACAGGCTCTGCTGACAAACAGAACAAGGCCGTCTCAGTGCTCCAGCTTTCTCTGCCATGGTGTTAAATTTATACAACTAATGAGGTATTCTGCTGCAATAGAAAGGTAATTCTTTCTGTTGGCTTTGCATTAATTCATGTCTCTATACCGCTCCTCTGTTACATTTTATTCTCCTCTGCATATGAAACACGATCCATCCATTAATGAAATGTGTTTAGCACCTTACAAAACAACATTTCTTTTATTTTCTCCTCACAGGATATTTTCATTTCTGTGTGCAGGGTAGAACTGATTCATTTGGAGTGGAGTCTAGACAGCTCATTTTGAAGCCAATTCAGCAAATGTATCAGATAAGAACGAAAGCTCTGATGGACAAATTTACAAGCAGCCGTAAATCCAGTCCTCTCTTCCCGTCTACAGCCTCCCCTCCCACTCCAAACTTCCCGGCCTCCCAGCCGACGGTTGCAGTTTGTCAGGCCAGTAAAAGTTTTATACATGCTGGAGAGAGGAATGGTCTGTCTGTTGCTGGCATGAGTTACGGGCTGCAGTAAACAAACTTGAAAAAGGCCGGTAAATAGAGTGAATCAGGATGACAGCTCCAATAATGCACTAACAAGCGTCACAAGGCTGCTGACGACACGCTGCTGTGGATGTCATGTGTCAGTGCGGCCTACCAGAGCCTTTCTACACAAACAAGCAGTCTGACAGCTGTATGACAGCCTTTTTATATATATATATTTATAGTTTGGTGTAGACTTCAAACAGTTTGAAGTCAATACAAACTACAGAAATTCTGATCATGGCAAAGGTTGTAAAAGTAGCTGACAAAAGCTTTGTCCCAAATCAGGGGGTGCATCCTCCAGCAGGCCTTTTTAAAGACTAATAGGGCCACAGTGTTGTTTTACAGGTTGTACTGCTTTTGGTTGCTTCTTTTACAAATGCTTCTTCCTTTTCCTTGTCAACATAGGATCCATCCAATGGTCACTCTGTGGCCCAACATATCAACTATTCTTTTAAAACCAGTACAAACTAGCTGTCAGACTCTTGAGCAGTTAGACAATTCACTTTTAACTTAAACTCTGTTGAATTGCTATTAATGCTAATGTGAACAACAACAAATGAGCCTTAAAACTGTTTTTTGAAGCTTGCATGTTAGCTGTTAGTTTGCAAGCCCTACATACCGAGACTGTAATAATAACAAAGATGCTAATGGAAATAGTGGTAGTATTGCATTTGATCTATGCTTGCCCTTCAAGACACTCAAGGTCACCTTACAAATACAACAGCTAAACAAACAACACAATAATAAACAACAACAATTTCCAGTGAAAAAATATCATCATGATGGAATTGAAAGACACAAAAGAACAAAATAATAGCAAATAGGAACATCTGAAAATGTGAGTTTTCAGTCTGGATTTGAAAGAGTCAGTGTCCTGGATGAATTGTGGAAGAGAGTTCCAAAGATGGAGGGCAGCATGCCTGAATGCTCAAGACCCCATGGAAGTAAAGCAGGCAGGAGATACCAAATAGAGCACAGAGGAAGAAGAACGGAGAGTACAAGAAGGTACATATGGACAGAGAAGATCAGACAGATATGGAGGAGAGAGGTTATGGAGGACCTTGAACGTAAGAAGGAGAATATTTAATATTATGATATCTGATAATAATCACCAGAGCAGACCTTCCTTACTCTGTATCCTAATTCCTAACATCATCCACTGTCCTGTCTGTCAAATGAGGGTTTAAAAAGCCTCAAAATAAATTCATAAAAGATAAAAGGTTGAGTTATGGGATGTCACTGGTGTTAGGTAGCTCCAAGATATTTTTGTTGTGAGTCAGTGTTTTATCAACTTAGTTCAGTATTCGTGGTCTTAAGTGGGACCTTCGTAATCTGTGACCTTGGTAGGATGCTACCCCTGAATTGAGACACAGCTATTGTATTAAGTATAGAGGGAGGAAGAAGCAAGGTTTTAAGGGGTCAAAGTATAAAGAATTCACCCTGGAGACTTGAATTCATGTCTTGCTTGTATCTGAGCAATAAATGTCAACTTTCTCTGTTCACCCAGCTAACACAGCAAAGCTAACAGAACTCTGCAGCCTTCAGCAGCTATTTGAAACAACCCACAATCCTTTTTTCTGAATTTGACCAAGTGGCTGTTTCATTTCGTTTCAGATTTTTTAAACACAATGTTTACAGAAGGCCACAAAATGGAAACTTTTGGAAAAAGGCCATCCGAGAACAAAATGCCATGAAGTAAAACCTCAGAGAATTCTACAGACTTCAATAAACTCTGCTTTTTTCACGGTTGCGCCACACTCTCAGAATGTGTTTTCCACCCCTGTATGTATGAGCTTTTTAAACAGCTGCCAGGAAACCTGCAGACTCCGCCACCTTGACGCTTTGTGTCGACATGTATTGCATCAAAGTGGAACTCTGTCAATTGTACACTTCAAAGTCTGTTCTCAGGTTCTGTGGAGTGCTGCTGCTTGATGCTGCATTCTTGAAAATAGAGGCTGTAAAGCTTGTTGTGCCTCCAGAAGAGTGTCACATTCCTTACTCTTTCAAACAAACATTTACAGATGGACGAGGTGAGAGGTATTGATTGTGTGACGCATTGACTTAACAGTGAGTAATGTACATGTATATTAATTCAGTGTCATAAGAATGCGTTGTGTCAGTAATATGTCATCCTTTTATTACAGACGATACTCGTGCCTGCACAAACACATAAATATCGATCGCTTTGGAGACACTCAGAGGGAGAACAGAGCAAGAGTAGTATAAAGAGACAGTAAATGATTACCTCAGTGTTGTTGTTTTTTAATCTAATAATTAAAGATATTCATATTTTTTCCTCTCTGCTGCTTGTAGCACTTAGGGCCATTATTTCTACCAACTTCATTTCATATTTACATATTCATCGCCCTAAGAACAAAATAATTTATTACAACAAACAACCTATTAATAAGAAATCAATGTGAAGGCTCCCAGAAGTGTTTTTCACGCAAAACGTTAATGAATTTCTAAAAAACCTCTAAGGTGGAACAAATTAAAAAACTATAGAAAGTAAAGTGAGAAGATGCAAGATTCCACTTACAGGAGAGAGAATGTAGAGTGATCAATTCTTTTATGTACTGTAATGAAATGTGTATATGTGTGTGTGTGTGTGTGTGTGTGTGTGTGTGTGTAAAAGGGAGTGTATGAGAGGAAATAGAGCAAGCAGCCAATATGGAAGTTAGTGGCCATTAAACAAATTGTTTATTGCCTCTCACATATCATTTGATTTACATTTATGGGGTCGTTGGTATCTGTTAAACATGTATTGATGCATTTTGAGTATGAGTTTTGTATTAATGCTTGGATCATTTGTTTTTATTTGACCTCCATGTGCCTCCAGGCTGTTTACACTTGTGTTTGCCTCATCATCTCTCCTTTAGAAGCAACATAAGGGGAATGGGAAAAAAATAACAATACAAAGAAAGGGATATATTTTTGTAGAATACAGCTGATATGTTAAATTGTTTTTACAATAACAACTTGTCTTTAACTTTTGCAACTTACAAATCTTGGGTCATAGTGTGTTCTGTACTGTTTATAACTGAAGTTCCCAATCACCAAGCTGTGGACTGGTACCAGGCCATAGAGAAATAAAAAAGATTAACTTCATTACTATTTTTTTAAATAACTGAAACCGAAAGGTGTTTCATTTTTAATGGATGCAGACTTTACACACAGGCTATCGGTCACTGTTACCACTGTGATGAACTAAAAAGTACAACTTAAGATAAACCCATGGCTAAAACTTATGCTCATGCATTCTTCCACCTGTGCTCTCAACACTGTTACCTCTGACAAGGAAATTATGTTTTTGCTGGCGTTTGTTATTAGTTAGTTTGTTTGTTGGCACAATAACTCAACTGTGATGAAATTTTCAAGGATTGTTGGGCTTGGCACAAGGACCAAGTGATTAGATTATGGTTGTGATCCAAATCCGGATGTGGATACAGGAATTTTTTAAAGAATTTGTTGACATTGTAATTTAGGGCACTTTTCTACACTTTCCCTGTCATCTCAATAAGTTCTCCATGGATCATTATGACATTTTCAGGGAATGTTGATCATGGCTAATCTTGTAGTGCAGATGGATCTGCCTGATACAATGTCTGTAATAAGGCAGATTCATCCTGCAAAGCTCCAATCTACGACAACTGTAAGCTGCCCAAAGCGACAAGGCCCAATCAGCGTCCTTTAGAGCAGGAACAGGTGAAAGCTACAAGCAAGACAACAGCAGCAAATGAAATTAGCATAGATGCTAACAGCCTCAGCTGCAGTTTTATCAGATCTTGAATGCATTTTTTTATTAAATGAAAAACAAACAACAACACTGCAAACTGCTCTATATTTGCTCCACTTCAGACATGTTTTGGTGGTAGTTTGTTCTATATAGTGACTTAAGTTTTGTACTTTACACCATAGCTGTAGATTCCAACATGTTTTGATGAGAGTTTGTTTTATGAAGCGGCTCATGCTCTGTAGTACAGTAGCACCAACCTTCTAAATTATCTGATTGGCCTGTAATAGACGTAAATGACAGAATGATCATCCAGTTACCTAACTGATATGCTTCTGAAAGGTTATTCCCTCCCTAACACTTTCCATGGGCTCTTCCCCAGATGGACTTGTGAAATATATTGAATGATCCATCTGGTGTGTCAGGTTAGGTCACAGCACAAGAGAGAACTGATTGGATTTTGGTGATCCAGGTGTAGATCTAGGATTTTTTTCAAGGAATTGTTAACAATGCAAGATAGGGCAGTTTTCCACATTTTTGACAGTAGCTCGCTCAACAATGTTGGGAAGGTCTTGGTGGAGGGTTGTCAAGTTGTAGTCGAGCTGTAAATTCATTTAACTCTCCAGATACAGTAAGTGTTACTAGAGGACAGTTAAGGAGCACAAGAACACTCAACTTTCTGATGTGGAGGGATTGAATTCACATGTGAGAACTAAAAGATACCCATCATCAATCAATAGGAACATCAACTCAGACCAATGACCAATGGATAAAGTACACACTGTATCCCCGTATGAACACCCGTTTGAAAGCATTTTCCTCCGTGCTCAGAGGGTGTAGTGATTAATTAGTTACAGTATCATATGGTGACTTCCAGCTGGCAACCAGTCCAAAGTGTAACTCACCTCATTCCCAATGTCAGTTGGGATAGGAACCAACCTCTCACAACCCAACCAGGGATAAGTGGTATTGATGATGGATTGATGGATGGGATGTAACAAGAATGGCTTGTTGAGACCTTATGCTAACATGTTACATTTTATCACTAGGAGACATATCATGCTTCCTTACTGTCAGAATAAATGGGAATAAATGGCACACTTGTGCCAAAAGTGGTAGTTCATGCCATGTCTGTCACAAAATGCGAGACGTGTGTGTTTATTTTTCTGTCAATGCAGCTGTTCTCTAATACTCAAAAATGTCGAATTTTTGCTGCTTTTATGGTCAAACAACCAGCTTGAACAAAAAAGTGAATTCCCACTTGCAGGTATAACACACATGAATACACACAAGATGGCAGACCGTAAAACAGACTCTGTAAAATTTTGTTGTTTGTACTGCAGGGCATGAGGCTCCATCCAGAGCTGTTTGTGTCTTCTTGTAGTGTATTCCCTCTCTTTTTGTATCTCTCAGTGTGGTTGCAGGAAGACCTTACAGAGCCTTGGTACAGAAGGACACAATGAGGTGGCAGCTCCGCTTGGCTGGTCAGGCAGAGCCGGAACAGGAAGAGAGATTGCCTCCCAGAGGGTCTCTGTCGGTGTGTTTGCGTGTGCCTGTGTGTGTGACATTCTCTTCCAATTAGGAACACAGTCACCTCTTTGCCATCAGGGTCATTGGAGCATCGTGTTCCTTTTGAAGAGCACAGCCCCATCTCTGCATGGGCTCCACATGTCAGACCAAAACAATTGACTTTTTATCCAGTCACGCATTAACTGTTCATGTTTGTCATGGGGGTCTCAGTCATTTCACAATATGTCTGCAACAAAGTGAATCATGATACAGTGCATGAATGTCAGCATGAAGTAAAATGACTACACATGAAGAAATAAGTCTTCTTAGTGAACTCGGTATTTTGGCACACATACTTGTCACTGACGATAAATATGATATATTTTGTCCTCTATGATATCGTTATGAACCTGACGACTTTACCAGCATGCTTTTGGGTAAGTTAAATGTTCCCTCTCTTCCGTCTCAAAGCAACAGCTTCATCATTCTTTTTGCTTTGCTGTTTGGTTTGTTTACATCTGTGATAATTGTGCACATAGATAGCTCACTGCTTTCATTTGTCAATGTCTCTGGCCTGGAAGTACAAGTTGTTTGAGGGGGACAGAGATCAAACATGTTGAAAAGTCATGAGGTATCCTCGTTGGGGTCCAAAAGTTAACCAAACTGAGAAATGAGAAGCCTTGGGTTACTCCTCTGAATTTGTAATATAGTAATGTAATGGATTACTTTTAAAAGTGAAGCTACCCAACACTGCCTATGTATAATACTTTGCCTGAAAGTCTGCATCCACAAGTATTTGGTTTTATAACTCCTCTAGAGAAGCCAATGAATGAGTCACTAGCCATGTTTACATTTACACAAGTAATCAAAATAAATGCTTGATCGAAATAAAAACGCATCACGTAAACGTGTCAGAAGACTCTGATCTGAAGGAGCCTGTTTGGAAAGAAATTTCATTTTGAATGAGAGGGGGGATAATGCCGATTCTTTTTCTGTATGGCATTCATAGAAACATTTATTCTGAACAAATCTTTCTAGATCAATCTCTCTCTGCTCCTCTCTACTCAGCTGTGCATGTCAAGAGCGACTCACACTTGCACAGTTGAGGAGAGGGTCATGTCCAACCCCACAGTCCCACCTGTGCCACTCTACAATCAGTCACATGGTACAAACTGCTTTGGCGGCCCCCCAAGCTTTTTCACTGCTTCTTGACTTCTTAACCGCAGCATTGAAGTTTCTCTAAAGAGCATAGGCAGAAAATGCCTGCAGTACACAGTTTGGGTCCATTTCAAAATAGTAGATAAAGACATCCAGAGTCACTGACAGCAGCTGGGAAGTAAATTTTCTGTCCCCTCATGAGGGAGGATGATTGACAGATTGTTGACTGTAGTGTTCTATAAGGACAAACTGAAATATTAACAGAGAATTAATCACACCGTTGAACCACACCTCTGATTAACTTGGCCCTCATCACAGAAAATCTTTGTCAGCACATGCTCATGAACAGAACTGAGCACATGTCTCATTTATAGTTGGTGGCTTCCACTATATTTTTCTACAACCAGTAAATACTGACCAAAAATCATTGTTTTTCAAGTTAAAGCACTCTTTTGGTTATTTTTGGAGTAAAGAACAGCTGCTTCCTCTGTGACTCTGAGTTTAAGCCACAGAGACAGCTCTGCAAATGCCCATTTGCTTTTAGTCTGATGGTATATCAGATCCATGTACACACAAGCCAAGACCAGATTGTGTTCATGTAAACAGTCAATCGGAAAATTCCATTTGGAATGATTTCAGTCAAATTGAAGAAAAAAGCGCCAGGTAAATATGGTAACTGAGATCTCATCCATCTCTACCCCACATGTTGGTTCACTGTAACATGAAAAAAATGTTTGGAATTGCTGAAACAAAATTTACTTGGTAGCAGGTGATAAAGTAATCTTCATTCAACTCAAATTAACAATTATAACATTGTAGTTTCTATTCACAAGTTGAAATAACTACATTCAACCTCTTGTTTCTGCCTGCTTTCTTTTTAACTTGTTGCCTTTACTAACTACAAACCTGTTGCCTACAACCGACACTAAGTAAAATATCTTTTTTATCTCTTTTTATCTTTTCTATTTTGTGAGGGAAAAGTATTCATTCTTATCTATTAAACCCTTAAGTCACATACAATCAGAAAGCATGGCATTGATGGAAACAAAAAGTGACGGGCTTAGCCGTCATTTGGGATAACAGTGACTTTTTAGGCTGTTGTGTTAACAATGAATTCCCCTAGAGTGCAAGCTAACATGCATCCTATTAAACCATATTTTCTGGATCCCAAATTCAAACCTCCAAGCACAACATAGACAAACAGACAGACAGACAAAAAGAGAAAGTGAGGCAGACAGACGGGACATGTACCCGCAGGGGCGAGTGTGGTATTCTGTGAGGATTGATAGACTCCATATTGTGAGCTAATGATCTCCCTAGGGCGCTGGAGAGAAACGATGAAACCAGCCTGCATGACACTGTCACACTCCCTATGTCGCACTGCCACCTTCATCTCTCCATCTTTTTCCGCTCTCTCTCTTTTTTCTCAATCACTTTCTGTCTTTTCTCTAAACCTCTCTTTGTCTCTTCCTTAGGAAACGCATCGATTCACTTTTGTTTGTACTGTCATCCACTCATTTTTGACTGTCACGGCGAGAAACAGAGTTCACCTGACTGATTGAGCTGATTTAGAGTAAGAGGTGCGTGCCGTCCTCATTTCCCAAAACTAAAACTCCACACAGCATCTATTCTCGTTTAGCTCAGACTGAATAGAAAATAACCAAGAGACACATCTGAAGGAAGAGGTAAAAAGGAACTTTAGTGAAAGGTTGCAAGTCTGTGTGAGATGCACTCCATTTGAAACCATCGTTGGGAAAAGTTCCTCTTAAATCATATGTAGCATTGGTATTATAGTCAATGTGTCCTGGTTGTGTTAATGGAGAAAGACCAATCATATCCCACAGTTTGGCCATCACTGCAGGGCCAAGCTGCCACTGTGATGAGAGGATATCATAGAGGTTTTAAGAACACAAATATAAATTGGTTTGATGTAAACTATTGCCAGAAACTTTTACCGAGTCGAGTAAAAGAGCTGATGTGCCCAGCAACAGATAACAAACAGCCAGTATAAAAGAAGCCAAACACATAGTTTTGCCCTCTGTCTAGGTTTATTTTTATTTTGGCTGCTTATATAAAATAACTTTACAATAGTTTTTGTGTCTGTGCCGTTGTTTCATAGTTCTTTGTTGTTATCAAAATCATCTTATTTTGTGCCCCTCTGTTAGTTTTTTCTTCTTTAAGATCAATATTCATTTCTACTTCTAGTCTTTTTTTGTGGTTGTGAGTCTGTTTGTAATCGCTTTCTCTCTTTGATTTGGAATTTTAATAGCGTGATTTAGGGATGAAATATTTTTGTGAACCAACCAGAAAGATTTGGTTCCGGCACTGGTTCCTTCAACAAAAAGCCTAAGGGATTTTTCATTTATTTTTCTGGTTATTGTTGATGTTGATGTAACTTGTGTAACCTATTTAGTTCATCATGATAATCTTAACAAAAAATGTAGAAATCTTTAAATGCGTGACTTTTATGTAGAACTTCCATCCATCCATCCATCCATCCACCTTCCTCCGCTTACCCATGATCAGGTCACGGGGGCAGCAGTCTAAGCAGGGAAGCCCAGACTTCGATCTCCCATTCCACTTTTCCCTCACTCCTGAACAAGACCCTGAGGTACTTGAACTCCTCCACTTGGGGTAGAATCTCAACCCCGGCCCGAAGAGGGCACTCCACCCTCCCACGGGCGAGGACCATGGACTCAGATTTTGAGGTGCTGATTCTCATCCCAGCTGCTTCACACTTGGCTGCAAACTAATCCAGCGAGAGCTGTAGGTCACAGTCCGATGAAACCAACAGGACCACATCATCTGCAAAAAGCAGCAACCCAATCCTGAGGTCACCAAACCGGACCCCCTCAAAGCCCTGGTTGCGCCTATAGAAATTCTGTCCATAAAAGTTATGAACAGAACCGGTGACAAAGGGCAGCCCTTGTGGAGTCCAACCCTCACTGGAAACGAGTCGTACAGGGAACGGATGGCCCGTATCAGGGAGTCCAGTACCCCATACTCCCGAAGCACCCCCCACAGGACTCCACGAGGGACAGGGTCTAATGCGTTCTCCAAGTCTAGAACACACATGTAGACTGGTTGGGCAAACTCCCATGCACCCTCAATGACCCTATGGAGGGTATAGAGCTGGTCCACAGTTCCATGACCAGGACGAAAACCGCATTGCTTCTCCTGAATCTGAGGTTCGACTACCCGGCAGACCCTCCTCTCCAGTACCCCTGAATAGACCTTACTAGGGAGGCTGAGGAGTGTGATCCCCCTGTAGTTGGAGCACACCCTCCGGTCCCCCCTCTTGAAAATGTAGAACTAAATAATTTTTATTTATCTTTCATATATTTATGAGTATCATTTTTACCTTTTTTATATATTTAATTTTAATTGTTTAATGTTTTATTATGATTTTAGTAATTGTAAGAAAAATCTACCACTGATATTTGATTAATACATTTGTTTTTGACAATCACTTTTCTGACTCTATGTAAAGCACTTTGAACTGTAATTACATTTGTATGAAATGTATTTTACAAAAAGTTTGACTGATTGATTGATACAAACAAAATTTCATAATTTCAGAGGGAGAAAACATAATCTACGAAAGTAAAAGCAGTGTTGCCAACTTAGCATCTCCTCAGCCATTACCCCAAGTATTCAAATGGGGAATAACAACAAGTGAAGTGACTTTTGCCGTCAAAGGATGTATTGTTCTTTCTCCTCTTAACCAGCAGCAGGGCTGCCACGGGCCCCTTTCCCATCCCAAAGCACTCAAAGGCGACTCAGTCCTCGTGAAGCTGTCCCTCCCAGCCATAGTTCTAGCAGGAGATGTCCACCCCTCCACATTATAAATTGCTCATGTGCATGTAATCATAATGGACGCTTCAAGAGAGAGGAATACCGTGTTTTTTACTCCCTTTTCATCTCTCAAGGACTTACAGGACAACCAATAGCTGCTTTCTTTGCCAAGGGGTTGGCAACATTTGTACACATTTGATAGGCCGGTGTGGTTAGCAGGAAAAAATAACACAAAATAAAAGTAACTTTGCCACAGCAACTTGAGAAGAGTTAAAATTTTGGTGTTGGCAAAATTTTCCTCAAGGGTAGAGTTAATTATACTCTGGATGGAGTCAAATCCTGAAATTTCCCTCCAAATTTGTCTCTAAATCTGAAAGTGAACCTTTTAGATGCCACAAACCCACGCCATGTAAACTGTACTGCAATTTTTTTTAAATATGTGTGCTCTAACTAAACATGGTATGTTTGTTTCAGCTACTTTTCCCCATCAATATACAGTAGAATACTGCTGATATGTTAAATTACACTTTGCAGTGTTAACTTAGAGTTACCACTTCAATAGTTCAAAAATAAAGAGTGCTTTCTTCGCACTACATTGAAGTGATGACAAAAAATTGAACAGTTTCGTGCTACAAGTTTTAAATTTTAACTCCAAAAAGAGTCAACAATTACACTTGATGAGAGATAAAGTACCAGCGCTCCAAAAAGAGTGAAGACAACACTTTGTGGTGAGGACCTATATAGACACTTTAGAAGTTTTCATATTAATTTGTCTATGTGGATTTTGTTGTCTTTTTAGGGTCACTTTTGTCTCTTCCAAGCCCAAACAAAGGAGGAGGTTTTTATTTGTGACATTAATGAGAAACAAAAATTAACATTCGAAAGTTCATTTGTAGTTCTAAACATATTTTGAATGTATTAGTCCACTTATTGTCTCTAAGATGTTATTCCTTTCTCCTTCACTGTCCATTACTGTTACATCCACATGGCCAATTGTGAAATTTAGGGGATGAAGTCATTAAGCAACCTTTAGGACAGTCAACAGCTACTTTCAATACTTTTTGACAACATTTTTAATGAGGACAATACATCAAAGGGGCAGATATAATGCCTTAAAACAGCATTTTAAATGAGTAAAATGATATCAGTAGATTGACTTTCAGAATTTTTTTTTATCGTAACATCAAATTGTGTCTCCTTCACTCCAGTTTTCCATGCTCTGTAATCCATCTACAGTTTTTAATATTAAATACAGATAACAGAATGTTTTTTCATGTTTTCAGCGCACCACCTCCCAGCTTCTGTTGAGTCCTAATGTTTCCGCCCTCCTCCAGTGCTGAAACAAATAATCTCCGATTGATGCTGACATCTTGCCATTTCTGCTTTATTCTTCCTTCTGTGTGAGGGGAAGTCTTTGTTGTCTAGAATTACAGTTTTCTTCACTCTCACCTCTTTTCACCTCCCCTCAGTTCTCAATCAAATGTACACAGCGAGCTCTCTGTTTTGATTGCTTTGCTGGCTTTATATTGTTGACTTGTTTTATATAGAGACAGACGCAGAGGGAGGCAGACGAAGTAGGGGAGCCACAGCTGGTGAACGGACTGAGATGAGGTCAGATGAGGGCTGAACTTTGTGCCGGTTTGCTTTGAAATTGCTAAGACTTATCTATCTGAAATCCACTGCTATTTCAACCTGAGGTATTACTGCAATAGAGCGTAAAAAAGATTAACAAAGGCAGTGCAACATTTCAAGAGATGTATGCACTTCTCCTACATGCTGAACTTTGCATGAACGTCCTCTGCACTTCTGACTTATCTTGCCATTTTCTGACATCGCTTTGATTTCCTGACTCATTCACTTTCTTGTTTTTATACCTGCGTTTTCAAAGGAAAGCACGTAAAAAGTGCTATTACACATGCTGTTACAAATTTCAGGGGAAAAATAACATTGATTGAAGGCCCAGGGGACTGTGAGTCACTTGCTGAGAGAGATTCATTCCACCAGCTTCATCTCCAGAACCCAGCAGGCCATCCTGTTTGTGCCAACAAAATTATAGCATCTATGAATATCTGTGTATCATATTTTAGGAATGTCTGCACTGCAAAAGAGGAATAAAAAACAAACCTGCTCAATAAATGTTTAGCATTGTATCAACTATTACATTTCAGCCATGAAAGATATTGAACAGACTATAAGATTTTTTGTCAATTTTTACTGCCCAGTCACACAATAATCATAGCACAGCCTGTCTGCTGGGATTAGACTGGGTTGTTGATCAATACCTACCAAATCATTAATTTACAAGGCCTCCCTGATTGTGCTCTAGCTGGTAATAAAACACTGCCATTACATCCCTCTCCCACTCATCCTTTAATCTGCCAGAGAATGCTACCTTTAAGGCCGATAAATTGCTGAAGCAAATAAAAATGATATTATTCCAGCATTTTGCTCTTGGATTTATATTTCCCTCTTTCCCAAGTCGAATTACAGAAAGCTTCCTTGAAATTTTGAATGATACAAAACGTGTATAAGGGAGACCAATCAATATCATATATCCTGCATGGGGGACATCTTGTGTATTTACGTGGCTCAAATTAGCTCATCTGTTCTATACATTCACAGCCTCTTTATCAGGTACACTTGTTCAACTGCTTGCTAATGCAAATAGCTAATCAGACAATTAGCCAATCAAATGGCAGCAATTCAATGCATTTAGGCATGTAGACATGATCAAGAAGACCTGCTGAATTCAAATCAAATATCAGAATGGGAAAGAAAGGTGATTTAAATGACTTTGAGCCTGAGTATTTCAGAAACTGCTGATTTGCTGGGGTATTCACATACAACCATCTAAGGTCAACAGAGAAGGGTATGAAAAAAGAGAAAATATACAAGGAAAGGCAGTTTTCTAAGCCAAAAACACCTTGTTGATGCCAGAAGTTCAGAAGAGAAAGGCCAGAGTAGTTCAAGATGATAGACACTCAAATAATTACAACCAAGGTATGCAGAAGGCCATTTCTAAATGGACAACACTTTGGATCTTGAAGAAGCAACAGAAGACCACACTGGCAAAGGTTTACCAAAATTTCAACAATAGAGGATTGGAAAAATGTTGTGCAGGTTTAGATCATCAGTGTCTTGGTTCAGCTCACCAGTGGTCTAAATCAGCTCTTCACTGTACGGGTCCAGCTTGTCTGTGTCGGGTTTCAGGTCATCAGTGGGCCGAGATGAGATCATCCATGTAAAAGTTCAGGTCACTGGTGCTGGGGCTCATCGCATCAGTGCTTTAGTCCAGTGCTTACCTGTCATGTTGGTCCCAGGCCCAGATCATCAGTGTACAGGTCCAGATCACAAGTGTCCAGGTCAGGATTGTTAGTGTCCTGGTCCCAGCCCTATTTTGTCTTAGTCCAGATCATCAGCTAACCAAGTGACAGGTGATGGAGATCCATTTAAATGAGAAAGAAATAAGTCTCTGGGTTCAGCTCAGCAGTGTTTAGGTCACCCCACCAGTGTATGGGTCCAGATCATGAGGGACCAGTTACAGGTCATTAGTGTCACGTCCAACACACTGTCAGTATCATTAGTATTCAAGTCCACGGTATCAGTGTCCGGTTTGCAGTGAGTCTGTAAAGTAGTTAATCAAGGACCAGGCCTAGATCATCAGTAGCCTAATCCAGGTCATCAGAGCCATTGTTTAACTCAATTGACGCTCCCCCCAGCACTGGATACTGCATCCTAGCATTACCACCACCAGTGTCTAAATAAATAGGGGTACGGCTGGGGTTGTTCCTATTCTGCTTTTGGCCTCAATACCTCATTGGAAGTATTGGAAGGAAATCAAAATGGAGTCCAATCACCAAAGCAAATCAAAAAATCATTGCATGTTTCTTTTTTTATAAGTTGAACAATATAATTAGTCACAAACAACGGACGGAAGTTGCCTCACAGTGAAGTATCTTTAAAATGAAGAATTTTTGAGTGCAGAGAGCGCGAGAATTTTTTCAATAATTTTAGCAACCTTTTAAAAGCTATAATGTTATTAGGTGACTGATGGTACTGTCATCGTATTTGCACTGTAGAAAAAAGTCTGTAAAAATACTGTATTATACTGTATAATGGCAAAAAGACATTAAAATAATAAACAATATATTCTTGTAATAAACACAGTAATCAATGTATTTATAACTCAAATATATTGTCTTTACTGCCAAAAAGCAGTCCAAAACTTTAATTATCACAGTCTCGATTTGATAAAAAGACAATAAAAAATATTCTGCAAAATAATATAAGTATTGTAAAATTAAGGGGGAAATACTGGAATATCAATTACATGCAATTAACCTCAAGTTCACAGTATTCATTGGTAAAACTAAAAAAAATACAAATTTGCCTATTTTTTACATTACTTTGCAGTAAAAAAAATGTTCAACTAACTGCTAAGCAAACATATATCCTTATGATAAAATGGTTGTAACATGAAATGATGATACCGGGTTCACTCAGCACAACAGTCTTACACACATATGCACATTTTGCTTTCACTAATGACTCAGGCTTTATTTTCTCACACAGTAAATGAAACATAAATGACAAAATTCTGGTCCCACTGGGCCCGATACTCCACAGTGTCCAGTTCCATATTCAAGAGTCCAACAGGAAAGGCTCCTGGAGCATGGAGCGTGTCTTTGCTGCCTGAGTGTGTGTGAGTGGATGCTCACTCCAGCATGTTACTGCAGGGAGAAAATGAGAGCAATCAGTGAGCACCTGTGTCAGTTAACCTGGCACTGCTCCCATGAATCATCCTCACACTTCTCTCCCCTGCAGCTGAGCTCAAGCACACCCAACTACCACAAAGGTAAAATATTGTACAGTTGTCACTGATTTAGATCTTTAATATACTACAACAATATATGTTCCAGAATTGCACTTTTATGGATGACCTCTCTGTATTTTTACAGTAATATACTGGCAACCACATCCATCTGCCAGAATTATTCTCTAAATATTTCATAAATTGTTCAAATCAGAGATTTTATTTTGTAAAAAAAAAAAAAAATTAGGAAAAGGTGAACAATATCGTGTTGTTTGACAACAAATTAAAGTTTAAAAGCTTACATATATTTGTTTTTGAACCATATTTTATTGTGATGTGTTTAATGAATTTCCTTTATAGTATACTTTGGCAACCACAACTGTCAGAATCTTTTGTAAATCATCTTTTTTTAAGTGTGGAATGTAAACATTTCCTAGGATTATAATTATAATGATGATTATTATTTTGAAAAAGTTACAGGTGGCATACAAAGATGCTCTCAGAATACTTCTCAAATTGACAAGATGGTCAAGTGCGAGTGAGTTGTTTGTCACTTGTAATGTCCCCTCTTTTCATTCTGTGCTTAGAAATGTAATGTACCAATTTAAGTGCCAATTAACTGCTTCAGAAAATGATATTTTGATGTCCGTGACTCAACCCTCATTAAGTGATGCTCAATATTTCTCTTGTTACTGGAAACATTGGAGTAAATGTCTCTTTGTATTTTGATTTATTTTATTTTATTACCAATATTTATACTTTTATATTTGATAATATGGATCTTTGAGTCTGGAATAAAGTGTCTATCTATTATCATTTCCTCACATAGCAGGTACAGCATTTGTACATAGTGTTTTCCAAACAAAAGTGGGCATCAAGGCTATTTCAACTTCCGATCCATACAGTTTATATAAACGTCAGTCTCAACCTCTAGTGTATCCCTCTTTCTCTGCTCCCCCCCACACTCACATCCATACCACTAACACAATTACAAGTACTCTCCCTCTGTGCACAGAGCGCTCGGGAAGTGTTCCTGTCTTATAATTACAACTCTCTATGTCCCACTGCAGTGGCCCAAACCACCATCTCCCCATCAGCCACTTTGTTCAATAGACGTCAGATCACACCGTGTGGTCGATGTTAGGAGAGGGGTCGCCATATTCAAAACACAGCGGGAACCTCAGAAAATCAGGGCCACTTTGTTCCCTTGTTCCTCTCTTCCTCTTTTTTTAACCAGCTTACTTTTGATTCCATCTTTTTTTGTTCAGTGACACCTGCTCCATTTTCCTCTCTCTTTATTCCCCTCCTCGAGTCTTTGAAACCCTCCCCTCCACCAATCTTTATGCGTCACATACTTTCACACTCCATTTTCCATGCTGGCTCCAGGTATCCACACTGTGGAGTAGTCAGCCTGTTTCATCAGGGTGTGGAAGCGGAGTGCTAATATTGCCTACTTAAACCCATTGGGTGGGATAATGGCAGCCATCACTCACTGATGCAGCACAAAAAGTGACATTTTGCTCTCTTTGTGCTGACAAACAGCATCAACCTCCTGCTTTACTATCAATCTCTTTCCCCTTTTCCTTACATGAATTCAATGTGGTCTTCCTGTCTCTCCCTTTAGTGATCATCTTTTGTCTGACTTTCATCCATAGCTGTGTCTGGGATTGTACAACAAAGGCAGAGGTCATGACCACTGAAGGATGCTGTTGCAAAAATTGGAAATAGCACTTTATTCTAAAAGCTTAACATCTGATCGTTTTACTCATGCATAAATTATTCAGTCAGGTCCTAAACAGGGGGACACATTAAGAGTCATGGCTACTATTACAACTCAATCATCCTGCAGGGGATTAGCATTGCAGCTCATTTACTGCATTATTGGCAGGGTAAATGACAGTTATATGACCAATCTATACATGCCATTGAATCCACTAATATCACTTTCTGCATCTCTGTCTACAAACCAACTCTGAACCTGTGCGGCAGGATTTAATCTTGTGACACTTGCATAATTTTCAGCCAGAAAACACAATTATTTGTTATTTGTTAAATATTTGTTTAAATTC
This sequence comes from Cetoscarus ocellatus, assembly GCA_037902135.1. Lineage (NCBI taxonomy): Eukaryota > Metazoa > Chordata > Actinopteri > Labriformes > Labridae > Cetoscarus > Cetoscarus ocellatus. Next base: position 1,563,334 of record JBAMNC010000815.1, read on the forward strand.
CAAATTCATATTCAACAAGACCCTGTCTTTTCTGTGTTACTTCCCATGTAATTGCATTAAAGCTGCATATAATTTAATTATTTTACTTGGGCGAAGAAAACAAGTTATTTAACTTTGCTATTCGATTAAACATGCTGGTATTTGTATGCTTACGCTTTCTTTTTAACAGACAAGTAAGGTTTTTTGGCTCATACCTTTACATGTTTCGACGGAGCTCTTCCGCCTTCGTCAGAAGTGTCATCAGATGGTAGTGTGACGTGTCCTTTTTTCGGCTGATCTTACGGAGGCGTGATCATCCTGTCAGATTTGACAGGTCGACCACGCCTCCTGCTGTCCGGTCGCTCCTCCAGGACGGCGCTCCAGGTGTGAGACAGCATATATGCTCCCTCGTCCTGGTTCATCGTCCTGTGGGCACGTTTCCTGATTTCGATTGCTTCCCTGATCCAGCGTTGATGTTTGTTGCTCTCTGTGCAGATGATTTTGGCATTATCCCAGTCCATGATGTGATTTTCCCTCTTACAATGATCTGTGATGGCTCTGTCGAAACATGTAAAGGTAAAACCTTACTTATCTGTTAAAAAGAAAGTATAAGCATACTATCTAAGTAGACACAATGAACTTTCTCGGACTAATGCTGGTATTTGTGTTGCCTCTTAATGTCCGTAAAAATAAATAGCTAGTGACAAGACTCATAACTTCCAAAGTGGGCAAATTTCATCAAATTTTACCTTTATCAAAGATATCACAAAAAAACAGCAGACAATGCATTATTTGACTGACCTAAAGGTCCCATGTCTGGTTCGTCAGACTGTTTACATCATGTCTTGGGTGTCTATTAAGCAATGATTGATTAAAATTAAAAAAGACATGAAAAATAAGGTGATGATGCAGCATTTTTTCCACTCCTTTTGAGAAGACTCGGATCTGAGAGGGCTGGAGGCTACAGAGGCTATTATAATGAGCTCTGTGCTGATTGGCTACCCAAACAATGCCTGATGGAGGATGAAGGAGAGGTTACAGTGGACCCTCAAAACAGTCATGGCATCTACCTGTAATGAACAGAAATCGCACATGTAGGTGAAGGCAGGCCTGCCCCCAAAGATGGCTGGGCCCCTGAGAGGTCTAGTAAATGGGCCCTCCTCAGATGTCACTTAATGATATCAGTATGTAGCCTCTCGGTTCATTTGCACATCCCATGTATAGGCTTTAGTCCTTGAAGTGGCTGGCATGGCCTGTTTGTAGCCTGCCACTCAATTTCACACTCTCTATCCCCAATTTTTACTTTTCCCTTTCTTCTGTGACTTAGATAAAGGCAAAAATTAAATATATGCAGAAAAAAGACAATAATTATATTACCATGTGCATGCTGGATAAGAAAGATTTGTGCTGGGAACATTCACCCTCTGGGCAGCATTGGGCTGACAAAATACTTTGGCTGAATGCACTAAACATTATTGTGCTAACTGTTAAATTTAATAGTCGCATCCACAGCACCAATATCACAAGAGTAAGGATTGTACCATTTCAGGAGAAGGGTTGAGGGTTCACTTTGAAACAGGTTATATGACAAACAAGATCATTTCTGCTGCTTTAACAACACATGGTGAACGTTTTTGCCGCACCAGGAGATTTGAGGCCATGATGACTTTAAAAGACATAAAAATGCACGTTTGTTTTGAAAATCTTGTAATAAAACACTTTTTCCAGTGAAACACTACTGTCTTCACTCTAGTGAAAGCCTCATAGTGTTAATTAGTTAGTTAATTTGTCCACATTGGGAAATTGGGGTGTGGCAGGAATCACAGACATTTGGCAACAAAATACAATATGGACACTGATGCGCTGTTAAAACTGAATCAATATAAAGCAAATCAACTTTACTAAATACTTAAGTGTCAGGAAAATTTCCCACACTGCCACTGACTGACAGCCCAGATGGAAAGAAGGACAGGATAAGGAGCTTTGTCTTTAGGCTTTTTACTTGCAGCAAGGAGTGGAGCAGTTTACAACAAGGCAACTTCCTCTTGCACTGAAGAGTGCTTCTAAACTTCACATATTTAAACAGTCACGGTACAACAAGCAAGCTGTTTCTTGCTTATCAAATACAGACAGTTCTTAACAGTTTCTGACTCCTTTATTGAAGTTGCCATGTAAGCACTTGTCTATATTACTTTGCATAAACAGCATTCTATCACTCAGTAAGAACACTCATGTATACATATTTTAAAAGTCACGTTTATGTAAGTCATATAAATTACTTAATGATAATATAGTATACACACTTTTCTCTTCATTAAACGATGCTTTCACAAGAAAGAGAAAAGAAAGGACATTTTTAATGATGGACAGGCAGGTATGCCTAGACCAGCTAGTCCTATTATGACTGAAAATTTGATCACTTGTGGAACAAAAAAAAGAAAAGATCTGGTTTTGGTAAATAAAGGAGCACAGTACCACCACCTAGAGGGCAACAGTGCAAATAAGGGGGCGAGGGGGTGTCTCTGATGACCATCACCGACAATGCCGACTGCCTTTTTAAATGTTCTCTGTTTGTAAATGTAGTCTGTGTTTTCAAACAGGAGTCCAAAAGTCTACTTGACACTGTTGTAATTTTCCTGAAGGACTTCTTCCATACTTCCATTGCATTGCCAGACCAGCAGATACTGCCAAAAGAGAGGACACTCTCAAAGGAGCGCAGTAAAAACATTGGCCACTGACATTAAAAAATAAAAGTTTCCTTAAAAGGAACAGTCTCCGATGGGACTTTGTAATAAGTCTTTCAGTCCATATGTGATCAAGCACATGCCAAGATGTTTATAATCAGAGAGAGCCTGAATAGGTTCTAGGACAGTAGGACTGGAGGGTTTTGTTTTTCTAAATCAATACACATCTCCTTTGTTTTGCAGGTGTTAGATTGTGTAGGTGATGAATCATTTCACAATTAAACCTCAGAGGCCAAGCCATCCATTTTGGCCCATTACTGACGTGCAGAAGGAGGCAGTAATGCTCACGTTGAAATTGTCTATGATCCATCTTATCATGCTTATCATCTTATCATCTTATCACAGCTTGGATCCACTTTTCTCAAGTTAGCAAATGGATGCTTCATTTTTCAATATCTGGGTCCATGAAATAAGTATTTAGATACAGATCATTACTGTTTGGGTCAAAATCATCCATGTTTGGGTCCATATCATCAATGTACAGCTCATCAGTGCATTGGTCCAGCTCTCCAGATCATCGATGTGTTGATAAAAGCAGTGTTGGATCCCTTTTTGTCGTGTTAGGACTGTTGGTCATCACGGGAATTGCTATAGTTCACAACCTCCAGCAATTCAAGTCTATGGCACACTAGGGCCACACAGTGTTGAGTATAAACCTCTTTTACAACCTCTCTTTCCTTATGGTCTGCATGACATAAGTCCAAAATATGAATATCATAGGGAATCTGAATGTAGCAGGAAACTCAGGTTTTGATTATGTTTGAATTAACCTAGTGTCTCGCGCTGATTACTGTTTTGGTACCAAACTATCATCTTTAGACATCAGTGCAACCCTCCTCTGTCCCTAGTCACTATCTTTCTATTTCATAGAGGTCTAGGCTCAGCTTACCAGTACAAGATCATCAGCGTTTAGGTCCCAGTCACCAATGCTTGGGTCCAGATTATCTGTGTCTAAGATACAGTTCATCAGTGCCCTGGTCCAGCTCTTCAGTGTTAGGGTCCAGATCCTCAGTGTCTTATTTAAAGAAAAAAAAGCTTTCATTGTAACTTAATTTTTGACTCTTGAAAAAAAAAAAAAACGGCGTTCATAGTATGATATAATCTGCTGTTTCTCTGTGGGTTTACCACACCAGCGAAGCACCACCTCTCAGGTAATAAATCTAATCGCTTACAAGAGTTTAAAATGTTAATTGTTTACATTTTCGCAGGTTGTTGCCAAGTTAATCTTCTCAAAGCAGACCTGCATAAGAAATAGAAGATACATAGTCAAAAGCTGCAGCTGCATAATGGCTGCCTTTTGAAAATTCCCATAAAGAGAGACTGAAAAAAATCCTATTGTTCCCAAGGCATGTGCCTGTTATTGTTGTTATCACCATATTAATTAAAACCACAACTGAAAACAGAACATGTGAGATTTCTATCACCTGAAAAGCACAACACATAAACACTTTCTGCTCTCCTGTTTATGATAAGACAGATTTTCTCAAAAGCTAATTAATTAAAGAAGCAATGTAAACACTTGCCATGAAGGACATAACAACAGCAGCAAGAAACAGCTAATAGCCTGAGGGGGGCCACCAGTCGGAGGCATTGTTAAGAGATGCAAGTCTGCAGAAAGATTTTTTTTCTCTCAATTAGAGCTGTGAAAGTAGCTGGCACGTCTGTTCATCTCACATAGGACTGAGCACAAGCTTGTTTTGTGTAATTGCTTTGGCTCAGGTTGCTGACCTGCAGTGAGCCTAGAACGACCAGGGTGTTTAATCGCCGCAACTTAAAATTTAGTGCTAAGATCTGTTTGTTTGTTTTGATGTAATTTGTTATTCACAGTATTTATCTATGTGTTTATACTGAGCAACAATATAATGACTTTGTATAAGTGCCTAATATCTATGAATAGTTCTTTGGAAAGTATGTGAAAGATTTTCCACAATAAATAAATAAATAAATAAATAAATAAATAAAATGTTACTGCAAGATTTGAAATTTAACCCCAAAAATATCTAATAAAATCCTTAGTAAGATGGTAAAAACTTTCATTATATAGAGATAGGAGATATTGCCATTATTTTAATCACAAAAAGTCCTGAAAATTTCTATGAACTCTGTCAAAATGTCAAGAAAGTTTCTATTCAAATACAAATTCACAAGTTTCTGAAAAATGTTTAATATTATGCGAAAATTTTCCTATAATTAGTAGAAAATCCCTGCCCTTTGTATTTGGAAATTTTATAATAATTCCTCATAGTATTTGGGACTGAATAAAACTTTCAGAGGCCTTTTTGAAATGTGTTATTATTATCATTATTATCTTTTTTTTATTTTTACAATTTGTACATATATCCAATTTTCAGGTTGTTTCTACGTTTATTGCAGACAAACTCTGAAGACAGGAAAAGAGAGGGATGTGTGTGATGACATGCAAACTTAAGTAAATGTTTGAAAATGTTATTCTAAGAAATATGAGTTTTCACTGAATGCTTGTCTTTAAGTCTCACCAGTTTCATCTTCTCTGACAAAATGTTAAGAGCCCAAATGTTGCTGTGTAGAGAAGGAAAGTACACATTTTAAAGCACAGTAAAGACAAACCCTCTCATCATAAATAGAGTTACCATCAAGCACACAACTGTAAATATTATTTTTATGCATATAGCAAATGCAAATATGTTTGCAAATATGAGCTCCATTCTGTCACAAAAAGACATTTTTCAAGTTGGCAGTCTGTACTTTCGAGAATCTAAAACCTTTTCCCATTAACCAAACCAATTTTGAGGCACTTTTGTCTGGCCTTTCAAATCACTGTCTCCAGGGTAACTACAGCAGTAACTCTTTCACCTGTTAAGTACTACAAAAGTGAGAGCAGATGATCAACATGGAGCTCGACTGCAATTACTCCTATTTATAGACCACCTGTGGCATTTGACCTGCAGAAATACAGTGGGTGGGTGCACTGTTCCCCCCATGTATTCTCTAAGAAATCCACTCATACTGATTGCCAGGGACTTTCTTGTTTTTATGCAATGACACATTTAATGCCATGTCTTCCAACGGTGTCTGCAAGAGCTCAGTACATGCAGGATGAGCCAGAGGCAGTCTCAGAGGTTGCTGGCAGGGTCACTTAGGGTCAGTGATCTTCAGTCCCATAGTCCCAGAGATGGTGACTGTTGTGTGGCCGCAGCGCGACAGAAGCACCCGACAACTGCAGGGTCAGGGCACCAGGTACTGCGGGTGCTCTCCCTTCGAATGTGACAGATACAATGTGACTTGTCGGACCATGCTTGGGAACATCGGCCTCTTACACACATACTGGGGCATGATTTTTTTTCTTCCTCTTTTTGTTTACCTAGGACACATACGGCACCCCTCCCCCGCTCTCCCTGAGTAAACAGAAAAACACAAAAACCAAAACCAAACAGTGACTTTTTTTCTCTATTTCTCTTTACAAAGACAGACGGAGACACACAGTTAGTCACAGTTGCATAAGCACACACACACACACACACACACACACACACACACTACTCTGCTCCCCTTGTGGCTGTAATCAAAAGAAGCCACTCAGCCCTACTCTATGTAAAAGCAACAGCTTGCTTTTATTCTCCCCGGTCTCCGTCTTTTCTTATCCTCTCCTCCTCTGTGGTGTCTTCCAGTTATTCCATGTCATCCCACCTCTCAAACACCTTTCAAACACCTCTCCCATCACCCAACACTTAAGTGTATTTGCAGACCCTCTCAGATAGACTGTCATATATATTTCAAAGGCATTTCTGAGCACATTCAGACCCTCTGAATGCACACTCACTGAGAGGCTATCCAGGGCGAACATTCATGCTGTGGCTTTCTAAAGACATTTTTTCTGTCTAGAATAAGACCTCTTTTGAATGCCTTGCACTTATCAATGTAGCAGTAATGTGTACTCATGATTTTCACTCTGGGTCAATAAACCGTTAAGGTGTCTCATACAGGTCTTTAGCAGAGCCTGTATGACTAACCGAGCAGCCACAATGCAGTCGCCCATTTGTTTTGACTGAATATACTATGACAGTTTGAGTTTGTTTGTTGTTGGAGGCCGTGTTGATTTTCAGGAGCAAGATGTTGCCATGTTTTTAGGTGAGGGTGATTCTTTAAAAAACAGGAGTTGCCAAACAGCAAGTTAGCAAAGGTAAACGGTCAACAACTGGGGCCAATTTATTACTGTATGATACGAATTGATTTAATATCATGCATCCCCATTATGCAATTAACAAAAAAATACAGTCTCTAACAATATAACACAGAATCATTTAACATGATCTGGTGTGATTCTACGCAATGCAACCTCAAAAGTTCTGACATAGCTTGATACAATACAACAATAGTGATACAGTCCGACACCATGTACAGTGCAGTACAATTCAGTAATATTCAATTACATGGCATCTTTTACAAAACTATACTATATGACATAAGAAAGTAAATATGAATTCAATATCAAATGAAGTTACTTGATATGATATGATTATGAAATATAACATACAGTCTCTCACAAAAGTCAGTACACCCCTCACATATCTGCAAATATTTTATTATATTGTTTCTTGGGACAACAGTGAGGAAATGACACTTTGATAAAATGTATAGTAGTGAGTGTACAGCTTGTATAACCGTGTAAATTTATGGTCCCCAGAAAATAACTCAACACACAGCCATTAATGTCTAAACTGCTGGCAACAAAAGTGAGTACACCCCTAAGTGAAAGTGTCCAAATTGGGCCCAAAGTGTCAATATTTTGTGTGGTCACCATTATGTTTCAGCACTGCCACTGCCCCACAGATGCTCATTGGGGTTTAGGTCTGGAGACGTGCTTGGCCAGTCCATCACCTTTACCCTCAGCTTCTTTAACAAGGCAGTGGTTGTCTTGGAGGTGTGTTTTGGGATCGTGACAGGACAGGTCCCACTCAGAACAGGCCTTGCGATTGTGTGCCAAAGAAGTTGAGTGCACATGCTCAGCATCATATCCAGAGTTTGTCTTTGGGACATAGGCGTAAGAGTGCTGCCAGCATTGCTGCAGAGGTTGAAGGGGTGGGGGGTCAGCCTGTCAGTGCTCAGACCATACGCAGCACAGTGCATCAAATCGGTCTGCATGGCTGTCGTCCCAGAAGGAAGTCTCTTCTCAAGATGGTGCTCAAGAAAGTCCGCAAACAGTTTACTGAAGACAAGCAGACCAAGGACATGGATTACTGGAACCATGTCCAGTGGTCTGATGAGACCAAGATAAACTTATTTGGTTCAGACGGTGTCAAGCATGTGAGGCAGCAACCAGGTGAGGAGTACTAAGACAAGTGTGTCTTGCCTACAGTGAAGCATGGTGGTGGGAGTGTTATGGTCTGGGGCTGCACGAGTGCTGCCGGAACTGGGGAGCTACACTTCATTGAGGGAACCATGAATGCCAACATTCATAAAGCACACCTTCAAGACGACAAATGCCTTGTGAAAGAAGCTGAGGGTAAAGGTGATGAACTGGCCAAGCATGTCTCCAGACCTAAACCCTATGAGCATCTGTGGGGCGTCCTCAGAAGGAAGGTGGAAGAGTGCAAGGTCTCTAACATCCAACAGCCCCGCGATGTTGTCATGAAGGAGTGGAAAAGGATTCCAGTGGCAAAATGTGAAGCTCTGGTGAACTCCATGCCCAAGAGGGTTAAGGCAGTGCTGAAAAATAATGGTGACCACACAAAATATTGACACTTTGGGCCTAATTTGGACACTTTCACTTAGGGGTGTACTCACTTTTGTTGCCAGCAGTTTAGACTTTAATGGCTGTGTGTTGAGTTATTTTGAGGGGACCATAAATTTACACTGTTATACAAGCTGTATACTCACTACTGTACATAGTATCAAAGTGTAATTTCTTCACTGTTGTTCCATGAAAAAAATATAATTAAATATTTGCAGATAAGTGAGGGGTGTACTCACTTTTGTGAGATACTGTATATGATGTGACATGATATAACTTAATCTGATATGATGTGAAATAATATGATAAGATATAATATGGTTTGATATGATGAGACATTATATGATATGATTTAATCTGATATGATATAAAATAATATGGTATCAAATGAAATGATATGATATATATTGGTATGATTTGATTAGATATTATATAAGATGTGGCATGTTATGATATATGATATAACATGATATGATATGAAATTGTATGTTATATATGATATGACATGACATGGTATGATATACAGTATGATGTGACAAGACATGATCTGGTTATGTAATAAAACATGATATGATTTATGATATATGGCATGGTATGACATGACATGACATGACATGACATGATTTATTCTGGTATATGTTATGATATATGATTTGATACAATTTATCATATATAATAAATTATATGACATTACTTGATGTGGTTTGGCATGATATTCTATATGATATGAAAAGACATGACATGACATAATATGATACAGTTCAACATTTGATCATTTTGCAGCCATGGCTGATTTCTATCAAATAGGTTGATATCGATGTTAAATCACTGTATTTGGGCATCACTCATATCTGAATGCAAAAGAGCCCCACCGCAGCTTTAGTGGGTTTACTGTTTTTGGAATATCATTATTTCCTTAAATAGAGAGAACTCTTTTTAGACATATTCATATAATTAATGGTGCAAACATAAACAATGAGTTGGGTAAACAGGTTAAGTCAAATTATGAAATAGCTTTAAAATACTTGGTAACAAACTGTTTCAGACTTAAACCCTACAACTGCTTGCAAATGAACCAAAATTGAAATGAAATTGTTTAACTATTAGGATCGGTTTGCTTTTCTTGTATATACAAGTATGACATTTAACATGTCAACTTGGCAAAGTGGGTGCAAAATAAGATAAGATATTCCTTTATTAGTCCAACAGGGGGAAATTCCAAAATACTATATAACCTTGGAAAATATCTGAGCTTAGGCAACCCTCATGTGGAGTTTCCCTATGAAAAGCTCATTTTTTAAATATTCCATCACCATGTGAATTTCAGTAAACTAACATATACACAACAAAAACAGACTTTAAAACATACTGTTAACAGTATTGAGATATCAAAGATGAGATCAAATAGAAGAAACACACAAATCTCAACACCTTTAAAATCATCCCTATTTGTATTTCCTCTGTGATGCATTCATGGAAAATGAGGTAATTTCAGCTGCGTGTCTGCTCGTCCTCACAACCTCCTGCCAAGGATGTTAGAACTCTTGGAAGTGTTAATAATATTTAAAGTTAAACGCCATCTGTTCCTTGAGCCGTAGATGAATACCAATACAGCCGGCTAACATTGCAATTAACAGAGCAAAGATGTCAGGAACGCCGGTGAGGCCCCGCTTTGAGCCTTGAGCTCCGGGAAACGAGAGGCAGATGTGATGTGAGAGGAGATGACTTTTCTTAGATAGAAAAAAAAAAATCCTCCTGTTCCCCTTTCCCCCTTCCTCCATCTGCCTGTATGTGATAGAATCTCGACTGTCATCTGCACTAACAGGGATCTACTTTAAGATACGTTGGCTTTGTAAATGCCTGTCTCTCTCTATTTGAGTGTTTTAGCAGAGGAGCAACAGTCAGGTGAATGAAACACATTCTGTTTTTTGTCTGGAATGGAGGCAAATTGCCTTTTCCCTGTGATACATAGTTTATCCCTGCAGGGTTGCTGTGATTGTGTGTGTCATCTCAGATGAAACACATTTAGATGGTACAAAAATAAAAGTACACAAGACAGATTTAGAGTCATTCAAACAAATTACAGCGATACTGATGTGGATGAGACTGAAAATGTAATTTATGGGTGGAAAGATGTATCATATTCATCATTGTTTTAAGATCCTTGTCTAAAGTTTCAGTCAACTTTGAACATCTCTTCTTATCTTTCTCAATTAACTTTTAGCTTGTTGTCAGTCTGACAAAACTAAGTAGTGCATTTAAGCTATGATACAAAAAAAGACAAATAAACTTTTCTAATCAAAAGAGAAAGAGAAAAGGAATTTAAAGCTTCTTTTGTGCGCCCTAAAATATCTGTATTTCTACATTCACTTATTTCAATCAATCAAAAGTATCTCAGGCCCCTAATTGTAGCTGTCTTATCTCTTAATGAAGGTCTTAAAGACAGTATTATCACCACCAAGTTATTTGTGAAATGTACTGTTTTATGAGCCTGCAGTCAAGCAATTTTATTCCTACGCATTGTAATAAAAGGCAAGTCATATTTTTGGACAGTAGGGACACATAGGATTTATTATTGGGTGAAAATGGAAAATGGATGCTTAATGAAGTGGTTCCCAAAGTGAGAGTTGCAAGACACCCCCAAAAAAGAACCTAAGTGTAAAAATCTTTCAACTTCAAGTTCACGCATGATGAACATGTGATTAGAGTTGTAGCTATCATTTTACATAAAATATTAGTATATAATTTGTCTTACCCAAAAAAATGCTTGAAAGGAAAGGACAGTTCTGTTCATCAACCTTTTTATAGTCTCCATCACCAGTAAAACACAACACATAATAATAATCGAGTCAACACAAAACCAATTAATATTTTCATAATAAAATTTGTTATTTTGTCTTGCAACTGTGTTTGCTTGAATCATTATTGCTTGCAGGACAAAAACAATCATCTACTAATTTTGTTAAACAGAATAAAACAGAATAAATAAGATTTTACTTCTTTTATAGAACAGATTGAGTACTTGTATAACAGGATGATACAATTCTAAAAGAATAATACTGTCCAAAGCTCACAACTGTACTTATGTAAAACAGGGAACCTATAATAAAAGCCTGTTGAGTGTCCATCAACATCAGAAGCTCAGTTGCAAACATAAATGCTAAACACCTCATCATTGCAAGCTAGCTGGAAAGTCTGTGAATAAAGCACAATTCTAGGTCTTTAAACATTTTTGTTGTTGCTTTCAAGGAATAGGAAATTCCCAGACTTTTTTTTGCCACTATCACATTTTGATGAAAGCTATTTTTTTCAAGTACACTTGTTATTATTTACCTGTCTTTCCCTTTTCATTTTCGCACTCCCCTGCTTCAACCAGGAGCTGCCAAAATTAACACCAGGGTGTTTTTTGGCTTATCTGAAGGCGTTACCAGTGGAAGACGCCAAGAATTATGGAGGAGAGGTATCAAATGTTATTTTAAATGTTTTTGGAGAATAAGTTAGCCTAACTTGAATTAGTATGTCCTCTGCCTCAAAATGTAGTTTGCTATGAAACTCAACAAGCGTTTTTTTGTAAATCAAGCTTGAATTCTCCCTGTGATATTTGTCACTACAGTTTAATCCAATGTCATTTGGTAGGATCCAGCGTTAAACAGACGACACTGATGATCTATTTGGATTTTGTCATTGAGGTTGCCAGCATTATGTAAGTAAGAAAGTACTCCAGCAACACTTGTAGTTCAGGAAACAACTTTATTAGACCGATGCCTTTCAGATTTGGCCTTCATCAGGGTCATCAGAAATGCAATACAAACATCATTTAAATAGGGTAGGTTTGAAATTGAAAAAAAACCCCAAAAAAATCAAAAAGCTGAAAAGTAAGGAGCATCAGCCTTCTGTGGCTTCAATCCAACAGAGGCACTCAGAACAACCTCACTGAATATGAGGTCAACTACGAAAGTATGGACAATCTAAAGAAGTTTTACTTTTCACGGATAAAGATCGTAAGGAACAAGTGGCATGCAATCACTCTTTCAGAGTATATCAGGAGGGAGATGATCCCAACGCATACTGAAACCACCCCCTTTTGACAAAGAAAATCCATCACTTGTCAAGGCATGGAATGGAGTTCTCACTAAGTGCTCCTTTTGCCCTGATGGCTATCACTATACAGTACCTTCACGAGGAAGAAAGCAAACTTCTAAATGTGATACGGAAAAATGAGGAGTACCTTGAAACTATCTCAAGATAAAACGGTGATGTGCTAAAGCAAATGGAGGAAATTGACATAAAATTAACAGACTATGAGAATGAAATCAAAGATCTGAAGAAAGACAAATTTCTAAGAGATGAAAAGGACTATAAGAAGGGATACATTTACCCCTGGTGCAAACAAAACCAACACCCAGCGCCACACTTCCCCACCGGACCTGTACAGTATTCTACACAAGATCAAAAACCCTCAACATACTCACGTCCATGGAAAAGACTCCCTTCTACCCACCAGAAAAAGAAGAAGGCCCAACACAACCCCCCAACCCAAGCTGCCTGCCCTCTTTTTTCAGACATGAGCCAATTCCCCCCTTTGAAACCCCAGAACAACAGACACTTAAAACCAAACGCACATGATGGGCTAAGAGTAAGAGACCAAGCCAGCCGACCATGGACCAGATCCTTGGGCCAGGAAAGAAATCAGCTGTTGTCAACTTAAGGGACACTGACCTGACATCTGCCAAGCTATCGGTTCTTGAACTTGGTCTGTCCTTTGCTCCTTCTCCATCTGTAAATCAGTTTGAACTCCTTCTTGATCTGCAAAAATTTCTTGGAGATGTTAGACGCTAATAATTCTTTATGAAAAAGGAGTCCGGCTTAAACTCTGACCTAAATGGTCTCCTAAAAAACACTTTTAGAATTAAAAGCAACTTTAATCCACCTAAAAATTGAAACCCCTCAATAGAAACATATTATAGACTTGATGATTTTGAAAACCATCTCAAATAAGCACAGCTTTACTCAACATAACCTGACAAAAGGCCAACAGAGAGCACTGTCTGAATTAGAAAGCAATACGTCGATTGTTAGTAAAGCTGCAGACAAAGGAGGTGCTACTGTCATCATGAACAAATGCGACTATGATAATGAGGTTTTCAAACAACTATCAAACACATAATTCTATAAAAAGTTACATTATGACCCCACAAATGATTATCTGAAAGAGCTGAGAGTTTTACTTGAAGAAGGTTTTATCGATGGTGATATCTCACAAAAAGAATCAAAATTCCTACTGAAATCCTCTAAAAGCATTTCTATATACTCAAAATCCATAAACACCCACAACGACCACCTGGTAGACCCGTAGTCTCAGGAATAGGAAGTCGAACGGAGAGAATCTCAAACTTTGTGGACTACCACATTAAAACTTTTGTTCCCACTCTAAAATCGTTTATAAAAGACAGCTCTGAATTTTTGATCTTCCTCAAAACACTACCACCTATTGACCCAGATGTAGTCATGTGCACCCTTGATATTGAATCCCTATATACAAACATTGATCACAAACAAGGGCTTGACACACTGGAATATTTTCTGAACACCAGACCCATGAACACTCTTTCAACCACCTTATTAGTTAATCTGGCCACCTTTGTGCTTAAAAGGATTTTTTTTTTTCTTCAACGATGTACCTTACTTACAAATTTCAGGTACTACCATGGGCACCAAAATTGCACCTAGTTTTGCATGCCTTATTGTGGGCCTTCTAAAAGAAAATACACTCTATGAACCACAGAAAACCCTTTTACTCCTTCAATTATTTCTTGAAAGCGATATATTGATGGTGTGTTTTTTAATCTGGAAAGGACCCATACCTACTGTGCTTGAGTTTTTAGATTTCCTAACCGGCAATTCTGCAGGCCTCAAGTTCACACTCAACTACAGCCATGAAGAAATCAATTTCCTCGACACAAAGGTTACTAAAAGGATAATACTCTTTCCACCTCTCTCTACACCAAACCCACAGATAGAAATACGCTCCTCCATCCAAAAAGTTTCCATCCAATTCCTCTCAAATAAAGGTCTACCTGTCAGTCAACTTGTTAGACTTAAAAGAATTTGCGCTGTGCCAGCCCAGTGTGAAAAAAATAAAACCAAAATGCTCTCAAAATTCAGAGAAAGAAATTACTACGAACATGGCTTGATAATGCGCTGAACAAGGTGGACTCAATGAGCAGAGACACATATCTGGCAACAAACAAAGCCAACAGAGGCAAGCCACACCTTGTCTACTGCACAACCTTTACCCCAAACCCAAAAATATTAAAGAAATCATATTAAAACACTGGCACATTCACCAAAATGAAAGATACTGCATTTTACAATAAAAAACAACCGGAAAAGTCCATGGCCTTGACTTTTTCCCTGGAAAATCTCGACAGTTCATAATTGTGTCATGTTGGACATAATTAAGTTTGCAGAAAAACCCTTAATGCTTTTTTTTTGTCATGGTGGGTTTCACTAAATTGCATTCACATGTCAAGAAGGGTCATGAAACTTCAGGACTGAAGCTTTCGGCCCATGACCTTCAAAATCTAAATATTCATACTTGCATCCAAGTAAACATTTATGCAAACTTTGAGAAGCATGGAAATCCCTCATAAAGTTCTTGAGATAATACTTTCACTTGAAGACAACATTTCTTCTTTGCCATGACCTTTGACCTCTGACCTCAGAGCTATAATTGGGTTATCCATGAGTCAAAAAAGGCACACGTGCATAGTTTAAGGTGAGCTACTTGAGGTTTCCTTAAGATATTGTGTTTGTAGTGAGGTTAATATGTCTGAAATTATAAATGTACCAGATCTGACATAAACACATGCATAGCACTATAGTAATAAATTCAATAAAATACATAATAAAAGAAAAGCTGAAGATCTATACACTTGGACACTCCAAAACTGATAATAAAAATGTACAACATAATTATTCTCACACCCTTACCTTTTCGTCTTCGCTCTTTCTCTCACTTTTTACTCTCCCCCCAACACTGTGTACACAGAGGAGTCATGTGCAGAAGAGGCTGGCTTCTGTGGGCCCCGATGGGATCACTGGTGTCTCTGTTCACACATTCAAGTTCATGTGGCGCTGACCTGTGGGTGACAGGGAACCTCAATTCTTCAGAGAGTTAGGTGTTAGCAAGGTTGCTGAAAGCACTGCCAGTGAGGTTATACTGCAAACTGTGATGCATTCAGTGGATTAACATACTGAAATAGCCCGACTGCCCACAGTGTCCTGTGATCTTTTGACGATTCAAGTATGTCTGCAGTGACGTAAACAGAGACAGGACAAATAAATGGGTGTCCTCTGAAATAGACCAAATCATCTGAGCAACAACCATCCAGTTTTCAGTAATACTATGGTTGTTGTATTATCATATGTTTATCATCTGGACCTGTGTCTGATAATTGCTGCTGTGGTCCAGTGGGCATGTTCAACTGTATGCTTCAAGGGAGAGCGGGCTATGCCTCCCAATATCAGCTGGCCTCAAAGCTGCTTCTATAATGCATGAAGATCAATACGCTGTGGCTTTGTGAGGGAGGTCTGGCAACCCTGTGCCCATATCAAGTATTCTTGCCAACTGCCCCGCCTTCAGAACAGATCCAGACCTTTGGATTTACCAGGGCTCAGGGGAACATAGACAACAAATCTGAGGGGCAAAACTGCTATTTTTTAAAAACAAAACTGTGACAATAACAAATACAACAACAGCAAAGTTAGATGAACTGTGTTTTCTGACATCTGCTGTTTTTATGAAAGGAATTGTAGAATTTCATGGAAACAGTTTACAAAGATCCATGTTTAATGGACTTTACGAAAAACCCTTATGAATGCAATGTAATTTACTGTATGTGCAAGATAAGTAAATTGTCTTCTTGCATTTATATTATATTTACATAATAAATTGTATAGAACACCTATGATGGGAGGTCCCCACCTGATGACCACAGTGAGGATCTGGGTCTTGCTGCTCATCAATCTATGTAGTAGAGTTGAAGGGCTGGTGAGAGGTCAGGGCATCAGTGGCACAGTCTGATAGTGCACTCTGTCAATAATCAGGGGGTGGCAGGTTTCAGCCCAGCACCAGCTGTCCAATGGGCATCTGTCCTTGGGCAAGACACTCAACCCTAAGTTTCTCCCACTGCTGCGTCAGCGTTGTGTAAATGGCTACAAAAGTGCGTAAATGTGTTAGCTGATACTGATGGACAGTTTTCATTGAAACTGCAACCATCAGTGAGTGAATGTGAGAGTGAATGGGTGTGAATGGGTGGATGTAACCTGCGGCATAAAGCTGCTTTGAGTTGTCAGAAAGACTAGAAATGTGCTATATAAGCTCAAGTACATTTACCATTTACTATGTGCTAGAGTAGAGCCAGTAGTGGCATTGCATGTACGGGGACTGGGTCAGTTGAAGGTTGCAATTCTGTGGCAACGAAGGGCCATGCAGTTGATGAGGTGACTCCCTGGAAATGCAGGTAGATGCTAGTGGGGTGAGGGGTCTCTTCACTGAGTGCTTATCCTTTCATTAGGGAACAATTACTTTGCACTTTGTATTTTGTATTTATGATAATAAATATTTTTCTTTAACTTAAACGTAGGGCTGAGGATTCCAATGCTGTACAATAACTTCATGGCACTTTTCTGGGATGTCCACATGTGGTACACAATGTACTCTGCGTAACATGGATAATGGTTGAATAGTTAACAGCTACAGTAAAGCTATTTAAAAAGAGGTCTTATATCATCATTTTTTTTACATATTGTTGTGAAGAGCTGCTCGGTATCTATCTGAAGTGCTTTGTGCAGCATAGGTAGCTTTGATATGCTTTTACTGATAAAATACTTATTAGCAACTGGGGCATACTACTTCCTCTTTTTAACCTATAATTTCACCACTTTTAGAGGATATTTTATTGGATTTAACACTTCAAAATGAATAACACCCCTCATAACAAATTGAGGCAATATTCCCATAATGATCATTTCAGGAAGACTCATGTATTAGACTCAGTGGTGCTGTTACAGTGACTTTATTGAACTATGAGTTTCATGAGCTTCAATAGTTTATCACCTTAGTTACATCCCTAAAGTACACTCAGTCCGTCTGAGGTATGTTTCTTTTTCAAGTTTTAAATTCATAAAACATGTGTTACAGCAGGCAGTCATACATACCGATTCAGATTCACTTTTGCATTGAGTTGCATTTATCACAGCTATAAATTGTATAAACTTTGTGTGGCTCTAACAGCCTGACAAGTTGTTAAACCCAACAAGACCCCAGCCGCTCTCCCTACAGCCTAATGGCCTGCTCTAATGGTTGTTTGTCTTGTTTCATGGTAATTGGGGGGGAACTGACTCCAGTCTCTGCTATCTTTTCCCGCTGAGAGTCTTCTGCTGGTCCCTCTGGGTCCCCTGCTTTGTAGGTAGCGGTTCCTGCTCTAATGATATCATAATTGCTGTTTTCCCTCACAGTGGACAATGGTTGCCGAGCCTGAAGGTGTCCCTGCAAATGAGCTGGAGATCAAACCAGGAACACCAAGATGATGAAGGCACAGTGCAGCTGCAGGAAAAAAATAGCACACAGTCATCAAAGAATAATGTTTTGTGCTCTTTTATCACTGTTTTTCCTCATATTTTTTGCTCTACCTGCTTAATACTGTATGTTTCCACTCATAAAATGTCATTAACTATGAATTTGCTAATTAATCTTCACTGATAAAGCAATTTGGACCCCAAATTGTGTTCCTGAAATAGTTCTAAAATGTTTAAACTGTGTGGTGACTTATGCTGGCACCTTACATAATGTACAGTAAAGCACATATGTTCACGCACAAAAATGCATAAAACATCTGCTTTTACGACAAATTCCACAAATTATTCCTTCAGTGTGTTTCTACGCTCCACAAAGACCAGCTCAGCGCACGCTTGCAGCAGTAAGATAGTGCAGCTTTTTGAACAATCATTTCTCAGTCCAGCTGAATTCATGCTGACGCTCTAGTTTGCTCAGTTTGCTTTCTGAAAACTCCCCTTTTCCTCTTTTTAATCCTCTGAGGGGGAAGCAGAGGGATGGAGAAAAAGAGAGGGACCAGCGTTGAATGCTGACAGGGACATAACTTGCCTTTGCCTGCATACCTTGTTTACAGTCTCCCTCCCCACTGCTATACCCTCCTCTCTCAATGGAGCCATAAAAAACAAATAGGGGCTTTTAGAGAAATTGCCTTTGCACTGAAGATTAATAACAGTTGCACCAGTTCACCCTAGAAAGCCTCCAAAGGCAAAAGCGATATTGGAAGATTAAAAGTGCCACATCCCTAAATTGGAGTGATTCAGAGCTCAAGCTGCTCTCTAACCAGCTTATTGAAAGTCAAGGCCGCGGTCTCCCTGCCAGACAAAGAGCATCATTAAGTATTTGCTTCTGGATGAGGATCAGCTCTATCAGTAAAATGATGAGCTGAGGGTGTGATCGATCCTCTGTGTCCAAAATGAAAGTGGCCAATGAGCTGCTGCAGAGGCTAACATTAAATCTGGTTATTTCATGGGAGCTTAGGTCATTTCCTCTGTTGCAGCACAATAGTTAAGCATGCTTGTAAGGAAGCAACTAAAAAAAGACCATCGATCCTGTTATTTGTAATTTTTAAAAAGTAGGTGGTGTGGTACAGATATTTTAGTCTGCTGTTGCAGGGGTGCCAAAACTCTTCAGCTTGTGATCCCTGAAATAAAATTACAGGAGACTGGGGGTCCCTTCTGTCCCCGTAGGTGGTAAAAGCCTGTAAATGTTGTGCACACAGCCGTGCACACTCACTTATTAGTAAGAGTAATACACACAAGTAATCTTCCTAGATGAAGCCAGGCAGGCCTCTTTGTGGGTGAATATACCTCATCCAAATGAACAGGGGTACACAGGGAAGCCTTTTGAGGTCTGTAGAGGGGCAGTTGTGAGACAAATGGACTGGGAGTTTTTTCAGCATGCCAGATCAAACCCAAAGTCAGTCATATCTGCAAGTCGGTCTTGTAACTGGAAAGGTGCTGTTTCACTTCTTGAGTACTACCAAGGTGAGCATTTTTTTTAGAGCTGCAGACCATCACTCAAATTGAACACGCATGTATATCTCTGACTATGATTGCATCAGTGTTGTAGGACTCGAGTCCGGATATGTCGGACTCGTGACTCGACTCGGACTTGTACTCGGACTCGAGCTCTAGCTGCATTAGGACTCGGGGGAGGACTCAAGCTTATTTATCAATGAACCCTTTGTATTTTTATTATTTTTTATTTATTATCTCTTCTGGTATGAGGTTCTCATATCGGTCTTAAAGCCCACGGCGGGCATGTGTGTTCGTTTACCTGCATGCGCGTTCACGCGCTGATGTCGAAGGAGCGGCAGAATGTCGAAGCAGGTACCGCGGGTTGTACATTTTGCTTTCAAAGATTTCACCATAAATGCTGGTAAATGCAGAGCAACGTGTTCATTATGTCAAAGAGCCATTGAAGAGAAGACGGGCATAACGTCGAACTTTAACAGACATCTGTCTATGATGCACTCAGTTTAGTGAGTAGATGGCGATGCTAATGTTACTTTGGCTGTTGATAACATTACAAGCTAGCTGCTAAATAACGACAACGCTAGCCTCTTAACCCTCGGAGGTCGGCGCTATCGTATATGACAGCAAAGCACACCGTTCACGAAATATTTAATAACTTTACATCCGTTTATCGTAGCCACTTACCAATTGTTTTGATCGATAGCTAACAACTTAACCGTCCCGATGAGCCCTCTGGTGCGATCTTCCAGAGCTCTTCTGAGCTCTTCCAGAGGCTGAGATATCTCTCCTGAAACATCAGAGTCTTTTTGGAGACTTTGTAAAAGTAATCCGTCATGATAAATCCAAAAGTTAGGTCTTCGAGGTACATTATTCAATCCAATTTCTGTATCAAAACACGTTAGCACAGTAGATAGTCGCCATCTTGTTGTCACCCGGATGCAGTTCATCTACTATTTCCTGTGTCTTCTGACAAAAATATAATAAAAAAGTTGTATATTTACCTCTGCCCATTTGGGTTTTATTCCAAATTGTGCGCACAGATACCTCAATATTTAGGACTCTGACTTAGGCTCGGAGAACTTTTCTAGTATTTTTTTTGGTGACTCGGACTCGACTCAGATCTTTTTTTTGTGTGACTCGGATTTGACTCAGACCCAAACACTGAGGACTCGGACTTGACTTGGACTCGAGCTATGGTGACTCGACTACAACACTGAATTGCATAGACTTTTTAAGTCCCCATAACCATCAAAACTCAGTCCAGTGGATAGTGGTAAAACCACTGCTGTCAGTTAATTAATCAATCAATAGCTTTTTCAGTCAGTATTTATATATCAGCCCAACAGGGAATATATTTGTTATATTGAGATCACAACAAAGTATAAAGAATTGAAAAGGTCCAGGCTGAGCAAAAACATGTAAAAACTGTACACAGATAGTAGGGCTGTACATTTAATGAATATATATATATATATATAGGGGCTGAACGATTTATCGTTTTCAGATCGAAATCACAATTTCAGACAAGACAAGACAATTTTGGGATCGTCAAAGCTGCAATTTTTTGCAGCCCTCCTGACTGACCCAGGATCTGTTGTGTCAACTATACACATTTGCAGGCAATTTGCATTTACTGAAGTGCTGGTAAGCAGGTCAACAATGCAAAGACTCTGATAAGGAGTACAAGTAATACTAACAATAATAATAATAAGAATAATAAGAATACATGTTATTTAAGGGCACCTTTCATGCCACTCAAGGTCACCATACAAAAAGTACAAAAAGTGCATATAACAGGTATAAAAACAAACAATATAAGACAGTGCAAAAGATCAGAGGAAGTGGGAGAGTTTGAACTGATGAGGATCCCTTAAATAATGATAACAGATTATTCATCATCAATTTTAGATGATGAATAGTGTGCGATGTGGTTTTCATCATCGATTTTCTTACTGTTGTCTATACTGTAAACATAGTGAATATTGCACTAAAGCTTAATTTGAAGAAAATCGTGAATCAAATTGAAATCGCAATATCTGCCAGAAAAATCGCAATTAGTTCTTTTCCTAAAACTGTTCAGGCCTAATACATATATATATATGTGTATATATATATATATATATATATATATATATTTATTTATATATACACATAAATATATATATATATATATTTATACACACACACACACACACACACACACACACACACATATATATATATATATATATATATATATATATATATATATATATATATATATATATATATATATATGAACAAAAATATATGGCTACTGGTTGGCAACTGCTCCTCCCCCTCCTCTGTCTTCCTGTTAATTCAATTTCTTTGTTCTGGAAGATGTTTATTTTGCTCCCCTTGTCTTCCAAAGTTTACAGCCTCCCTCACAATTCCTTCAAACAGAGGCACAGCAGATAAAAATTGTCGCTGTTCTTTTAATAGTAGGGCCTGGATTTTTTGCACAGGCACATTTATTGCCTTGTATTCTTTAAATCGAATTAATAACAATGGAGGGTCTTTGTTAATGTTTCGTGAGAATTGAGCAGCTTTTAGTGCTGATGATGACAAGCCTCCCTCACAGCACAGTATACCTGCATACCTTTGCTTTGCAAAATGTCAGTTAACTTTTGTAATATAAGGTATATTAAAAAAAGATAAATAGTTAAAATTGAAAATCACATTTCAGAGGACCAAATTTTAGGTATTTTATATATATATATATATATATATATATATATATATATATATATATACACACGCACCCACACACACACACACATATATATGTATATTTATATATATATTCAAATCAGATGAGAAAATCTTCATAGTATCTTTCACAGACACGAAATGTATTGTTTTCTGCCGTTACTTTATCACATGTTCTAAATCTTTTAAGCTCTCGACAAATCCTTAAAGAATCAAATTCACCGTAAAGCATAACTTCGAAGGTAAGCGTCCTCAACAGCGCGACAATTTGCACAGTTTGTTTCAAGGGGCAGACAGAGGTTACTATGGCAACGAGACAACGCTCGTCCCAGCAGCTATAGAGCAGCAACCAGCAACAAAGCCAGAACGTCTTGAAACTCAAAACTTAACTTCTACACGTCCGTGTTTACGTTAACCTGCGAACGTTTATCGCTAAACACAAACCTAAACACTACCTCGGCTGAGCTTGGATTCTTTTTTCTTTTTTTTCATTTACCTGTGGATATGCAGAGGAACAAGGAGCCAGAGAAGTTTAAGGCGGAGGGCTTTACCGTGAAGGTCAGCCTGAAAAACTCTGAGGTAAACACTAAACTAGCTTACTTTCAGTTGAATTTGGCTGTAGCAATGTCTTTAAGTTGGCATTTAGGAAAAGGGTAGATTCGAGTATCGTTTAAAACAGAAGTTAATAAGTGAAAATACGGCCTCCTAATCGTGAAGCAGGTGTAGTTGGAGGAAGTTGTTGGAAAATACTGAGCTCAAACGAGCTTAAAGGTAAATATTGACGTGACGCAGTTAAGATTGTCCGTCTGTAGTGTGGCACTAAAAGTTATAAATGATGGCAGAGGAGGGTAGTCTATGCCAGGGATGGGCAATTTAATCTATTTTGATTTCACTGTCACTGAAATAGGGCCAGTTTTATAGCTTTAAGTCTTATTGAATAGTTTTGTATTGACAGCATTTTTTTTTCAGTTGATTAGCTTGTTACATTGAGTGAGGTAGGGGGCTGCGCGTGGCCCCTGGCCCCCCAAAAAAACACCATCCCAAATCTATAGAAACTACGCAGTTTATGTCACACTTAGCTCTAGTGCATGGAGTTCCAGCCACTAAGAGGAGTAAATCAATAACTGGTATCTGTTTTCATTTGTAAATAAGTGGTTCAAGGCTTTTACTCTGAAAAGTATTTTTGACAATTTTTTGTTCCACCGTTTACCGTGGGCAGTGTAATGCATTAGATGGTGTAATATGTTTATAGAAACAATTGAAACACAGTTATATTTATGAGAGGAAGAAGCTGTGATGTTACAGCAGCACACACTGTTATGTATCATTAGGGTTGCAAAGGGTTGGGAAATTTCTGGTAAATTTCTGGAAACTTTCCAGAGACTTTCCATGGAAAGTTAAGCATAAGAATTTTGGAAATATTACAAATTGGAAAATTTCCATGGGTATTATGAATATTCATGGTTATTTATAGGACTTTATAGGAATTAACTAGAAATTGGGGGTAATTTAAATGGACTGTATCATAGTCAAACAAATAAAAACATTTGTTTTGTCATAGGCAGATATCCAAGCATAATAATACAATTTTTAAAAATTACACTCCAACAGATTTATTTGTAAGTAGAACTCTATCAAGTCTTAATTATTGTATTTAACAATAAATTTCAGCTTCACTTTATGTAGCCCACAGGCTCAAATGTGTAGCTTCAATAGTCCTCTGCTCTGTGTTAAAAGATAGTCCAGGGTTTTAGTAATCTTCTAAACACAGTGCATGTAAGGAGCATGGCCTGTGCATATGATTGAGAAATAGCATTGATACTGTATTCTCAAGTATATTTGCCATAAATCCTTTTTTTGTCAAAATAATGCAAAAATATCTTTTCCCCAACTATATTTGAAATCCCTGTCAAGGGCCTACCTTCAGTTTTTCAAACTCCATGTTTGTTCTTGGTTATTCCCATAAATTCACATTTATTCCCATGGAAAGTTTCCAACTTTGAAAATTCCTTGAATTTTACAATTCTTTGTATATCACAGAGCAACACCAATTTAGCAATGAGTTTAATCTTACATTTAACCTCAGATGTTAGAGCTTTTAGGTCAACAGATTATGTTTTTATGCTTGCAGCCTATATAAAACCCAGTAAAGTCTATTACCACAGCTAGTTTGACGGTAGACGATTAACAAATAGGTGATTGGATTGATTATTTATCATAAATGTAATGAAATTAGTGAATTTACAATAAATATATGTGATTATAGTAATATCAATTTCACATAAGTATTTATCATGGAATGAAAGTATCCAACCAGTTCATGTCTACAATACCAAAATATTTGATAAGTTTAGAGTTATACTGTGTGTAGGTGACATGTTAGAAATAAATATGAGGAAACAACAATCTAACGCTTGGTAAAATTGTGGGGGCTTATGCCCAATAAAGCCTTTGTACATTGATATCATTTTGAAATGATGGAAAATCATGTACAGGTTTGTCACTACACAACCTCTTCCCATGTTTTTTTACTGTAATTTTATAGCTCCATTTTTTTCATCATTCTCAGCTAAGGATCCATACAGCCAGTGATTAACATTATCAAGAAATAATTCCTGAAATCTCTGCACTTCTCTGCTAAATGAAAGCATTTTCCAGCCTTATTCTGACACTGGTCTGTGTACCCGAACACTTAAGTAACCTATTCTTTTACTTCTCTTACCTTGTTAAAAAATCCGTATCATTTGTCAATACAAACCCTGAACAAACCAAATGGCCTTCGTAGACATAACTGAGGACAAACGAGGACACAAAGAGCCTAAACATAACATTTTTCTCTCCAGCAACCATTTTACTTTCCTTTGTGTGTGTGTGAGTGTGTGACTCTTTTTGTAGGACAAACTTGGCTGGGTTCCTCTTGTATGGGCATTTGAAAACTCCAAAAATACATCCAAATGTCTTTTATAGGCTAGAATGACACTTTTAGAAGCCATTCCAAAGCTATAAGGCAATGATTACACACTATAAAACTCAGAGGCCATATGTGAAGAATAATGCTTACATCCTTTTTTTGTAACATCTTGGGGATACCAAATTAACATAAAAGAGGAATGTTTTATGGACTAGCATGATTGTGGGGTTGTTTAAGTTCTCCTTGTTTTTACAAACTTGGATTTGTCTTTTCATTTTTCTTGCCACAAGTTTGTGTGAGTTCTCTGGAAAATGTTGTGCACTTATTTTTTTTTTACTGGTGGTCTTAGGCTCACACTGAGACAAACACAGCAATAAAGCCTTGCTGACCCGGTTTTCCTTACAAACAACCCCTATCAAAGACCAGCCATGTAGTTAAACCCCAAACTAAAAGGAGGTGATTGATTGTTTTATTAAGACAGTTTGGTCTGTTTTTTCTCATTTGCCATAAATGAAGATGGATCAGGAAAGTATAATCAGGTTGCATAGCAGAGGACATTTGTCTTTATTGATGAACTGTATTGATTTGTCAGCTAAACTATCTTAAGTGCTGCAAAAATGTTTTTCTTGATCAGAAATCCGGTTTAGTTCAAGGGTAGCCCTTAAGTATCCTAAATTAATAAGACCAAGGTGAGTTACAAATGTGCTGTTCCCGTGGTTCACAGTTATTGAAATTAATTTTGCATGACTTTTACTATGACCTCATAATAATGGACCAATATGAACTGGCTGCTCCCTCAGCTGATGTTTTCTACCACTGAGGCATGATAGATGCTTTGCTATTAAAGATGTGGTAGGCCAGGGGGCTGATATTGTGATTCTCTGTAGGCTGCAAAAGAAAAAAAGCCTCTCAGTTGTACAGTTTTACAATAACCCATTTCTTGGCACATTATCAGTAAGTAATATATAGTAGGTGTGAGGTTACTTAAATGCAACAGGGGCATTGCTTTTATAAGCAGACTATTTTACTTGAAGTCCCAACTCACTGTTGATATGGCGAAATGTGATGGTAACTCATTCTACAAGTTAAGTTGATGGTCAGTTTGAGTAAGAATATTTTTGTTGTGTTATTTTTAGGGCTTTATAATATAGCAGATATATGTAAAGCATACCCTACCCTAGTTTCTCTTTTGCTCTGCACTTTATATCTTCTTTTGTTCTGGTTGCCGTTGACAACTTCATTCATTGGCCTGACCGGCGTATTTGTGTGTGCATTATGCACCTTGTGGATAAAATTGGTTTTTGATTTTGAGACTGTAATCCTTGATTATTTGTTGATTATTTATCAAATTTCTTTTTATCTGCTTTACCTTGTACTGTTTATTTATCCACTGCACAGCACTTTAGTGACTGAATGCACTTCATGGGTTTTGTGTAATTCTTTCGCCTTTGGCATTTTGTGGTTTAAGTGCCTTCCTTTTTCACTTGTGCTCAGGATTTTTCCTGATTTTCCTAATGCCTGTATGTTTTATGTTTTATCATGTACTGGTGTGCAGATGCCTGCTGCTGAAAAACAATTTTCCCATGGGATAATGAAGTTGAAGTTTGAAGGCAGCTGCAGCAAGAGAACACTAGAGAACAGTCATGGCACTTAAATTGATGGATTAAAACACTTGATTGTGTCATCTCTCTCAGGCTGTTACTATTAAATCTGGTGTATTAGCTGCCATTGACTACAAATGCATACATGCACTGTACTCAACCTGATGCAGTTGAAAGTTACCTCCTATTACTTGTGAAACAGCATCACTGCTCAAAAGCGACAGGGAAACACTGTGATACTCAGCTGGCTGGGCTCTTTTCAACAGTATCTCTGTTCTTAAGTTATAATCCTGCAACGAAAGAAACTCTTGCACTTTTGAGGGCTGTCTATATTGTGAGTGTTATTGGAATGATAATGATTTCTAATTTCTTAATACCAAAACCTTCTGGATGTGTCCCACTACTTTAGTGCTTTGAGCACTATGGGTCAGTTACCAGCAAGTAACTTACTATCACTGTTATAATTCATATACCACGCTAAAGTTATGTGCAGCTACATGACAGGAATGGAGGCAGAAGTGAAAATTTCAGGTATACTGAGTCTTGAAGCAGAACACGTTTTTACCTAGGTGAAGCTGTGTGAACTACCAGGCCCTTAAAATGTTGCAGAGTGACCCGTTGAACGCAGTTGTAAGTTTCAACTTGTCTTGTTGCCTCAGAGTGTCATCCTTATGATCAGGAAAGAGACACTAGTGAAATAGTCCCAGTTCAGACTAAAAATCTGCAAAACAACTGGGTCCTTTCCACCAGGTTCAGTCTGAGCTTTACTCAGTTGTTTTGGTTTTCCATTAGGGGTAGTAGCTAGTACCTGGCACAGTATTTCTTATCACCACTAACGGGGTTCCAAGCAAACTGAGCTGAGACTGAATGTGTTGTGGAGACACTGCTGACCTCTGAATGATCAGAGTATCACCAAGAGTTTAGGGGGTATAGAATGAAATCCTCCCTGTTGTTTGCTCTGGAATTCAGTATGACTTCCCAAACTGTCCTCAGCTTAAATAGCATGTTGTTTTGCTGCTTGCAACTGTCTTTGGAGCAAAATTCATCTCATAGCTGTCACAAAATCCGAAAAGGTCTGGCAGCTCTATCGCCTCTGTTTCCTCCTCTATTGTTGTGAGGATGCCAGCATAGTTTTGTGCAGGCACACTATGACAGTCCTGTCTACCTTAAAGAGGTAGTGATACAGTCTTTACTGTAAAGGAAATGGAGCAGGTGGTATACAAACCGTGCAGAGTTGAGCTTGGATAAGCAGATACAATGTGGAAGAAAAGCACAGTCCTGCTGGTGACATGGTCTGTAGCTAACAAAATATTATGAAAAACTTGGTTTTTTTTGTGATAAGCTTCACAAACCATCCTACACTTACCAATTATTAAGCTAGTATGAAACTACAGTGTGGCAGTTACAGTGATGTGAATTGAGGCATTGCAGCTCCAATCAAGCCGAGTGATTTAGTTTGTTAGATCTTCAGCAGCTGGTTGAGGTCGTGAGCATGCCATGTTTTAACAGCCCTCATCAGCTGTTCCGATGGTTAAATACTGTCCAGTCTGTAGTGAGTGTTTGCTCTGATCAAATTGCTTTAGGAATAATAGGAATCAATTATCAAAAGGTGGGCTATCTCCAGCCTCAAACTCATGATTAACATGTCTTTGTTGCAACATTTTTTGAGGTCAGACAGATCCCGAAATTTCTATGAAGACTCTATAGAAAGATTTTTGTGATTAGTGCAGTTACAGTTTGTGCTGGCAGTTTGTTACTTGTATTGTGTAAAATGAGGGCTTACTGAAGAAGCTGAGGTCTCTATGGTCAGCAGTAACTTAATAGATGAAGTAAAGTGCAGTATGTTTTCTGTCAGCGATCCCCCAACTCTTCATTTAATTTATTTTCCATTTTAAATGTTCTCTGTCCAGGCTTTAGAACTTGGATGGAAACAATTTACCTTGGTCTTCCTCTTTGAGCCACTAAGTCTTTTGCTGACAGCTGTTGCCTCATCTTCACGCTGCACTTAGAGGAAGCTATGTAATAAATAGAGGGAAGAGATTTACACAGTTCTGATGACAACAGCAAATACTTGAACATAAAACTGTAGCACCCTTTTTTCCATGTAAGCGCCTGCCTTGAGATGCAAAAGAGGTAGTCTAAGCTATTACTGACTCCCTCCTCCTTTTTTGAAGGTCATAAACAAATCTCCTGTCAAGAGTCTTCACAAGGGAGGCTCCAGCAAAGCCCTTTAATATTCACCATCTCCCCAGACGATCTGCAGCGTCTGAAAACATGAATGATTCTTCCACACTGCCACAGCGCTGGCTAAATCCTCAGCAAAAACTATTACATTTTTCAGAGGCTTGCTTGTGTCTGTTGCCTTATGTTTTTCCTCCCCTGTGGTCACTGACATATCGCTCCAGAGAGTGCAGCTTTGCAGACAGCTGTGATTTGTAGGTAACGACAAGGCCATTTCAAGCATTGAAACGGTATAGGGACTTGAAGCATAGGCTTATTATGCTTTGAAGTATTTGTGGTCATAGAAATTGAATCAATAGCACTGCCCCTGAAACCTCACCCTTTTCTAATGACACAACCCCAAGCATTTGAAAATAAAGAGGATACACTGAACATAGCGGGAGGTCGTCACAGTCTGTGTCCGACAGTTGGGGAACAAATCTGTGGTCTTTTGTGTCAGAGGCTTATTCCAGCTTATAAGGCACAGACACCTACATATTTTCCAAAGTGAGTAGATATAAGTAAATTTCAATCAAAGGAGAAGTCAGCTTAAAGGGTCATTTTACAGCAGCTAAAGTCAGGCTGTATTGCGTTGAGTTCCTTCGACTTAGATGTTTGCACATTACTGACAGGCTTCAATAGTTAGCAAGGTCCACTTTGTAAAACTATCAGTCAGTTTGTAAATTAACAAAATAAGTTAAAAACAGGTATGTACAATCATGACTTCTCATGTAATAGTCACTTGTGAAAAGGGACTCTCTAAACGCTAGCCTGAGCCTGTGAGTGGGGGCCTCGACATCAAATAATACATACAATCAAAACATGATGCAACATAACATAATTTATAACCTACAACCTCGCTGCACCCTAAAAATATTTGTGCTGATCCTTTTTTTTTTAAGATTATTTTTTGGGGCATTTTTGTGCCTTTATTGATAGGAGAGAGAAAGACAGTGGATAGACTTGTGAAGGGGAGTGAGAGAGAGTAGGGGGAGGACACTCTGCAAACTGGCCATTTGAACCTGGGCTGGCAGAAGCATATACAAAACCCAAAACCAGTGAAGTTGGCACGTTGTGTAAATCGTAAATAAAAACAGAATACAGTGATTTGCAAGTCCTTTTCAACTTATATTCAATTGAATACACTGCAAAGACAAGATATTTAATGTTTGAACTGAGAAACTTTATTTTCTTTTGCAAATAATCATCAATTTAGAATTTAATGTCAGCAACACATTGCAAAAAAGTTGGCACAGGGGCATTTTTACCACTGTGTTACATCGCCTTTCCTTTTAACAACACTCAGTAAACGTTTGGGAACTGAGGAGACCAATTTTTGAAGCTTTTCGGTTGGAATTCTTTCCCATTCTTGCTTGATGTACAGCTTAAGTTGTTCAACAGTCCGGGGTCTCCGTTGTTGTATTTTACGCTTCATAATGCGCCACACATTTTCAATGGGGGACAGGTCTGGACTACAGGCAGGCCAGTCTAGTACCTGCACTGTTTTACTATGAAGCCACGCTGTTGTAACACGTGCAGAATGTGGCTTGGCATTGTCTTGCTGAAATAAGCAGGGGCGTCCATGAAAAAGACATTGCTTGGATGGCAACATATGTTGCTCCAAAACCTGTATGTACCTTTCAGCATTAATGGTGCCTTCACAGATGTGTAAGTTACCCATGCCTTGGGCACTAATACACCCCCATACCATCACAGATGCTGGCTTTTGAACTTTGCGCCTTTAACAGTCCTGGTTCTTTTCCTTTTTGGTCCGGAGGACACGACGACCACACTTTCCAAAAACAATTTGAAATGTGGACTCGTCAGACCACAGAACACTTTTCCACTTTGCATCAGTCCATCTTAGATGAGCTCGGGCCCAGCGGAGCCGGCGGCGTTTCTGGGTGTTGTTGATAAATGGCTTTCGCTTTGCATAGTAGAGTTTTAACTTGCACTTACAGATGTAGCGACGAACTGTAGTTACTGACAGTGGTTTTCTGAAGTGTTCCTGAGCCCATGTGGTGATATCCTTTACACAGTGATGCCGATTTTTGATGCAGTACCGCCTGAGGGATCGAAGGTCACGGGCATTCAATGTTGGTTTTCGGCCTTGCCGCTTACGTGCAATAATTTCTCCAGATTCTCTGAACCTTTTGATGACATTACGGACCATAGATGATGAAATCCCTAAATTCCTTGCAATAGCTTGTTGAGAAATGTTGTTCTTAAACTGTTTGACAATTTGCTCACGCATTTGTTCACAAAGTGGTGACCCTCGCCCCATCCTTGTTTGTGAATGACTGACCATTTCAGGGAAGCTGCTTTTATACCCAATCATGGCACCCACCTGTTTTCAATTAGCCTGTTCACCTGTGGGATGTTCAAAATAAGTGTTTGATGAGCATTCCTCAACTTTCTCAGTCTTTTTTGCCACTTGTGCCAGCTTTTTTGAAACATGTTGCAGGCATCAAATTCAAAATGAGCTAATATTTGCAAAAAATAACACAGTTTACCAGTTCGAACGTTAAGTATCTTGTCTTTGCTGTGTATTCAATTGAATATAGGTTGAAAGGGATTTGCAAATCATTGTATTCTGTTTTTATTTACGATTTACACAACATGCCAACTTCACTGGTTTTGGGTTTTGTACAAGGGTTGTGACTGGTTGTTTACAACTCTGCCAAACCAGGACCCCCTGTGCTTATCCCTTAACATAGGGATGTACTGATGCTGAGTGAGGACAAAGAGTGGAAAAAAAAACTAAAAAATAACAATCCAAGCTGTAAGAAGTCGCAGGACAATTGCTTAATTCAACTGTTTGAGCAGTGGTAAATACTGGTACCTCAAAAGATTTAATCTGGGCTCTCGTGTCTGTTTGTTGCTTGCTGCTTCAGGGTTAACGTGATGGGGTAAGCTACATTAGTTCCAAAGTTAGCAACTTCTTTGGCCTGGAGCATACAAATAAGTGTCCCCTTTGCACTCTTACCATGATGGGGACTGTGAAGCAGGGACATTTGACTCCTTTGTTTGCAGAACAAATGGAGAAATACACAAGAGTTAACAAGTTGCAGTACCATAGCTACTGTTATGCATTGTTTTGTTTTCCTGTGCTGTCATGGTTGCACCTGTTAAGAAAATAGCATGCAAATAAAAAAATAAAAAAATAAAATACTGAGTGCTAGACAGAAAAGAGAAAAGAAGTCTGCACCCCCAGAAGCTGCTCCAACGTCAGTTTAATGAAGATCTCCACAGATAAGACATTTTGGGTCCTAGCCCTTCATCAGACTTGACAAGACACCAAGCCAGTGCTACAATGATGTAAATAAAGACCCCATTGACAGCCAGATTCTTTGACAGTAAATTCTGTCATCAAATTTTGTTTACAACCTTGAAAACATCTCTAGTACACAAATGTAATAGGGAACAGAGAAATGTTGCTAATGTGAATACAGACATGTAGGTGAGAGAAGAGGCAGGACAACCATCGGGATGAAATGAAACAATCCTACCAATGTGAAAATGCTCTAAGAGTCTCTTACCTAATAAGAGTTACTGGGGACAAACAAGATGGTTCAGGCTACCACTTTCAATCTACATTTGAGCACGTCCCGAAAAATAAAAACATTTTGATCTTTAACTACTGAGCCTTGTCTGAATGCATCACAAAGACAATGGCCATTTGATGTAAGTTGACTCTTAGGGACGTGGAATTTGTGACCTTTAGTCATTATCATGCCTTTTAATTGATTTTTCCAGTATCTAATTGGATGGAACTAACTTGATGGAATAAATCCTGCAAATGTTCCTCTTTTTGTACACTGTTGTAACATTTTAACAATTAAATAGTTTCTTAGAAAATGCTAAGATTGTAAGGACATAAAAACAAGCTAGAAAGACGTATCTACACTTTTTCTGCGTCCTACACAACATATAGAACAGAGCTTACACACTAGACATGAACCTCTTTTGGACGCTGTATCCCACAGTTCACCTTAGGGGGCATATCAATAGAAGTACACCTGATCCTGATCTAAACATTTACGTGGTGAGAGTCTGTGATTCTTAAGCCAGTTGTCTGATATAAGAAACTCACCTCATTTACTGATAGCTTGGCCTCTGGAATGAAAAAAATCAGCTATAGTGAACATGCTCCCAAAGCCAGCCACCCCCCACAACATGCTAAGTCTTTTTTTTTCCCTCAGCCCCACGACCACTCCTAGTTCACCCCACTAACCTCAGGGGGACAGATGGATGCTCCAAAGCTTGCAAACGTGACCTCCATATCGTATTCCTTTCCTCCCCCACAGCATCATCATTATACCTGAGCAGATGTCTGTGCCCCCTTCGCTGTCTCCTTCCCCTTCTCTGTCTTTATCCTCTTCTCTTTCTCTCCAGCTTGGTCTTTATCGCTTCTTTTTCTCTGCTGAATCTTCGATCAAATGAGTCGCTCCATGAAGATGAAAATATTGTACACCAAGGAACTGGAGCTTACTTACCAATTACATAGATGTAAAATAAAACCTCAACTAAGTCAGAATGCAATTATGGTTCTATTAAATAACAAGCATAACTAAATATTGAAAAGGAACATACAAAGATGCGATCAAACAATTAAATTTACCATGATTGAGTTTCTGCAAAGTTGTCAAACTATGATTAGACCCATATCAGTGAAAAAGTAACTCAATACTTTTTTCAGATAAAAACTCATGTAAATGAGTATTCAGTGGGTTTTTTTATCAGTAATGGTCTAAATCTTGACATTGTAGATCAAATTACTGAAATGATAAAAATTGTTTCATGTAGCCCTACTGGTTGAAACAAATTATCTCAATTAAATAATTTTAGCCACTGATGACGTGCCAGTCACAGTCACCTCTGTGATCTGTGTCTCTTCTCAGGCATAATGCCCCCGTTTCTCACAACTGCTAACTTCAGTTAAAGCTGCTGTTTGTCAAAAATTTTCTGCTGACAGTCAATCAGAGATGCCTCTTTGACCTTATAGGATTGTGGATAGTGTAGTTTATGCAAATGAACCACTTTATTTGTCCAAAATCAATGTTTCAAACATACTCAGTGGCAGGGATATGTGTTGGCAAGAATCTGAAAATACAGTATGTACTGCAATATGAGAGTGTCACACTTTTTCAGTCAATTTAAAAAGACAAAGTATCAATAATATTGTTCCCAATGTAATAATTTGTTTCAACCAGTAGAGCTACATGAAACAATTTGTATAATTTCGATAATTTGGCCTAAAATGTCAAGGTTTACACCATTACTGATCAAAACACGACTGATATCCATTTACATGAGTTTTTATCTGAAAATAGTATTTATATAAACCACTGTCCCTGCAGCATTGATACACTTAATCACACTTAATCCTCTGTTCCTCCTACTTAAATAATAACAATGAATGTTACAGAAAGATGGCGAGTCAAATGAATGAATATCTGCTGCAATGTAGCTCCTGGAAGCTGAACTACAGTACAAAACATATACCTCAAATTTCTCTGCATATTTTGAGAAATTGAATATTTCAACGCTATGCTTTTACATAATCAGTTAAGTTTTTGGCAGCAAAATATGACAATTAATTAATTAGTGTATCGATATTCTCTTACAGCCCAACTCACAAGTAAATTCTGTCATGTACTAGTCAGAGGAGTATGTGGGTGAACTGTGTCCCTCCCCCTCACAGCCCTTTCTGGAGGCCTATTTTTATTTCAGTATAAATACACCTCAGTGAAAGCCATGGTATTTAGGTGCATTGTAAGGTTGGTTTAGCCGTTTCCTTTTAAGAGCATATCCACTAGAAACTGTTGTAATCAATAAAGACAAAAAGACCTATTAGACTAGTGAAAAGACTGTAAGTGAGAGTAGAATTGGATGCAAACTGATCAAATTGAATCTTGGTTTGAATGGCAAAATATAAACCTAGTTAAAATGACACCCTTAATTAAATATAGATTGCAATTATGGCGGATTCAAGAGTTTTTATTTCAATTAGGTTAGTGTAAGCTTGATTTAAGATAATTTAGTGTTTTCATCTTCTCACTCAAACTTTGTAGGGTGTAAATATTACAACAAACAGAACATGATCCCAGATGGGATAAAAAGGCACAAATTTGAGACAGAAATAAGCCTGTTGTCAGTTATGCAAACAGCAAACAGTTGTTGATCGAGATTGAATCCCTAAATAATGTTACAGAGATGAATCTTTCTGTTAATCATTTCCACTCACAGTCAAAATCACTCTGCCCCGTCGCCTCAAACACATTTACCTGACACAGGAAGTCATAATGTGCCCAGCGTGCTACATAAATTGCCTGTGAATCTAGCTGGAGTGTTGACAGACTGTAGTGTGTGAACCACGCATTTGCAAGAGATGGCAATGCTGGAAAACTCCTTTAGCTGTCTGCTTTCCTGCCTCTCTTAAACTGCCTGACAGAGGTGCTTCCTAAAACAGTGGTGGTGTGAACACACATAACCCCAGCACGTGCTTAAACTCATTCTCAGCACCATCCTTTGCCTTTCCCTGCTCCAACATGCTCATCTTATCAGCAGCAGAAGTCTGTAGAACATCCCTGTAAGCAGCTAGGTTATTTGAGAAAGAATTGAGTCATGGTTAAAACAGGTTAAATTGGCAATGGGCTCTGGTGGCCTGTGGCGTTTCCATTACTATCGATCAACCACGGGGCCGGAAGGCTTGAGTGGACGGAGAGTTGGTTTACTTGGATATCAACAATTTTCCCACTTGACTTTTGACTTTGTTCACATTGGCAGCTTTGCTCTGTATTTTCAAGCGTGTGGAAAAAGCTGACCCAAATAAAACATATTTTTAAATTTGTTTGAAGATATTTTTGTAAGATGTAACTTTAAAGTGAACATTAAAGTGAACTGAGTTTAGCTTTAAAGAATGATGTATTTTGAGACATTTCCTTGACAGAGTAGGAAGCCTAATTTTGGTATTTTGTTCAGAATGGAAAATCAACATTTCAAGTAGGGCAGGTAAACATGAAACAAATAT
The DNA here is from genome assembly GCA_037902135.1 of Cetoscarus ocellatus. Taxonomy (NCBI): domain Eukaryota; kingdom Metazoa; phylum Chordata; class Actinopteri; order Labriformes; family Labridae; genus Cetoscarus; species Cetoscarus ocellatus. Next base: position 1,599,356 of record JBAMNC010000815.1, read on the forward strand.
CACAGTATCTTTAATCTTTTAACTGATTACCTGTTAAGATATATAAGATAGAAAAACACCGTTTATCTCTTTTGTCCCCCCAAAATATCAGACATTGTAAAAAAAAGTCAATGCAAAGCTAACACTTCAAAGTACAGTCACCAGCTGTCTTGTAGATTTTCTCAGAAAGATGTCAATATTTTACATTTTAATGTTTGTCTGAACCACAGCAATAAGCTAAATTAAATGTCATCACATAACTTGACCTCCAGAACTTGCACACATCTATGCAATATCCAGTGGCAGTTGTTATTTTACAAACCCCTTGTTCTATCAGTCACAAGCCATGGCCGTTACAGTTACCCCCCCCCCCCCCCCCCCCCCCTTTTTTTTTTTCTCCAGGACCTATCAATCACATTACTGCAGTAAAGCTATTTTAGCCCAACAACAGAGGAGAAGGAATATTCTGAAGAGAAGACAACTGTCCTCTCACTTTGAATCTTCTGAAAGCCATCCCAAACCAAAAATGTCTGTTTATATCTCCAAAACATTTCTGTCAAACAATGTTAATCATAAAATTAACACATATTAGAACAAGTACAAGTTCTAATATTTAAGCACTCATTATCAGGTTCTAAAGGATAATTTCAAAATATCTTTTTTTTTATGAGATGTTCCTCATCTAAAATATGACCAAGCTGCAGACATGGCACGTCTTTGCCTTGTTTGGATATTGACAAGCTTACATGCTGTAAAATGATAACAAGTCATTGCTCTGTATTGTTTTATGAGTAGGAGAATCAGTACTTGGCCTGGTATCGGCACAGAGACCTGAAACTAGTTTTTGTGCATTCCTAGCTACTCTTGAGTTGAATAGGCATCTTGATCTAGTGGTTAGTAATGTCATGCTTTTTTAGGCTCATAACTGCTAAAATGTCTGTGACTTTTCTATGGTTGAGAGGATCAACATCTGGAAACATAAGTCTGACATTAAGAAGTATCTCAAACAGCATTCTGCTACCATGACCTCATAGGAAGTGCTTGACGGATTGTGTCCATTATGTTTGCTTTCCTCTAAGCCTGGTTGACAATTACACTGGCCTCTGTGTTTGTTATGTTCTCCTTCAAGCCCTTGTAGCTTGCATTCTAATTAGATGGCGTTTAATGGAGAATGTTTATTGCTCCTTGCAGGCCCCCTATTTTGTGCTCTCGAGTTAATTAGCCCTGTGTCATGTGATAGCCAACACAGAGGACATCTAGACCTGTGCCTCTCCTATGAGCAATGTCCTCTCAGCATCGAAAGCAATGACGGAAGGTGTTGGCCAAAGGATGTGCTTGTTTCACTTAGCCTCATTCATATTATGGATGAATTTGGGAGAGCAATATGATGGTAATGTAAAGAAAAACACACACAAACACACCAAGTATCCTGTAAATAATTAGAAATGAACATGAAATCATTTGTTTGACATGCTTTGAGCCCTCTTGTTTTCCAGCATTTGCAGAGATGACAACAATTAAACAGTAAAGTGATCATTTAAACAAATAAGGACAGTGAGCGCATGACCTTCAAGCTTCCTGTTTGTTATGTTATTGTGAAAAAAACTGATTTACAAGGAATAAGAGATATTTTGTTACAAAAAGGCAACCTATTTGGCACAATAGTATAGGCTTTACTAATTTTACATTTCAAAATTATAAGATAAAGAAAACTACATTGTAATCAGACACAATGTCTTGTAAGAATTATGCAATAAAATGTGGGCTGAGATATTGAGGAAACAGAAAAGCTCCTGTTTTTTTATATTAAACAAACTTAAAGATAAAGCATTAGATATAAAAGAGCATCTTTGTAAGAGATCAGAGGTTTATTTTATGGCTTTCAGGTGATACTTAGGTTTCTTTGCAGCTGTGAGGGAATGGACACCAAAATGGTGACAGCACATCCGTTATTCATTTACATCAAAGATTTTGGTGGTTCATGCACAGGTAAGGCTGCCCATAAGGGGGACAGGGGGGAACCACACTCTGGGTCTGGAGTGTGGTCCTCTGAGTCATGGAGGGGCCCACAGAAGTTTCTGAAGACACAGTTCATCTTCAGTTAAGAACTGATTACCTTTTATTTAAAAAGAATAAATACTCAAATGATTATCAAAGGAACATATATTTCATTGTACTCATTGGTGCTTGTTTTAAAATGTAAAGACCCTCCTCTAAACTGGTAAAACCCTTATTTTTGTGACATAAAGTCATGAATGGGACAATTGGTCTGAAGTGACAACACTAGCCAGAACTATTGCTAACACTAATGCTACTTATACAACATGCATTTGTTGATACTATTATCATAAACTAGCATTATTTTAAATTTTGAACGTTTTACGCCTTTATTTGACTTATGGGGCATAAAGCTGTAGCCACAGGTTTGATTTGAACTGGACTGCAGCTTCCAGTATTAAAGCCCCCACATGAGGCAGGCAAACTAAGTACCAACCTAACGGCATACCTCATGCATGATATAACCAAATTATATGTATAAAAGGGCCCTTTTACAAGGTTTTTCAGTGACCAAGCGAGCTCTGTGGGTGGACCTGTGTACAGGCACCATATTGCTTTACTTAAGTCAGTATTATATGAGCTGCAACAAGACTAAACTAAAAGAAAATCTATTTCTCCTCTTAAAGTATTGATACAGGAATTGGTTAGGCACCGGTGTCACATACAATACATAATTTTTGCTCTGACATCTAATAACACCCAAATGATACCTAATCCTACTGCTGTGACAACTTGCTCCCATTTTGTTTTTAATTTTAGAGGTTGGTCTCACTTATCATATGGTACATTTCCACCAAGCAGTCTGGTTCAGTTCAATTTGGTATGGTACACAATTATAGGTGTTTCTACTGTTTTCACTTGTTGGAAATGGTACCCAAGTTACTGATCCATATTGTCCCACTTTATTGGTTCCAATCTTTTAAGTTGCCAAGCATACCAGTTTGGCTCCAAAGGCTGGAGCTAAAAAATTGCAGGCTGTTGATTCATCAATCTTCACTTCCTCATCTAAGGTCTCAAGTACGGTTTACTAGACTTGTATTTTTTGGTTTTATTTTCCGTATGCCCCGAAACCTCAAACAAAGCTTGATTTCTTGTTGTGATTAACTGCCAGTTGCTAAGAAAAAAGATTGCAAAAACTGCTGGATGTTGTCTTTTGTTGCTGTTTGTTGAGTTTGTTGCCCTGCTTTAATCTTATACCGGTGAGCTTTAGGGCTGTCACTTTTTCAAATCGATTTGTTTTTTGAGCATACACGTTATTAACTAAAGATATTAGACCTTTGCAAGGTCAGTAGTGTGAAAACACCACACCACAAGTTAAAGGGATTGTTGGGGATTTTTAGAGTGGGGTTCCATGAGGTACATGGCTTTAGCCTGAACATAAGCCACACTGACAGTAAACTTCTGTGACCAGGCTGTGGCGAAGTAATGCCTAAAGAAAGTGGCTTGGTAGTCAAAAAATTAACCTGCTGTAAATGTTTTGAATATAGCTTGCAATTATCCTGTGTGCTTTGTTTTTACTGAGAATTCTTTAAATCACACAGAGCCAGTGGGACCATCTGCATCAATATATATTTGACTATTTCTGCATCGAGGCCGAGCTGATCCTTGTCACTGTGCCTTATGTCCAGGCTAATGACATGTGCGTAGTATAAACCAACTTCATTAATCCCAAACTATCTCTTTAAAGAAGTCATCTAGATTTGTAAGTGTTTTAACCTGAATGTAAGGGATCCATTTGACATACACTACTTAGACGTCCATATTTTCTGTGTGGATAGCCACTGATTTACCTATTTGATGGAGCAAATTAAACTAATGGTATGTTATTTTTCAGTCTTAATCATTATTACCCATTATGCTGACACATCCTTTCTTGAGGAGAGAAGCCAGTTATTGTTCTATTCTGTTGGTTTTAGGCACAGGTTATTTACTTTACTACAGGCTCATACCTGGCAGCTCACATACTGCCTACATCAACATAATAGGAACCTGTAGCAGGAAATCAATGTATCTGACAAACTATGTTATTCCAGCCCAGTAATGGCCAAACAGCAGCCTTTGTTTTGCTGCCCCCCACTTTGAAAATCTTTTAAAATCACCATCAGAACAACATCACCGTCTGGTGCCTGACCTTTTGAATTTTGCTGACCAGAGCAGAGAACAAAATGGACTGTAACTCTTCTATCCCTTAAGGACGATGATCAAATGTACCATGCATTAATAAAACATTGCAACTGCAACCTTGTTAGAAATGTTAGAAAACCAGTATGAAACAATAGATTGTTTCTGCTGGAACAGTATTAGTGGAATATTCCCTCTAAAGAGAGAAGTCATGGGTGATGAGAGCCAAAGAGCAGCATTGCCACCCTCTTTCCTTCCTCTCTGAATTCAGTTTAAAATGCTCAGCAGCCAGCTTCACAGCTGGTGCTTCAGGGCTGTAGTGTTCTTCACCCAGTGCCAAGAAAGTAAACCTGCAAACCCTTTGAGATATGAAGTACTGTGTACGTTCTCTTCAAAATTCCACTGAGGATTACTCTGCTATTTAGCTCATGCCTCGCACCCAGCTGAGTCAAAGTGCTCCCAGTCGCAGGCACGCTGGAGGCAATAGCTCTGCTACGGCAAGCTGAAGAAGTGGGGTGAAGGGAAAGGCTGGAGGGGAAAAGTTCTCTGAAACTGTCTAAAATGATCCACATCACGGCCTGACAACCCTGTGCTACAGCCACCTCCGTGCATTACCCTTGCTGTACTGAAACGCAGAGCAAATTCTACTAAAGAGTGGTTGACCAACACGCCTGCTGTGGCAGAGGGAGATGGGTAACCTGTCTGTGACTCGCTCCCTTTCTATCTCTCTCTCTCTGTCTGCCTCCCCTGTTTTTCCTTCCTCACCCTCCCACTCCCTTAAGACAGAGAAGAACAAAGGGAGAGAGAGAAGAAAAGCAATATAACCTCTTGGCCCTTATCTGCGGAGCACACCAGAGCATGTCTGGCCTCAGACACGGCTCTGCCTGTCCTTTGAAGGCCCTCATCTCCCTTTGATTTCAGCCAAACGGTTCAGCACAGTGACAGATGCTCAACTTTCCATCTGCCACTTTGACACCCATCTCTTTAGTGTTGTTGAATCTAACTGACGCTGTTTGGGCTGCCTTTCCAGCTGCCTGAACAAGGTTGTGACACGGATGCTGATGTAAGTGCTAATGCAATAGATAGTGACTGAGACATTTAGTTAAGACCGATGAAAGAAAACTTTTTATGCAGTAAGGTTGTCTCTCTTCTCTGTGTTTTACATTAACATTTTGGTCATGACGGTGGTGCTTGGATACTGAGTGATTTAATGAGGGATATTAGGGTCATCATCTCATTACCTTGACAACATTCCTCTGAGATGGGCCACAAAAAGACATAAAAGTCAAGCCGAGGAGACTCGTAGAAGGTGGGTTTTTTTATGAGAGGATATTAGAGTGAGTGGAGGAAAAGATATTGAGGAAAGAATATGATTCAAGTGGGATGTGATGACGTAGAACTCCTCTTAAATTTTATGATAGACTTAACAGGTCTTTGCAACCAAGACAGAACTTTGAGGTCATCCGTAACTCTTGACGTGCAATTTTCCCAATCATTGCCTTGGTGTGGCCTGTTAAGGGAACTTTAGTATTAATCCTAAGCTACGTATAATGTGGTGCTAAGATAAGGTCAATTTTTAAACCTGGTTCCATATGCTGTAAGTTGTACAATTTTAAAGACATGATAGGATAATTCTTACAAACACCACTGTCATAATTTTTGAAGTATAAATACAACTGGCAAATTAAGAAGTTAACACTAGGCTGTTAAGGGAGTTCAACTAGGTGTGCTGACTTTAAACTCATCCCCTTTAAAATTCCAACCATCTTTATGCTCCATCCTCTTCAAATCACTTTTTTCTCTGTCCGAGTACTACACCATGACTCTATATTTGAAACACACTCATTTCTCTTTTTGCTGTTTGTGGTAATGATAATATATTTTTGTATTACAACACCAAACAAGATTTGTATCTATTTTCTTTTGCAAAGGCTACAACCCCTTCTGCACCAAAACCAGTCTGACATGTAATACTCATCTTATTTCAGCATAAAATCACAGAGAGGCACTTTTGCAAGTCTCTGTGGGTCCATTTCTTTGCATTGTAGCTGCAGTGGGACATATGGTTCAAGTTTTGTTAAGTTACTCCTGAAAGAATCACTTCGACTGGTTTGGTTGTTCAAAAAGCATTGGTCTGTAGTTACTAACAAAAAAATATGGCAAGTTAATTAATAGTAAAGCTTAAAATGCTGTTGGAAGTGAGCATGCAGAGCTGCAGTGTTTTCAGTGTCTTTGTTGACCATGATTTGAGGCACAGCCCACTTTGACCAGCTGTTTAGACTGTTGTATTGGATACTAAAATCTCCACAACACTGAATTAATACAAACCAGCCAAAAACAGGCAGAGGCGCTCTGTAAAGCAAGCAGGTTCTCCAGATGTTCCTATTATTTGCAAAATGTAAACTTTGAGTGGGAAAAACACACATTTACCACACAGCTGTGCAGTAACTTACGTTCATTATAAACTCTTAGTGCTACACAATGGGTGGACAAGGTGCTGATTAGTTTGTGTGTGTGTGTTTGCCTTTCTCTGCTCTTTTTTTATCAGAGGTAAACATGCTGTAGACAGGACTCAAACTGAGTGCTCCATCACAAATCACTCTGTTAATGCTACTTATATTTACATGTCTCCATGGTTAATAATTTTAGGTAGCAAGCTGTCAGGGTAGTGTTAGTTCAGCCTCTAGTGATTATGATATTTCAGGACATGATGCTGTTGCAGAAATGTGTTTATTTGCATAAAAAATACTTGTGATGGTACTAACACCAGTTTACAGCTCAGCACTACTCTGACGTGAAAAAGTAAGTGGTCGGGACTATCAAAAATGATGGCATTAGATATATTTGTCAGACTCTGTAGTCTCAGTCAGCCCATTGCCATCTTAATGTATGATGTTAAAATACTAAAAGTCAAGTGCAGCAGTTTCATATGTATTTTATTGAGTAGCAAGCATATTAAAATCTCATATGCATGGGTATGCTTTGGACCCTATTAGGGCAATTTTACTAAAAACTAATTTAAAACTTCCACAAACTTCAAGATAATCAGACCTGAAGTCCTAAAGGCCAATTCATCTCCATTTTATAGAACTCATTACTGCACCACTCATTGCTGCACCTCAGTGTCTGATGATTTGACCAAAGGTGCATGACATGGCTGTCATCTGAGCAACCTCTCTGCATGCAGACTCAATTAATATTTCGTATCAGAGGTCTTGGACAGAGGAGGTGTTACACAAATATTAGTAGACTAAGTACAAGTATGCCAGAAAATCATCTTCCTGCAATGGGAAACAAGAAGTATGTGGGAGGTGTGATCAGAAAAATAGATTGATTATAAAAGTCTGAATTTGTTAAGTTCTAGAAGATATCGTTATGTCTTATAAGAAATACGCCTTTTGAATCTGAGACAGTTGGTGCTGGCTCTGACTATGTGTTTTTGCTTCCTTCTTTGGTTGTTTATTTATGTTTGTCAGTGTTTTTGTGTGTGTGTCTCTCCATGAGTGCCTTCCTGTAGCTTGGCTAAAGGTGTCGCCTCTCTGTCTGAGAGAGCTGCTGAAGCCAGCACAGTGTGAGATTCGAGGCGTCTGTTTTCTTGGCATCAGGGGAGCAAAGGTGTTTTTTTCCTTCTTTGTCTCCAGTGTTAATCTGAGATGGACGACTATTCATTCAGAGACATCCTTTTGATTATCAAGGGAACTTTTTGATCGTCAATGATGCCATGTAAATGACGCTGCTATAAAGCACATGATGTATACACCGAACTTTAGCTCAGCTTCCTCACAGACAGAAAGGCTGTGTTAGGACTGTCTGACCAGTAGCAATGCAGTGCTTCCGTAACTGGAAATCCTAAATAAATCCTAAACAAGAGGAAAAATAACTTCCCCTCACAGTGAGAGCACATAGGTTTATCTACACTATATTGCCAAAAGTATTCGCTCACCCATCCAAATAATCAGAATCAGGTGTTCCAATCACTTCCATGGCCACAGGTGTATAAAATCAAGCACCTAGGCATGCAAACTGCTTTTCCAAACATTTGTGAAGAATGGCTCGCTCTCAGGAGCTCAGTGAATTCCAGCGCTGAACTGCAATAGGATGCCACCTGTGCAACAAATCCAGTCGTGAAATTTCCTCGCTCCTAAATATTCCACTGTTAACTGTCAGCTGTATTATAAGAACATGGAAGTGTTTGGGAACGACAGTAACTCAGCCACGAAGTGGTAGGCAATGTAAACTGACAGAGCGGGGTCAGCGGATGCTGTTAGTGCGAAGAGGTCGCCAACTTTCTGCAGAGCCAATCGCTACAGACCTCCAAACTTCCTGTGGCCTTCAGATAAGCTCAAGAACAGTGCGCAGAGAGCTTTATGGAATGGGTTTCCATGGCCGAGCAGCTGCATCCATGTCATAAATCAGCAAGTGCAATGCGAAGCGTTGGATGCAGTGGTGTAAAGCATGCCGCCACTGGACTCTAGAGCAGTGGAGACGCGTTCTCTGGAGTGACGAATTGCGCTTCTCCATCTGGCGATCTGATGGGCGAGTCTGGGTTTGGTGGTTGCCAGGAGAACGATACTTGTCGGACTGCATTGTGCCAAGTGTAAAGTTTGGTGGAGGGGGGATTATGGTGTGGAGTTGTTTTTCAGGAGCTGGGCTTGGCCCCTTAGTTCCAGTAAAAGGAACTCTGAATGCTTCAGCATACCAAGACATTTTGGTATGCAAGGTCCATAAAGACATGGATGACAGAGTCTGGTGTGGATGAACTTGACTGGCCTGCACAGAGTCCTGACCTCAACCTGATAGAACACCTTTGGGTTGAATTAGAGCGGAGACTGAGAGCCAGGCCTTCTCGTCCAACATCAGTGTGTGACCTCACAAATGTGCTTCTGAAAGAATGGTCAACAATTCCCATAAACACACTCCTAAACCTTGTGGAGAACCTCCCCAGAAGAGTTGAAGCTGTTATAGCTGCAAAGGGTGGACCGACGTCATATTGAACCCTATGGATTAGGAATGGGATGTCACTTAAGTTCATATGCAAGTCAAGGCAGGTGAGCGAATACTTTTGGCAATATAGTGTATAATATATTGAGACTAAAGCAGTTTTTTTTAACTAGGCTGTAGAGATGTGTATTGGGGCTGTATAAAGCACATTTTCCCAGCACATAATTATTTGGGTTTTAGGTCTCTGTGGCCAGCCTCAAGTGGACAGTTGTGTTTCTACAGGTTTTGGCATTTTTGCATGGGCCACTATATATGTTATTACCAGGTTGCTGCCTTGAAATCACATAGTATCCGGCATTGCACACTGCACTGTTGGTATCATTTAATGTAAAATCAGGTGGCACTTTGGCTACTTCTGTCTCATATGATTAATTTCTTGATTTTTACTGTTGTCATTTGTGCTCTGCAAAGCATGCAGAACTAAGTGAAAGCCATTGATAAATCAACGATTATGTGTCAGCAAATTATAATAATAACAGTGACTCAAACTAATTGGAAATGAGCCGGTTCTCGATTCCCATCCCTACTGAAAATCATAAATCTTTTGAATTTCTTAAAACAGATCATTCAAATATTAGGGGTTTTATTCTTATAAACTTAAAACCTCAATATCTACAAAGTGGCCAGTGTTTTGTGAATTTTTTGTGTGCAGGGGATTGTCTACAATTTGATTATTAAAACAATTTATGGTCTTATATCGTGTTTAATTTTGTGTCTTTTATAGTCTTTAGGTATCAGTTTTGATCAGTTTTTTGTGAATCATATCATATCATTCTTGTATTGTGAAAACCATTTATTAAACCTCTACACAGAAAAACCAGCTTCCAAATATTACAAATTAGATGATAAATACAGAGATATGATTTTTGGTTCTTTTTACACAGCCCTACTCTAATCTGTGCCGCTTTTTTTAAGATACATTCTGTAGAAAGACAAACTTAATCAAGAATAATTTCATGTAACATCATTAGGAAGGGTGTGGACTGTGTACCTATGTGTGCAGCTACTGTAAGTGAATGAGACCATGTATCAGGGATGTAGCCTTCAGTGCATGTCGCCCTCTTTAATTCATGGAAAGGTCAAATTTCAGACCAGGCTGGGCTTTGGTCTCTGCATGGAGTCTCTGTAAGCAAACCTTCAGCTTCATTTTTTCGGAAACGGGTGGCCTTAAGGGTGGCAAGACTGATTTCCAGGAATAGAAAGTCACACTGAACTTGTGATAAGACCAAGAGCCGGGGGTTCATTCTGCAATACATACTAATCACCTAGATAATGTTCTTCACTGTTAAACAATATTTCTGTATCAGAGGTAGAACCTATATCTCTGGCCATGTGCAGTCTGCTTATCTCTCCATGCCTTCCTCCACTCCCCAGGGATCTGTCAGTGCTGGGCTACCTTTGACACTTACGTATGTATGTGTGTGAGTGTGTGAGTGTGTGTGGCTACAGACTGACCTCCTCTCTCCTCTTTCATCTCTGCGGATGTCTGACTGTGGCTCTGTGGTGAAATCGATGGCCTCCTGTTGCTCTGGGTGTGTCCTTCTCCTGTTCCCCCCCCCTGTGGGCCAATTGCCGCCACATCAAACCTTCCTCAGATACCAGTGATGCCTCCATGCTGAATTGTTCAGTCATGCAGCTACATCCTCCAACTCCCCTGCTCATCTGCCCGTCTTCTTATACTCTGTCCTGTTTCCAGCCCTCTTTCCAATCTCAGGCTAACTCCTTTTTTCTTTCTGTTTATTTCTGTGCCTTCTTGCTTAGCTGCCCGTGTCCTTACCTGCAAAACAAGCTTCAACTTCTGTGTGAGTCATGCAGCTATTCTGAGCTGTGGCCAACACTCAATAACCACTCTTAAAACAAAGAGTGATGTTGCTTACTTCAGGAACATTAACATTCTATGAGTTGGTTTTCAGCACATCATAAATTAAATGCAGTTATGAGGATGTTTATTGACAAGAAGCTACTTATTTGATGAATAAAATTTAGAGGACAGTTAAGTTTGTCTTCCTCTGCAGCAGAAGCGGCAACTGCAGCAGGTCAGGGATGTAGTTTTCCTTCTGTGTCTCATTAATTTGATGGCCCATTGCAGTGTTTTAATACCTTCAGGTGTCGTCACTGATTGAGGCTGTAAAGACAAAGTATTGGATCAGTGCGTTGGGAAATAAAGTGCACTTTGTTCCTTTTGCTGACAGAAAGCAAGGCACATTCCTGTACATTTAGAGAAAACTAATACATAGGAACTGAGTGGTCAGACATGCTGCTGAAGAGCAAGTTTTTCCATCTCTATTACAAGATGGCTCAATATGATTCAACTCTTAAGCACTACAATCCAATATAGGATCAAGAAATTAGAATGTGAAACAATACTGTGCAGTTTAGTTTGTTCTGATTACATTTGTTGCATTTCTATATAAATGCACACTTGATCAAAACAACACATATTCTGACATCATGTGAGTTTTGGTACTGTAAGTCTTAAGGCCTTTGCACAACAGTTGATAGTTTTACGTGCAAATATTTCATGAATATATATATTTTTTAATCCATAGCCACTTAATTCAAGTTTACACACCAGCATCACAATGTTGCCAAGCGAAAAAGCATCTTGATTTTTTTTCTGTCTGCGGTCAATTTTTCTCAAGCTTCGTGACCCGTAAGCCCACATCTGAGCAATGAAAGCGCTTGCTGTTGGGACATAAGTCACAGTCAGTCAAAACTTTCAACATTGCAGCTCCTTGATAGTGTTATTGCATCACAGCAGCTGGTTTTATTTGACCAAAGTCTTAAAAAGAACAAGGATAATGTATTTAAAGACAAGAGATGGAGGAGCTGGTATTGGGATGCAGTATGACTATGGTGAGCGTGTACTCAAGCTTCTATGTTGTGAGCAGTTGGCCTTGAAAAAACTGGCAAAGCCGCAGCTCCTGACTGAAGAGGTGAAACACACCGAGTTCTTCTCACCTCATTAAAATTAAACCCATGCCCTGATGTTTTAATTTTGACTTTTAAACTTTTAAGATTTTTTTTGTAACAAAGGATTTTTCTTCACAATCACTCATCAAAATTCTAAAGAAATTAAGCTATTTTGTTCATCCCACTTCATGTTGACCTGTTTGTTCTTAAAACAGGGCTCCCTTTCCATTCAAAAAACAATTTAAAGCAGCTATACTAGGAATCAAATACTGGAAACACTACAAGACATGATTTTTCTTTATTCATAATTTATTTCGTTGTCATATTAGTTGCTTGTGATTTCTATGAATTAATCATGATTGACACCACAGTGCATTTGGTAAAGCTTAATTCTCAAATTGGAATATAGTACTAAATAATATTCCTGTTACTCTCTTGAAGCAAGACCACTGTCTGTCAGATTTTTGCCTTTGCACAGTCTAAGTGAAATGCAGCGAAAGTACAGTGATGGGTTATCAAAAACTTGGACGTTTTTTATGGTAGTGTGATGCATTGAAATGTTCAAGGCAAGAGATGAACACAAGATCCATTGACCTTGGTCTTTGACATTGTTTCTTCACAGTGGTGTCATAATGGACACTTGTGTAAAGTTTGACAGAAATCCTAAAAAATTCTGGGAATGTCATGTTCAAAAGCAACAGATTATTATGAGGAGGTTTGACCTTGTCTCTCCAATAGTCTTCCTGGTTTAGCCTCGTGCCATACAGGGATGGGAATCGAAAATGAGTTCCAGTTGAGAATCAATAAGCACTTCCTCAAGGAATCGATATCATTAGTCTTTTTGATTATCAGTTCCCTCATCAATTCCTTCCACTGACAGGGGTCAGAAGTGGTCAGAATTGTGGCTTAATTTTCGACAAAAAGAAGTTTACTGCACAACCTTTAGTAAGTGAAAACAGCAGCAACTATCCAAGGCATTTATCTATTTAGCACAGCATGGAAGTCAGGGTCATCATGTTTTTGATATTGTTGCCACTTGAAACCTACAGGCCAACTTTTGCCCACTCAGAAAATCAGCAGGAATTGACATGGAACTTGTTAAAGAATCAGATCAATAAGCAGGATAATTAATAGCATTGATGTCAATAAAATCTTAGCAATTACCGTCCCTAGTGCCACAGTGGACCTGTGTACAAGATTGAAAAGAAATTCCTTCACAGCATTTTGAGATAATACATTCACAAGCAGGGCTGAGCATGACCTTGTTCTTTGATTTTCTACCTAAAAAATCTAATCATTTCATCTTTTAGATAGAGTGGTCATTTCTGGGATTGCATTTTCTTGGTTAGAATTTTGTAAAGATTGTTCCTTCATGTGAAGTCCTTGTGAATTCATTTCTGAAGTGGAGAGCGGTTATTGCAGCGGAGATATTGGACGTGGTTATTTTCTTCCTGTGAACTAACTCATGCCACAGTCAGACTGCAGGGTTTTTTTTTCGTCTGTTGTGATGGGTCACTATGATAGAATAGTCAGCTCTGGAGACATAGAACTGTACTGTGACTTGGCCTAAAGCATGACAGATTACACGATTAAAATCAGCTGCATTTAAAGATGGATGTGATGATGTTTGAGGAAGGATGGGTGATACTTAAGACAGCAAACAAACATATTGGATCAACAGTACTATATTGCTGTTCGTCTTTCCAAAGGTCATGTGATCTGAAAGCTTGAAGATAAATGCAAGCAGTAACTCACCAAGGTGCTAAAGTGTCTCTGCTGATTCTCTCCAATGTTTCTCTTTTTACAGTCAGATCATAGCTTCTCTACTACATATTATTGAGGCAGGAATGTTGTTTCTAGAGCTCGACAGACTTTTTTCTATCTCATAGTTCTCAAGACAAATTTAGTCTGTTTACATCATGATTGTCGCTCATGCAGAAGTCTTAGTGCTCTCATTGGTCAACGTCTCTGACATGTAGGAACAGATTGTAGGAGGCAGGACACAAATCAAACATGCGAGATACTCTGTCATGGAGTCGTCGCCTCCTAGACAGTTCTGTTTTCTTTTTGTCATTCAAGAGGATACATTACACAAAATGACATGACTGATTTTTGTGACCAGCAGGTCACAAAAAGCCTTTGGCTGTTGAGTCCATCCATTATTGTACATAAGCCATGTAGACTGACCTTGGCTTTTTGCTAACTGCAAGCTAGCATTGTTCTTAAGAAGTAAGAGGTCAAACATGCAACCTAGCAAGCTTGATGGCTCAAAACACAGCTTGCAGGAGGGGATGCAAATCCGCGGTTCATTGAGCCTTTTTATAAACTAATCCAGTGCTCTTCTGTCCAACTTACTCTGATTTTTGACCTTGAGATTTATATTCCTTTCATACTGATTCATCCTAACACTCCTATAGAATATACAAGTTTCTGTGGCTATAGATTACTTTGCAAAGATCACATATCATACCTATGTATTTATTCTGATCTTGTCAGGATTGTCAGTATTCCTCTTGAATATCCTCCCCATGTACATGGACATGTGTACATGAGTTCGTGATTTCAGCCTCATAAGTTCTGTGCATCTAGTTTTCTGTTCACTTAACAAGGAGTAAGGGCTACTTTATTCTGAGTTTGCCACACGGCTAATTCACCCCGAGCCTTCATCTCATCTTGGTGATATGAATCAGCCAATAGGGCTCTGTAGGCACAAGGCTGCCCTGCTGCCTGGCTGATAAGTGGGCCACACAGAGAAGATGGAAAATACTTCTCCTCCCACTCTTCCTGCCTTGCTCAGCACAGCTCTCTCTCTCTTTCTCTGTTACTCACACACATACACAGAGCTTTTTTTTTCCCCTCGCACTCCTAACTCAGACTCGTTCTCTCACATCCCGTTTACATCGCTCCATGTCTGTGGTGTTCTTTTAAGTGATAGGGTGAAACTAGAGGAGACAGAAAACAGCAGGGCACTCTCCAGCGCTTGAAGCCTCTTTTTGAAGTCCTCCTTTAAACTTATCCCTCTTGTGCACAGTTCAATAGTTTGTGGCTGTCACCTGTTTCAACCATGCGTCTTTGTAGTGACAAGAGTTGTGTTTGTTGTCTTTGCCTGCTGGTGTCGTCATTTTTCATTACAGAAATCCCTGCCCCTGTGCTTGTGTGCTCAGTATGGTTGATGCAAAAGCCTCTGTCTCAGTGACAATTGTAAAGCACACCTCTGTGGACTTCTGAGCTCTGAACAAAAGACTCTGTTACCTTTCATCAGTCTGAGCTCTTTTTTTCCCGTCCAGTGAGAGCTCTTTACTCATTTGATCTCAACCGACCTTGCCTCTCACAACAGGCCTAATTTCTGCACATAATGAAACTCACTGGCAGACTGATTGCACTTCTTACTGTTCGGTCATAGGAAATTAATGGAGCACTGTGCAAATATTACAGATTTATGTGTCTGAAAGGAATCAGACTCCCACCAGTCTGTTTCGCCTTGCAGAGGGAATGAGTAAGCAAAAAGATCCTGCAGATGATTCTTTGACCAGAGATTTCCTTCCAGCTTAAATACTTCCATTATTTTGTCTGCTTCTTGTTCATTTAAATGCAGTTTGAGCATAAAGCATACATCTCTTGCTCGGCTTGGGTCCCTGGTGGCTGGCTCACAGGCAGCAGGCTGAGCAATGGTGGAAAATGCCCTGTAAATACAGAGAGCTAATTTTGTTGCCTGTGGCAGCAGTGTGCAGGCTGACCTTATCAGGAGAGCCTCGGCCCGTCTATTCCATCTTCAGTGACTCACCAACCCGGCTCACTCCCTCAGGAATGGCGGCCTTCTGTACGGAGCTAGATTTCAATAACCTCTCAACCGAGAACAGCACTGAAATGCAGAAATGGTGAGAGAGCAAGCAAGGGAGCAGGTGCCTTTCGCCCCTCTGCTGCCTCAGTAAACAGGTGATGCAATGCACCCTTGTGCAGTGGCACCCTTGCTGCTCGACAAATACAGTGCAACAAAACACATATTTACTCTGACAGGCAGGAGATAGAGGGTTAGTGAGATACAGGAAATCACAAGTCATTGTAAGATACAAATCCCTGTATTTTGGTCCGGGAATGAAAATGACTGTTTTTTTTTTTCATTTTCTTCTGTTCTTCTTCTCTGAAATTAAAACGCTCTTTCTTGGGCTTTTATGAGACATAACCTATGATAGGGTGCTGGACATTAACTTTGGTCTCTTGTCTTATCTTAGTTCTTTTCTTTTTGAACCCTTAGAGCCTTATCAGTGGCACAGTGTTTCTGCTATTTTAGGACGCATTAGAGAGATTGGCACATACTCTCGAGATCATAGCACCCTTTACTGGGCTTGTTTCACTCATATATGATGTACAGCAGCACACCTCTTCTGTTTAGTAAGAAATCTTTTGAAATATTCAGTTTAAAGTTTATTACTAGACAAAGAGCTCAGAGACAGTGTGGCTTTTTTGCAGTGCTCCTCAGTCCCCATGTGCTCTAGTGTGCATAATACAAATTCAAATCAAGACAAAGCACACAGGATTAATGAAGATTTCACAGGATTTCTGAAAACACAGAGCTACATTTATAATATTTGCATATATAATAGTAAGTCTCAATGATAATTATGCTCACAGATGATAAAACAGGCTGTCCATTGTGTTTACACACACTAGAGAACAGAGCCAGGAAATTCTGTAGGCAAAATGAGAAATTAAATTGCTTAAAATCCAACACGTACTTGATGTACAGTAAACAGGTCTTTCATAAACATATAGATGTCTGATATTTTCAGTTTGTATGTTTTTTTTGAGAATACAGTTTTTAGTATTTTACACAAAATTAACCCCGAGACACTGTATAAAGTAATGAAATATAATCACTCACTCTTCAGATGGTCCTCACACATATCTTTACGGTTCCAGTCAACAGTATGTTTGCAAAATCTGCAGAACATTTGATCGCCTGACACATAATAATCGTTGGGAAACTGCTCTGCCCTGTACTTTGGAGTAAGCAGGGAGTTTCGTAGCTTCTTTACAAACTTAGCCTGTGTCTCAGACGGCTGCTTCGATGTGTTTGCATCGTAATGAGGGGAAGAGGAGGGGGAGAGGAAGTGACTCGTGCATATATCCATCATTTTCTTGAGAGATACATTCCTTTTCAGTCAGAAAAAAAAGCTTTTACGTAAAATGTCGGCCATTTCCATGATATTCAGTGTTTATATTGAATTCCGCGTTTAATGTCCAATTCCGTGATTCCATCCACAATTCCACGATCATGGATTTTATATGGCTGTAATTGTTAAAACTGTGTATTCCATGACCTCATTCAGAGTCTTACTCTTACTTCTACTTAATTTTGACTTATTTCCTTCATAAGGATGTTGATATTGCTTAAAGACTCTACAGGTTGCAACCTACTTTGTTAAATTTCACTCGCATCTCATTTATTTCCATTCTTAGTTGTATTTATTTTATTTTACTTCATTTTAGTTAAACTATTGCTCCTGTCTATTCTAATGTCTTCTTCTAATATTTCTGACTGCTATACTGTGTATAAGAGCAATTGAAACCACCCAATTTCCCCTTGGGGATTAATAAAGTATTTCTGATTCTGATTCTGAATAACCTAATGTGAGGGAGTCTAGGAATAATAGGAGTGCAGTGCTGGCAATAAATTGACAGCTCTTCACTAGACATCTATTAGATGTATTTGTAGGAGTTTTGGGGTGCTGCTTTTGTCAAAGAGAGGTGAGAAAGAAAGCACTGGAGCTGGAGGCCCAGGCATAGTGATGGATCACCAACATGCTGCAGCAGCCCCGCCACGCTGAACTCAGCCTCTGAATTGATGAGCCACACCTCTTGTCTCCCCTTCTCCTTCTTCCTGTCATATCCATTATTCCCCCATAACCCTCCTCCATTCTTCCATCGCTTGATTTCCTCACTCTGTCTCAGATTTTTCGTGTGGTTTCCATTTTTTTCCCAGCATCCTCTCATCGCCCCCTTACCCAGGTCTGTCTCTTCCTCCACCTTTGTCTTACCTCAGTCTCCCTCAATGATTTTTTTTTTTTTACATTATGACTAGCCCACCCTCTCTGTGTGTCAAAGTCAGGCATGAGAGCCATGGATGTGCCATACTAATAAGGTTAGGGGAGCATCTCTGTTTCTTGAGGTGACACCTTTATAAATGACAGGAGCACCAGGCCCTGCAGGTGCTCAATCACCTCTGCAGGGGCTTGCCCACGGGAAGCTCAGCATGTGTGGTGTTAGCGCATGCGTGTGTGCGTGCGTCTTTTGGTGTGTGTTATTGCCTCTGTGGGTCTTGCAGCAGCCAGCAGGTTTACGCTGGAGCTAGTTGGAGTGGACAACGGCATTATGGTGGAAACAGATCTGGAGGCAGAGTAAAGGCGAAGGAGAGAAATGACAGCCTGGAGCTCATCTGACCAGTACTGCCTTGTTATGACTCCCTGATGTGTGCACCAGGGGCACACAAAACAGACACCTCCTCCCTTTATTGCCTTATACCACCTCTATCTCGGCTCTGTAGTCTGTCGCCTCACAGGCTTGCTTTATGGCCTCCACTGAGGGGTGTGATGTTATCTGCTTGTGTTGGTCGATGTTATAGGCCCCTTTTTTCAATGCCTGTGTTTGTATTTATGCCTGTGTTTTAGAGCAGAAATGAATTTTGGATCACACAGGGGGATGCTGCGCTGCATGAGGCTGTTCTTACCACATCTCATAACAACATAGTCAGCTTTGTGG
Organism: Cetoscarus ocellatus; assembly: GCA_037902135.1. Taxonomy (NCBI): domain Eukaryota; kingdom Metazoa; phylum Chordata; class Actinopteri; order Labriformes; family Labridae; genus Cetoscarus; species Cetoscarus ocellatus. Next base: position 1,618,187 of record JBAMNC010000815.1, read on the forward strand.
CTGCCCAGACCAACAAATACAGGCAGAGAAGGAAGAGGCAGGACACAGAAAACATTAATGAATTATTTCAAGTAGTTCTGAGGGAGATGAGGGACAAATGATGTGTCATGCTTGATGTCAGTACAACAGAACTAGCAGTAGTCTAGACTGAGTTATTACAAATGTGTGTTCACCCTCACAAGCTAGAGGTTAGAGACATAATTTATCACAACATGGACAATATGAACTTCTTATCTGAAATGCCTTCTGTCCAGGACTTCATCTGGCCTCACAAAGAGATAAAAAAAACACACTGTAGTTGATGTGCTGCCCTACGACAGTGGGTTAGTGGCAATACATCTTCTTTTTTGGGATTTTGTATTTTTTTTTTTAATCTCAGCTTGCATTAGAAGGTTAAGATCAACATATTAGTGGCTGGAGAAGAACAGAAAATCATTCAGACGACATCAGGAATAGAATATAATCTGTTCTTATGACTTAAAGTTAGCTCTGATGTTGGCCACTCACTAGAGGCTTTCATGACATATTTTGGTCGCACTTTGCCCCTTTTTGAGATCTGGACTGTTGCAGATTCTTTGTTCAAAGCACAGTGCGGAGCCTAGCTGCAGAGGAAATGGAAATGGCGCTGAAATATTGACTAAAGAGAGAATGTGCTGAACTGTCCATTTACCACAGAGCTGACCAGGCAGCCAATCTGGAGCTAATGTGGGAAACATGGCTGCAGTAGCTCAGTGTAAATTTAAGAGGTCATGTTTTGCCTGAAATCAGGCTCATAAATATTCAGTTTCAATGAACTAATGGCTTAATGACTACTAGAGTATGTTCACTGTCGCTAATGTTCAAATACCTGCCAGTATTCCTGATCCACCTTTATTTTCACTTCGTCTGAGAGGGTATATAGAAGCACCTTTTACTTTAAGACCCTGTTCCCCACGTGGACCAAGTCTGGTTGTTAGTCTGGTCGACCGGACTACTTTTTGGTAACAGAACTTTACATGAGAACTTGTGATAGAACTTATGCATAGCTGGTGCTACAGGCTACTGGAGGGGCTGCCTATGGTGCTATTCTTGCTTGAGCAAGAACAAGCAGACAAGGAAGCATCATCAATCAGATTTGTATACTTTAACAAATTACAACTTTGGCAGCAAACATGATCAAAATTGTTCTGTCTTCTCAGTGACAGTCTACCACAGATTTTTCCAGTTTTTTGCTTTTGTTTCAAAACATAATGATATGAGGTGGCAATGACCAGGAGGTACTGTTCAGAGAGGCTTGTGCCCTTGACACGTTATGTTATCCTTAAAACATACACCCTTTTCTGGATGCCCATTTTTGATGCAAGCAGCTGTCTTTCTCTCTGTCAAGTAAAGGTGGGAAATGTCCAATGAAGTCTAGGGGAAAAAACAAAACAAACAAACAAACATCTTAAAAAGATATATATATAAAAAAAAAAAAAAAAATTAAAAACAGACAGCACTTGTTCCGGGACAGAGGACATTAATGGTCAGGGTACCAAATTCAGTTTAACTTTTTGACAAATTTCAACTGGAGAAAAACAAACAGAAAAACAAACCCTTGCTGAAATGTAATGGGTTTTTTTTTCTTGCACTGTACTGTTTTCTTTTACTAGTCTATTACATTTCTGTAATTTTCTTATCCCATGTGGTCTGAAACTTAATTGTACTTTAATACCCTGACCATTGATCCCTCTTCATTTTTCTCCTTTCTGAAGTCACTGAATAGTTCTGCAAGTTTCTATGAAATCTTGTGTTTGTAGAATTTACACATCAAAATAGTCATTACAAACAGCATGTGGGTTTCTTCTGTCTGTCTGAACTTTTTTTTTTTTGGAGATGGATTATAATTTCAAAAACTGTGTTCTCACGTCTTCAACGTGTTTTTAAGTTGATTCATGCTTTAAAATTGTAAGCATGTTGCCAACTGCTGCCTACAGAGCAAACTGTGTCTGTCGTGTTTTAGTACAGTTCTACAATGAAATCTTCCATAGTGTGTAAACTATTTTGGATGTTGGAGTGTGTTGCCTGCCAGTGATTATAACTGAGGTGAAAACAAGGAAATAGCCGTGACGCTTGTGACACCTCAGCCATGAACGGAGGCCATGGAAGTGACTGCAGCGTCATCATTCCAGCCCATAAAAGCTGCTCAGCCAGTCAATGCAGTCTGGGTTCATTCTCTCCTTGCTGCCCAGTCTATGCTATTTTTAGCTTCCCCTGTTGCAGCATGGCTCAGCCACCGTCCATAGAAGCTACCTGAATATGAGGGCTTTGTCACTCCTGCGGGCTGGAGCAGAACTGATCTTGCAAACTCTCCTGCTCCCCATTTCTACAGCCAGGACTGCAAAACAATGCCTGCAGTGAAAGGAATGAACACAGGCAAAAAGATGAGAAATAAGGCAAACACGTGATAGTGATGAATTGTTACACAGTCTCAATGAAACAACAAGAAGCATTGCTTTGTTATATTAAGTTATTATCTGCATCTGATCTGACAAGACAGAAACAGCATCCTAATGAGCCAAGCAAACTCTAAACTACTCATGGCGATGCTGAGTAAAAACAATCTAAGCAATTATTGACTTACTGATTAAAATATAATATGAGGAAAATCAGGAGCAGTGTCTGTTTTTATAAGCTCTTTGTACAAGGTTTTACCAGGAGTGTCTGATTATTTTGTTCTCCTCCTGCACATGATTAAACACTCTTTTAGAACTTCAAATGTACTAAAAGTTAAAAAAAAAATCTTAAATCAATAGCAGGAGTACATGTATAATTTGTTGTGATGGAATTCTTTTTAGGCTACTACAGCAGCAACAATAAAAACTGCCTCCTCTTGTGATTTACAGGGATTGTTAGTCACAGACATTTTGTTAAGGTAGTCCCTCTCCTGCAGGTGTACAACCCTGTGCCCATTAATTCAGCATAACATTATTCAGGATTCCCTTGCATTGTAAACAAGGACTCCAAAGGATTCGTTCAAAATGACTGTGCTGCAATCCCACGGTGCATTAGAGCTGCAGTCGTTGCTCACATTTCTCTATAATATTCCTGCTCTCATCTTGTTTCTCTTGAGTCTGGCTGTGCTGACACCCGCTTGCCACGTCACATGAGCAGCATAAACTTTGTTCTGTGTTACATCATTTCTTAGTGGGTGTTTTGCAATGCTTCATCTGTGATCCTATGTTTTTTCATGTATATTTTGTTTGTGAATTATGCAACAAATAGGCAACTCTGGAGAATGATGCAACATAAAATACTACCTTTAAGTAGCTTCATAGAAATGAACTAAAACCCGATAAAAGCTCACCAGTCCAGCCAAAGATAACACATCCTACTCTCTCTACGCTCTGCCTGTGGGCTGCTGTGGCAAAATTCTGTTTCTCAATGGGTGGTAATCTGAGGATTAATGACAGCGACACATCTGCCTGTCATGCGGCAGCGAGACACAGATGGCAGGGGATGCACACAAGGGACAAAGACGGGGAGAAGATAGGCTAAAACATTCTGTCGTTTGTCCTCTACACTGTGCTGTTTCAAAGCTGTAATGTTTTCAGTCAAACAGCCAAATTCCTCAAGTACATTAGCAGCTTCCACTTGAACCCAGTTTCTGTAGAAGTATTTGAGGACAGGGATGTTGGATCTTTGCTATAATCTGAAATTCCAGTATTTCCTTTTCAGTACCGCTGTATATAGTTACCATGGCTTATTTCCATAGTAAAAAAAAAAATCGGTTTTACTTTAGAAAGTCAAGGAAACAAGAACTTGCATGGTTTTGCTTTCTATGTAGTAACACACAGATGACGGCATAACATATTTTGAGTCATGTGACTGACATCACACATCCCATGATGTAACTACTGTGCATGCACACTTTTCTGTTGTCTTATTACAACGTTTTGTTCAGTCCAGCTGATGTGTAAAGAAAAGTAGCAGAACTTTTCATACATGTTGTAATAATAATTAACGTGTTCAGATGTTACCCAATGATGTCTGTATTCTGGTGTTGATATGTTTGGGTTTTAATTTTTGAAGTTCGCCAAGTATATGGATTTCTTTAATCCATAATTTTTCTTTTTCTTTCGACATACTGGTGACAATATTTGTGTGGTATAAATAGGCACAATGCTTTGCCTTAAAAATCCCCCCTCTCTCTCTCTCCTTTCTACTTTAATGTTCTGCATTTACTCACATCTGCTGTGTTGCTACCACCACCAATGGCTGACATTACAAAAGCAGCAGACACTGTGGCTGATGTGATAGGAGTCCCGTTGACTTTCAGTGGCACAGTAATAGCACATATCCAATACGGAGGCAGAGAAAAGATGATCCTAACAATGCCTCCAGCAGTGCCTCTGGCTACAGGGCCGACACATACACACTGTCACACACACACCAGCGCACACTATCTGTGTTTTGCCATCCTTAGAGAAGCACAGGAGCAGGCACATGTGTCTCCCTGAATTACTCAGGATCGGCTGTGGGAGTGATTCTATTCTTGTAGGAGAAACACAGTCAATTCTGATTTCATAAAACAACGCTCTTCCTTGCTGTGTGTGTCTCATTCGGTTATTTCTCAGTGTTGCTGCTTCTTCCTCATTTTCATTCTCTCCTCTTTGTGTCTGACCAGGCGGTGGGGCCACCACCTACAGGGGTTTTTCAAGAGCGTCCTACCAAATCAACCAACTTTCGCAAGTTCTACCAGCAAGGAGACCTCCCAGTTGTTCTTGTGCATGATCCCAGAGGACAACGAATTAAATGGAAGGTAGGGAAGCTGCCCCTAAAGTTTCAGTCAGAGTCAGAGTAGACTGATGTATGTATGTCATCACTGGCTATTGATGACTATTGTGCTAACTTGTGGAGAAAAAAAGCATTTTTCTTCCTCTCTGTTAGGTAAATGTACCTGACAGGGTGGGATCTAACAGTGGGGTAAATTTCCTAAGCTGTATTAGCCATTGCTGTACCACACAACAGTTTAGTGTTAGCTTAGAAACCCCAATTCCAATGAAGTTGGGACATGGTTTAAAACACAAGTAAAAAGAGAATGCAATGACTTGCTATGCAATGATTTTACTTTTCGACCTATATTCAATTAAATACACTACAAAGACACGATCTTAATGTTTAAACTGATAAACGCCATTGTTGTGCAAATATCACTCATTTTGAATTTGATACCTGCAACATGTTCCAAAAAATGCTCATAAAATACCAGTTTGGAACATCCCAGTAGTTAAAAGGTTCACCGGAAAAATTTAAATATATATATATATATATATATATATATATATATATATATATATATGTACACACGCTACTATTTGCAAAATTTATCATAGAAGGGCCAACATCAACATCAACCATGATTTTCATTTATACTTACACACATGCAAACCTGCCAAAAAAATGACTTGGCCCAGTATGTGGTCAGCATTTGCCTCCTTGGCAAGGCTCTGGGCAACCATTGGACTTTGTTAAAAGGTTAAAGTCAAAAGTTTCTGCTTCACTTTTCTCCAGTATCCAAACTTATTGACAAGTTCTGGAAATGCAATGCTCAGGTCATCATTAAAGACCTAAACGTTGAGTTTCTTTTTTCTCAAATTTCCACAGTGTAACACTTTAGAAAGAAAGTCCCGTGCCATATTTAGGAAGTGAGGGTTACATTTCGATACAGGCTACACTTTACAGAAGCAGTCAAAGATGTGTTACTTTAAAAGGCAATGGTGAGTATTTTCAGTGGGTAGAAGGTTAAATGTATTTGTAATTGCTTGAATTTAGACAGGACCGTTTTTTCTGAACTTCTATTGCCCTTTCCCTTAGGCTGGACATCTGAAAGCTTTCCCTTTTTTCCCCCTTGTGGGCTGCCCTACTCTATAACATAGCAAGCCCTACACAGTCTATTTAATCCGATGCTGTAAAGCTGTAGTGATGGTTTGATTTGAGACCCTGATAGGTGCAATGCAAACATCATTTATTGTCATCATTATCGACAAACCTGGAGGTGATGACAGTTTTTCACATATTCACGGTCCAGTGTGGACTGTTATCCTGTAGGAGGCAGTGTAGATCAGCTCACACGAGGGCTTCACCTTTCTCACAGCACTAATCATGCAATCCATCAATCACAAACTCAGCCGGAGCTCAGGCCAGTGGTAGCAAAACACAGAGAGTAATTGTATTTGTATTTGTGTTCTTACTGTTTGTGTTTGTGTTCCCACATGCAAGTCTCCACAGAGCCAATAGGCTCCTGATTGGCACAGTGTTCGTGTGGGGGACGGATGACTTTCACTGTGTTGCTTTATTTTAGCTCCCAACATACTGCCAGCAATTCCCCAACTTCACAACTGCCAAGCAGCATCCAGTCTTCATGACATTTATTCATAGTAAGCAATGATAAATGAATCAAACAAATTATCGCCTCTCCCTCCCTTCTTTTCCACTTCAAAGAGGAATCGAAGGAAGGGAAGGTTGATGAGTGGGCTTTCCCACTAGTTATCTGTCTGTCTTCAGGTGAAAACACTGTAAAAGCTCTCTGCATATGAATTATTTATGTAAAATGTTCAAATGAATCTTCGAGTTTTCACAAAAATAATGGATTTCTTTTGTGCCGTGCTTCTGAAAAAGCATAGAGAAAATGAGATGTGGTGTATGAGATAGTTGCTGTCTTCTAATGTAGTTGTGCTTATTGATTTCCCCACATACTTGTGCCAACACATGCTTGTTATTTTTCTAAAAACCCTCTCTTAAAACAAGATCACTCAATCATGCAAATCATACTGTACCTGTTCCTTGAATAGACATGTGATTGTGGCCTTGTATTTATGAAGCAGTGTCAGTCTTAGTGAGGGGATCTATTTCCTCCATGCATCATATTTTACTTGAATTAAGTCTTGAGGCATTTGCACACTGGGTCCCTTGGAACTCATGTATCAGTCATGTATGCATCCTAACCCCAAAAAAACCTTCATTAATTATATTTTTTGGAGCAAGGCCTGCAGTTATTTCCATTTCTCCAAGTCATCCAGAGAGCTTTTGGATGATTCAGAGCTGTTATGTGTTCTTATCGCAAATGTTAAGCTATCAGCTTATCAGGATCAGTAGTTGTCGTTAATTTAATGTTTCATTCTACAACAGCTGGGGATGGGAATTGAAAAACAATTTCTGTTAAGAATCGATCACAACTTCCTTAAAGAATCAATATCATTTGTTTTTTTGCTTAATTATTCCCTCATCAATTCTTTCTACTTTTTATGCATGCCTTGTAAGTCAAGGACATCATGTTCTTATCGGAGAGAGTCAGCAGAAATGATAATAGAAAAGTAAAAAAATTAAAGTGAAACATAATTTTTGCCGAAAGGACTATTTCCGAAGTTCATGTTGTTGGCTGAAAACACCAGAAATTTGCCCAAATATCCATCTTTGCAGCATGGTATTAATCAGAAGTGACATAAGTCATGTCAACATTTGTTGCCACTGAAAACCTAGTTGTCTACCCAGAAAGTCCACAGGAATCGATAAGAGAATCATTACAGAATTGAAGTTAATAAATATTGACAATGGCATTGGTATTGATGGAATGTTGTCAATTTCCACCCCTAAGGACAGCTAGGGTATGTGTTAAACGATGTATGTATGGTCTGTTTTTCTTGTTTTTATAACTGGTTATGAATGGAAGTCTGTCTAGTATCACTATCAATAATTACAGAACTTCTATGGGCTGCATCAGCTGTGCTTAAGTTCAAATATAGCCTAGTTTAAACCAAAGGCCTTACTTACAATGGAGTTTACACTCTGTTAATGTTTGGGGTGTTGCACCACCTGAGAAAGTTTTGACGTAAGCTTAAGGTATAACTTAAATCTTACACTTACTTCCTGGTAAACGTTAAGTCCTCTGTAAAATACGGTTGCGGTAGTGAATCATTTATAAAGCCGCAATAACTTGAGGAATGAGGAGGAGCAGAGGGTCTTTGAGGCTGTTATGTATCAGCAGTGTGTTTTCCGTGATAGGTAACATCCCTCAGAAATACATGGTGACTCTTTTGCTTTCACTTTTGTTTTCATCAGCGGAAATGATTTCAGCCATTCAGCAGGTAAGCACTTCAATTATCTAAAGCTGTTGGTGATTTTACTACGTTTTCACTGTTTTTATTTTACTCTGCCTGTGGATTAAGGCTGTAAACTATAGTATTCCTAATATAATAATTTGATATAATTTTCATGTGTTTTCATTGCTATGTAGCAATTAACGTCAGTCACCCAGAGTTTTTTCCCCTCGTCATTCTGTACTGAGATACAATGTGTTCCATTTGCCTTGGAAATCAGAGGCACTTTGTAAATATGAAAAAATACATTTTAATAATTGAATCAATAAGGTTAAAATATCATATCTGCTACAATATTTTTTCATAGTTTGAACAACGCACTTCACTAGTTTAGATGAACCTTACCTCCCTGTTGTGCACCCAACTGAGACACCATCTAAGTTAAACTTAAATTTTCAGTGTTGGATTTAGTGTGAAGTTTAAACCAGAAGTTAAAACTGAGCTTAAGCACAGCCAGTGCAACAGGCTACTGCTCACTGTGCATGAAGAGTCTGTGAGTATGTGACAAAGTGAGCTGGACCAGGCCATTTGTCACTCAAGTAATAGTAATATACAACTGACCCCTTTTTGGCTCCTGGATTGGTTACTGACCAACCAGTCACAACCTGAGTCAGTCAGACAGCTTCTTTGTAGGCAAAGTCTATTTTAATACATTGTGGTGAAACTGCTGTCATAATTTTGCTAGTTCAACATTGAAAATCACAAAGAAAACTTTGACGTGATGTTAAATGATGACACAAAGGTTATCACCGGTGTATATTTGTAATAATTTTTTTGAGATTTCTATTTTTCCACTCACCCCCATTGTTGTTTGTCTTTATTCTTTCACCTAGATCAGATTCTAAAAAGAATAAAATGAATTAATTATTGATAAGAGTGGGTGGCACAGAAGGTACTGTGTCTCACAGCAGGTTGGTTGCTTGTTCATATCCCATGTCTGTCAGGGTCTTTCTATGTGGAGTTTGCATTTTCTTTTCGTGCATTCGTGGGTTCTCTGTGGGCACTCAAGCCTCCTTAGGTGTAGGTGAGTGTGTGAATTGTTGAATGGTCTCTATGTGGCCCTACGATCAGTTGGCGAGCAGTCCAGGGTGTACCCTTTCTCTCACCTGGTGTCAGCTGAGATAGGCTCCAGCCGCTTGCAATCTCTAAAGAGATAAGTGGTATAAATCATGGATGGACAGATGGATGAATAAGAGTTTGTCAATAAGTGTAATTCAAGGGTTATGTTCATTTTTTTTTTTTTTATTGGGTACGCAACAACAGAGTTTGTACAACTTAGTAACAGTTACTAAGGAAAGTGGGGCTTGAATAAGGATCACTTCCTGGAGAGGGTGGGGCTTGTCAGTTAATTTTTTTTGGAAACTTTCATTTTAACTTTGTTTAACCACAGCTAATGTTAACTGATAACATCTTATGATAGCACAACTACACAATACTGTCTGGGTTATATTAAGTTGGTACTTCTTCCTTCTTTCTGTGTACTTGCAGGTGGACACAGTTATGGCCGACAAAACATGGTTCACATTTCAGATATGTTCAGTGCTACTTTTATTTTGTAGTTTTACAGTTATTGTGAGTCATATATGTTCTGTGTCTGCTAACAAACTGCCCTGTCATAGGAATCAAGCAGAACGTGGGGCTGTCCCATCTGTCCCCACTATTAAACGTTTTTGACTCAGCATTTCTGTGAAGGTCGCTACCAAGTCCAGGGGGAAGCTGCTGACTGTAATGATATATGTATTTGTACATGCAAGTTCTGTTGGACATTAAATAATTTGTTGAACAGCTTCCTCACTGGGTTATTTTCCTGTGTTTTGAGCTTTTGTGTGCCCAACCCTGTAAAGAGGATTGTAAGTGTTCAGTGCCAGAAACAGGGGTATTATGCCTCTACAAAATCAGTTCCCTGAGAGCCATCGGAGAGGAAGGTCAGAAACAGACACTATTGATTTGTTATGAGTTTATTTAACCTCAGTTTCTTATGTTTGTATTTGTCCAAGGAGTGAAAGGGCCACAAAATCATCTGCACTGCTTGATGACTTCTTTGTAATTTGCACAAGAATAAACACATCAGACTAAGAGTGCTTTCTGCACCTGCTGTATGCATACTGTACTATAGTTATTTATTTTTTAACAGAAGACAGATCAAATGTCTGCACACACCTTAAATCAGCGGTCTAGTCCAGGTAGAGTTACTATACATTGACCTGTATGTGTGCATCCTCTGTGTGAGTTCATACAGTATGTGTATAGTAGACAGAGTGTAACCATGATCAGAATAAGCGGAGAGAAGCTGCTGCATGTTTGCACTGAGCCACCCTCAGGGCACAGGTTCAAGGCAGCAGCTCAGGATCAATCCCAGTCTGAGTGCTCAGCTCCATAGCAAATAAAACGTCAGAGGAAAGTAAGAAAGAGTCTTTCGGAAAGAAAAATAATGGTATGTTTAAGTTTGCACACTGCGGAAGCTTGTGTGCTTGCGTCTGTATGTGTGTGTGTTTACTCTATTTGTGTTCATTTTGACTGCCTGCAGTGATGAGTGTGCGCTTTCAGGTCAGATTCAGCTTCCCCCCCCGCAGAGATGCAGTCTGTACATGTTTACCTCTGTGCAGCATCAAACAGCCAATGCAGCCATGAGAAAAACAAACAGATCTGATTGAATGTTGGTACGGGTGATTGTTGCATACTCTGTTGCACTTCCACTGATGCCATAGTTCAAATTATATGCAGACCCCTGCAGAGATGATTGTTCAGTCAGTCATACATGTTTCAGAAAGGAGTTTTGTTGTTTTAAAGACATTAATGTAATAGGTTTGGAAATGCTACATGAGCTTATCGAATACTTTTAGAAAAGTCTTCACACAGATCTTCCAATGTTTCACAGAATTACAAAGTAAAGATAACGTGTTTTTAAATTTTGACCTTAATCTTTTCGTGAAAAACAAGTCCAGTATTTGGCAGTGCTTTAGGTTAAGTTGAACTTTTGAAATATGCTGTATATCACACTCTTTTTGGACCACTACATGTTTTCTAATAGAAAATATTATTCCTCCTGTCATTTCCATGGAGAACAGACAGCGCACCAATGACGTGTGGGGTTGGCAATCAATATCGATATCGCATATATTGCAGAATAGGGTTTTTATGAATCTAAATGATTAATGGCAGAACAAAAATCATCAATTTCTAATTATCTACCTTTGCATGCAGCTCTGACCCTGTTCCCAGGTTTAAAATACCCTTTAATTGGATGCGCTAGTGTTGGTAAGGCAAGCCTTTCCTTTTAGTTTAAGTAAATGATTTCTTGAAATTGAAGAAAGAAGCAATTCCTAATTTTAGGGCCAGCAAACATGTAATCCACTGAAGCACAATAAGCTGAATTTGAACTGAAGCACAGTTAGGGCTTCTTCAAAATAAAGAAGCATGATTCGTGGTGATGACTGACATTGAAGGTGTGACATAGTGGTAAAAAATTATGGCCTCTATAATTTTTGGTGCTCAATTGATGTTCTTAAAGTAGTACTGGTGTCATAACAGTACCTGAACTTCATTCAAGGGAACTAGGAGCTTTGATGATGTTTTTTCTTGTTTTGACCCATGTGACAGTGCTTCTGTTGCTTGTAATGCCTGTTTGTTTTGTGGCAGGGCAGTGTTAGAGTGCTCACTAAGAACAGAAGCAGAGAGGGTTGTGTCTTTGGCTATGATGTTGATTAATGAAACAAAATGTGGCCTATTCTCCTTAAAATCATAGTTTCATAATTGATTATTACTGTCACATTTTAGTAATATCTGTTGCAGTTTCTCAGAGTACCTTGGTAGCCAGATCCCAGCACCGTTATCACTGCAAGTGAGCACAGCTTTATAGCCCCAGTTCACACATCAGCATTCTGCTAAAAAGAAGCCAGTTAGCCTGTAGGGGTGGGCAGAAATATCGATTCATCAATGCATTGCAATATTTCTCCTCCCAATTTATTATCGATTCAGCAAATCTTCTGAATCGATTCATCTCCTGGCCAGTGGAGGGCGCTGTGCACTTTTTCAGTGTTTATGCAGCTGTCGCCGGTCACAGAAGAAGACATGCTTGCAGAGTGATAGGATAGAGAGCCAAACATGAGAGTGATTTAACGGTGGTATATCAGTATTTTCAATGTTAATAATGTAAAATATTAAACACAATAGCATTAGTATCATTCTGGAGAGTTTTCTTTCTGTTCTTTTGCCGTATTTTCTCTGTGTTTGCCGTATTTCCGATGTATTTCTCCGTGTTTTACCATCTTTTTTTTGTCATTGATCGTCTTTTTCATCATAGTTCTTAATGTATGGATCCCATAAATAGACATTTTAGAAATATTGGAGGAAGAAATGTCGAGATCTTTGTCTTCAGCTTGCCAGGAACAGCTTCAGGGACTACCATGAGTTAAAAAAAAATACCTGGACATAGTCTAATACAACAGGCTGTAACATGGACACTAAATGCTGTAGTCAAACAAAAATGTTTGAGTTTATGTAAAATAGGTGAAGTTTATTTTTGGTCATCTCAGAATATCTCTTCATGTTCATTTACAACTGTTTATGAAGAGAAACCTGTTAAAAATTCAAATCCAATTTATTCTTTTCTTGTAATTGCACACTGTTTTAAGCATTTATAACATAATGACAAATACTTGCAAGAATTGTTAACTTTTATTATTCATGAAAAAAGGGTGAAAAATTCCTGACACATTTATTGACAAAAAAGTCAAAAAACATTGGACATTTTTAATTATGGTGTTAACTGTCATGTTTTTACTTTTGTACTCCATATGCACAAATAAGTTATTACTGTGCAAATTTTTTATTTTCAGGTGTGCTCAAAAATATGAGGTGACATACCACACATTGGCATCAAAATAAAAATTCAAAAATTGTCAACAGGTACTCTAATTATTTGTGTATTTCTACTTCTTATTGAATCGAATTGCCACCTAAAGAATCGAAATCGAATCGAATTGTGAGGTTCTTAACAAGCCCAGCCCTATTAGCCTGTCTTGTGCTGTATGATATCATACTGATCTAAAGGAGATCAATAATGGAGCAAGAAGCCTGATAATAGAAATTAGACACAGTATCCTCAGTGAAAATTTACTGTACTATTGAATCAACCTTTAAGACACTGTACATTGGATAAAAGATACAAACAGAATACTGTAAAAGAGAAATAGCATCAGGGATCAAATAGAAACAGTATTAATTCACTCATAACTCAACTAAGTCACACACAGCATACATACACTCACACAGACAGAGATACACATGCACGTGGTCACACACACAGTCAGCACAATCATACATTAAAAGCTTGTTTAAAAATGTGAGTCTTTAGTGATGATTTTAAAGTGGATTGGTCAAAGCAGTTTTGTATGTGACACATGCTTATATACTATCTGACCTCTCTCTTTAAAAAATGCCAGTGCAATTTCTTGTCCCATTTGAGCCCTTGCTGTAGGCAAGCTGTTTATAATGTAAGCAATTGATAACAAAAGAAAACCTTCTAAAATTTATCAAATCCAGTTTGGCTTTTTAAGTCACATTTAAAAACATAGGTGTTTACCAAAGTGCTTTACAGTCTTCAAAATACATTATCACTTGTGGGTGTTAACTTACTACAGCTGCATGTTTTCTCTCTAAAGTATACAGTAGTTGTTGGATGTAAGAGTACAGTAAGCAGAAGATTTAGCAGAAAAGTTGAGGGCCTTTATTGCAGTGAAGCATAAGCCTCAGAGCCTTGCAATTTTGTGTGTTTCTGTGCCAGTGTGTGTAAGGTTTTATAGTGTGTGTTTGAGTCTATATGTACAAGGGAAATGCAAGTGAACTAAATGTCAAGGGCAAGTTGAAAAAGGGAAGGTTGTATCTGAAAGGTAATTTGGCTCTCCAGAGGTAAAAGCCTCAGCTGTAATGGCGTGCTCAGGTAAAAGCTTTACACGTATGGGGAACATGTGCGGCAGATAGATAAGAGAGAGACGACCGAGTTCCTATCCCTGTCTGTGTGTATTTGTGCTCCCTTGTGTTTGCGTGAGTGAGTGTGTGTTTGTGCATGTACTTGGCCCCCACTATAATGTGGAAGCCAAAGGCCTGGAACAGCACCGTAATCTACCACGATCCCCAGTGCCAAAAAGAGAGAGGGAGAGACAGAGAGATAGAGAGAGAAAGAGAGGGCGAGATGGAGAGAGCTCCACAGGGACCCAGCAATCAGGAGACATGGCAGCCGCTTGGCTCTCAGTTATAATGGATGAGTTGAGGTCTTCCTGCGTTCCCCGTGGGGCTTGGTTTGACTCTCCCATCTCTACCCTCTGCTGTGCTCTGCAGGCTTGCTGCCAAACTCCATGGTGCACAGATGCTTGCATACACACATCTCACATGTAGCATTCCCCTCCTAAACATCCTTGTTTATTTCATTTCATTGATCCTCTATCTGCTTTATCTTGTCCCTTGATCTGCTGCTCAGCTCTGTGTCTCCTGCATGCTCCAGGTTGTTGTTTTGTCCTCTTTATAAATCCTGACTGTCTGTGTCTGCAGGCTGCCAGCCTTCCATGTAGCCCCCTTGCCCCCACCTCTCCTGGCTCATGTACTTTATCTATTCCCTCATGTCCTTTTACACAGTCTGTCTGGGGGCAGAAGCAAAAGGCATTTTATAAAAATATCAATGCAAACTTGATTTCCGTACAACTCCCCCCCCCAATCACCACAGTCGGCAGAGGGGTGCAGAGATGGGGGGGTGGGCAATCAATTAATCTGATCAAGCGCTTTAGGAAATGGAGAGCGTAAGCGCTCCTAGGGGACGGATATCCATCTCCTTGGGATGATTGAATTACGCACAGAGTGAGAGTTGGAGAGGAGGGAGGGCTGGAGAAATGAGGTGGTTAGGGTGACCGAGGATGAGGGAGCATGTGCTTGAGAAACGCAGTGGGAGTGTGCGCTTGATACGAGCGAATGAAAGATAGACGGATGCAGGATAAAATAAAGCTAGAGCATGAGACGTGGGTGAGAGATGAGGTCACTGCAGAAACGGCAACTGAGAGGAGCCTTATTTCAATACCTCCCCCTCTCAGTCTAACCGTTTACATTTGTATGTGTCATACCACATGGTTGATAACCTCTGCTTTTGACAGCTATATTACTTTGGCATGGGTATGTAATATTGCTTAGACGTCACTTCAGAGCTGAGGGCTGCACTGGACAAAGTTGTCATTTATTGAACAGTAAATTATTGTTGCCCAGCAATGTGTAGGATGTTATAGCAATCGATATGGAGGCCTATGAAAAAGACATGGTTTCCTTGTTTTGAATAGCTTCAGGTGTATGATTGATGGGGCCTTGCTAAACTATTGTGCACATGAACACATGAAAAGTCTCAAGATTTGCCAATATAAAGACATTGAAGCTACCCTTAAGTTCTGCACCATAACTTCACACCAGCTCTTTCATTGAATAAGTGCCTCCATTGTTCTGTAGTATCTCAGAATTGTACAACATATCAAGCAGAAATGTGCTCCTTTCTAACACCACATGTTTGTATTAACCATTGGGGCTTCTTCTTTAGTTTGCCTGGAATTTTATTGCCATAATGTGTGTAGAACCTTCATTCAATTTTGTCTCAAATGTTACAAAGGAACATATCACATCACTCACACTTTATTTTTTAAGTATTTTGGGAACTGGCAGATACCTATTTTGTCTCTTGTTGAACTTTAGCTGCTCTTGATTTGACACTACCTTCATGAAAACAAGATAAGAGGATAATGGGCACATTTGATTGGTTAATAGATCAAAAGATGTTTTTTTCTTCAAGAGTCAAAATGGAGATCTGATGACATCACTTCTTTATTTTTTTTTATTAAAAAATGGGATTAAAAAATGACCACTTATGGTTTTATCACTGTGGATCCACAAATGCAAAATTCCTAAAAAAAAAAAAAAAACTCTATCCTTCATGGCTGGATGAAAAAAATCAGTATGGGATATATTTGACCTGTTTTCAAATACAGTTGTTGGCAAAAAGATCTGCTGATAGGTTACAAAGATCTAAGAAAACAAAGTGAGTGTTACTGAATGGGAGGGCCAGCGATCCCATGAAGTTCAATCAATTTTCAATCAATTAATATCAAGAATTGTAATGATTAACGGAGTGGGGCTAAAGGAAAGGCCAGATTTTTGTAATTGTAGTAATTGAAGTTTTCTAGGTCTACAGCAGACGGCAGTCTACACCAAGGATCCCTACAAGACAAGAACCAGAGACGAGTACAAGAGCAAACAAAAAGAGGCAAAGAGGTATAGAGGATGGACAGAGAGTGTTAGAGAGAGGGAGGACCTCAGTGTGCCAAATCGTCCAACAGTCTCAGCCTATTACAGCTTAGCTATGTGCTGGTCCAGGCCTGAGCCAGCCCTAACTGAAAGCTTTGTCAAAAAAGAATGTTTTAAGTCTAAACTTAAAGGTCGAGAGTGTGTCCGCCCCCTTAACCGTAAATGATTCCAAAGAAGGGGAGCCTGATAACTGAAGGCTGTACCTCCCATACTACTTTTAGAGACCTCAATCAGTTGGGAAGGTTACTTGACCTTCTGCTTTGCTGCTGTTCAATATGTACTACACCTTCTCCTGTACAGTATGTGAATGATTTCCTATCTGCTCTTGAGCACCAGAGCTTTGTCAGGGAACCTTTGAATAGACAGAATAATATGGGGTTAACCATGCGTTTTCTCCAGCTCCCTGGCTGAACGCATGATACTCTGGGGGGATAGTTCTGTGTCATAAGGAAAAAGATGAAACACAATAAGAATAGAGAATATGAACAAGCCCCCCTGGGCTTTCTCCGAGAGGAGAGAGAAGAGAGAAGGAGGCAGTTTAGATTAGAGGAGTGGAAAAAGCACTAGGCATCTTCACTTGAAAAAAAAAAGAGATGAGAAGGGAAGGAGGAGGAGCAGAGGTGGAAGAAAGGGGCTTCCAACAAACAACACTGGCTAACTATCAAAGCCTGTAGGGGTTGCCTCCCTGGAGGGAGAGAATTGTCGAATAACTGCTGGGTAGAAGCCTGATGAGCTGCGCCACTGCCATGCCGCTGGTGAGACTGCAAGAATGGGGGGACTGTCAGAGTGTAGGCATCCAGCAGAGAGAGCTTGTCTGCAGATCTTGAACTGCTACACCACCCGCCACCCTCAGCCATTATTCATAGCAGACGAAACACCACATGAAGTTGATGATGGTTGTTTAGCCTGCGGGCCTTCCACTCGTGCTGTGGTACGAGACGATTGCAAAAAAAGGATTTTTTGACAAAGTGGAGAATCACTAGAGGAGTTTTTATTTCTGGAGAGACTTGTGGATCAATAGAAAACTGGTTATGTCCACAGGGGCGTAGCAGAAAGTCCAGGGCCAAGACTTTGTCATTCTTCATGGACATCCATCTTTATGGATGGTGAATTCTGCATCTCTTTCCCCAAGTCCTTATTTCCTGCCCTGACTGTAATACTGAGGGAACTGTCTCCCTGTGAGGGATGCAACAGATTTTTTTATGACTTAACATTGTTCTTCTGATAATAATTCCCAGCAAAATGTTGTGTTTTATCTTTGAATGTTTCATATACAATAGAGAAAGGTTCAGCAGCAAGCATTAGAAATCAAATCTTAATATTTAGCTGAAAGATGATATCCTGTGAATATATACAGACTTTGTTTCCTGTAAAGAGGTGTTTGTCATAATACCAGAATTACAGTTATTAATATAATTGTTGTAAGAATAATCAATATTGATAACTGCTCAAATCCACAGCGACAAAAATAGATGTTCTAGACACCCATAAGTCAGTTTTAGTTTGTGATCATCAAAAATTGCAGAAGAACTTTTACACACTTTCTTAATTGTTCAGCAACTATTGGCAGCATTATTTTTAATTTTGGTTGGTTATTTTTTGTTTTATGCATGTGCATCAAAATACAAAATCCTCATCATCTTCTGGACAGCTGGTAACAAAAACATATTCAATGGTCTTAAGTCATGTGTTAAGTGAAAGAAAAACAGCAACCAGATTAAAAAAAATAGAGTTTGCAACATTTGCAGAAATGGTTGGAAATTAGTTTTGACCAATATATAACTTCTGTGCTGCGTTTGCAATGTTAATTGTGAAATGTTTCATTTTAAGATGTGGGATGTTAGTCACTTGCCCCGAAGCATGTCCTGCTGCCACTGTTGTGCTGCCTAAATGGAAATTTTTGATTTCTTTCTCGTTTCTAGTTTAAATCTTGGATGTGTTTCCCAAATGCATGTTCAGACTGCAGGTAATGCTCAAGACACACTGGCATAATTCAACAGACAGACATAAATCTGAGCCCATATTTTGCCTCAACCCAGGTTCATATGATCATTTTGACGGCTGCTGGAAAATGTCTACAGTCACTCATGTTCAAACGACCCTCTAATTTCACATACTGTGTACCCCTTACCCAGCTGTATTCTCTCCCTGTTTAGGGTCCCTTTAATGCCTCCTCCTCACGGGGCCCAGTCAGCTTTGATTGGTTTACAGGTCTACTTTGTGGTAATTGGTTTGGCACCTTGTTGTCAAAGATTCTGCATTCATTCTGCTGTCTAAACACTGCACTGGGCTTGCCCACCTTAGCCAGTAGTGTTAAATATCCAACAAAACATTGGTAGGGGTTCATACTGGTTGGTCAGGGGAATGAGCTTTACTACTCCCCCTCTGTAGTGGTAAAGAGAAGAAGAAACCCAGATGCTGCAGACTTTTTGTCTTTTGCATATAAGTACTCTCTGGAGTTTAAAACACTCCAAAGGACAAATAAAACTCATTCATTCATTTTTTATACCGCTTATCCCTTTCCGGGATCGTGGGGGTGCTGGAGCCTATCCTAGCTGTCACTGGGCGAGAGGCGAGTACACCCTGGATCTGTCACCAGTCGATCGCAGGGCCACATAGAGAGACAGGCACGCTCACACTCATACCTAGGGGCAATTTAAAGTCACCAATCACCCTTATGAGCATGTTTTTGGTCTGTGGGAGGAAGCCGGAGTGCCCGAGGAGAACCCATGCTTGCACGGGAAGAACATGCAAACTTCACACAGAAAGGCCCTGCCCAACCCGGGGATCGAACCGGCAACCTTCTTGCTGGGAGGCACGTGCGTAAAGCAGGCTTTGGGCATTGAAACAGTGCAATCTCTCATCAGGACAGCCACATGTTCTGTCTCTCTCTTACTCCCTTTCCTGTGCCTCTCAGCTCACATCCTCCCCTCGGACATCCTCTTGATCCCAGGTCTGCTCACCACATTGTCCCAAACCTCCAACCCCAGCTGCATCCCCTCACAGCTGGCTCCCCTGTGCAGATGGTGGGTAAAACAAATGCACGCACACACTCTCGGAAAACACAGGAGCACTACTCCTTGTAGGCAGATGGGAGAAAGCTGCGCATAGCTCGGGGTAAAGAGGGGAGAGCCAAGTGATAGATGACATCACAGCGAAGGAGATTGTGGAAGGGGCAGGGTGGATAGCAAATTAGACAGAGACAGAGGACAAGACAGAGAGGGACATGGCTCGTCTGCCAAGGCTACAAATCATGTCCCCTGAATGCAGCACCAGCGCTGTCACCCCTCCCTCCCACAAAATAAGCCAGAGATCTATTGATTGGCACTCGTATTTGCTGGCGGGCTCCAGCTCAAAATGGAGCCTTTAATTAACTTAATGGACCGGCTGCAGCTGCGTGTGAGCCAGTGAGTGAGGAATAGAAAAGATAGATAAAGAGAGGGAGGGAGTAAGAGGCAACATAAAGTATAAGTGGGGTTAACTGCAGCCCCTCTTTAACATTAGTCAGGATGGACATGACAGACTCAAGGAGGAAGGAGAAGGTGAGTCTGAGTGGGGTGATGTCCTCTCTGTTACTAAGCATTTCTTGTTCCCATCATCTGGTAAGAGACCTTCTTTGGAAAGCAGGGTACCGCTATGGGAAATGAAGATTGACTTTTGGCCCGATCTTCACCATCTAAACTAAATAATCAAAAGCTCTATTATCTTATCTGTCTTAAGATTATCCTGACGTATGTTTGTAGAGTGACTCCCCAGACTGCTTGGAATGTAGTCCAGCAGACCTGATTTGAAATCCTGAATGCTGCTAATGTTCAGTATTTCATTCTGTAATCCTGTTGTGTGAAGAGAACCCCCACTACCGTCAAGCACATATTCTACAGATTGCCAGCTGCTTGGGGATGATTGTCAACACAAAGCATAAAGTTAGCTTGACATCAGAAATTGGAGCAACATCTTGTTTTTGGCAACAGCACGCAGGTATTCCTACACTTTGCCCTGTAAAACATGCCATGGTCAAATTGTTAAGGAGAGTTGTTGGGCCCAAATTGCCAGTGACTTTCAGCCAAAGAAAATGTAGAACAATAACAAGACCGCAACGTTTGAGTTGTATTATTTCCATGACTATATAAATCTCTAGTATTTTTTGCCGGTAGAACAGTAAATAGGCAAGGTGGTATAGACAGTGTGTTTGGAATGTCTCTGTGTGAAGAGGAGTACTGAAGTGAACAAAGACAAATAGAAACTACATAACAAAATTTAATATGTGAATGAATTTCTTAGAAATGTTTTCAATAGGTAGAAACAAAGATTCCTAAAGTAGAACTCACATTTTAAAAGTCAGTAATCACCATCATTCATGTCCCTTTGATAGAGAAAGAAAAAGCCAAAATCATGCCTGTGCGTGGTTAATAGTGCTGCCCAGCAGCGATAGACAGACTAGTAAGCTAACAGCCTGCCACACTTACCACATTAAACTCTGAATGTCCAGAATAACTGTATTAAATTACAGACTTTTTCAGTCGAGACTGGTTGGAAAAATTAATCCATTAATATGTAGCGTGCTATGCTGGTCATCATTTGGAGCACCAAACACTGAAGTGTTACCCCACTGTATAGTACTGTACAATTGACATGCCCACCTTAACAGGATGCCTGCTCCACCCAAAGTAGCATTGTGAATCAAAACTGATTTGAATTTATGGTCACAATTACATTTAAGTCTTCTCAAAAAAACTTGTCATGACAGTTCAGCTTTGGCAAGACACACCCTGATTTGTGTTAAAATGTATGCATGCATTAATTTGTGCCCATAATTGACAAATTGTAAGAGCATTTAAGCCCTGTTGGAACAGTGAATGGCTGGTCTCACTGTATTGTGATGTTTCATATGTATATGCAAAGGGAGAAGTACCTTTTTGCAAGACGGCTTACTCTAAGCAGAGCGAACTGAGTATAACCCCCCCCCCCATTCTACAACCCACTATAACCAGTACCTTAAGTGGTGATTTTACCTTAGAACACACTGTACAATAAGAAGAAACCTAATCACATTTGACATGGTGCTTTGTCATGTATGAAGTCTTTCACTTTTTTCAATCTTTAAATATTTTAAAAAGTCTCGTAGAGTGCCAGACTAAAGATGTTCAAAGCTTTTCTTTATTATTAGCGTTCTCTCAGCATTAACCTTCTGTCAGTAGACACCAGCATATCTTCAGTCAGTTCCAGAACCAACTTGGTTTTCTGAGCTGGTCTGCAGTGATGTGTCTTGGTGCCCGGTAAGACCTCTTCATGGTCCTGCACTCAGTCAGCATTTACCCCTCAAAATGAAAGTTCCCCGCCAGCCAGACTCCAGTTTCTACACACTGCTGGTGACTCCCCTCCACCCTCTTCTGTTCCCCCTCCTCTCTGCACCATTCTCATTCCTGTCCACTCATCCATTCTGTCAAAGGTTAATTGGTTTGGAAATGATTCGATTCATTCTGGACGTTAATGCTGTTATCATGCTTTTGTTGGAAAAAAAGAGAAAGAAAAACTACCCCCCACATGCACTTAAGCCTAATTTGAAATAAAGGGGAAAACGAAAAAAATCCAATTTAATCTTTTTTTCCCTCTTACTCTGGCCCAGGCTTGTCCCCACAAGTCTTTTCCTTTAAATTATGGCAGAATTTCATTACCTTGAAAGCTTTTCTGCCCCCTCCCTCTGCTCCCCTCCCTGTCTCCAATACTTTGAATGGATCAGGACTAATGTCTTTCTTGTAACCTCAAGGTCGGAATATTTGGATCCGTGGAAGCGCTCAAGGGTCCCTGTGATTAATGCACTGTACAAAGTACCTTGGAAAAATGCAGCGGCTGATGGCTGCAAAGAGTGATCAGTTGTGCACCACCTTACACACACACAGATACACGCTCACATAACTACATACGCTGGAGGTACTCGTGGATAGAGGTGCCCCTGTCTGTGCCCTTGATGTGGATCATGGGAAGCATTCATATTCAAATGGGGTTACCTAGGGGTCTCTCAATTCCCCCCAACAGTGCCATATAGTTCTTCCTTCCCCCAAGGAGCTTTCTTCTTTCCTCTCCTCAGTATGTTACATCTTTACTTACACACACTTTGTTGGAGGCTACAAGGCTATTTCTTTCTTATAAGCTGCTCTAGCTTACATAGGAGAACGTTATTTCTACAGGGATAATTTCATGTAAAATCACAACAGCACAACAAAGCTTTAACAGCAAGTTCAGTTTTTGTAAACCTTTTACTAAGCCAAATCTGATAAAGATGACCTCTTAATGTTAAAGGTAGACCATTTCTCTATGAACCTGGTATCAACAATCAAACAACTACAGCCTGATATCACAGTGTACCCTATATATATTTTGCTGACACAGCTGTGATGTCTGATAAATATGTTAATATCTCTGTTTCTGTGGCCACCTTGCAGAGGTCCTTGCAGTGTCTGATGAGCATACTGTCCACGCCCTATTGATCACAGACACAGAGGCTTCCGTATTGAAGTTGTTTGCAGAGCTGCAGATGCTATCTGCACTTTTGTTAATTATTTACATTCAGTTCCACAAATCTGATCAATAGTTAATTGAGCCAGCGGGAGCTGTCTGAGAAAAAAACAAAAATGGTGCAGAAGTAAGGGACAGAATGCTCATTGCAGCCACGTTTATCATCTAACACTTATATAGAGTTATTGGTTTTCTGCTTTATGACATAAAGAGGAGGCACTGAAGTTATAATTCTTGCCACTTCTCTAGTATGGGCGCATACTTCTGACTCCACCGTTTCCTAATTCAGGGCCCTTACAGCCTGAGAGAAATGCATTGCAAAACAGTCTACATGCAGATAAAAATTTCTTTGTTAACCTGACAAAATCGAACTTTTGATGTATGCCAGCATTTGAGTCTGTCTGTAACTGCCCTATTTATAATTTCACAAACCTTGGTTATTTTTGTTGAAGATCGATATTCTCTTGCATATGTAGTACTCAGTCAGACCAGACAGGACTTGTCATTTTATGCATGCTTTAAGGTATCCATGCTTTACCTTGACCCAGAAAGAAAACAGAATCTACTGGAAAGTTGAACCAATGCTAAGGCTAGGCACTCTTTTTTTTTTTTACTTTATTTACACAAACAGAAAAAGACAAAGACAAACACATAACATAAGAACATTACAGATCACAATACACACAACACAGACAAAAAAACAGCAAAAAAACAAAAAACAGTCATAAACAAAAACACTTGTGTCATCATGGACTTCATCATCATCTGGCCTTACCACCCATAATATATAAACAAAAGGACTAGGCAAAAATAAATTGGCGTACCAACCTTCCACTTTGATTCTGCACCTCTGGACAATGACGGCACTCTGTCTTTCAAACGTTGCATGGAACTAATTAGCTGGACCTTTTTGGTTTCATTGTTGGGACCACTGGACCTCCTGGCATACCTCATTTTCCCTCCTGGCACACTACTCCATATCCATGGGAAGCCTTGCTGTATTTTGTGAATTTTATCATTAAACCGTACTATTTATTGTTCATGTAATGCAAACCCTTGCATATGTATCTTTTTAGTATATTAATTCATGTACAGTTACTTACTGAGTTGTCAGGACCTGCAAGGCTGTTATGTTATGGTTACAGTGCAGCTGCTCAGTTTGTTAAATGTCCTGTTTACCGAGTCAGTATTTCCTCACAGGAAAACTGTCAGTTAAGGTGGTGGCGGTTGTTAGTTTAATGTGGGTTTCATGCTATTTTCTTCTTATCATTTGTCAATTATTGGCCTTATTTCTGTGAATATGTTTTTTTAAGATAAATTTTTAGGTCTTTTTTGGCTTTTATTGATAGTGGAGAGACAGTGTGTAGAGAGTCAGAAAGGGGTTAATAGAGTAGGTGAAGATGCAAAAAATAGGCAGCAGGCCGGAATTGAACCTGAGCTGCAGGCCATTAGCCATTTATGGCCTTTCAAAGCATACTGTATTTAGCTGTTTTATACGGTCTCAGCTCTGGAGAATTAGCATATGCACTAGCATAAGTCTAGCATAAAGTCTACATGGGTACAAGTGTGTCCACATACAGTGTAAGTACTTAAAGTTTTAAGATCTTTGCTTTGCCAGAGCAGCCAGGAAAAGTAGGGGAATAATGAAGCAGACATTAATGTGTTTAAGTCGATGTAGTCATGTGTCTGTTTGATTGACTGACAAGAGCCATTTAGGGTATAATGTGGCAGCTCCTTTTCAGAGATCTGTGCTGCCACATAGCACACACCTGGTCTCAGGTGCCTGAGGGCTTGTAATGCATCATGGGGAGGAATTCATCTCACCCTTTATTCTTCAATTTACCTGTTTGAGCTGCCCTGTGCCATTGTTAACTGAGAATTGTGTCAATGACTAATCTGCCTGAGTGTTCAACCACCAAACCTTGTATTGGCTTTGGCGTTTCCTTATCTCAGTTCTGTTTCCAGCCTGTCACTGATAAGAGAGAAGGAAGAGTGGAGGGTGTATGTGTGTAGCAGGACAGAAAGTAAGAAGAGACTAAAGTAAAAGCAAAAAATAATGCGAATGTTGGGAAAAATGGATATACAGCACATAAGTAGCATCCATTTATTCACCTCAGTGTTCTATATAGTGACTTTTATTTTGATTTGTGTGCATGTGTGTCTAAGTAAAGTGCATGTGCATACACTTGCACAAGCTGCTAGTCTATATTTCTCAGTGTGAGGAGGAAGCATCTGTAATTTGTGCCCAGACGGATGAGCAATAAAAGAGGCGAGTAGCGTGGTGCCTCCTAACTTCAATCTGAGTGTGACCTGACCCAGCAGTATTGCTAAATCTGACTTGTTACATGACAGGGTGCTCCAGCTCACCTCGCCTTTGCCGAGACAACCTCTGGCCGCAATCTTGGTGTCTTTGTCAGCTTGGAGCAACCCGGCACTTAGAATCGCTGAGGTGGTGTATTTTCCTCTCCTCCCTCACTCAATCTCGACCCCCTCCTCCACCCCTCTTCCTCACCAACATCCACAGATCAGCATTTTTCTTCTCTTTGCTGTCGCCCATTCACACTTCCTTGCACCAGAGGCTTCCTTGGCATCACAGGACGGTAGCCCAGAGACGGAAAACCCCTGGATCATTAGCAGGACACACACCTCTTCCTCTAGCCCATTCGATGACCTGACACAAACAAAATGATGCAAAAGACATGGAAGGGGAGGGGGGACGATTAGGAAAAGAGAAAATAAAACATACACACACAAGAACTTGATTAAGTGGTCTTTTAAATGCACTAGTGGGTAGCAATTCAGCAGCTCTTTAGTCTCGGGAGGACCCGTCTCAATTACCCTAATGAGACTCTGGCTTCCTGGGAAGGCTACGGATGGCAGGGAGGTCCAACAGGAGAGAATGAGAGAGCAAGGGTCTCTATGTGTGAGTGTATGTGTGCATGTGCAGGAAAGACACGGATGCCCTATGAAGTTAAATGATGCATTCCGTGTTCCCAATGAGCCACTGTTCGCTGGCGGTCTGACACACAGTGACCTCCCAGTGTGCACATCACTTTCTCATCTGCGCTGTCAGGGAATGGCAGTTAACCCCACTGTGCCCTGAACCTTGGCCTTCGCTAAACCAATACATATCTTCAATAAAGGCCTAGCATGGAGATGGCTAAATGTGTCAGCTACTATTCACGTCCTGCTTTGTAGAGAAAATTTTGTGACCAGGAAATTTTCAGAGTTGTTAAGAGCTGCCAGGCCACAAAGGGATTGGTTGTGCTGCACCAAATGTTGTGTTTTTTCTGAATGGTACAATGTGTTCTCTGTTTTCTGGAACAAGGTAATAGAAGCTGCACTGTATATTAACCTTTCCCTTGACATAATGCACAGACATGCCACAAACTACTCTATTGTGGAAGCTATCAACACAGTGTCATCATCACCATTACCCTCATGCATCCAGCATTCCCCTTCACATGACATTCCATTAGCAATTCAACACACAGCCACTCAACCCCTGTGGCCTCTCAGGAATACATGTCAGTCTTGGAGCTAGAAGCTTTACACTCACTATGTGTTATTCATACAACGCTGTGCATATTTAATAACATATATTACTCTCATCAATACATTCTGCAAACATACTGGTAATGCTGTTGTGATCTTGAGTATCTATTTTTAAGACTGACTGAAGAAAATTGGATGTATTGTTGTTGTAATGTGGAGTTGTCCATTGCACCCAATAGGTAACTGTGGTTTATAATAAGGTGAGACAAAATGGCCTGAGTTGGCTGTTCTAATTAAGAAGACAACTATTTTCTTCTTTCTTTTTAAAACATGTAGTTCAGTCTCTCATGTCCTTCTGCTACTTTGTCTGCCAAGCACTTTCATTGTGGTTGTCATGTGATTCTGCTTCTGGCAAGAGTTTGGTTAATGGAGTGGCTTACTTTCTGTCCTTTACCCTGCCGCTGTAGCGCCGGCCTACTCCATCTGATTGGCCTGTAATGAATGTGATTGATGGGACAATTGTCCAGTCACCTGCGGGATATGCTTTTGAAAGGTTCTGCCATTCCCAAACACTTTCTATGGGCCCTTTCTCAGATGGACTAGTGAAATATATTGAACAGTCCATCTGGTGTGTCAGGTTGTGTACTTTAGTGATCTGTTGCAGTTTATTCTCATAATGAGTTATAACCATATTTGGCAAGTGTGACTGAACCTTTGTTGTCTGCTGATACATGTGTTGTTGGTTACTAGTAGAGTTAGTGTTGGTAGAACAGAACTGGATCCACTTCTGGAGAGGGACACAGCTCTTGAAGTTTTACTCCTGTTATGTAGGATCTGAGAAAATTCAGTGCATGTTGAAATTATTCAATTTTGTAATAACAATATTGCAATAGAATGCATATCAGCTATAACTTACTTTCCTATATGCTACTCTCCTTATTTTATACACTTACAGCTGGGACATGATTTTTCTGCTTCTGAAAGAAATCGAGACTTATCTTCTCTAAACTGGCACAGATCAATGTAAAAGTACATTAGAGTCAGCTTTAGCCAGAATTTTCATCTCACTGCACCAAAAGTTGTGAAAGCAGGGCTGTTATACCATCATAATTTACTTAACTGAGTTAGAAAAAGTGTTTTGGTGGTTATTGCAATAAATACAGATTGTCGCAATGTATTGTTGTCAGGGCCCACATTGCAACAATAATCAAATTTTGACTAGTTGCACAGCCCTTATTTATTTAAACAGCCTACTCTCAGCATGGCTGAATGGCAGGGGTTTCTGACGCCAAAATCAGTGTTGTTAAAGAAAAAGAGTAAAATATGTCACTTTTGAAGGTGGCTGTTAGGCAGACTTGCATCACTTTTCTTGGTCCTGTGAGCACTTTGTAGACAAAGTTGTTATGATAGCAAAGCAAAGAACGTTAGCCTGCTAAGTGGTTACTTGGAGAAAAAGTGACAATTGAGATATGTGGGAGGAGAAAGCTCCTGTGAGCTGATGTGGTGTGTGCCAAGCAGAGTTACCAGACACCACTGCAGTGGACAGTATCTACTGTAAGATGATGGACAGATGTAATCTGAAAGAGCAGCAGAGTGCTGATTTAAATGTGCTGATGAAGTGGCTGTGAGTTATACTGCATGTTACTGTTAGCTTTCTTGTTCTAGAGCAGCATAAATCTCTAAGAACTCAGATTTTTTTCTGACTAGTACTTGAATTCGCTGCAAGAATTCAATTAAATATGATGCTCACCCTTACTTTGTAATGTTAGTCCATGACCGAGTGCCCCCTATATGATTGGAACTGCTGTATTTCCTTAAAAGATAAGATTGATATAATTTCTGTGGTCTTGAAATAATTGTTCCAATTGGCCCTCTGTTGACTTTTTGATTGGTAGTCTCAATCAGAGAGCTCCCTCTCAAAGCAGCCATTGCCAGGTTACCAAGCCAGACAACTTCTGTGTTGACCCACTATGTTTTAATGCATTTGGTAAAATTACCATCTAAAGCTGTTACTTTAATATTTAAGATCACAAATAACTACAATGGAAGGTAGGAGAGTGCATTTTAATACTTACAGTACCTCTGGTGTTCCAGGACTACTTAGCAGACATTGAGAGGCATTTTGTTGATGAGAACAGCCAATCAATACAAAGATTTTGCACTAGTAACATTTTAATTATTTTAACAGACTCATACAGATTTTGAATACTCTTCAAACACTCTGCTCTAGTTTTATCTTGTATAAAAGCCATATTTTACAAAGAATCAACTCAATTAAAAATGAATGAAAGTTAGTCAAAAGCAAACTAACTTTCAAAAAATTTTATTTTTTTCTCATTTTTTGCCACTCCTCATCAGAGATGGGAGTTGATAAGATTTTATACAGTGCCATTATTGATTCTGTCTATTGATCAGATACCTCCTTTATAAATTCCTGTGGACTTTCTGTGTGGACAAAAATAGGTTTTTAGTGGCAAGAATGTCCAACACATGGCACCCCTGATCATTCATCCGATACTGCGTAGATGAATGCTTTGTCAGGTGGGCAGTGAACATTGAAAAGACAAAAAGTCATAAATTAAGCCACAGCTTTGACCACTGCTATATCCTGTCTACCATGATTACACTTTTGTGTGGAAGGAATTGATAAGCTTAACAATTTTAAGGCAAAAACACTAATGATATTGATTCCTTGAGGGAGTTGTTATTGATTCTCAACTGGGATTGTTTTTTGTTTCCACCGCTACTCCTCATACATTGTTTACAGCTTATGTGAAAACCAGAAATCCTCCTCAGATTTGTTGTTCCTTCCAGGCAATGAAAATAGTTTAATTGTACGTACATAAATGGTTACTTTCTACCAAGTTTCTTTTACAACTTGAAGTCCTTTCCCCACTTAACCTTTATTTTCACCCCCCTGTTTTTTTTTTCAGACAAAGTGTTATTGTGGGGCAAAAGCCCTCACTGATAGCCATGTCACCTTTCACTTTCAATTGTAGCAGACAACTAGCATCATTTGTCATTCTTTCTGGGCCACTGAGTGAAATATGACTCACAGGCCTCAGAGATGTTGAAATTGAAAAAGCACACTGGCACACAGCCTTTTGTCTCAAACCTCCCTCTCGTCCTTCTTCCTCTACACTCTCAGTCATACGGAAGAAATGGCTTCCATTTAGACACTCCTAACGGCCTCTCTTAATGGTTCTTTGTGATAGAAGTTATTTATGGCAGGATTAATTTTAATCTGTCAGTCTGGGGAAAAAAAGATCTGCCCATGAAATGACCATTTTGAACGGCTGTACCCTGTTGCTCCTCCTCCTACAAAGAAATAAAGAAAAGTTGCATGCCAAGGCCAGGGATGATTTAGCTTGTTGCCATTAAGTTGGGGTCTGGATTGCAATACAGCTGGCAGAGCTTGGCTTTAGGTGCGAAAATGTCAATAGTTAAGAGTGCTGCGTCTCCCTTGTCAGCCCTGACGGAAGAGCAATGACCGGCCAGGCTGCCATTTGTCTTCCTGAGTGAGTTTTCTAATAACCGTAATGGTTGTGGCAATAAATTACCAGCGGCCTGTCAGAGAGGACATAGTGTAGCATTTAAATCTAACAAAGAGCCCCCATTCTCCCTCCCTCACATGCCCCCATTTTATTCTTAAAAATTAGTAAGTCCCTCGTTCCCTGAAGGAGCACTTAAAGCTAATAGTGAAAAGCCAAAGCCCATTGCCGAGCTCAAGTATATCATGTCCTAACTGTACAGAAAATCCTTGCCTCTCCTTTTCCCTCATTACAATATATTTAGCACTTCCATAACAGATTTTTTATGTTAAACGTTCAGTGTTATGTTACTAGCCAGCTGTTTGAATTATGCAGTGATGTCATAACTGCTCTGGTCACCTGTCCCACTTTGGTGAAATAACAAATTAGGCTGATAGCTGATTGGAATGAGATGTCATCTTACACTTGACCCCATCATTATAGCCCCCACACTTGCTAGTGTTTTTCATCCCCCCCTCTCCCATAGAGCTGACTGCAGTCCCTCTGCAAGATGAGCGTGCTCAGTAATTGGAGCAGTGGGAGGCGATTTGTTCCCGTCCGTTCCTTCAGAAACAGCAGTTTGCCGATGGGCAGCCCGTGGAGCCATGCCATCGTGCCATTTGTCAGACAGGGTGCAATTTCCCGGTCATCTGTTTCCATCCATAACTGAAGGTGGGGAAGAAAATGGTGAATGATGGAGACTTTAATGCACCTCCTCATGCTGTAGGAGCAACAAGCTGGACTCATATGCTCTCACCCTTGTGGCAAATACCGCAGCCCAGTGCTCAGAGTCGTCAACACTTACTATTTACCAGTGACACATTTCTCTGTAATGTGGAGCTTTTTCTTATTTTTTGTTTGCAAACCTACATTATACAGATGGATAGAGGATACTGTCCCTCTGGGAGGGCATGTCATGTTGAAATGAAACCTGTCAAGAACAGAAGATTTGCCCCTTAGCAACAGGCAAGAGATTCCAGTAATTTTTCTGCCTTATACCTTCACCTCTTGTTCCTGTAGCTCCCTGAGGCAACTGTATGCTAAAGCTTTCATTTTCACATCTTCCTGTGACCAGCCTACAAAAGCAAAGCAGTAAAATGTAGTCTAAAACACAGCAATTAACTTCAAATGTCAGTCTGTGTATTCAGGGCAGTTTTCTACATGACTTTAAAACAAAGTAATCTCCCGCACTAGCAATCAAGGCTCCTTTTAGCAAGATGCCATGAAACAAAGACACCCCACTGTGTGCAGCTGTGCGGCATGATAAGCATGCAAACTGCCTCACAAAATCGTCCGATCACATATTCCATCCATCGGTTTACCATAAAGCAATTATTATTTCAATCCAAAGGTGCACCTGATACCTCACCATTGGACTGATGCAGCAGGGACAGAGGAGATCCAGAGAGGAGCAGTGGGCGAATGGGCAGCGCCTCTCTGATGGAACAACGAGCTGTGCTATTTGTAATCACAAATTGATGTCCTTTGTAGGCATGGGGTTGGTGTGATCTGTGATTCGGGAGAGGCTGGCGTCATGCAAGGCGAAGCAGCTGCTCAGCCTTTCTTCCCTCCCAGCAGTAAAAGGGTTTCCTTTCATAGGAGCCAAATGTATCTTCTTTCATTGGAGCAAAATGGAGCCACTGTAGCTTATTCCAGCTCTCAGATAAGATTAGACAGGTGTGAGGATGTCTGCTGTACTGTTGGACAAAACTTCTTCTTTTTTTCTTTTTTCTTGTGTTTCACGGAGATAAAAGTAATGCATTTTTATGTAATGTTGGGAGTTATCCCCTCAACACCATTCTGAGGCTCTTCATCTCTTAATTAATTTCTTTGTTGTTTCTCTTTAACACATTTCTCAGAGTGAGAAGTCATTTTGGGTTTGTCTGAAGGCATTTCTTGGAACTGTGGATTTTCCTTCATCTACTTTAGGGCTAGATTTATAAGTCTGAGCATAGCTGCCTCAGTAAAAATAATTACAGATAAAGAAAAGACACTATTTTAGATGTTTGTCAAATTTAATTACCACCATCAAGAGGACTTGGTGTTTTTCCCCTTTCCTATCTTTCTGTTTTTCTGTTGCCTTTATATCAGAAAATGCCATTAAGTGGATTTGAACAAAACTTTGCTGGAAAGTTGTCTAAGAAGAGACAGAGAAATGTTAATTATGAAACAATTGTTTGTCAGAATGTGTGCCTGTCATCAGAAGACGCTGCCTGTTGTCCAGATATTTGCTGGCACTGACTGCTGGATACCCAATTAATAATGATAGTGCTTAATGGCTCACTGATGTTACTGTACATGGCTGATGTTCAGACATGCCATTTGCTTCAGTGTTAGGACAGGGCAACAATTACATTTTATAAAGGAGTGTATACCAGGGACAGATTTGACAGTATTCGAACAAGGACCATATCTGCCTCTGCCATATCAGGCTGTTTTTTTTTTAAGTATGATTGTTATATGGTTACAGTCAGGCAATGGGAATGCACCAAACCATATCACTGAAATCGCCTTTTTTCCCCTTTCTGATGTTTAGTTTAAACTTCAGCAGGTCGTTTTGGCCATGTCTACATGCCTAAATGATTGACTGATTAGCTTTATAAGTTAACAAGTGGTTAAATGGGTGCACCTGATACAGTTGCCGGTCAGTGGATGTAGCATTTAAGGCTTGTGGCCATAGGAAATGTTAGTTGGAAGCACTCTCAGTCGCAATTTCACTTCTTTACGGAGCCTAATGTTGGCAGATAATAAGAGTTGACCTCATCGTCTCTCCGTAACACCAGTATGCCCATGTAAAATCGCTACATGTGTAACATATTTTTCCAACATTCACTGAAATATCACCAATAAAAATGAATGTAAAGTCAAGAAATCATGTCCTAATAGAAGCTGTAGACCAGAAGAAAATTGCCATGTAGATACAAGGCAGCTCATTTTCACCTCCGCCACCTCCCGCCCTTTCTTGAATTTGATTGGGCGAAGAGGGAGAAGTGACTTAAATGAGTGCAGCGCTCTCTAAGAAGTTGAACTGTGCTGACAGTGCTGCCAGTGCAAAATGCACTGCCTGTGGACGCATGCCCCTAAAGGTCACAGATAGGTTCCTTGTGTACTTTCATAGATAATAACTGCACCTTATCACAGTAATATCAGCTGAGTTACAATCCTTTTCCTTGTAAATAGTGAAAAAAAATTAACAGAGCAATCTAGTGAATTTAAGGTGCTATCTGTTTTTCTTCACATACGTCAATATGAGACTTAAAAAGGAATTGATTCATCTGAATATGTGGCAAGATTTCTATTATTGGGAGGGCTTTTATAGAAGGAAAATAATTTTGTACAAAATCAACATCAGATTGTCTTAATGTTTTGAAATGTTGGTCCTGGATGTATAAAAACCAGTGTTGTCTACATGAAGATGAAATAGATTTGTGGGAGATCATGAATGAAAATACGGAACCATTGTGGACTAAAGGAGAAGCCTGAGGTACTCCTTTGTCCATGATAATCAAATGTGATTGAGCACTTTAAATAGAGGAACATTTAGGTCTGTGAGGGTAGGAGTTAAACCAGATTAGAGACTGAGAGTCCTTTAGTATGAGGTTTGTTGTGGAGGTGGCAGTGATCAACCTCTTTTCACCCTGAGACATTTGTTGAGGCTCCAATGTGTGCCAAGCTAAATTCCTTCATGCTGTTGGGTCCACAGTAATAGTTGTTCATTCAGTGTTTTTGCAGATGCATAGTACCACTGCTGCAGAACAGCTAATTGAACAGCCACTATAGTGAATGTCATATTAGAGTGCAAATCAAGTAAGGGTGAAGGACTGCTGGAGAGTGCATCTTTGGAAGGATCAGGGTCAAAAAGAAAGGCAGTCTCTGTTACTACCGAAGCCATAACGATGCACTGTGTACGACCCCCAGACAAGATTGATCAATAAGTCACTGCAATGAAGTGGCACATCGATTACACCAATGACAGGGCATTTACAGGTTTAATTTGTATAATGAGTGTAACCTTTTTCTTTCAGCCACCTGCTTTCTGCCTGGCACGATCCTGTTCAAGGCCAGCGGGGAGCAGAAAGGGGATGGGAGAAAGAGAAGATGAATGTTACTGTGTTCATGTATGTAACAGGGTGTCTGTTGCAGAAAGGGTAAATGGTGGGATGTGAGGAGGCATGGGATAATTTGAAAAGCCATAGGAGGGGAGACAAAGAGTGCGCAGGAAGTGTAGAGAAAAGAAGAAAGGGGTTTAGGTGACACCTGGGCCTGTGTTTGTGTCACAGCTGTAGGTAAGATAGTGGTGCAGGGAGAGGATCATCATCACACATTCGTATGCAGTGTGGAGAGGCCACCAATGATTAATGTGTGTCATGGGTAACTCCAGGCTCTGCAGTCTCTTTAGCATTTACAGTGAGTCCTCCTCTTTCCTTCACAATACTTCCCAAGTGTTAACAGCTTCTTCTGCCCTTTTTCTTTATATCCAGCTGTAGTGGAAACAGCTTCTCAACTTTGTCTCTACAGCTAACAAGTTTTCACAACATATGTTACTGTTTTTAAGTCAACAAAATACTTAATCACTCATTATTTCACTCATATTACTTACACATGCAGCATTACACGCGTCATGTTTTTTCTTCTACATATGCAACATAACAAATGCCAATTAATACTAATGACAATATGGCATTTAACCCAGATGCTTATTAGTAAAATATAGAAATACAAGTCACAGCTAAAGGTTAAATTCAGTGGTAATTTGACATGGCTTTAACAGCAATCTGGGAACAATATGTTCTTTATTAACACTGATGGTGCGATATCTGTGAGGGAATGGTTTTGTATCAAGTAACTCGAGTGTATTGATGTGCTTATCTTTTGTACATCATCAATTCACGATGGACAGGCATGGCAAAATGTTTCACATGAAGGAGCCCATATTTTACATAAACTCAAGTTCATGTGTTCAGTTTCAGTTCAACCCCTAATTTCCACAAAGGCTTTTGGTGCCGCACATTACACAGCAAATTGCTTCCAGTCTATTCAGTCAGTTGGTTTCTGCCTTAGTCTAGTCTGCCAGCGCAGCTCAGTTGGTTTGCTGGAAATGTGCAGCAAGTCTATTTTCAGCAGTGTAGTCTTTTTTTCTTTAATTTAGGCCACACTTTATAAGAATCAAATTAATTAAATTTGAATAAACCGAACTAAATGTGAATAAGGCCATTTTCTATTGTTTTAAGTGGGATGGAACCCAGCAACAGATTTTTTTTTCTAACCTGGTAATAGTTACTAAGGAGGGTGGGGCTTGATGAAGAATCACTTCCCGGAAAAGGCGAAGGTAAACAAGTAGTCAGTTCTTTGAGGTTTTTTTTAAGTATGGGTGCTTATGTGACTGTGCTTGGGTGTAAGTATGCCTGGCAAGTGGGGAAGCCTTAAACAGGGTTTACGCTGCCAACACCAATCGCCCATGAAAATGATCAGCTGATCATCTTTGTGTTTTGTTACAACTGGATTGGTGTTTAGCAGAGCTTGAGGATCAGTGTAACAAGTATCCTACTGTAAAGGCATTTGAATTACACATTGTGATTTGGACAAGTGGATCAGTTTGTTTTGTTACCCTCAGGTGCTACATGAACTGCTAACCACAGTTAAACAAATGGGTAAACATCGACGTTAATTTTGATAGGATGATCATGCATTTTTGATAAATGCTGGCTGATTATTATTGGCTTATTTGTGTAGCTTTGCCGACAAGTTTTTGATTCTTTGTTCTCCTATAGGGATTGAAAACCAATTCCAGTTTAGAATGACAACAACTCCCTTTAAGGAATCGATGTCGTAAGTGTTTTTGCTTGTCATCTCCCTTATCAATTCCTTCCACTTTGTTCTGCATGCTGTGCAAATCAAGGACCTCATGTTCTTGTCAGAGGCAGTCAGCAGAAATGATAACAGAGAAGTCAAAAAGCATGGCAGACAGGGGGCAAAAGTGTGTAATATTGTGTAATATTTTCTTTAAGAAAATGTTTATTGCACAACTCTCAGTAAGTAAACACAAGCAACTTGCAGAAGCATTCATTTGTGTATTTACAGCATTGACTATCAGAAGTGTCATGTGTTTGACAATGTTGCTACAATAAACCTATGAAGTCTAAATTTTTTCACAGAAAATCAAAAGGAATTGAAAAAAGAATTGTTAAAGAATCTATTAAAAAAGCAGCATCATTAATGGCATTGGTATTAATAAAATCTCATCAATTTACATCCCTACACTTGTAACATAATAAAAGATTAATTACAAGACCAAGCTCTTAACATAAAAAGAAATAAAATTTGCAAAAACTAAAAGAAAACTGGAATTACTCTCTAAATGATCAGGCTTCTAAACGACTGTCTGCTAAAGAAGTCAGCGTGGTAAATGTTCTTCCCTGTGGATAGCTGCAAAAAATTGTCTCTGGGGCACAAAGTGCTGGGAGCGTGTTGTCAGGGGAATGTACTGCAGTGTGATGATGTGTTTTTATTCTGTCAGCCTCATCCCCAAGGGCAGGAGCCTCACTCACTACTGTGCCGCCTGCTGCTATACTTCGGCAGAAGCGCTTCGACATATACAGCACATAGACGCACACAGACAAACAAGTAAAGACACAGACATGCTGGTCCACACAGACACCCAAAGTACACACACACAAACACACACCATCACCTTCAGAAAGTTGACTACTTGCAGCCGGAGCCAAGTTTTTAAATGCTGCTTTGCCAGTCCATCTACGCGTCCCCCCCCCACCCCTCCTCATCTCTTGACTCCCAAGGACAAGGAGACCCACCGTACAATGGGACACCATTTATCACCGCAGGAACAATTACTGGAGACATTTCATTGTCAGAAAATTTCAAGCCAATTCTTCCCTCCGTCTCTCTCTCTTTATCTTCCTCCTCTGGCTCTTTCTCTCTGTCTTTCTTTCTCGCCCCCCTCTGTCATCCCTCCTTCTTTTTTTCCTCTTCTCTGCCTCTTTGCATGCCTCCCAATGAGCTCTATTGCAGGTCAGACTCCCATTAGCCCAAGCCCATCACTATAGATTACAGCACAGAGGCGTTGGAGCACTGTATTCTATCTCATCTAAAGGCCCTGACAGACTTTTCTCCCACTCTAACAATGGGGTTCTCTTCTTCCCAAGGAAAGGCATGGGAAATTGTCTCTGATACTGTATCCACAGCTCTGTGCTTTAATGAAGCCTTTTAAAACAGCGCTGTGTGAAGGAAAGGAAGAGAGTCAGCTGTTTAATCACTGTTTGATCACACACGCAAGCCCAGGCTCTGTCAGCACAGGAGACGAAAGCATGAACGCATTTAAATGTCAGAAAAGTCCCAAAGAGAAAGACATGTTGCTTTTCTATTAGACTTTTTTGATTTGTTTTTCTGAAATGTGTGACTGTATTCCACTATAGTAGAAGTGGGACAAAGTAAATGTTAACACTCATAAGTCACTTGATGATTAAATCTTCCAGGAGGGGAATGAACTATCAGATGATGTTGCGTCACCAAGCGATAAAGTCAGAAAGAGTCTTTGCTCCTATGAACAGTGCACGTAGAACATAACTGATAGACCTTTGCTTTACCTCTATTATATTCCACCCTTCGGCATCCATGTTGTAATGGTACCCAGCCCAGAGGCCCTGATATTCCTCGCCTTTTCTTAACCCTCATTTGTGCTCCCTTTATTTTTCATTCCGTGTAGTATTTGTAAGCTATATTTGATTTGTCTCAGCGGTGAAATGCGCGTATGTAGATAAGCAGATTCAATCAAGTGTGAAGCAGCACTGGAGGTTGCCTGTGTGGCACCGCGGACATCCATCAGTGTTGAATGAAAAACGGTCTTTTTGTGTCAACGTGTGCTGATTTATCTGTTTGTGCGGAAATGATCACTGTTAGATAGTTTTTAATGAGTTTTGACATTTGAAAGAGCTTGAGTCTGTGCTGAGGCTGAGAGGTTTTCCCTGTGGTTGTAGCAGCAGGTCCAAAGTCAGCCATCAAATCATGCACTGAGTATTTGTGTGACTGAACATGTGACTGAGCAAGCTGGAAGAATGACCCCTGGGCAATGCCTGAGGCCTGATAAGATGCTGTGTGTTGCTCTCTGTTGTATTTATCACTGGGATAATAAATTATTTTTAGTCAGGTTCAGATTCTAAGGCCCCTGGAATGTCCCAAATATTTGCTGTGTCAAAAACATGTTTCATGTATCGTGCTGTAATTTCTTAGTTTGTCTAAACAGACCTAATGTTTCAACTGGTATGTCCCAGTGGATCATGATTTTTGAATATTATTTATTCATGTATTTAACCAGATAAAACCCACTGAGATCAAAATCTCTTCACAAGGGTGACCTGGCCTAGAGGTCAGCAGTACATGTCTTGAAAAACGATACTGAAAGGTGACAATTATACCATAAGTTGGAATACACATTTTTTGTGAGCACAAGGTGTCTTGCAACAAATGCAGAGGCTAAAACAGCAGTTAATAGAAAATATTGAAGTGTTTGTTAGACTCTTTGTAAAAAATATACTTTTCAATCCCTCTCTGTAAACAGCACTAGCAGCTGCCTAATATGACTGATTCCCCCAACCCCCCAAATTAGACCTTCCACTATGACATCCTACCTTTGTTATGCCAGCAGTTCAAGCCCATTGGCTCAGGGTTGCAAACCCAGTGCAGAACATATGTGCAGAGCAGCTGCTGACAGTGGCGCTGACTGTAGAAAGAGTGCACTGAACTGACCAACTACCTCAGAGTAAAGCAGTCAAGCAATCAAAACAGACTCAGGCTCATGTTAGGAAGGGTCTTTAAAGTCATAAAAACTCTGACAGACATCACGGACAGAATGAGAATAGTTGTATCGGGGTACTCTGCATGAATATAGTAGTAGCAAGGTTTTTGAACTTTAACAATTATACTTCTGTTGCAGTTTTTAAAGTAAAGTTAATTTAAATTGACCTAATATGTCTTATGAACTGTTTCACATGTCTATGGGATATATTTAACATCCACCTTGGCATCATCCCATTGACGTGGATCTGGAGGGCAAAACCTGTAAAGAAAGATAACTGAAGGCACTCTGAAATCAGACTGAAATCAGACAAATCATGATCCACTTGTCAGAAAAAGAATAAGTATTTTACCTCAAGTTTTTTTTTAATCATTGCTGTTGGTTTGAGGCAAAGTAGAATATTAGCAGCAGTTGATGGATCAGTAAAAGCAATGAATGCATCTTTAACTACAGACTGCCTGTTGGTTTTTGGAAAGGGTCACTTAGCTCTTGAAGCAACAGCTGGTTTCAGTAGCAGCTAGACACCCTCGGGACCCCTCAGCCATTCCTGCAGGTCTCTATGTAATAACTCTGTACTGACATGGGTTAAAAAGGGCCACAGAGATAGAGAGAGCTCTACATCTGGCATGTCTGTACAAGTGAGACGAGATAGAACTGACCGTCTGTCTGCTGTGCACACTGAATACTGAGAGGAAAAGACAGAAAATAAAATTGAGTACAGGCTGTTTTATTGAACCAGCCTGTTATTCTTTCAGCATGCAGCCCACAGTACTTTAACCAAAGTGGAAATTTCCAGTACTGTTCAGTGAAACCACCTTAACCTTTAAGCAGATTTAATACCAAAGTGGCCAGACAGTAGAAAGTCTGGGTTTTGTATCAGGGTTGTCTGTCTTGTAGCTCTTTTATTTCCATCTCAGCACCTGAGTCCAAGAATAGAGGCATAG
Source organism: Cetoscarus ocellatus (assembly GCA_037902135.1). Lineage (NCBI taxonomy): Eukaryota > Metazoa > Chordata > Actinopteri > Labriformes > Labridae > Cetoscarus > Cetoscarus ocellatus. The sequence continues at coordinate 1,657,935 of JBAMNC010000815.1, forward strand.
CACAGACAATCCATACCAGGTTTAATATCTCTGAGAGGACTAGAACAATGATTTAGAACCACTAAATAGATGGTCCACATAATCAACTTTGCATATTTGATACGCGGTGCTCTCCAGAGTGGGCTGGCTTTCAAATGTAAATTTTGCCGACAAACTTAAATCATTTAGTGCGTTTTACTTGAAGCGTATCTTTGACAACAATAAATAACAAGGTTGCTGCATCCATTAGCAAATTGCTTCTGCGGTAGATGGGAGAAGAAAGGGAGAGAGAGGCTGAGCGAGAGTGTGCAGCAGCGGTCTTTTATAATCAACAGTAACAGTTTCAGAGCTTCAGTAGCCAGACACTGCGGTACACGGACACCCATTAAACCCCTGCTCTCATACATCACAACAATAGCTCCATTGATTGGCTGGCCAGGACAGTGGGTGGAAGGCGCTGTTCCTAAGTGATGCATGCCAGAAAAATCTTTGAAGAGCCTCTGTTCTTACTGTGGCCCTGTCACACTCACAGCCCCGTCCGTGTGTTCATGAGATGCTCGCCGCCTAGCTTTCAATGGGCGTCCTTCATGCCTCGCAGTTTGCAGCCCGCACACACACGCTGTCTGCTTCTGCTCTCCATCTCATCCCCATTCTGTCAATCTCTGTCTCTCTCTCAACCTCTCTTTCTGTTTCTCTCTCTCTCTCACATAAATACTCTCACTTTTTAAGACAGTGGCCTTGTCTTTGCTCTTTGGTTTCATCTGAAGAGTTTTATTATATTTGGATAAGTGCAGGCTACTGTATGTCTACCCTTTCAGAAACTCATATTAGACTGAGTAGCCGGTGCTTTCATGAGCACAAAGAGAGAGACAAGAGGAGGAGAAATGGGGCCAATTAGGGACCTGAAGCTAGTGCTGTCTTCTGATTCTGCTGGTCTGGGCCAGAGTACTGTCTGTGTGTGTGTGTTTGTCTATGTGTGTGTGTGTGTGAAGGTGGATTGTCTGCAGGTTCTGTGCGAGAGGTGATGAGGGAAAGAGGCAGACAAGGAAATCCATTATTTCTATTTTGGTGCCCAACATTACTGGAAGTGCCCTGAAATATGAATATGAATTATGGAAATGACTGTTGGTAGTTTCTCGCCCAAAGTCTTCGCTTAAATACCGTGCTTCCTTAAGTGACCAGAAAAGAACCAAAAAAAAGATTCAAGAGGGGATTCTTCAGACTTAGATTTAGAGATGGAAATTGAAAACTTGCCCCAGCTGAGCGTGGGTTACAAATAGACTGAAGAATGGATGTAATTTGCCTTTATACCTCAATTATTTATTAGCTATTTTCACTTTGTTACATGTGCCTTTCAAAACAATGATATTGCACCCATGTGAAAGGCAGTCAGTTTGCCAGGGGAAATCATGGTGGACAGATAGTCTCTCTGTTATTTTACACAGGCAACATGACAGTGACCATTAGGAATGCCATGTATTTGATGTTGCTGACACAGAGAACCTGCATAGACCGACTATTTCCTGAAAATCCACAGAAATTGATTTTAAAAATTGGATCGATAAAGAGAATAAATAACAGCATTGGTGTCAAGTCCTATCAATTCCCATCCCGATTCCGAATTATCACTGCATACATAACAAAATGTGCATCGTCAAATTAGCACTACCAGAGTAAATATTATTACTTCTAACATGTCTATATGGGTCCACACCTTGGAGAGTTAATTCAACTCTTTTTTGAGAGTTGGTATATTAACACTAGTGAAGTGTAACTTTTTGGAGTTCAAATTTAATGCTTTATACCTTTTACAGTGTGACTTATGAGCAACACTTCTATGTAGTGTTAGAAATGTACTCTTTCACAGCATCTTTTTTAAATATTAAAGTGTAACCTTGAAATAAACACTGCAAGGTGTAAATGTTTCTGTAATTATTTAATATTTACAGAAAATTGCAGAAATAAAGACTCTCTGTTTGTTTAAACATATTTATTTTGAAATGTTTGCGCCACAATATTCTAAATTTCTTTCTAAAACATAATTTTATGGAACAATGTATGCTCTGTTGTTGATATTAGAATATTGCTTATTGAAGGAACTTCAATAGGTAAGTCTGTTAAATGAATAGCGGAGTGATGTTATTGTTTTTTTCTCTATACAGTATGCATCAAAGTGTCCACCAAAATAAATGGTAACGGCACATCCTACGATGAAAGCACTCTGTTTATGTTGTACAGTTTGCAGATTTTCTTGAACAAAGGGATTGAAAGGGATAAAATGTTCCAAATAAAACAAACAGGTTGTTCTGGCACTTAATCTGGTGCTTTAATTTCACTGACAACCTGTTGCCAAACCCAGAGGTCATACACAGGCTGCAGATTTCCTGCTGGAGCCTTGTAGCATTTGCAGGTATGTGGATGTGATTGGCACTTCACTGTGGAGGTTTAATTTTCAGGGATTTGACTCAATCCAGGGCATAATTAACGCTGCACTCATGGAAATTTTTACCAACACCAGAATATAACTTTTCTCAATTTTCTGTGATTTTCCTTGTTAATGATCTGGAATATATTGAGGGGTTATTATCTGGATAGACAGCTGCATATTTCTCTTGCACATACACTAGGCAGGTTTTATCATTTCAACTAAGTCATGATGGCATTAAAATGCGAAAGAGAAGAGAGAAAGCAAAGGCTTTTGAAAATCATACTGTGGGCCTTTTTCACACCCTGGTATGCAGTGAAATGGGTCTGCCCAACTCTACGTTCTGTATGATCAAAGTCGGCAGATCAAACAACTCAACTGGCAGACAAGTAAGTTACCGAACTCCAGGCTTCGGGAAATGTGGTTCAAACCGTGCAATTACTCATTCCTGATGTGAGGAAAATCTGTAACTGCTCACCGGAGAGTTGTTAGAGGGCCTGACCACCAGTATTTGTCATGATTGTTTGCGCAGAGGAGCTTGTGTGCTGTTAGAGGCCTTTGTTGACTTGTTTTGCAGCCTTCCTGAATTCACCCTCTTTGTATCTTTACAGCCTTAACCACATCCCTGCTAATTAACAGGACAATAAACATGCTGGCTCCCATTAACTGTGGCGGCCGCTGAATATTTCCCCAGACAGAGTCTAACTGGTAGATAGGGGCACTCTCCTCTGCACAATATGTTAATCAGTCTCCTTTATCTCAAGCTCTCCATCTTCTCTCTGTGTCTTCAAAGTCAAGTAGGGGACCCTCTCTCCTTCCGTCCCCAAGCTCGACCCTATCTACACCTGCAGGTATCTTAATCTATCTACACTGGAGAGCTTTGACACATAACTGAGGTGCTCAACAATCAATTACTATCCATTTCTAGAGGAGGGCTCATCAAGTTGGTGTCACAAAGAGAAAAGGCCAACTTTCATTTGACCTTTTGGCTGTCTATATGCATCAAGTTCCAGAGCAAACAAGGAAAAGCCAATCTCAAGCTAAGGGTGAATAATTCAGCATTATGAAGCAAAGAAATGGGACAGTGAAGCCATGATTTAGATCTTTCTCAAAGTGCAAAGAAGTATGGCACAGCTCTGAAAACACTCAGGGCTTTATGTGGCGTGGAACTTGATTTTGGAGGGGAGTGTAGTGCAGTAATCTGACCTGCAGATAATAAGACCCCGTGCCATAAATCCTCTATGAAAACTAGGGCAGTTAGGCTCGTATTTGCACCCTGTCTCACTGCACTGTTTGCCATACAGGAAGGATTCTTATACTTTTTTAGTTATAAGACCGAAACTCATAAAAAAGTCAAACTGAAATATTATCATGCTTTACATACATTGAACCCCAACAACTCCTCCAGTGCCTAGTTTCCACTTCTGCACTATCTGCAGATATATGGATGATGCATCCTTGTGTCCAGAATAGGGATGCATGTTATTGGATTTTTGCCGATATTTACAAGTTATTATCGCCAATACTGATATTGATAGCGATATCTTGAGTTAAAGGCACAAATCCTCCGCTTAACTAAAATTGACCTGTTCCTTTCAGGCTACAGTCTGTTTGTGTTAGAGACAGATGTGAAGCAAGGTAAACAACACTTTTTTTCCTTAATAAATTATACTTTTGATTTATTAAAGTGGACATTTGGTTATGATGAGGTAAATTTAAGATATATTTGTACATTCTGCAAATATTAAAGTAAATATGAGTCTACTGTATATATGGCCAGTATATGCAGCCAAGATATCGGCTGTAATTATCAGCAACAATTTTCATACCTGCAAATACTGATAATCAACCTTTAAGGCAATTATTAGCTGATTCTGATAATGTCTCAATAATAGCATGTATCCTTAGTCCTGAAAAAAATGCATGTATTTACATATGGATAAAAACTTCACAGTAAATTACTGGCTAATGATTGCAATGATTTCACAGAATTTAAAGCTTTTCACAGTAACATAGCTGAAAATTAGAATAAGTTGTGTTTTTAAAGCAACCCTAACACATAAATACTGTGACATTACAGTGTTTTAAAATCACAATAAATTGTTCTGAATCCACAGTTACATGAAAACAGTTTACAGTATAATACTGTAATTTTACAACACTTTATTGTAATTTTACAATGACCCAGAAGTAGTAATAATCAATATTTTTCTTATCATTCTTTAACTACAATCACCGCGACTCAGTTGCCAGTAAATTCCTGAAAATTATAATCTTACAAAAAAATGACCTGTCGTGTACTTTAAAATCCTGTAAAAATTGACTGTAGAAACCTGTGAAAACCTGATGATTTTTAACATTGTAGCTATTGTGCATCCTCAGCTAAAAGGATGAGCAATCAGCAGTCTATTCATACTGTTTTATTTTGAGATTTACCCAATGCTGTCTGTGTTCTGGTCTTACTGCCTGTTTGAACAATCCCATCCAAGGAGATTGCCATGTGCTTGAAATCCCTCCTGCCCAAAAAAGACAAGACGCGTACCTCAACAGGGAAGAACCTTTGGCTCTTGCTGGAGCTAGATGACAGCGCAGGATGTGCCTTAAGTGAGACCAATTTGCTGCAGAGTGTGTTTTACTATGGAAATCTGTGCACATGGACTATGTGGATATTGAGGAAAATATGAACACCTTTAAAGTAAAGTCCCTGAGAGACTAAGAGGCAGAGTTATCAGAAGCAACAGTCAAGTTCTGCCTTTGCATTACTAAGTAGAGGATAAAAAAAAGTAAACCGTGATTTAATTAAAGCTAGACTGAAGGCACAGGAGGGATAAAGAATGGAGAAACACACAAAAAAGAGCAGAAGTTAATAAAGTAGCATGAGCGAGGATGTGTGTTGTTATTGTCGGGCCAGTTGCAGAATTAATTTTTCACCTCTGGGCGGTTTGAACAGCGGTGGGTGATGCGTGTGCCCAGCTGCTGGTCTGAGACAGGCAGCAGTTAGGCACGCCAATCTGGTGGCCTCTTTCAGCCTGCCAGTCTGCCCGCATCTTCAGGGCTCCCTGCTAGCCCCCCTGTGCTCGGCTGCGCTCTGGCAGAAGAGCTAATTAAAACGGGGCTAAATTAACAACACGTTCACAGGCTAGGCTGCCTCGCCTGTTTGACTCCCTCCTCCTGGCTTTTTCTTCTTTGTACCTCACTGCACACACACACAAAGACACACCCGTCCCCTTTTTCTCTCTCTATATCTTAGTGAGGCTGCCTACTGCGGTAACATGTGTTTACCTTAAGGGGTTTTATAGCAATTACACTCCTGCGCTCTCTCTGCCCGTTTTGTTTTCCATTTATGTGTTTATTTAATTGGCATTCAGTGTGCTGTAATTCTATTAGTTCCTGAAAAGGTCAGGGTCATAGGGGATTGGCTTCTGGCAGACTCACTTGTGAAACACCTAACACTCAAAGTGCTCCATACATACAGAGAGATAATTAAAAAGGGCCACGGTGGAACTTATTTCACGACCTTTCAGGGAAGACAATTAAAAAAAAAAAGAAAAGAAAAGCCAGCACGACTAACAGCAGCTTCGGATTTTAATCAATTTTGAAAAATGTATCTTGAATATAAATGTTAGTTCCTCTGTCTACACAGAACAGAAAGTCTCAGTTAATTTTTATTCATGATTCCCTGTCAAACAGTAACATAGTGGAATTACAGATTATTAAACACTGTTACATAACAGAGTGCCTGTACTTTCAGGGACAGATTTCAATAATTATATTCCCCGGTGAACAATCATCAGCTTGTTTGCAGCTGCTGTTCCTTTTGTTTCTTGGTAACCATATTTTTGTTGGACACAACCCACTGTACACATGCAGGGTCTGAGTCACTGAAACAAGTCATCATGCTTTAACTGCGATATGAGCTGTAAATCTGTCAGTGCAGTGAGAAACCTATCTGCTGTGAGGTCATGGTTCAAATTATGCAGGAATTTTGAAGTATTAAAATTTTAAACTTCCATAAAGTGGCCTACATGGCCCCGGCTGCTTTTGGCTGTTAATAATGAATGAAGACGAGCAGATCAGCATGTGTAATGGGAACTCTGCTGGAGATGTGGCGTGAGCTGACTTGGTATTTAGGTAATCTGTCAGCACGTCTGCTGACCCTCACGAGAAGTTATAAAAATTATGCTAGATGAGATGGATATGTTTTATGAAGGCAAGGCTTGTCAGGCTGTAGTGCTTATGCAAAGGAGTTCTTCAACCTGAAGTGAAACGGGGGCAGATTTTTCAGCTTTTGAAACACGTACATGGCAATTACTGTGTAGTGAAGCAGTTTGTAAAGGTACCAATGTAAAAAAACGGATTATTAACCCTTTAATGGCTCTTTAATTTGTAAACTGACCTACCAGAGAGCTTCCTTGCAAAACAAATAATACTGGGCCTTTTCCAGTTGGATATACTTTTCTTTAGTCTACATCGTTTGCATGCATCAGGTTGAAGTTGTGACATGACTCAACTGTACTTTAACATGGTTTAAAGGTTTGTGAGGAGCATCCACAAGAATGACCCAAGATACCTACATACTAATCTTGGAGTATTTTTTTCCTGTTTCCAGTGCACAATATTATTAGTAGTAGGGGTGTGTACTGGCAATATATGACAATATAGCACGATACTTAAAGCAGGGAAATTTTGCACAGTTTTTTTGTTTGACTAAATAATATATCTTTTGAAAATCTTTATGGTATTAGGAACACGCAGTAAAGAATGCATGAAATATCTGATCTCTAATCAGTGTTTTACTGTAAAGCAGTGGTTCCTAAAGTATGGCCCACAGGGAGAAGGCTACTGGGCAAAATAAAAAGAATTCACACTGTGATGTACTACGAGCAAAGCATTTAAAAGTTTGTACAGTAGGTTAAATAAGGCCATCATGCAATCAACCAGGCATTAAAAGAACAAAAAGCAAAACAGAAAAAACAAATAAGAGCCATATCTTTCCATTCTTGATGTCACCTGTGTAACGGTCACATTGGCTGATTTGCGATCTTAAAATCTTTGAAATTTCATGTTACAGTTTCACTTATAAATGCTCTGCTCTGTATCCTATGAAGAATGAATAGCTAGGCAAAGGGTGAAACAATTGACAGTCTTTTTATTGTCTGTTGATATGTTTTTGTTTAGACATGTATACTGAGGAGGGCTGGAAAATAAATTCATCTGCAAAGGGGAGGCCAGATTGAAAAAGTTTGGCAACCATTGATAAAAAGCCTGGTTTCTGGTCATTGACTGTAGAGAATTGGGGAGATTGTTTAAGAAGTAAAAAAGCAATGTGACGTCAGTTTTTTGATTACTGAAGGAGCGTTTGGAACAACAGATCGACATACTCACAGACATACAGGCTGTGTTGAATGGGACTGAAGGCTGTCTGGCCAAAAGTGACTCTTCATGGACTGTTAGCCATACCATTCCCATGTCCCTAAATTCAAAAAACAGAAACTCAGCAAAACTGACACAGGCTCTATTTAAAGGTGCAGTGTGTAGAACTTGGCAGCATTTCACCGAACAGAAACGGTGAATATAGGATATAATGTTTCTATTTGTATGTAAAGTCCGTCAAAATAGGAGTACAATCATCCCCGTAAAGTGTTTGTTTTATTTTTATTTAGTTAGAAAAAGCTTCAAAAAATTTACATTACCACGGGCCACGTTCATGTAGGCTGATATAACGATCCGCCATGTTGTCTACGGGTGGATTTTAGGGACAAAAAGAACGAAATGCGAATCTGTCCGCCGGTTCTGAAATCTACCTGGAATGCAGGCGAAGAAGAGGAGAGAGGACGGCGGTGGATGTAGAGACAGTTGTTACTCTGCACTAGGGATTTTAACGTAAACCCAAACCTTGTCACTTTAGTAAATGATGCTGTGTTCACAATCCCTTTTGGTCGTCATAGGCTTCCATTGCTACGCGATGTGACGTTTTGGTTACGGTTGGGCTCATTCTAGAATCTGAACGATAGATGTCGCTCAAATGCCAAATTCTACACACTGCACCTTTAAGCAATTCAACTCCGCACAGTAAGGGCACTTAGAAGTATTACAAATTTAGACTGAACACAATTTTCAAAGCAGGCTGTGAATACGTTCATTTAGGATGTAAAAACAGTCCCCTGCACACAACTGTGTAACCTCAGGGTTCCTGCAGCCACCCTTTCGAGGACACTCGAGGAACAACAGCTGTTAGAACTCCGGAATGGGCTTCATTTTTCAGCCTCAGGTTGCTGCTGGTTCATGGATTTTTATTTATACTTTTTTTTTTTTAAATTATTATCTTTTCCAGTGGCAGAAATAATAACAATACTTGCTACTGTACCCCATAACTACTAAACTTGATCATTTAAAGGTTAGATATTAACAAGTTTAATTTTATGATTATATCAGCGTGAGCTTTTGTAAGAAACAAATCACAACAGTTTGACTTGATCTCTGTAAATAAGTAAAATACTTGAAGTAGACAAGCCAAGCTTTTTTACACAGCATTATGCAGTCAGATGGTATTTGAGCTAGCTAGTGCCTACTGTGGAACTAACTGTTTCAATTTTAAAGGGAAATTGCCTTATTCATTTGGGATTCAAGAAAAAAACAGTTATAAATAGTTTTATCTAAAGCTGATATGAAATCTAAATTGTTGTTTATTGAATTTACTTCACCCTCACAATATGAACAAATATTATTGTACATTTTTTTTTCTCATATCATGCAGGCCTTACAAAAACAGACCTAAAGCACAAATTAAATCAATGATGAAATATGACTTTACTGTTACATGTGTGTCTTCTGCCAAGCGCTCTTTAGATGTATTTGAAGTAACTTACTGTTCTGTTTCATTGATTTTTGCAAAAAGAAAACGTGTTAAAATGCTGCTTTTCTTCAAAATTAATTTAGCCCTAATATCAACAATTCCCTCACATTTTGTCTTTGTGCAGCTCCCCTACCTTTGGAAGATTTTTCCTGACAGACCTTTTTTTTTCAATCATCCACCTCCCTCTCTGCGGATGGTGCTGATTATGGTTAATTATGTTGATGAATGGTGGTGCTGAGGGTACTCCATCAGCATTTTATAATCTGTCTTCTCACTCTGCTCTTTATCACGACTTTAGCTTAGACAGTGTGCAGGATGGTGCACGTGCTGCATGATGATGCCGCTTAAATGCTCATACATGTTATACTGGCTCAGACACACTCTTCAAGCTGAAACACTACTGCACACTAAGAGGCGTCAGACTGCAAGTGTTTGCAGGAGGATTCTGTTGGCACTCTGTTTACAGCGACAGTGTATGACCAGGACAACCAAACCCTGTTTGTTTGACCATGACTGTGACAGTGCTGGCTATTTTTTTATTTGAATAAGGTGATCCTTTATTACAGTGGCAGTCTCTATCTACCCATTATGTTTAGAACTATCGACGCTGTATATAAACTGCTTTCAAACACTTCAAACAGCAATTTGATGAATATCCTTTAAACTTGGCAGGAATACCCACCCTAATCTAAGAATCAACTTTGTAGATTCTGAGGTCAAAAGTCTCATATTCATCTCTTGCTTGCAAACACAGTATCTCAAGCACACATTTAAGGATTTTCTTTAAATTCTGCCAAAATATTTACTCTGACTCTTGGATGCTCTGACCTGACTCTGGAGGTCAAAGGTCAAGGCCACTGTGACCTCAAACCTTGCTACAGAATGTGCTCTTACACTGTTAAACCAAGCATATTTCTAATATTCATGTCACCACAGAACCGCCCCAGCATTTCCTCTTGGCCCGTCATTGTTCTTTCACTTGCTGGTAGTTGAATACCTTGCAGAGACATACAAGCTTTTTTCTTGTTGTCAGTGTTTTTAAAGGGAATAAAATACATTTTAAACCAATTTAATGTGGTTTATCAAAACTTTATCTTAACTTGTCAATTTCAAAGCAGATTTTCAGACCATAAAAAAATATCTTCACCCTATTTTCTTGCCTCCAAATTGACTTTGCTCTGTGGTCCTGTGTTACTTTGTGAGAGATCAGATTTTGGCCCTGTGTCTACAGGAAGGCTATTTTTGTGCTGGCAGTGCACGTTTTTAACCCAAAACCAATGTAATCCGCACCCAGAACTCTGAGCAGAAACACGCCCTAAGCATCAGAAGATTTTTGTTGCTCCCAGTGTTCTTGGTTTAAAACATCTCAACCTCTGAAGGAGCGCAGCACTTTGTCAAAATCGCTCCCATCAAAATCAAACAATGGCAGAAGTGAAAATGAGATGCCCCATATTTACAAGGGAACTTTCCCCTGGTCTTCAGCTTCTATCAGTGGTAGGACAAGATTTCCTGACTGTGTGTTCATGTTTTCTGGTTGATATTTTGATGAGTTACATAAGATATGATGCACACAGAGCAATTTAAATGACCATACAAGTGTTACTAAGAGACCAGGGTGTCATGATGTTTTTAGATACACTTTTATAAATGATAAGAATGTTGTACTTCGGTGTAAATGGGATATGACATAGGAAAAGATGGCAAAACAAAACTACCCATCCTTAATAATTTGTCTTTTCAAAACTCATTCTCTTTTAGCTGTCTGTAGAAGAAAACCTCAGCATAAGCTTTTTTTTTCAACTTGAAACTGGTTAAATGAATTTCAGAGCTGCCATGCTCCTATTTCAGAGTGGACTGGGTCCTCCTCTGTCATTGCTCTTGAATGTGCACTCTAATATTCAAGCAGGGATTATGCCCTATCCCCAGCCCGCCTCGCTCTTAATTGGCTTAGATGAATATCTAAAGAGCTAAAGCTGGATTTAAGTTGTGCAATTACTAGAGTGTTGTTATTGAATTTACATGGATGCCACAGATCCTGATTGTGTGTCACAAACAGCCTTTAAATCACAGCCCAAATGTGATGGATACGTTACGTACTGTAAAATGTTTATTTATAGAGAAGAGGGAGCACCAAAGAAGGGAGTTGGTGCGAGAAAATTGCTCGAAATTCAATATTCTGTGCAATTATCATGTGTAATAGCCTGTAAAATCCTAATATCTTTTCAGCCACTTGGAAAGGCACAAGAAATGGCCTGACCACTTAGCCCACTTTCTCTGGCCCCTTCCTGGCTATGACAGACGGCCCTGTCTGGAGAGCAGAAAGGAATAATATAAGCCATATTTCATTCATAGGCCCCTCATTCTTTCTCTTTAGCCGACTTCTCCCCCCTTTCCTTATCCTTCCGATTTCACCAGAACTGTATTGGTGATTACTTCCAGTAGAGTAAATGGGGCTACATCCTGGAGGCACAATGCTCTGAAACGGATAATGTTTGTCTGTTTTTTGCCTGCCGAGTTTTTTTTTTTTTTTATTATTATTTATTTTAACCATGGTTTGGAGTTGGCTGAATTTGAAATCTGAACCTGTTACTGCCTTTTTCTCAACTGCCGTGTTATGCACTGTCAGGGCACTAAAAAATAGTTTTAGAATTTTCTCACATTGTTAAGCGTTGTAAGGTTAAATAGCTGACTTTTCTCCCAGTAGGATCTGTAAGGACATAACAGTTCTGTGTCTTCAATGTCTTTCAATTTTTTAAAATTTCACCCAGAAAACGTGAAAACAAAGTGAAGGAATTACTCCTACCGATAAGAGCTGCTGAAAACCAGGATATTAGTCCACCAAAAAGATGAGTCAGATCACTTTCCCTCCCACCATTTTTTAAAAGTTTGAAATAGGAAGTCCAGCACCTTCTTCATTCTGACTGGTCAGTTGTGGAGAAGTGATATTGACAAGCGTAGTACTGTCCCAATAGTGGAATTGTTTTCAATTGAAAGCGCCAGAAGCAGATAAACTAAACAAGCAAGCCATCATGCAGAAAATAAATAATTAATAAGAAGTGCACGGGAGCACAAATCTATACACAGGCATTCTGACATTGGTAACTAAAACTTAAAGCTGCCTTATTGCGCAATGCTAACAAGTCCTTACAAAATGTTCCTGGATCTGCATCCAGATTTAGATCACCACAAAAATGGAATCACTTGTCCCTTGTACCTCGCCCATCGTTCGACATTCAGAATCAACATGGAGCCACTAGTGGCAAAGCTGGATGTGTGCTTTAGTGGCAGTCATATTTACTAGTGCCATGGGCCCATGACCCCACTTCAAAAATTCCAAATCCAAATTCATATTTGGATCTCCACCAAAATTGAATTACTTCTTCCTCGTATCATGACTGAGATTCCTTAAAAGTTTAATCAAAATCTGTCGAGAACTTTTTGAGTTATCTTGCTGACAGATGGACTGACAGAGGTACAGACAAACAAACAAATGGAAAAGCACTTACAAAAACATACCACTCTTGGCAAATATAAAGATGCTCAAACTTGGTTTATGAATGCAGTGTTTTGCTGTCTTGACCCAAGTTAAACAAAACACAGTCTTGATTTGTGTCTTCCAAAAATATTATTTTGGCTGCAATTCTGAGAAAAAAGCAAAGCAGACAAAACATAAACAGATATTCGTTGCAGGGAAATGCTGAGCAGATGTTGAGGAAAGATTTAACTGCGCTCTGACTTTTAAATAAGACCAATTACAATTTGCAGGACAATACGGATAATGCTGTGGAGAAGTAAAACAAACTTACATCAACATTTATATTTTTGCTAGTTGCTTTATTGTTTTTAATAAACAAATGAACATAGATCAACTGAATTTAGCGTATACTGCATATATAAATCACTTATTTTTTTTACATCTATTTTTCTTTTCCTCTCTAGGTCTCCAAAAACCTTTGGGTTTAAAATCGTATCCTCTCCTTGCTTTCATCTCACTCTGGTTGCACCAATATAACAGCTGCTTGGACGCATATGAAGAATGGGAAGGAAAAGTAGAACTACATTGGGGGAACAACTTTAGGGAGCAACATGTTTCCCTATAAACTTTGCAAATAAACCTGCTTCTTGGTGTTCTACCATTTTAATGATGTTCACAGATACATGACATCCACAAACCCATGATTGTACCTTGAAATGCAACAAAAGCTGGCAGTATTGAGCTGTCTGCAACTTTCACACACCAGAGCACACTTTCTGCTGAAACTAATCATCATCAGCTTATTCAAGCATTTACAACCTATATATGAGGTCAGAATGGTAACAGACACAAGGATGAGGTGCTGATAATAGCTGGTATATACTCATTGAAAGTCCACCTTGCATAACTGAGCATCTGCCTTGGGCCTCATGGTGGTATATTTGTGACGGAAGCAGTGTTATCTGTGGCCTGTATGTTTTTACTACTTTGGGTGATATCAGACATAATTAAATTTTAGATGAGCCATAAATAATAATAATAATGATAACTTTACTTGTCTTGCACTTTAAAAACAAAGATTTACGAAGTGCTTTGATAAACAAACAGAAACATACATAAAACAAAGCACAAGAGCTTGAGCACAAAAAGAACCAACCAACTAAAAGCACAATTTAAATCAAAGAACCCTTACAAACACACACAAGAGAACCTTAGAGGAGGGAGTAGGAGAACTTCTGGTGTCCCTTTGACCAACGGTGATCATGGGAAGGACAAATTTCAAGGAATGTGAGGAAAACCCTTGATGCAAAAAAGCAGGCACAACCAATCAAGGCCAAGGCACCCAAGACAGAATGAAAAACACAAAGGGCCCTCAACTTATAAGACTAGAAACACTAAAGACCACACCATTGGCATGTGCCCCCTGCTCCCCATCTCCCTCCACCTTCCTCACGACAAGAACCTAATCATATGTCATGAGAACCTGGCAACCTAAAATGAGATCATGAAGACCCAAAAAAAGGATTGAAACATAGAAACAAGAAACGACCATAAAAAGGGGTAGAATCAGAAGACAAGAGAATAAAAAGAGAATGAGATAATGGAAAGAAAGATAATTAAAAGAAACAAATAGCTATAGAATTAGGGTATAAATTCCTAACACACAGAACTAATAACATAAATAAGAGACAAACCAATAAAAGAGCCTAAAAAGTGACCTTTATAAATAACACAAGTACAGCATAAGATGAACAGAAGAAATAATAGGCTGAAAGGTAAATAATGAAGCATAAAATAAATAATAAAAAATACAATAATATGCCAGAATAAGCTTCAAAAAGCCAACAACAGAGGAAGGAGTCAAAAGCAATTGGAGCTATGATGATAAGAACAATAAAGACAGATAAGAGACTAGATAAAAGACAATAAACAGAAATAAGATGAAGACTACATCACATAAGAGCAAGTCCTTAAAAATTAGTTTTTGATAGTAAAAAATGAAAAGAAATGGAGTTTCGGTTTCTATTAAACATGACATGCCTCAGGTCTTGTGACTTGAATCATACGTCATGAATTGTGACTATTTGACATGCGCACATTTGAATCAGAGTTAAAAAATGTAAATTCTCAAACTCTAATTGAAATAGAATATAGTAACTGTTTCCCTTTTTTATCACTTGTCCATGGTAAACACCACAGGCAGTATGCTAATGTTTGTGCCTGCTTGTCTTATGCATGTGCTTGTGCATGTGTTTGTATTCTGAGCAGCAGGCAGCACCAATGCAAGGCATTTTGCACCTACAGTGTTTCTGAAAACCTGTCACAAACATCCCCATCTCCATCTCCTCACTGTTCACTTTGTCATCTGACATGTCTGTCAAATCTCCCCACAGGATTTCCTGAAAAACATCCCCCCACATCTTTCATTCCTTCGACAGCAACAAAACAGCAGCTGCAGCCACAGCAGCAAACAAAAGGCTTGTGACCAAAAATAGTGGTGGAAAACTACTCATGATTTTGTTGCTACAAATGAAATTAAAACTATTTTTTTTTATTTGTTGCCCTGATTATTTAGATCCTCAGCAGTACTCCTACTAACGCCAACATCTTCCCTGTGAGTCACATCTGAAATAGCAGAGAGCGTTTGTCACCTCAGCCAGGAGATTTCCCCATCCTGTGGCCCCCTGATAAGCTCTGACTGTCTTCATGTGAGTCAGAGAGACTCTGGAACACGTGCCTTATATTGCCTTTTGTAATTACAACTGCATCTCTGAGTGCTCTGTTTCTGCTCCCCTCAGTCCATATTCAAACGGGAGGTAGATTCGTGGCTATGCGTGTGTGTTGTTGACTGCATATACACAGGCATAAACAGACTTAATCCCTGTGCACCTTCTCTGAGAAACAGTTTTTTTTTCTTAAATCCAGGAAAACGCTGTTGCTGCTGAACAATTTTAAAAGAGAAAGATATTTGTCTTCCCAAGTACATGTACCTTTGTGTTTTCTCTGTCCATTGTAATGCCTGCCACCACCTGCTGTAATGGATCCCCAACCGTGACTGCACACTCTACAGGGTGGAGGATTCTGCAGAATTTACTTATGCATTTTTCACTTATCTATTTTTATAGAAGTGGAAATGGTCCACACACCATCTGCATAATAATGCAGTTCAGTAGGGGTGGAAACCAACAGAAGCCTCACAATCCAGTATTATCATGATACTTGAGTCCTGATTTTGTTGTTTTGCAATTCTTGAGATTTTATGATATGCTTAGTATTGTGATACTTAACATTGCAATATATTGGGATTTATAACATTTCCAGACCAAAATCTATACAATTTTATGGGAAACATATCAATATATTCACGTCACTTCAGTCCTAATAAAATCAGAGGTAAAACTAACAGACTGATGTTCACACTTGGCCAGACAATGTAACCAGCACCGCTGTGCCTAGCCTCTCTTCACTTTTAGCTTCACTGCTCTGTAGAGCTTCAGTACTGCTGTTTGTGATATATTTCAGAGATGGAGGCACATACCTGTCCTTCAACCAGCATATAACTAAAGCCCTTATTTTCCACAACATGCTGAGGCCTTGAGTCTTTCTACACAAATCAAATAATGGATTGCATGATTTTCTTAGAATTGGATGGGAGCTTTGACAAACTAAGTATGACAAAAGTTGTCTGGTATTTCATCAGGGTTAGCTTAGCATTAGCTTTGCTGTTGTCAGCTTTGCCTCTCCCTGATCTAAAGTTAGTTCACAACAGAGTTTTCAACACCTCAGTAACCAAACAGCTAACATCACGTTTGATGATGGCTGTTTGGTTTAGTCTGACAAATACAAGATTCTGTCATTTTAACTCACATTTTGCATTTGGCCAATGCTCATTTTAGATGCTGCTTGTCATTGTAGCAGCAGTTCTGTTAAAAAAAGTGTGTGTGTGTGTGTGTGTGTGTGTATGTGCTCAGTCTCGTGCAGCAGTACATTTTCTTTGACATTTCAAAAGCTTTTTTGTATCACACTCATAACTTCCCTGCATGTTGACCACATTAGTCAGTTTCCCTGAAACAATCCGCTCTTATAGACTCAGTCTGTTTTCCAAAGGCCTCCAGCGATCGGAGGACTAAAGTTATCATCATCGCCGAGGAGAGACATTTTTCAGCCCTGCAGGTGTATGATGGAGTTTTGTGTGTGTGACTTTGGGTGCTTTTATTCTTGCAGCTTCTTGCTTCACTTTTTTTTGCCCTCACATCAAAACATTAGCTCATGGGCCATCAGTTGCACATCTGGCTGCAGCTCAGGACTCCAAAGATTGATTCCACATCAGCTGACAAAAAGCTCTGCCCTGTCATCACGACTGACCCTTGGCAAGAAAGACTAAAGTTCTCACTTGTCTTACCATTTGTTGAACTAGAAAGTATCTAAAATATATAGGAGTCACACTCTTGTCTCTCATTCCTCTGATAAGAATGACTTTACATCCCCATGGAGAAACACCTTCTGAGAAACACAATCTTTTATTGTTTAAACTTTGTTGCTTCTGCTCTCTCCCATATCCGTCTCTTGGCTTTTCCAGATGAGTTTTTAAAGGAAACACCACTGTCCCACATGGCTGCTATGGTTGGCTTTCATCTTACCACTCATCTCTTTTCACTTCCCTTTACCCTCACCTAAACACAGACTGAAAATAGAATACTAGGCTTTAATCTGCCTCTGAGGGTGATCAAAGAGACACAATACATACGCACGGCAGAGGGTAGGTTGGCTTATTTTATGCCTCCTCTCTTTGATTTCTACACTCTTTCTTGCTTTTTTCTTACCTGTTTTGTTGCATGGCTCCTCTTTTGCCCTTTACTTACCCTTTCTGTTCGGCTCTCTGCATCCCCTCCATCCATGCAGCCCTGGTAGCTCTGCGAAGTCCAGGCCCTCTTTGATCTGTAGTCCAGAACACAGGATGAGAGTTATCCGCTGGCAACAACAAGAACATCCCATTAGAAGCTGGACAGAGCCTTGACAGACACTCTCTGCTGCTGCTGCTGCAGCTGCTGCATGGCCCAGAAAGTACACCGCTTTCTGCTCCTGATGCTGCTGATTCTCCCAGCTCAGGGTGGGCATTACTGGCTCAGCACACTCAGCACAGAGTGGGGCTCACTTGTTGCTTTAGAAATATATAAATGCTCTTCCTGTGACCTAATTTGAGTTCATCGCGGTTTTGTTGCCCACTGGTGTTTTGGTACTGACTGTCTATTGCCTGTGGAAGGTGTAGTTGCCTTGGCAGAATCTGATTTGCCGTTTGTCTTTTAGATTTATTTGCAGGAGTTTTGTTTGACTCTAAAGTAGTCTGTACTAGGGCTGTCACTTTTCTAAAAAAAAATACTTGATCCGTTTTTGAGCATACAGGCTAGTAACCAAAGGTATTTGGTTACTAGCCTGTATGCTTGTATGTAGTTGTGTGTGCATATTTTTATGAATGTGTGTTTCTGTGCTTGTGCGACTTTAGGTTCTTCAGATCCCCACACATGTGGATGCATTTGTCCACAGTAATCCCACAGATTTGCATTCCTTCCTGTTAATTAGATTCCCTGGGTATCAGTTGTATGTTCCAATGTGTATGCATGTGTTATTTGGGAATAGTATTCCTCTCTCACAGCCTGATATTGAGAGCAGAACGTGTGAAAGTAGAGCTCTGTCTCTGCCTGTTGGGTGTCACAATGAGGGCAGAATCTTTCCTCCTCTGGGAGCCAGCTCTTTTTGAGACGACTCTATGGTCAACTGAGTGAAAGATCTTTTACACTGCTCAGGCTATCAACCAATGTGTGTTCTCTATTTAGGACCCAATAACAATGTCATTAGTTTTGTTTCTGGGTTTCTTCTTGTTGGTTAATAATTTGGTCTAATTTTGGGCTGTCTGTGGCCTGAGTCGGATTTAGTTGTGTTGGAGTTGTGTTGGAGAGTTGCTTTGGCTCCAGTGCTCTCCATGTGTTTTCAGAAACAGAGGAAATGAAGATCAGAGTGGCAACATTAAACTTAATGTAAAAATCTCTTTTTAAATGAAATGTCCAGTGTTCTGATTATAGTTGCTGTGAGTAGGTAAAGTAATATTGGTCACTTTCCTCTGTTCCCACTGATTCCCAGTCAGCATGTTTCACTCTCTGTCTTCCATCAGACGTTCGCACATTACCACTGAAAGCAGCCTGTACCTGTTCTTTGGGTCAGGCTGTGTGTAAACAGAAAAAACATGTGTAAAGGTATTTCTGTCACTGTTGTCTTTCTTAGTAAATCACTGATTTTGAGGTACGATACTTTTAGATTTCAGGAAAATTTAAACCAGTATTATCAAGCATTGTATGAAATGACTCAGCTTTACATACACACTGACTTTGATCAGGGAGTGGTTTTAATGCTGCATCCTAAACTGGAGTTTGGTGTTTTGTTGCTTATTTAGGATTTACTTTTAGACACAAAGTACTGAAGAAACCAAAGGACATCTTTGATGCTGTAATCTGTTTTGTGCAAATTTAATGAGCAGAGATAGAAAGTCTTTGCTATCATAAAACATTCATCTATTAATGCAGAACAGAGAAATGTGTTGTAACTTTCAAATTAAGACTTCCACAAGATGTGCCATTTAGCGTCACAGTGTCAATGTTTCTAAATGCAGTCACATAGCAGACTGTGCAATGTGATCACATGACCTAAAGCACATCATGCTTTCTTTTTACAGTTAGTTTGTCTGATATCAGCATCAGTATAGACGTAAAGAACAGACCACACTGTCCACACATGCTTACACAGCAGTGTTACATCTAAAAGAGAGACTGTGTTAAATGAGCAACTAAACAAAGAGACTTTTATTTGGACATTTTAGATCTTAAATAACACATTCATGTGTTGCTAGACTATCCCTGTAGTGTTTAATGAAAAAAAACTAGTGTATTTATAGAAAAAGAATTGAAGATGAAATTTTAATTGATGCAAAAATTTGCAATACATATCACACAAGGAAAAAGAACTGCAATATAAGTTTATTCCAAAATGTTTTATTTATTTCATTAATTTGTTTATTTGTTAGGGACGGATACAGTATACACAAACACAGTAGTGTTTGCAGCACCCGTTCCTGGATGGGCTTTTGTGAGAATATAAATGAAACTGAAAGTCTAGGAGAATGTACCGGAGTGAGATTATACACATCATGAAATAATAATAGGGCATTTCATAGTGTCAAAACAACATAAAATCAAACATGAGTGCAGGTTTGCTGCTGAATCAAACAGGATTTAGTGTCTTTTTTGCAGGTGGTGAAGTCTGTTATGAGTTTTAGGCGATTAGATAGTGAGTTCCAAGATTTCACTCCTTTCACAGAGAATACTGTTTGAGCAAAAGATGTTTTGTAGGATGAAACAGTACAGTAACCACTTGAAGCTGCTCTGGTGGATCTGTGGCAGCTCTGTAGTCTTATGTATTTGCGGAAATGTTAAGGAGCAAGTCCATTAAAGATTTTAATACCGATTTTATCAAAATTGATGCTTTCAGGGATTTTCAAGGCTCTGTTGTAAAGACACTAAAGATTTGATTACTGACCATGGTTAGACCAGGCAGTTATACTGTATGACAAATGTGAAAGGATCATAGTATTAAAAACATGAAGGCACAGTTTAGTGTTCTCATTTTAAAGCAGTTCAGATTCCCTTTAATGGTTTAGCTGACCTTTTGAGCATTGCTTTTAAACCTTCATTGGGAATAGAAAATTATCTATCCTTTCCCAAATGTTTAGCCTGAATACCTTTGTCCCATTTCTTGTTTGGAGGGATTTTGAAAACCAGTCTTATTCACTACAAAAAAGACTTAGGCCGCCTACACACAGAATGCGACTTTGCGACCTGGGCGACCACTCTCCATGTAAAGTCAATGTACAGGTGCGATGTGGCGAGGCTAACCCTCCCGCGATTGTGACAGACACGCTCTGGGTGACCGCGTCGCTTGTCACTTGGTTGCCAAAATTGAAAAGTTTGAACTCTTCAGGTGATCTCGTGTGTGGCTGTGCGGCATCAGCCAATCAGCGTTGTGTGTTGTTTTATGGTCAGAAGATGAGTGAAAAGGATACAGTTGGAATAATGTCAGCTAATACATCCTATTATATGATATGGTATGATATGATCGCAGTGCAACTCGAGCGGACGTGACATCACTGAGCGCAGCGACGGTGACCAAAATGAGATATTTATGGACAGGCGACGCTACTTGGATGGGTGATGCGATTTTAGTTGCAGAGTCACGTGCGGTGTGAGCGCAGCTTTACTGTTGACCTAAGAAAACAGAAAGATCAGACACAGTAATGTCCAAACTATGCTTTTTATTGGTATCTGCATTGACTCAATTTAATCATTGCTTCAATTATTTTTGATTATCATTCATCAAAAATGTTTAAACAGACATACAGAGTCACAAAGCCTCATAAAACGCCTTTCCTGTCTTGAACAGATTGAGCATCCGTCTTGGTCTCTATTGTTTCAGTTTTATGAACAAAATCAATGACGCTCATTCATCACACGCTTGTTGAATATGAGCAGATTCATTTGAACATTTGTGAGGTTTTTTTTCTTCTTAGTATTTGGCTGGAGAGTGAGATTTATCAAAACTGTGCAGGCGCTACATGCTACAGGCATGGCATTCAGTTGCTGAAAAAGCATTATTCCATCCTCTTATCTTCACAGTGCATCTGACATGTACAAATCACACACACAAGCAGACACGCTCACAGATTTATGCCAGTAATTAATGCATGTATAGACATTAGCACTCTCGCACACTTAAATGCACAAACAACTACACAAACACTCTGTGGTTTCTGTTTCCGTCACAAACAACCAGTGATGGATTGGCCCCTTCCATTTTAAACAGGGAGAAAACACATGCCCCCGGGGACCCTTGTGTGTGGAAGTACTTTGAAGTGTCCACATTTAATTCTTCTGTATGATAAATGAGAAGGGAGCCACCGTTGTAGCCTGTGAGGAAAAGCTGGGCTCGCTCGTCGAGGCGAGCGGTAACAAATGTAGCGATAGCTGATAAGCTGACTGCGTCTCTTGCTCCTGCTTGTTGTTCTGCTCCCTGCAGACCCCCACAGCCAGATAACAAATCCATCCTATCAATCAAACCCATCAATGGCTGGCTGCAGATTAGAGACAGTGATTTTGGGGCTGATTGGAGGGGAAATGCTGATTACACCTCCCTCTCCCTGACTTGATTACACTCTGCCTGTGTGTCGTCAAGCTCGGCTGCTGAGCTGTAATCACTGGAAGCTATGAGCAGAGGCCGTGTCTTCAGGATAGACAAGACACAGACACAATCACAACACTAGCAGGTGAGCTGTGACCACTGCTAGGTCATTAGAAAGGTCTGTGTCACACTGACAGAACATGTGTGAAAACTGGCCCCGCATCTGTGCAAAAAATTCTCTTGGGTTGGAGGATATGAGCCAAAACAATCATAAGGCAGTGTTATACCGCTGAATGGAAAGCACAGTATAGTCTGATACTTTGCCCTTTAAAATATTCATAATTGCTTGTCACTATAGATTAATTATAACCTTTATTATGATTTTAAGCAGCAAAAAACTACGGTAACCTGTTTCATACCATGGCAACAAAAACAGAAGCCCTGCAGACTTAATATCGTAATCTCTCTAACTTTTTTTATATTCAGTGAAAAGTCTCTTGTAGGTTTTAGTTTGTGTGCCTTTGTGCCCTCGTTTAGAGAGTACAGGACAGTAGATAGTGTTGGAAATTAAGGAGAAAGAAGAGAATGACGTGGGGAAAAGAGGCCACAGGTTGGATTTAAACCATGGGAGCTTGATGGATGTATTGTTGGATAGATCGATGGATAGATTGATAGATATATAGTAGGGCTGTCACCTTGCACTCAATATTATAATGTTGAAATTAGAGCACAAGGGAAAAAATCCATAATATATTTGGTTATTAGTGTGTATGCTTTAAAAAACTGACTGAGTTTGATTTTTGGGGAAAGTGACAGCCTTGATGGATGGATGGATGAACGGATGGATGGATGGATTGATGAGTCATTTGGCACTCAGTTTGAATCATACTGATAAAAAGATTCAGAATTTATACAATATGTCAATGGATTGAATGTTATACACCTGTTTAAAACCACTTGAACACATTTTAATGTTCTTTTTTGGGTCAAATCACATACAGCCTCCACTGCAGACAGAGGCAGATCCTGTAATAAACTACTTTTTTATGACAAATTGGGAACGTATTGTGAATCATTAAATAGTTAAAATTAAAAAATCAAGTTTGAATTTAATCAAGACCCCATGAATATTAACCGCATTTCAGACCTAAAATTAGCAAAATAAAAACAGACAGACAGATTTAAAGCCTGTTAATCATGATATTTTTTATTGTTACTCATGTACCGCAATGTTTATTGGAGTGGTAGATTCTATGGAATTCACACCATTGATGCCAATGTGTCATTTTTAACAGACATTTCAAAAATATTATCTTCTTGTCAAAAAGCAGACTAATGTTATTGGTTCTTACAGTAGGCTACCTTTTTACTTAAGCCTGGCATCTTTTTTTTTTAATTAGTCCAGTGGAAATTGCTTAAATCAATCGTCAGCTCAGTCTAGATGAACCATTTAATGTTATTCTACCACAAAACAAATCATTCCATATAAAACAACATTTTGTTCTTTAACTTATTTGTAAAAATTGACAAGCCTTTACATTTGCCATCAAGCACTCGAGGTTAACATGTACACATGGGTCAACCTAAGGTGTTAACTAATTTAGGCAGTTTAACAGAAGTACTTTTTTTCTGTATACATGCCAGATGGAAATCAGTTTCATATGCCCTTATGGCAGTATGTGGTGAAGGTGACCCTTTTCAGCTAGTTACTATGGACTTTCTTACTGTTGACCTGGTTAACAAGTTAGCAGGAAGCTGTCTAGTTAGAATAGATTAGAGTAGATTTGATTAGACTGAACTTTAATAACCCCTTAGGATACAAAAAGATATATATATAAAAAAAGGTAGATATAAACAAAAATATAAATACAAATAAAATAAAAAAAATATGGCTAAAGGCTGGCTACTCTCCTTCCCATTCTCTTTCTTCCTGTTACTCCTCCTCCCCCCTTGTGAGGAGTTGTACAGTCTGATGCCCTGAAGGACAAAAGAGTTTTTCAGTCTGTTTGTCCTGCACTTGGGAAGGAGCAGCCTTGGGTTGTTGTCCAAAATATATTGTCCAGTATCTACTGGTATTTAGTACATGTTGTCCAATAATATATTGGTAATTGTCCAAAATTTTAACAAATGTATACTTCTAAACATTCACTACACACTCTAAATACTCTGCCTTTGGTACAAGCAAGATTAACACTACATTATTACATATGTAAAGCATTCGAAAATGGAACATTTGCAGAAGCATATCTTTTACGCTAAAGTGCTAAGCATTAGCATTACATTTAAGTTATTGGCTTACAGTTTTTATGTGTTTTGGGTCAAAGGCCAGATCAGAGACTGTAGAGCATGCACAGAATGTCCAGTCAACTCTGATATGATTAAGGACTATACAAGCAAGAAAATATTGAATTTGGGAAT
This sequence comes from Cetoscarus ocellatus, assembly GCA_037902135.1. Classification (NCBI taxonomy): domain Eukaryota; kingdom Metazoa; phylum Chordata; class Actinopteri; order Labriformes; family Labridae; genus Cetoscarus; species Cetoscarus ocellatus. The sequence continues at coordinate 1,682,310 of JBAMNC010000815.1, forward strand.
TTCAGAAAATATAACAATTTTATAAGTGTTTTATAAGTGTTTTAAATGTACATCACTAACAGACTTACATAGAAATTTTACTTCTTGAACTTCATGTGAACCTAGTGGCTGAGAAATGGAAAAATCTCGCCTATTGCGTGACTTCTTTTCCTCCAACCGTTGTTATGTTGATGACATCCTATTTCCCACCATCCTCTGTGTCCCTCAACGGTTCTGGCCTACTTCTTACCCAGCGGCTGAGGGTCTCTTGCTGAAGTGCAAACACACAAATACACTTAGTGAACACACTGAGCAGAGTCCTAATCTTAGCTTTATTTACCTGCTTCACCTTCAAAACTGGAGCAGGTTTTAGACGGTGTCTTGGGCCTCACATTACGTTCTCCTTTAATGATCTGCTCAGCCATCCTTCACTACCTCATCCCCTTTTATCAATCTTGACAGCTGTAGATGCCAGCAAGGGACTCAAATTGTCACTTTGGGTGTGCTGTGTAAAACTCTGTGCAACAGAACCTACAACTTGAAGAATGTAAACAAACAAAATAATTGCCCAAACACTGACCATATTCCTCTGGAAAGCTGAAAAAGCGCACAACAAATTAATTGGCTTCACTTGCTTGCTTGTTAATAAAAAGTAGATAATTGAGATGGGTTCCCAGCGGGAGTACTAGAACAAACCAAGTGTTTCCTTTTTTTTTTTCTCATATAAACAAGGACAATGCAACACTGAATACTAGTAGACTCTTTATGATGTCCATTTGGGAAAATAGAGTGCATGTCTGTTCAAAAAGCCTGCAGCAAAGCCGAGCCTCTTTAACTGTGTTACTCAATATTTTACCTTTACTATTGTATATTTTGCTAAAGCAAAAAGAATAGTCTCAACAGGAACACAGACTAAAGAAATAGGCTCCTTGATTCACTCTGTTTTATATTTGTTACTCTAATAAGTACAACTGACAATCCTCAACCCACTATATGGGACATCTGGCAGGTCTGTGTGTTTAAATATAATTTATTTAACTTTTTATGAGTGTGAGTTCATACTTGGATGGATGTGTGTTCAAGTAAGTTCACATCAAATTCATAACCGTCTCTGTCCTGGTTTTGAACTATCTTTGAAGCTCAAAACTGTTCTCATCGAGCTCGTGTTAGGTATCATTTCAATTGACACCATGCTCTCAACTTCTTGTGCTCTGAATTGAGCATGCTTGCATGCTTGTTAGATGGAAACAGCTGTCAGAGGAGATAGCGAGAGTGACTCACTCTGCTTTTCCCCACTTATCATTTGCCTATTGCAGTCTTTTTACTCTTATTTTGACCTCCAAAAAAAGTCAGAATATTCTGTTCTTTTTACCTCTCCCTCTTTTTTTTCCTCCTCGTCTTCACAGTGGGTGCACACACACACGGTGAATGATTTTTGGAGCTGTGGTGGCCAGAGGTGTGCTGTGCACCTGTGGCACTGCTGGAAACAGGATAGGATTAGATGAATAAATTATTACAGCATGTGTGTTGTGTGGAGCCTGCCAGTGACTGGTGTGAAATATTTTAGATGTGTTCCTGTAAAATATTGTCTCAAACTGAATTCTGAGAAGATGTGTTACAAAAGGTCCACAATTTTACAGCATCATTACAGTAATTTAGCAGTGACAATCAGTGTTCCAGGGGCACTTTAAATATGGATAATTGTGATTGGTAGAAGATTAAACCTTGAAAACCATCAATGTTTTCCCTCCGAATGTATTCAGTCTAGAACTGGATATCTAGGTCATGGTTAAACTGACAGCCAAACTGTAACAGACTCCAAACTGCAGAATGCAGTTGGAGGTACGACTGAGCTTATGGTTCATTTTACTTCAACGGGCAAAGAAGTCTCACTATAGTTTTATAAATTACAACCACAGAGATAATGTCCTGCGCACAGGCTTGAGGAGTAACGGAATACATGTAACGGTGTAACGTAATTCGGATACAAAAAAATGTAACTGTATTCTGCTACAGTTACAGAAAAAAAGATGTAATCAGATCACAGATACATTTAATAAAAAAACATTTTTATTTAGCAGCATTATAATTTTAATGCATTTTATGGTTATATATATATATATATATATATATATATATATATATATATATATATATATATATATTTAAAAATTTAAAACAGGAGAGATGGAGAGAGATGGACCGTGCATGTCTCACACACATGCCTTGTGTGCACACCACTTCAGGAGAATCCATGCATCATTCGTTTACTTGCTTTTCAAAATAAAACCAAAAGTGAGAAAACTACTTATTTTCTCAGTATTTGTTTCTAAAACAAAAATGAAAACAGTGATAAGGGTTCTTTAATCGATTTCAGTTTTTGTGCACAAATGAAAAATGGGGACAATGGATAAAGAGAATTTTATCTGATTTTGGTGTTTTTATCTGGCGAAAGATGCGTGACCCAAAAGTGAACTTTATCCCGACGTCTGACCATGCCTGACCTTAAACTAATTGTTCTAAGTTTTAAGTTAATAACTTAGACCAACTTTTTATATATATATATATATATATATATATATATATATATATATATATATATATATATGTATATATACATATAAATCTTAATAAGGATAGTTGAGATAACTCCTTTGGCTAAGTTCTTAGCACCAAAATAAAATGTTTTGTAAACTGAAAAATGTATTGAATGCCAGCAATTTGAGTTTTCATTATAATAGTGCAGAGGAAGTGTTTCAAACAACAAACATGGCCGTCAGAGAAGCTTCCCTGCCTCACATGCAGGAATTCTTCAACAAAACAAAACCCCAGTGTAGCATCAAACCTCCATAATTCTTCTTCTACCCCACAGATGGGACTTCAGAAACTGACACGGTATGTCAGGGTGACAACATGTCTAGTTTCACCATGAAATCAACATCACACTAGTGACTGATGGGAATTCTGTCATGGTATGTTTTGTTATTTTTAGTGCGTGTCTGTTCATGCCTCCCTCCTTCATCCCCATAACATACAGCTCCTCAATGCATATCACTTTCCCTGGTGTGAATATCTTTTAGATGCTTTCCACACTGTCACCATACCACCACATGTGACTCCTGCTTTTCGTTTGAGTCTTTTCTAGTAGATTTTCTGCAGAACTAATGGATCTTTGGCTGTAGTGGCTGTGTACTGAATGACTCACATTGTGTGAGTGGCAGCAGCAGGGGAGCATGTTCTCTCAAAACTGAAATAATTGACAGCAGCTCATCAGCCAGCTCATCTAAATACGGAAACCTGTGCATGTGCTAACACAACGCCAAATCCAGGTCATGCAATTATGGCATCATTAATTAAAATAGCATCATTATCAAATAAATGGTACTGTGTCTGTTTTTGCTTGATCTATGACACATGCTTTATGTAAGAAATGGATTAATACACAGTCCAGCACACTTTAAGGACTAGATTAAATCACATTTATAGCCTCTTAAACTTTGTAATGGAATTTGAAGAAGTAGCATAGTTTGTGGACAAAATTGGAGGCCCAATAGGATCATTGTTATCTAATGAGATCAAAATAGATCCAAAATCTCAGTCAAATGCTTAATCAAAATCATAACCAAACAGTAGTCACAGTAGTAGCTTTGTTTAATGGCTACTGCCATGTCACTGAAATGCCCTGAACTCCAAGTGCAAACAAAGCAGCATGAATATTGTGGAAGCATCAGTAACCTTATATAGAAATAACACATTAATGGAGATTATGTTGTATGAAGGCTGTGTCTAGTTATACTCGAGTATGTATAACCACTCAACCAAAGCTGCAAGTAACCACACTCCGCACAGTGGACATTAAAATAAAGGAAATCCAAAGGCAAGAAATCTTTAGCATTAACCAAACTCCGCTCTGCAAACCAGCTCCACAGCATTCAAACACTGATGCCCCAAGTTTTTATTGTTTTTTTTAGCACTTTATTAACTTAAGACTAGTCAGTTAAATGCAATTTTCATTTTCATTTTAACTGATTTAAAATGATCTGCCTGGGAACATTCAAAGTTAGACCTAGGGATATTGGATGTTAACCTGACACAACAGCCGGCCTGTTATACATATCCATGGGATTCATTTTAATTCTATATAGGCATATGGATGGAAGTGCAAAACCTTTCAAGAAAAAAAGGAAGACAATTAATTAAATATCCTGTCTGTCACATTTGTTATTGGCCAGTCAGAGGCTTGCAGTCACTTCTCACTGACATGACAGCTAAACCACACTTGTAGCTGTTGTTTTTTTGTGCTTGGAAACTGCCATTGACAGGCTAACAGATCTAGCATGGTGCCACATGTCTTTTACCAGTGATGTGATGTCTATTCTATGTGGCAATACTGAACTCTTCTATAGGTCATTTTTGCAGAAGAGCCATACTCATAATGCCCTCAGACCTTCTAGTATGACTCTGAAATGGTGTGGTTTTTGTGTCAGTTCACTTTATAGTACAAAATTGAGAAAAAGCAGAGGAGCATGGAACAATGGGAACTCCACACAGCTACACACATGCAGCTCTGCACTCCCTCGCTGGATCTGTTGATGCCTTTGTTACACCTCAGTTAATACCTCCAAAGCTGCTAAATGGTGGAGGGCACCTCCTGTTGTGCCCCTGCAGTATCAAGGGGGAAATAGCACTATGAACAAGCTCTATGCAAAACATTTTGTTGAACTGATAACTTATTGATTCATTAATTTAATATATTGTTTCTTTATTAGGGTGATATAGAGTTGGTACTTGCCATTTCTATGTTGTATGTAGTACTACAACAGTGTCCTCCGACTTTAAAGCTTTCTTCTTGTATTTTGGATTTGAAGATAGTTAGCAAACATCCTTCAGATGTTGTACAGCCACTGCCTGGTTGTTGTATTTATTTATTAATAAAGTTTATTGGTGCATGTGCTTGGCTGTTTAACTCTGAATGTTAGCTCTGTAATTTTCTGGTGAACTGAATGTACCCAACCTTTCACCTAATAATAATCGGGCCCACCACAACCCTGACCAAGATAAAATGTCTTGGTGGATGGATTAATAAATGAAAAATAGTTACATGAAAATGTTCATTTCTCACTTATTTTTTGTTTAACAGTTTATTGGCTGTGTGATTTTGAACTGTCATGCCCTCATGAAAAAGAAATTTAAACCCACTTCACATCCAAATCCAACTTATTGCTAACTCCTGCAGGCAGCAAGCTAATAGTCACATGATGATTTATAAAATGGCAAAGCCCTTGCCCTCAGAAAATAACATGTACAGTAGCTAACAGTAACATGTTAGCCGTCATGCACATACAGTTTTTGCCATGATCTCATACATGTATTTAAACACACCTCACCAACAATAATGTCTAGCTATTGTGTATTTAAAGAGGCATCCTGCTGTTATCCTTCCTCCTGGTCCCCTGTGCCTACTAGGGGCCTCTGATACTGTTGTTTAATGAGCACAGGCACTCCTCGGGCTCCCTCCTCGTCCGCTCGGCTTCTGCGTGTCTGCCGTTGCGTTGCTGACCAGAGGAGACATGCAGGTCTGTGTCCCAGGGCTAATTGCTGCTACTTGGCTGATAGTCTTTCTGTGCTCCACACTCATTGACTCCCTGGGCTCCGGGGGGATTCCCATAGGCACCCAAAGACAAACAAACCTGGGCGGACAATCAATAACGGATGCAAGAGTTACCGCTCAGCACAGTGGCTGATTAAGATTCCCTGGGAATGTGTGCGTGCGTGTATGTGAGTGTGTGTGAAGGTGTTTGCTGATCGTCCCGACTCTGTCAGTGCTAACTGGAATCTTCAGCCTGCCCCTTAGTGCTTGTTTATGTGTTTTTGATTAAGAGAATGAAAGAGTTCAGATGCCCTTTCTCAAAACAGCACATTAAAGCTGCCAGGTAGTTCTTCCTGCAACTTTTCCACTTCACAGCAGGTGCTATAACATTAGGTCTTAATTTAAATGTGATCCCTGGTCTTTAAACCAACACCGTGTAGTTTGTCCACCCTAATATAATTACAACAGGTTGAATGACACCTCTGTCATGGTCTGAGGGGGTCTGTATCGCCTTCACTGGCACAATGTAACTTCGATGTGGATGGTAGGAACACTTCCACACTAAAGAACTACACAATTTTACTGCTTTGACTGCTTTACGGCATACGTCACTTCCCCCTCGAGGCGAAAGCTAAACGTTGGGAAAAGGAGAATATAAAGCAGTTTTTGAATTTTTAAAACAGATGTAATGAACAGTTTAAAGTAAATATGCATTTATTTTCCTAATGGAAATAGGGACCTCTGGCTCACACTCCTGCACAGTAGGTGGTGGTAATGTTCCTCTGACGTTGGATGCCACCTGCTGTTAAACAAGAAGAAGAAGAAGAAAGCTACATGTAGAGTTGTTATAATGGCGGAAGCAGTGAAAAACCCGAAGAAGTTAAAAAAATTTTATCGGAGGAGACGAAAAAAAGAAAGCGGGAGAGTAACAAGCTAGATGCCCGGACAAGGATAAACACTGGCCTGGCGTTCACTCGCTGGCGTGAGCTGAAAGACGAGGAGGGATGTCCGACCGATGCTGATTTTGCCCTGTTATTGTTGGACTTGTAAGTACATGATGATTTATTCAAAAAGAAACATGATCAGACTGTACCATATCAGTCCACATGGTTTATTTGTCTCTTGGGACGTCCTGTCGGCTCGCTTCTCCTCCCTCTGTATGTCAACAAATGCACGTTGGTGTGTGGTGCTCTGTTTTACGACAGTGCAGTTACACTCAACGAAGCTGGAATCTTACATAGTGGGGCTTTAAATCACAGGGTATTTGTATATTCTATCAGTGATCTATTTAGTAGCATTTTATTTTAAATAAGATGTATCAGTGCTACTCAATAACTTACAATGCTCTTTTTATTGCAGTATGAGCATTCACAATAGATATATCACAAAAGCCTGAAGCTATTCTAAAAAATGAAGACTATTATCATTAAAGAAATGGGTATTCCTTCCTCGGCATCTGTGTATTTTACCTGCAAAATGTAGGCCACGCTTTAAAGCTGCAGTATTCTTTCTGTCACTGGCCCAATGAAATGTGATTACCTGTCAAAATTACTGAGACCACATCATCAGATCATTAGACCTCCATGCCCCCTCCTTGCTCTGTATTAAGCCTTTAGAAAATCTAGCGAGGGAAAATCCCCCCCCTTCATCCATTTGCCTCTCCTCCAAGCCTCTCTGGGCTCGTGTTTGCTTTTGTTCTTGTCTCCAGCCCACCTGACTTACAATGATGATCTTGACCAAGCACAGGAAAAGGTCAAGGTTGGCCCGCAAATTGCCTCAAAGCAATCAGCCTTGTCTCTCTGCGCTAACTGCGTGAGCCCTCTGTGTCTGTCGTCATCTCTCCATCTCTTCATCTTTTTTCCTTACCTTCTCCGTTGTCTTGTTTACCTGTGGGGAGGTGGAGGGTTGTCTGGGAGGCAGGCAGGGTTGGCAAGCAGGATGGGTTGGAGGGGTAGGGGGAGGAGGGGGTGGGGTCTGCCCTGCTTTGAAGTCTGGGCTCTGACCGGCGGCTGAGCGAGGGTCGGGGACTTGAAAGAAAGCAGCGTTGCTCGCTGGGTGACATTTCAGCACAGACCAGCATGACCTAACAGGGTCTTTTTTTGTGTGTATGTGTGAAAATGAGTATGTGTGTGTATGGGGGACAATGACTGAGTGTCTCCTTGTGGCTTCAGCTGTCCTCAAGGACTGCCGGCTGCTGGGGGCTGTTTGCCTCAGCACCAGAGGGATTACCTTTCATTACATGAAAAACAGAATGGCCCGTTCAACCTTTAACCCCTCACTCAACAATAGTGCCATTGGGATGCGGCTGATACCCGCGTTATAAATACACAATCAGTAACTAGATCTAGCACACAGATATTGCATGAGCTAAGGCTATATGTAACATTTTTATAGGATTTTCAGAACACAGAGAGGCTCAAGGACATCCTCCTTTAGGTCAGATGTCGTTCCAGCCCAGTGTTTCTGAGCTGCTTTACTCTGATGGCTTCACACACATGAAAGACTTCACTTAAAATGTGTCACGCCTTACCCACACTCTCAGCCAAACAACTTCAAAGCCTGCTTGTGGCCTGGAGCTGGACAAATGTCTTCATCTACTGCCTGATTGTGTGTTTGTTAGTGCGCCTCTCTGTCTGTCCTGTAAGTGGTGTAAACAGGTGTTAACATGTCAGCCCATAAGATGCCACATGCCTCTGTGTCATGATCTCCTGAACAGCTGTCCCCTTGCCATTGTGTGTGGTTGTGAGTGTGTGTGAGTATGTGTATGTATGTGCTCTCTGCGAGGGTTATAAATGGATGCGAGAGGAGCCTTACATACTGTGCAAAGCCAAGGACAAACGAATAGCAAGGGCAAGAATTAAAGGAAGCTTGATGGCATTTACTTATTTCCTGGAGAAATTTCACCCACCTTAAATCTCACTGTGGGTGTAAACCATCCTCAGTTTTAGAATTGTACTTAACAATGGTCAGATGAAGCCAGAAGAAAAACTTATGTTGGTTTTACTCAAAATAAACAATTTTATATGATACACTTTTGTTTAACCCAATAGGCTTTATGAATCCTCAGCTGATGTTATACCCGTTGTGTTGTATGTTTTATTGTATTTTAAATTGTTACTGTCCTTTTGAAGACTTTGTTACTTGTGTTTGAAAAGTGCTTTATAAATATTATTAAATATCTGAAGCCTTAACGTCCGGTTTGTAGTGGAGACAAAGCCAACTGGTATTATGTTACTGAGTGTGTATGCATTCAGGTATGATGAATATGAGCTCTGCTTCTTCACTGTCCTCTAGTTTTTTCCATAAAACATAATCAAGGCATTATTTGAACAAAGCAATCATAAATCAAGAACTGCCCCAAGAGCACAAACCTCTGTCAGGGTATTTTTAAAATTGTCAAAAATGTGAAATACTGCCCTAAATTGCAACGTTAACAAATCCTTAACAAAATTCCAGGATTTTCATCAAGATTTGGATCAGCACCAAAAATCAAATTACTTTTTGCTGTACCATGACCAACATTCCATGGAAATCTCATCGAAATCCAGAACTTACTAGGTTTTTTAGCAAAAATGTGGAAAACTGCCTTATCTCACAAGTTTAACAGCTCCTTCAGATTCAGATCCAGATCACCACCAAAATGTAATCACTGCTTTTTTGTGTCATGATCAACATTACCTGAATTTTTTTATTAATATCTGTTCCAAGCTTTTAAGTTATTCTGTTCAAAACATAAAATAACTAACTTACAAACGCTGGCAAAAACACAAGCTCCTTGGCAGAGGTAATGAAGGACAAATGTGTTTGATAAGTGGTCCCCAACCTTCTTCGTGTCATGGCCTGGTTTTATGTCATACAATACAGTCGTGGACCGACAGGAGAGGTGGGTGACCAGGGGGAGCCATTGCCTTGTTTCTTAACCCCAATAAAGAGACATTCATGTGGACTTCCTCTGTTTTTATCAACTGCTGAACAAGAAAACTGGTTGACATGGCAACTAATTAAACTGCCACACCTCTCAGGCACATATGAAAGTGTTATAATGATGTCATTCAGGGCTGACATTGTTTATTTTATCCATCAGTTATCAGACCTAGCTGATCTGATGTTTGCGTTGATTGCTGATGGGTATTTTATGAGTTCTTACCTCTAATTAATCCTTCTACATCACAAAGTTAGTGCTCTTGTGTGCCTCAACTATCCTCTAGTTACATACATTCAGCTACATTAAGGAAGTGCATGTGCCCAAAGTGTAGCAGTGAATTGATCTTTGGTTGTACTTTTTATGTGCAGTGATGATAGAGACAGAGTATAAAGTCTGCATAGCCGAGCTACATGGGCAGATCTAGAGGATCTGGTAATTCTTCTTAAAAACAAAATACTATTTGGTCTCAGTTATTCAAAAAGAGGATAATTAAATCAATCAAATTTGTTTCTCTTCAGCCTGGAACCAAATAATCTAATGCCGGGTACAAAAAAGTGTTATTTAGACATTTTTAAACATATGTATTAGCACACAATCTAAGTTTCTCTTAATGAACAAAAATAATATGGCCGTCTGAAAAAGACTGAAAACACTGCACTTTTCAGGTGAATGACATTGTTTCCCTGTTTCTTCCTGATGATTTCTTTTACCAGATGTCTGATGATGTAGGTCTATTTATGTACAGCACTTTCTTTCTATCGGCTGTGATTGTTTTTAAAGTGCTTTATAAATAAAGATGAGCTGAGTTGAGTTGAGTCTGCGGGTGGAATTGCTAGTCTGGTGTAAATATTGTGACGCCAAGGCATGCCCTTGTAATCTCATTTAAAGATACATCAGATCGTCACGCATAGATATACGTAAATCTGTGTGAGCAGGAAGTTGCTTTCATGTTAAAGTCTTTCCTTTCAACAAAACATCATATGTCTCCATTGTCAGTGTGTGTTCAATCTACATGCCCTTGAGCAAACTGAATCAGACAGGAACTTAACCTCCCTTTCTTTTGGTCTCTGGATTAAATGAGCACAAAGTGATGCCTTTAATGTAAATGTACATTTTTTTCCTTAGGAGGATATTGAGAAACTGGACTACCACCGCATCCTACCTCTGTTCTTCGAAGGTTTACGTGAAACTGAACATCCATACGAGCTCTTTGCCCGGCAGGGAGTCCACGACCTGCTTGACCATGGAGGCCCCAAGATTCAGCCTGTGGTTCCCCAGGTCATCGTCCCCATCAGGGGTGAGTCTCATGTTTTAATATCACATGTAACATAGTCCTGATACCCTGAACTTAATGACATGTGTTTACCTCTCAGGAAATAGCTGATGAGCCTTGTAACGTCTCTTTGAGGCAGCTGAAGCAAATAGAATTAAGTTTTACAGGCAATCTGCCCATATATGTACACACACACAGACAGATTTTTGTGTACATAATATCTCAAGAAATCTTCCAGGAAGTTTTTAAAACTTGAAACAATTATCCAACTGGATACAAGAATGAACTGATTAGATTTTTAAAGTCATAAGTCAAAAGTCAGAGTCACACAGTCTCATGGTCATCTGGTGTGTGAAAGCTTGAAGGAATTATTATCAAACTTTCATGGATGTCCACTCTGATTCAAGGGTAGACTGACGAATTTTTTTAGGTCATGGGTCAAAGGTCAAGGTCACAGAGCCCCATGTTCAGTCTTTAACAGAATATCCCAACAAAATTTAAGCTATTTTCATTCATTCTTACACAGCTGTCAACCATGACAAGGGAATCAACCATTTGGAGGTCATAAGTCAAAGGTCTAGGTCTTACAGCCACATGGTCATCCATTGCTTGTAAATCAGAAGAATCGACCGATTGGATTTTAGAAACCATGGGTCAAAGGTCAAGGTCACGAGTTTCATCATCATTCTTTGCTTTTGCACATTGTCTTTGATTGAAATATGTCAAGATCATTTCAAGGTTTTTAAAAATAACATCCTCCAAGGTTCATCATGACACAAGGATGAACTAATGAGATGTTGAAGGTCGTAGGTCAAAATACAGCAACGTACATACAGCAATTCACGATAGAACAGCGTAACTCGAGCAAAGCAGAGTGCTCTGGCGCTCCAGCCATGCGCCGCTTACAGTCCTAAACACATACAAACCTTAATCCATGTCGGTGTGCCAGATCTGTCCCACACCTGTTACCACACACACACACACAAATACAACAGCGAAGCGCTTTTTCTCCAAACATCACAGGCAGTGGGATAGCCACAACTTAGCCTACCTTCCCGGCTAACGTTAGCACAAAGAGAGGGACCTGGGGTGGGGTAAAGGACTGATTATGTTCAGCCAACTGTTAAACTTCTCTTCCTGAACACACACGAACCACAAATTCCTGCCATTTAACAGATAACAGCAATCCGGTTTCCCCCAAACATCACAGGCTAACGCACAACATGCTAACCTCGGCCCACAGTGGGACTGATTATATTCAGCCAACTGTTAAACTTCTCTCGACTAATGTAAGAATGTTCATAAATTGAAGTTTATCCTTCAGACTTTCAACAAGTAATGTGAACATTGACGAACATGTTATGCAGTTACCTCTAGTTCACTTCACCCTGCTGTTAGCATTAGCTCGTAGCAATGAGCAAAATAAATACTACACAGCATTAAAATACTCACATTTCCATCATCAGGTTTGGCAATGGATTGTTGGTACTGAGTCCAGATTCAGGAAAATTCTAGTTGCCAGTCCTGTGTTGAACTGACTGAAGTTGAAGAAGCAGTCAGACGTGAAGTGACTGGCACACACATACAGGTTTTAGCCGACTGTAGCTGGCACATTCCTTTCAAAAATAAAATTAATCCACTGGACCCTTTGGTCATCCGAGGCTGGTACCCTATATGTGAAGATATATGTGGCTGTTTACAGCCAACAACTGAGCAGTGATAGGTTTTGAGCTTAGACGTGCTGAACACCGATCTCTCGCTAAGAATATAAACAACATGGCTGCTCTTCACAGAGGAATCTCTCCAGCGGGGGGAGAGGGTATACTCAGGTAGACTAATCAGGTTAGGTATGCAAAGCAAAAATATACTGTTACGTAACAGTATATTCACAGACTCAACAGCTCGCCGAATGCCATGAGTTTACATTCATGCAGCCTGCTAAATACAGGTTTTGCTGTCTACTATCACATTTTGTAGGCTGGGAGGAAGTCCAGATACCCAAAAACGTGTTCAATATCCTCAAAAAGTGTTTTTTGCATAATATGTCCCCTTTAAGTCTTTATTTAAACTTAATAAATAATTCTTTGAGAGATTTCTGCCAGATTTTGCACAGATTACAATCTGGCTTGATGATTTTCCAAAGAAATTTTGGAGGTTCAAGGTGATAGGCCAGTCTCATCAAGTCTCATACTCATCTGTTTCTTTAAGGACTTTCATGAATCATTCACATAAATCACTTCTGCCCTTCTTTTTGGTCCATGGCTGTTCTTTCACTGTCTGGTCCTTTCATAGCTTGTGGAGGCATGGAACTGCTGGGCTGCAGTTTCGGTTTATTTTCAAATCATAGTCAGCATGTTATAAATTTATAAAGACAGACTTATTGAAAATATGTCTGTTTAGATAAATTGGTGCTAAAATAATCACAGCAGCTTTGGGGAATGAAGAAGCTATCCAGTTAGATATCCTTACAGTCTTAGTCATTGGCATTTCTTTGACAGGTGGCCTATAGAAAATATCTTATTTTAGTATGAGCTGCTGACAGCTAATTCTTTGCAGCTAGAGTCTAAGTGCGGTCAGAGACATTTTTGCACATGCAGATTACATTATTTACTGTTTTGATAGCAGCATCATTACATATTGAATGATGTTTACTGATCTCAGACAAATCAATAGTTTAGTCTTTACAGATTCCCAGTTGCTTGTCTGTAGCCTACATTGACTTGATAATTTCAGGGTATTGGTGTATAGAATTATCCAAAAGGCCTCATGAAGTGTGAAGTTAATGGACTGTTAGATAAATCAGCTGAGAATCATTAAACCTTAACTTTAGTGTTTCTCAAAATTAACCTTGTAAACATAAAACATAAAGCTATTATTTCTTTGAATGGCTAAAGTCAGAATTGAATACATCTGACTCAAACTCTTAATAAAGATTAAATATGGATGCTTCAGTTCTGACTCTTCTAAAAGCCTCTCCGCATTATGAAGTGCAACTAAAATAGGACAACAATCTTCACCAGGAATAGACTCACCTGTTCTTAACACTTGCAGTATAACAGATTCTAACATTACCATACAAGCAGTCCTGTGACAAGTCCTAATTTGGTTTTGCAGTCACACGGCTCCTATTATTACATCAACCCTCAGGGTGAAGCGTCCTTGTTTTTGCATTCGCCGGAAGAAGTTGGTTCTAAAAGCAAGCCTGATAATCTGCCATGTGTGATGTGGTGACATGCTACATTTAACTGTGTCATGGTGTTAGATTGGAACCCCTTCCTTATAGCCTGACACATTTGGATTTGCACACACTCACGTGTTGGCAGATGGAGGTAGGTAGAAGGGTTGTGTCCTGGGGAGGGGCGGTTGATAGCATCAGAAATAGACTGAAGAATTTACAGTGATGTGAACTCCTATGGGCTCCTATGTGACAAACACAAAGAGAATAAAGGTACAGAGAAATTAGAGAAATGTAGAGAGTGGCTTTTGTTGGGAAATTACCCCTTGTTACACATGCACACAAATACAACCACCTACACACACGCTCACACTGCCTTTTGTTTGGCGCTGCTGCCAAGTGGAGTGTCAGTTTCAAAGTGGGAGCCTTTAAGTGGCGCCTGGTGAGCTTGGGATAGTGTTCACGTCATGGACAGTTGGCTTTGTGGGTTTGTGTATGTCAAGTGTGTCCTTTGTTTATGTGTGGATGTAGGACGCTGTGGAGGCAGAGGGGCATAACGGCCAACAAAAGGCTATGCTGTTTGGGACCCTGAGACATGGTGACAGTCTGACCCTGGCACAAAGACTGCCAACACACACACACACTTAACACTACACTAGACACACGCTGAAAAATCTTAAATGACTTACTGTGTTCTGTGTAAGTTTAATACTTGATCTGCATTATTATTAGGGCTCGACCAATATTGATTTTTTGAGGCCAATGCCGATATTTGGCAGAAAAAAATACCGATTAATCGGCTGATTAATTTAAAAAATATATATCAAATTAATTTTAAAAAATGGTCCCAAAACACTTACAACAATGAATTTATGAATTACAATCAGAAAATTTTACTGCTTTGCAATACTTTGTCCCCAAGTATTTGTTTAACTTTACAATAGAGAGGAATTTTCAAGTACAAAAACATGCAGAAAAGCATTAAACCTCTGGGAAATTCATTATAAAACCTTAAAAAGAGTCACTCTTTATCTTGTACTTCTTGTTGATGAAAAGAAGAGGTACGTTATAGTACAGGTAGAACAACTTTTTAAACATTATAAACAGGTCATTGTGAGAGGAAAGCAACATTTTTTTCATAAGCCTGTTTTATTTTTCTACTCTGCAACTTTCGAGAGCAACGAACTTTCAAGTACAAAATAAAATAGGGGGCAAAACTGCTGTCAATTCCTGCAAAAATAAAATAAATAGGCTGCTTCCATAGTCGAGCAGAGAGCCTGGTGGTCTCACTATGTCCAGCGGTATATTGTGTGACTGCTGAAAGACACTCTCTATGTTGGACTTGCAGGCAAAAACAACATTCAGCAACTCCGTGTGAGTGCAGGTGAGTTTTGCCCCATACACTCCATAACCCATACACACAGCATCAGTAGAGCGCAGAGCCGCTTCAACAACGCACGCCGCCATCTTTTGCAAAGTCATCATTCTGCGCAGCTTGAACACCGAACAGCGTTTACTGTTTTATGAGAAATTAAGAATATATTGGCGTTACATCAGCAAAACTCCGGCCGATGTTGAATACTTTGAAAACGGCTTTAATCGGCCGATTTAATCGGCCGGCTGATCTATCGGTTGGGCCCTAATTATTATTGCTAACTAATACGCTTTGTTATTTTAGTAATTTTTTGACAAAGCTTGTACAGTATGCTGTTTCAAGTTTAAAGGATTGATCATCTTCAAAAACGCATTTTAGATAATTCTAGACCTCACAAACAAAGGCAATCATCATTCATCACCATCATTGATGCCAAATGGCTCATGGAGCACATAATTTACCTCTGCTTTTGGTGGAGCCAGGGTTAATGTTAAAGTCTTAAAGGCAAAACTTCCTTTAAAGATGAATGTTTACATTTGCAAAGTAAATGCTGCCAATTCTTTGTCCAAACTATTCCAGAGTAATCCGGTTTACCTTTTGAGTCTTAGTTAGGATAAAATGTAGATTATCAAGATGCTTCACACTGACTCCTTGAGTGGCATGAGCCTGAAAAATGAACTAAACTAAGCACAAAAAGTAAAGAAATTGGTGTTTTGTTGTATTATTGCTTTGTTGTAACAATGCTTCTAGGCAATCGATCTTTTACCATAGGAAAGCCTGTTTGTTGTCCTTTTAAATTGTGCCACATTTGAAAGGAATGTGCATTTGTGGAATGAGCAGCAAAGCTGAGTATGTGGTTTGTGCCCATGAAAAAATTTGCCATATCTTCTCTTTCAACGCCAAACAGCTCTTCTTTCTGTTGCTATTGACTGCCTGATTGGCACCATATTGTCAGAACCTGTGAGCGTGGACCCTGCTTCAGAGGTCAGTTGATGTCTGTTCCAGGAATTGGCGTGCCACATTTGACTGATGTGGATATGGCCTGTGCAATAAGGCAACTTCAAGTCTTCTGCCTTGAAGAATGCCATATGCCATAGTGGTCATTCAGTATCTCATTATTTACATCCAGGTTGGAGGGCATATCAGTAGCAAGATGGAAGCCATTGAGTGGAGATGTGTTACAAAATGACCGGTGGGAGCTTTGTCTTTAAGACAGCGATTTTGGCCAGGATCCTGGGCCTGTTTTGAAAAAAATACAAAAAGTTATGATTTACAACTCATGAATCTGCTGTTTGTCTTTCTAGTCATCCTTCGCTAAACATCTGGCTGGCTAACTGTGAGCCTCCCAAAACTAACTGCTTATTGGCTTTTGCCATGTTGTGCCATGGATAATTGTGGCTCATGTTTAGATTTTTGATGAACAATAGATTGTTAGCTGTAATTAATGTAGATATCTGTTTACAGAAAAAAAATACCATTGATGGGAACTTGCTGTAGTGTGTCAATGGTGTGTATAAGGTCCTGCCTTTTAATTGTTATCAACAATTGTTATTAATGATTTTGCAATATCACCACCCACAACAAACCCAATGCAAATGACTGACTAACTTACAATAAATGCAATATTTTGCCTTAAAGGTGCCATGCTTTTTTTTCCTCACTAAGCTTTAATTTTTCTTATTTGCTAAAAACAATCCTGAATTGAACCAGATAAAAAGGGAATTAAATTTGTATTCACTGTATCTAAGTCAAGCTTGCAAAACAAATAATAAATGTAGGAACCATTGGTACACACAGCATTTGTGAATGTCTTTGACATCATTTTATCAACAAACTTTTGGTCGCTGTGTTGCATTTGTAGATTTTTCTCCTGTCCTGCTTTTCCAGCATCTGTTTAAATATTTAATGTTTATTCCCTTTATCGAGAGGCACTCACTTTACATAGGAGTGGATACACAAAGTGACTGGGCAGCTTGTTAACTTAGACAGTAGTTCATGAATTCAAAGCCCTCAGCACTTTTTGTCATTTGCTTGTGCGTGGCCAGAGCAAAGGTGATGGTTATGCTCCTCATGAAAACACACTCTTTGCTCTGATAATGGAATTTTAAATGGCCTGCTCCTTATTAACTTCTTGGTTTATTAAAAATCAGGTCTGTTTCTCCATCCACAAGGCAAAGCCGCCAGTCCGTGTCTCTGTTGCAGATTAATTACTTTTCCATGGAGCAGGGAAGAAGAAGGGATGGTGGGAAGAGGAAGAAAGTAAAAAGCCGTCTGCAGTCTAAAATGGCAAGATATATATTTTTCTCCTCTGACGTTAATACATCTTCAATGTGGCTGGCAGGCTCTTATCTGCAGAGCGACTGAGTCACGTCAGACCCTGGTGAATTTTGATGATGACTGCAGGTCACCCAATGAGAATACACAATGAAGAAGGCTCTAGCTGACATTTTACTCAAAGGCCCTGTCCTCAGTGACTTAAAGACAGAACTTTTTCCTGGTGTACACTCCATGACCTTCATCTCATGTTAGAAAAACTCCTCTCATGTAATTTTTGGAAAAAAATAATAATAAAAGAACACAAGAAAATATGCCTTTTTTTGGCCTATATCACAATTAGCCTCAGTGCATCATGACAGATAAACAAAAGTTGAGGCCAGTACAAATTGTATACACTGATTTTTGGGCACTACAGTAGTAAAAAAAAATGTTGTTCTGCTGTGCTACTGGGAGACAGAATAGAAGAGGTAAAAATGATCGCTGAACACCAAAATTCAGCCAGCCTGCTCCCACTCATCAGTTTCAATTAACTGTCTTAGGCAGGGTGAACAAGTGACCTCACATATTCAAAGAGATGTGCATTTTCTTCTGCCCTTTTTAAAAACAAGCCACAAACATTTTTCTAGACAGCAAAAAGGTACTCAGTCAAAATGAAAAAAAAAATGCAGAAATGAGCTGTTGACCCCACTCTGTTCTGCTGCTTACTTGTTCCAAATTTAGGGTTTTATGTGATGAAAACCTATAAAGCCTATAAGTCTATAAAACAATGATTTAAAGTTTTCACGTCATAGACACATTTGACAAAAGGTGACTGAAAGCTGTTAAAAAAAATCCCTTCCTTTCTCATGGATATAGCCTATCATTGTGTGTTTGATCCTTATTTTCTTTTTAATAATTTCCTCTCTATGGTCTTTTGTAATATTAAGAAGCAGAACATGTAGCTCCCACCATCAAGGGGCCTGAATTAAACAGTAATAAAAGATAATGTTTGGAGACACTATTCATGCTTACTTGTTCTAAATGAATGACTCTAGTTTTACAAAAAAAATAAATAAATAAATAAATAATAATAATAATAATAATCTGTAAAGTATATTCAGTGGTGGACAAAGTACTCAACTCTATCACTTGAGTGAAAGTATTGATACTCCTGGTCAAATATTACTCCAATACAAGTGGAAGTTGTTCAGTCAAATTTTTATTTAAGTTAAAGTACTGGAGTACCTGCTTTTGAAAATACTTAAATATTAAAAGTACATTTTTGTTTTAATGTGAAGACGTTATTGTATTGTTGCCACAATTAATTTACAGAACCTAATGACTGAAACAACCTACTGAATGCATTGACTTGCTTGTAGAACCTGTAGAATAAACAGCTTGTAAAATATGCTATGAAGCCTAGAAATGCCCATTGAAACACAATGAAATTGACCAAAGGACAACCATTTCCGTTTTTCATTTTCGAATCATTCTTCATTTTGACAATCTCAAACATAGACTTAAGGTGTGACCACGGGTGCTCTGGTGTGGAATCGTCGTCTGTATCTGCCGCAGCCATCATCTACGTGTCTTTCAAACCCAAGTTTCCACAGAGTCCGCTTGGATAGCTTTGTACTCCAGTCTCTTCAGTTAGTCAGTTTCCTCAGGCTGTGACTTGATATGCCTCCAGTGTGATAGCAGCACAGCTTTGCACGAATTCGCTGGACATACGCTGCATTTTAAGCAGCAGCTTCTTCAACCCCATATCAATTTCCATCAAGCAGATTGACTCAGGGAAGAAAAATAATCTATTGTTTGCATGTTGCCATTCCTGTTATCGTGTTACCTCTTGATTAGCCCTTCAAGTTGTGGTTCCCTCATGATCTTTATTATGTTTCAAGCTTCCATGGCTGCGATTCACTGTGCAGTGCTTTAAATACGCCTCCAGTGGGTGAGAACTCATGCTTTTTGTTGAAACAAGCAAGAGCAATAAACCCAGCAATTTGCTGAAACATTCAATAGAAGAGAGGAGAGAGAGAGTTTTGTGTATGATATTGTTGACAAAGAAGCCTGAGAAGGCCTGCTTTTTACCACAAGGATTAATAAAGGAATTGGTCAAGAATTATAATAACAATAATAATAATAATTAGAATAATAATTAGAATGATAGAATGCATTGGTATCAATAAAATCTTACCAATTCCCATCCCTAACTGCAAGCTACTCGCAAAGCATGCTGGGATCGCTGGCATCAAATACCAGGAAGGCCACTTTTAATAGTTTTTTTCAGTGAAACATTTGCTCATTTGTTTTGTTTCCTTGTTTGTTTGATTGTTTTTGTTTGTTTAAGGACAAGTGTAAGGCAAGTTACTGTTGCCATATAGTACAGCACCCGTAACTTATGCTTATCTACGATACCCGTTACTAGATGGGCCTTTAAAATACACATTTTACGAATAAAAAAATCAACCATAACTTTTTTTAACTTTCAACTTTTAAATGATAAGAAAAATCTGCATAAAATCATCAAAAGATAAAAAACAAGACTTGAATTTCTGTTGGTAATGTCAAAAATATTTTTCTATAGCTACAAAGTACTATAGTGACTTATGAAAAAGGGTAAAATGTGACTGAAGCACAGCAGCTTGGGTTTTACAGGCCTCATTAAACAGGGTGGAGGATTCAGGGCCATGCTTCCATTGAGCTTCAGCTGATTGGCATAACATTTGTTCAGCTTTGAATCAAAATGAGGCTTTCATTATACCAAGATCCTCAGTTACTCCTCAGCACAGGGAACGTCTCCTTCTGATCTGAATGGTATATTTATTCAATTCACTGCTAAACTCTTCCAATGTGTCACCCTGCCTGTGAAACCTTACTGGAAACAGAACACAAGGTCACTATTGTTTTATATTCACATTGAATATGAATCAGGGACTAGCATGAACAGATTATTACTTTATTCAGATTTGTCCCAACACAGGTTTTATACCAGCGTTAACACATCAGGCCATCATCTTCTCGTTGTCCTCCCTCTCACTTTTAATTTTTTCCTTTCCTCTCTCTTCTTTTTCTGCAAGGCGCGAATGCTGATGAATAATTGAACAGTCCCACAGTCCAAATGTCACAGCAGGGAAAATTGTTTGCGGTGGCTGGTAATTAGAATTTCATTGTTTGTTATGTAGGTTTGAAATTCCTGTCATTCCACATACCACCTTATCTCAGCGATGGCAGATATTTCAGCGGCCGTTAGTGTAGGGACACACTAGGAGCAGAGATGGCATAAAGCACAATACTTTGGCTCATTCAGCATCGTCTCCACTGCTTGTCCTCGCACACAAAAACGTTTCGTCAGTGAGAGAGACAAAGTCAGTCCCTGGCACATTCGACAAACTCCAAAATGGATTCAAAACAATGACCCTCTCATAACTGGTCCTTTTCTCACATTCATGAGTACACTAAATTGTGTTAATGCAGTGTAGCGAGAGTGTACGATGCTTTATTCTTTTACCCGTCAGCCTCTTGTTGTTTGCATGACTCCTCTTCATTGTATGACTCCATTCTTATTTCGTCGCTGCCATGTTCAGCTCTGCCTGAGCTCGTGACTGAGACTGACATTTTGTCTCGTTGCTTTTAATGTGTTCGTGTGCGCCTTGGAGAGTGTGTGCCATGTTTAAAACCAGCATGATTGTCTGCGTATCCCTGAGTGACTGTTCTGTGTGATTGTGTTTGTGTGCTTGTGACAGCTTTGCATTTGCATATGAGCTGTTTTAACACAAGCAGTGGATGATGCATTATGCTTGTCCCTGAGTGCTCTGACTGTCATACACAATGTTTGAGGGTTGTTACCGTCTTTCCATTTCACTCAGGCTTCTCTATAGTGGTAAAGGGAGGAGGGGTTGCTTAGATGTTGTTGAAATTCCTCTTACAAGCATCACTTATTATTTTCATTATTAATCTTCATTTTTAAACAATCCTAATGTTTGATTATTGCTTTTGTGAAAGCCGGCCAGACCAATCAAGGACCAAACAGGTCAAGCGAATTCGGAATGAAAATGACCATTCTGAATTAAACTTAATTCCGAAGTAGGTGGCTGATTCTGATTTTACATCCGAATTGAATAATTACTCGATCATACGTTCATTTCGCTTTAGATTAATTCCAGTCGTTTTGCGCATGCTTGTTCCCTTGTCCTGTCCCGATGATGCACATATTCCACGCTGATGGGAACAGGATGGCCTCCCAAAGCAGGCGTTGGACTCAAGCCAAGACAATTTATTTAATTAGAGCCTTAGACAATTTGAAAAAATCTAAAAGAGTGGATGAACATAAGCATAAAGATGCAGACCTTTTTAAAGTTGTAGTGTCCAAGTTGGATGAGGTTTCCCTGACAGAGACGCTGGAGACGCTGAACAGGAAACGTAAACACATCACGTCCGCCCCCTGTCCAATCAGAACCATTCCCAAGCCCCAGACCTTAAGCGGTATTGAATAAAGGCGAATAAACGTGTTTCCCATGTAAACCTCAATTCGGAATGACTATTTCCATGTAAAGCAGAATACTTTAATTCTAGATTATTAATTCTAAATACTTAATTCCAAATTAGAAAACAGCATGTTACTGTGGTCACTGATGATGTCAAGCAGAGAGCAGCTAACATTAGCATTGCTAACACTTCCTGCCTCTGTTTCTCAAAAAACGTAATGCATGCAGAAAATGGTTACACATCACTCCAGTTAATATGCAAGTGCCACCTGACAAAGCCCAAATGCAGCCTTTTCCTTTATTTTTTGGCACATAATACTTCTGAACTGCTTTGAGTTAAATGTTATTTCTCAAAGCTGTTTGTGTATTTGGAGACAGATGGCCGGGACAAAGACCACAGTTACAGCCCCAACTAGTGGCAGGTGGCTACATTACACATCATATGACAGGCTTTGGTCCACCTGACCAAGTTCATTGTAAAAACAAACCAAACCAAGTGAAAAACTTGGAACAGAACAGAGTTCGCTGAACTGTGAGCGTGAATGTGACCTACATCTCTTTAAAGTTACAGTCAAGTGCACATAGTTTTTGTGTTTGGACTTTTTAAGGTCATAGAGGCAGTAGCTATGAGAGTAGGTTAGTTGTGCTCAAAGGGATACACCAACTTTTTTTTTCTTTTCATGTCTTGCCTCACTCCCAAGTCCATGACAAGCAGATAGACACCATTCTTTCTTTTTTCCGCATTATGTTACACCATCTTCTACTATCATCGTATTATCTTCTTCTACTCATAAACAGAGGCTTTGTTTTGTTGACCTACTTACAAGCATGTCTGCAGTAGTTTGCTCGAGATGTGCCGTTCGCAAACGAGTTAAGTGTTTTGAACGGCTCTTTTAAGTGGAAATGAGAACCAATTTGCAGTTGAGAGTGAGATATTCATTTCCGAGCCATTATTAAATGCAAATTTCCTGTAAAAACGAACGGCTCACTCATAACTGCAAATCGATTTTCATCGTTTACTTAAAAGATTTAACATATAGACACTGATATATGCCAATATCCACAAGTACGAACCTAAATATGCAAATTCACTATGTTTGTTTACATTACCATGAATGACTGAAAAGGATGGGTGTGTTTGTTTTTTAGCTCAATAGATCTGTGTCCAGATCTTTTGATACATTTGTGGATTTCACTGCCCAGCTAAGTTGTTGTGCCACAATAATGACCTCTGTCCATAGCTGCTGTTTTTCTGAACAGGTAGGACTTCTTTTCAACTTAAAACCAGTGCAGCTCAACGTTTTCAGTGCATAGCCTCCCAAGAGGAAAAACCCTTGGTGTCAGCTACTTTTTACCTTTTGACCTCTCCCTCACTGACCATTCAAAATCAAGACAGGGTGCTTCTTCAGGTGTCTGCTTAGTAAAAAACTCTTTTGAAGGTGAAAATGAGTTGCCCCGTAGTTTCAGGGGGACCATTTTCTGTTCTTCTGCTGTTGTTGGTATGACATGATTTCTCGACCATATTTTCATATTTCTTGGTGATATTTCAGCTGATAAAAGAAAATATGATGCACACTATTTTAAATGGGCATATAGCTGTACCGAGCAGGGGTCAACTCTCATTACCTGGCAACGTTGAGAGCTTGTGAGAAGTGCCCTGAAACTGAAGATGAGAGTGCAGAAAAAGCTTTCTGTGGACACATGCCCTAATACCTTCATATATGACAAAGAAGTTTGTTTCTATAAATGTTTGTTCTTCATTTCAGAGATACTTGGCCAAGTCAGTAACATTTCCCACAGGCTGCTTCAACAAAAACATTTTATTGCACAAAAAAAATTCATTGTATTTATTGTTTTAAAGCAGCATGTGTCATTTTTTTAGATACGATTTTTTGCTTTCCTCCTCAATTTATGTAGTTCCTTGTCCAATATTTAGCTGTGTCTCTCACCTACTAAACAAGTTTGCCTCTACTCCCTCTGCTCTCCTTTCCCTTTCTGTTATTGTTGTTTTGCATGCTTACTTGCAAAATAGTCATTGCAGTGCTATTGCCATCCCCCTTGATGGAAAACAGGCATCAGATAACAGTTTAAGGCATTTTTTAAAGAAATGGCACTGATCTGTTTTCCATGCTTGGGTTATGCTGTTTTAAATTGACAGTCTGCACAAAGGGAATTACCAGTGCTCATGCAGAGGCTTACAAAGAAAAAAAAAATCAGCTAAAAGACCAAAAATAAAACAAACTAAAAGAACTAGAAAAATATGTCAGTCTTAGTTGCTAATCACAGTTATTTTCTAACCCCTTACCCTATGCCTGCCGCATCTCTTTATGTCTCTTTTTGACATTTTGTTCTTTTTATCCCCCCTTTCCTTCCCTCTCTCTCTGAATTTGTCTCTCTTGATCTAGCCCTCCATCTCTCTCGTCATCATTCCCTTTTGTTCTCTCTAACAGTGGGAAATGGAGTTAAGTGCAGCTGTAAGCCAAATAGCCCAGTGATTGGCTCTCACTTAATCTTTCCTCCCTAGTGCATTTGAAATCACTGATTGCAGGAAAAACAGGTCTAAATCAAAGTATGGCTAAGAGGGAACTCTTTCAAGGAAAAGCTAGAGTGTGAAGGGGAAGAGTTATTTGAATTTTTAGTTTATTATTTTACTTAATACACTCTTGTAGCCTATAGCTGCTCTCATTTTTTTTTATCTAGTGTACTAGTTTAAATCTTACTCACCATTTTCTTTGCAATCTCACTTTCACTTGACCTCTTAACCGAGCTGAACCTCGATTCTGGACCTTTGCCCACTCCACAGAGGCCCTGAATACGAGGAACCACCAGGTGATGTGCACCACCCTCAAAGTCCTACAGCATTTGGTGGTATCTGGAGACAAGGTGGGAGAAACTCTGGTGCAGTACTACAGACAGATCCTGCCAATGTTCAACCTCTTCAAGAACAAGAACAGTGAGTTCTGGCCGCGCTGAATGTGTTAATTCATGGGCAGATGGTGTGTCGGTGTGATGTGCTGCTGTGCTTTTTGGAGCAGTCATTGTGTGAGTGTGTCCATTTGTGTTATCATGCAGTTTCTTTGGTTTAAATGTGAATGCATCAAACAGAGAAAAGCAAAACTTGATGGTAAGTATTGCAGCAGGGTGATAGTTTCCTGGTAGCTGTATTTCTATTATTATGCCAAATCTGCTGCTTATTATATACTGCCCGGTTTGTGCTGTTGCAGGGTTGATAGCATGCTCAGAGGTTGACTGGAAGCAGGCAAAGGCCACCCCTTAAAGTGAACTTGACGTAGCTGTTTTGTACCAAAACAGGGACCAGCTGGTGTATTTCAACATGACCAAACATACTTTGCAAAAGTGGAGCATTCACTTGTGTTGGACCAACATGTGAAAGCACCAAGTTCAGTCTTTGTTGCTGTTTGTGTCTGTGAGTGCAAATTTTGGCTGCATCCATTATGTTTTATCCACAAAGTTGAAACAACATGATGTTGAAAATGAAGTTTTGGTGGAGATAGAAGGAAAAGAAAAGGAGGCTGCAAGCACAGCTTTGGTCTCAGCCACAACTCTGAGTAGTCAAATCAATCCAAATCAGTGTTTCTGAAATACTAGGACGGCAAACTTGTCAGGGCAGGGGGAGTGGCCAAATTGGGACATGAGTGTCTGGAATTCTGATTTGCCACCCCAACAAGTAATACAAAATTCTGCGTTGCTGTTAGCTTTTCTTCATGTTAGGGGTGGGATTAAGGTAAAAAACAAACAAACAAACAAACAAACAAAAAACACTGTGAGCTGTTTCACTGGCTTCTATTGGGTTTATTTGGTATAATTTTTTCAATATAATTTTCTTATATGCTTTATTTTGCAACTTTTTTCAAATCAGGACATTACAACATTTATAAGGACAAAAAATCAAGTTTATGTCAGGATTGCTGTATCTCTTAAACATGTGTTACTTTGATATTTCATAGTTCAGTCATTATCATGACATTGAAATGTAGACACTGTCCATTCCTCTCACTTCTTTTGACATTGCTCCGCTTGGTTGATGTTGTGAAATGTGGAAGTTTCATTTTGTTACAACTTTAAATTTTGACTGTGGACCTAAATCTTCAATGTCAGTTGCCACCTTATTCTTTCGTTCTTTTTGAAAATAGCATCAGGTAAGGTTATTAATTTGGGTTCATGTGTGGATGTTTCGTTTGCAAATAAATACAATTGATTTCTGTGTTAAGACACAAATACTTAAGGGAGATATCTGTGTTTATATACTTTGCTGTGCTTTGTTAAACCTCAACTTGCCCTTTTAGTGACTTCCAAGGTGGTGAGGGGATAAGGGTAACAAAAACATTAATGTGGCATATTATCTGCTCAAACGGTCTTGAACAGATGGTAAAATATGCAGAAAATCAAACTTGTTCTGAAAAAAATATGTATTGATAAACGTCTCATGCATTTGGGACTGACAGCTCTTGAGATCGTGTTTCTTCTGAAAATATGCAGCAATTTTGGACAAATTAAACCAATTAAATGGCCTTAGGGGCTTGAGCCAAGGTAATAATGATGGATATTGTTTTTTATTATCCTCAGCTTTCACTGTAACTATGACCCTATTTTGGGTGTGTTTAACTTGTACAACCACTCACCACAGCATGAGCAGAAACTTATTTAGAAATTGACAAATTGTCCAGCCCTAGCAGACATTCATGAGAAGTAAGTAAACTGGGTTAAATCTTTAACAAATTGATCCCAAAGAGTTGGAAAAGCCATGCAGATCTCACAAGTCTATTTTTGTTTTAGTGAAACTATGAGTTGTCCAGGCAGAAAACAGCCTATTTTCTCCCTGTGCTTTTCTCTGTGGATCCTTTGAATGAGCCTGTACCTGAATCCCTTTTTTCATTTTTCCTCCACCACTTAAACATCCTCTTGACAGAGAAGCTCCATTTTGTCCTTTCTGCTGTCAGTCAGGCTGCATTGTGCACGACTGCTGAGGAGACTCTGTCCTTGCTCTCTCTGAAAGCCTCTACCTGGGTGACACCAGGACCTAGGGAGATTGGCATCAGATAGGCAGGGCTCTTTGTGTGGCCATGTCAAAGCACTTAGCGCGCTGTGACATGATGTGGGCCCATTGATGGCTTAGAGGCACAAGCAATCCCAAACACAGTTTAGGTCGGTAAGATGTGGAGAGTGACATTGTGAATCAATCATTTAAACACAGGCATCAACAGGAAAAAAACACAAAGCTTTAGCCTCTTAATCAATATCCAATTTAAATCTCTTGTCTCTTTAATTTGCTTACATTATCTGTTACTATTTGCTGAGGTCTAAAAACAGCAAGAGGGGAGATGAAAAAGAGGTAGCAGGCAAAGACAAAGGATGGTGAAGAAAAGCCTGTCTTATTAGCACATGGTCGTATGCAAATCTCCTCTGTAAATTAGCTGTCAAATCAATTCCCTAAACCGTTTTTGAAGCGCAAGTTCCTCCGCAGCAGCGCCGGCTAAGCAGTTGACCGTTGAACCCCACCAGGAATAGTTTTATCTCTGCCTCATAGTTACTGTGCCGGCCTGTCTACCTGCCTGCTCTTTCACCGCCCCCTCTTTGGCAAGCATCGATTAAACCCGTGCCAACCTCTCACCTGGCAGACATTCCTGATATTGACCTCTCCCAGAGAGACCCGTCTGGGCCAGAGCGGGGTCCGTCCTGCTGCCAAGGCACAGGAGCCACTCTGCTAAACAAGGACAATACTTCCTGCTCAGCACTTTATGGCCATTTAGAGTTTGTCTCCAGGGTTCCAGACTAACTTTTTTTTTTGCCATGGTCTCTGAACTGTCCCCCAGAAAACTATTTTGACAGTTCCAAAATGAATCAAAATAGTCAAAGGTTGCTTCTTTGTAGTCACTGCTGTGTTTTTTAGGATTGAGTTTAGAAATTTTAAGTGATACATAGAAAATTATCAACAGTTGCCATTCAAACAGCAGCATACATAATGTAACAGCCATGTTTCCAGTGACCATTTTATATACTCCAGTTCCGTCATAAAAATCATGACCTTGCAAAGCAGGTGTATTTACTGGATTTCATTTCCGTCATTAAGATCCATTGTATGAATCTTCAAACAGAGATTTTCCAGGTCAGATATGAGCAGCGTATTCCTGAGGACAAAGAGCCTGTATCTGTGAGTGTGGGTTAATTGTTCTGAAACAATGAGTAACTAAAAACTCTGAATGGCCCCTAATGAATGTGACAGGTAGAACATTCATTCATTCACCTTCACCTTAAAGGTTCTGCCTTTTTATATCACTTTTAATGTGATGTTGCTCAGGTGGACGTGTAGTATATTGCATGGATATATGAAACAGTCCATCTGATGTGTCAGGTCAAAAGACTCACCCATTCTGGACAGTTTCGGCACCATGTACAGTCACGCAACCATTATGTGTCAATCTTGGTGAGACTTTTTAATACTTCCTTTCACTAATTTATCTGCTTTTGTTCATGTATTTTTGACAAAATACCATGACCTGTGAATTGAGCTCATCAATTCACATTTATCTGTTTTTTTTTAAATGTAAAAAAGACTGTTAGGTTGGAATAAATTCTAATCATATGAATGTGATCATTTTCCTTAGCATTCAAAATACATAACAGATCAGATCAGATTGCACCAAGCCATCAGCCTCCGGGGTAAAAAAAATTAACCCCATGTGGAAGTGCAAAAAAACCCCCTGTTGTTTCTTGGGTGTCAGTTTGATTCTGGCTGCACAAACCATGAAGGTTCCCTGGCTTCTTGTGAGGAATGGACACTTTTTACTGTCTTAAGAAACATATCTACAGCCTGGTTTAAAAGAATGTCTTCCGACTGTATACATAACACATCTTAGTATTTTTACTGTACAAGAGATTATTATTTTTTATTTCATTATTTCTGGTTTTAGAAATAAGGGACATGACTGACGTGGCTACAAGTTTGTGCAGAGTAACTATTGGTCAGACAGCCTGAAGCCCAGTTCCAACACGGCCTCTGTGTCTGTGAATTGGCTGATCTAAAGTTCAGTTGAGATGATATGCACAGTTCATCAGTGTCCAAAGATATACATCACCAATGTTCCAATGGTTCCTTTGATAATTAAAAAAATGACATAACAAATCTCAATCACATGGCTTCATTCAGTTCATCAAAGTTCATGTAATGTTAAGCACATAAAATTTCACAAATGACACCTTTAATTTTCCAAAAATAGTTGTAGACATATTTTTGTGCATCATTAAATGTACACAGTATATTTATGAATTTGAGCAGGTGACAAAAGTGTCCATTAGTTGGAAGTTGTGCAACACTACAGAGCACCAGTTACTTCTGTTGTACTTTTTAATGCATAAATATAAAAACTCTTTTTTCTTTTTAGCAAACCATTCACAATTTTTAACTGGGATAACATGACAAATTCTAAGTTCCTGAATCATAACTTTAAGATTTTCTTTCCATGACTGGCCTTTTTTGTTTTGAGTATTGTAGAGGACAAAAATATTTGATTAGATTATGTTACTTCAGCATTTGTGTGAAGGTTTTATGATCAGCATAATAGTGTTGGTAGCTCAGTTTGGAAATGGTTTGTCTGTTAACTGGAAAGGTGGGGCTTCATGCCCCCCTTGTCACATATGAATGTGTACATATGCAACGAACTTAACCGCAAGTTGCACCCACTGCAACAGTAGTATTTAAATGTGTAGGAACATGAATGCTATTATTGCTAAAACCTAAGACCATGAGTGTTTAAATGGGGTGTGAATTAGTTAGTGCAAGCAACAGTGTTAAAGTCCTTGAAGTAGTTTGATGACTAGAAAAGCGTCATTCAAGCTGAAGGCCATTTAACAATTTTATTGTTTACAACAGTGATGAAGAATCACTCATTCTTTAATTCCAAAGAGCAGCGTCATTAATCCAAATTCATGAAATAATAGTACAGCTGTTCGTACTTGATGTAGAGAAGGGGAGCGATTTCCCACCATTACCATACATTAAAACATCACTGACATGTAGTTCTGGTTAGGACTGTACTGTTTTTAGTAATAATTCTGTCCCAGTTGCTATAGAAGGGCTCAAAGCGGCCCAAAGCACCCCAGACTTTAAGTTCCATCATTCTGCAAGTGTTCTAGGTTCTCATGCATCATCTTTGAAGATGCATAAAACAAAAGAGCTGGTACTACTGCTCCACCGAGTGTCTGATGGTAGATAAACTTTCTTTGCTCTCAAGCCCTTTTTGTTTAACCTTGCAGTGCTTCTGGACCTGCCTGATTCAGTGTCTGTAACCAGGCAGATCCATCTTACCAAGCTTTAGTCTACACAACAGTTCTCAGCCCAAAGCGACACAGTCAAATCAGTGTCCTTTTAGGCAGGAAGAGGCGGGAGCTACAAATGTGAAGACAGCAGGAAGTGACTGCTCGTACAGCTGTAGTAGAAATGTAATCAGATCTGGACCATATATGTTTATTTAATGAAAAACAAGTACCAACATTGAAAGCATTTCTCAATACAATGTGGTTCACATTTTCTACTTTACACAGCCACGGCAGCGACCCCTACTACATTATCTGATTAGCCCGTAATGTGACTGGCAGAATGATCATCCAATCATCTGTAGGATATGCTTTTAAAAGACTGTGCCCATTCGAGAACACTTTCTCTGGGCTCCAATCAGGAGTGACTTCAGCCGCTCCACAGATGGAGGTAGATGCTCTTAGAACAGAACCAAAGCACATGAAATATACATGTGTATGGATTCCCAGGGCACGCTGAAATACTAGCATGCCCTGCATCTTCATCAGTGTCTGACTTTGATAAAGACACATTGAAACCTATTCTTTGCACCTGAATAAAATACCCAAATTGACTTGTTTGCTTCGATTGTTTCTTTGGAATTGCCCTTCTTTTTGGGAGTCCATTGAGCTGTATTTTTTATTTTTCTGTGGGCTGTTTGCCAGAATGGAATAGTGAAATGTATTGATCTGTCCATCTGGTTACTCACTGTTGGTCACATGGCTCTTTATTTATCTTAAATATACAGTATATTAATAACTTGCCTCAGCCTGATAGTTTTCTGTCCTTTTCAATCTGCTGTGCTGGTGTTTGATAAGCTGTCAATCTAAGACTAGCACAACCCAGTCCCTGCTAATTAATATATAACTTATTCAAAAACGTAGCTTCCCTTCTGGGGACAAACCCTATCTGAACCTGCACTCTATGTTCTTGCTCTACTTCGCAAGTATTTTAGGGTTGTAGCTCCCTCTTTCTCACACTCTCCTTGTCTATCTCTGTTTCTCTCTCTCCCTCTTTACTCTTTTATGTCCCTTGTTTGTATCAATATCAAAGCTTTTATTGAAGTCCACCTATTACCTAATATCTCTTACATTCACCTCCAGTTCCATCCCACGCTCTGTCGACTGTCTCAACTGAATCCAGCATGTAGCCTTCAGCAGACAGGCTCGATCATTGTGTTTAATACAGTAAGAGACACACAGGAACTCTTCGGCTCACTGTGTGTGGTAACATCTCCTACACAGTAGCTCCCGGAGCTTGCATGGCATCCCTCTTATCTCCTGAGTCACAAGCAGGCCACTGTCCAACCTGTGCCAAGTGTGTGTGTGTCTGCATTTGTGTACATCCGTCATGAATAGATCTGTTGTGTCTCACAGGCAGCTGTTCATGAAGGCCCCATTTTTTTCCGTCTCTGTCGCCTTCTTTTTTTTTAACAGCCTCTGGCACATAACGCTCTACTAGCCGGCTACTACTCGCGCATTCACAACATCTTTAAAATGGCACGCTGTCCCAGCTGAGGCTACACGCCCTGACTCTGTCTCCCCAGTTGCTGGAGCTGTGAATCAATAGAGAGACAGCTGAGGATTGGGGGCTACACAGAGATATCACCAACATCTCATCGTGGGACAGATCCCCTAGGCCGTGCTCACACAACTCCTGCTGTGTCAGTCCCGTTCTCCGACAGGGTTGTGACCTGTTAAATTGGTCTGTGTATAGGCCTTATCTGAGCCATTTTTCCAGGGTCAGGGCTCAAACTCAGCAGCCATCTCTAAAATGGACCCTTGGGTGTTCTTTCACTCAGATGAAGCACTGAACTTCTGACCAGGAGAACTTTGTCATGACCCACATGCTCAGCCTCTCTCGGCTTCTGGGGAAGTAACAGCTCTATTGTTCGATGTGAAGGAAAAAAAAAAGTGCCTGTTTAACTCCAGCAGCCGGATGCCTCTCGCCTCTCTCAGCACTGCCACAGTAATGCGTCATTTTGAAGTGCACAATAATGAGCAATCACATAGTATCACCGTCCTTGATGTACCCCTTTGTCTACTGAATCAGCTCTCAGCTTTTGTTTGCTTTGTGCCTTTTGCAAATCAGCTGTGTTAGAGTTTGTGTGAGAGTGTGTGTGTGTGTGAGAGAGAGAGAGAGAGAATGTTGAGGATAGTGTAGGAATTCCTCCGATGTGATTTGCACGGCTCTCTTGTTTGCTTGCTGTGATGAATCTTATCCCTAATGAAATGCAACAACGTTCCTTATGAAGGAGAGATGTACTCCCTCATCCAGCAAATTCCTCTTTGAGCTCAAAGGGAACTTATCTCCTGTATGTCATTAGAGGAGGAGAGAACAAATCTTTTGTTTGTTTTTAAAAGGCAGCAGCATAAATGACACAAAAAACACTATTAGGTCTTGGATGCCACTCTTATACATCACAAAAAGGCTTTTAAATGCATGAATGTTGCACATTTTGTACATTTTTCTCCCACGAGTTCTTGTGAAAACGCTGTGATTTTACTTTCAAATCTGTTAACCCCCAAACAGAGCCCAATTAAGCTCTTTTGGCATGATTTAGGATAAAATGCATCAAAGAGCCGAAAGCTCTTTCAAAAACATACACACAATGCACGTCATATCAAACGAAATACTCAGCTAAGAGCTCATATGAACCATTTTAAGGTAGCACAACCCAAAAAAGGAAAAAATGGCCGTAACAGGGCGACCTAATCAAACAACATTTTCTTCATGCTACAAATAATAAAGAAAGAACTTCTTCAGGGACTAACTAGCTAAACAAAGTAAGTTATTTAAATGTTTCCTGAAGATGTGTTAACAAGCAGAGGTTGACCAGGAAACTCCATGTCCTTGACCTTGATCAAATCAGTCTATTCTTATGCCATATTAGAAATTTGTGTTGAAGAAAATCCCTTGAAGCATTCAGATATCACATTTTCAAGATCCCAATCACAAGCAAAGGATGATCATGAGGCTCCATGACCTTGACTTTGACCCATGTCAACTGGTCACCTTAGTCACAGTGGGGTTGATGCGTAAAGTTTGATGAAAATCAGTTCACTATTTGATGTTTTACAGAGGGTGGCATTGAGGTTCCACAACCTTGACTTTTGTCCTACCTCAAAATCAGTAATTGAGTTCGGGATACATAGTTTTGCAGAGTTTTATGACAATTCTTTGACATGTTCTTCAGATATTGCATACACAAGCAACAGATCATAAGGCTCCTTTACCTTGACCTCTGACCTCTGGTCAGCTCACCCTTGAATCTAATTTGACATCAGTCCAAAGTTTAAAGAAAATCTCTCAAAGTATTTTTGAGGTGAAACACTCACAAGTATCACCACCTGAAACAATAATGCCTCTGGCACTATGGTTTACTAGTACAGACAGTGTTGTTTTAAAGAGGTTGTTTCATGCTTTTATTAGTTTTATATGTACTTAAGTGTGTTATTGTCTCCTCAGCATGATAGAGGACCTCTGTGAACAAGACAAATAGTCTGCAGCATTAAGTCCTCTCCCTCTCCCCCTCTTTGCGGCACCTGTAGCTGCCTGAAAAGTCTTGCTTTCCTTTCCCCTCTAAATAGACTTACCAGTGTGAGGTCCTACCTTTGTTTTGTTGTCCATCCGGAGTGTAGATGTTAGGATGAATGCAGAGTTGTTAACAACATGGTGCCAAGCAATGCTGAACTGGCCATATACCACAGAGTGGATCTGTAAACCAATCAGAGCAGACTGTGCCCAGGTGAGTTTTAACAAAGTTTCAGACACTAAGAGAATACAGCACTATCAGGGGTCGTCTTTAATGAACATACAGTAGCATAGGGCTGGGCGATATTACCTGATCTCTGTATCACGATTAATTTAAGCTTTTACCTTGATTACAATTAATGAACAATTATTTTATGATATGCTGGAACAAATTGGTGGTGTTACCGACAGTCTTCAAAACGGTGTTTTTGCAGTATTTACACTTAACTTCTTTCTGCTCGATGTCCTCAGCACAGAATCCAAAATGTGCCCAAACAACAGTGATGGCATTTTTCTTGGCCCCAAGGTCCTCTGATAGATTGGCACTTGTCTCCTCCATATTGGCAGCGCGTCCTTCGCTCTTGGCCGCGCTTAACATGAACACAGACTGTATGGAGGGGGCACAGTCACGTGACACAGAGAAAATAATCAAAATAATTGACATGAGTAAAATTACTTCGATTAGAGGGTCTAAATGACGGTTTTGATTATTTTTTGATTAATTGCCCAGCCCTACCCAAGCAGTCATCACAATGAATTTATGAACCTTATTTAAGGCGAAATAGGACCTTTTTGAACATTTGTTTTCTTTTTCATATTTACAAGCAGATCTGATAATGCAGCATGCAGCGTTTGCTTTTGTGGAATATTTGCACGTATTTTTGCCTTTTTGCATCCTGAAAACCATGTTTATCAGCCCATGCATACATATGACCAATAGAATCTGATAACACAGAACAAGTGACAAGTACTTGCTGAGATTAGCTGAAAACCCAACTGACTGATAAATTAATTACTGCCTTTTTTTGTAACATTTACTCTCTTTATTTTCGTAGCACAAGTAAGCACAAACAGCCACAGGCCACAGATGAAAAGGTTTGTCTTTATGTTCTTAGTGTCTAAATAGTTGTTCATTGTATTAAATGTAGCTGTCTTTTTTTGCCTGGAGAGTTCTCTTGGGCTTTTTTTTAAGCTGAAATGTACCATTGTTGTTGTTGATGATTGTGGTCCTGATGATTTTCTCTACTTATCTATGAGATGTAGGTCCTTAAACTCCTATTCATCACTGACAAACACTATCACACACACATTCTCGCACTCATACATCCACTACACTGCTCGCACACACACTGCAGTGATCTGGTTCATTTGGCCTCCTTTATCATCCTGCTAGGAATGTGGCCAGCTATGATAAGGTCTCACCCACATGCATTTCTGAGCTTGCACACACACAAACACGCTGAGGTTGTGATAGTGGCTCTCTGTCTTGTGTGCCTGGGCGGCTGGTGAGGTTTTAGTGTTGGTGACTGATGCAGTGCTGTGGCTGGCAGCTCCGTCTTCCCCCTGTGGGCCTGCTTTATCTGAGTATCACATGACACACATGTACACACACACACACACATTCTCAGCTCCTGTTGGGTGTCTTTATGAATACGACGGATCGGTTCCAGCACACACTGATCGTTGAAATGGAAGTAAACAGGAAGAGTTGGCTGACCGCATAACCTCTTTTGCTCCCTGATTGAGGACAAAGAAGCAAGGACGCTCTGTCAGCTGAACATTAAATGTCACGTAGGGGTGAGCGATAAAGAAAGGCCCAAACATTTTTTTCTAAATCACCCTGGAACAGCTGTTGACCATTTTGTACTTGCTTAAC
This sequence comes from Cetoscarus ocellatus, assembly GCA_037902135.1. Taxonomy (NCBI): domain Eukaryota; kingdom Metazoa; phylum Chordata; class Actinopteri; order Labriformes; family Labridae; genus Cetoscarus; species Cetoscarus ocellatus. Next base: position 1,718,094 of record JBAMNC010000815.1, read on the forward strand.
GAATAACCAGCTATGTCTCTGGCTAATTTGTCTTCAGAAAAAACATGATTTGTTTTCTGATGATAAATCGCAGTTTTTAAGCATCTTAATACACATTGACAGGTCCATACCAAGTCAAATAACACTGGTGCCTTGCTCTGAACAGTTATCATATGTGACTTAGCTAAGTCACAGGTTTGAGGTGGCTAAACTATTCGCGTATCACAACCAAATGAAATGGGCAGCACATCAAAGACATCAGTGCTAACTAGAGATGGGAATAGGATGTTACAGACAGTCAGAGATATTCCTCTGCTCTCCTCAACTTCACTGCTTTCTCCCTCTGTATGTCTCACTCAGCCCTGCACTCAGTGTGCACAGCCTGGCGGAGGTAACAGTGAGAGATATAACAGAGGGTTTGGGTAAAATAGGGACTCCAAATATTAGAATCAGGACAGTTTATAGCCATGTGCATAGAATTTTAGTTAAAGTCTGGTTTATAACATGGCACACATTTTGTTGATATTATGGCTCTGCCGTTTCGTTGACAAGCCTGTTCCCATCTGTGTGAAACATGTGCATCCTGTACAAGACAGACAGTGTGTCAGTATAATACTGGTATTTAACTGTTTGTTATTCAGTAACAGTGAAGCTGTCTGGATTTTATTTTATCTCTGGTTAATATTATGGTTTCTGGGATATATTATTCTCTAAGTAAAAAGAATGGAGGGCTCTGAGTTCGTGCCAATGGTTGAATAATGTTTGAAACATCTTGGTCATACTGACTTATCCATGGTTTCCTCACTGCAAGAAGGTAGCTGAATCCATTCCTCAGTCAAACTGGGCCTTTTTGTGTGGAGTTTATATCTCCCTGTGCATACAAAGTTTTCTCCAGGTGCTCTCTAGTTTCCATCTACAGCAAAAATATTCTCAGTAGGTCAGTTAGTTATTTTACATTGCCCTTAGGTGTGAGTGTTTATGTGTAAACAGTTGTCCGTCTCCATATGTTAGCCCTGTGATTGGCTTGCAACCAGTCAAGAGTGTCGACTCTTGTTCAGTGTCAGCTGGGATAGGTTCCAGCCCCACGTGATTAGTGATAATTGAAATATTAAATTTTCCAGTAATGGGTGTTGTGAACTTCTATGTCATACAGTGGTATGAAATAGGTACGGTACCAGTATATTTTTGTGTTAAGAAAACAATAAAAAATATCCATCCATTATCTTCTACTTATGAGGGGCTGGGTCACAGCAGGCCAAGCAGGTCAACCCAGACATCCTTCTCCCTCACAACATTTTCCGTTTTCTCCTGAGGGACTCCAAGGTGTTCTGCAAACCTCCACAGGAAGGCAACCAGGAAGCAGTCTAATTAGATGCCCAAACCACCTCAACTGCATCCTTTCGATGTGAAGAAGCAGCAGCTCTACATTGAGTTCCTCACCTTATCTCTAAGGCTAAGCCCGCACTCCTGAGGAATCTAATTGCAACCACTTGAATCGTCAATTTTCTTCTTTCGGTCATCACAACTTCCAATTTAAAATGAATTCTATTTCAAATAGGTAAACTTTTGATTAGTGAGTGTGATTATTGTATTTTTATCATTTTTTTTACTTTTAACTGAGTGTTAAGCCTTGCATCTTTTGTTTTAATATTTTTAGTTTATACTGATATTTCCTAAAAAGTCAATATGTTGCTCAGCCCTGGGTTTGCACATGAAATGAACACTCAGACACATGCATGCCAATCTTCAACCCCTTCATTCAGTCAGAAGGTTATCATATGTCGATGTGCTGCACCACCTGCACTCTTGTCCAGGATAGAACATAATGCTTCCACTTAGTGCCAAAGCACAGCGCTGTTCTGTGTATGGCTGATGTTAAATCCTTGGGATTCCCATTCACAAACATTTGTTTTATTTAATGACCTTTTCCAGCTGCCTTTGTTAGAAATTAATTCACTGTCATGCTTTCACTGTGTACATAGCAACACATAGGAGGCCACACACATAAACACACACATAAACCCATGGCCCCCTTGTAATCCATCATCCTCCAGCGACACACAGAGCTCCTTGTCCCCGCAGACGACAGAACACACACCTCATCTCCAGCCCCCCTGTCTCCTCCTCCATGCACCCCTCTCCAACAGGAGATATCTATCTATCAAGCAATCACTGGCTGCCAAGACCCTTCTGCCATTAAAATACAGACAGAGGCAGAGAAACAGAGAAAGATGGAAGGAAAGATAGCATGAGATATGAAATCCAGGTAATACGGAGCTCGTCTGTTCTTACCTGCTCTACCGTTAGCATGCTTCACAGCACATAATGACTTTTTCTTCTCTTCTGAAGCTTAAGGAAAGACAGTTTGGGAAAATAGTGGAAATATATTTTTGATATTAATGCAGTCCCCATCTCCCCCTATCTTCCTCCACTCTCCACTCGTTTATGTCTGCCGCCTGAGGATATGCCCACCTGGCTCTGTTAATTTCTATTGTCAGCAGGTCCAAGGCGGAGCAGCCAATCAGGTATGAGCGTCAGCCCTTGGGCCTGCAGTCGCTCTGCGGCTCCAATTTAAAGGTCAGCTGATAAGCAGCCTGTTTCATGCATAATCTGGGCTGCTTTGCAGGCAGACAGGCAGACTGCTCAGCCACAACACACATACACACATACACTCAAATACACACATCATATGCCTGGTCTATGACTGACCCTCTCAAACTTTTTTCATTGCAGACTGATGGTTGTGTTCCTCTCTTCCTTCTCCAGCTGGAACATATTTTTGCCTCCATTGTTCCATCTGGTTAGATAATGTACTTTTCCTAATTGCTTTAGAGGAGTGCCTCAGCTTTAACTTGGCTTTGTGTGTGTTGATTTGTTCATTAATTTGTACATCGTGCTTTTTGCAATGTGCAGCACTTAGGGGAATTAGGGGATCCACTCTTTAAATGGCACAGAGCCCTACGGCTGCCAGTATGCTCACAATTAAATAGAATTTGGCTTCTTTGCAAAGGCAGTTTGCATCTTAAACAGAGTAGCACTTTGATTGCTGCAGTGTGCTGAGGCCGGCCAGCAGAACCTGCATGGCCTTGCTTACTTTCCAGCCAAGTCAGTGCGACTGGTCAAGAACGTCTGGGGATTTATTTCTGGTTAAATTATTTGCTTATAATTTCCTTGTCAGGGCTCTTCATCTGACTGGGACATCATTAAGCAAACAGACTTTCATTTATGGAAAGTCTGGCTTTAGCTGCCAGCGGTGTCCTTGGTAGCACTTTTGCAGCCCTTTTGTGAATTAGATTAATTTAGTTAGAGTTCAGTCTTCTGCAGGAATACCGATGCTTTAAAGTACAACCAATCACCTTTTTCTTTTATATCAGGTCTCAATAGACACAAAAAATCAAAGTTTTAAAGTTTCATGTTTAATTTGTTCCTGCTGGATGAGAAAGTTTGCCAGTCTTTAAAGTATACTGAAGCATTTCTTTATGTGTTTGTTGATGCTGTTCTTAGTTGACACAAGTGCCCACAACATGTGTTTCCTTCAGAAGATTTGATTAACATATAAAATACATGGAACAAAGGGTTACTTGGTAATGGCAAAATCATAATCACAATTATCATAAACGCTTTTGAGATTGAACTTATTGTATATAGCAGTGTTTCCAATAGGTTTATCTGTTATGGGTGGTGGCCCACCAATTATAACTGAGAAGCTTCAACTGTTATTGCAAAATGTTGGGATGGCCTTGCTTTTCAGCCATACTGCATATATCTAAAGAGATAACAGAGCTCCAGCAGACCACCAGAGCCGCTGCAGGGACCAACTGTAATGTTTCATTTTTATGAAACATCTTTCAGTCAAATGACATTTTCAAGGAGTGAAATATTGGAACGTGACTTCACTTATATTTGGTGTTCTAGTAACACTTCCTGTGAATGATGAAAACCCTTTTCTAATTTTAGCAGATTATTTTAGAAGACATCACTAAGGACACAAGGAACTTTATTTGTCATTACACAACAGGTGTAATGAAATTAAATTGTGTTTCTCTCTTGAATGGTTAAAGATGTAGAAAAAAAATGATCACTTCCTATACATGGCTGTGCTTTGCATTTGCTATAAACACTGTGATTTTTGCATGGGATGGCTGCACTTTGTTTGTCTTTGCAATATTAATCAGTTTATTAGCCTCCATTTTGCAAGTTGTGGGTGATAAGTTTAAGATCTTGAGTGCATGCAAAATATCTAAAATGAAGTAAATTCAGAAATATAATATGTTGTTGCTATTTTTGATGGGATGGGTTGAAATGGAGGGCCAGCACTAGCCTTCAGCAGCTGGATTTGTCAGATTTCATGACCGTTATCAGGCAGATCCATCTTGCAAAGCTTCAAGCTGATACACTTGTTTCTGATCAGTAAAAATAAGAGCAATCAGCATCCATTGATTTTAGACCTGACATGCATCAATACACAATCTCCTGACTAATATCCTACTGCTTAGCAGGATGATTTAGCTGCTAGATTTCCTGTTTATTTTCTCTGCCTAGCCCAGCGCTCCCCTGCACTTTCTTTCAACACTCCACTATCCAGCATCAACTGGAAGGCTCTCAGCAGCCCCATAAAGCAAACATCCAAGCCCCCACCACACCCTACCTTGTCTACACACACACACACACACTAACACAGGTCAAAGCCCACAGTAAATACATCAGTCCAGCAAAATGCACAATTCACACATCAGCTCTACAAAGCAGGATAATTAAACAGCTTTTACTCACTGAGGGTCACAATCGAAGAAAACACCCAAGGCCACTCTTTTCTTTGAACATACTTGTTGCTACCTTTAGTGATGTATGTTTAATGCAACTGAACAGGTACTTGCTATATCCCCCTCCCCTGAGCTTCAGTTTAGGCATCTATGTTTACTCTTCTCACTGGTTTTGATGTATGTCCAGGTAAGTCCCATCCTCAACCATGTCAAGTCTTGGAAAACAGAGTCATGTCACCTTTACAATGCTAACTGTTAGCAAAGTTTTCTGAAACCACTCTGATAAATCTGTGGGTGGTTTTACCAGCAGTTTGAGTGATGATCATATCTCAAGGCTCATGCTTTGTTCCAACTTCTCTTGCAATCTTACCTGTGCTTGAGATAAAAATACTGCTCATTTTTTGCAAGTTTGTTAGTATTACAGAGCCCCTAGCTTCTCACTGACTCATTTATTGCCACAATTTTCAGCGCCCAGACTTCCCAGTCAGACAGCCAATCATCCTGATCCACTTTAAACAATAATCCAATCGACTGTGAAATATTACATGATGTTTGAACGAGGCTGCAGGCCCAACTGCCCATCATGAAATAGATGGAAACGTTGAGGATGCGCATTACCATTTTATGTCCAACACAGCAGTCATGTTTCAGGTAATTTGACCGGTTAAGGCAGGGACCCTTGGACCGTAGGCCGTAGTGTGGTCCAATGCAGAAAAAAATATATTCAAGTCAAAAACACATGCTCATACGAGACCACCTGCTACTACAGAGTTAGTTCACCTGTTTGTTTAAGTGTACTAAAGACAAAAGCCTAAACCTTTGAACGTCATGTGTAGACTTGAGATGATAAATTGCAGAAGCCTTTGAGTGAATAATGAGCCATAACATGAATAGGATGAGATCCAGCTAACACATTGAGGTAGTCTGTAGACTTCTGTCTTTTTATTCTTACAGTGAAAGCAGAAGTCCTCAACCTCAGAGGACCTTCTTCTTTCTTTCCATCTAATCCAAGTAGCAGTCAATTACCTAATTGGATGAGTTATGACCGTCCTTTTTCTCTCTCCATTCTTTCCCCATCTCAATAAGATTAACACACTCTGTAATTAATGAATTTGGGGCACTTTGAAATGATTCCCAGGATTGTCCGGGCTCATGGGGCCTGACATGTGTAACACAATTATCGAGTTGTTGAAATTAGACAATAAATGAGATGAATAGTGAGAACGTAACCTGTGTTTGTTAATAACAGGTGATCGTTCCTGTCTGAGCTCTGTTTAGGTTTGTGGGGATTCTTTGTTAATATTCCATGCAGAGTGTTGAAGTCATCCATTTAACTGCTAATGAGAGCACTGCTGGGGTGTCATTTCATCTCTTTTCTTGTGTATAATTTTTTGTCCTTACGTGTGCAGTTGCGTGTGCCATAACTTCCTTGTATAGTGAGCAGAAAGCTCTCCTGCAGCCTTTTGCCACATCATTGTGTTTGACATCTCCACAGGCGCCCGGCGACAGAATGCTGGTGCGTATGCAGAGATTTGTCCAGGCCGTTTTGGATCAGTGTTCGCACCCTGCGCCAGGTTGGCTGTCAGCTTTCATAAACTGCCACACCTTTACAAAAAGACCTGCTGATTGAAAATGAAAAAAGCCCTATTTCACAAAACAAATTACTTATAGCATTTCTGCAGGCGCCTTAAGTTGTTGTCCCAGGGAAGGACAAAGATAATAAACAAAGGAAATGGAGAAGATTTTTATAAAAGGTGACAGAAGATGAAACTACTCTCTTCTGCCTGTCAGATGTGGGGAAAAAATGAAAGTACACGATAACATAAATATAAAATGATTTCAACATCAAATCATCAAAACTTTGAAGGTGTCGGATTCATCCTATTCTACTGAACTGTATTTCCACATTTTCCGAAAATACATACCCATTATATTATTTAATTTGAGTTCAAGTGTTTATTTAAGTACTAGACAATGAAAACAAATGCACAAAAAATTAAACAACAAAATACAAAAAGTAAAGGGGAGAGAAGTACAGGTAAATCCTGTATGAAGAAGTACCACGTCATTATCGAGCCACCTTATTCATGTCGGCCGATAATAAAGTTTATCTCTACAAATGTTTCTATTATGCTAAATTACAAAAAGTTTTTGTAGGGATGTACAATCTTGGACTTTTGTGGAAATCAAATATGACATTATTTCCAAATGCAGAATTGCTGCTGATCCTGATATTTTTCATCAAGAGCAGAGTGTCTTTACATTAAGAAAACTGACTTTTTGTTTTTTCCATGTGAGAGTCTACTTGTGTAAGGAATAGATGTAAAACAAGAATAACAACATTTAACTCTTAACACTTTGACTTCCAAACCAAGAAATACATTTGCAACAAATAATTTGTTGTTAAAATTGTGTTCCTTCCTCTTCATTAAGCAACATTTCTGGGTTTTTTTTTCAGATTACCCAATTGGGAAGCAGATATGTTGGTCAACCTGCTGGTTGGCTTGCCTGTTAAGGGTTATCCTGGGCATCAATGGATTTCTTTAATTTCTGAGGAATCCTACATATTTTTTTAATCATCAAATTTATTTCCTTGTACTATATTATAATTGTTAGAGGATCTAGAAATATGTGAAAAGATTGTTTCTTACTCCAATGTATGCTCTCACTGTCAGATTTCTGAGGAGTTATGCAGCAACGAAGCAATGATTCACTTCCGTTTTGTTTTTTTTTTAGTTTTCAAACAATTATACTCATTTACAGTAGTGCCACCCAGGGGATACATATTGGTGTTACAGACACTATTCAGAGAGGTGAATAAGAAAAAACAGACAAAGATGGGCTTTCAAAATTTTAGATACAGTGGTAAGGCAGCAGAAAGTCAACCGTATGGTTACAATGCCAGTCAAAGGGTTAAAGAATGAACATTTTGCTTTTTAAATGTACCCATGCAGTGGTGATGAAGTGAAGCAATATGGTGCATTTTTGTATTTTGTCGTTATTGCTGTCGATGTATGGGATATATATGGCCAATATGTGTGGCTTATATTCTGGCTGTAAACGTCAGCAAAAACTTAATTATCAACTGATAACTGTGTTCATCTTTTTAGGCCAATGTCTGCCAATACTGATATCGTACCGGTGTTATCCCTATTTTTTGTAAAACATTAGAATGTTAACTATTTACAAAAATATTTATCTTACTGAAAATGCAAAATTCATGTCATATATCATATATCTTGATAGATAAAAAATCTTTCTATGTCAATTTGTTGATGAAAGTTTTACTGATTTTTGATCAAAGTACAACTTCATGGTTTGTACACTTTTAACACGATGTTTGTCACATGACCTGAAGTAAATCATGCTCACACTACCCTGTTGTTAAATAGAAGCCAAAACTGCACATGTAAACAGTTTTATAACTGATATTCAACAAAAGTCTAATATCATTAGCTGAAGTCAGAGAACTGATCACTGTTTGTATTGTGTCTGTGTGTCTCCTGTTTGCCTTTTCAAGCAACAGTTTATGCTGATCCATCATGACACTCAAGGCAGATCCTCAGTTAGAAGAAATAAACTGTCCATTTATGGCACAGACGTGCCACTGTAATCTTTTTTATTTTATTATTGTGTGAGAGTCATGCTATCATTTCATTTCAGGGTTGAATTTGGGGATGATCACGTATCTATATACTGCTTTGAACATAGTAAGAAATGGTGGAGGAGGACGACACTTGTTACTCCTTCTATTGTGTCTTCTCTTCTCCTGAAGTGAGGTGTGTGTTTGTGGGTGTGTGTGTGGGTGGGTGTGTGTGTGTGTGTTTGGCTGTCAGAGAGCTGCACCCAGCTTGTTTGATAAAAAAAGAGAGGAAGATATTAAGGCAAAACTAACTAAAACAAATTAAACAAGAAAAAATACAGTTGTTTAATTGCAAATGATTCAATGTACTTAAAAATAATTGATGATTTCTAAATTTTCATTTTGTTTCATTTTAATAAAAAAAATTGCAATATGTAAAGGAAAATCGACCCATGTCTTTTTTTCCAATTACATTCAGCTCTAAAGCACAGTGTGCCGTGCACACTTCATAGTTACTCATAAACTTGCTACCATGCATCAGAGTGTCCAAATTGTGGCCTGGGGGACGACTTTTACTGGCCCACAGCAAACTTTAAAAGTAAAGAAATATTTATGGCATGGATTAGCACCTTGTATCATGAGATGTGCCTGTGTGCTCTGCCTACTGCTCCATCTTAAGGTCCAATCTGAAAGCATATTGCACTAGTCATTCTTAATTTTCTTTATCGACCCTAAAGGATAACAATGGATGGATGGATGGAAATCATCATATTTATTTAAATGTCATACCAAAAGACAATCCCTCTAAACTTGCATTATTAATGAAAAAGGTCAACAAGAGAAAAGTTATTGATGCAAAAAAAGTATGAAATCTCCACTTTATACCCCTTGTTCCTCTGGTTTGAGATCTGACATTTCTAAAGCTCCGCATGTTTCTGTTTAAAGTGGCTTTCACACCTAAAATTCAGCAGACTATGTTCAGTTCAGTGTGAAGTTAAAAACAATGTTTCATTTTTAATTTGGTTTGGTTTTCTTTTGCACTGCACTTTGTCAAGGAAACCAAAGCCTGTCAAATGTTGAGTAACATCGCCATCCACCACTGGTTAAGGCTGTGTAGCTGCAGTCTTTGTTCCTGCCAACAGCTTTTTGTTACACTGTGACCCAGAAATGCACAACCGGCTGTGAGCAATAACATTGTTTACACTTTGTGGACGCAGCTCTGCAGTATTTTGAATGATAAAAATAAAGATAATGTTGTATTTAGGCTGCTTAAATGGAAATGGCATATTTATCACAGTGATTAGTAACCATATTCTCCCACTGTCTTGTGGATGTAAACCTTTTAAGATGACTGGAGTCTTGCAGTGCTAGCACTGCTAACGTTAGCCACACTCTTGGTATTGCTTGATATTGTCAATAAATGCTACATCGGCTTGCTAACTGTTGTTGAATTAAGCCAAATTCAAGCTACAATTCATTGCCTAGTGGTTCACATGCTTGTTTGATCCTTGTTTAGTTTGGATTTCATTCACACCCACCACGAACTGAACTCTGGTTTGCTTGGAAACAAACTGAGACCACCTATTTTGAAGTGGACCAGAGTTCAGTTTTTTGGTCCACACCAGAGTTCATGTAAACTATCACACTACACCAAATCAATTTAACTTAAATAAAAAACAAACCAGAGTTTGTTTGGTCTTGACCCTTATAGTTTAACTCTACAAATAAAAATAGAGCTTCTCCATGTCGTGTGCATTCTCAAAAGGTTCTAAATCAAAATAATGAATTTCAGCCCCTTCACATTATCCTAAACACTGTTGTGCTTTCTAGACATGCTGTGGACACACATTACACACATTTCTGTGTCAGGGTTTGGGAATTACTGTCCTCAGCCCTACATAGTCATTCATAATTCCTCCACACCTGTCATTTTTAAGTCCTGTCTCCTGCCTGTCTGTCTTTTCAGAGACCTAAGCCCCATTACCCACCGCCCACCTCCTACTTGTCCTCCACAGTGTAACCCTATCTCCTCCTTTCTCACACAAGCATGTCAGCATGCAGCAGTCACAGTCCTCACTGTCTCTAATGGATGTAATTTAATCCCATCCTAACATCCTAATGCACGCTATTTCTCAAGAATCCCCTAACAACATTCCCCAAAACTCGCACAAACTCCCATCAGGTTTCCTTCAGCCAAGTTTTGTCTCTCGTCCAGACAACAGCTTTTTGCTGGCTCATATCCCTTATGTTTCCATCTGGCTCTACGACTCATATTCCCCCAGCCAACACAAAATATGAGCACAATATTAAATATGTAGAAAATTCATTTAGTTTTGATATTCATTACTTGACAGAGAAGCCTGATAAACACTTTCACAAAATTATTACTACAATTAGACAACCGTTAATGGCCTCTTTTAAATCAGAATTTTCCTGCTAATCAGCAAGTCCAGGCTCAAATTATCACAGTTCCCAAATGAGAAAAGTCAAAACTGCAGATGGAAAACAGACAGTTTCAAACTAAAACTTTATCAACTATCTGTGTAGGTAGTTTTTAATTGTTCTTTTAATGTTCATCATCACTTTAAAGCTGAACTCTAATTATCATTTTATAGAACCAGTGTCCTTTACAAAGCTAATGAAATGACAAATATTTAACAAAACCCTTTTTTATCTTGCTAGTCTCTACTGGACTCTATATCACTCAGACAGTTTAAGCTGGTATCTTGTCTCATGATTTTCAGTTGCATCATGTTTCAGAGTAACAGGCTCTTTCAGTCTGTGTTTGGCTCTTTTAGCTTTGGCATGTACGTAGCAAATGAAAGCCAATCTGCTGAACCAGATGTTATTTTATAAGGTTGGGCCACCCACTGGCAGGAGAAAGATCAGGTTCATGGACAACTAAAGCTTGCAGACCTCCAGGCAAACACCTAGAACAACCAACCTGAACATGACCATTTTTGTTCTTATTTTCCTTTCACCGCAGTAGAATAGATCTCCCTCCTCTTATGACACAATGTTACTCCAGATGCTACGAGAAACTTGTTCAGTGCATGAACTCTAGAAACAGCTGTGACATCATTTCTGATGATTTTCAGTTTCAGTTGTGCTTCAGTTCAGGATCCAGGTTGATGGCAGACAGCTAACAAGTTTTGCTGTGAAACCAGTCTTTGGACTACACAAGTTCATAACAACATTGTGCACAGCTGAATTTATTTTTTCAGTAAATCTGATTTGCTTCTCAGGGGTTGTTTGAGGTCATATTATACTCTGTCAGTTGTTAAACCCTATATATGTGCCCCTTTAGGCACATTTAGATTCAACTTACACAACTTTGATGACTTCGGCGTAGCAACCTGCCAGTTAAAAATAACCTTACAGTCCATTTAAACAAAAAATCCTGCATAACAAACAACCATTTTAAAGTGATTTCCAAAATTGTAGTAGAAAAATTCAGTCTTGCTTGTGTTAGGAGATGTGACTGTAGTCAAAAGCTAGTAGCAGCAGGCTCATTAGCACCAAACAGGAAGCAACAGGCTGATAGCACAAAGGAACTAAGTGTCGATCCACACAGAATAAGTTTAGGAGTATCCGCAACATTTATTTTTTATCATATGTGTGTTTCATCCAAATGGAACAAGTGTTTTGGGAGCACAGAAACACATTTTTGAAATCTCAAAATTCTGCACCTCAGTTTCAGCATTTGTGACCAAAATGCAAATTTTCAGAAACAGTGTTCTCATAGCACCAATGATCACATAGCATGTGCTGTTATGTCATCAACGTTGTGAGCAAATTTGTCTGTCGGGTGCCTCAGAAACTGCACCTGAAATCCATCCATTGTATTGCCAGGGCTCTCAAGTCACACGCATTCAGCATGTGACACACGCATTTGAACCTGCACACTCTCACACGCCAAACCTGGTATTTCTTGCGCATACAAACTTATGCAACGCCCACCGAGTTACACTGCTATATATGAATTGGAATGTGTAGCAAGATGCTCTGAGCATCATGGAGCTCAGCAGGAGCTTGACACGACCCAGTCAATAAGATCAACTACCCATCAGCCAATCAAAAAATTACAGACCACAGAGGATGCATACTGTTGCATCATTACTTGATAAAATATACTAATATCACAAAGTAACAATAAGACCCATTAGGTAGTGAGGGGGCAAAAAAGCACCTGACTAATAATTAACCTAATTTTAATTTTAGAAATTAACACACACACACACACTCTGACCTGAGAACCTGAGATCAAAACTTTAGGGGGCCCTGTACTGCTGTATTTTGGTTAGCAGGACCCCCAGTCATCATCCTTATAGAGTTTTGTTGTCTTCCTCTTCTTCTTCCTCGTGTTGAGTTTGTTGACATTACTCCATGTCTTCTTCCCTTTTGAATGCAAACAAAATAGATTGTTTTCGTCTTTGCAGAGACATGTGTGGACGGGGCCTTAGCCTCCACAGGACCAAGAATATATGGAAAAGAAAATATATTTGTGGACTGCACATTTCCTTCTTTTTGAGTAACAATACTTAGGAAAAGGAAAGACAATGGACAGAATTAACTTAAGACTGTAGATATCTGTGGTTATGGTTCAGCAAGTTAGAACTTAGAGCTCACCACAGGCATGGACAAACAGTGCTTTGGAGCAAAAGATTATTTTCAGTCACTAAAATTCCCTTTGACTCTTTCTCCTTTTATACATGAGCATTTGTATGATGCTGATTTACTTTACACATTATTTAATAGCATCTTTAGCAAGCAGTTACAGCTAGCTTGTAGGCTAAACATTAAATAGTATATATTACATTATATATTATCATGTTGTGTGGGTATATATATTTTTAATCTCTGTACTAGTTTAGCATTAGGAAAGGGCAGTAAGAAAATTTGTTCAATTTATTGATAAATAACTCCTTGAGATGAAACTTGCCTGTTTTTTTAGGGTTTACTTAGTTATTAAAAAAAAATCTCTCATGCACTAAAATGCCTGTACACTGTTTACATAAGCATACTGCAACCACATCATGTAGATATAAACTGTATATCACTGAATGTTTGTATTTATGACTATTACTGCAGTTACAGTAGCGCTGATAATATATTCAACAAAGGGAACCAGCAGGAGCCCTACAATTATGAACAATAAGACACAGGCTTGAGCACATGTAATCTAATTTTATATTTGTAGTTACTCACCCTTGAAGGTTTCCAGTCTTTGCAAAATCTCAGTTTGACATGAGAGACTGCCTTAAAACTGTAGAAAACACGCCATAGGGAACATGCCCATACTCCAGCAAGGACTTCACTATGAATTTGAAAACTTGTCTGAAACTTGTGGCCATTTTTAAGTTACAAAAAAACAAGTTTTGCACTTCAGTTTCTGTAACTAAACAAATCAAATCAAATTTAGCTACAAAATCAGTGAAACTCCAGTCAGAGCATCTGCTTGTTGCTCTCATTATGCTGAATCTGAGAGGGTTACTGGTGTTGTGTTGTGTTGTGTTGTGTTGTTGTGTTGGAGTAAGCATGTTCTGGCCTGATTGCAGCTTGAGTACTATGAGTGCAGGACAGTGGGGGACTGGGGAAGGTGGACAGTCGTGCTATAATACAGGCCTGAGTGTGAGTGCACGCCTAGAGCGGACCTAACACACAGCTAGTGCAACAGACGATTGGACATGTCCTCAAATAAAACTTTCAAGTCTCAGCTTCAGGGGCAAACTTATTCAACAAGAAACAACTGTCAACAACTTTTCTTTGTGCTGCTGAATTTAGTGTTAAAAAGCTGCACGACAATCCTCACAGATCTCTGAAATGTATGACTGGTCACACCTCACTTCTTTCTTATTCACTGCAAACACCAAAAACAAACAAAGTCTGAAAATCTGAGCCTTTTTGAATGCAAGCTGCCAGCTGAGTGTGTTTGGAAATTAATGAAGTCACTTGCAATTTTTATCAGCATAGAATATGCTTCGAGCATTTCCGCTTTTCAGTGCTGCAACATTGCAAAGCGTTAAATTCATTTAATAAAGAAAAGATTAATATTTAAATAAGCTTCCGGCGATGCCCAGTATTATAACTTAGAATGCACATTGTACACTGTTTGCATAATTAATTCACTGCAGCCTCATCTGTAAATAATAATGGTATCACAGAAGTCGTCCAGGCAAAGAAGACAACCATCAGTGTGTGTACGTGTGTGTGAGAGTGTGTATTTGGTGTGTAGCAGGGTGCACAGTCATTGCTGAGCAAACACTGAGATATTCCCACAGTACTGTCTTATTTACTCTCAGGATCTGTTCTGTCACACAGGCTCGCATTCAGAGGTACACACACACACACACACACACACACACACACACACACACACATTGTCCATGCCCTTCAGAGTAAATAGAGGAGGTATAAACATCAATATGTCCGCCTTACACCAGCATGTGGAATCTGGAGTATGCCCGTTATGATGTACTTGAAATCAGACTCCATAGGGTACTACTTGGCATCTCTCGAAGGCTCTCATGTTGCTGTTGACCTCAAAGCTTCATGAATAACATGCTGTAGAACATGAAGGGAACTCCCAGCTTAACTGTGACAAATACAAGATCACATCATGACAGATGTTTCAGAAACATTTGTAATTGTTTATGCAAAAGTTCGAGAGAGTGAAGGAAATCACAGGTCAATCACAATTTATGCAAACAATGCCACTGTCAGTACCAACACTCATTACTCTGTAGCTAAATAAACATGTTCTGTCAGATGCTGTTAGTACTGATGTTTAACATGTAAGATGTTTTTCATCAGACCACAGGTGTTTTCATTCTCCTCGCCTGTTTCTGACTGAACTCAAAACTTCTATACAGTCTCTTAGTATCACAAGACAATGTTCACAAACAACAAATGTTTGTTGTAAATATGTGGTCACAAGAATGTTCAAGATTTTTAACCATAAACTGTGGAAAACATTTGACACATACAGAGTAATTTTGGACATTTGGTTACTGGAGTAGGCTTTTAACACAGTATAAATTTTGTCAACCAAAATATTTATCAATATATGTGTTGTGTGCCTCTTTTTTATTATAAAAATAGATGATAACAACCCAAATCAAATATTTGATGATAAAAACCCAGTTGAAATATTTAGTTACTTTTTTTGTGGACCAGAAAAAATGAGGCTAAAGTGTAAGAGGTGGACTATTGGATAATACAATAAATGAAGAGTATTAATAGAGATACCAAAAAAAAAAACTCATCTATAAAGTAGTGTTATTGAACAGTGTTTGACACAGAAATACATACACTGTTTTATGATACCATACATCCATTTTTTGTGTGTTCTGCTCAGACAGTATTCACCAACACAAAGGAATTCAGTTAACACAAATTTTGCTTTGAGATGCTTTACTTGATCAAAATCTGTAATCACAGCAGCTGAGCTACAATTATGGGGACTTATTGTCAAAGAGGTGCATAATTCAACAGTAATTCAGCAGGATAATAGGGCAGCAGGGACATTTTTTAACAATGGCTCATAAATTAGGGATACACAATGTTGGATTTTCTGCCAATACCAGCATATACCTCTTTTGTCCTTGGTAAAGACACAAGTCTCCACCATACTAGAACTGACCTGCTCTCCTCATCATGATAGCTTACTGGTATAAGAACAACAAGATGTAAAACAAGAGAAAAAAACATTTAATTCTAATATTTATCATGATGTATGGGTTTTTAATTTTAGCAACATCATGATGAAAATCTAAGACACAAGTAAGTTTCTCTCTTGCCTGATTATAATAATAATATGCATTTTTAAAATTATAAATTGGGGTAGAATATACTTGGAAAGGCTGTATTATACCTAGATGGCCCAGCCAAGCATTATCTGTGGAAGGACATTTCATGGTTAAAGCACCATGTGTGAAAGGTCTAATTGTAACATACAGTGAGACCAGATTTTGACATTTAATGATCTAAGTATTGTGGTCAAATCATTTATTTTATTGTCGCAGAGTTTGTATTTTCTCTCAAAATGTCCATGATCCTTAACCTCTGAAAGTGATATTCGTCTCTGTCACCCCTTCTTCTGCCTGCCACAGGGTGACAACAGAGATACTATGGCTGTTTATATTATGTTGTCTATCACTGGGTTTGACACCACTCCTGGTTAAATTTTGCTAAGAATGGCTGACAGGTTGATATCTGTAAAATGGATCAAACATGAAGTCAGTCCTGGCAAGAAGTTTCAATCTCAATATTTTTTTGTTGCTGACATCGCTGTAGGATTTTAACAAATACAAAAATGCCCTTAAATCCATTACATTTTTTCTCTTCTCCAATTTCGGAGTTTGAGGATATACAGGGGCCTGGATGGAAAGTTGCCCAATGTGGCCCCGAGGGTATTTATTTCAGTAAAATTAATCTACCAAGGAAACAGACCATTGCAAGTTAGATTCCTTCATTTAAGTCAATCAGGGGTGTGGTCATATTAAAAACACTGTCTGAAATAAGCTATAGTTGACACTAAAGATGAGACAGGTCTTAAGCCTCCTGGCATAAACACATCGGCCTCAAGTCATAATATCCATGCCCTTCCTTACTTGTTCTGGAAACCAAAATCATCTTTGCTTCTTACAAGTAGTTTAGACAAATCCTCTGTTGCTATGTTTCATATGTTGTTTCTAAAAAACACAAGGCTGACTCTTTGTGCTCCATTCTTTAACAGAAGCCACATAATTAACCCCATATTACCTCCAATAACGACCAATGGGATTTTATATTACCCATCATCATCTCTCCTTATTCCCCCTCCTCTCATTCCTTTTAATGTTTTTTTTTACGTTTCTTTTTCAGTGTTTTCCACCTCAACTCTCATTTAGCCTCCTCCAAATTACTAAAACAATGCATGATCTCCTCTGTTTTCCACCGTAGTCCATGTGCACAGCCTCAGCCTCTTTGTTCTTTACCATGGACAACCCATAATGCTGTTCTCATGTTGACCTCAGCAAGATGAATAATTCACTTGGAGGACTGTGGCAACCCTTGTATCATCCTGGCCCTCCCAGAGCACCTGGGACACTTTACACACTCCCATAGGATATGCACCCAGGTTCTCCTCTCTCACCTCAGCTCCTCTCCATCACCTCTTCCCATCAAATATTTAAAGGACGTCATTGGAGAGGAGCTCATCCCTGGTTTCACCTCGTGGCTTTCACCCACTGTCTCACCTCATCTCCTTTCCTCATGCCACAGTGTGCTGTTTCCTCCCAATGCCCTTCTTGCATTGAGGTGATGAATACCTGAAACACTTAGGTTTCCCCCTTCTCTTAGAGGCCTCATCAGACATGCTGAAACCTCAACTGTCTTCAGCAGAGATAACCAACTGCTGTCAGTGTAAAATAATTTCTATACACATGCTATGCAGGTCACAATGTTTGAAACCATACGTGCTGCTTCTGTCTTTTTTTTAATGCTAACAATAGCCAACCAACACCACAAGGAAGCCATGCATGCCAGACAGTTGTTTTTTCTGGTGTTTCTCTGCTGACATTAGAGGCACTCCTCCTTCAAATGGCTCCTGGTTGGTGGTTAATTTCCAGTTACAGAGGATATGTGGAGAACTGTGAGTGTGAGGATGTTTGTGGATGTGTTACAGTGGAATTACCATGCCCATGTTTACTTCTTCAAAGTTTTAAAAAAAGAACAAACTTTTCAGTCAAGGCACTACCTTTGTTTCTTTCTTGTATTTTTATTGTTTGGGGCTTTGTTAAGAGATAACACAGAGTTTTCACCAAGAGGAAATCACTAGCGTTGAAGAGTTGGTACTCTGGAAAAACAAAGCCAAGACTGCAGGCACTGGAGCAGTTGCAATGCCTAAAACTGCAGTTGCTTGAGTGCCAGCTTAAGGCTTTTTTTTTTTTAAATCTCCCTTGTTTTTAAGTTTAAGGTTATGCAAAACTAGTAGCAGCATAATTGTCATGACTACATGCTCTGAGGGTGTTGCCATTTATTGGATTGTCTCAATTTTGCCTCTACTGTTGCTCTTTGTCTCTTTGTTGATTTAAAGTTAGTCTATAGAAGTCTTATTTTGCCTTAAACCAAGTTCAACTATTCATTCTTGATGACAGCTGCTGCATGTTCACAATCCCGAATGTTCAAAAAAATGTCTAGTTTCACACACAGGGTAACCCTGATAGTCCTGTATACTGTTTGTGCTGAGACACTCTGTTAGAGCTCTTGCCTCTTTAAGACTCACTCCCACATGTGGGCCCAGTCTGCATTGGTCGGTTTGCAGGTCTGCTTTGTGGTAACTGGTCAGCTCAGTGCTCCCCTGCGCCATGTTTTCAACAGCTCTGCATACGTTCTAATGTCGCAGCTCTGAAAAGGGCTTGCTAACACAAAACACATGCAATGGGACTGTGTTCACCTATCAGCTGACAAGAAGAAAAGATTTACTCACACAAGCACAGAGAAGTCCTGTGAGTGAGGAAAAACATTCCCACGCTCCACAAGACTGCGAATGCACATCTCGACATGAGTTCTGCTCTTGAGTGGTATATATGCACATTAGTGTAGCGAAATGTTGAAAGTGAGTGCTGGTGGAGTGCTCACTAATATTATGTGTGTGTGGCTGTTTGATTTGTGCTCACAGCTCTTATATTCCTCGCTTTCTTTCCTTTGTGCAATCTTATCATCAGTAATCTGGTGTTATACACATTCTCATTTGGAGCATAAGAACACCACGTTATCATTCTATCCTTTAGACTTGGTTTAAGATTTTATTCTTTGATAGGGCTTGATCCATTGGTTTTCTTACTCATGTCTGCATAATGGTGACCCTAATGCTATTTAATTCACAATACATAAATCTCATAAAGCTCTTAATCTTTGTAAACTTATTCTCTATGTAGCCATTTTAAATGATAGGCCATGTAACTGATGTTGAGTTACATGACAACATAAGCTGTTGACACAACTTGCATTTACCTTTTTTGCAATCAACTTTAACTTATTTAAGATACTCCAACACTTTTATGTCACCCCCTGATGTGTGCTTTTGAAAAACTAAAAAACACTTAAGGAGACCTTGCCTTTCGGGTGAGGACCCTAAATATATTAAATACCCTCTGAGATTATGCTCTTGCAATGGCCTTACAACATTGGGCTTTCAGGATTGAATTTCAAAGAAGTGTTTACCCACACCAAGAAATGCTGATTTACTTGAAGAAAGAAGCAGTCTAGGTAAAGAAAAATACTTAAAGCACCCTCTTATAGCAGGAATGTGTTTATGAGTTTCATAAGAAAGTATTAAACTATGGGACTGACAGTGGAATAAGTCTCTTTATTCTATATCATCATTTTTCTCTGAAATGTTCGAACATGTTTGGATGAAGCTGTTATGGCAGATACACATATTTTCTTCATGCCGTGCAATGCTAATCAACTTCAGTCAAATAGATATAAAGTAGGTGGACATGACTATAGTATCTTTCTCTTAATACTCTTGGCAACAAAGCATAAGAGTGCTAAATAAAGTGTGTCCCTGCTTTTAATCTATATTACAAAAAAGTAAATTAACAATTGATTGCTGCCCGTTCTTTTTTTTTTATCTCAGAGAAATATTTGTACCCAGCAATATAATCTTTTGAAAATAATAAAGTCAGCCACTGTTATTTCATTTTATCTGAAACCACATATTCCCCTGACAGAGTTGATGTCTTGGGGTTTGTTTTAAGCCAAACTTTACTGATGGATTGATTTTAACCTGATGATTGAAACAAGGGCACTCACAGACACAAATCAAATACACATTTAGAGGAACATGTTAATTCAATCAGTCCATGACATGTAAAATCAAAGAGTTGTTTAATGAATTAATATTTTATACTCTGGCTTTTAAAGCACATCCAGCAGTCTGGAATGTGTATGTTTGTACTGTAATGTTAGTTTGCCAGTGTGGCCAAGATTTGAAGCACAGTCAGACTTACCACCTTTGTTCAGTGCATGTGTACTGCCCCCTGAGGGGTCCCAGAATTCCTGTGTGCCTGTCATCACAGCGTGTGGTCTCCTCAGCCCTGCTATTAGAGGGAAAAGTTCATCCTCCCCTTAAAAATGGCACCTTAGGGATGGTTTATTATGACCGTGCTTGTTTTTGACTATTTTAATTATTGTAATTTTGCAGGCCTTTTACAACTAACCGCCCGTAATTTTGTTAAAATAGAACTTTCTGATTTTTCTGTCACGTCACTGAATCTGTAAGTCATCAACTCTGGTGCCTGTTCGATTAAAGCTGTGATGGTATTGAAAGTAAGTGAATTTTTTTCGAGTGCTGTGCATTTTGTTATGGACCCAGGCCAAACGTGAGCAGGTGTTATAGTGTAATTTAAGCTGGTTTAAAAAACTCCAGTGCTCGTTGGGCAGTGAAGAATGTGACAGTTGAAACAGAAGCTCCTTGCTCCCGTCTCTATTTATGTCTCTGTTTTCCTCTGACATATGACTGCAAGCTGGTGGGTTCTCCATGGAAAGCTGACCCGTGCAGCATAACATCTGTACCCCCTCACCTTGTGCACATACGATGAAATGACCCCATATTCTTGCATGAGACCTTACACCCCTGCTGGAAAACACAGACAAAAGGGCTTTCATCACCCCTCTCGTTGTGTGCAACAGACAAAGTTAGCAGCTGCTTTTTTGAAGCATTTTGGAAACATAAGGACACACATACTTCATCCAGGTTGAAGAGATGAAACCACAAGTTGCTGAAGGTTATGATATTTAAGAGTTCAACTCTCTTGACTTCAAGAGAGAAGCTTTCAACTTGTAAATACTTGTCTGGCTGGTGATAAATCCACTCTGCCTTACTTAAATTGCAGCATTTAATAGTGTGTGTGTCACCTTTACTGGAGTGTCTCCTAAAATGTTCAATCCAGCACCCCTTCAAAAAGCTGTTGTGCATATTGATTAAGCCAGGGATACTTAGAAGTCCTCAACAACAGGAAAAACTGAATAGAGTAGGGCCATAAATGAGGAATATTGCAGCCATTAAGGGCTGGAATTAAGCTGCTTGCTAACAAATGAAACCTAGCTTACTCAATGTTATGTATCTCCTGTGTGTAAACAGTGATTTGGTTTCCTATATGGCTATGCGTGTGATTATGCTATACCCAGAGCAGCAGTCACCGCAGGGTGGGCTTTTATTAAAGAGTTGTAATGAGTGAGAGCCAACATGAGCCAGCTCACCTATTGATTACCTATAAAGAGCACTCAGTGGAGACGTGCTGTGATCCATAGATAATGCATTGCACAGGGAGGTTCAGCTTAGCCCAGTTCCAAACCCCTGAATCGTGGCCTACATGTCAAATTTTGTCGAGCATTTCGAATCACTCTGGAAAGTGCCTGTGTTTTAGGTTGGAGGTAGTCAAGCCCAACAGAGACGTCATGGACTGAATGAAAAAGTTTAACTGGGACTATTCATTTTACAAACAAACAAGCACAAAAGAATGTAGTTTTTTTTTTGTTTTTGTTTTTTTGATGTAAGTCAACTTATTCCTAAAAATATTATTTATGTACCCAGAATGGAATATCAACAAATGCTATGTTCCAATAATAAAAGAATACTTATGATTTGGATTGGCTCAGTACTTTACAAAATACCATTTAAAAGAACAAAACAATAGGATTTGAAATCAGAAGTTACAAAAATCAGGTTAAAAAGAAAATAATACAGTCCAAACTTTAAGAAACATGATATGATGCAATACAAATTTGCACTTAACAATACAATATAATACAACACAATTTCAATGTGATGCGATGCAGCATATACCATAATCACATTGATATAACATGATACATTACATAATTATAAAATGTGATACAATCCCATGCAAGATAATACAGCACAAGGATCCAAGCAATAGCGTATGATACAATTACATACAAGAGGTAGGGTTCAATACAACTATGTGCAAAATATCATGCTGCAACATTATGTGATTAAAATACAAAATATACTCCATGACTTCACACCATACCAAAATGAAAAAAAAATTGTAATATACAACACCTGCACCATGATACAAAATGATACATTATGATATAATACTTGGATGTGTTACAGTACTAATCAAACAGGGTAAACTATGAACATTTTTATATGACAATAAAATTCAGTGATATGATGCAACAAAGGTACATATGATGATGAAATACAATATTTAAAAAGTGGTATTTTTTGATGGAATATGATATAATGTGATGCAAAAAATACTAAATTGTACTTTATGATGTTATTGAATACATAAGACTATGAAACAATATGATACAATAAAAAGTGAAACAGTGCAACTTCACATAAATGATGCATTACAACAGGATATTTTAAAACCAAAATGATTCATTCTGATATGATATGATGCATTACCCCTGAGTATAATTCTGAGCAAAACGATAAATTATAATGCAGTATGATACCATAGAAAATTAGACACTGAAATACAATACAGTACTGCACATCAAATACTGATGCATCCTGATATGTCCATGATTCAGTCATTATCTATAATGCTTATCTCTCAGGGTTTTGTCTAGAGGCGGGGTCAGACAACCATTCGCATACACACTCAAAGATGAACGCAATTAAAAGTCACCAATTGACCTAACAATTCTGTTCTGTGGGAGTAAACTGGAGTACCTGGAGAAACTCTTGCACAAACAAGAAGAGCAAGCTAACTCCACATAAAAAGCTCCCATATGACTCGGGGGCTGATCCAGTAACCATCTTGCTGTGAGGCACGGGCATTACCTGCTGCACCGCCATGCAGCCCACACTGATATATAGAGCTATCCAAATAGATATTTGACAATACAAACCAATACAATTTAAGACAGTATGTTGCGAAACAAGACAGTGTGATACAATATGAGATGTTATGATACAGTCCAATTTGAAACAAACTATGTTTTAAAAACATGATGCAACATGACGCTTAATGATAGAAGAAGCCAAAGTAAATGATATGCAATAAAAAAAACAATGATAATATAAAGTAAGAGGCAGAAGTTATTTGCAATAAAAGCATAAATGGCACAGATATGGTCACAGAATTGGTTTTGAGGCCAGATGATATGCTGCAACACAGTATGATGGGATTTAATACAAACAGGTTAATACTGAACCAACCACTAAACAATTTGATGCACTTTATAAGTGATGAAATAACAAAATCTCCTACAGGGACTCCCTAACAAGCAGGCTATCAGCCAATAAGAATGCTTACAATGCAGCCTTATACTCTGAACACAAGAGCTGAGACTCTCAAACAGTGAGACCTCAGAGCTTTAGTACCAACAGTGTTTGTAGCAACAATGCCACAAACAGAGCCCCAGTGACATCATATATGAACACAAGCCCAAGAAATCACAAGTAAAACAGGCTGTGTTTCTTTGTAAAGGTCAGCTAATGTTTTTATACTGTATTTATAAGGCCTTCCTCTTACAAACAAATAGACAAACAAATAGCTCATTAGTTTGTTAGCCTGGGGCAACGAACAGCTTCGTCAGATGGCTCTGGGCTCCTTTCTTCAACAACATTTAATAGTTGTGTATTTGTGGGAAAGTAATTGGTATTGTGACCAAGCAAAGACAGACAGCATCAGTTCTGGAATGAGCGTAAAGAAAGGAACATACTCTCATGATATCCCCTTGATAAAAACTAATAATGAGGGACATTTTCTTAAGATTTTTAAGTGGTCAATCAAAACTTTGAAAGATCCATATTTACATATTTTTGTACAGTGACTGAAAGTTTCTTCTGTGCACTCTCTTCCACTTTCTTGGTACAATGATGCAGCAGGGGCTCTGTCAGTCCCAAATGATTCATTTGTATTAATTTCTGATTTTAATTGAGACCTCAAGAATCAAACTTGCGTAAAAGTCATGATGCCAGCTTTTTAAAGAATCGTATCCGAACCTTAACTCAAAATGAAGTGTTGTTTATTGTTTTTTTTTGTTTTTTTGTAATATGTGATATGTTGGAAGTAAATATGAGAGTGACAGTTATTTTAATCCAAGTGAAATCTTTGTGTTTTCTTCAGCAATAAACTGTCTTTCTTGTGTCTTGATGGTACTAAAGCTCTGTCTTTCTTTCTTGTAGATTTGCCTCTGAATTAGGTCTGCAGCTATCGATTCTTTTTGTAATTGAGTGTTCCACTGATTATTTTGTCGATTAATCAAGTAATCGGATAAGGTATACATTGCGCCCCGTTGCAGTTTTTTTACATTGGATCACTCTGGCTTTCTTGAAAAGCATCAGAAACATACAAACCCAAAAGGAAATGATCGATTAATTATTTCATTTTTTGAACATTTTTATTGCAGGATTCCCAAAATCCAAATACACATTTTTCTAATGGAAAAAAAGTAGTTACTACATGAAACTGCTCAAGAGGTCAGCAGATTATTTTGAGTATCCGGGTCATGATTTTTAGAATGAGACACTGGTTTTGAATTTGTCAAATGTATTTTTGGTGCTCTGAGCATCACAGGACTTTTGCCAATTATACCAGGGAGAAGGCAGATATCTCTACAGCTGATATCTCAAAAATTTACAACTGGTACATACAGTAAAACCCTAAATGGATAAACAGGCCCTTTAGTTATAATGATAACTGTCTCTGCAGGGGGCACTAAAGCACTTACAAATAATCAATTGATACTGATGTTTACCCATGTGCAATGGTGTAAGTATTTTTGAACTTTTTAGTTGGTTTTGCTTATATTGTTCTTGCAGTTTGTAAGTTTTTTAGTTTGGTTATTATTATTATTATTATTATTATTATTATTATTATTATTATTATTATTATTATTATTGTTGTTGTTGTTTTTATTCATGGTTATCTCTTTTTTGCTGTTTTTTTGCCTTTACTGCTGTAACAATGCTAATTTCTAAATTGAGGATCTAATTTATCTTGTTTTATTACTAGGATACCACTTCGGATATCCACAGGTTTTAAGGGCTTCTCTAATGTGTTTCTAGCCCTTAAAACCTGTGGATACCCAAAGTGGGCCTTTTTGAAGAACAAGAAAAGAAAGGACGCGGAGCATGATAGGGAAGAGAGACGCAAGAACGTTGTAATCCCTTACGTTTATCCGAAAAACTTAAGAGAATCTTTGGCAAACACCACATTCCTGTTCACTTCAAGCCTGGAAACACATTAAGGATAAAGTTGGTCCATCCCAAGGACAAAACACCAAGACATAAACAGAGCAATGTGGTGTATGCAGTCCAGTGCAGTGAGGAATGCTCAGACCTGTACACTGGGGAAACTAAACAACCGCTTCACAAGCTTATGGCTCAACACAGGAGAGCCACCTCCTCAGGTCAGGACTCGGCGGTCCACCTTCACTTAAAGGACACGGGACACTCTTTTGAGGACAGCAATGTACAGGTGTTGGCGATAGACAAAAGATGGTTTGAAAGAGGAGTTAAAGAAGCCATCTTCACCAGACTGGAGAAACCTTCTCTTAACAGAGGTGGTGGACTCAGACACAACCTCTCAGCCACATACAATGTAGTGCTAAGCTCTCTCCCCAGGAAGTTCTCCAAACATTCACACCTGGGCACATATGACCACAACACCTCACATGACAGGGGGAATTAACGACCCATTCAGGGTAACGACTCTCAGGGGTTGAATCACACTGTGATGAGTTTCTATGAGTCGTTCTCCAACTCCTCCCCTTCCTTTGTGGTTGTTTTCTCCTCTAGCGAGATAAATATCTGCTTCCATCACCAGCCATTTTGAACTGAAGAAGCTTCTTGGATGAGAAGTGAAACGTCTTCCCAACAAACTCTACACAGTCCAGTTGCCTTGTTTGAATCTTCAAGATAACCATGACCTGGATGAATGAGAATCTACACAGACGTAAAGAAGACCAGGGTTTACCGCTCCAAATCGTACCAAACTGTACTGAACCAAACCAGACCACTCAGTGGAAACACAGCTTTAGATCATATTTCTGTAGAACATTATGCTGTATGATGGCATGACGATGTAATACAACACAATTCATGGTTCCAAAGTGAGGCAATCATTTTTCTGCACCTACAAGCCAACTTGACTGACAATGACGAAGAATCTACATGTTTCCAAGCTGTGTGGATCATGTTGGAGGCTGATAACACACTGCTGCAGCCCTGTGAGAGGACAGAAAACATACAGTATGTGTAAGTACAGACACACAACCCCCTCCCCCTGGGGCTGCAGGGCAGCTGGTTAGATTGAGGAGTCACCCCATCACTAGTGATCCATGCAGGTTGACACACAATGCCCCCTTGACAAAACACACGAGGGTTTCTCTACAACACACACACACATACACACACGCAAACAGCAGAGGCGGTTCATTTCAATGCAAATAAGTATTCTCCCCTCTTCTGGGAGGAGACTTTGGCAGACTGCATTTTCTTTTCTCTATCATATGGAGGATCTAGATTGTATAGCGAGCTCTCAGGCAGAACCAAGCAGCCATGAGTACATGGAGCATGCTTGCTTGAGCCAATTTATTGAGTTTATGTGAAGCATCAGACAGTTTTTTTTATCTATGGCTGGTTGCTCAGGATGTTGAGCCATGCTCATAGTGAACGATACATATTTACACTTTCTGAAATGCCCTGTGTGGTTTTAATTGTTCCAGCATCATGGATTATCTTTATTAATAAGCTGATATATTGTCCTCTCTGTGCTGTATCTCCGCAGCATTACAGATGAAGCAAGATTCTTCTGCCCCCCCCAACGGGCCTTTGCCCTCAAAAGAATGGAGGCTCCTCACTTCATCGGCTAGATTACAGCCAATTAAATGTGTCTGTTATCACCCATTAGTTATCACCACCGCTGCTCAGCTCTACAAATAGGCCTGACCAAGCAACTGCCGTGGACGTGAAATTGACCCAAATACATCAAGATGAGTTTTCATTTTTTAGCTCCTTTTTTTAACCGTCCTCATCAGCAGAGGCCTATCACTGAACCAATACATCTTTAACATGAAGTCCCTGAGAGATGTATATTTCTGGGTGAGCGTGTGCATACTACTACACTACATGAGTACACACACATCCTACGATAAGTGAGGGTGTGCATGCCCTACTTGCCCATGTGTTGTCTATGTGCCTGGTGCACGTGGTGTATTATTTGAGGTCAAAGCTGATGAAGTGGGCTCCCTGAGAGACAGACAGCGGCCATGAAGGATTGACACCCTGTGACACCTCTCTCTGTCAGCCTGATTAGTCACCTCTTTGATGTGGCAGCCTATATTAAGGCTCTTATGTGCAAGGCAGCCTCACACTTGCTGGCTGAAAAGGCCTGATTGAGACAAATACAGGATCTGAAATCCTTTGGACAACATAATACTGGAACATTTTCTCTAATCAGTGGGTTGAAATGCCACATATTTATCTCAGCTGTGTACCTATTATGATGTGGGGTGTATGTGTTTGTTGTACACGAGAGCATTGCATGCATTTCTCATCTGGAATAACAAGAATTTTAAGGAATGATCACCACCCTGTCTGCTTTAGGGCTAGGCCATATAAAATAAAGCCCATATCTTAGAACTGTTAAGCTGAACCACAATACATGTTGTACAACTGGGTTTTTTTACCAGTGAAGAATAAACAAATGGCTGTTGCAAGGAACAAAAGGCTCAGGTGAATCCGATATTTGGGTAATCACATTTCCTTATGAACGAGATTACTCATTCATTAACTTTGAGTTTTCATAGTAAAAATATGCTGCACACAGATGTGCGGATGGCCTACTTTTTTTTTTTTGGTCGTGGCTCACTTGTTCTGAAAAGCCCAGTTATTAATAAAATAATAAATAGTGACCGTGGAGCCAGAATTTTAGTTGACCCTTAACTTTGTAACTCAAAGAAAATATTGATAAGTTTATAGTATGAAAAAGACTCTAGTACCAGTACTTTCAGATCACTGACAGTCAACACCACAACACTGTTTTATTTTTTCAAAATAAAGTCCCCCTGGACTGTTTTAATAAATAAACTGAAGTTCACAGTGTCACTCTGCCCAGGGACAGCTAGCAATCACATACAATCATGATTCCTTTAAGAGATCAGTTCAAAATATTTTGTTTATGCCTTATGTTTTATGGTGGCATTTACTCTAGCTCAAATTCCAAAAGCTGTTGGCTCGCTGAAGCTTTATATTCTTCACAGCTTAATGAGAACATATCTCCAGTCACTGATGTCAGTTTAAGCAGGCTAAGCTTCTCTGCTCTGGTATTATCATACCAAGCTAATGGTTATGTACTGGGCTGTTTCTGCAGTAAAGCAGTCGTTGTTTTTGCTGTTATCTAGCCTTCTTAGTATATAGCCCGAGCTATGACTTCAATATGAACGTAACTATATTGATCTTGATAATATCAATAACTACCGTATTTTCCAGACTATAAGTCACACTTTTTTTCATAATTTGGCTGGTCCTGCAACTTATAGTCAGGTGCGACTTATATATCAAAATATACATAATTTAACATGTTTTTAACCGTTTAATTCATACTGACAAACATGAACCAAGGAGTAAACATTACCATCTACAGCCGCGAGAGGGCGTTCTAGACTAGACTAGACATAAACAAAATGCCCCCAAAATGAAAATCCTATTCTAACAAACTGAAGGTAGTAAAATATGCAGTGGTAATCAAGCAGAAATAAAGTTTAGAGTGAGTGAGAAACTTGTGAGGGACTGACGAAAAGCAGAAGTTACTCTTACCCCAATGAAGAAAATGAAGAAAGCCAATCACGGACTGAAAACAAAATGGCCAGAGCTGGAAGAACGAGTCCACAGATGGGTGCTTGAACAATGTGCTGCCAGGAGAGACTTGTTACAGGCCCATTTAAGCTCAGTGTTAAAGACGAATACGGATATGGACTGAGCCTCCTGTCCATGCTCTGCGTACATTTCGTCCATATTTCTGCACGTTTCCATAAAGTTTACAGATACGGACCAAACAAAGCAGTACCACTGGAAACCGTTGGGCAGTGTTGCTGTTACTACCCATTACATAGCTCTAGTGAGACACAAAGAAGAAATAATAATGGCAGAACTTTTTGAAGAGAAACTCTGCGAATTAGTTAGAAATGACAAACATCTGTATGATGTTACTTCGCCTGGACACTGGGACAAACAAATGCAGAAAAAAAAACAGCTGGGAGGAGACTGGAGAGCAATTTAATATCAGCTGATCGGTAGCGAAGGAGAAGTGAAGGTCTGTGCAAGACAGATTTGTTCGAGCCCCCCCTGGTGGATGTATTGGTTAACAGCAATGCCAACGGAAAGGACGCAGTGGACCTTCTTAGTTTTACCGCTTCATACAAGGCAACCACCTCTCTATCAGAGTGCTAAACAAATGCATCTGATAGTCCAGTGCAACTTATATATGTTTTTTTTTTCTCTCCATGACGCATTTTTTGACTGATGTGACTTTTACTTTGAAGCAATTTATAGTCCGGAAAATACGGTAATTTGAAAAAAAATGCAGACAACTGTTAGGAATATTACATATTTTCCAGCCCTATTGCCTACCTTTTTTTCTGTCTTTCTATTTTTCTCTTGTTCTTTCTCCTCCTTTACAAGCTCAGGGGAGTGTACAGCTGCCCCTTAACCCAGTTATCATGCATTAGAAGAACAGCCTGACAATTAGTGTGCTATTGCCTCACTGGGACGAGATCAGAGCAAAAAGACTGTGAAAGTCTGAAAAGACACACAGAGTGAAAGGTTTAAGATGTATTCCCACACCAGGAATATTTAAGAGGAGATATTTAGTGTGTCTTATTCTTTAAGGTGTGTTCTCACATTTACAAACATGCTGTGATTTGATTTTCAACTTAAAAGTAATTTCATTCGTGCAGGTGAATCCAAGGCTTGCTGTAATTTCCCTGAAAATAATTGATTTTGTTCCAGTATTTTGTTTTTGTAACTTCATGTGTGACTAAGCCTTGATTAGAAATTCTGTCACGACTTTAATTTCTTGAGAAAATCTTTGCAGAATGCTTTTGAATGTCTTGATCAACCATGACTTGTGACCAACAATCAAGCACTCTGTTTTGCAACCATTTTTTTTCTTATTTGTTGTGTTTCTCCTCTGTATGTATTGCCTCTAATCAATCAACGTGATAATTTTGGTCAGTTTGATGGTCTGTCCTCACATCTAAGATTTCAGACTTGTGGCCTTCTCAGGTGGTACAAAGCCTGACATGACACTGGTCTAAATCTGGGTTTACTGCTCGTTATGTAAGGACTTTCTTGACACTGTCCAAATGAATTATGGGACAAAACCAATGGGAGACCACAATTTAAGTAACCAGAGCTACCCTGAGTGCTGCTTACTCCTTCTCTTCTTCTGCGTGACACTTATGAGCTTAGGAAGCCAGCAAAGGGTCTCCAGACCTTCTCTTCCAGGGCTGGCTTCACCTGCAGTCCCCAATACTTCCTCCAGCTAAAGGTCCTGACTTTCCAAATGCTGTTTCTTTTGTCTCTTTTGTTCCTGTTTCTATAGTCAGTGTTGGTCAAAATCATCTTCTCACGTGTCTCAGTTTGGGCCATTGCTCTTTCCCTATTTCTTCCATCAGGTCAGTCTATTTTTTCAAGGTTATTCTCATCATGAAAACCCTCTTGATCAAATTATGAAGCCAAAGCAATAAAGCCATTTTGCATTAGTTGTCCAACAACCCTTCCTCTTGCACAATCCTTAGAAAAAATAAAATAACAAGGATTAAAGTTTTCTGTCCCTATGGTGGATTTACAGCAATTTAATTTTTTTAATCATACTGTTGGTAAGCGTCAATCAGACAAAGATAAAAAAATGAAGGAGAAATTGGGTGGTGTGACTCCACCTGTTAACTGATGCTATGTTGTCAGTCAGGTATTTTACTTGTTTCCTGAGCTGTAAATGTAATATTTAATTCTGTTGTCCATTTGTGTGTTTTATTATTTATTTTGTCTGATACACAACGCTCGATAAAGATACCCCTCTATCTCTGCATAGTTAGGCTTTTACTTTCAAAGGGAATATCACGATTTACGTTTTATTTCTGGACTTGCCATTGACTTCTCCACTTTATTCAGTGATTGATTACCTAGATGGATGTAAAGCTATGGAGTTTTCCATAGCTAAAGTTATCTGCATTAGTAGGAAATAAAATCCATACACTGCATATATGAGATGGTGGAATACACAGCAGGGGATATATCATAAAAACAACAACTGCATAGGAACACACTTGAGCTTAAGGCCCGTTTAAGACTGTTCTTTTGACAACAACTCTTTGATGTATTAAATTATTAACCACTGACTTTTTTTGTGTTTCCTGACTGTGTGAAAATAAGCAAATATAAGAGTAGGCCCATGTTCCTGGTTTAGTTTTTGTCCTTGTAGCTCGCCTTTTTTAAACTTTGATTCAAAGTTTTAACAGGACTTTTTTTAAATGGTAATCTGTTTTCAGAGAATCCATTCAAAGATTTATCACTAATATAGATTTTAAGATGGTCTTCAAATAAATAAGATTTCAATACAAATTTCAGAATTAACACTTAAAATCTAGGCCAGTTGGTATGAAAAGCCACTCAGTATTTTGTGTTTGCTTGGAAGTGGTGTGAGTACATGGTAAACAACAAGGCTTTATGTTCTCTGGCAACACACTTTAAGGACTCCTGACCATGAAAGGTGATTTTTTTTTTAGACATGACATGCTAAGAAGAGAGATGAGGTAAGCGTAAAGGCGCAAAAGATAAAAAACCTTCAACCTGCTGCTGTACGTGGTTAAAGGTATCATCGGAAAAGTAACTTCTCTTGAGTGTGTGTTTGTGCATGCTCGTGTGAGAGCAATCAGACTTCCTCTCAGCTCTGTTAGTTCCACGCCTGTAGAAAACATTTTACAAGATCAAAGCATTTAACACTCCCGGGGCCTGGGAACCAGCCAGCTTCCTCCCTGCTCGCTTCTTCACACACATACAAGCACACACCGTAGTTCATCCAGCCTTCCCCTTGCACATCTTCAGGGATTTTACAACACTGAAGTCACCAAACATCCCACCTGGAATGGACCGCCACCAGCTTCTGAGATAAGCTTGAAGCCCCTCAGCTCTCCTGCCACAGCAGCAGCAGCAGCAACTTGGTATCAGCTGGACCACAGCAGACACGCACTCTCCCTATCTCCCCCCTCCCTCACCCCCCGCAGGTGCTCTTTGACAGAAATAATTGAGGTAGGGAGGTGGTGGGAGGTTAATGAAGCACTCCCAACACACTGCTGACCTTTCCCCAGCCTCTGCGCAAATCATTGCAGCACACTTTTTTGGACATTTTTAAATGAAAGCCTTTAAATAATTTATCTAACTATAGTTCCCAGAAGGCCCTTCATTAGAGATTGGCCGTGACATTTCCCTCCTCCCCCCCAGCCTCTCATATTTAACGCCTCACATCCAGTCCAAGAATATCACTGTCGATTTCTCTTTCGCCTTTGTCTCTCTTCTTCTGTCATACGTCTTGGTCTTTGTGTCTCTCGCCCTCTCTCTTCTCTCTCTTTCGCTCTCTGTCTGACATTAGTCACATTAATGATTGATCCCTTGTGTTTTGGCTGTGAAATGACAGACAGTCGTCAGAATATGAGATGTGATTTAACCCTGGTTGGATGTGAAATTGAGCTCATGTATTAAATGTGTTGAAGAGTAATTGATCAAATAGATTACAAGGAGGAAAACTAGAAACACTGGCTGGCTGTGATATGTCTCCTCGAGGTTAAAAACTGCAGGACAGTGAAGGATAGTTATGTGCCAAGGAGAAGGGCCTCGTTGTTTTTTGTGGTAGAGTTAGAAAAGAATCCTTAAAGCATGGGATGAAGAAGGGGCCCAAAGACCTTCACCTGTAATGTCCAAAATCTTATCAGTTCAGCCCTCAGTCAGAGTTGATATCTGTGCATGCTTGATGAAATTTCCTACAAGTGTAACTAGAAATATCCCAATAACAAATGAGGCGGATGAGGACCCGGTTACTTTGACCTATGACTTTCAAAGGTTAATCAGTTCCTTTTGAATCAGAGAAATAGTAAACTAAAGTTTGATAGAAATCCTTCAAAATTTCATATGTCCAATGTTTCACAAGAAAGAAGTGACCCTTGACCTTTATCTCCAAAATGTAATAAGTTTACTAGGGACTAGGGACTACAAACGTTTTAATAAATTCCTTCAAAACGTTCTTGGAGTATTACATTTAGAAGCCAGAGATAAAAATTAGGCTCATTGACCTTTGCCTTTGACCCAGAGAATGGCATCAGTTTATCATTGAATTGGTGAAGACATTTGTGCAAAGTATGACAGAAATCCCTCAAGGCATTCTTGAATGTCAAAATAATTAGATCCCCATGAGACCCAAAGACCTTTGACTTTGTATTTAGAAATTTAGTTAAATCCGTCAGAATAAATAAATTGTTCAAAGTTAAACAGAATATTCTTCAAGTATATTAAAAACAAGCAAGAGATGAACATTAGGCCTACTGACCTTGGCCTTTGAGCTAGGAAACTTCTTTTTTTAGCATTGATTCACAGAGAATGTTTGTGCAAAGTTTAGCGGAAATCACTCTTAAGTGTTTTGAGATGTCATGTTTACAAGAAAGGGAATATCATAATGCCAAATAATTCTTGGGCAGTAATCTCCAAAAGCTTAACAGTTCCTCGGAGTGGAATTGTGCAAATTATGATGGAATCTCCTGAAAACTTTTTTTTCAGATATTGTGATCACAAGTAGGGAATATCCATTAGGCTACATGACCTTGACCTTTGACTAAGGAAATGTCAATGTTGATCCTTGGTCAGAGTGGGCATTTGTGCAACTGACCTTTCGTCAAGCCCTGCCCTTGACAGGAAGGGATCCACTATCAAGCCCCGTCCTCCTTAGTAACTGTTACTAGGTTAGACAGAATCTATTGTTGCTGTAAGTTTTTCCTCTCCAATTTAAAACAATTGGAAATGGCTTGCTTTTTGACTATCTTTTGTTCCAATATATTCTTCTAAAAAATTTACTGAAGTGAAAGAATAAAGACATAAATACAGAAGGGCATATGAAGAAATATTAAATCTGGAATAACAGAATAATTGAAAATAATTAAAGATATAACTGATGAATGCTGTTTAAATAACAAATATACCGTGGACACCAAATATCTTTTTTTTTCCCTCTTACCTTGGTGTGGGTATGTTGTTTTTTGTGATTTTTAATGTTGAAGTAACAAAATGGAGACAATTTCACCACATTGTATTAAAATAGACTCTGCCAACACAAAACTTGTCTGACTTGGTAGCCTAGCAGTGGATGCTTTGAGATGGGGCTTTCTGATTCTGACTGTTTGGTTAGCCAACCAATAGAGAGCTTACAATGGGTCTATTTTTATGGAGTATGCTTCAAAGCAGCTCAATGACCTTTGACCTTGTATCTCCAAAATCTAACCAGTTTATGACAGTAGACACTCGTTTTCCCGATATATTGCACCTTTGGCTTAGAGACATTTATCGTTGACTCAAAATGGACTTTTTTACAAACTTCACTGGAAATAACTTTGCAAATGGTGGGATATTGTGTCTACAACAAAGGAATGATCATGAGACAAAAGATGCTTGAACTTGTGTCACCAAAATCTAATTCATTCTTGAGAGTTCACTTTTGTACAAGGTTTAATGAATTTCCTCCGAAGTGTTCTTGAGAAATTGTTTTCCCCATCTAAAGATGAGTATGGGGTTGATTGACCGTGACTTTTGAACATCAGTTTATCCTTAAATGAGAGTGTGGGTATTGCCCAGATGGACAGACAACCTAACAATATTGGTATCCCTAACCTTGTCTGTGGTCAGTATAGAGGTATAAAAATGGGAAAACTGATAATCTGTCTATTATATTGGTAAATGGCGTATCAACAAAATATTTCCTGTCCTGTTTCTTTTTTGTAAGTAAAAGCTGTCATCCTGAAAGCCCGGCACAACATAAGATTTCTTCAGTTTTCTGCCTGCTTTAGTGTGATCAAGACAGATTTATACAATATTAGACAAGCTTGTATCAGTAATAGGTGGAATGAAGAAGTCAGCGAGGAAATCAAAGCTATTCTTATACAAACCTCTGTGCTATGAATATATGAGGAAACCTGTGGTGACATAAATCAAACACAGCACAACAAAGTCTTCTTCTTTGTCTGCTGTAGAGGTGTGAAACAAGAACGAACCAGATCAGATATGTCCAGAGGAGACTTCTGTCTTTTCACAAGAAACACAATTCGTCAGGCCTGCTTTTTCTGATGAAACATCGCTAGATGAGACGTGACAACTGCACAAGTTATTCAATATTGATATTAGCAAATGTTATCAGATACAATGTGTGAGGCAGAAACCCAGCCGTCCCAGGAGGAAACAAGTAGTAGGTCAGTTTCCACTTCGGTCAGACACTCTCATGCTTCAGGAGGCCGCTGTAAAGATGCAGGGAATCCATGGAAAATCAGTCAGTTTAGCAGACTTAGGATAAACCAAGAAATTGAACTTTTTTTTCCTAAATGGTGTAAATGAGAGTTATGAAAAAAAATACTTACATAGCAGATCCCAAGCAAATCAGCAAAATCTTTAACTTATTTAATATCCAACCACATGAATACCTTAAACTGTACATAAGAACCGTGACTGAGGATTTATTCCCTCAGATAGGATGTTGGTAGCCAGTAGCCCCAAGACTTGTGCTTAAATTGTTGTACATGTTGTCTGCTCTGTCTCAGGTTTCAGTTTACAGACCAAGTTGAACTAAAACAATGAAATTGAAAAACCACTCAAGAAGTTGGTGCATAGGGTATCAGCAGCTAAGCTCTCTGTTCTGGCTGGCAGATTTTGATCCTTTATACTGAGATCAATAAGCAGGAAGAGAGTCAAAGACTGATTTGATAAAATCTCAGTGGTACCCTACCCAACACCCCACACATGCTTGTTAAGATCAGTTTGGCCTGTGGGCATTATTGTTGTTGTTTTGAGATTAAGCAAAATATCTGGAATTTTTCCAAAGTCAAATTTGTTATAA
Source organism: Cetoscarus ocellatus (assembly GCA_037902135.1). Lineage (NCBI taxonomy): Eukaryota > Metazoa > Chordata > Actinopteri > Labriformes > Labridae > Cetoscarus > Cetoscarus ocellatus. Next base: position 1,754,549 of record JBAMNC010000815.1, read on the forward strand.
TATTTCTCTAAAAGTCTTGGTCTCCATCCATAAGTCCTATTATGACTATTGCAGTGCTGCTCCACCTTCATCAAACTTTCATTGACTTCATCAGAGGTTTTTTTTTTTTTTTTCAATCTTTAAATGTGTTTACTCAGCTCTGCAGATTACGCTTAGTGCACCCTGCACCCTTTTACTCTCTTTTACCCATCCACCACTCTCGTGCTGTTCCAGAAGTTCTGTATGATGTGGAAACAAGCTCAGATTTGTGCCTTTGTCCAGGCGTGGTTTAGAGAGTGCGTTGTGTGGAATGATCTGTGAGCTGAATAAGTTTTCAGGGCAAAGAGGGAGGACTTTAACAAGAAGAAAGTAACAGAGGATTATTCGGTCGCCTGTTACCTTGTGCTGTAGTGGGTACATTTTGAAATATTATTGAAGAGTTGCTCCATTAACTCTCAGGGTCTTTGGCCAGGGTTTTTCTGTGACTGTCTGTGTTGCTCACCTTGGAAGAGTGCTGGTGTGGCTCCTTTCCTTTTGCTCATGATCTCCGTTATCATGCTCATCCTCATCCATATTTGCCGGCTCATAGTCCCAGATTCATAATTACACCTGAGAGATGCACTAAATAAATGTTCATGCTAGGTTTAATCTTTCAGTATAAGGCATAACCTTGTGCCTGTCTTGGTTTTTACATAAAGAACAATAAAGCTTAGATTGTGCCTTTTTTTTTACAGAATACAGTAACACAAGCTGAGTCCATATGCTTCTTTTGATGTGCATTAAAGAGGTATCTATGCATGGAACTGAAGTTTATTATGTCCCAATATTCTACTCAGCATCAATGACATAGTGTTATTGTTTTGACAGAGCCTTCCTCAGGTTTTCACCCCACAGAATATTATATTTTCCCCTCAGCTGCATGATTGTATTATGATTATTTCTGGTGCTGTGTTTGGTGATGCACTTGTTTCAGCAGGTTGCATAATGTGTTTTCAGACAGAACAAAGGACAAAATAAATCTTAGTTGCTTCCTCAAAACACATTGTTTTAGAGCTATAATCAGGTTTAATTCCCTGGTTTACTGTACTGATATTTTTTCCAAACCACAGGGTGAAGATTGACTCCATTTTTTTCTCACAATTGGGTCAATATTAGGTCACAGAGCAACTGTTGTGGCCACATATTGATCTTTGTTATGACTCACATGCTGCAATATTTGGCAATTTTAGCCCTGTACTTCTACCAGGGGATGAGTATGATGTGTTTTCTGCCCGAGAACTCTATTGATGTTTTTTGTTGGATATATCATTCTCCTGTTACTTGGTTGATTCACAATTTGATAACTGGACATTTAACATAAGTTTACAGTTGTCTGACAGAATTTTACTGAAATACTCAAACAGGAGCCAGATGATGCAATCCAATGACATCCAACATTTTAAATTTAAGAGGCAAAAACATTATTAAAGGTACACGTAAGAAAGAGCAAACAGTGCAGAAGCTAATCCAGCCATCTTGACCAATAAGCCCTCTTTACAAATGCACAAAATCTTTTTTTTTTTTTTTTTTTTTTACCAAGAATTTGCCCAGAATTCTTTCAGCCATATTTCCCCCACCTGTAATGGAAAACCTGCTGCAGTAAGGGACAATTATGGACAAGCAACTATGGAAATGTTTAGGGGCAAGACGAAAGAGTGCATGTGTGAAAACAGCTATATTAAGTTCAGGCTGCTGTAACCTCACTCATGAGGGAGTTTATTGAAATATAGTGCACATAAAAGAAACATTTACAGAAAAAAGACATGGTCAGTAAAGCTTTTAAGGGTCATCCTAATGCTTCTATAGTGTGGTGGTAGGTTTGAAATACATCCATCTAGTTTGACCTGGCATTGGGAGAGCAGGACTGCAAGAGCGGGATGACACTTTCCTTTTTATGTTTTCGGCGTTGGAGTTTAACCTCCATTTTTCTCTCTTCTTGTGGGGAAACACTCAGACATTCCTTACACACACACACCCAGATATACCACAGTAAGTGAGTTAACAGTAAGCTGTCTGGATTAAACATATGGCAGGCTGTGCTATAGCACCTAACATAGGAAATTGATATGTCCCACCTACTGTCTCCTTTTTAACCATAATTTCTGTTGTCTGCAGTTACACCACAGCCGTTCATCATTAAGAGGGATAGACTTAACACACTTTTTCACTTACTAAGTTCATGCGTAGTGTTTTCTATTTACCATTAGTACTGCCAAAGCAATGCAAAAGTTTTATTCTTTTTTTCTGTAGGAGACATTCATTTCTCAAGTTCTTGGAATCATCAGGTGCTTTCGGGTTTTCACCCTCGTCCATGTTACCCAGGTGGGGCTTTAGACCTCAGCTTGTGTCCAAATTAACCTTTCATAGCAGATGGATTGTCCATACCTGCCATCTGTAGGATCCATCTCACAAAGCCCTAAGCTTCTTCATTCCATCCATGAGTGAATGTGAGAGTGAATGGCTGTGAAACAGTAGATGTGGTGTTAAAGCGCTTTTAGTGGTCAGAAAGACAAGAACAGCGCTATATAAGCTCAAGTCCATTTACCATCCCTGGTTGGAGAATGGCAGGACCTATCAGTGTCTTTAAGAAGAAAGAGGCCATTGTTAATGGGATGGTTTAGATGTGCCAAAAGCAAGAGGCAAGCCTAAAAACAATGGCAGCCCATGAAGAGAGCAGTGAGGTTGCAGCTATGTTTGGTTCAGTTTTATCAGAAGTGGACAACTTTTGTTCAGTGGGAGAAAGAGCTAAGAAAAAGCAGTAAAACCTTTCTTTTATTAAATTCTGTGCTCAAATATTCGTTTCAAAAGGGACAAGAATCTTCTTTTGAAATAACCTTTTGGATGAACATTTCTAAAGTGATGTCAAGCTTTGGTTATGTGGTGTATGCCTACCACACAATTTAAGGTTCTGCCCTGAAACTAAGAGTGTAGCTCGAGTTATCACTTTATCATGATGATTTGCTGCACACATCATTGTTACTGTATATCAGTTATCCACAGCTGCCAGAGTTCACTTTTAGCTGTTGGACTGTTAGAGACGATATGGCATGACACTCTGGACTCATCAAACACTGCATTAAAATGCTGCTTACTGATTAGTCTATAAAGTCAGAAGCTCATACCTGCAGCTTGAATATAAGCTGGTCCGGGCTTGAGCCAGCCCTAACTGAAAGCTTTATATTAAAAGAATGTTTTAAGTCTAACCTTAAGGGTAGAGAGGGTCTCATCCCCCCAACTGTGGTTTGTAAATAATTCCAAAGAAGAGGAGCCTGATAACTGAAGGCTCTACCTCCCACACTACTTTTAGCAACTGATGGTAGCACGAGCAGGCCAGCATTTTGGGAGCGTAACGTTGTAGAGCGGTTGTACGGCACTACAAGCTCTTTAAGATAAATTGATGCCTGCCTACTGAGAGCTTTATAGGTGAGAAGAAGAACCTTGAATTATATTCTACATTTTATGGGAAGCTAATGCAGAGAAGCTAATACAGGAGCAATGTGATGTATTATCCTAGTTCTAGTCGGTACACGTGCTGCAGCATTTTGAACCAGCTGAAGAGTCTTAAGTGACTTGCTGGGGCAGCCTGATAAAAGAGAATTACAATAATCCAATCTAGATGTACCAAAAGTATGGACTAGCTTTTTGGCATCGCTCTGAGACAGGATTAGGCCTGATTTTTGCAATGTTACGATGATGAAAATAGGCTGTTCTTGAAATTTGTTTTATGTGAGAGCTGAAAGACTAATCCTGATCAAATAGTACCCCAAGCCAGGCTAATGCCATCTAGAGCAGTTATATCATTAGAAAAGGTTTCTCTAAGGTGTCGGGGGGCCAGCACATTGACCTCTGTCTTGTCTGAGTTAAGAAGAAGAAACTCTCTGGCCATCCAGGTCCTAATGTCCCTTGGACACGCTTCTAGTTTAGATAACTGATTTCTTTTTACCTGGCTTCATTGATACATACAGTTGAGTATCGTCTGCATAATGATGTAAATTGTCGGAGTGTTTCCTCATGACATCACCAAGGGGAAGCATTTATATGGAAAAAGAACTGACCTAGCACAGAACCTTGAGGAATTCCGTAACTAACTTTAGTGTACACAAAAGACTTATTCTACACAATGATCTGTGTGGTATCAGTCCTTGTAATCCAGAGTAATTCCTCTAATCTGTCTCAAAGAACATTGTGATCTATGGTGTCAAAGGCCACACTGAGATCTGTGCATGTGATGGAGGAAAGCACAGTGCATGTGGGGGGCGTGGCCTCAATACCCCTGCAGTAAGCAGTGTGCTATGTGCATGTGACTGAGGAATAGCATAGAAATATTTGTTTTAGTCGAGATTATGCTAGAGTATATTTTTTCCAACTGTGTTTAAAATCCCTGTCAAGGAACCATCAGTTGTGTAAATTCCAGGTTTATTCCCATTTGTTTTAATTTATTCTTGTAAATATCTGTTAATGAAGTTTCCAACTTTGAAAATTCATGGAATTTTTTAACCCTAATCTTGAATGATTCTTTGAGTAAGCCCTCTGTTGGTGATTTCAGACCGACTCTTTAGCTAGTCGGAAAAACAAGAAAATTGGCAGCGCTTTCAGTCATGTGACAGACATTGAATGTCCTGTGATTTGATTATTGCCTATGAGCACAGTGCAGTTGCAATGTTCAAGTGATATAATGTTCAGCCCTACTGTGCTTGATCAATAAATATTTCAGCAAGGTGTTGGTGTTTACATGCTTGTGCAAGGCCACACACATAGATATAGCATATTGCACTGTTAGCATCATTTGATGTAAAATTCATCAACTACTAAGAACTCCTTGGTCTCCTATTCACCATGATTACTTCCTTGACTACTTTGTTGTTGTTTGCTCTGACTGCCTTCTGTGAGAGCAAACCATCATTGTTTTGCAAGGCATGCAAAAGTAAGGGAGGGTTTGGATAAGGGAGTTGTTATGCATCAAGGCAGTTATTGATTCATCAAACTAGTATGAACCAATTCTCAACTGTAAGAGATTCTTGATTCCCATCCTTGGAGATAACTTAAACTAGAATCTAACCAGTTCATGTAGGGTTTAGTGTGGATATTACAGCATACTTATGGCATGCCTTACTGACAGAGTATTGCCAAAATAAAACTGTAAAGTTTTTTTAGGAAAGGTTTGCACAGAAGGGTATAAACAGAGCAGACATTCAGTAGAAGGAAAAATACAACTCAATCTTACATGACATTTTCCATGAGTTTTTATTTCTGTCCAGGGAGAGCATTAAGCTTTCTACAGTTTTAAAAAAGACAGCAGAAATCTTATCATATTTGCAGATGGCTGACAAGATTAAAATTCTTTAGTCTAATCCTGTTGGTACAGAGGTTGCAGAACTAAATCAGTGTACCTCGCCTTTCCCTCCATGCTTTCTGCATATCCATGCAACTTTCCCAGAACTAATTGTGGAGATATTTAATGGCGATAGGTGCTGTCTGGCTGCCTCAGCTTGTCTGCTGACCGGAGGGGAAGTGAGAGAGTAGAGTGATGTTTTCAGTTTCTTAATAAGCCAGGGACATCCTTAGAAAACACAATAGTAGGAAACATGTCTTTGTTTTTGTGCATGTTTGCACTTGTTTGAGTGTATGTATTCATACTGGTCTGTCATTGTCTCAGTGGATGGTGTCATCCTAGCTCAATGACAGCCTTACATATCACTGCTGCTGCCTTTTTTTGTTGCCACTCACATTAATAATTCCCCTTTCTGTTAACTGACTGATGTAAAGTGGGCTAATCCCTTTATGAGAGAAGAGGGTGAGGCTGAATTTGTCAGCAAGTGTTTGTTAATGAATAGAGCTTGTATCATCGGTATGCACAATGTGTTTTTGTGTAATGTGCATGCAGTGTGTGTGTTTTGTTTGGGAGGGAGAGGGGCTAATTTCTACCCTGCTAGGGTCCTAGAGGACTAAGCTGCTTTTGACCTGATAAGCTCATTAGAATTCCACACTAATTACAACAGGCCCCGTTTGGCTGTCACCAGATGAGAACAACAGGTCCCAGCAACATCAGCCTACTTAAGAGGAAGAGGAAAGGAAGTGAAAAGGAAGGAGGAAGGATTTCCTCTGTGATGGGAGAGAACAAAGGGAAGTGAGAGTAAAGGAAGGGAGGGTGAAGGGAGTTGTTCAGCTGATCAGGTTGTGGAGAAAAAGTTGATACAGGAAATCACTGTGATTGGTACAAGGAGAAGTAGAAAGAAAACACAGAAGATCTGACAACTTTCGAGTTAAAACGCTGGACAAAGGCGGGAGAAAAAAGACAGAAACAGGATAGAACATGAGACAAAAAGAGAAAGATTGTAAATTAGCCGGGCCGCCACAGAGCGTTTTCTCTGACTTGTTGAGGCTAAACTGAGGGCAGCAGGGAGTGAGGCCTGATGTGTCAGAATCTCCCTGGCAACCAATCCTTCAACCACCCCCACACACACACACACACACGCACACACCACAAGCAGCACCCTGTTGAGCCCGGGCCGCTGTGTTGTTTGCATTACGGCCCAGATTAAATTTAAAATCTGTCCTTTTTATGTTGCAAACCACACCAGCTCTCTTTCACACTCTGACTTTCTTCTTTTCTGACCGCTTTTATCCTCCATCTTCTTACGCCTGCTCTCTTTGTGGCCTTTTTGTTCCGTTTTTGTATGTTTCTTGTGTAACCCTGGCAATCGGCCCAAAATCTTAAGCAGTGTTTCTCTACTGGTCTTGCCTCAGGACCCACCATCTTAATAAAAGATCTAAGTCCAAGTTTAAAACTCACAAATTCATTCAATTAAAAAAATTTCCAGTTTGGATCTTAGATTAAACAAAAGTATGATGAAACAAAGGCAAAAGCCTAAAGAGGACATGCATGCAAAGGTTTTATTTTATTCCATTTTGCAGTATTAACATGTAACTTTTGTTTTTATTGTCATCAGAAATCATGAGAATTTAACACATTTAACACATTATCATATGATAACCAGCATTCTCAAGACAACAAAATGAGAAAGTAAAAATTAGAAGTGGGATATTATTTTTAAAATTTCAAATGTTCATATAATAAATTAAAAATGGAAGACTAGAATATTATTTTTACAAATGAAACAAATATTTCAGTTTGAAAAAAGATTTTCTTTTCATTATTTTCATTAGCACCTGGTTATATATATATATATATATATATATATATATATATATATATATATATATAGCTGCCCTTAAATGACAATGGCATGAAAGCTGTAATTCTGGCAGAAGTGTGGACACAAGCTGTCTCCTTCACCTTTAGAAACAATCTATTTTACTGAGCATTTTTATGAAGCTGATCAGTTTGACAGTCCAGTTGACAGTCCAGCTGAACTAGGAAAGAGAAAATAGATTTCTTTTTCACTTAAAATAAGTGTAAATAATTAAATGATTTATCATGTAAAGGCAATTGGGAATATTTTAAATCAGGCTTTATGTTTAAGAAATTTATTATTTACAATTACAGCTGATAAATTTCAAGTCTAGAAGTTTTTTTTTCTTCAAATGAGCATTCTTGTTTGAGATGTTTAAAAGCAAGCTTAATGTTAGTCATGTGATAGAGTAAAAATCAAGAAAAATGAATGATATAGATATGTGTCTGTATAGGCATGCCAAACTACAATAAAGGATTGGCAAGACATTTCAAAATATGCTGAGGAGTCATCTCGGATCAGTAGGAACTTGCTTAAAGGGAGTATGATATGTGACCTATAAAACTATGAATTATGCCACAATAACCTAGAGTTATCATAAACAAAATTTCACTCTCACAACTTACATGTTTGATCGGTACCAAATGAACTCTGGTTTGCTGTTTTTGAAATAAGTGGTTGATTTGTGGGAATGTAAAAGCATGAAACTTTGGCGTGGACCAAAGAACCAAACTGTGCTCTGCCTGAAAACAGGGGGTCTCGGTTTACTTACAGGCAACCCAGAGCGTGGCTCACAGTGGCTGTCCAAAACAAGGACCAAATAACATAAGCGAACCAAAACAGCTAATCATGGCTTGAATTTGCCAAATACAACTACAGCAAATACAGTTCCCAGACAATATCAAGCAGAGAGGGGCTAACATTAGCAGCTCTAGCATACCCACCCTCTGATCCTCTTAACAGGTTAACATCTACAAGTTTGAGCAGAACATGTCTACACATCACTTCGGTACATACACCAGTTTCATTAGAGCAGACTAAATACAACGCTACCTTTATTTTGTCTTCAAAACACTGCAGAGCTGTTTTGAGCTAAACAATGTTATTGCTTGAAGCCGCTTAGGTTTATCAGGGTCAAAGTGCGACAATGGGCCAGATGGCAGGAAAAGAGACAGCAGCTACAACCCCAACTGATGGAGGTAGCTGTGTTATGCATCATTTGGCAGGCTTTGGTCTGCATGACAAAGAGCAGTGTGAAAGAAAAACAAACCAATAGAAACATGAAGTGGTGTTACAACTTCACTGCCAAACTTCAGGTGTGAAAGCAGCTTCACTCTGTATATCTGTACTATTCTACACCCAGTGCTTAACAGACTATATAAATGTGCCATAACTGTCACATGGCTGTAACTGGAGATGCAGTGGGGTCTCTTCATGTATGAAGAAGGTCTTAAAAAAGTTCTTAACAAGTATTCAATTTAACCACAGATCTAAATGGTCACCTCTTTGCCATTGACCGCATGTGTGTTGTTTCAGTCTGTGTGCTTGTGTTCGTTCACATGTGTACAAATGTGAGTGTGGTGTGTCAGTGTGTTGTCTGGGGGGCAAAAGCACTCTCAGTGGGCCTGCGTGCCTCGACCTCTGTTACCCCCCTCCATTTGCCTTTTCCCCTCACACTGCTGCTGCATGTGAACAGGAATTATCAGAGTATGTCGATTTGCTCTCTGTGTCAATATGAGGCATCCCTCTAATTCCACTGTTCTGCCATCGTCTGTCATTCAGTCACTCCACTCCACTAAAGCCACAAGAGCTGGTGGCCTCATTCATTAAAGGAGCTTCTCTAACTGACAGCGAGCACCCCCCCGGAGACCATACTGTTTATGTGTGTTCTTTTTTTAATCATGTTTACGTGGCTGGCTGTGTTTTCTCTTGCATGATGTCTCTGTGTGTTTGCATTTGATGTCTATCTCACTCCAGGGCTGTGTGTGCACTGCCCCTGGGCAGCAGCTGGTGGGTGGGCAGAGCAGAGCAGAGCAGAGATGAGTGGGTTAGCCCCTGGCAGAGATCTGCACCTTGGGACTAGTAGCTGCTGGCGCCAGCCATCTCTGGCACCAATTCATCCCTGGGTCCTCCAAAAGGCTGAACCCCTCAGGAGATGCGCACGGCTGACAAAAAGTCTTATTTGTGTGGCAAAACTGTGGAGGTGGTTTTGTTTTGTTCTTTTGATAAATTAGTGTAACCTCATGTGTTAGTGCTTGGTGAATGTGTGATGAGGTAAGTGTGTTTTTTTGCCACGTGATGAGGAGTGTGTCCTTGGAAGCTGAGGCCGCGCTGCCCTGGCAAGAGAGGACGGGGATGGTTGCCTCCACTGGGATGACACTTAATTGGACTCCTGTCAGCGTTTGGCTGTCTTTCACTTTGCTTTCTCTCCTCACTCGCTGCTATCTCTCGCTCCCTCTCCACCTTTCTATTTTCTCCCTCTCCATCACTTTTTAGGCTTGTGTACATTAGATCCTCCTCTGCCTCCATCCAGTCCAAACTGAAATACTCTCTGGCCCGTCTCACATCAAACCCTGCGCCTTTCTCTCTTCCTCTATCTCAGTGTCCATTCCTCACACCCATCCCTCCCTCTTCATTTGAAAAACAGCAGAGGAATCGATTGGCAGTCGCAGCTCCTCATCTCCCCGCCCTCCATGAATTTATTACCCTCTCAAACATACGCACACGCAGCGACGGTCCCCTGGAGTGTCTAGTCCTGCAGCTTCCAACACATCCACAGATATGTTACACAGATGTCACATGTCAATGCATAATCACATAACAGCGCAAAAACACAAACTAGGCCACACACACAGTAACACATACAGAGTCAACTCATACATTATGGATCTGCAGAGAGCAGAGTGAGATCTATTCACACATGCACATTAATTTAAGCAAACACTCTGACACAGGAACCAGAATGAGCTAAGGGGGCTGGATCTGACTCAGCATTTCACATGTCCTTTGAACATCTCTGCTTCATCATGGTCAGCAGTGATAATAATAGAATAGAGTAAAGGTTAGGGAACAATAGAGCTCAACAGTGACCGCCCACTTTTTAAGCAGCTCCGGTTGAATCATCTCTATTTACATTTCAGAAAATTCTTGTATCAGTCTTCAACCCGACACCAGATCAACACTTGCAAACAATGCTACCTAAACACTCTGGACTGTAAAACAACATTGTCAAGAAAAATGCAACATTACAAGAATACTTATATTTTGCTTCCAGTGAATGAACTACACATCCCAGAATTCATTGCAATTTCTGAAAACATTACATTTTATGGATTTCAAGCTCCCTCTCTTTCTATGATACTGTTTGGCTCTGCCAAGGAGGTATATGTTTTGGTCGGCGTGTATCTGTGAATTAGTTTGTTGGTTTGTTTTTGTAAGACAGATTACTCATCACAGATTACGCATCACAGCAGCTGACAGGAAGAGACTGGATAAACTGATAAAGAAGGCCAGCTCAGTCCTGGGATGCCCTCTGGAACTGGTGGAGGAGGTGGTGGAGAGGAGGACTACAACCAAGCTGTCCTCTATGATGGACAAAGACTCCCACCCCCTCCAACACACACTCACTGCACTAAGGAGCTCCGTGAGTGACAGGATGCTCCACCCGAAGTGTGTGACGGAGAGGTATCGCAGGTCCTTCCTTCCTGCAGCTGTCAGACTTTATAACAAAAACCTCTCCAGTGTGCAATAAACCACATTTATATTTATATGTGATAATGTTTCTCTGCAAAATACCAGACATGTACATAGCCACCATATTTATATTATAATATCACAAATCTCATCCTGTAAAATATCAACATGTACATAACCATCTGTCAAACAACAAACATGTACATCAGGACTGTAAATATGCCACTGACTGTATAGTATATACTTTTTTTTACATTTTTCAAAAAAAAATTTTATTTCTATTTTTGCATTACTGTACTTGATCTGTAATTACCTTATCTTTCAGTACTTCTCTTGTATCCTGCAGCTGCTGTATATTTTGGAATTTCCCCCTGTGGGACTAATAAAGGATATCTTATCTTATCTTATCATAAAGTTCTTGATATATTTTGATGAAATTCTCAAGGATTGTTGATCATTGCACAAGGAAGATGAGATTATATTTTGGTGGTGATCCAAATCAGGATGCGGATCCTGAATTTTTTACAGGATTTATTAACACTACAGGATAGCTCACTTTTAGCTCGTGGTGTTTTCAGCTGATTCTGATTACATTTTCAGGGAATTGTGGTCATGGTGCCAGAGAATGGAGATTTCATTTTGGTGGCGTTTGTCTGTTTTGTTTTTTGTATGTCTGTCTGTATTTGAGCAAGATTACTAAAACCGTTCCCAATAGACCTTGACAAAGTATTCATTGAATGTTGATCATGTCAAAAGTAAGAATAGATTAGATTTTGGTGGTTATCAGAATACTGTTGTGAATCCAGGATCATTTTACAGGTTTTTTTGGTAATGCACCATTGGGCAATTTTCTACATTTCCAGAATCACTGGACTAAGAATGTCAGAAAGGCTTTGGTGGAGGTTTGTGCTCCCAGAGCACTTGTAGATATTCAGGCTTTTATGTTGTCAATAATGATGCTGTAATGCACTGTATTTTAGTTTGTGTATGCATTGTATTTTTTATAGTAAATGCCACATGGACTTGAGCTTGTGTAGCACTTTTCTCTTTGACTCCTCAAGGCAGGTTAATACCACAGGTCACATCTACTCACTCACACCCATTCACTCTCACATTCACTCACTGATGGCTCTGAGTTTCTATCAGTCCATCAGTATCAGCTTACACATTCAGGCCCTTTCATACCCATTTACACACCACAGAGCAACTTGCCAAAGGACACATCTCCAAGTGACAGCTGGAGTTGGGTTCGGACCTACAGCCTCCCACTTACTGACAGAGCGCACTATGAGGCTGTGCCATTGATGCCCCTATAAAGTGAGCATAATCAGCATCAGCACCGGACTGCTTCCATTTGCAGAAGCAGTGAGTATTTAATGGCAATACTTAGTGCTACTCGGTTATGTCATTATTGTCCTTATTTTGAAAGAAAATGAGATCATGATCATTAAACAAGATCAATGATTGATGTTTCAACACCTGCATCACGTGAACCTAGTGAACTTTGATGGGTAATACACTTTATCTGCCATCACAGTAAAACATCTAATGATGATAAAGAAGTGAAAAATGAAGATAGTATTTGGAATTGATAACTAGTTCAGTTTAAAAATTGATGTAACTAGTTAGAAAGATTGTTATGATTTACCTTATTCTTAACAATTCCATCGCCAATGTGTGCCTTGCAGAACCGTGATATCAGAGTCAGTGGTTTAGACATTATGGCTGAAAATCAAACCATTATGAAGAAATGATTCAGATTTTTTGACAAACACGACAACACTGCTCAGTCCAATAGTACAGATTTAGGGTTAATGATTTACAGTAATTTAAAGTAATGTTATTGTTTGCATAGTAGTAAAGACATGAGTGAATGAGTGTTAGACCTAAATGTCAGCATCAGTAAAATTAAATTAAGAGCAAATTCACCGCATCATTGCTACATGTAAACTTGTTTGAAGATTCAGCTATCAGAATATTGTTTTCTGGAAACAATAGTCTAGAATGAAAAAGATACGTTCTCTTTCATAAACCCACTTTTGTTCCCCTCACTTTTTGTAAGGTTGTTTTTTATCCGACTCTTTCTTCTATTATTTCAGTGTCCTGCTGGCCCTGACTAAAACAGAGGCTATGTTGATGAAAATGAGAGATAATTTTGATCCGCTCATTGAAGCTACTGTGTGTTACTTTGAAGTTTATCTATTTGAGGTTCAACAGCTTGATCAAACTAGTGAACTTTGTTTGCCCTTTAAGGCTACAAACAAACTGCTTCACCTTGTTGGTGAAGGATGTGGGTTGGAAAAAAGCTAGAGAGGAATACCTGAAGTGAGAATTCACAGCTTAAGAAAATAAAGACTGTATGAAAACTGTAGACAAAAATGAAAGAAGCTTTAACAATCAGATATCAAATTCCCTGGCTTATCTGTTTAGACATATTCATTTAAAAGCTTGAGCTCTGTGCTTCTTATATTTACTTTATCAAACTTATGAGGCAGTAAAAGGATAAGTTCGGTTTTTTGACACCTGGACCTTATTTTTAGGATTAAAAATGCTCGTAGACTCACCCAGACAATTTTGGCGGAGCTCGGAGCCGTTTTCGAGCAATTTAGATCTATCCGACGACGTTTTTCTCTCATGCCATAGTAGCAGATGGGGCCAGAAATCGAAGCCCCTAAATTAGACATTATCTGCTGCGAAACTCGCTCATTTCAGCTACATTTTATAAATGAATGGCCAGTGTTATCACCATGTCAGCTCAACTTCGTTGTTATGGTCATCCAGGGCTTTACAAGGATGGGTAACTTTTGGTGACGTCATAGACATGCATTGCAAGAGCGCAGCTGAGTAGAGCCGCTGTTGTTGCTAGGCCACACGGCTACACGGCTATTTTTGTGCAACATGGCGGAATATTTATCCGATACAGAAGTGTCTGACGACGACTTTGAGTATAATGGATGCCCGTATCGTTTTGAGCCAGAATATACCGACGAGGAGCTATTTGAAAGGAGGATGCAGAGGGAAAGAGCCGAACAGCTGGCCAGAGAACAAGCAACCACTGCACGTCCACGAATGGGGGCTAACTGGTGGTGTTGTTGTGGACATTGCACGGCAATGGAAACAGAGGAGTGAGTTTCGCAGCAGATAATGTCTGATTTAGGGGCTTCGATTTCTGGCCCCGTCTGCTACTATGGCATTAGAGAAAAACGCCGTTGAATGGATCTAAATTGCTCGAAAACGGCTCCGAGCTCCGCCAAAATTGTCTGGGTGAGTCTACAAGTATATTTAATCCTAAAAATAAGGTCCAGGTGTCAAAAAAACAAACTTATCCTTTAATGGTTATTATACTCAATAATGCAAGAATTGCACCAAATATCCTGAACATATTGATAACAACACATAAGATTGTAACCAGAAATTAACTGACAAAATGGTTTGAGAGTATACAAATAATTTTGACTGAAGCAGAGTCTTAATTACAAAAAAGTACAAAATGATTTCCTTTGAAAACATTCAGGGAGGAACAAAACACTGATACAGGAGTATACTGTCAAGAGGGCTAAGAAATGCTGAACAGTGTTGAAATTAATTAAAAGCTCAAGCATGATAGTGGTGAAGCTAGACGCCCTTTGCAATTTCAGGGGCAGTTTTTTTAATTCTTCAGTTTGTCATATATCATTGTTGATCATAGATTGTAATGTTCAAATGTAATGTTAATGTCTGCTTGACACCTGGTAGTTAATCCTAAGACCTCAGTCTATCATATAGTGTTGTTGCTTTCAGTGTCCATGCTAAAAAAGTCCAAAACAATATCCAAACTGCAGCGTTTTGTTTGTATCATATCAAATTTAATCTTGAAATACGTTGTACTACATCATACCTTGTCATACCATATTGTGTTGTGTCATATCATATTGCGATCGCATTGCATCACATTGCCTCATATTGTATGGTATCAAATCAAGTCACATCGTATCACATTGCATCGAATTGCATCACACTGCATCACATCATATCGTATCGCATCCTATCATATGTCCTATCACACAATATCACATCATATCACATTGTATTGTATCTTATCCTTTTGTTGGTTACCCTTGAGTTCTAGTATCAGGATGCAAACATGTTAAACCCCTCACAGAGAGGGTACAGTCTATATCCACATACCAAACTACCCAGTTGTCTCTAAACCCGTGTTTACTCCTCACTTTTTTACTGTGGTTGCAAGGGAGGAGAGTAACGCATTTGAGGATATAGTTGTTAAAAATGAGTTTCTTTTCTATGTGAGGCTGCTGGCCACCATCAACCATCCTCTGCGCACCCCCTACCCCCACCCCCTACCCCCAACAAACACACACAGACACACACACCACTGTGCCTGGCATAACGCTGTCTTCCTCTCCTCCCTCCTATTTATGACTCTGCTTTGACTCAGTCCCGCAACTTCCAATTTACACAGTGCCACAAATCACCCACACTATCTTTGAAAAGCTGAGTCGCCTGTGCTGTGAGACAATTTGATGGTCTGCGAGAGCAGGTAGATGTTTTTGATACACAGAAAGAAGATATTTATTTTCAAAGGTCTGATAATGATACTGAAAGCCAAAGCCTGACTTGTAGGCGGAAGCATTTTTACAACTTTGATCTCCCTGATGGGTTTCAGACAATAGACTATTCTTTGTCTCATAATGTTGCTGTGTTTCCTCTGTTTCTTTGTCCATCTGTACAGAAAAACAAAGCCAAATTGCAATGTCTAGCACAGGGCCATGCTCACAATGTAAAAAAAGTGAAGAAATTAGGTCTGGAAGTAGCTCCAGGATTGCCACAAAATGTTTCATTAGATATTTAAATTGCTCCAGCCAAGTTATTCCTCATACATTTAAACCTGACCGTCTTGACTCTCCTTTAAGTCTAGATCCTGATAGCTGCCTTTCATCAGCTTAAGTCTCCCTTTAGATGTCGACTCCTCAGATGTTCACCCTGATTGAGGAACTGAGGTGAATTGAAGATTATAGGGAATATGTGCAGCCCAGGAATCTGCAACTTGACACATTTAAGCTAAAATCACACTGAAATACAGAACTCTTGCCCGTTTAAGGAGACAGGTGATCCTTTTTATGTATGTTTGACTAAATGTTCAGCTTGTAGAGCAAAGAGATGAGATTAGAGGCTGCAGTAGGTAGATGTATCAGTGTGATCTTTTTCAAGTTCTTTAAATTTAAAGCTGCAGAATTACTCCTGCTGCTCAGCCTCTGCTTTGCTTTGTTGATTATAAAAGGGTAATAAAAATGATTATCTCATTCCTGCACAAACATCTTATCATGAAACAACAGCAGACATAAAAAAATTAAAGACAGAACATAAAAGCAACATTACAGAAGTTGATTTAAAAATGGCCAGGGGGAATTGTCAAATTAATGCAAAAATAACCATGTAAAAATGATTTGAAAAGATTATGATTGTTTTTAACCGCAGTCATTAAAATCATAGAGGTATGTGAAATAGTTCCTTACTATCTTTAGTTTTATAACAGCGACTCTGCTTTAAAAAAAATCTGCGTAAGTGTGAAAAGGTTGCTATTTCAGTTATCTGCACGTTTAATTTTGTAAATGCATTTTCATAAAGAAAAGAGGTGCCTTTCTGCATTCTTTGAAAAGTAATATGACAAGAAGTTAATTGTGTCTTGCAATACACAAATGCACCACATATACACTATGCACTGTCCATGACACAAGCCCATATCACACAGTGCCCAAGGATGGCAGGCTTTCACTTTTAAAAGACGGTTATGGAAAGCCCCATTACAGTGCAGGAGGTTTCAACCTCAATTATTTGGAGAATATATAGTAGTCAAACCGCTAATGAAAATGGAGGAGGGTGTCTACTCCGGCAAACAGCTTTCTGTGAAAGATGGGGAAGTAATCTATTCTCTTTACGAGGAGCACTACTTTTTCCATCCTCTGATTGCCACGGCTTTAATGAAGAGCTTACACACCTGAGGGGAGTGATTCAGGAGCAAAAACATCGAGCAGCGTATTGGACCTGGCTCCAAAATGAAAGTCAGGGAAGACGGTCTTTGGATAACATGTGTGTCCTGTGAATGTGTGTGTGCTTAGGACTCCTTCATGTGCAGCCTGGGTGCGCACACACACATACGCTGACTTAGGGGACTCAACAATAGGCACACAAAATCACAACCATACACATATGGAAACACAAAATATGTAAGCAGATCTGAAACATGTGACAGAACATGGGAAGGTGAAAATGCACAGTACAGTATAGTGCAGTCACGCACCTGTGCTTTTTATGGCTTGACACCTTGTGTGTGTTTGTGTGTATCTATGTGTGTATGTGTTTATGAGAGTTTAGTATAGAGCCAGTCAAGCAGAACTGAAGACACACGTCATGAACACATACTTCAGTGGGTTGACGCTCTCACTGTCATCCTGTCACATTGCAAATTCTGGAGTCAGACTATACAGGCCTTTAGACAATGAAAAAAAATTATCACTCTTTATAAACAGAGAAATATCTATTGATGTGTGAGCATGTTTTTCTTGTTCAGCTTACAGCAAATTGCAACTTTGCACTTTGATTTCAAAACTTTCTGTTTTATTCATGGTTTCTTCTTAGGGAAAAAGTGGGCTTCTTCAGATTTCTTGAAGATGTTTCACCTCTCCTCCAAAAGGTCTTCAGTTCTATAAGATGACTGGGCCATGAACTGGAGCCTAGGTTGACCTTTGGTGTGTAAAATGGGTCTTATGAGAAGCATTAGCTAGGGAGAGAGAACGTGATTAAAGACATCATACTAGCCTTGTTTTTTGTTGTCAAATGATGTAGAAAGGTTGTGTTTAAAGGCTTGTTGTGCTTTCACTGTTCAACCCAAGTGCAGACTGGGAATATTTTCTTCTGACGACATCTCAGGTTAAAACAGAGATGGTTCCTGTAGTTGGCAAGCTTCCCGGCTGTTTTCTTGCACTCTCGCACCAGTTGAAGGTATTCTTTCCAAATCACAAAACAATGTCTGTAGAGGTTCTCAGTAATCCAGGACATAGCTACATAAGGTCTAGTCGTAAGAGCGCTTGTTTAGGCCTCTTGAAGACATCTCACCTCCTCTTTGAAAGGTTTCTTCTACATAATGTGACAAGTAGGACCCAGAAAAAACAATCAATCACATCCACGACCAGCACCAAAATCCCAGCTAACAATGTGGCACCATTTACTCACCAGTGGTCAACCTGGGCTTTATATTCCAGCTTTTGGCCCAGTGAGAACTAAAGATGTCTTTTGGAGAAAGGGCAAAATGTCTTCATGTGACCTAAAGAAGTCTAGTTGCCACTTAGAAAGAAACCTTGAATAACCATGACTTGGATGACTGAGAACCTACACAGACATCTTTCTCATCTTCGAGCTGTTCTCTGAACCATGAAAGCGGTGGCTACATTGCAACAAGATCGGGTGACACCACAACTGTTTTGGGGAACCAGTGGTTTTAATTTATAGACACATCTAGCTTAAGTGTTTTGAAACATAATTAATAACCTCAGTAAGTCTGAGCTGTTTTGTCCTTTTGTTTGGCATGGCCACTTGATTCCTTATTGGGTGATATTTGTCACTGATGCCAAGTGCTTGCTCATAGTTGAAATATTGCAAAAATAAAATGTACAACTGGCAAGACCAACAGGTTCTAAATAACTTTTTTGATGATTGGATGCTTTGTGAATAAAACTTGATCTGAATTTATGAAGCTGTCTGTCAGTTTGGTCATTTATTAGTCAACCTTATGGAGACCTGGCTTAAAGAAGGATTGGTTGTCTAAAGTAGAGTAGCTCCACCCTTGATAAATCTTCTTGAAGGTTATGGCTTTTCTGTTAAACTCTACATAACACTCTTGCTGATACATTGCACAATTAAGGTGAGTAACAGCTATGGGATGAGTTCATTGATTCTGCACTTAAGATGAAGTTAAAGTTGAGAAAGTGGCAAATTTATGCTCAAAATCAGTCTAGATTAACAGATTTTCTTGACAAGCCAGTTATATCCTGTATTTCATGATTTCTATCCAATCACTGTTCATCATTTCTGTTGTTCAGCAGCCCTCTGGGGTGAATGAAACCTTAATCTTAACCACTAAGTAAGAGTTCCTGCAGACAATATGCAATCAGTGTTGTTTACACTACAGCTTCTCTGCAATCGAATCCAATCAGGGGAGCTGTTCCTGCATGCCCATTTCACCTGTGGTCAGAAAAGCAGCTTGTCTTTGTTAATCATTTGTCATAAATATTGGCCTCTGTGAATCTACTGGCACACAGAAAGGTTCAGTCTAGACAAACGTCTGCAGCTACATAAAAACTCAAGCACAGTTCGGAATGAAGAAAGAGAACTCCAGTTCCTCAGGTCTGAGCTGCTAAAGATCATGCCCGGGTTAATACACCCAGCCAGAGGAGGATAAAGACAAAGAGAGAGATAGGAAGAAGGAGAGGGAGAAATAAGATTTCATTTAAGAGTGCCTGCCGCTGCCTCACAGACGGTGCAGTGATGTGAGGCTGACCTCTGGAAGGAAAGCAGCAGCAGGGGTCACCAAGGTTGATCCAATTCTGGGCAGTCAGAGCCAACTCTCTGATTAGGGGTGATGAAGAGAGCAGGCCGACCATCATCTCTGCAGGCAGACTCACTGAGGGATGCATGTGGGCAGGAGATTCGGGGGACGGAGAGAGTTCAATCAACCCTGCAGGATACATTATCAGTAAAAGCGTTCAATTACTCTTAAGCTGATAAGTAGTAATTGCTTGGTACTTTATTTAATCTGTTTACATACTTTGAATCAGCACTCATATGGAGTCAAGACATTTACCTTAAACTAAATGAAGTAAAATAAAACAAACTGGTGGCAAAAAGTTCTCTGTATACTGTGAAGAAAAATGTATTCAGCCACAAAAGTACGATTTTTAAAGTGCATTTGTGCCCAGAATATCCTTAAAAAGATCTTGTATGATCAGTTGTACTTAGAGGTAAGGTATAACTTACTCCACTTCATGACTATTTCAGTTTTGTGTAACTTTCACTTTACATGTTGTTAAATCAAATTTTGATCCATGTTGTGGTTTAAAATAAGAGGTGCACTGATTGTAAAATTTAGGACCGATACATGTGCTGGTGCTGAAAATAACATTTTAGCCAATTTTTAAAACTGACATTTATTTTTCTTGCCTTTTTTCCCAAAATGCTAATATTTTCTCTCATGTGTAAAAACAGAAGTTTGTCCAGCACTGGACTTTTCTGCTCCGACACACCATATAGATTGTTTTGCATTTCATGGGATACATTTTATCCGAGTAGCACACCACAGACTGTGTTTGGAAAGGACAGAGCCTTAAAGAAAATTTAAAAAAATAACTAGGAAAGAGACTGGATTAATTTTCTATCAGTCACATTTGTTCCAGTCCAGTCAGGTAATATATATGGGTATATACAGTATATTTAAACTCACCAGACACTTTCTTAGGTACACTTTGCTCGTATGGGTTGAACTCACTGTTGCCTTTAGATCTGCCTTAATTCCTCATGGCATAGATTCAAGGTTCTGGTAGCATACCTTAAAGTGTTTTGTCCATATTTACATGATATCATCAGGCAGTTGCTGCTCATTTGTTGGCTGCACATACATGAGGAAAATCTCTATGCTCTATTGGATTGAGATCTGGTGACTGTGGAGGTCACTGGGGTGCAGTCAACTCATTGTCATGGTTTGAGCTTTGTGTCATAGCACATTATCATGCTATAAGCAGCCATCAGAAGATGGATACACTGTAGTCATAAAGGGTTAGACATGATCAGCAAAAATATTTAGGTAGGCTGTAGCATTCCAGTGATGCTCAGTTGGTACTAAGAGACCCACATGAGCCAAAAATGTCCCTCATACAGTAACACCACCAATAGATTGAACCTTTGAACCAAGGCAGGATGGATCCATGCTTTAATGTGGTTTATACCAAGTTCGGGCCGTATTATCTAACTGTTGTAGCAGAAACTGAGGTTTATTAGACCAGGAAACATTTTCACAATCTTCTGTTGTCTAATGAATTATTACCTCACCTTCCCATTCTTAGTTGACAGGAGTGGCGCCCAGTGTGGTCTTCTGCTGCTGTAGCCCATCTGCTTCAAGGTTCAGCGTGTAGTGTGTTCAAAAATGGTCCTCTGCATACCTTGTTTGTAACAAGTGATAATTTGAGTTTCTGTTTCCTTTCCATCATTGCAAAACACTCTAGCCATGCTGCTCTGACCTCTGTTATCAGCAAGGCATTTTGGCCCAGAGAACTGCCACTCACTGGATATTTTCTCTTTTCTCTATTCTCTATTTTCTCCCAGTAGATCAGCAGCTTCTGAAGTACTCAAGACCAACCCATGTGACTAACCATGCTATGTCTCATTGTCATTTAAAGCACGTCCTCATTCTGATGCTCAGTTTAAACTTAAGCAGGATTTCTATGAGAGGGCAGTAGTAAATACACGTTTCCATAACTGTTTTAAAGGATTTCAGTGATGTAGGAAGTCTCCGGTTCTCTGATTGAGAAGCGCTGCTCAGTGACATTGTAACACTGTAACATTGTGAAATCCAAACTAGTAGCAGAAAGAGAGAGAAAGTTAAAGTTAATGGTTAGAGAGAGAAAGCTGAACTGGTGAGGTCAAAGGAAGTGCAGTCAGTATCTGCTCCTGGCCCATGAGCCAGTCGAGGTATCATCAGATGTGCATGAGTGTGTGTGTTTATGTGCGTGCATGTATGTGGGTGTGTGTAAATTGGTCAGGGGTAGATGGCACAGAGGAGGTGGCGGTGGCAGGAAGTTCCTCTGCTGAGCCGAATGCTGGGCAACTGCTCAGCTCTAATTAGTCCTGTCTCAGCAGCCTTTCCCCACCCATGGATCCAGTGCCTCACTTCCTACCGACCTGACGGCCTACACATAAACAATTAAAACATTGCTATACTTGGAAAGAAAATACACCAATGCTGTTAAAAAAACTGCACATTTCTATACATGTTTTTATTCTCTTATTGTGATAATTGTTATTAATTTTAATTATCATATAGCACAGAGCCTGGGCAATGCAATCATTAATCGAAGTGTTATAATGTCATTATATGTAATCAGTCATTTATGTCTATCTTTGTGCATAAACAGAGTTTAACAAAAACACACAGTACTGCTCTGTCCTGATAATAGAGCTGGGCGATATGACCTTACTATCATACCACAATATTTTTTTCTGCTTTCTGTGGCAACAATATGATATTGTTTTTATTTCCAAGTGCTACACCTCTGGACCTGAAACCTGTAGATATACCAAACTCATAGAGTGAAAAGTTGCAGTGGAAATTTTTTCTTTCAGTCGCTGCACTGATGTCACTTGTATATTATTGACAAAGCCGAGGCTAAAGTTACTGGCAAGTGAACAGAGCTGTGATGTTTTCAGTCACTTCTTTGACCAAGAAGAGAGCCTAAGTCAACTTCTTCGAAACATTTTGACCTTAAACAAGGCAGTCGTGGATTTAAACCAGTGTTTCTTAAATAATGGGGCATGACTGCTATGGGGGGCCTGGCCACATTCCTTGTCTGAGCAAGGCCGTGGCCAAATTGAAGCATCCCCCCTGAAATTTTGATTTGCCACTATATGTGACAATCAACAATTCTGCACTGTGTTTGGCCACATGCCGTGTTAGAGGTGGGACTTGTGTGAAAATATAATTTGCTAGAACCTTAAAGTGTGACTCTGGACTTGAAATAGGGTATTTGAGTTGCCACTCAGTTTTTTAAATCTTTTGAAACAGATTGGTGGCCAGAATATTAATTAAAATGTATGTGTTGATGTAACGAGGGCAAAGTAATTCTGTTGCCTTCTATGTTTCCACAGTTGTACTTTTAGGCAACCTGTTTAGAAGTTGTTTTGTGGATGGAGATGGAAGGGGGATGGACAAAGATATCAATCTTGAGGGGAGGATGACAGAAAGTATTTGAGAACCACTGGTTTCAACAAACTTTTAGCAGCTTTTTAAGCTGTTGTAATGGGGACTGAAATTTCTGAAGCCATGAATTTTGTCAAATGGCATCGGGTCCATTTCAACGCAATTCCTGTGATGAAGCCACATAAACTTTGTGAATCACTGAATGTCACAGATAATTTGCAGAAATCAAGCTTCTTGAAGGGGGTGCAGGCTTACCATGTTGCTTTGCAGTTACTTTCAATCATTACGATGATCATATGTCGTGGCACATGGTGGACAAGGCACGATTCAATCAGTGTTTGTGTGTTCGTGTGTATGTGTGTTTCACTCTGCTCTTTAAGCATCGCAGAGGAACACCTGAGACGGGCTTCGAACTGAGCTGTCTGTCACATCACTGTGTTAATGCTACTTCAGTTCAGCTTTCACTGTGGCTGGTAGTTCAAGGGTGTGAGCAACTGCCGTGTCATCAGGTAATTGTCTTGTGTGGACAACAACATAATGAGTAAGTTTTAACCAGTGATGATGGTCTTGCACAATCGTATTCTTACATAAAGGTGGCAGTATTAGCACCTGTTTACTGCACAGCACTAGGTGTTATAGTTTGCAGTATGACCAGGATATCTGGTGAATTTCAGCCTAAAGTTGTAGTAGTTGCAAGTCTAACCCCAGCATTAGACAATGAGCATTGCTATTAAGATAAGATAAGATAAGATAAGATAATCCTTTATTGATCCCAAAGGGGAATTTGGGTGTTACAGCACTACAGGGGTAAGTCCAAGAGTAAAGTAGCAAGCTATAAAGGTCAATCAAATAACATATAATGTAATAGATTTAGAATTTCTGTTGTCTCTGCTTCCATCACAACTTTATTAACACCTCTGATAGCTGTTTAGGGGCATAACAACTCTGTTCCTCCATGCCTCTGATTGCTGTACACTGTAGGCAAGTCGTACCAGATGGTAAATATTCCCTCCTTCCCACGGCAGTATGTAAGCATCATTTGAATCAGCACATTTTACTTGGCCAAATTCATATAACAACCTTTGATTTAATATTCTTTCTGAAGTGCTTCCAGAGTCAAATACCCACAAAGCTGCAGCTTTCAGTACATTTAATTATCATATTTTGTTAATCAAACATTAACATCAGAAAAAAAAAATGATGATGAATAATTACAAGTATCTATAATGGTATAATTTAGGTCCTGTTTTTTTCTTTCAGACAAAATAATTTCATTTGTTTCTAACACTATACATTTGGCTAAAACAAGGGGCTTAGTGCCATAACTAGAGAAGAAATGCATATCATCAAAATATTGGTATCAGCAGATAACTGCTGAAAAAGCAAACTATTGGTATGAACATTTCTTCGAATATTTACTTCCAGTATTTTTGCCTTGTGATTTTTATTAAGTTTGTGAAGTTTTTGTGTTTTAATCCTAAAATTCAAAGTTTAAGCTCCAAAGAGTAGAGTCCATCAGTATGTGGAATTGGTGTTTGTAGCTTTGAAAAGGGCAGATGAAGCTTTATTTTACTGTCAGGGTTTTAAAAAATTCATTTTGCATATAATACAGAAAAACTCTTTTCAGTTTTTCTTAAAATTGGTATCAGTGTTGGCTTGGTTATTGTGTTAAAAACAGATGTGGAGCAAGGAAAGCAATATTTTATTATTTAAAAATTGATACTTTTGACTCATGATAGAGATCATTCAGTGAGAAAAAGGTAAATTATAAGTTACATTTTTATTTTCTGCTAATATGGCAACCAATATTTAGGACATATTTGGCTATTGGCCGATCTGTAAATATTGACGTAATGTTTTATATCTGCTGATACTGGTTATCAACTCTTTAGGCAGCCACTGGTGCTGATATTGTTCTGATAATGTTGTGCATCCCTTATTCCAAGCTTGGATTAATGTGAGGCAATAGATAAAATTTAGCTATGCACCGTTTTCCAAAAGGCCAAGGCTTGTATCAGCCAGTATTAATATTGAGAGAATATAATGGTGCATATCATATCAAAACTTGATTAAATCTTTAAAAGCAAAATGGAATCTGTTGTTGAAAATCCAGACACAGGTAGGAGACAGACATGGAGGGCTGACGCACAAACAGGCGGAGTGACAGCTGTACACAGAGATGGAGGGGGAGGCCTGCAGAGAGATGAGAGAGGGTGTTAATCCACACGGCATAGCATTTCCTCTGTGGACCTGTGTGTGTTTGAACTTTTCAAGGGGAGGATGGCGAGGGAGCGATCGGCCACTCTGTAAATGTCAGTGGATCTGAACAGCCCGAACCCAGACAGCCTCACGCCGTCGCCTGCCACTCACTTTGTCTCTGTCTGCCTGCTGTTTATTTTCTTCTCTCTCTCTCTACTCTCTTTCTGTCTCTCTTTCCCCTCCGTCTCCTGCCCTCTCCCACTCTTTTATTATTGTCTTTTACCTCCGCCCAGCCATTGCCTGCAGGAAAATAGCACATCCTGTAATAGACAAGGCTGTTTTTTGTTTCTGTGTCTCTGGCTCTTTTTCTCTCTCTTTCTCTGACTTGCTACTGGACTCCTCAACCTCTTTATCTGCCTCACATCACTCTATTTCATACACCCAATATGACTGGATGCACAGCTTTATTTCTCTTATTTATAAGCCCACCTTGATTTCACTCAGCTGGTAATTAGATTTTTTACCCTTGTAGAATGAGTTGTTGTTTTATTTCAGTCTTCAAAACCATCTTCAATTTCCTCTGGATTTATCAAGGGAGGGCTCCTTCATTTAATTTGAACGGAAATGAATTTGTCAGCATGAGAAATATGATACTTCCTAATCTGGTTAGGCCAGCTTGTCCCCCCACCCACCCACGATAGGTTTATACCCCTCTACCTCTATCCAGTGTTCAGAAACAAGAGTGAGAGGATAGACATTAGACAGAATTCAAAGATGTATTAAAAGGAAATATGGAGCCTTCTGTGACAAAAAAAAACACAGAAGGTGGAATTGCGGGGGGGGGGGGGGGGGGGGGGGGGAGTATTAAAATCAAAACGCTGAGAGGTGGGGTCATAAATGGAAGAGTTTATTGAACAGGGCGCAGTGGGCCAGTTGCAGCCTGCAGGCTTTTTCTAGTCAGTCTGCTTGTTTTGCACTGCATCTCTGTCTGCTCATACTTCAGTTCAGTGCAGTGAGGCTGATTTCTAAAGAAGATTTTAGAGGGAAACATCAACACTTTCTATATTTATTTCTTGCTGCCATACAAAACACCTCATAGGTCAAGGCAAAGGGAGAAATTGTCAGTTGATTACATGTGGTAATGCGTGTTTTTTTTATTTTCTCTTACACCATGTGTGCTCAGCTCCAGCAAAGGGGTAGAGAGAATTAGACAACATGTACTCAAGTGAAAGTGCAAAGACTCTGATAGAGGTGTCGGAAAAAATTGGTTCATGTCAGAATCACAGTTGTTACGCTCTAAGAAAAGACACTCAAATACATCAGCATGAGTAAATTTAATTTCTTACTCTCCCCCCTGTTTCCATCTTGGTAAAATGTTAAGTCTGCAGGATGTTTTCAGATACTTTCAACATGGTGGCAACTTTTTAGGAAAGACAATTCCCTATTCCAGCCCTATAATCCCTTAAATCCAATTTAAGATCCATCCAGCCATCTTCTTCTACTTATCCGTGGTCAGGTCGCAGGGGCAGCAGCCTAAGCAGGACTTTCCTCTCTCCGCCCAATTTAAGATTCATGAGAAATTAAGTTTGTTGTCTTAGAAGAACTTAGCTGGCCAGCAGAGCCTTAACCTCAACTCTTTTGAGAAAAATGACTGCCTATGAGCCAGACTGCATAACCCAGCGTCAGTCTGACCTCCCTTATTTTGTTTGGGTTAATTAGGGGCAAATCCCTTCAGCCAGCATTCACAATTTTGTGGCATTAGATTTAGGTATTGTTTGACATTTTTTGATTCTCTGATATATGAAGGATGAATGTTAAGCCTCAGCCAACAGGCCCGTTGTTTATTAAAGCAAAATATATTGAAGCAGGAGAAATTCGTAGCTCATACTCCAACAAAAATGTACTTCACCGAAGGGTTTTAGCTTCATATTTATGCTTATTTTTATTTTCTTTTTGACAAAGATGTGAAGTGGCAGTAAAGAAATTTAAACTGTTCTGCTTGGTGCATTTTTAACCTCTGGAAAGTACCAAACCAAAGATTTTGTGCTTAGCTAAAGTTTCTGATTTCAACTCTTTAGTGACGGAAAAAAAAGTGTTGTCATTTACCTGGTGAAGAAAATATGCATTTACCAATCGAGTATGGCAAGGCAAGCAAAGACTTGATAGGATGGGACAGTGAGGTAACTGGGTTTCTCACAAATATGATTCTGCCAATTTCGACAACCAGTTGTTTGCAAATGATGCCATGATGTGTATAGTATGTGGCTAATCAATGTGCACAGGCAGAGGTACACATAACCATTTGCTGCATAAAATAGTGCCAAAAAAAACAGACTTACTGGAAAATCAAGTGGTCCAATCTTTCTTACTCAGTAGCACACTTGACCCAAAATACTTTTGTGACTTTTTTTTTTTTGTTTTTTTTTTTGTTTGTTTTTTTTGAAAAGTTGCATAACTATGCAAAATAAGTGTACCCGTTAACAGCAGAGTGACAATTCTTCCTCCAAATGGAAAATCTACCTGCCAATGGCACTTGGAGGGTACTAACCTTGAACCATGTTGCTAGGGTTCCAAACTCATAAGGCTAATTTGGTGATTAAAAGAATTATCTGAAGAATCAGAATCAGCATCATCTGTCACCATTCCCTTCCATCTCTTAGCAGGGCTTTCCACAAGCACAAGCTGCCAGCCAACCATCTGACAACTCTCATTTACAGAAGGCACACATACATGTATGGATATTTTTTACAATTTTATCAGTTGTTATTATCTAATGTGTGTAGGCTAGGTAAAGAAGGTTAAGTGTTTTTTTTCAAAGCACAATATTTGCAAATAGTCACCATTTGTTTTACCTTTTTTTTACATTTAGGATAGATACAGGAGCAACTCATTTTCCAAATATTCAGAGGTGTTAAGGTGCGTTCACACCGAACGCGACTTTGGCGACCTCGGTGGCCACTCTCCATGCAGAGTCAATGTACGGCCACGATCAGCCACGACCACATGCGACCAGATCTCACGCGATGCGACGGACGCGTTCTGGGCGACTTGGTCACATCTTTGGAGACATGGAGGCGGCGCCCCTGTTGCTGCAGATCAGAACTTTGGGGTCGCTTTGGACACGGAGCAGGTTGCCGTGCTCTGTCGCCAAAGTTGAAATATTTGAACTTTTCAAGCGATGTCGCGCCGTGAGAGCCAATCAGCGATGTGTGGGTGCGTGATTGACACCCGTGACAGACTGTTTTTATTCCGGTCCACAGAGTGACAATCTATGTCCGTGTGGGGAAAATTAGCTAGTGAGTACATTAGTTCCGCCTAGATGGACCGCAGAGAACTCACAGAAGATACTGCTGCAGGGTCATCAGCTGCAGTGTTTTGTGGTTGGTAGGTGCATGAAAAGGATACAGTTGGAATAATGTCAGCTAATATGTCCTATTAAATGATATATGATATGATCGCGGGGTGAAACTCGAGCAGGCGTGACGTCACTAAGCAATGGCAATGGTGACAAAATGAGCTATGAACAGGCAACAGGACTTGGGTTTGCGACGCGATCTTGGTCGCGCAAGTCGCGTTCGGTGTGAACGCACCTTCAGAGTTACATCAGTTTGCACTCTAGTGTCTGCTAACTGACCCGCTGAACCACTCTGACATTAACAGCTGATGACCGGATAGTTGTGCGTTGCTGGCGGAAGGATATGTAGCCCATATGTTGCATCACAAAATTGTCCCAAACATGTAGGCTTTGTTTAGAAGAAATTAAATGCTGTGAAAAATGTAGTGTCTAGTTGAGCAAGCATAGTTTATGGAAAAGTTTTACCCTAAAAGTGGAGTAATCACAAGACTTTTGGTGGCAGTATTTACAGCTGTGTATTGCCTAGCATCTGTACCCAGCTACCTCCCTTTAGTGGCAGAGCTGGCCAGTTGCTTTACTGGCAAATATATTTACCAGTTTAATGAGCTTTGAGCAATCCCACTACTTAAAAAAAACAAACTATCCTTTTAAGTTAAACTGCTCAGATATTGTTATGCTTTGTGTTGCTGGACATATACTGCAGCTGGAGATTTAGAAGTTTTTATTGATGATGAATTCATGAAGTCTGAATGAAGTTTGAATTACTCATTCATTCAAATAATATGGAAATTTATGTGCATTGCACCATCTATCAGAAAATAAGTGAATCAAAGAAAAAGAAGAGAAAAAATAGGAATGCTTCTGTCCCCCTCCTCGCTCTCATCCCTCCTGGCCATCTTCTCTCTACAGTCAGGCAGACTCTCTTCTTGTTGTGTTTGTGTGAGATATGGACTTGGAAGCATGCTGAGAGACCGCCCACTCAACACATTCCTCTGTAGTCCGCCCGCTACTCTTGGACGTTGAACAAATTGATTTGGGCGTCGATTATTCAAGGGGCACATTTCATAACTTTTTGACTGGCTTCTTTCCACCTCTCACTAGGACTTTTTCTTTGTGCAAGTGCTTCTCTCCAACTCGCACCCTGCTTCCAGCTGCAGCTCCGCGCGATGCAGCAGAATCACGCCCGTGGGTCTTGTAGTTCAAGGCTCTGTCTCCAAGCTTATGGCACTGTAGCAGATCAGTGGTGTAACCTTTCTCCTCAGGGAGCCACATAAAGTGGCCGGGCATGGCTGAGAGTCAGAGATAGGGAGACAGAGAGGATCCATTGGTAACACAATCACTCTGTTTGATTGGAACAGAGACTAACATTCAAATGAGACTGTGAAGTTCTCAGAGAGCTGTGGATGCAGTTCAAGAGAAGGTTTTATTGTATATTTTTTAGACATTTTCTCCGAGCACAGTGTTTTGATAGTATAAAGCCAAATTTGTGCTGTAAAAAGTGTTACTGTTAAGTGTTACTTCTCAGAAATATGTTCCCTTCATGGCATTGAGTTACTTTTGTCCACTCACATATTGATTAAATAAAATGTCGAAGGGAACCCACGACTGCGTAAAATCTATAATTGTGCACCAATAATGAATATTCAAGAATGATCGGATACAAAGCATTGAGCCATTCATCACAGCGACATGAGCTGAGGCATGGCTGCAGGCACACTCCCATTCGTTATTAATATAAATGGTTTTCAATACAAATTAATAATTGACTCCGCTCTTTCTCAGGGAAAAGAAAGTCCGATTCTTTTACTCTGATAATTAGTATACTTTAAAAAGTATGATTTTTCTAATTCATAAAAGAATCCAAGTTACAGATCAACAACAATTTAATCTGTATTTTTTAAATAGTTTATGCATCTGTATGAGGAACAGAGTCTCTTGGAGTTCACCATATCCCCTCAGCAAGTATGTTTCTGATGTTACGCTCTAGTTGTGAGCCTCAGATCTTTTCATGTTGTACTGTTGTACTTCGCTGTTGGGCAGAAACCTTGTATCTCCATTTTTCATGAGTTTATTTGATATGCATGTATGTCAGTTCATTGGTCACCCTCCATGTCCATCAGTTTGCCTAACAAATACTAAACCAGTGAAAACATTAAAACAAGTAAGTCGTGTAAGCTCTTATCCCCACTGGTTTCCATATCTGTCAACAATACCACTTGGACCCCTTACCCTTAAAGACAGCACTAATAATAAGCAGTGCCTTTATTTTAACTGGTAGCATTTTGCAGTGGCATAAAGCATAATAATCAGAATCAGAAATGTTTAAGTTCTAGACTTTTTCCATGAATTGAATCATTCCTGCTATTAAAGAAAGTAATGTGTTTTTTTTCCCATTAAACAAACAGAAAAAATCTGTGTAGTTCTTTAACATTAGTATTTTTTTGGCTGCTATAAATCTCAGTTGAAGCCATTCCTCAAAGGATGATTCAGCTGCAACTGCATACTATTTATTTTTTAGCTATTTCTTTATTTTGGCTGAGAGTTTGTGTTTTATTTTTAACTTAATATTTGTGGTTAAAAAGGTTTCATGTTTCTCCTGTTTGTTTTTCTTTTCCTTTTCCCAGACAGATTAGTTTTTTTCATTTGGTACTGTGGAAAACAATTCATTTCATGAGAGAAGCATTTTGACATCAGAATGACTTGGATCTTCATTGCAAAGTCCACAAGTTACAGCTGCAACCTGCATCTTTAATATTCTTGGACCTCAGACAAGCAAGTCAACGGTTAACCATTCATCAGGTGGAGTCAGTATATTAGGAGCTCTTTTCACGGTGCCATTTGTGCAAAGCACAGCAACAAAGCTCCATCATCGTTGCACCTCAAGAAATTCACTTTAAGTCTGTGAGGGGGTTATATCTGTGTCAATTCATGCTGGGATATGGTGTGGATGTACGCAACATGGTGCATGCCCCCGCACTAACAAAGGCAGAGACCTTCACTTACAGCCCTCCTGTCTCCCACTGTGTCCATGTGCCTCCTCTCATCAATTTTACGCCTTTGCTACCTTTGCAAATGAGGGGTCAATTTATTTCCTCAATTCTGTCTCTGCAACGTTTAAAGGGGAGGCGACGAATCATGGACATAAATATTACTGCTTGAAATAGCAGCATGAGTGGGGTTAGAGATGATGCATGCCTTCCTTAGCTTAAATTACTCATGGCTAAGCAGAACATTGGTATTGTTTTTCTGTAACAAATCAATCTGGTACATCTTTTTTTGTGCACCTGCCACTGTGACAGGTAAATAAAAAAAAGAAATAAAACTTCCCAGACGCTGCACAAAACTCACGTTTGGCAGCTAGTTTGCAGATAGTTGATGGTTAATTTCCTACACTTCTTAAGAGTGGATAAGAGGCAGAGAAACTTGTATTTGGTTTCAGTTCAGTTCCAAATGTCTAGTGATAAATGATACTTTGTGAAAAGCTCTGGTCATAAAATCAAATAATTTTCCCGACATCTAAGACAACTACTTTCCTTCTGTCCTTTTTATCTTCTTGAACCTCTACATTTCTGTACTGACTGTGTTTTCTTACTTGTTCACTAAAGATGTTATAAATAAACATAACCTGATGCAGCTTCTGTGGAACTGTGCTGTCAAAGTTTTATCATCAAAATATGTCCATACTTATCTGCTCCTATGAGACATTATTGATGTAATCTGCCTGCCCTGTAGCATTCATTCAGGGTCTTTTGTTAACTTCAGGCTTGGGGACATTTCAGCAGTGAGGCAGCAGCCATTGAATGAAGCTAAACTGGCTACTAGAGGCAAACAGTTGAGTTACACTTTAGACAGATGATTTTCCAGGAATTACTTCCCTGTGTTGATAATAAAATCTAAAAAAAAAAATACTTCAAATCTCTTGTAAATCTGGTGCCAACTGTTTTGTTGTCAGCTTTTAACAATTTGGCCTTCTGTACATGCAAATCCTAAATAGTTCTTAATCTATTTATTTTCTAAATATATGTTTGGGCTTTCTAACCTTTAATGATAATGGAGAGACAGTGGACGGGCTTTTAAAGATTAGTTGAGAGTAGGGTAAGATGTGCAGCAAATAGGCCTTAGGTTAGAACCAAACCTGGGCACCTGCATGAGACGAGAGCCTAAATATACGGTAAGGGTGCAGTTGCAGCCCCTTCCAACTTACTTGCGTCCCAATACTTCCTGAAAAATGTAAAAAAAAAAATCAGATTTTTTTTCTATTTCCTGAAAAGTAGTGATTCAGGGCTGTGGAGGTAAATGTCTAACAGTGACAGTTCTGTATGACTACAAACATAGTTTTTATTCACATTTTCAAGACACTTTAATCACAAAGCTTTGCTCCATTAGTGTTACTTTTAAATAATTAAATAGCTCCCTGTTATTTCTACATGTTACCATCACTTTGACACTTTTATTCTCATATGGCTTTAATTTTCAAAGCAGCTGATTGACCTTGGAGAGCAAATCAAAACATGTCCCTCAAGATGAAAATTATCCATGCCCTTGAATCCAGTGAACATTCAGGCTCAGTTAAAACTGTGAACCTCTTTTCAAAAGGAACAAGGCGTCCACATAACAAAAATCAAACACACGGCTACTTTTTAAACAAACTATCAGTGGTCCTCTCATCACTACATTACTGTTGGTTAACAATGAGAAAGACAGTAAGAGGAGATGGACACACAAAAATTAGTCTAAGCGTAAATGAGAGTGTTATAAAGAGAGAAAGAGACACCAGTGATTAATTAACTGCTCTCTGCTCTTCGTCATCCATAAGGCCGGGATAATTTTGTGACTGTGAACAAGAGCTGCGGTGCTGTGTGCTGCGGCTCCCTCACACTCTCCAGTCGAGGCATGAAACATAGATCAAGAGGAAAGTTTGAGCAAGGAGAGAGAGGGTGTATTATATGAGAGTACGGCTGATTGCTCTGAAACCGGAGAAGAGTGAGGGGGAGGAATACCTTTTGTGAACTCCCTAATACATCTGATGTGTTTCTTCCACTTCAGTGCGCACATACACCTTATGTAATACAAAGTGTGTGTGTCAAAAGTACTTGTACACATAAACAATCCACCCCGATGTCCAAATCCATCCAGAACAGAAAGTTGCAGCTGCTGCTTCCCATCAGGCTTTGTGTGTAGAAACTGTTTGTGCCAGCCCGTGTGTGTGTGTTTGACTTTTCCTCCAGTGCCGTGCTGTAATCAGGTAAGCCCGGCGGCGCAGCACCTCTCTCAGTCAGATACTACGAGCAACGTTCAAACTCCTCCGCTGCACTCCTCTCCTCTTTCATCTCTCTTCCTCTTTTTCTTCCTCCCTCTCCTGCTCAGCACCCTCCAGGCACTCCAATCTGCCTCCCCTCCCTCCCTTCTGGCTCACCTGCTTGCCTCCTTCCTCCAGCTCCCCTCTGGCACACACTGTCACTGCAAGAGCGGCACCTGGCCTGAGCCTGTTTCCCTCTTCATCTGCCTTTGCTAGGCGGAGTAGATCCGTGTCCTGTTGTATGTTCTGTAAGAGTGGGTGCAGTAGCATGTTTATTGAGTTTGGGTGCAAGATGAGCTCGCTCTTGTGGTTTTTGTGGTCACCTGTGGAAGATAAAAGGGATTGCATGTACAGTGGACACACATATGCAGCTTATTTACTGCACTTGCTGCACAGTAAAGAAGCCATTTGCCCTGATGTATCCCACAAAATAGTACTGAGCTGCGGATGCTGCATGCTTACGCCTCCGCAAATAAAAATCGCATCATGTCTTTCATTTGTTTTGTTTCAGTTTCTTTAAGAAGTTGTACAAATGTTTTTAAGAAATGCTGTACAGAAGCTTAGTGTGCAACTTTTAGGCTTGGTGCATCTCTATAAAGGACAACAGTAAGGGTAATGGAGAGTGGGAGTATTAATGTGAGATATCTGTACCTCTGATATTATTAACTTTCTGTTTGTCTAGGTATTTCTGGTAGGGATAGAGGATAGTGCTTTAAGATTTCTTCCATATCTGTGATTGAAATGCTTTACTTTCACTTTCCACTCCAGAGACTAACTTCCTGACCTTTATGAGCCAACCACTTAGCAAAAAAACACACACCACATATCTGGTTCTCCAACAAATTACAACCTTTAGATGCAGCACTTCAGACACAGGGGATTTAGTTGATATTTGACAGTTACAGTGCTGCACGATGTGATTCAACATCTAATGCTCAAGTGTTGTCAGCTTACTGACTGCTTACTTGCAGCTTTTGTTTATTGTCAGGCAAGTTTTTCTTTAAAAAAGAAGCTGTTTAAA
The DNA here is from genome assembly GCA_037902135.1 of Cetoscarus ocellatus. Taxonomy (NCBI): domain Eukaryota; kingdom Metazoa; phylum Chordata; class Actinopteri; order Labriformes; family Labridae; genus Cetoscarus; species Cetoscarus ocellatus. The sequence continues at coordinate 1,789,289 of JBAMNC010000815.1, forward strand.
TATTGTAACCACACTGCAAATCTGATATATCCTGTTTAAGTAGTTATATATTGCAGATAGGGAGATTAAATATGGCACCCTGCCTTTACAGTTTGGTGAACATTTAAACATTTAAGTGACAAGTTACATGGCATTATTAGCTTAGGCATACAACTGAAGTTTTTTTGATGGAAAATTTGACAAAATATGCTACAATCCTTGCAAGCATACAATGCCTAATTAGATTAAATCTGCCCCTCCGCTATAGCCACAGGTCACCAACCCATGAATCTTGATCTACCAGTTGATCTTTGAGACATTTCTAGTAGATCTTTAAGACATTTGCATTAGGTCTTAATCTGACACACCAGATGTACTGCTTCATGCCAGATCCATATGTTTTGCACATAGGGGTCTTGTGAATCTAGTTGCTATGCAAGTTTCACAAGGTCTAACTCATTTCCCTTCACCCCATTAATATAAAGTAGTTCTGATTTTTACTTACAATTTCCAGTCTTCAACTCTTAAAGTCATTATTCTGTTTTATTTTAGACTGCATCCGTTGATGAATGCAAATTTATCTTTGAATTTATTGACTCTGTATTTCATTATTCTCATTTATGCCTTTGGTGAAGTGTTGTTTGTATATATTTGCTTAAACAAAGGTCAATTTTAATAATACCTACTGTATTAAATAGAAACTATAAGATGTGGTCTCTCATTGTGATTTAGCAGGTAGATCTAGCTTTCAGTGTTAGTCTCATTGATGGTTCTTGGTTTAAAAAGGAGTTTAACCACTGTTTTAGAGGTTTCTATCCATTTTTTAAGACATGCACCTTCCTGTGTTGGACCCTGAACAGTATTATTGTATATTTACAGATCGGGGGTCTTTGATCATCAGACACCCTCACCCATGCAACCCAGTCAGGGGTGATTAGCCCCTGCCTTGTGTCCAAGTGGCCCACTACTCCATGGATCCCTGTCCAGATCCACGGCCATCTTGAGGCTTTTTCAGTAGCCTCTGTCATGTTCTAAATTGCTCTTTTGCACAGCTGACTTTTTACTCCAAGGAGTTTGAGGGTTCAGTACAATGACTGGCCAGCGAAACCACAGCAACCAACTTCCACCGGTTCCCCACGGGCTTTCCAGCCATTGTTCCTGCACTCCATCACCAGCTCCGTTTATCTTGCCGTCTTGCACTCGTTGGCTTCTTCAATCCGGTCTTCCCAGAGGACAGTAAGCTCCACTAGGACCACTTGCTTTGTTGACTCTGATGTAAACACCATGTCTGGGCGGTGTAAGTGTCTGAAATGTGTTCTGGGAGCTTCAGTTGCCTTGCCAGGTCGACTTGGAGCTGCACATGAGCATAGCACTGAAAATGACCATAGATGGGGAATAATGTTGCGTATTACTGTCACCTTGTCATTCTCCATAGTTACAACATAGTTTACAACAAAGTGTTCTTTGACAGGAGACTTGTATGAGGGCAGGGGCAGTGTTTGTTTTTGCTGGTCCGAGAGCGTGTTTTGTGCCCCGGCAGAAGGGCCCATGTAGAACATTGAATTGAAACAAAGTTCTGCGTGCAGGTAAGCATGTAATCAATCGGTACACGTCCATACCGAACTGAATGCCCCGTACCGAAACCGTTCGGTGCAAATACATACACCATTACCCTTCTGTCCAGCGAGTTTGTTATGACAGTGGTTTATAAGTGCAATTGTACTGTCATAGACCTCAGAGCAGGCTAAATCTCATACCCTCTCATGAACTTTGGTGGCCCTCAGGTCCGGCCCTGACACAAGGTGGGTAGCAGATGTGTTAAACTGAGGGAAGTGTTTTGAGGAGCAAAGGGCTGCCCTTTGCTATAGCTTATGGTGCAGTTCTGTTTTAAAGAGACATTTTGCTCTCATGTTGCATTTGATGACCTCACTTATGGCTTTACATCCTGTTAACAGCATACATGGCAGAGAAACCCTATACATAATAAGTTCCTACAGAATAACACCAGCCAATTCTCTCACTTTAAATATAAACATTTGACAGAGAATCTTGAGAAGTGTGTCTACACCTTCTGCAAAACTTCAAGAGTCAGATTGACTACATTTACATATGAATAAGTTCCTCGCTAGCTTTAAGTTTGGATGATGCAACCTGCTGCAAAACACTGTTTTAAATCACTACTTTGTAACCATCTTACAGAGAACTTGAAACACTAACTTGGAATTTCAAATACGCATGCAAAAACAATCCAGGTCTGCATACCAGCTTCATATGCAGCAACACAAAAGGAATCTTGTTTTTCAAGTTGACTTGCACACATATTTCCCTGCACACTGTTGCTCCTTTTTCCTGTGTGTGCTCGGATTGGAAACGAAAGCTTAAGGTGAGAGTGTTTGCCAGGGTGTCTGTCAGGTGGATGGATGATTTAGTGGGTGATTCTAAGAGGAGATTCCTTGGTGGTCACAGTCGGGATGGAGTGAAGGAGATAGTGAGAAACAAGTGGAGGAGGGCTTGCCAGTCTTTTTGATGGAGAGGTGGAGGGAGGCAGGGGCGTGGGTAATAAGGCTTTGCTTGTACACACACATGAACCCAAACACACACATAAGGTGCTGGTGGAGCAGATTGAATGCGCTGCAGGTTGTGTGAGACCTGAGAGCGGAAGAGAGAGGCGACGGGGGGAAGAGGGTGTGAGTCAGTGTGTAAGCCTCAGGGCAGCAAAGTCTTCCTCTACCACTAAGTCAGCTACTGATCTCATTTCTCCACAGATGGACTCGTAACACACTCCCATCAGGGGACAAATATATATTCCCTCCGTCTCTTCCCCTCACTCTTCCCTCTTCATTCCTCTCCCACTCTGCTTCTATTTCTGCCTTTTCTTTGTTTTCTTCAACACCTCTAATCTTCTCTCCACTCCATCTATATTATCCTCCATTTTTCTCTCCGCTCCCTGGTTTTAACCCTCTCCTCCATCCCATCACTTCATCCTGTGTCCGACCACACACCATTACCCTCTCTCTTCTCCCTTTGATCAATCACGGCCAACAGGTGCTGTAAATTGTATCCTCTGGCAAGCGGCTTCTGCAGTGTCTCCTGTCTGCCTTCTCTCTCTCTCTTTCTCCGTCCCTCCAGCTCTTGCCCCAGTTTGTCAGCGAAGCAAAACTGGCTGTGTCCCGGAGCCCATCATTCATCTCCCCCTCCTCTCCTCCTGTCACGGCGGCAGCTCGGCTGGTCTCAGACAAATAGCATCACGGCAGATAATACAGCCACCGCCAGAAAAAGAGCCAAATAAATGGTCCCTTCTCTGCAGACCTAATGGTCCTGCTTTCCACTTGGCCAGGGGACAGTGCTCAGCCCAGAGACTACATGGGCACAAACATCAGCATCTAATGAGGAAAACCTACAAGCCTCAACTAGCCATGACACTTTGGAGTCACACATGCACACATTTTATGAATAAAACTTGCCAACATCTCTCCAGACGAATGCTCTACCATCTTTGTCTGTGGAGGCTGTCTTTGTGTGGGCATGACTGAGGCATAATTGTTTCAGGGAGACATAACAGTGACATAAATACCATCTCAAAGCCCAAACCAAGTCAAGCACATGCAGTGCTCTGTGAGCTGTAGAGAAAGGTGTCAGATGTAAGGACAATGTAATGAAATTTCTTGTAGTGATTTTCCAAAGAGATGGCAAAAGGAAATGTTAATCACGTTTTTTCAAAATTAAGCTCTACAGCATGTGAAAGTTCTCAACAGGGTGATAAAAAAATTATGTAATTACACAAGCGCAAGTGTCTCCCCAGCAACTCAGACACATCGTGGCATTTAATATTTCCCTCCCACCTGAGATGGCATTTGTTTTGACATATGTTATCCAGTCTCTGCTCTGTTAAGATACCAGGTGGTGTTTTTTACTTATTAGTTATATTTGTTTTAGCTCCTTGGTAGAAATCAGGTTTTTTAAAGGGAGAGCTAGTTTGTGCATACAAGAATTTAAGAGAAATGATTTTAGAATGTATTTATCCCTGTCAAGGACAGCATTCAGTCTTTCAACATTTTGTGAGGATTCAAGTTAAAGTAAAACAATAATAAAAGAAGAGTATCAGTAAGAAATTAATTAAATAGAAAAATATGCTACATAAAAGGACAAATAATTTTATACTGTCTTTACACCGAACAATCTTTGAAGTGATTTTAAGTTCCAAAAAAATACCCAAACTCTGAAAAAAATCTTGAGTTTGTGAACTCGGTTTAGCTGTTCTCAGGCATTTTTCTCTTATATTTTTGTTACAATGAAATCAAACATGTTTCATAATATCATCAGCTTTTAGTCTTGTCTGTCACAATTTGTGTCATTCAGTGATGTGACTGCTGTCAGTGACCATTAGCAGTGCACTTAGGGGGTATCAAACAGCAATCTGTTGTAAAAATGGCAGAAGGTGAAGGAGCCATGACTTTGCAGGACAATGAAAAATAAGCAGAAATTGTTAGATATGTGGAGGGATAAAGAATCCCTCTTTCCGCTGTTCCTCTCTTTAATCAACATCATGAGATGGGTGTGAGTATATGCTAAAAGCAAACAAGTGAGCAAGCTAGCCACGGGCTAGAGCTAATGTTAGTTCCAGTTAATCATTTTTTTTAATTCAGTCGTATTAATGCAGTTGCAACACTTTCTTTGAGTCTGTTCCTCTCATATACATACCATTAACTACAGAAAGACCAAAGCCATGTTACGTCAGTTGTTTTATGAAAGGATGCTTTGGAACAATCTTGAAGTCACTCCTTATACACAGCCTTGCTCTTAATGCCTTCTGAGCCTACGTTTGGATCATCCTGCGAACAGAAAGAGAGGGGCAGGACCAAAGTGATCTTACCATTGGCTACTACACGCAGGTGTGTTGCCATGCCAATCACATCCTTAACTATCCAAAAAGAAAAATTCTTGATAAAATTTAAACAGGCATGATATTAAAAATCACACCTCCTACAGGGGGAGGCATTTATTGAACTAGGTGTACATGTGTTTGTTATAGCTGTAAAAATCTGATTATCCCCTTACACAATCATGCAACTTCCACTTTTTTTTTTCTGCAGCCAGCCTCAAGTGGACAACCAGGGAACTGCAGTTTTTGGCTTCTCTGCATTGGCTTCTTCTTTTCAGTTCCGAACATTGCCCCTTGATGTGCATGTGTATGTGTTTATGAGGATTTACATAGCCCAGCAATATTTTACTATAGTCTTCAGCCAAATATACTGTTAGCTTGTTGGCTAAATACTCACAGCCCACTTCAGGACAGTTGGTAGCTTGTTGCCTAGCCAGTGTTAGCATACTCTATGAGAAACACCTACACATTGTTCCCATGTGCATACAATATAAAGCATTCAACTTTGATTCATCATAAAGCAAATGAGTAATTGTTGTTGTGTTAATAATGGTAAAAAGGATATAATCTAAGGTAAGAGGCAGAGGTCTACCAATAGAGGAAAAGACAACATAGACTTAAATTATTAAAGGTCCCATGTCCTGCAAAATAATTTTTCATTGCCTTTTATGTTGTCAGACGGGGCTCGGGAGCAGAAGAACATGACACTTTTTTCTAATTTCTCAGTTCACAGAGAACTGTGCTATGCCTCTTTGAAGAAAATCCCCCTTAAAATGCTCATTTTTTGCTTCCTGGGTTTATTATGTAATAGCTTTACTGCCTCCACCTACATGTGTGTTTCCTGTTTGTCACAGGCAGATACCATTTCTGTATTGAAAGTCCACTCCTCGGCCTGTAACCCCTTCTCCCCCCTCTCATCCGACATGGTTTGGGCACCTTATCAGAGCAGAGCTCATTATCATAGCCTCCCGTAGCCTTCCCGCTCCCTCAGATCTGAGTGTTCCCAAAGGGAAAAAGAACTGCATCTGATCCTTTACAAGGAGGAAATTTTTCATTTTCTAGTCAACTTAAATCAAATCCTTGCTTCATAGACACCCAAGGGATGATGTTAATGGTCAAGACACAACAGGACGTGGGACCTTTAAATCTTGCGGTTAGTGACCCTTTAAGATCCCCAGACTTTACTCAGTCTCATTTTGTTACTAAAAACTCAATGAGACTCAAAGTTGTTACGTTTGACCAGATTCTTTTGAAAACCTTTGAAAGTTTTCATAGTCTTTCAGTCAATGGAAAGCATTTATTGTCTGACAAACAATGTTCTAAGGATTAAGTTTGTTTAGCTATAACTACTGAAATCATTGCAGAATGAGAAAGTAGAGATCTTGATTTCAGTGTTTCTAAACCACTGCTGTGTGCTGGCATGAAACTGTGCTTTCCTACCTCCAAACCTGTCAACTCCCCTTCCTCCTATTTCCCACAGAAAAACAGACTTCTGCATATAAAACATTTAGTTTGTTGTGTATGAATGTCTAAGTGTTCATACCATCATCAGTGCAGAAAGTGAGAAGAAGCACCACCACAATAACTGCTGACTGCGTCTTCTCGATCTGTCGCTCACTGATGTGCCTCTTCCATTCTCCTTGATCACAGCTCCTGTTGTCATCTCCTCTCCTCCAGCGTAATGAGTCAGTGTGTGATGTTGGATGACTGCTGACAGTGTGTCCTATGACTCACATCGGGGTGGTACTGCTGTCCTAGCATATCTCCATACTCCCCTCCTCCACACACCACCACATATCCTCCCATCCTTTACCTCCCTCTGCTTCTGTTTACTGTACCTTCCCCAGTGAGTTTGGACATCTGCTAATGATAAGAAAACAGACTGTACAGGTGAGACAAACAAACACATAAAATCCCACACATACATGCACAGCCAGGTTGGATAGTTGACTACCTCAGCCTTTTTTTTTTTTTTTACTTAGAGTTGATTGTATTTTCATCGATCACATGCTTCTTTTTTGTTCTCTGAAGAGGACAAAAATAAACTCCAGAGAAAAAAGGGAGAGAACTGGCAGAAGACACAAAGGGTTGGCCAATTGAAAGTTAGATCATGATAAGGATGTGGATACCTCTATGTCGTCACTTGCCAGGAACAAAACAAGCAGAGAAATGACGCAAGTAGGGAAGAATTTAAAAACTGAAGAACTACTTCATCTTTAATAGCAAGGGTGTATGTGCAAGATAAGCAGAAATCAGAAAAGGTAAAACAGAAGAAGTGTGTACAGATGATGAAAAAAACAGATCAACCAATGTGGAAGAGTGCTATGCTGCAAGTTCAAGACAACAAAACATACAAGGGTCACCTCTGGCTATTGGGGAATTTCTAATGTGCTAACTTCTGTGAAAAAAAAAAGGTTTTAGAAACAAGTTGTTCTCAACATGTTCAACTATCAGAAATATTAACTCGTAGAGCCTAAGCACTTAAGCACCTTTTAGTGTGTTTTTCATGCCTATTCAGCTTTAAAGAGTACCTCTATGCGTAAGATGATAAAGTCTGTGGCATTGGGGCTTCTCCCCCTCCCACAGTGGCAACAACAGAAGCTGCCTGAAATTACTGATCCCTCTGATTCACTCTCACATTCATCCACTAATGTTTGGAGTTTCTGTGTAAGTTATCAATCAGTATTTGCAAACACATCCAAGCCCTTTCATACCCATTTACATGCCACTGAGGAAGCAGTGGGAGCAACTTGGGGTTAAGTGTCTTGCCGAAGAACTTATTGACATGTGACAGCCAAAGCTGGGTTTCAGTCCTCAACCCTCTGGATACTGGATGAGTGAACTACCAGACTGAGCCACCAATAACCCCAATTTATGAACCTGCATGAAGGTGAAACATGATGTAGTTTACAGATTAGCCGTTGCTGTATTAGACTAAAGGCCGATGCAAGCAAACTTTACACCGATAACACAGAAAACTGGTGTTTAACTTTAGAGGCTTAAAAGTGAAGTATAATTGAACTGTTTCTATCTTGTCTGTGACACATTCTTCCATTGTGGTCATGTATATCAGCCAAAACAAGGTGTGGCTCTCCGGTTTTTTTTTTATTTCCCTGTCTTTTATGGTCGAGATACGTGAGTGGCTTGTTGTAAAAAATAGGCAAGGGCGATTTTTGGCTTGCTGGCCAAAATGAAAATGAGCACACACCACTGCTGTCAAACAGGTAAAGTGCATGCACTGTGAAACCACTGTTAGCACAATTGGTTTGAAAATTGTCGAGAGAGGCACAGAACTAGTGGAGGTTATGTTTTGGATTTTTATTACATTTTCAGAGAATGTTGGTCATAACACAATGAAGAGGTATGGTGATCCAAATACAAATGAGACATTTTTTAAAGATTCGTTGACATTGTCAGATAGGGTATTTTTCCACATTTTCCATAGTAACTCGGCTAACAATAGTAGAAATGCCTGGGCAGAGGTTTGAGCCCTCATAGCACTTCTAGTATTGATCCTTATGGTAATTCCCACTCCCCTCGCTCCCTTTGCCTTTTCATCCAACCCTGTCCCAATTCAGGATTTTAGTGAAACCCATTCTCGTCTTGTTGGAATCCCACAGGAATTCGTAACCCGCAGGACTCAAGATAAATGTCAGTCACTAGTGGGGAGCAACCCTCTTGAGTTATTGTTATAGTTTATTATGTTCATTTGGTAGGATTTCAGCAAAATTTGATAAAAACAGTTCTTATATGACTGCAAAGAAGTGATACTTTAAGAGATAAAAATACCTAAAAGTCACTGTATAACTTCTTATTTGAAAAGTATTATTTGTAAAAAGGAAGGTTCATAAGGGTAAGGACTATTTTCATTTTTAATAATAATAATAATAATACATTTTATTTAAGGGCGCCTTTCATGACACTCAAGGTCAACATTTTAAATGTCACAGGATTGTTATTAGAGAATCATAGTCAAAAATCAACCTTAATCTCATGTTTAAATAATATCCTAAATTAAAACAAAACTTTCAAGGTCATTGCAACACTGGTTTCAGTTGTGCTATTGGATTTAAGTGTATATTTATATCCATAATCCTCATTAAGGCTGAATTGACATTAGAAAGCTTGCAGGATCAAAGTTTATACCTATAACACATTATGCTGTTGATCTTTTCCATAACCAAATTTTTTCTATTTAAGGTTTAAGAAACAGGATTTATTTTTTTCTTAAAGGCCTAGATATTGATTTTCTAAGGTGATATGTGACTTTGAGCTTGTTACCCTATCACAAGCTGCGAACATTAGCATACTGATTTTTGGCCTGCTAAAACAGACACCCTGGCCTGTTTTTATGTAAATACCACACTTAAACACTGCTGCTTTAAAGGTCTCAGGCACTCGTAAACCTTGACAGACCCTTGGGATGTGCGGCTGCCTGTAAAACACTGACTGTTTATGGATGCCTATACCTGCATCCCTGCAGCCATAAACACTTCTCTTTGTCCTTCTGGAGGATCTAGAGAGTGAAGAGGAGGAGATAATGTCCTCTCAACCAGGAAGTGTTCACGGCCGTGTCCATGCTAATGTGGAAGAAGAAAAAGCTTCTTTGGTTTTCATGGTCCACATTAATGTTTGTTTGTTTTTTTTTTACCATATGGCTATCCATATCAAAATTACTAATAAAAAAATAGATAAGCATAAGTGCATCTCTCCACCTCTGAATGTAATGGTATTAAATCCCAGCTTGTTTCCAGACAAACTGATGTTAGTTGATCTTACAGCTTCAGATGTTTTCTGCTTTTGTCACTTCATTTGTCAGCCATACACATATAAATTACAGGTGATACTTCAGCTGCATCTTTTCTACTCGATGGTGAATAGGTTTGTGTGAGTGAGCAACGAATCCCAACCACAAATAACAAAGAAATGATGATTTAACCAAACCTTTAATGTTTAAAGAATAAGTTATATGTTTGTGACTGTGTGACGAATTTGGTGACACAGCTAGACACAGCTAGACCAACACTACTGTTACTGAGCACACAGTGGTGGCATGGTGGTCCAGCAAGAGGGGTGCTGGTTCAAGCCCCATGTCGGTCAGGTCCTTTCTGTGTAGAGTTGGCGTGTTCTGCTTGTGCATGCATAGGTTCTCTCCAAGCAATCCAGCTTTCTCCCACAGACCAAAAAACATTATTGCTAGGTTACCTGGTGACTCTAAATTACATTCAGGTGTGGGTGAGTGTGTGAATTGTTGTCTGTCCCTCTATATGGCCCTGCCATCAGCGAACAACTGGTCCAGTGAGTAACCATCCCTTTTGCCAAATGTCATCTGTGATAGGCTCCAGCCCCCTGCTACCTGTATGGGGGCTAATGTATGGATGGATAAACAAACATATAGACTGAAAGGTATAATATGGATCCTTTAGAGACTCATACGTGTTTCATGCATGTTTTTGTGTGAAACCCTCCTTCCCCAGCCATCATTCCTGCGTTCATGTCAGGGAAACAAGGCAGCACTGTCCACAAACTTTTCACACATGATATTAAACACGGCAAAAACATCCCAAATCAGAACCCTGAAAAGCTTTGTCTGACCTCCTATTTGTCCTCATAGAAAGACTGTATGAAAAAAAAGATTCCCATAAAAGCATTTTCATGCATCTCTGCATTTACGTGGACTTGGTCTTATCCTCTCTTTTCTCCTTGAAGCGGCCACCCTCAAACTTCCTGCAGCCTCTCTCCACTCCTTCCTGCTCTGAATGCAGACGGACTCTGCGCTGCCCGCTCACTGCCATTGTTGGACCAAAGTTCTTTTAATCACACTGCTGCCTCAACCACCCCCCCACCCGTGTGATTTACAAGCTCTCTGCATCCATAGGCATCCACTCCAGCCAATTGCATTAAAGAGATGAATAACGAGACCAATAAAAGTGTTGTGAGGAGGCTGAATGGGCCCGTGGATGCTCTTCGTCCATTTGGTGCAGTAAGCGGTGGGAGGGGGGAGGTGAGATGGAGGGGGGTGGGGCTTTTAGTAGAAGGATTTTTAGGGGTGATATTGTGATTGGTGGTGGAGGTGATGTCATGTCATCCATCTTAGGGAGCCACTTCATTAGGCTAATGGAAGGGCTGGACCGCTCGCTGGTTGTTCCTGTACTTGTGTGTGTTTGACTGTGTATTTGAGCGTCTGTCCTTCTATTGATGGCAGCTTCCAAGGCTAAAGTGGTTATGAAGACTGAAGTGATTTTATTAGCTGGCCACATATCCCATCACTGGACATAAGTGTGTGTGTCCGTTTGGGTGTGCATGTGTGTGTCAGTATCTTCACACAGGGCAGTAATGATACTGTTTTTGGCGAAGGGTAGATAATGCGGTGCTTCTAAAGGAGCTAAAGCACACTTCATCCCTTTGATGTTAAAACTACAATCCCGTTCCCTCAATGACTTGCAGAAAAGTGAGGCGCACTGAGGATACTCAAGGCGCTTTAGGGTAGAATCAGTGATAGACTTTGATTTGTCACTACCTTAAATTAGCGTGTCACTTCAAATGTCCCTCTTGTGACGAGTGAGGAGGACAAATGGAATCACGGGTTTAAACTGCAGCGCCCGTCCCCCTCTCTCTCTCTACGTCTCTCTCCGTCTTTGTCAGTTTTTCCACCTGAAGCCCACATGATATTTTGGACTGCACATGTGCCATCTTTATGAGAGGATTCCTTCTCTGCTCGTTCCATTCCTCTTTTTATTGTCTGGTTACTTCTTCAGCAGCCTGATACGGTTCTTTAGATATTTTTCAGATGTCACATGAGACCTGATCCTCTCTGTTCTGATCGTCCTGGACTTGTTAAAGGAAAGTAAGCACTTGACTCTGACTGACATTGTACTGTCAGATTTCAGACCGACATACTTGCATTACATGCTGACAGACTTCATCATGTCTACTTGGGCTGCTAAATGATGACATAAACTATGCATTCAATTATTTTGATTAATTTTGAGCTAACGTTGATCAATATAGCATTTTACCATCTCAAATGTAGGAACATTTATGTCTGTAATTGACTTTACTGATGCTCTTTACATGCATATTACCTCATCTTCACTGGAAATGTTTGACTCTGTGTATCATGCACTCCACACTACAGAATGATGGAACATTGGTACATCTTTCTAAGGCCACATTTAAAAAGAATACCTTCCTGCTTATGTTCTTTGCTGACTTCAAAATCTGTCAGTATCATCTTGGGTCTTGTGGATTTATCGTGTTTGAGATTCCTCAAATTCACTCTGCCTTTGGTAAAAGAGTATTTCAATGTTTTTGCTCCATCGCCTTGGTCTGACTTACAGAGTCATCTTTGACCAAACACCTTAAACTATTAGCGTGGGAGATTGTATAACCAAAAATTAAGGATCATGTGATTAGTGAAAGCTTATCCTTCAGCACTGAATGCTGCTTTTTTTTTTTTACTTTGAAATCCTCATTTTTTTAATTTGTGGATTAGACTAAGTTATTCTTCTATGAAGGAAATTATTTCCCAGTGTATTTAAGATTTGATATTGATATAGATTTTGATATAGAGTCACCCTCAATGAGCAAATGCCTTCAATTTTTCCCTTGCTTATTTCGTCTTACCTTTTCATTTACTTTAAATGTAATTTATTAGTGGTACTTGGGTGGTTTAACAGGTAGTCCTGGTGCATCACAGTAAGAAGGTTGCTGGTAGACCCCCTGGACAGGATGGGGCCTTTCTTTGTAGAACTGACATATTCCTTCAGTGCAGGCATGCATGGGTTTTCACCAGTAACTCCAGTTTCTTCCCACAAAAATGCTAACATTATGTTAAACATTAAGTTAATTGATGGCTCTATTTTGCCCGTAGGTGTGAGTGTGTGAGTGAATGGTTGTTTGAGCTGAAGTAGTATAGATAATGAATGGATTCATTAATGTGCTTATTCACACTATTGAGCCTGTATTGTGGGTGTGATAGACTAATTGTGCATCCAAACTTGCACAGTGAGGGTGTTAATGGCTAAGAATAGTGAGACTGTGATCAAGCTGTTCAGTAGTTTATTCATTTAATAACCTACATTTTCAAGAAAATAATAACAAAAACTTAGCAGCATCCTTGTATAAATTTCAAACATATGCTCGGTGTAGATGTTAAGATGTGTAAATGAGTGGATAAGATGAGTTGTGGCCTTAGCAAGGGGCCGGTATCCCCCATGTATGGACACCTGGTTCCCGAGCAGAGGTACATGAGCCAAGCTGTTTCCTATGAATACTAAATATCTTACTATTATCTTGTGCTGCTGAAGGTCACTACCTCCTGGGGTAGGAATAAAATATCCCCTGTCTTTTATTCATTATTTGTGACAGACATTAATTTGATGGCTCAATATTCGCTCAGATCTGTGGGTTGATTGGTGTTGTGAGATTTCAGAAAAACATGTCTGGCTGGGCCTCCCCTCTGAACTCTGCAGTAAGCTTTGAAGGTCTGATGGATTGAAAGCTGCAAACAAATTATGACAATGTTTGTTGAATTCCTGTCAAACATGTAAGATATTAGACATTGGTTTGTTTGCCGTCAGGTCTGAACAAATATTTGTCTGCTTGATGCAACATTATTGTAGAGCGTCATTATCTGATGTAACCTGTGGATCATACGTGTCATGGGATTTATTTGTAAAAGTATTCTACTCTTTTTGTTTGACAGTTTGTTTTGACAGTGTTTCTACAGTGTCTAAAAAGTGTTAAACATTAATTAATCAATTTTTCAAAATGTGAGGACCTTGAAAAAATCGAAAATGTTGATCCAAATTAAACGGTACTTCAATTTGAATAATTTTTGTTTGGTTTTTATGTTTGTCAAGAGAGGTTGTGGAGAGCAGTGGTTGGCACCTCACAGCAAGAAGGTTTTCTTCATGTCCTGTTCTGACAGAGCCTGTCTGCAAGGCCACCCATAAAAGGAGTTAGAGGGGCCTATGACAATTAATAATGATATTCTCAATGTAGCCCACAATTTCCTAACATTTAAAATGTAAATACTCACCATGTCCTATTAAAGCAGGGGAAAATCATTCTGTTTGTCATGACCTGTAAAGTGTAAACTCCCCTCTTCCTAAAGTGCTATGTTCCTTATTTTGTGTGATCTATGGGTGGGACCTTCTACTTTAATAGTTAGCACAATAATGTTTCGTGACAGCGCCACAACTCTGAAATTTGCAGAACCTGTTAATGTTGTTGACTTGTCATGTTAATTTGTTCTTAAAACTAATGATAGTAATACACTTACATCATAGCACTGCCTGTTTTCAAGCTGTCCTGGACTAATCAACCAGAGTACTTAATAATTCTGTGTGAGTGTCATTTCATTTGAGTGACAGGAATGAAGATAGAGCTGAAAGTAGGGGAAAGAGAGTGTGGAATGACATGGGGTAAAGGAGCCACAGGACACATTTAAATCATGCCAGCCACTTCAAAGACTACAGCCCATACATGGGTATCAACCCAATCCTGGATATTCCTGCTCCTTCTTATAGACAAGGAAATGCCCATGAGGCTTAATGGTGGTTGACTGGCGACCACTGGCTTGAGCTTTTTTGCAGGTACAAATTTGAAGGAAATGTGATGTAAGGAAAAGAGGTTGCAAGATTCAGTTTGTCTTGTTTTTTTTTTTGTTTTGTTTTTTCACTTGGTTTCAATCACGCACCTAAGCCAGGCATACATTGTGCAATTCCAAGCCAATGGCAAATCAAATATGGTGAAATGTCTGCTCACACTTTGCAGCTGAATTGTTTAGGGTAAACAGCTAAGGCGCACAATTTATGTGCTCACAGCCCACAATCCCATATAACAATTTACAAGTGAGGTTGATCTGCTTGTTTCCTGCTGTGCCTTTGCATGGCCCAAGTACACACACTGATTGAAAACACTTTTGCTGTGGAACACACTAGTGTACACACTTAAAGCATCACCAGCAAACACAATTAGAGGATGATCATAGGAAATATATGCTGTCAGCTGAAGCTTTGTTTTTCCTGTATGTCCTGTGTGCTCCAAGATGGAAGTAGGATACTCCACACAGGCACACTTGCTGTTGCCAAGGTTATTTCAGACGTTTTCTGATAGATGCCAAAAGTAGGTATGATTGGGACCAGGCCAGAAAAAGTCAAACAAACCAGAAAATACAGGGGCACCAGTTCATTGTTGTGTGTTCCCCTGCACACTACAAGACAGTTGTCACAAGATTGCTTGTCTTGTTGTGTACAGGGTGTCTACGTAAATCTTTGTTGTGCCCATAGCTTGTAAGGTAACATTCTGTAATTAAACATTGTGTTAAGTGAATTATGGTAAAATCAAGTTTCTAAGAAGTGGTTGGAAAAAGAGTTGGAGCCACAGTGTAAGTCTTTATCCAGTACATTTTTGGGGGCTTTTGGAAATCCGGGGTAGCTTTGCATTGAGGCTTATGCCTTGTGAAATACAAAGACAGAGTTTGCTCCTGACAACATGGATAGCATTTGTAGTTAGACAACATGCAGCTGCCAGCCTGTCTCTGTTGATATATAGGAGCACTCTCGTGTTTTTTTCCACCACATGGTATCTACCCAGTTATTTTAGTTTTCATTTAGGATGTTTACCAAGTACCTGGCACAGTTTTTCATACTCCAAAAAGATTCTGAGCGAGCTGAGCCCAGACTAAAGACTAAAAGACATGGAGATACTGTTAACCACTGGGTGGTCATGATACATCACCACAACAACAGGGATTTCTACTGCATGGAAATGGAGTGCCTCCCGTTGTTGGCACTAAAATGCTTTATGACTTACCAAACGTTCCTCTGCTTACATAGCATGTTGTTTTGCTGCTTGCAACCATCTTTGGACCAAACTCATCTCCTTACTGTTACAAAAAGTCACAGAGAAGCCATATACTGCTTCACACCTTACATGGAAACTTCAACCATTCGTGTGTAAATGTGATGTGATTGTGGTGTGAGTCAAAGTGATTTACAGTGATACTGTTGAGCTCAATATGTTGCAGACCAGCTTTAAGCTGAATACAGACCTTTATTTTAATGTCCCACTTCAAGTAGCTTGATCGGTATAACACAACAAAACGTTTTCTTCAATGCTTTGCTAGTCATAATGTATGCTTTACAGTAACAGATTACAAACTGAAGATGCGTTGGGGTCAAAAGATTAGAAAGACAATCTTTGAAAAAGGTCTTAAAGGGATGAGATTTGATTTTAGATGTTTACCCAAATTTAAAGCAGTAGCCAATTTCACAAAGACCACTGGATGGCTCTTGCTCTTGGGAATTCTTCCTTTGAAAATTTGAAGGCAAGTTTGATGATTTAACTAGAAGGTGTCAATTCACATCCATTTCACATGGCCTTGGTCTCCATGACAGTGTGCTCTCAGTGCTTTGCGTATCTGTGTTGCATGTTTACCCCCATATTAGTGGACCTTTGCATCTCAAAGTGCAGTGCTTATTTGGCTCGTGTGGCCTTTAACGCCTGTCCCTGGTGTAGATTGATTTTGTGCCGAGCCAGCAGCCCACTGCTAACCTTGAGGTAAGCTGGCGTAATGAGATCGCATCTGACTGCATTGACTCACACCTGACAGCAGTGACACTTTCCTCACAGGAGGCGAGAGACATAGACAAAGGCTAGACCCTTTTTGGTAAGTCATATGCTAAAGTCATCTCCTGCTTACTTCTACTCCAAAACCTCTACCTTACACAGATGTTGGATATTTAATTGCCTGAATGGGGACAAATTCACCTGAATACCCACTTATCCCACTCCTACAAAACATCCCTTGGGTATGTTTGCTCCATGAAAATACAAAGACATATGGGTAAACCTCTATCTTTTTAAATCATCAGCAGCTGCAGCCTCTTGGTGTGCAGCATGGTAGAATTCTGCTGTGTTGTCTGTATTTTGTGTTTCAAATTAGAATCTCTCCTGCAGATATTTTTTACTATTACCATATACACACACTCGCTCACCCTGACGAATGTTCCATCTAATTTGAAACTAATTAAAACCAAGCTTGCCATCCAATCCGTCAGTATGATATACCTGTGAACATAACACGACATGACTCTCTCTTTTAGAGCTGTGACATGCATGCTGAAGCCGGTTCACAGATGCATGTATCAGGCTACAAGTGGATGAGATGGGGCTTGGGGAACCATTATCAGGGTGGTGGTAATTGAAACAATAATGGACATGGTAACAGCTTGGAAAATAGCATTGATCCATCATCTAAGATGAGCCCTCTTTGTGCATTAATACCATGACTAAATGGTGCAAACTGATATTGCTCTCGGTCATGGCTAGGTCTGGTTGGCTAATTGAAAAAGAAATGAGCAAGGGGAGAATTTTGTGAGGTGTGGAAGAGTGATTCTTCCACTTTGCCCCAGCAGGGCTTTGAATCCCTCCCACTGCTGGGATTTCTAAGGAAAGATTAGCAAAAGACATGGCACGATTTGGGCGGAAGTGTGGAATTGGAATTCAATTCTTGTATACCAAGTACAGATGTAGACTAGTAAGCCAGAGGGAGTGGGATCAATACAAACCAAACAGCTTTAGCTCCCGGGTAGCTCAGGAGCATCCTCAGCAGGTTCGGTCTGCCTCCCAACCTTGTCTGCACATTTCTTCAGTCTGTGCAACCTGACCATGACACATTCCCCTCCAACTGGCCTGCTTCTCTGCTGATGTCCAACTTTCCTGGAGTTGAAATGGCAATGAGCTGGAGCTAGCCTGTAGACCGAGCTCTGCTGCATTAGATGAACACACGGAAAATGAGACCAATGACCTACAGCAAAGGTTAGACTTCAGTAAGCATGAGCAGTCAGATGATGGCTGAAGGAGTAGCAGGGCTTAATAAACTACTGCTGCCCATAAGCCTATTGTTTTACTTTTCTGTGCTCAACCCCATGTGAGTGTACACTCTGTGTGTGTGTGTTTGTAGCTGTGTGGAAGTGACCAAGGCCTCATTTTGGTTCGCTGTGTTAAGCTGAAATGCTGTTATTGATTACACACAAACACACAAAGGTTGGGATGGAAAAGCAACAGAGTGGTAATAAGCTCTGCTTCAGGTGTATGTATATGTTTGTATGTGTATGTGTGTGTGTGTTAGTGAGTAAGACTGTGGTTGTGTATGTGAGCCACAGCTGTGCTGTCTGTCAGCCTCTGCTTTATTCATTAGGGGAAAGGGGGCTGGGGACATTGGCACAGGGAAACAGCAGTGAAAAAGGAAGAGGAGGATTTGAGGCCGTGGTGGAAAGGAACAGAGCTACTGTTACAAACCTGAGTGCAGTTGTTTTTATGCTTAAGTGCAGTTCCAGTCTTGCTTTAGTCAATATTTCTACATCTTCAAAGTTCAAAATGTGTCTCATTATCTCTTTTTTGTTTGAAATGTTAAATAATCCAATAAATTGGATCCATTTCTATTACTGAAACTACAGAGCAGTCAGCTGGGTAATATGTACCAACAACTCTTGGATTTTGAAAAATAATAATAAATAAATTGCAATAAAAAGTCATCATTAATGACGGCAACATGAGATGCTTTCTCACTTTTTTAACTAGTGTTATATGCTGAAACTGAAATGTATTACTTAGCCCAAGGAGGTTATATTTTTGCTGTATTTTTTGTTTTGTTAGCAAGATAGCCCAATAAGTTATGAATGGAATATAGTTCCATTGCAGGGAATGTTGGTCATGGCACTAGGGAGAAGTGATTAAGTTTTGGTGGTGATCTGAATCCAAATCCTGATGTGGATCCTGGATTTTTTTTCCAAGGATTTGTTAACAGTATGAGGTAAAGCAGTTTTCCACTTTTTTGACAATGTCGAGAATACCCTGGCAGAGGTTTGTGCTCTTGAAGCACTTCTGGGTTATCTATGAGATGATAGCCTTTCAAAATCAGAATCTTATTTTCAAGGGCTGCCCAGAGCACAGTTAAGTTTTAGTAAGGTTAAGCGCAGTATGCCAGCAACACAACTCAAGTTGCAACCGTTGGAAAGCAGCATCAGAATCACTTGTTGCTAAGTCTAAACTTAACAGTCATAATGAATAAATCGTAAAAGTGTAAGTTCAAGCACAAGCTTATCCTAGGATCTTTAAAAAAATATACTTGGAGACAGCCCTTAACTGCTGGATTGAAGTTTCACCACAACAGAATAGAATTTCAAACATTTAAATACAAAATACAAAAAGTAGACTGTATTTCCAGAGCATTTCATATTTATGTGTTTATAACCTTAAAATAAGAGTTGAAATCTTCTCATGCATTCTTTCGTCTTATCTGTTCTTGTAACGGTCAGGGCCTGTGTCCACAAACAACGCCATTTGCACTGGAAGTGATGTTATCAATTCAAAAACAATATAGTCCGGCATTCTCACTGCTCAGTGCCTGAGGTGGAAACATGCCCTCAGCTGATTTTTGTTCCTTCACTCCCAACGCTCCAAGTTAAAAAATAGTTCAGCTTCTGAGAGAGCACTACACTAACCAATGTCACTTCTCCCTCACTGGCCAATCAACGGCAAGGAGGGACGGGACTTCTGCTGTCCGCTTTGTTTACAACATTGGCGGATGTGAAAATGAGCAGCCTCATATTTACAAGGGAACTATTTCCTGGTCTTCAGCTTCTATCAGTGGTAGGATATGATTTCTTGATTATGTGTTCATCTTTTCTGGGTGTTATTTTTCTGGGTAATGATACATTTGAGCTTCAGATGAGGGACTTCTCTCGGTACTTGTTTTATTAGATCTTAGTGCAGCTTTTGACACCATTGATCATGATGTTCTTATACAGAGATTAGAGGTATTACTCGGGATTACAGGGACTGCCCTAAATTGGTTTAAGTCCTACTTATCTGATAGATACCTGTTTGTACATGTGAACAACAAGTCCTCTGTGTACACCAAAGTAAGTTACGGAGGTAACTTACTTTGCTAGGTCCAATTCTCTTCTCCATATATATGCTTCCCCTTGGTGATATCATGGGGGAATACTCTGTTAATTTTCATTGTTACGTTGATGATACTCAGCTGTATGTATCAATGAAGCTAGGTGAGACAAATCAGTTATCTAAACTAGATGCGTGTTTAAAGGACATTAGGACCTGGATGGCCAAAAATTTTCTTCTTCTTAACTCAGACAAGACAGAGATCATTGTGCTGGGCCCTCGACACCTTAGAGAAACCTTTTCTAATGATTTAACTGCCATAGATGGCATTAGCCTGACACCAAGCACAACTGTTAGAAATCTTGGGGTTGTATTTGATCAGGATTTATCCTTTAACGCTCACATAAAGCAAATTTCAAGAACAGCCTTTTTTCATCTTCGTAACATCACTAAAATTAGGCCTATCCTGTCCCAGAACGATGCTGGGCACCCATGAGATCGTCACTACCATAAATTCATAAATTCTTATTTTCAGTAAGACTCTCATTGATTATACTTCTATAAGATTATCACCACAACCATACAGACATGAGGACCCTCCTGGAAACAAGTTGTAGCATCTCAAGAGGCTAACCTCTAATCAATTTGTTTCCAGCAGAAACAAATTTGACGACGACAGGTCTATGATTGCTCCATTGATCTGTCACTAGCTTTAGTTCTTACTTTAGTCCACTTGTCTTCACTTACCTCCCTCCCTTTGCCCACACACCCAACACAGCATCGTATGGATTTGCTGTTCATCATGAGACTGGGGTCCACATTCAAGGTTTCCTGCTGCTAAACAGAAGGTTTTTTCTTGCCGCCATGATGGAGGGATTCATGATTGGCTATAAGGATTCGTGTTGGGTGTTGGATGTATATATTTGTATATATATGTATATGTGTATTTTATATATGTATATATGTATCTTTGCATATATGTGTATCCATAATATGAAGAGCTTTGTGCTCTATTGTAAAGTGTCTTGAGATAACACTTGTTATGAATTGGCGCTATACAAATAAAGATTGATTGATTGATGATTGATTGATTTGATACACATGGAACAATGTTAGACAGCCTTACAGGTGTTAAGCAGAACTCAACTCTTGTTACCTGGCAACATCACATACAGTCAAGAAGCACTCTGAAAATGAAGCCTAGAGTGCTTCAAATGAGAAAACATAACCTTAATCAACTTATTTTCAAACATTTTCTTAAATGTGTGAAGTGAACTACACTGTTTAATTCGTTATCACAGCTGTTCCTCAAGTTTACCCCTCTGACAGAATTATATAGCGGTTGATGTTATTGATGGACATTTATCTGTTTGAGACAAATACGACCAAATATTGCAGAGAGCAAACTTCACGTTTATGGTGCAATGGATTAATAACACGAAAAAGATACGAACAAGGAAATTCCAAAGAAGGGTTTTGAATGGACATGCACCATAACTTCAGATATGACAAATGGTTAGTGAAGTCTGTGATGTTTGCTGCTAAGAGCAAATTTCCCATTATCCACCAAAATAACACCCAGAAAAGATGAGCACATGGTCAAGAAATTGTTTTTAATAATAATCTTAAAAAGACCATAAACGAAAGCTGTGCAGTGGCAGAGTTACACAAAAATGGGTTGTCAAACATATAAGAATTTAATGTCTCTCCGATGTCTGGCAATTATTTTACTCAGAGAGTTGTAAATTGTGCAGCACCTACCAGGAACAAAGCTTGTATGAGGGATGTCTGGTGGTTTCTCGGTTGGGATTAGCTCAGCGTTTATGGTTTACAAGGATTTTAATTAATGCAAAATCTAGATAGGTCCTCTTCCTTTTCAAACAAACCGGCCAATAGACTAAAGCCAACAAGGCAGCTGCTGGTCAAAGAAGTTGCATGATAGTCATGTATTTATTTCTTAGATCAGCCTTTCTCAACAAGAGTGTTGTGTCACCCTGGGGTGCCCTCTGTCTTGGTCAGGGGTGCCTTCAAAATATGACAGTTCATCAAAGACTTATTAGGGTTTTGCAACTAACGTATGACCTGAGACAAAATTGCCTCATATGCTGTGTGTCCTGGGATTGCAATTCCACCATCTAGATTATGAATGAATATGCTAACATCAATGAGCATTACTCAAATAGCATCCCTCTTTTTATTCTGGAAGGTGGTTTTGGGGTTTACAATAAACTTTAGCAGCTGGTGCAAGCAGGCATTTTAATCAACCATCAAAGCCCTGAGTCTGAGCCATCAACTCTCTCATCCAGTGGTTACCCAGAAGTGAGGGAGGATAAAATCATGATTTTATTGGTTTACAAAGTCAAAAACACTGACAATAGTGAGTAATGATAATAATGTGCAAAATTGTCAGAAAGTTTTTGATTCTTGCTACCTTGTGACCGCAATGATATAAGGGCAGTGCACTGTCTCAGGCTCAGGATTCCAAGTAATGATAATTTAAGTAATACTGTTATGAAATATTGCTGTTACTACACCCTTGCCTCAGTTAGTGGTCAGAGAAATGTAGACTAAGTCTCTCAATCCAGTCCAATCCACTCCACTTTATTCTATAGCACATTTTAAAAAATAATCAAGTCTAACAAAGTGCTGCACAGTGAAGCAGGAACAGAATTAAATGAATATACAATAATACAAACTAAGAATTAAAAGGAAATAATAGAGTAGTATAAAAACATATAAAAACTCATTAAAACACATAAAATGGAAGAAAAACTGTAAAAAATAAAAGTTAAAAATTAGAATAAGAATGAAAACAAACTTCAAGACATAAGAAACACATAAAACAGAGACTATACAACTCTAATGCTGAATCAAAAGACAAGTAAAAGTACATTTCAAAACAAGATTTAAAACTAGGTAAGCTGCACATTCTGATTTCAAGAGGTGGGTCATTCCACAGTTACGGGCCCACTACCTAAAAGGCGTGGTAACCTCAAGTTTTTAGCCTGGCCTTTGGGACAACACGGAGGAGCTGCTCAGCAGACCTCAAAGGTCTTGACGGCCTTCACAAAATAAAAGCTGAGAGATGTTGATAATCACTCGATGAGAATTCACCGGTCAGTTGAAAAATTTAGGTATGGAAACAGTCATGAAAGGAAAATGAGATATCACAACATCTCCACCAATAAGACAAGCACATGTATTCTCTACACGTGCACATCTCCACATGTATGTGACTTTATAATCCTCACAAAAAGACCTTATTACCTCCACATGCTGCTGTACACACAAACTGTCAGGATAATCCCTCACACTGTTTCACTGCCTTTTCCTTTACAGACACCTGTAGTTCAGCTCAAATCAACACCGTCTCTCTCTCTCTCTCTCCCTTTCTTTCCTTCCTCTCTCTCTCTGGCACACACGTGGTCTCTCCCACCTCTCTGCCAGAGTGTCTCTTTATGAGAGGCCTGCCTGACACCCAACTGTGAGGCCCTTTTTAATTAGAGTCCTGCTGTTAAGCACAGGCCTCCTCCAGTGGTCCCATCTTTCCCCACCACCTCCTCACACCTAATCACCCTCTGTCACACACACACACACACACACACCTGCTGCTCTGCTGCCCTCACTTTTCCTGTCTTCGTGTCCTGCTTCACACCTAATCAATATTTATCCAAATAACTTCTATTCTATATTAAAAATGAATGTTATGCATATCAGAACCACAAAATCCAAGTCAAATATTGAGTCGTTTTAAGGGAGCCACTTGAGATAAGACTTAGCTCTGCAGCTTTGGATTGATTTCATTCATGAGAAATAGAAGAAATGGAAAATATGCATGCTTCAGTTGAGCATACTGCAGTGGTTGTTTGCATAAAAAATCCACATGTATAGTCTGAAAGAGAAAGACGAAGTGTGAAAATGAGTTTCTGCATTCCAGGTTTTGTGTCTATGTAAGTCTGTATCTTCATCTGCCATTTTCAAACTGCAGTTGAAAATATAGCCCTTTTTTGGCTGAGGGATCTCGACACCTTACCATCTATACCCATCTGACAGATGATGTATGCTTTTCGGAACAGCTGGTAGATTCTCTGTATTGTCATTGTTAGTCATTGAACTTCCAGCCAAGATTTCCCATAGCAGAAATTTACACTCACAACATCAACATTGTCATTTCTTGGTAACTAGCACCCCAGTGTAGAACCTGTTCGCCATTTCATCACAAAAGTAGAATATAAGTTATATAGCCACTTGACTTCAACCCCCTTCAGCAGCATATCCCAAAGAAAGAAATACTCAGTTGTGATCTATTTGCAACTCACAGGAATTAGGTTTACAAAAACAACAGCGTCATGGTGCAGATTTGTTGAAGGTAACAAGCAAAATGTCAAGTTGTGCTGGGACTGTCCTCAGAAGGACATGAAACAACTATTTTATTTTATCTTTTAATTGAGATTGTGTCCATGATTTACAATGTATTTAGCTCAAGAAATCAAACAAGTAGAGACCAAATGATGGTCTCTGGATTCATTGAATTTTGACCCTGCTGGAGAACATATTTAAAAGTAGGCTTCAGAAAATTGTTTACAAAATGGTGAAACTATTCAGTCAGTATGACATTAAAGGACAAAATGGAAAGAACAACAGAACATTCTGGTGTGGACAGCAGCTTCTTAAAAGAGAGTTACCATATGTCCTTCAATTTTTAAGGTCAGATGATGCTAAATATTGAAAAAAAAAAAACACAGATGCCCTCACGTGACATTCTGAGATGTGCATTTACAGATAACACGGCCACAAAATATTCCTGGAACTCAAGCTTTTTCATTGCGCTCATAATCTGCATTCCTCCATTTCCCCTTTTCAAGCAACACTTGGAAAAAAAAGAAAAGAAACAGGTCTCTCTTATTCATCCGTTCTGTTTTTTTCTGCATCTGGTTGTTATAATCAAAGAGCTATTGTGTTTCGGTGGCCTCCTGTCTAAGCTGCTTTCTTATGGTACTTCCACAATCACAGCTAAGTTGATTAGAAACAACGGTTAAGTGGGTGGATATTGTGTTGAATCAGCTTTGGAATTCGGAGCAGCCCAAAGCTGCTGCAGTGTGTGTGTCACCCGGTTCCCGGCAGTGGAGGGGGATTATAAACACACAACATAACGTATAAAGCATGCCAGCGCCGGTCAGAAAATTTCAAGTAGGTCTGGAATCAGCAGTTGGAGCCCCATTCCCAACAGTTTACATCCCCTTAAAATTTACAGTCTATATAACTCAGATGAGGTCGTAGGAATCACTTGTCTGCATCTGTGACTGCTTGTCTCCAGCTTGATGTGGGAAGACAGGTTGTTTAGGGCTGTGGGGGGAGCGAGGGATGGAGACAGAAGGGAGTAGAGGAAAGAAGGAGAGAAAGGCTGCAGCTGTTGTTGTGTGTGGTTTAGTGTCAGTCTGGTGTGGCTCGGCAGAAATCGCAGCTCAGCCCAAAAGAGTCACAACCTCTGTTTTCTTACTGAAAAGATAAAGTGAGATAGATCTCCCTTATCTTTTACTTCCCTCCATCTTCCTTTACCTCCATGCTCTTTGTGCTAAAGACACTCCAATCCCGGGGATTAAGCATGAAAGGCAGAGACAAAGCACCCTTTTTCTTCACGAGCCACCTTCCCCTTTTTCCTCCTCCACCTTCAGTGTAGCAGAAGACACCGCACCTAGAACCCTCCTCTGTCTGCGTTGGTATCGACCTGGCCTCTTCCTCTCAGGAGCAGACAAACCAGGGTCCTTCTCCCTCTGTTCTGGGGCGGAGTTTTTTATATGATTGTTTTTAAAGATTTTTTTTTCTCTTCTGTGCTCCGTCTGCCCAGACTATCGGATATTGCCAAAAGCAGAGAGGAGAAAAAAAACGGGATGGGGAGCTGAAGAGAGAAGTTATTTTGCTGAAGGGCATTCGCACAGGCAGCTTTTAACACCCCTCTCCCCTCCCTCACTTCCTCCCTTACTTTTCCCCCTCATCCCTCTTTTAACACACTTCTCCCTCTTTCTGCTCTTTAAATATTGAGAATCGTTGCAAATTCCTCTGGCCTCTTCCTTTTGATGCTCCTGGCCTCCCAACAGCTCAGCAGCAAAAAATGCACTGACTTGGTTAGGCAACAGTAACAATTCCCCCATCGAAGGACCTCCTTGCCCCCCACCCTCCCCAGTAACATGTCTACATGGTTCTCAGGCCGCACCTCTTCCCCTCTCTCTGCATTCTCTCGTTGTGAAGGCCAAGCTCTCCTCCTGAGCTGGCTTTGAATGCTCATTTTTTCTCCTACCAGGGAGAGGGGTGGCTCCCTATGGGCCTGGCTTTTTCACCCACAGCAACATGCATGTACACATAAACATATACAGCTGAGATCCCATGTTGCATCAGTAATGTGTGCACATTGACTCTGAAACTATATTTTATCCATTTTTCACAATCCTAAAAAGTCTTCAAAGAGTCGTTTGACTTTTTAATGCCATTGTCCATACTGAAACCAAACTGGAAGCCATTGTTAAGGATCAGTTATTTTACAGACTTTGGTGGTCTTTTGTTTAATTTGTGGGTCTGACTTCCATTATAGCTACAGCAGCATGTCAAACTGGACCACTGAGATCTTGACAGATTGGGAAGCATCAAGATAATTCTGCAGTACTGTAATCAGCAGGTGAAACTATGTTCTTTGGGTTTTTTTTAAGGTGGGAAAGAATCTTTTGATCATTTTCACTTTTCTGTGACTTTTGTCCCATGCTGTGAGTTTGCACAGTGAATGGAAAAATAAATGCGTGGGACTTATCTAAGGTTTCTATAATGGATCTGGAATATGCCTAAAAAAATTGCTCAGTTTTTAAAGCTGTTTAACCTTCCATTAGGTGTCATTTACATGTAGCTGTGTCATGTTGTAATTGAAAAGTAACTTGACTATGTGTGATGTATTACTAGAGACTAACTCTAGAGGTCAGACTTTATATAACTGCCTGGAGTGGTAGGAGGTAAACTGGTGTTGCATCATTTTCTACTTTCCCACTGGTTTAAACCCAGTGTTACAGTGGTCACTGATAATTCAAAGCCTCAAACTTCTTACCCCAGTGTCTGGTGAATAAAAGTAACGTTGAAGAGTGATTTGTGACACAGACAGATCAGTTAAGGGTCCCATCCCACATTTTGCCGCTCTGATACTTCGAAAGTCAAGCACACACTCATACACACTCATACACACTGACTAAATGCAGCATTGTCTACCTTGTGTAGACAATGCTGTATGTGTTTGTAATGAATGTAAGTTACTGCAAAGCAATGTGGTAGACATATGTTCTCTTTTCTTTAAGTTTAATATCTTAAAGGTGATGCAATACAAAATGAGTTGGTACACTTGAACTTCTATGTTTATGATGTTACAACCTAGCTCAGTAGTGTGTGACAAAGAGCAAGACCACACATTTCCAGCAAGGTCACAATATATTTTAATTGAAGATGCTTAAACAGACAGTTCAAACTGACAGTCATAAAATAATCCTAATGGTTTAAGGAGCAGCTCACACTTGCCTGTAACAGTAGCGTGTAAACTGGACTGGTTCAGATTCTTGAAGACATTTCGCCCCTTCTCCTAAACACTTCTAAGGCCCCGTTTACACCAAAATGAATACGGCTGAAAACTGAGAGTTTTCATTGCATTTTCACCTCCCGTTTACACGAGAACGGTGCCCGGAGTGCCTGAATCCACAAACTTTTGAAACCAGGGTCAAGATTGGATAGTTTTGAAAATAGATTCGTATCCGACTGTGTGTAGACATCACCACATGCGCAGTACTCTTTCACATGAAGGCTGCGCATGCATTCCAGGAATAACAACAACAGCTTTGGCTGTCTACTGAGCAACACATGTGCTGCTTAATGTGCTCGGTTTGTTATCCAGACAAAAAAAATCCAGACACATTAGTTGTCCGGAAAAAAAAACTCCTGCATCTTCATGCGTCCCTCGCCATTGTTGTTTCTGAAAAGTTTGTCTTCATCGAAAAGTGTATGGGTGTTCTTACGCAGCTGTTTCACTACAAACCTACATTGCCATCTACTGGCCTGGCATGCGCGCTACAGCGTTTTCAGCCGTTTTTGTGGATCGGTGTGAACGCGGAGCGCTTTTCAAAACCCAAAGGAAAAACCTTTCCATTTTTGGTGACAACGTTGTCATGTAATTGGGGCCTAACAGTTGACTGGGAAAGAGCTATAAATGTAAGCCTCTTTAACATGCAAAAGATCAGGGTGGTCACCTGAGAGTCATTGACAATGACAAAATTCAACATAAACTACCACCTCTACTGTCTCAACTAAAAGTCACTGACTAGCAGGGTCACGCAGTAAACATTGATTTGTTTCAGTTTTCATGTTTCTATGTCGACCTCCAAAGCAGAATTTAACAGCTCCAGCTAATTTAACAGACATGTTTGTGGCTACGCTGTGACAGGAAAAAGTTGCACTGATGTGGATCATTAATGTTTCACTTTCTGAAGCCTTGAGCTATCATGACAAATTAATGTAGGAGATATTTGGCCACTAGTACATGTCTGTGGAATTAATAGCAAGTGCACCTCTGACTTTATCCTACTAACTCCTGTAACTTTGTTCTTTATTTTTTATCTACTACCACCTTTAATGCACACATCAAAGCTTTCTGTTGTCCCCAATTTGCCTTTCTTTTATTGCTCACATGGCTGCATTTTTTATGCTATTTAAGATTTTGCGAACTGAAAGGGTGCAGGCATTTGTGATGTGGGTGGAAGAAAAAACCTCAGCCTGAGTTTCGATGCAGATAAAGAACATTTTGGCTGCATTCCTGAGCGTGTAGAGTTATTCTTGTTTCTCATAAAAGAAAAACAGCAAAAGGAATCTGCTAAATAAAGCCGTTAAAGTTTTCTCGCAGGCTAACTGGCGGTCAGAACGTGGCTGGAGAAGTCTCCCCCCGTTGCTTTCATGTAAAAGAGCAGAGCGAGTCCTGAGCAGTGAGCCAGTGCAGCAGACTGAGATCATAGACGTGTTGCTGCTTAACAGCCCGCTTTATGGGACCGGCTCTCTTTGTGTTTTAATGAGGAGACCACGGATGGTTGGAAAGGCGAGGAGAAACAGAGAGAATGACAGAGAGTGAGTGAGGGGGGAAGATTTGGTCCATCAGGGAGGATGAGAGATTAGAAGAGATTGAAAAAGAATAAAAGATGGAGCATTAGAAAGACGTAAAGGAGAAGTTTAATGTCCCTGTCTCTCTTCACGTCTAATTAAGAGTGAAAGAAGAGGCTGAGGGGTCCCTCTTTAAGAGCTGCTGTTAATTTTTCACACCTCAGGTACACTTCATGACATTTTTTTTCTTTTGAACATCTTTTCTTTCCCAACTGAAAGCACAGGAGCTGAGAGTTAAGGGTGTCGAAATTTCAAAACTCAGTACCTATTACAAACCAAGTGCTTTCAACAATAATGGTAATTTGTTATTTTTACAATGTACACATTGGCTGTAAAAAGGGTTGGCATGGTGGTGCAGCAGGTAGTGCACATGCCTCACAGCAAGGAGGTTGCTGGTTCAATCCCTGTGTCGGTCAGGGCCTGTCTGTGTGGAGCTTGCTCATGCTAGTTATTTCAAATGGTAACTCTAAACTGTCCTTGGGTATGAGTGTGCATGTGAATGGTTGTTTGTCTCTCTATGTGGCTCTGGGATTGGCTGGTGATGAGTCCAGGGTGTACCCTAATATCAGCTGGGATGGACTCCAGCCCTCCTTTGACCCCGAAAGGGATAAGCAGTTTAGATAATGGATGGATGGACTGTAAAATGTATTGGACAGTCTGTTTGACATATGTCATTTAGTTACTAATGGAGCCCCTTCAATCCAGTAACAAAGCTGTATCACTTGGGTTTTTGAACAGATAGTTCTGTATTTTTGAAGTTCATTTTTATAGTTAATACATCTGCCACAATGACTTTAACCATCTCTGCTCCTCCAAGAAAAGAACTGTCCTGGAAACAAGGCTATGCATTGCTGCAGATGGGTCCAAAAGCTATGTTTGATCTACTGGATTTTAGGTAAAAACAAACTGAAAAACAGCGCAGAGGTGATTAGTCACTGTACTAAACACATTAACAATGCTTTACTTTTCCAGCAGTAAGCTAGTGTTTTCAGTAAAGTGAAAAATCATTCAAACACAAACTTTTTATTTTGCTGTTACCTTAAATTCAGTGAATTGCACAGAGCTCTTGGCCCCATCTGCAAAAATGTTTAGGCGGACCTCCAAGCCAGTTTGCACCCTAATCCTTGTATGATGTTCGGGTCTGTGGGACCCATTTTTATTTTTTATCAGAAGAAAAATGATGTAATTAATTATTTTTCCAAACTCAGACTCATTGGCCTTGGCTCATTCTCTGTGAAGAACATATATCAGAACACATATTCAATGACCACATCCTGTACACCCCCCTACACATTTATATTACATACAGGATGTTTGGGTCTACTGGCCCTGGAGCTAAAAAGTGTTGAAATTGTAGATTCTGCGTACCTTCACTCTGTCCTCCTCCCCAATGGCCTGCTGTTAGTGTGTGTGTGTGCATGTGTGTGCATGTGTGTGCATGTGTGTGCGTGGGTGTGGGTGTGCGTGTGTGTGGGGGTGTGTAGGTGTGTGTGTACCTGCCATTCCCGCGCAAGGTGGCAAAATTGTTGCAAAATTCAGGCACTGACACATCTACTCTCACATTCACAATTTACCCTCTGTCTTGCGAGAACTGATTTTTTTTTTCCAAAGCCAATTTCCCACTAAAATTAGCGGATAAACGCAGTTTTTTTCCAACACGGTTTAACCTGCTAACAATTGACAAGTGACTCCTTTCCCATTGCCAGCAGACCTGGGTCTAATCACCAGCAGACGAGCTGCATGGCGGTTTTTTTTTTTCCCTCTGGTGCATCAAGTTGATGTCATCAGTGCGCAGAAACATGGACATGTAAACAATGGAGAGGAACATGGAAGCCATGGACACGGTGGTCAAATGTTTTCCTTACTTTGTACTTTTGTCCCTCTTTCAAAATATACAAACTCAGCGCAGACTGAACAACATTCTGACGCTGCCCCTTTAGGCAGTATATAAATGCAACAGGCATTGATATTATTTGATTTTTACTATAATGTAAAAATGCTAATTTTAATATTGTGACAGCCCTGCTTTGAGTAAAGCTACTAATTCTTTGCAGGCGTTTGTTTAAAACTTAAAGTAGAAGATCCAAAGTTTCTCTTCAGGATCTCTTAGTGAAACAAGTCATTTTGTAGCAAACAAACTTGGACGGTTTGTTTGTGTGTGTTTGTGTGTGCATGTGTATGTGCTTGCCACATTCCTCTCTATATTTACCTCCCTCTGAAAAGTGTTTTTGGCCTCAAGTGCAACGGCATGAGATTGGCAGTTTGCTGTGTGCTGATAAAAAGTCACGATCTGTGTGTGCCTGTGGTGTGTGTGGGTGTGTGTGTGTGTGTGTGTGTGTGTGTGTTAAAGTGTGCCTGCGTGTGAAAGTGAGGAAGGTGAAGGAAGTGCAGGCCGGACACCTCAGGAATGCTTTTTCGATAACAAGTTCCCCCAGCTCACTATGGCTCTGGTGTAGAGTTTGTGTGTTTTGCTGCACTGTGGTGTCTATGTGTTTGTGTTTGTGTGTGTTTGTGTCCTCTGGGAGGGGAGGAGAGGGGCATTGGCCATGCCTCTGTGATGCTTTTACTCGTTTACTGCCAGTGTTAAGCCTGTCAACATTTAATCTGACTGAAAATGTTTACCAACAACTTTTTTATGACAAAGAGAAGATGATTACTTGCAAAAGATATGTGTGGATTTTAACCCCTTATGTCCCATCAAAAAAAGTTACACATAGCACATTGTGACCCAAAAAATGTGTGTCTGTAACAAGTGTGCCAAAATCAATTTGGCACACTTTTAAATTTTTGCTGTCTCAGCCAAAAAGAATAATATACAAGAATAGCCTAAATTTAAAAAAACAATTAGACCACTGATTCACAGAAATTAACAGATTAGGCAATAGCCACAAAGGTGAAGATTAACATTTTTTTTACTGACACTTAAAGGTGCAGTGTGTAGAATTTGGCATTTAAGCGACATCTATCGTTCAGAGTCTAGGATGAGCCCAACTGTATCCAAAACGTCACATCGCTGAGCAACGGAAGCCTGTGAAGACCAAAAGGGATCATGAACACGACATCATTTACTAAAATGACAATGTTTGGGTTTAGGTTAAATCCCTAGCGCAGAGTAACAACTGTCTCTACATCCACCGCCGTCGTCTCTCCTATTCTTTGCCTGCATTCCAGGTAGATTTCAGAACCGGCGGACAGATTCGCGTTTTGTTCTTTTTGTCCCTAAAATCCACCCGTGGACAACATGGCAGATCGTTATATCGGCCTACAAGAACACGGCCCGCGGTAATTTAAATTTTTTTGAGCTTTTTCTAACTAAATAGAAATAAAACCAACATCTTATGGGGATGATTGTACTCTTGTTTTGACTGACTTTACATACAAATAGAAACATTGTATCCTATAATCATCATTTCTGTTCGGTAAAATGCTGCCAAATTCTACACACTGCACCTTTAAGCCTTGATGTGCCAGCTTTTGTTCATTATGCCCTTCTTACTTATATGTTAAAATAGATGGATAGACAATGATAATTTTTCATAAAATTGATTTGGGTGATTTTTTTCTCATCATATGTGTTTATGCTGCAAAAGCAATGTAATACAAATTGTGGTTATAATGAGTATATGAGTGTCAGTTTTTAGTCTCAGTTGGGCTAAGTGCAATTATTTTGATAACATGGAGTTGTGGTTCCCAACCTTTTTCTTCTCTGAGTGCCCCCTAGTTGTACCACAGAAGGATTGACCCCTGCTGGGACCACACAGAAATAACTACCAGTTTTAGTTGTTTTTGTCATTTAAATCAAGAAAAAACTGTCCAACTCAAACTCTCGTGCAAAGAACTTCGAAAAAGAAAGTCTGCTCTTTGTGTGTTGCCATAGTTTTTGATAATGTAAACCAAACTTGGTGCTTACAGAGCCTTACGCCCCCTCTGAGAGCCTGTGGTAACCCTCCTGTGGGGGCTCGGATCCCAGGTTAACAACCAAGGACACAGAGCTCAAAAGGCCTATTATAACAACTTGAGTTCAAATTCCAAAATGTGTGAAAAAATGCACTTTTCTGTAACAATACATGTTATATGGTTTATTGATGCAAAACATATGCACATCAGCATAAGGGAGGATTAAAACTTAATGCATAAAAACTCTGACAAAATGTGTGTTTATTTTCTCCAACCAATCAAGGAAATATTAATATTAAAATGTAAGGGGCGGGCTTTTGCACATTTAAATTAAATGATGTATCTGTTTTTTTTTTTCAAAAATCACTCATTTTTTGGCGTACTCATTGAAATAAGATTAGTGTAAAAGTTTCTTTTAGAGATTCATTGTCATACCTTTTATCAAATAATAAATATTGATAGTTGACTCATTGTGTAGATAGTTTCATAAGGATATTGATTTCAATCAAATCAAAACTACAAAGTAAATACTCTACTACAAATTAAAGTTATTCACTCATTGTATGTCAGTGTTTTCAGTAGTTTAGTTTGAATTAATTGAATAAAAAATATGCATTAATGTGCATAAAATACAAGTTTGTTAATGCTAGAAAATTTGCTCAGAATTTTAGTTGAAAAACAGAAGATGATGAGTCTAAAAGAGAAGATGACCGTGTCACCTCAGACTTCCACATTCTATGCCTGTGCAGCTCCATGTTTGCAGAGAGACTTTTTTCAGCAGAAGCCGCTTCAACCCCATCTCAATCTCTGCGATCTCCACATTGACCAGAACTGAAAAATAATGCTCAGAGCTTCCAGGTCATTTTAAAATACTGCATACATAGTGGAAACAATAACATCAACATCAGGCAGAAAGTATAACCTGTTCTTTACTTGTACTCATAAAATTGTAGTTCTCTTGTGATCTAATGATTTTTTTCGAGCTGCTCCTCTGTGCAGC
Source organism: Cetoscarus ocellatus (assembly GCA_037902135.1). Classification (NCBI taxonomy): domain Eukaryota; kingdom Metazoa; phylum Chordata; class Actinopteri; order Labriformes; family Labridae; genus Cetoscarus; species Cetoscarus ocellatus. The sequence goes on from JBAMNC010000815.1 coordinate 1,823,137, forward strand.
AGCTCGGATACACATCCAGTGGGGGAGGATGCACAGCCCGTCAGGGCAAAGTCGCTGCACAGACAGAAGGCTACGCAAGCAGATGTAAAAGTTGCGGGGAAGAACTTTTTATCTAACTACATCTGGAGTAAAATGTCCTTTCATCCACCAAATAAAAGACATTAGACTAAATTCATAGTTGTCAAAAGACTATTTACTAAAAATGTATTGTACATCTGCAAAAAAACAAGCACATACACAACAGTCTTTACTACACTAGGCTCAGAGATTCACTCTCATGTTTTAATTTCAGTAATGTTACGTGTTTTCTTCATCTCAGTAGCTCAAATCCACTTGCCCACACAAACACATTCCAACCTGTGGAGCTTGACTCCAGGTCACTGCTCATGCCTCGTGCACCAATGCAACTTTGTGCAGCAGCAGAGCAGGTGCTAACTCGTATGTAGTTGATGCTGCTCCTTTCTCTGCAGGCTGCCTTATTAAACTTTCAGCCAAACAGTTAAAATCTCCTCTGCTGCTCAGTCCCTACCGGCCCCCCCATAAGAGGAGTAAATTAAATTCAGTCTGTCCAGTGGGTTTGAAGTCAGATGGAAGGATGGCATTTGCAGTGCGCTGTGGCCGCAGGTGGTGCTTTGTGAGCCTTGACATCAACCTCCCAACCTGAGCTGAAAATCTATCTTTGGGTTATTTTTTTCCCCATACTGTCTAGCTGACTATCTGTCTGTCTGTCTGTCTGTCCTTAGCCAACATCGGAGACCGCATAGACTACAGCGACCGGAAGAGAGAGAATATCGGTGACCTGATCCAGGAAACTCTGGAGATGTTTGAGCGCTACGGGGGAGAGAACGCCTTTATAAACATCAAATACATGGTGCCCACCTACATTTCCTGCGTACGCAACTGATCAACCTGGTGCAGCACAGACACTTGACTTTTTGTCTCCACCAGCCCCTCTTTATCTGCCCCTAACCCCCAAATGAACCTCTTATCTCAGACCAGTCTTTACCAAGCTCCCTCCTAATCCTAATCTCACCTTCATTCCATGGCTTCTCCTTTTGTCTCTAAATGGAGCTCTTTCCCTCTCTCCTCTCACCTTTTTAAAAACCCCATTTCATTCATTACTGCAAGTCACAGGGTTTTTCCAGTCTGCCTGAGCCTGTTTATTTATCACTTTAACTTGCAATGATCAAATTGGCCTCATTAAAATCTTGCATTATGTTTAATATATTATCCATGAGTTGCTCATTTTTATGTCTAAAGAGATTTATTTTGCTAGCAGCAATGAGTCCTTGATGCATGTGACTTTCATTTCAAACATAGATGCTCTTTAGTTGGAAAATGTGACGAGTGTTATATAATGCATGTAAACAGAATTAATAAAGTTGCTGCATTGTGACAAAACTTAAAACTTCAACAGATCCACACAAACTTACCCTTAACATTTTTACCACTTTTAGATGCTCTCACACATTCTCAGCCTAAAAACATTGGTGGTATTATTATGTACATCTGTGTATCTTATCTGTATTTGTCATTACCTGAATACATACTATACTAGAAAGCACTCAAAGAGCGCAAACCTCCTTCAAGGTAGCTCACATATTGCTGTTACATTTATAAGCAATAGTTTCATGATAAAGTTACCATTATAATACTGACCCTGAAAACCCACACCGCACTCAGAATCATGTTGATATCATTATTAGTTAGACAGTTATTGAGCAAAAACGACCGTCCACTAATGGTCGTTATCTGGATCATCACCAAAATCTAATCATTTTTAATTTGAGTCATTACCAACATCTCCTAAAAACTTCAGCAAAATCTGTCCAGTAATTTTTGTGTGATCTTGCAAACAGACAAATAGACAAACATATGGGGCCAAAAACATAACCTTCTTGACGGAGGTAAAAATCTGGTGTATGAGACCCATTTGAGAAACTTTTTTACCTAAAAAGTGCCCATGACTATATGTGAAGCTATTAACGGAAGACTGGGAAAGTTAAGGAACGAGCAAAAACCACCTGTTTGAAACACTCCACAGATGAACAGGTTGAAAACAAGTGAGTGTCATGATTGTGTATCATAAAAGCACCCCCAAAGGCTCAGTCCTTTACAAGCAAGGATGGAGAGAGGTTCACAACTTTGTGAACAACTGCATGAGCAAATATCTTAGGAACGTTTCTTAATGTACAATTTGCAGGAAATATAATATCATCAAAAGATTCAGAGGAACTAGAGAAATCTTAGCATCTTCCATGAGAGTGGCCATATTTTCTCCAAACTAAGCTCCTAACGATATTTGTTTCGGTCAAAGCTTAAAAACAGAATTCAGTTTCTTTGTTGCTTCAGTAGTGGGACTCTCTCCCTACCATCACAATCTTTGTGTTGTTGGTTCATCATTTTGTGAAGGATTAGGACCGTGCAGAAATTTTTCAGCAATCAGAAAACAGGGTAAGGCATGTGCATCCCACAGTATCCAGTCCTCTATCAGCGTTCCCCAGCATTTTCTTAAAACCAACAAATATTTTCAAATCAAGATATGTTTACCTAATAAATCCAACAAACTCGAAAAACCCAGTCATCACTCTATCCTGCCAGAGCACATGTAAACACAGTCAGTGTGTCGACTGAGCCAAAGAACCAAAGTGATTGAAAATTTGAAGCAATATTTCCAGATTTTGTGCAATTGTGACTCTGCAAGCATCTACAGCAAACTTATTGTTGATGAGATTATACATATTACTCACCTGTCAAACAGCTACATGGCCAGCTCACAAAAGCCGACTGTTTTGCTAAGATTACAGGTGCAATAGTCTGTCCCATATTTACTTTGATTCTTGCCTCTAGCCCCAGCCAATCAGAAAGCACGATGGACTAACTGGCTTCTTTTGAGATGAAGGCTGGAGTGTGAACCATTACCAAAAATCGATACCTGGCACTTGTTAAAGAACCATGATCAGCTCTTATAGCTGCATAGTGCTGAAAGCAGGCATCTCCGGCTCTCTGTTGAATTGGATGACAACATAGTCCGAAGTGGAAGCCATTTTATCTGATCAGCATTAAACTTCTGTTTCTTGCTTTAAACCTATTTTCCCCTCTTTTAGCCCCCCCCCCCAAAACAGCCAGCATCTTATATCCAAGTGCAACTTATCTTTCAAATTTTTAAAGTACTTTATTTCCTCTGCTTTAAAAAGAATACTGCAGGGCTTTTAATTATTCAAAAAGATGCTAATGCAGCCTGAGGGCTACAAAAAGCAGATTAGTGAGATATCAGAGTTGCGGGGCCCTTTTTCTCAGAGTCAACTCATTAAGTCTTGTTGCACATTTGCGTTGTGTTTTGTCCCGTTTTACAACTGCCTCTTACCACAACTGCCTCTGTGCTGTGTTGTTTTGTGTTGTATCGCACCAGTGTACCCATTCTGTCACAAAACCCAGCTGGAGTCAGGGCCTGTCTACACACGCAGAGGAAGACTCACAGGAATGATGGTCGACAGCATTCCTCACACACTCACGTACACACTCTCACACATTGGTTAACATGCTTTGAACTCCCAAACCCCACAGAGAATCTCATGCTCACGCATGTTTGTTTGTGACTGTTTGTGCATAATAACACACATGTTTGTTTTTATTTATGCAGACCAGACACTAAGTCGGCATCTTTAACCAACTTGGTGTCCTCATGGTGCACGGATTGAAGCTGCTCTCTCCACAGCGTTGCAGTCGCTGCAGGAGCTTCTGCCCAGACACAATAGGATTTAAGCAGCCCAATTTCGCCCCCTACTCTCTCTCTGCCACACTCCCACTCCCACATATACATATACAACCCTGCGACCCTCCAAGGAAACACAAGGTAATTGATTCCTGACACTCACAAGGACACTCACACCATCTCTTATTGTAAGTCATGTCTCTAGCTGAAGCAACTTTACAGGCCTGCGGAGGAATCTATTCTCAACAGGAAGACAGGTTCATAATGCTCATATTTCAGCCTCAGCACATCCTGAAAAGAATGAGACTGAATAGTTGTTCCACACTGCTGAACCCGGCCGTCTCAGCTGCTTGATCCCTGCAGCCGAAGAAGGAAAAGAGTGCAGCCCAAAACAACCCCCCATGCATTTCAGCCTAATACGAGAGTCTGTGTAATAAAACCAAAATAGACTCTTTTAAAGGGGGTGCAGTTTCACCTCTGTTCCTGCAGCATGAGCTGATCGAACTGAGAACAGCCTGCGGTTTCGTCGAACTGTATCAGTGACGCCCTGCTGTCCCGCATCACCTGTCCAATTTTACTGAGCCACGGGCTAGCAGCTAGCCAGCACAGGAAAGAAAGAAGTTACACAAAAAGAACAAGTGAAACATGGTGAACACTCTTGTTTGGCTTTTTTTCAAACAAATGTTTATTTTGGCAACTCTCTTAGATCCAGTCTTTGGCTATTCACTGTTTAGTCAATTTTAGTCAAATTTTACACAATTTTTTTTCTACTGTTTTGTGACGGAAACTTTTTGTCCAGAAACATTACATTTTTGTATAAAAACTCAACTTGAACTCTCTTTCTCCATTTTTTAAACAGTTATAATGTAGAACACTCATTTTAATGCACTCTAAGTGCTCTGACTTCAGAGTTATCATTATAATATAGTGCTAAATAGGGATGCAACATTACACTTAGCCCAAGTTTTGGTATGTACCTTTTTTTGGTCACAGTTTTTGGTTAGATTTTGACAGCCTTGGCAATTGGAGTGCATTTAAAAAAAAAAAACAAATCTTTACACCTACAAACCTTTGGTGGACATGCTGAACCAACACAACTTAATTTCCAACCCCTATGAAAACTTTGATAAGAGAAGGTGCTCCAAGAACTACACAATGCCATATCCATCCCACCTGTTCGATGTCCACATCAGGCCAGTGTATTTGAAACACAAGAACATCTGATGTGTTTAAGGCTAATTTTACTTTTAAAAGTAAGGGCTTATTGGGAAGAAAATGCCATTTTTTCACACCCCAAACAAATTGTTTGTATTTTCACACCAAAAAAATAGAATAAAAAAAACAATGCACTTTATGATATAAGATAAATTTAACATTAAATAATAACAATTTCAAGTGCTTTTTACTTAGCTGACAACAGTTATATCAGTTTCATCCATCCATTACCACTTATTCCTTTCAGGGTCACAGGGGGCTGGAGCCTATCCCAGCAGAAATTGGGCAGGAGGCAGAGCACACCCTTAACCAGTCGCCAGCCAATCACAGGGCAACATAGAGAGACAGACAACCATTCACATACACTAACCAACACCTAAGGGTGATTTGTCACAAATTAACCTGATAAGCAGGTTTTTGGTCAGAGGAGGGAAACCAGAAGGCTTGGAGAGGACCCATGCATGCTCAGGGAGACCATGAAAACTCACACACCACCTGCTGTGCCACCTTGCTGACCAATTTATGATATAATATAAGCTAAATCAAGGCATTAAAAAAATGTAGGTGCCACAGCTTGCAAAAATTATACATCCATTTTAACATGCTTTAAAAGAAAAATCAGCAAAGTTGAAATCCAAACAACTGTAGTTAGTCAACTTTTTAGGCATAAACCAAATTTCCTCTTTCTTGACATGCCATTTGAACACATCAAGCTTTCATTGAGTACGTCATAAAATAACTTAATTAAGTTATATATATATATTATATTTTAACATCCAGGTAAAGCTGTTAATAAATTAAGGCCCGGACAGATTTCTTCTAGCAGTTAACCTGCTGACTTTAGCATGAACTTAAAGTGAATACCATTCATTGAGTCTTGTAGCCACATTGATAAGGTTCAACATTCATTCATTCATTGTCTATACCACTTATCCCTTTCGGGGTCGCGGGGGGCTGGAGCCTATCCCAGCTGTCAACGGGCGAGAGGCAGGGTACACCCTGAACCGGTCACCGCTCGATCGCAGGGGCACATAGAGAGACAGACAACCATTCACTCTCACACTCATACCTAACGGCAATCTAGAGTCACCAATCAACCTAATGAGCGTGTATTTGGTCTGTGGGAGGAAGCCAGAGTGTCTGGAGAGAACCCGCGCATGCACGGGGAGTACATGCAGACTTCACACAGAAAGGCCCTGCCCAACCCGGGGATCAAACCGACAACCTTTTGCTGTGAGGCACATGCGCTATCTGCTGCGCCACTGTGCCGCCCTAAGGTTCAATAAGCTTAATTTGATGCACTATGCTGATGTGTTTAGAGTTTATGCTCCTATGCAGAACCTGATGTACCCTTATGCACCAGTGGTTTAGTAAGATGATGCTATGTTACATGAGTAGCAGAGTTGATTAGTTAAGACATTATTGATTTTTAGATTTTGCAAATTCTATTCACTCCACAGAAAAGAAGAATGTGGACCCCTTATGTTGCGAGTGTGGGTGCATATTGGTGCCTCTCATCTTAAAGCTGTAGTGACATCTTGGCTCAAATACCGCAATTTACACATGCATATTGAACCATGGACGTCGTACCACATACCTGAGGATGTTTTCATGAAGCAGAGTATTTTCACAGCAGGGTTAGGGATGGTTTATTATATTGAAATTGAGAACCATGTCAGCAGTGCTTAGCAGTCAGAGGCTTTATTGATTATATTGAAGCTTTCTTATAATCTGGTATTTTTATCAGAACTTAAGGTTTCTTATTCCATACATTATGATGGTTTATTTCCTTAACCAAATAGTTATTTTACCTAGCTGACCTTAATCTTATTTGTATGTAGCCATATGTCAGCTTTTATCCAGCTGATTTCAACCTTATTTTAAATATTTTATTGCTATTTTAACTAGAACAAGTTTGGGGCGGTTACCATGGCTGTGTTGTGTGTAGAATGAGGATGACTGTCTCGCAGCAGCAGCAGCTGTTCTTTGTACGAACGGCGATCACAGCAGGAGGTGAGGCTAACAGAGTTTTTCCATCTTAAGAAAGTCATAGTCTCCATGTTTTGGTTTGATTTGATGCATTCGCCTCCCCAGAGCTTCAACCTATCTAATGACTGTATTGTACGGTTCATACTCAAAAAGATTTAAATAGTGCATATGAGTAAAAGTTCACTTATGTCCTGATAATGTCCTGATACCTTATCAACCATCATCACTAGTCACACAGAGCTCTTTATCACATCATCTTGTGCCCTCTCTGTCAAGCTGCCTCACAAACACGAGCTTCTCCTGCTCTTTCACCTTATCTCCACTTATTTGTTGATAAACAGGTTTTATGCTCAGTAGAAAACTGTCATGAATATTAACTGTTTGACAGCCCAGCACTTGCATTTTAGCCTTGTCTGGTCTCATTGTTGAACGAGTTTCTGAGTTTTACTATCAAGCAACATTTTGAGCTCACTCCTGTCTCGTCTTCACCATGGATAAATGTATTGTCAGTCAAGCGTCTGTTATAATCTTGCCTACAAAATGAACCCTTAAATTCAAACGTGGGTCCTAAATAACACAGTGGGGTTATTTTCAATTATTATTTGATGACATTCCCTATTCCATGCTTGTAATTTTGACTTTTTTCATTTGAATTTTTAACTTACCTTCGATTGGTTTAAAAACAATGTTACCTAATGTTTTCCTATGCAAAGTGAAAGTAACCCAGATGATTTTAGTATGGGATTTCATACAAACATTTTATTTTCATTATTTGTGTTATTCAGGGAAATATGAATGAGCTAACATCATACATACACAGCTAGCTTTTGAATTCTGATGTGTATCTCTGTCAGTGATGATTTGGAGGTGTAAATAACATTTTATAACAACTGTAAATCTATGACAGCAGGAGATATACCAACAGTTTAACTATTAATAAGTCACATATTGATTCCCATATTGAATTAGTTTTCAGGCTTTTTTTGGCCATTATATTGGGCCATTTTAGAGGCAAATTTAAACACTTGAAAGAATTTTAATGCTTTTTTGTTCCTTTTATACAAGTAGAAAAACTAGAAATTAGAAAGATTAAATTGAGACTAAAAGGAAAACACATAAATGTTGGCAGTCACTTTGTTTTATTTATAATTGAAAGAACACAAATTGCATTTAAACACATTGATTTAAGTGCAGATCATTTTTTTGTTGGCTGATGAAGAAGTGTAGGGCCTAATCATTTGTTCATGGGTAAATCCTGCTCCAAATAACCGGAAAACTTTTTTAGAGAGAACAAGGGATGCTTTTAGTCAGCTCATCGACTAAATTTGGATAGTAAATTAGTGGCAGAACACTAAGTTGGTAAAGTACGTCTTCATGCATTATTTTCATTATTACAGGATCATTGTTTCTGTCAAATGTTTTATCCAAACTGACAGCCGCCAGGTGCTAGTAGCCACAGCAGCTCTAGTTATCCACATTTGGATTCAAAATACCACCAAAATCTAATCACTTCTTTATTGTGCCATGACCAACTTTCCCTGAAAATTTCATCAAAATCTTCTCTAGATTTTTAAGAATTTAAAGGGAGATCAACATTCACGTTTTATGATTATTTTGTCAGTAGACTTCATAAATTTGATGGCATTGACTTTATTTTCAATCAAAATATCCTGTGAAATATTTTAATTCATAATTTTTCAAACTATGATATGTAATATGAATAGCATAAGGCCATTTACACTGCCTGGCCAAAAAAAAAGTCGCCACCTGGATTTAACTAAGCAAATAGGTATGAGCCTCCTATTGGATAATTACCGCATGAGCTATTGTCTTTCAGCTGGCAACAAGTTATTAAACCCCAGCTGATGCAATGAGTAGCTTCTCATTTCTTAAACAACCATGTCGAAAGACACATCCTGTGGTCAGGGAAAAGATGTTAGTCTGTTTAAGAAGGGTCAAATCATTAGCATGCATCAAGAAGAGAAAACAAATAAGGAGATTGCAGAAACTACTAAAATTGGATTAAGAACTGTCCTGGAGGAAGGTCATGTGGTCTAATGAGTCCAGATGTACCCTGTTACAGAGTGATGGGCACTTCAGGGTAAGAAGAGAGGCAGGTGAAGTGATGCACCCATCATGCCTAGTGCCTACTGTACAAGCCTGTGGGGGCAGTGCTATGATCTGGGATTGCTGCAGTTGGTCAGGTCTAGGTTCAGCAACATTATGTGCCCAAAGAATGAGGTCAGCTGACTACCTGAATGTACTGGATGACCAGGTTATTCCATCAATGGATTTTTTCTTCCCTATTCCAAGATGACAATGCCAGGATTCATCGGGCTCAAATTGTGAAAGAGTGGTTCAGGGAGCATGAGACATTTTCATTCATGGATTGGCCACCACAGAGTCCAGACCTTAACCTCATAGAGAATCTTTGGGATGTGCTGGAGAAGGCTTTGCACAGTGGTCAGACTCTCCCATCATCAATACAAGCTCTTGATGAAAAAATTAATGCAACACTGGATGGAAATAAATCTTGTGACATTGCAGAAGCTTACTGAAACAATGCCACAACGAATACATGCTGTAATCAAAGCTAAAGTTGGTCCAACAAAAAATAGAGTGTGTGACCTTTTTTTGTGGTGGCGACTTTTTTATTTGGCCAGGCAGTGTATGTGTTCTGTGTTTTTGAAGATGTTACATCTCTTCATGGTGAAGTTATTGAAGTGTCATTCACAGCATTACTTCGCTATGGGAACCTGCTGATGGTCCCTAAGCCGTCGAGCATACTGAGACCAATTGAAGTAGTCTGGCTCAGAGGACGGCTCGTTTGGAGGAAAACGAGGTTGTAGCTCACAGTCTTAATGACAGTGATTAAAAAGAGGGGTCGGGTTTGGAACTACATTGTTTCATTGATTAGTTATTGACCCGGAAGTCCTAACTTTACCCCAGTCAGTGACGTGGAACCTCACATGTGCACACACTGTCATTTTCTAGCGAGCATGAGAAACTATCTTGTGCACATGAGAAACTTTTTTTTTTTTTTCTGCCAATGTCCCTTAAGGGGTTTTGTGCATTTCTTTATTGTGCCATGACCAACTTTCCGTCAAAATTTCATCAAAATCCATTCATCAAATCATCAGTCAACAAACACTAACAAAAGCATAACATAAAAGAATAACAGAGGTAACAAAGAAACCTGTAAACACCTTGTAACAGCGTACTTGACAGTATTTTGACGTAGAAATTGAGATTAAAGTTGGTCATTGTCTTTGTCAGCTTAAAACTATGTTAAACTCTCAGCCACATTTAGCTCAAACCTGTGGACGCAGCCTGGTGATGTCTACCTTGCTAACATTGCCAAAGTTAAGAGTTTTTTTTATTAATCTCAGAAAAGTCCACTAATTACCTCCGCCAAGGAGGTTATGTTTTTTGCAAGTAAAATTTAGTTGTATATGAAATTATTTGCCAAGGAAATGCACTAATCAGAGCAGAAATGGTCTAAATCTAACCTCTCCTTAAGATAATTGTATCCCTCTGCTTCAAGCTAGCATGCAATGTCACACAAGCTATAATAACTGCCCAGAGTTCACTGCACTTCTTTGCACTTAAAGGGCCAAGCAGTCTGATTGCTTTGGCTCAATTAGGTCACATCACAGGCGCTAATGAGCATTAAATGCTAAATGGTGTCTGTTTCGACCTCTTTGGAGAACCCACTGAAGCTCATTAAGAAAGGTGACAGTCTGGAAAGGAGCAACGGGGAATATGGTCTCCAATCAAAAGCTTGACACACTGTCTGATGCACACACTTTCTCTCACTCACACGCTCACACACACACACACATAAATAAGAAAATGGCAAACAATACCAAACAACAAACACCATTGTAATTGCCCATGCAAGTAATAGAGTGAAGTGTGAAATGAACAGGAATGGAGGCAGCCAATGAGGTTATTTGGTCTATCAAAGGCATCAACGCATGACTGGCCCAGACCTACAGGCTGGAAAAACCAAGCATGACATTGCTTGAATTTCTCCCTTATCTGGCTCTGTGCTCAAACATGGAAAAAGGCTTCAAAAACAAATCCGACAAAGCGCAGAAATTTTCCTCATCATCACGTTCTAAACCTTTTCCCTTAGTCATAATGAGCAATTGATCATGTTCTGTCTGCCCAAACAAACACAAAGAAATAAATGGCTTCCCATTTAGAGCATTTCCTCCGGTTATAGCACTCAGGTTATAACATCATGCTCTACTTCCCTACAGCTGATAGTATCTGTCTCAGATAAAGCCACAGTTTTATTTTCTGTGAAGAGGATTTCAAAGTTTTTGTATTTCTCCTTTTATTCCTTTTTTTTGCCTCCTGGACTATCGTGATAGATCTGACTGGTTGTGTGTGAAGGCGGTGGTATTGATCAAACATGTTATTCAGCCATTTTTTTTACATCCTAATGCTGCCCTTTGTTAATTTCTCCTCAGGCCAGATACACACAGAGGAAATGGAGATAGTTCTGCCAAACATACCTCAGCTTAGAGCTCAAGGTGAAGGATTCATGTTTTTTGTTTTGTTTCACTCTCTGTGTCTGCAGTCCCAAATCATTCCTCTATAACAATCTGTGCTACCTGCACTTTGAAAACTAGTATGTTTAACAAGTGGTCAGTAAAAATGTCCTTCACCCTGTATCTTGAAGTCACAACAGCAACTTAAACCTCCAGCCTTGAAAAAAATCTCATATATATATATATATATATATATATATATATATATACTGACACAGTGTCAAAGACATTGAGAAATTTTATTGCCTTGGTCTTTATTTTCTCACCTTTTGTTACTACCTGTGTTGTTTTGTACTCTTACTATTTTCTCTGTTTCCAAAACTGCACACTTGTGCTTTGTGTGATGTCATGTTGAGTATGCATTATGTTACAAATTCATAGCAATGCAGTACGAAAGATGTCTCTGCAGGTATGTTGGATTTAATTTTTCAAGAACAAAGCAAGAGCACTGTGGTCAGACTATCAAATAAGAGACTTTGCATGCTGGCCAACAAGCAACATAAAAACTAAACTTTAGCTAATGAAATCATTCAGTCACACCAGCGCTGTTCTGAGTCGCACAAAAGGCCGCCTTAAGTAATTATGGCACAGCCAGTGTTGCTTAAACTGCAAGTCACGCTGTGCATTATGGGAAGAAAGCCAGCAGTCTACACCCCCTACAAAATGATTATATAATAACGTTGATAGCAGAGATTTAATGTCCTATGTAATATTATACAGATGAGCATATTAATCAGTTTGTGACACGCCTTGTAATATGTGTAAACAAACTCAGTGCATGAAGAAGATGATCTTTTAACACTCGCCTGTGTCTACAGCGAAACACAGGAGAAACCAGACGTCGTGGTAACTTACTACAACGTAATTCTTCTACTTGAATATCCTGAACCAGAATCTGGGATTTAAGCCCATGATGTTGAGTCCTGTGACAACCTGCTGTAGAGTAATGTGAACCTGTTGATATGTTCACAGTATGTTGTGCCTGTCCACAGAGTGACTCTAGGGGATCCAAAACATTATTAAGTTGTACTTTGTCATCGGCCTGGTTGCTGTAATGTAATTATTATAACTACTACTGATGCTTACTACTATGGTGTGATGAGTCACCCTGTTTGTGCCGGTTGCTTGGTCAGTGTCCTACCTGCAAACGTACCACTCCAGGGGGCAATTGGGAACAAGACAGCTGAGACCACCTCTTAGGTGAGCTCAGCACAGTTGTTTGTTCCGAAACAGGGATTAATTGCTGTGTTTATAGCTATGCAACAAACTGAACTTAGCATGAAATGCCCAATTTTATCAGAACAACTCTCCTAAATAATCTTGTTGTGATAACGACCTCATTGTCTCCCAAAAATTCAACTGTGGTGCTTCAACGGTGTTCTACCACAAGTATTAACCAAGGAGTGTGTATCATTTCTGCACACCTGCCTTTGTCCTTAAAAAGGGTGAAAGACTGCCCTCTAATCCACAACCTGGCCTAATCCCCCTTGCTGCTGCAACTGGACCCCTGAGGTCAACCCCAAACGACGGGGGCCCGTAGGCACTCACTCAGCTCCAGGGTTATTATTAGCCTAGCTAGCTCAGCCTCGCACAACAGCTGCCACTGCCCTGCAGCCAGCAATAACTCCCACTGAGAAACACATGCAGGCCATTCCACTGATGGAAACACAAAGCATTGCACCCACATGGGAAGATTTATACACCGAATTTCCAACAGCCCTCACAGATCAGCACAGGCCATGACGCAGACAAGTGTTTACATGCGTGTCTGGCTCGCACCCCACCAGTTCCCCCAGCCTCCAGGTTGAGCCGTTATCTCCCAATGAACAGTGACTTTCTGAAAGCTGGTTCCACGGAGCTCAAGTTTGTCCTTGTGCATCTCCGTCTCACCACATCACAGCAGTGGCAGGCCAACAAAAGCTTTTGTATTGCAGGGAGCCGAGCGACAAAAGCTACACAAGCGCCCCGATAGCGTTCTGTTGACGGAGGGGAAAAAAGAGATTGAGAAAAGTCGAGAAAAAGGCTGAGACGTAGGGAGACAATTATGGAAAAGAGGAGGCAGCGTGAAAATGTTTGGAGTTAGAGAGAGAGTGCATGTCGAATAAAGAGGAAGACAACAGGAGATACATCGCGTATCTGCTGCCGAGAGAAATGAGAGGAAGGAGAGAGTGTGTGGGCTGTGTGGAGATGGATGGATTGAGGGAAGTGGGATGTTGTGTCACCTGCTAGAAAGAGCTGTCGAGCTCCGTCCAGACCTGAGATTTAGGAGCAGTCAGCTGCAGAGAGTGAGGAATGGGAGACAAAAGAAAAGAAGGTAGAGGGGGGGAAAGTGGGGGTTGTGGCTTCAAAATGAACCACTTTTGTGATCTTTTCTTTCATCACAAGTTAACAGAAGAGAACTGAGGCGACAACTGGCACTTAGCATTACCACACCTTCTGATCTGAACCAGAGGCAACATGGTACAAAGTCATTTGTTAGTGTATTTAGATTACTCTCTTGTTTTAATGACTATCATAATTTAATCCAGTCAGACAACTTATGATTGTATTTGTTTGGAACATTTATTAGACAGGCACACCAATATAACTGTCTGGAAGTGTTACAAAATGCATTGTATGAGCCATATTTGTTTATCTGACACACACAGTTGTTCACAGAGTAGATGATAAAACTATAAGAACTTTATTTTGTCTGACAACTCCATTTATATTCGTTCAAAACATTTATTGCAGCAGCAGAAAATAGTTTTAGTTTGGCATCCATCCAACTTCTTCACTCCATGTAGGTTTATTTTGCCTGCAAAGATTGAGATTGATCTGATAGTGTCTTACACCCTCTACCAGAGAAGAATTGTTGATCAGGTTGATTGAATAATAATGCATGTCAGATGTGAAATCAATGCAGATCAAATTGCATGTCTGAGCTCTTTTGCAGATGTTGCCTCATTTTGCAACTGAAGCAGTGTAATCTTGTTTCATACTTTGTGTGTGTTGCCTATCTGTGACAGAAAACCTAATTTTCTATTAACTTCTGATACCATAACAACAAAGAAAATCTCTGACGTATCTGTACGGTTTCTGTTTCTCTTCAAGTTTTGGGTAAACTAGGCAGAAAAGAAATTTTTAACATGTCAGTAAAAGTATGGATAAGCATGCTCATAAATGGTATGGATATGGGAAAAATGTTATGTATGCAAAACATCCGCACAAATTCTTCCAATAAAATTTAATTATAAACAAAGATTGACACAGCAAAAAATACTAAATTGAGAAAAATAGAAAAACAATATAGTTGTTCTTTAATTTGGACCAGGACTTTGGCTTGTTCAGGCCATTTTTATATCATAATACTTATCTTTTAAGTGACAACACTTATCTTTTTTTTGTTTTGTTTTTGGGCGAAGTAATAATTATTCCATAAAAACTACTAATGGTAGAGTTACATTAATGTAGATCTGCACTGATTTATATTTTTCCAAAACTAAATGTAATAAATTATGAGTTATTCAAAAAATGACTTTAAGTGGTACTGCCTTGGCACGAAGACAAAAAAGAAAGACTGAGAACAGTCTGTTGAGCTTAATGGATAAACACTTTATTTTACTCATTTGGTATTGATATTTTAGGGGAGTAATTGCTATTAAGTTAATACTTCTAAAAGTATTTAAATTCAATGCACAATATTGCTACACCCATCCTTACTCTAGATTGTAACTGGACTGTTTTTGGTTTCCAGTTCCATATGAATCTCATGTAGTTGAAGATTGATTCCACTGATCCATTAGCTGTTGCACTAGATTTTATTATTTATAGCTTTCATTTAGGTGACCAGCACAGGGGGCTGGGGGCAAAAAATGTATACAAGCATTGTGCAGCTGCAGCACAGGCTTTTGATTTTGAGTGCTATGAAATGACACGTTTACATCCTACGATAGCCACAGGGGATTGGAGATATTGATGTAAACATAAGTTTCAGGCACTTTAAAATCCTTTTGCAGCACCCGAGATACAGTATTACATTGTTTACACACTGTAATATTGGAGAACACTTCCCCTTACACCACTGCTTTAACAGATATCTGTGATATTTTATGTTCTCTCCATGTGTTTGGGAAGACAAGAACCAAAAATAAATCGGCATCAAAGTATCAGTGAGTAATAAGTTAACACTAGCTTTTTAATCTTATTTAATTTAGTATTAGGGTCACTATTAGCTGTCACTTTCAGTCAGCATTATGGGGCAGTAAATTTATTAAAGAATAATATTCAGATTCTAAATAAAAATGTATGACAGCATTCAAAGAGCTGTGCTTGTTGCTGCTGTCTTGTTACTCAAGTCACGGTAGGCCCTGTGACAGCTATTTTCTTTTAGAGGTCATTCCAAAAATTATAAAATGAATCTGGTTTAGACACGATTGGCAACCAGGACTCTCAACCTCTACTCAGTGTAATGCATAGGGAGGTCTCCCCTGCTCACCAGTGGAGGATTCCATAGGTGTACACGTGGAGTTAAATTCACACTTATAAGCACAAGCTTTTAATCTTACAGGCATTTCGTCCACACAGATATGGCATTTTGAGTGCCTGAAATGTTAATTTCTTTTAACAACAGAAACATTTTCGGAATACAGTGTCACATTCACGCTGCAGAAGCTACTGAGCTTGTTTTGGCTTTTAACAGCAAAATCCTCTGATCCTCTACCAACACTGTGAGCAACAAGAGGACACGGGGAACAGTATCGGCCAGTGTTTGTTTACATCTCTCATAATGTATGTGCATGCGCCATGTCTTCCTCTTTGGTTTAGGTATATGTCTGCAGCAGCGCCACTCACAGGCCTGGCATCTACACTACGGTGTTTTCATGTGGACAGACACATTTTAGAAATGGTGCAATGTTTATAGAGAACAAAAGGAAAATGTTTTGGTCTCCATGTGGACAGGGCCTACACAAAAGGTGTGCTTTAACAGGTCCCATGTCCTGAAGTGTTTAAATGTTTACATCATGACTTGGGTGTCTATTAAGTGGGGATTTTATTGAAGTTGAATAAAAATAAGAGGAAAACTTTGTCTCAGTAGAGGATCAGATGCAGCTCTTTTTCCCCTTGTTTTGGAAACACTCAGATCTGAGGGGGCGGGAGGCGACAGTAGGCTATCGTAATGAGCTCTGCACTGATTGGCTGCCCAAACGATGCCCATTGGGAAAGTTGAGGAGGGGTTACAGGCCAAGGAGTGGACTTTCAGAACATTCAAAATGTCTGCCAGTGAAAAGCAGAAAACACACATGTAGGTGGAGGCTGTATAGCTATTACTTAATAAACCCCAGGAAGTTAAAAAAAAAAAAAAAAAAAGGTGCATTTATTTTTTTAAAGGGGTGTTGTGCATTTCTCCATGAGGATTTAAAATCTTGTGTCATGTTCTTCTTCTCCCCAAGCCCCTTCTAACAACATGGAAAGCAAAGAAAACTCATTTTGCAGGAAATGGGACCTTTCAATGAACAACATTGTGGAAGATTCTTATCTTATCCTCAACCATCAAGTATCAAAATGAATGAATTTTTACTATGTGTCCTAATGAAATGAACTTTTTTTTTTCTTTTACCACCATAACGTCAGTCAAAGTAACAGTACTTTTCCATCCTTGATCTTGCCCAACACCGATCTGAAAAAACAAGCTGCATTTGACTATGTTGTAATCGAATCCATCCATGTGGTCCAGCTTTAATGTGATCAGAGTTGTGTTATTCATCATGTGTCCTAGCCCTGTGTACTTTGTGGGATTTATTAAGCATTCAGGAAGCCTTAATCAGTCTTCCTCTTTATCACTTCCTTCCCTTTTTCCCCCTTTGTCCCCTCTTCTGCTGAGCTGTCTCTCTTGTTCCAGTATTATAGTCTCAAAAGGCAGATTGTTAGGACCAGCAATGAGGGGATTGTGCTGTGCAACAGAAATAAATGCCCCCCAGGGGAATGATTCGTCTTGTTCACGTCTGCCTGGTGGACTCATCTGGGGAGCCACTGAGCATGTGCAAGAGGGACAGGCACAATGGAGATTTATCTATCTGCCTCTCCATATGCCAGGTGTCTGATTCAGAAGCTTAATGCAAGAGTGCAGGAATAATGTAAACACCTTGAAAGAGAGGATCATATTTAGTATTTTCCTTCCACTGTGAGGCTTCTCTTTAAATATTAATAAAGTCTGCTAAAATTGTACATCCTGCCTCACTGTTAAGTCTGCTATCAGTGCTTATGTGTGATTGTCAAACAGATTGTATGTTTTTAGAACCCACTGCAGACCAAACCGCGGATCAATCCTCTCCAAACAGATGTGATCAATGAGGATTCTCTCCGTCTCCGTCACTCCATTTCTTTCCTTTCTTCTCGTCTTCCTCATCCTCTTCTTTTCCTGCAGGTCTTATCACTCACAAACACTCATTTCTTTCCCTGCTACGGGCTGGCAGGCGCACACAAACAGGCAAGTAAACAAATACAGGCTTCTTCAGTAGGAATGGATCCACACCGTTTACAATCAGTGAGGACAGATGTAGCATCAGCTGGGATTCTTTAAGCCGTATTGACACCCGTGCCTTTTTCACAAGTGGAAGGAACGAGGATGAAGAAGCGGGTGAAACTTGTTTATCTTCAGTTAAGTGCCCTGTACTGTAAAAAAAAATACTGGTGTGATTTTGTCGTTTCCTCCTCTTGATTGATGCTCAGCAGGTTTGAGGTGGGATTTTTGGAGGTGCTGTTTTCCCATCACAACTGGCTCCAGCTGTCTCCCCACTCATCCACCATGTCTAACCCCCCCCCCCCCCCCCAGCACTGCTCTCGTCTGGGCAACAACAGGCAGGCCAACAGGCATTCCCATCAGCAGATTGCTAAACCACTGGAGCATCTAGACTACAACACCCAAGGTGACCTTTAACAAAATAGAGAATGGTGACTAGCTGTGGTGGCAGAGAAAAGAAAGCAGTTATTGTAGACGCAGGAATGTTGGATTGAATTGTGATAGATTTTCCTCATACTGCTCCACTCTACCAGCTGACACTTCTTCCCTTAAGTGTGAGAGTATTACACTCCCTTTTTCTGCTAACTCTTACTTTTGACATTTAAAAGCCTGTTCTAGGTAGATTTGAACATTACAGCCTGCATAATGTGTGCTGTCAGGTGAAAGCAAGGCCCACATACATTTGAAAGTCTTTATTTTCAGTTTCCTTTTTATTACTCTGTCCTGGTCACAGGTTGGTGTCAAATACAACAAGATGAATAGAAGTTTCCCAACCCCCAACACCAACACACTCCTCACTTACAGTTGCAGTGGAATCCAGGGCAACTGTTGATGATTGAACTCCTAGAGAAAAACTTCTTCCTTCATTTATGAGTAGAAAAAGTATTTTCTCGTCAATATTAGCTCTTCTGAAAAATGATAATCACAGACAATGTTTTTAAGAGATCCTAAAATTTAAAATATTTTCAATATATTTTCATTTTATTTTGACAACTCAGCAGCTAGTTGTGTGATTTTGGCACGCCGTTGCTGAATGTTAGTTACGATAACTAGAAGTTCCCTGGACTGGAACGCTTTTTTCTTCTTCAAAATAATAAGGCATCAACTAGAGAGTTTATTACTCAAAAGTAGTTTGAAACATTATTTTGGCTGATAATTCCTCCCTTTCAGTAATACCAATTAGTTTTATATTTCATTGGAAAACCTGATTAGCCACCTTTACATGCAGCAAATTACAAGTTGTAAGGATTGTGCATTCTTGAAAAGTGCAACTCGGCAAACGTGGGGAGCACCAAAAAAATGTGCCACAATCCCCTGCAACCGGAAGCTGGTGTTCTGGTATGCAGAGTGTCTGCAATATATGGTGTCAGCCCAGGTACCATTTCCAAACCAAGGTCCAAGTTTTGGGATGAGTGAAATCAAAGACAGGCCTCAAAATGGAAGACAGCACCCAAAGAGGACCAGTTCCTCACTGTTGTTTCACTGAGGAGCTGTAGGCTTCCTTCCAGGCAAAGAGGGGATTTTGGCACATGTTATTGGGCACTAACCCGTGACATTCACAAAAATATCACAGGGTATGAATATCTTGCTTTGAAGCAGCACTGTGCACAAGTTTTTACACTTTCTCCGTATAGATTTCTTAAATGGAAAATGAATATCAAGCACAGAGAGCAATTGATAAAGTAAATATGGTCATAACTGTAAAGCAGAAGTGCTGTGAACCAAATTTATTAACCTTGCAACACTAAATGCTGGAGTGAAGACCTATAAAATGTAGTTTGTGAGTGAAAAAAATCTCAATTACTTTTATTTAGACGCCCTTCCTCTTATTCAGAGTATCAGCTATTCTTACTTAAGGTTATTCCATGTCAAATAAATAACAGTATTTGACGATAACAAATGCACACTGGGTATTCAATACAAGCTCGCTAAAACAAGTATGAGTGCAACAATGCATGAAGACACAAGCAGAGGTGGGTCATTTGTCATGCCGTGCTTATGATTCCAGTTAAAATGAATAATAGCTACATTATGTGTTCCTCTATAAATGCGCCGTATGTGCTGCGGTTGCTAGAAGGACATTTATTTCTGTTGCGCTGTGCACACAAACCTTCCTCAAAATGTAAATGACCCAGATTCTGCCGGCACTCCTTTCCCCACAGACCCTAAAGTAGTAAGTCAAAAGAAAAGAGGAAAAGATGTTGTTCTTGTTTTTTATGTGTGTGTGTGTGTTATCAGAGCCTGTGGGCCTCTGTTTGCCTCCTCCAGAGCGACAGCCGTTATCGCAGACAGCCTTGCCTCGACAGTGTTGCCGTCTCCCGCTCGCTTTCCTGCGGCTGTGGCCCCTGAGGCAGGCTCCGACAAGCTGCAGGGCCCCTACTGAGGCCCTCATTGTCTGCATCAGCGTACTTTCAGAGGAAAAACCCAGGGCGCTCTCCGAGCTCTTTGTCAGTGAGTTAACAGCTTCTCTTCAAAAGGGGCTAAACGCATGTTCATTAATTATCTGGATCCTTGTTAATTGGATTAATTGTTGAATGGAAACCGTGTTATTAAAAATGACGAAAACACAAGGGCAGAGAGAGCAAAAGAGAGGGATTAATAACGCTTCTGTTTACTCTGGGGCTGTCATAAGACACACAAAGTCAGGTATCTACCCTCTCTGTCTTTCACACCGTCTTTCTCTTCCTCGCTGCTCTAACTCTGCATCTCCACTTTGCACACACATCAGCGCACACACAAAAACAGAATCCGTTTGTGACCCAACTCAGAAGAATCAGCGCCGAGGCAAGGTGCAAATTACCATGCACACCGCTGAGATAAGAACTAAACCCATTTTCAAAGCTCAGAATAAATGCCAGATTCTTTTTGATGCAAGAAGTCTGTGACTTTTTCCATTCCGTATATTCAAAGATTAAGGGAGGAAATAAAAGAGAAGCAAAAGTCAACACCATGAACTATTTAGCTATCTCTGAGCCATATGAAAAATGAGGTTTCTCATTCCTGCTGCCTATCTGCACACCAAAATCACTTATCAGTGTTTGACTTCAAGGGATGTTTTATCATTCAGGGCTGTGAGATAGGGCACTGTTATTGCAGACCATTTGGATGACAGGACTAATATTACATGTCATGTATAATTGGAGGAGGGGAGAATGACAAGACATTATGCAAAGACATGCGATCTGTAATTTCCTGTGGTCACTGGATAAAATGATGACAATCACCAGACACTCCAGCAGACAATGGATATCCTGTTTAACGCTGTTAGGTCCAATCAAGAAAGGCATCATTGTGATGTACAGCCACAATTTAGTTTTAATTTAAAGAGGGTTATTTGCATGGAAAACGTGTTTACATTGCCAATACAAGTTTGCAATTAAAACATAGAATTAAATTCAATCACATAAATAACTAAAGGAAATGCTGGTTAAAAAGAAAAACAAACAGAGCTGTGCAGGATAAGGCTGAAGATACTTGCTGTTAACTACGCAAACAGGGATGCATGATGGCCACCACACGTCACCTCAGCACTTCGGTTGTCATAACAGATTTAACACAGCAGAAGGAACATCTGTGACAGAAGGTCTAAAAGACAAACTCATAAATCAAGTCCACAATCATCCATCCATCCATTATCTATACTGCTTATCCCTTTCAGGGTTCTGGGGGGCTGGAGCCTATCCCACCTGACATTGGGCAAGAGGTGGGGTACACCTTTAACCAGTCACCAGCTGAGCACAGGGCCACATAGAGAGACGGACAACCATTCATGCTCACATTCACACCTAAAGGCAATTCAGAGTCACCAGTCATCTAAATGAGCATGTTTTTGGTCTATGGGAGGAAGTCAGAGTGCCTGTAGAGAACCTAAGCATGCACAGGGAGAACATGTAAACTCCACACAGAAAGGCCCTGACCACCACAGGGATCCGACCAGCTACCTTCTTGCTGTGGGGCATGTGCACTACGTGCTGTGCCACTATCATCAACATCTAAATAATGTTATTTAAGACTGCTTAGGCACAAACATAATCTTCATGGCAATGCTTCACTTCTCTTTAAGAAGCTGAAAACATTTTAGGGAAGTAAAGTAAGTGTATCCATTCCTCTAGGTGACCTTCAAATGTCTTCATCCATTGCTATGTTAAGCTGTGATCACCAAATGCGAATTTCGGTTTTCCCGCAATGACAGTAGATTTAAAATGAATGTTATGACGCAGCATTTGCGTCATACCATACCAGTGAATTTGTCTCATGAATGATGCAATTTGTCATGCAAGTGATGTGAATTTCACCTCTTCTGCCCCTTTACCAGATTTTAAAATATCCAACTTAGCTGACACACCGTTCTGTATATATTTCACAAGTTCATCTGAGAAACAGCCCATAGAAAGTGTTTGGGGAAGAGCAGAATCTTTCAGTATCCAGCAGGTTATTGGATAATTGTTCTGTCAATTACATTTATTATGGGCCAATCAGATCATGTGGCAGGGGGGCTCTACTGTGGCGGTGTTAAAGACAGAAGGAAAGTCACTTTGTAAAACAAAGTAAAAATATCCTCCTATGGAGAAGTTTGTAGTGTTGTTTTTTATTCAATTAATAAAGAAATACAGTCTAGATCTGATAAAACTGCTACTTAAGCTGTTAGCATCAATGCTAATATCTGTATGAGTAGTCACTTCCTGCTGTTTTCTCACTCGTGGCTCCTGCTACTTCCTGCTCTAAAGGACACTGATTGGACCACCCTGCTTTGGGCCACTCATAGTCATTGTAGATTGGAGCTTGGCAAGATGGGTCTGCCTAAATACAGACATTGAATCAGGCTGATCCAGCTGCACTGCAAAGTTAAAATTTGCCTGAAGCTGTGGCGCAACAGCCAATCAGCATTGGAGTGAACTCTGACAAGGATGACATCACAGACAGAGGAGGAAGTAAACATCACTGCACATCAGCATCAGAGCTCCTCTGCATGGTTATATTAGTGTTCAGTGACCAAAAAACAGAGATAAGAATGAGGAGAAAGTCTCTGGAGAGTTTTGATTGTCAAGTAAGTTCAGCTCATATTATTTAACACTTTTCATGGGCTGGTTTGTGAATGAAGTCAGCCAGCACAACAGCAGCTAGCACATCTGCGAGCTGGCTATTGGTGTGTTTTTCTGGCTCACTCGAGTTGATTCAATGTGTTTTTTACAAGAGAAAATACACAGAAACTCATGGGAGAGTTACCAAAGTGCCCATGAGGGAAAGAATAGACTGGGGAGGAGTTGGTCTCTTGCCATGCTGAGGAAAAACACTAGCAAAGCAGGGCAGATCTGGCAACAGAGTGTCATCACCAGGAAATCATGGGGAAACTCTCCAAGATGTTATGGATCAATTTTATGGAACATTAAGGTTCTCATTTTCGAGAACAGGAAGAAGACAGCGATTGTGGAACATCCATCATGTTTGATCTTGGATCGAGAAGGCAGAAACATGTTAAATACAGGCATAAAAAATGATAATAGCTTGTTTTTCTAATATATTCTACTAAGTCTTTCATGAGTCACTTCCCACCTTTTTCAAAAAAAGTCAGTATATTTCCACTATTAAATGCATGATGACTAAGCATTCTTGCCTTGATACTAGTATTTATGAGACCTCTCAATTAAAATGTTTGAAGATCAATATATGAAATGATTAAAGCTCAGTATGTCTGACATTTAAATGAATCTTTACTATAACTAAAGCATTGATATGTGTATGACTGTATGCAGAGTGGCTGAAAGAAGGAGAATCAATGGTTGTTAAGGCAACTGTGTCTGTCCTCCTGTTTTGATGTGGAGGCTCCAGTCGGAGGACTGATGGTAAATATATTTGAGGAAACAAATGAGTATTGTTTTCCTTTCAAGATGATACTGACAACAATTAGACATGTGACTACGATAATGCCCTTCACTAACGTGGGTGGCAGAAGTAATGATATTGGTTGGCCACTCTGGGTATTAGCTACTAATTAACCCTTTGCCTTGTTCGCCCTACCTGGTTATTCTCCTAATTTAGACAAAGTCTTTGAATTTTTGTTCATGTTTAATAAGATTATCTCTATTTGGCCTCAGTGAAAGAATAATTACAAAGATACAGTGGGGTGAATGTCGATTACTAAGAACACTCTTAAATATTGTTAAAATAATGTAAAATGTTACAGATTTCCGATGCTAATGATTTTTTAAAAAGAGATGAACATGGCATCTAGAATATTCTGATCTGATTGACTAAAACCAGCATTTATTATAAATGTATTTTGTTCATGCAATTTGGCTAACTCAACAAATCAGCACCATTAAGATTGTGTCATATTCACTTTAAAATAATACAACATTATTAAGTCTGCAATTGAGTAACATAATTGCTGCCTTAACATTAACAACATCACATATTGTGAGTGTGAAAGTACTCTGTTGCTGTTAGGATGAAACTCCTTAATTATATTTTCCTGATTTTGATTTATTTTTATTTTTCAAACAGTGCTATTGCTCACTTGTCTACACCAATGAGTGGCTTATATAAATTTCAAACCAATTAAAATAGCAAAAAATAATATCTGATTTAGACAATCCAATATTTATATATTAAAAAGAATAGTGTTGTTCATATTTCCTTTAAGTATCACTTTTGGAGATAAGAGTTTTTGGCATGACAGTGATGATATTTAAGTATTTTGTGTAATTGGTGTTAAATGACCAAAATCACAAAATACAACCATTGGAAAAATTATAAATCAAAACCACAATAACAATTAGACACACAACAACAAACACAAAAGCATATTAAAAAAAAACACAACAAATTGAAAATACAACTGACGAATAACTACCATAAAATAAAAAAAAGCTCATAGCAAATCAAACAGCACAATAAAAAGCAATAACAAATCAATAAATCACAAATACAAATAGAAAAACAAAAAACTCAAATGACAGCAAAAATAAAAAACTGAAAAAATCAAAATAACAGAAACAGTAAATTCAAATAAAACAAAAATAATTAAAGGACAATTCAACAAAAAACAACAAATGAAATGCGACAAAATCATAAACATAACAACAAATAAGAACGAAAGTAAAACTAATTTTAAAAAACATCAAAGCTGAACACATTACAAAACAAACAATACAAGCTAAAATAACAAAACAACTAATTAAAAACAACTAATAAATAGAACCACAGCCAGTCAACAAGCACCACAGCAAGTAAATAACAAAATTTCAAATAAAGAAATGACAAAGTTATTAAGACAACAAATTAAAAATAAAAATAATGAAAAATAAAATTAAAGAGCCACAAATAAATGTTGTTATTTTTTTGTAATTTGTTGTTGAGATTGTTGATAAGTCACTGTGTTTTCCTGTTTGTCATTATTTGATTTGTTCATCTTTTTCTTTATTTGTCCTTGTATTTGATGTTTGGAGCTGATTTTTTGTCATTTGTTGTTATTTTTCTCTGAAGTGTTTTTGTGATGTTTTTCCTGTGCCTCCGTGTCTGCAGCATTTTTTACTGTCTTTTTTTTACTGGCCTAAATGAAAATGCACATAAATCCCGTAGATGAAAACCTCACTGTTGTGACGTCAGTTGCACAGGGTCGCTGCAGTGGAATTTATTTCTACAGTAAATAACACAGACCAAATTTTAGTCTCATTTAACTTGTCCCCAGACAGACATTGTCTGATCCACTTGGTTCTGTGTAATCAATGTATTGATGAACTTGCTGTAAGAGTTTAACTTTTGTTTACCACTCTGTGTCCACACACCACAGCAGGAAGGTCATAGTGCAGCTGTTTGGGAATTCATGCACCTACCGCGGGGACTTTTCTTTACAAAGACATGAGCGGGTGAGCAGTAAGCGGACAAATTGAATGAGGGCCAAGGTCAGAGCTCAGATTTAGACGGGGGCCTCTCTCAGCCAGCAGCTGTTAAAATCAAAACGGACCAGTTGTGGTTTATTTTCACACTAAGCAGGATGTGTGAAGCCTGAGGTAGCTGGTTTGTGTGTGCTCCATTGATCAGGGATGTTAATCTTTGGAGGATATGTTGAAAGGTCCTCCCAAGGACAGGACAATGAAAAGGCTGTATTGATCAGTGGAACGCTGATCAATCGGTCCCAAGACAGATAACAAGATGTACAAGTCTTGAGTAACAAAAGGCATCTTGTAGGATATGGACAGCACAAGTTAACCTTTCTCTTTTCATATTTCAGCACCCAGTCCAAAGACTCCACGGCCTGATTCATATACTGCTCCTGGTGGGTACATCACCTGTGTCAGGCACAAATCCTGTGTTTGAAGAAGACCACTGTGTACACATCTGGCATACACATGACCAATAAAACCAGATTAGTCGACTCACACACATCAATGCTAAAATGATAATTAGACCAGAACTTGTAAAGTCTAAAATAAGGACTGTGGTGCTTTTAAGCAGTCACAGGAATGTTGTTTTCACACTTGATCTGCACCATGACGGGCCCTGCTGATCTTGTGCAACATGTTAAACCTCATGGCTGAGAGACCTCAGAATCACAGAGACGTAGAGACTTTTCTTCAATGTTAAGTATATGATTTATGATCCTTTAACAAATGTTTCATTGTTATTAGACTTTATAGATGTTAAAATTCTAAAAATGAATTGATAACATTGTTGTACTTACAGAGATTTGCCAAAAGGAGCAATTCTTTTTCCTTCCCCTCAGCAGACAATTAAGAAAAGTGACCAAAAGGAGAACTGAATAAATAGAGTTAATTCCAGATTATCAGAAATTGTTAGCCCAATAACCCCCTAAAGTAGGAAATAAAACTTCAGTTGACTCCTCTTTCACTTCTGACACTAACAATAAAGTAAAGTTGACTTCATCATTGGGCAGAGATTAACAATTGCTTGAGGCCTTCAGCTCCAAGTAGCCTAAGACCCAGTCCACATAGAGATGAAAACAATTTAATTTGTTTTTAAAAAGTTTTCTGTAAACATGGCATAATTT
This sequence comes from Cetoscarus ocellatus, assembly GCA_037902135.1. Classification (NCBI taxonomy): domain Eukaryota; kingdom Metazoa; phylum Chordata; class Actinopteri; order Labriformes; family Labridae; genus Cetoscarus; species Cetoscarus ocellatus. The sequence continues at coordinate 1,850,127 of JBAMNC010000815.1, forward strand.
CAAGAAATGTGTCTGACCACACAAAAACACTGACAACACTGAAAACACTGTCGTAAATATGCCCAGCCTGTAGGTGGCGCTGCAAAGTGTAAAACACATAAAAACCAGAGAGGAAAACATAAATCCTGCACATAAAACATGTGCGACATAAACAAACACAAGAAGAAGATGGATGATAGTGGTAGTAGAGGAGCAGAAGATTTTTCCGTTAAAGCCATAACAAGCTCACTCACTGTATTCCACCATTGTTTCTATTCGCACATGCAATTTAAGGGGGAGGTGGGACTATGAGATTTGTTCCTGAAAATATGCATATTTGTTGTAAACACATCCATTCAGTCTGGGACCTGGTTTTAAAAATGTGCTTTTTCAGGCACCCAAATGCCACATCCATATGGACGAAACACCCATAGCCTATGTTAAAAACTTTTGCGGATACTCCTGAACTTTTCACCGTGTGGATGGCCGCTAAGACAAAACCCCTGACAAGCAATCATCAAAATGGGGTATACGTCTGAAATAACTTTCATCAATGAAGATCTGTATTTTGGATAACACAAGGGGCAAAGTGTGAAAAAAATAGCATCAAATAAAGTTTGATTATCCTAAAATGGCTCTGAAGAGGACCCATGGCAGCAAGGTTCAAGTCTCTCAAAAAGCTCCCAATATCAATATCTTTAGATCAAGTCAATCAGAGCTGGTTAATGGATTAGTGCATGTTGAAATGGAAATCAGTAAATAGAAACGGTTTGCGGCACGACAATGAATATCACGACAATAATGAGCATGTAATCAGTAAATATAAATGGTTTGTGGCACGACAATGAATATTACACCATTAATGAGCATGTATTTTTTTAGTTATTTTTCTTTAAGCTTTTTCTGGCACAGAGACATGTTCAACCAATATATTTGACAATGTGGATCTTGACCTGTGTTCGGCAAACTGCTCAAAACTGTAATAAATGTACTCAGCACTGAACAAAACGTGTAAAAATTGTTATACAAAGTTGATCGTGGACAGCATTTCCTGAATCTTGTATGGACACAAACTCAAAATAAAGATAAGACTTTGAGTTTTAAGCAGAGTTCAATTCTTTCCTCTTATCCTTCATTCTGTGTTGAACTTTTTATATAGTCACTGCACATGCACATCACCATGGTAGCTACCAACCTTGCAGAGCAGCTTGATCCACTTGATTCAAAATGTTTAATCAGGCAGCTCGATCTTACAAACCTCCGAGCTAGAAAGATCAAGCTTGGTCTGCAGAGGTTCTGTCCAATCAGCATTTGAGAAGAAAGATGCAGGAGTTATGAGCAAAAGGGGACAGGGAGCTTGTCAACAATGGCTGCTTGTGAAGAGATTAGCATGGATGCTGCCTGCTGTAGCTGCAGTTTTATAAGAACTGGACAACATTTCTTCATTAAATGAAGAGCAAAGAAGAATAAAAACTTCATAAAAACAGGTATTTTCACTCCTCTGCCTTTGGCCACAGTTCAAATTATGAGCTGTTTCGAGCTGCCTCTGAGCTTTACTTGACTGCAGCAGTGCCTACCCATTACATCATCTGATTGGCCAGTACTGAATGTGATTGACGGCGTGATCGTCCAATCCCCTTCTGGATAAATTTATGTTGAACTATCTATATGGCCTCAGGTAGCAGCCACCTATAAAACAAAAACTAACTCAGTAATTAAGTATTACTATTGTAGTTATAATGTTACCACTGTTTTGGAATCTTAATCCCTTAGACTAGTTACATGTAAAATAATATTAATTTTAGAGTAATTCATTCCAAGTAACTAGTTACTGCACAATTCTAGTCTTGACCTCGAGGATGTCACCAAGGGGAGCAGGGGATGATTAAACAAACTTTTTATTATTTTACACCAGTAGAAATGTTTGATAAAATCAATGAATATCAGGACAAAAATATTCCAACAAGTATAAACTATCACTGTTAATCCTTGAAAGGACAGAAATGATAAAACATTAATTTCCTAAATAACAAAAAGGATAATCATAAATAAAATGTATCTGAGATACTTTGCCAAAGAGTGGTCTCGGCTATGTTAGGTGGGGGTACTTGTATGATACACTTTGGGAACCACCTGCCTCACAGCAAGAAGGCAGACAGGGCTTTTCTGTGTCGAGTTTGCATGTTCTCTCAGTGCATACATAGGTTTTCCCTAGGCACTCCAGTTTCCTCCCACAGACAAAATCATGATTTTACAGTTAAATGGTGGCTCTCTAAACTACAGTAAGTTGGAAGTGTGTGTGTGTGTGTGTGTGTGTGTGTTGGGGGGGGGGGGGGGGGGGGGGGGGGGGGGTTGCTTGTCTTGTCTCTAAGTGTCTGCCATGTGGTTGGCTGGCAACCAGCCCAGGGTGTAGCCTGCTTCTCTCCCAATGACTACTGAGATAGCCTATGGGATTTTCTCTATGTTCATGGGTCATGATTGACAACAAAGTCCTAGGTAAACAAAAACATACGCTCATTTTGTTCATAGTAATCTTCATGAACACACCTAATTTTCACAAGTTTTAGGCTTAAGTACTGAGAACAAAAAAACTTTATGGAAGTACGACTTGGCTGTAGGATTTTGAAGCAGCTACCACACTTCCAACATATAACGCCATGTTGTCACTTCTTTGGGAAATTCCTCTAAATTGAGTGGCCTGATCAAGTTGGTGCCCATGCCTGTGGCTAGGGTGTATGTTTTATTATTTATTAGAAAACTATCAGAGATTATTGCATTTGGCTCCCTAGCCTTTTGGTAGTCCTTATTAGTGGTTTGAAAATCTTGTAAGCATTTGCTCTCCCCTGAGCATATTTCAGGCATTTATCCAAAAAGCTATTCTAAAATCCCATATACTTATGGTTGTGGGAACCAAACGAGTTAAAATGCTAACTCACATCTGCACTTTTGGACTAATTTCTGCACCACTCTAGTGGAGTATTTATTTCAGATTTGGGCATTCCTACTGTTCTCTATGCTTCACTATACTTTTGTCAGGTTATGATTGCTTCCAGCTGAATGGGGAAGGGCCATCATACCACAAGAACTACCCCTGTATGTACAAAATATAAATTCATCCATCCATCTTAACTGCTTATTCTTTTTGGGGTCTCGGGTGACTGGTTATTACCCCAGCTTATATTAGGTGAGAGGCTGGTACACACTAGTCTGGCCGCCAGACAATTACAGGGCCACACAGAGAGACAGACAACCATTCACATACCTAGACTTGATGGCAATTAAGAGTCACCACTTAAATTAATAAGCATGCTTTTGTCCGTGGAAGGACATCAGAGTGCGGTGGGTGAATCCATGCTGTGGGTCGTGCCAAAACAAAAATGTGCCAAAATGGGACCTGGTGTTCTTGTATGCAGAGTAGCAGCATTATTTGTTGTCAGCCCTGGTACCATTTCCAAACTTAGGACCAAGTTCCATCAAACCGGTTAAGACACCAAGTGGGCATCCCAGGAAGACAGCACCCCAAGAGGACTGGTTTCTCACCTGTGCTTCACTAAGAATAGGCTTTCTTTAGGGGAAGAGGGGATCTTGGCACATTATCAGGGGACGCTACCTACATGTTTAGCTGTGTTGCTCCTTCCAAAAATGCACAATCCTTAGAAGTTGTACCTCATAGTAAAGGGGATTGATCTGGCTTTCCAGCAACACTGAATATGATACCAATTGGTAATACTGAAGAGGAGAAATAATCAGTCAAAATAATATTTCCAAACTTTTGTTTGTTTCGGAAGCATATAATGGGTGGCATATGTGATGCAGAAGGTCAGTGTGTGCCACACAGCAAGAAGTTTTCTGGTTTGAGTCCCTGTGTCAACCAGAGTCTTTCTATGTAGCGTTTGAATTATTTTCCCTATATCTCTCCAGGAAAATACTGTTTCAAAATTATTTTTTGGAGAGGTAAAGATTAAATTCACATACACACACACACACACACAAAGAATGTGTCCCCAGGGCCAATTCAAGGACACTTAGAGTACTAGCGTGTCAATCGAAGTGTGACAAGCATAAACAAAGGGTGTGCCAAATAGAATTTAAAATGATAAATATGAGATGGTAAATATGACCAGCAGGCTCTAAATAAAAGTGAACTGGAAATTATCTAATTAAAAGATAATTTATGACAGTTCCTTTTATAGAAGCGTTTAAATTGTTGGTGTATGAAATAATAAAATATCGTAAAAGGGACCATTTGTGAGTCAATGTGAGGCATTCCACTTCACTGTATTAAAAACGGTCTAGCGCACGGCTCACCATTGGCCCCCCTCGCTGTCCATCATTCGACAACCAGCCTAGCCCCACCCCTCTGACTCTATTGTGAGCGCTCATTGGCCCTCCCATTAGTCTCCGAAACCCCCGCTGGCCAATTGCCGTTGAGGAGGACGTTGCCTTTCCGGTGGAACAGTCTCTCGCGCCTACAGTGGTGGAATCGAACGTCCCCGAGCGCACACGGCGTAGAGGAGAGTACGGCGCGCGAGTCTCTGGAAGGAAGATAACGGTTTCTGTTTTTGCCCCCCTCTCCACTCCGACAACAAGAACAAACCAAACCTGAGTCTAAAGGGGGGTTCACAGAGTCCTCTCGTCTGAAGGAGGAGGGAAGCGAGGGATTGGGAGCCGCAAGTTTTTTTTTCTTTTTTTTCGTTCTTTCTTCCTTTTCCCGAAAAGAGGATTCTGTTTCCGCGGTGATTTGTTCTCCCTTCTCGCCGCAAAGATGATGGTCGGAGAGGTCGAAGTGAAGGAGCGACCGAGGCCGAGTCCCGACTACTTAATGCAATTATTAAACGAGAAGAAGCTCATGACCAGTTTGCCAAATCTCTGCGGCATCTTCACACACCTGGAAAGGCTTCTAGATGAAGGTAAGGGGGCGAAAATGGAAACGGGAGATGGGGAAAAGGGGGTGAGCGTGACCACGGCGCAGTCCGGACCGTGGTGTCGGTGCGGCGGCTCCGCACGGCTGGGGCGTCCCTTTGCTGCATAACGCCTCTATACCTCGGATCACAACAGCAATGCTGACCGTGGCAGCCACAGCAACACTTACAACTCATCCTAATCGATACCTATCAGCCAAAACAATAAATCCAGCGACACTCCTAATGAGTTGTCAAGGCGTAAACCACAGTGTGAGGTGGGAGTTGTGTTGCTTTGTCAGGCTTTCATGGAGTTTGTTGCTGCACTTCTTACTTTGTGGCGACGAGGAAAAACTTTCTCTCACTCTCTTAGACAAACATATCGAGTCTCTCACTGTCAATGCTCACATAAAAACAATTCTCAGTGAAGCTTCCGGCCACACGTGATGATGGAATTTAATTAATCTCCATTTAATAAGCCGGGGCCTGATTCCACATGTTCCCGAGCAATTTAGCTCGGGTTAGCCACATTTTTAGCTAGCGAGCCTGGGTGTCTGCGTCCCGCTGGAGCCTTGAGGAACCAAAATGGTAGCTTTGACTCAGAAAAGACTCAAGTCAGACAAGTGACCAGACATTTTAGCTCTCAGCTGAAAGACTTTCAGAAGTTGACTTGGCTTATTTGTGCCCACCGAGGTCTGGTTAGTAGTTGCCCAGCGGCCGAGCTCAGCGTTGCCAGATCTCGTGAGAGAAGCAAGCAACCAGATTTGGGGAAAACAGCCCAAAATGGGAATTTGCTCAAACAAATCTCTGAATATAGCCCCAAAATAAGCTACACCACCTACTACGAAGTGCAATAGAGGTGTCACTTAATCTTTTACATGATGTATGAGAAATTAGGAAGAGATAGTAACTTCATAACATGCATTTTTAACACATTTGTAGAAACATGAGTAAATTGGACTTTTTAAGCTATTAATTGCACATACAATTAGGTAGATTCTAAGGGACTTTGACTGTCATGGGCCCCCAAAATAATATATCAGTAACATTTCTCCATAGATGTTTGAGATTTCAACTTAAAAACGCACATTTGTCTTGTTTCCACATGTTAGTAAAGTAGTCCTTTGTCACTGAATTCCAACAAATTGACATTATTAATCAAAAATAGGCTTTTTAGAGCAGATGTTAGATGGTTTTTACTGTAGTCTATATATGTATGTCACTGTCTCAATGATATGTTGGAATTATGGGGTCATACAAAATTTTATCTACGTATATTTTAAATTATTGATAGGGTTAAAATATTGTAGAATCATGGAGGCTTGTTATATTCTAAACATATGATACATTATTTTCTACTGAATGCTTCAAATGGTCCAAATGCAAGAAAGGTTCTTTATAGTAGATATTTTAATTCACAATTCAATGTTTAAATTTCAGTTTGATAGTATTTCCCCCACTGTTTTCTTGTTTATCTACTTTGTTTAAACACCAAAGACCAGAAAATCGCCCTCACTCCAAACTGCTGTATGTTTGTAAACCACTTTTAGAAAAACAAGCCCAGCGTCGCTTACAATAGACGAACTTGGCAACACTGCTCCCAGCACGGAGGAATGTGTCTGCTTGTTGCCCAAACAATGGCCAGTGATTTGCTGCTGGGAGGGGGAGAGCTCGAAGATCATTTCAGCCGTCTAACTTTTTCATTAAAAGAAGCACTACTTTTGTGTCCCTTCCTCTTGCTACTGCAGCATTTGTCCTCACGCCGGGGTCTGTGTCCCTCGGCATTATTTCCTTCCCCTTGCTGCAGCAGTCGTCGTGTGTTTTGCCACTCAAGCGAGCTACCAAAAAATTACGTCGCATTTTTGTGTGTCTGCGTCGCCGTCCAGACAGTGTTTGTCTGTCTACCTGTATCCCTCCGCTGTGTTACTTATCCTGACACGAAGAGCGGCGGGGATAAACAAGGCGTATATCCGCCGTTTGTGTTAGTATCAATAACATAAGCTGGTCTAAGCGGAAGGTAGGACCCATGGTTTATGTAACCGAGCTGGGGACACTAGAGAGCGCCACAGCCCCCTCAGCACACTGTCCCCTGTGCCGGAGACCATGACACTGTGGATTAAAAATAACACGCATTTTTGACCACCCCACGGCATGAATGAGGGCTTTCAACCTCCGACTTATACGAGCAGCGCATACCTCTTAGTTTCGGTTGCATGTCTGGATGAGGAGGTGTAGTAGTATGTAGTTGCTGAACCGGTCTGCAAAGATTTTCTTGTTCTCTTGCTGAGAGATAAACAAGACACTCTATTTGTAAAGTGGACTATTTCCCCCTTGTTGCACTCTCTAGCACTTTAGTGCATAATTAAATTATGTAACTCTGGAACAAGAGCCCTATTTGATATAGTATTTAGTGCTATTTGATTTATGTTAACACCTTAACTTGGGTAGCTTCAGGACTTCCAGTAACCTTCTAACTGAGGGCTCGTGGCCCAATTTTATGTTATTTTTCCATTATTTAACTTCTTTTTCACAAAGATGCAGCATGTTTAACATTAGACATACACAAAGAAAGAGACAGGATATACAAATGTGTTTTAAAAGCCCTAACTCATACATTAATTTCACTCAGTTCTCCTGTGATAGTGAGTCCCTCTTGTCTGTTATTCAGATATCATGGAAGGGAAGCTCGTTATTAAAAGGCAGCCACAGTACCTGATGAAACAGACGACTTAAAATTGTGAGAAAAAAAACAACAGTCAGCACTGTATATGAAGTAAAACTAACTGCATGGATATCCATTTGTTGAGCATTTCAGTACATCATAGACTTCTCTGCCTTATATTCATGACTCGATGTAAACAGCCCTGTGACCCTCTTTTGGGTCCGACTTGCATGCTGGGAATTACTGATTAAAGCATTTTTTTTAAAAGGCTTCACACCTCAAATTTTCAGCACCTCTCAAATTGAAGTGTGCAAAAGTATAAGTTCCATAACAGAGAATATACATTTGTATCAGTGTGGATTTTGTTCTTTTCAAACAAAATTAACATTGAAATAATCACCTTTATCGGCTTGTACATCCTTTACAAAGAGGAAGTTTCCTTGAAGGGGCTGACTGCCTCATCAGAACCTGCTCGAGATGATGGGCGTGTTGATATTTTCAGTTCGGGGAAGGTCTGAAAGCAGACTTGCTTTCTTCTGAAGCCCTGCTCCTCTTTGTAGTTAACCAGCCCCCCGCTTCACATGCCCTTAAATTTTTCAGAGCAGAGACGGAGCAGTCTGTGTGTACCTCTCATTCACACTTTGCTGAGCAGCTGAGCCGTGCTGCTTTGGGTCTGCTGAATGATTGAACCATCTAAAGACTTTTATTTTAGTTCAGTGTGTACTGATCGGTTATTAAAAGGAAATCAAATGTCTTGATTATCCATTTACTGGAAAATTGTGAAAGTATGCAGTCAGAGAGTTGATTCTTCTTATAATGTGTTTTTTTTCAACATGGATTGTTGACTCTAGAAAATCATATTTGTGCTCTTGTGAAGGCACTAAGACTTCTGAAATGCCCTGCTAATAAACAAGACCCTAATTATTCACCCCTTCATCCTTTTTTACCTGCTTTGCACCTTACGTTAATTACCTCCTCTTGCATTTGATGACATAGTTAGCTTCCTTAAACCTTTAGTTAGCTTCCTTAAACCTTAAAAGCTGATACTGTGAAGTATGAGTTAGAGTGATGAGACAGCACTGTAGGTATAAGCAGCTAGTGCTTCTAAATACAGGATTCCTGTTGATCCATAAAAAGCCTTAAATCAGATTTTTAAATGTCTTAAGAAGTCAACTGTTTTTTTTCTCCTGAAAGAGAGTCAAAATTCTCCAGAAAACAACCTTTTATTCAAGAGTTTTGTCATCTGTCATTCATCAACCTTTATCAAAGAACATCCTTGTTGAACAGTATCAAATGTAAAAAACTAAATTTTTGATGTCTCAGGCTTTCCTTTAGTAATTGTAAGTGGAATCCTGTTGGAATTTTTCTCTAAATAGTTAACTTGCATAAACAATAAAATCTGTAAAATAAAATAAATAAAATTTTATCTCTTGTCCCATGTATGTTATTCACCATTATACCGTTGTGTTTTGCTTTACTGCGAAGAACAAAATTCATAATAATATATTTATAAAATATAAATGTACATATATTTCCCGTCAACAATGGCCGTTAAAGATCCAAAATCATTCAAAATTTTATTCTAGGAAGTGCATAGGAACACTTTAGTATAACTTAATGTGTAAATTGAAGGCTATATGTGTCTCATCCACCAATCTTTAATTTCTTTTGCTGGAGAAAAGCCTATTCAGCTCACGTCAGGGACAAATAATGGGCAGATTTGGTTCGTCATTCCCTTTAAAAACTCTCCCAACATCACGTCTGATGTTCTGCCCAATATGGCGTTTGCAGAAGCTTGTAAGATTTCGTCAGAGCCTCAGAAATGAATTCAGCTTCCCTACGCTGCTGCTGTCCAGCACTCTACAAATAAAAACAGATCAAATGTTCCCTCTTCTGTTGTTTATGGAATCATGACTGGGTTTGCTGGTAACCCCACTAACGTCTGCCTCACTCCTCTTAGACCGCACAAGTCAGAGGTTTACAAGGGTTTCCACAGCACCCACCCAAACTTTACCCCCCCTGCCAAAACTTGCGTGTGTGTGTTATGAGAGCCACCCGGGTGCAGGGAAGCCTGTCAGTCTCACTGTCTGGTGCCTGTTAGGGGCGGTTTGGTTTGCCTTTTCTCTCTGGATGAGGCTCAATGTGATATTTGAGCCCCGGCCTCCGTCCACTCCCCTGTCCCCTTCTTCAACTTCCCCACCCTGGGTAAACTCATTGCCCTGCCCAGAATCTGCAGTTTCCATCAGTTTTGTTTTTTCACTTCACAAAGCAGATCTATTTTCTGTGTTGTTGCATCAAGTGTTTTTTTTTTTCAGTGAAATTGCTGTAGTTTTAGAGGCCTTGTGGATTTTTCTTTAGTTGTTTTATAATGCAACTTTAAGGTATTTTATTTTTAGAGAGATCAAATTTTCATGATGGAGATACAGCCTGATTTCTTACCATCCTCCAAACAACACACGCGACTGTAAACTTCCAGTGCAGACAGGACAGGCTTAAGATGGGGCACTTCTCTTCTTGCTTGTTATTTTTCTGTGTGTCTTTTAGGTAGTTTTCTCCTCAGAGTGTGTTGTAGGGATAGGAGACTCCTCCGTTGCTGTTGTCTCCTCCAGAGTGATTGTATTGTTGAGGTGTCGGGTAAAAGCAGGTGCTACATGAAAAGCTATTGATCAGAGATGCTCAAGGAGAAGTTGAAACAAACTAGTCGGTGAGGTGCTTTAAAAATGCTCAGAAAAGAGAGTTAAAGTACCGGCCTTATCTTGTCAACAAAACAGTAACCACCAACAGTCTCCACAGGGACTGAAGTTTCTCTGTATTGTTGATAAAATAACAGTGACAGCCCTTCACTCCTGGGAGAGAGCCATTACAGAGACAAAAATGTGACTGAACGTCTTAAAAGCCTTGTTTGGTAAGGTTTAAGTGCTCTAATAACAAGAAAAAATCTGAAAAGTTCACTCACAAATCCCATTAGTCCACTGTGGTGACATGCAAACTTAAGTTTTGAAGATTATGTTTTCATCAATAACCCATTTAACATGTATTTTGGCAGAAATACACTTTTTTTCCACAAATATTGTTTTTTACTTTCACTGTCATAACAGGCCTTAAGTGCCCTCTGTCATCAAAATAATCACTCTCGGCCTATTACAGCCACATTTTAATCCATTTTAACCACAAGTGTTGATCATACTGTCTTTGCAGTGTTTAAGCTTTTCATGGATCAAACTGTGGTTTCAATTTGAAGGTCAGGCCTCTGATTTCACTTTCACTTTCTCATATTGGTAATCCAAAGCAGAAACATGCCAAACATTCCTGTGGTGACCAAAGAGGTTTTTATTGTGATTTTCAAATCACAAATAAGTACTAAATTCACTTTTGTTGATAATGATTGACATATCACACAAATGATTGATGAAGCATTGAATTTGGAAAGCAGTTCAGCTTTTGTGTTATTCCACGTAAGAACCAGGGATATGAGGCCAACATACGCAGAGAGGATTTCAAAACATTTTTAATTCCTGAGCAGGACTGAAGTTGATGAAAATATTTGATGCTGTGAAGATGGAAGACAATCTAAATATACAATAGCGGGGCCATGTTTGGATGTGTCCACTTTCTGGATCGAGTGGCCTATGTAGGACTTTTTTTCCCCTAAGATTGACTCAGAAAAGTCACTGCAAGGACTCAAGTCATTCTGATATTCATTATTGATATGTCTCATTAGTGTTGATCCCATAAAAAATTTGTTTTTTGCATTTTTGATGTTAAAATGGTTAATTTTAACATTTGTCCCCCAAATAAATAACACATATGTGAAGCAGATTTATTTTCTGGGTTTTTGCATCAAGTGTGAAATTGCTGCCAAAGAAAGAACAGTGTAACAGTGTATATAGGCTGGCATTTGAGAGATTATATTTTCCACTAAAAGAAATATGTATTTTCAGATTTTTTTAGTTGGACTGGAATTGGCCGAAGCATATCTCGTAGTAAAAGTGTCAGCTAATTTTAATAATGTAAGTATGCAAGTAATCATTTTTTGGCCCTCCTTTGTTCTCAGTGTGCCAAGAGATACCTTTTTATGAGACTGACGGCATAAAATACAAAGAAGCACCACAGTTAATTTGAACTTAAATCATTAAAATGCCCCTGATAAAGCTATAAAAAATCTTAAAGCCATTTTATTCAGGAATTAATTTGTTTTCTTGCTTTCTTCATAAAAATACCAGCACTTAATGCACTCCAATTGGCATATCAAGGGTTAAATTTGATCACTCATCAACATTGACTTGGATGTAAACATTTGATGCATTAATGGTATTAGAAAATATTTTTATATTAAACTCAGCCCCTCCCATGCGGCCACTCTTTGGCCTAATGTGCTAAGTGTATCTTTTTAGGTGTAAGATGAGGGTTCGAGATGTTCTGCTCCGACTTATTGTCCATAACAGCTGCTTCTGTATCCTTCGCCCACCCGATGAAACGCAGCTGCTTCTAGGCTGGAGAAAGCTGACACCGCCCTTGTGCGTGACGCCCGCTCCCACCCTGGGCTGTCCCCGTTAACCCTCCCCCTAATATGTGCTTGTATACCCTCAAGGTCACTACGGCTGATTGACAGGCCCTCCTTTGAAACCCCCTTGCGTTGCAGTTGTTCGTCTCCCCTAGGTGACACCTGCTATGGAGGGTTTTTTTCTTTCTCTTTACGATGTGCCAGCCAACAAGCGCCTTCAAATTGCTATATTTTCTCTTGGCAGGAGACGACAGCCCATATAACATCTAGAAGTGCAAGCTCTGTTGTAGCAGGAAGCCGCACAGGGGAGAAAGTCTGGACCGAGTTTTGTTGTCATGAAGTGCTGTGGGTGTTTTTTGAGGGCAGCAGTTCAGTCAGAATGATAGAAAATATTAACTCTAACTCCCTGATGCTTTGCTCATTAATATGTTTTGTTTGTATGTAGGATTAAATGCTCCTTTGTTTCATCATACCATTTGTTCTTGGCAGCAACATCCCTCTTTGCATATGCAGTTTTGCGCCTGCTTGTTTGTCTCCGTGAGTCGTGATTTAGCAGGACCTTCCCTGGAGAGCTGTCAGCATTCGGAGGACAAACTGTCTGCTGTCCACTGCAGAGGAAACAGGTCCTCTGGGAGCAGCTGTTTGGAGAATTTGATAAACGTTTGGGTTTCTAACTAATGTCCCGTATTTCTTTCAGTCTGTCAGGTTCTCCCTATTTTATTCTTTGTCAGTCTGCACCCTCCCGTTGCAGCTTGACCCTTGGCGTTTTCCAGTACAGGGACAGGACCTTCACTAACCTCTGACATGCAATCAATTTAGCAGCTAATAAGATCGAGCGGTGCTTTGCAAAGTAAGATACAGCCCAGAGCTCGGAGAAAATGCTGATAGAGACTGACGCGAGTGGAGAATTGAGGGTGTTTGGCTGGGGCTGTTGTTGCAAAGCAGAGACCTTTTATAACCCCCTTTCTCCACAACCCCTCTCTCTCTTCTCCCGCATTCTCTCCCAAAGCACCACTTATAAGCTGGAATTTAATTAACCGAGAGCCATTCTGTGAGCTGGTTTACTGAGCCGTTGCCACCACTGCAAGGAAGCAGAATGGGAGGCTTTGTGCCGTCTTTCTCTGCCTGCCTCTCTCGCCCTCGCTCCGTCCCTAGCTCTCTCTCTTTCTCTCTCTCCTCCATGGTAATAAATTAGGTAGTGGCATCCGTCTGACAGGGTGAGGTGTAGAGGTTGTGGAAGGGCCCAGAGTTGCCTTCCCTTCTTCTCTCTGACGTGCCTCTGCCTTCCTCTTCGGTAGCCTCTGCATGTGTGGGCCTGTCCAACCCCAGACCTGTCCCACAGAATTCCCCCCCCCCCCCACACACACACACACACACACACACACACACCCCCAGTGGGTGCTGTATGATAAAGTCATCCAACGACAGCTCTGGGCTCTTATCTGCAGCCTCAATCCCATGAGTGCTGGGGCCTGCTTATCAGCGCTGCTGCCACTGCTACCTGGCCTCCCATCTCCGTGCCCTACCCTGACTATCTGGTCTGCTGTCGCCAAAACTTAAGCGTTTTCCCTGCGATTACTCCATGCTGTTAGACAAAGCTTAACCAGAGGCTTTCTGACCCCTTTTTTCTTCATGCTTCAAATGATTCAACTTATGGTTGTTTTGATTTTAATCTTCACTGATTCTTATTTTATTCTTATTTCATGTTGTTCAAACTCAGTATGAGTGGAAGCCATGGATGAGAAATAAGAACAGACTAGATTTTTGGTTGATTTCCTCGATCTTCAGTTGGACTGTCAGCCTGCCATTCTATCCACGATGATATAAGTACACATTTTCACATGATAAATAGATCATTGCAACAGCATTACCCTGTTTGCACACACCCTGGTGTTAAAAAGACACATGAATGTTTAAGAAGGACTAGAAGGGTCTTGAATTGGACCACCACAACATTAGGCATGGACATTGTGTGTTGTACCGTTTGCATCATGCCGTGGCTTCCTAGGCTCCTTTGTTGTTGATGCTGACTGCCTCTCATGAAACAAAATTGTTTTGCAAGGCATGTAGAAATTTTAAACATAAAAATTTACAAATTACAAATTACATTAACTACTCACTGGTGAAAGAGTCCCATCCTTACCGTGAGGTTAACTCATCTTTCCCGCTGCAGCTGTAAGTGCACATACAAATGCGTGCACTCACAGCTGTCATTGATCAGCAGAATACGTGCCAAAGTGTCACTTTTGTTGTATCCAGTTCAGACAAAAAGAATGAGAAATGCCAGGAATAAAGGATGAAAGAGAAGAAAAAGAAACTGTAAATAAGTGTAACACATGCACTCATTTTCCCTCTTGAACTACAACTGTTATCCCCTAATGTTAGAAACAGAAACTTGCATTTATAAATAAAACAAATTCTGCACTTCTAATTTAAATGGACAAAATTATGAAAATGAATTAAATAAAAATAAGACAAACTGTAACAATTGTTTCCCTTCAAGCATCTGGCAGCAGTTGTAACAACCAAAATATGTTGCATTTCATATAAAAGCAACAGCTAATAAGTAAAAAAAAAGTCCCTGACTGTGATGGGTTGAAAGATGGAATATTTGCAGATGCTATTACAACATGTGGCAATAATATTCCTACATAAAATATGTGGAGGCAGCATTTCACCGTTAACATTACCTCTAAAGAAACTAAGTATTAAATTGCTCATTGTTTGTGTACATTGCTTAATGTTGTTGCCCGCAAACTGCAGTCATTGATAAAACATTACTGACATTTTTCAAAAATATCCTTATACATACAAATTTTGCAACTTTCCTTGAAACTTTGTGGTATTATTTATACAGCCAATCACATTTTGAAGTAAACAGAATTTTCTATGTCCATAGTAAAAACATCCTTAAAATTAGGGATGAAAAATATTGGATTTTTGCTGCTTAAAATATGCCAATATTTCCAAAGCCATCATCACCTAAACTAATTTTGATACCGATATTTTGTGTCAAGAGCACAAAGTCTCTACTTTATTAGATTAAGAAATTCCTTTCACGGTTACAGTCTATTTGTGTTGGAAATAGATGTGAAGCAAAAAAACAAGATGTCATTCTTCAATAAATGATATCTTTGACTTGTAAATGTGGACATTGTGTGATGATGAGGTAAAACAACATGGCACATTGTACATTTTGCAGATATTACACACAGTTTTGGGGAAATTCATGGACAGTTTGTATGATCAAAATATTGGCTGTAACTAAAGGCAAAGATTTTTATATGTCCCTATATCGATATTCAGTTTTTTAGGCAAATATCTGCTGATACTGTTATTTGTACGATAACATCATGCATCCCTACTTAAAATTTAAATCCGTTTTTTCTGCAGTGTGAAGCGTGAAAATCAAGATACTCCTGAGGTTTGTGGTGAACAACAGGCTGTTTCTTGAAGTGAAAAAGACTCTGGAACTTAGATTTTAGTGAATTTGCTTTCTTAAAGGAATTTGGTGACACTGAGCCACATTTGAACCCTTTGGACAAGTGGAGAAGATTTAGTACTGACCAACAGAAGGGTTGTAGCTGATCAATCAGGTTAAAATGAATGATGATACAACTTCATTTTGCTGAAATAATGTCTTTGTCAACACAGCAGTTATAATTCTGTGTCTGTGTGTGAACTAGATGATGACAAGCCGTGCTAAAAGAGGAACATGAATTAAGGGGATGTTGTAATAATTATGTCACAACAGCTCCCTGGCACAAACTTGTCTATTAAAGCAGCTTGTTTATTCCTTCTGACTGAAACCATGGCACCTCCCTTTGCCCTCAACCCTGGTTATTTCAGTGTCTTCTGTGTTTTTTTTGCCTGTATTTTTTTAATGCAAAAACATCTGCGGGAAGTAACGCCTTTTTCAGACAGGAAGGGACTATGGGGAAGGCGAGTCAGTGGTTTGTTTTTCCTTCAGACAGACAGGGAGAAGGAGGGGGAGCTGTTTTTATGCTTTGGTGACAAGAGAAGTCCTTTCTTTTCTCTTTCTTCCCCCGTAGAATTGACTCCATCTACCAGCTTTCCTTCACTTATTCCAGGAACACTATTTGAATCAGTCACCCACACCTATGTAGACACGCAAGACACACAATATTTCGTTGTGTTTTTCCCAGTTTGTGTCATATGCACGGGCCCCACCCTGTTGAATTCTTTTCGTGCTTGAAATAGCTCTCCCACCCCCTCATTCAAAACAGACCCCCTCGTTTCCTCACTCTTCTCCTTCTGTGTTATTTTCAAGTCCCTGAAGTGTCACAACATACTCCATCTCACAATTAGAGTCTTTTCCAGGTATCATACCACCAACATTTGTCACCATTTCCTGCCTCTTTCCCTGTTTTTATCATGACAGGAGGTGAAAAAAATGAGCTGAATGCTCACTCTGTTCCTCTTTAACCCTCCCACCCACCCCCCCGCATTCATTTTTTTCTGCTCCTTTCAGAGGAGGAATGGCAACCGAGCATTGGCAGCCAGCTCAGGAATTTTACCGGGAGCACAGTCAGAGCACTTAACCTCCAGCTTGCTGTTTGTTTTCCCCACACACTCACTGGTAGTGTTTTTCAGCTCAGCTTCATGTGAAGCCATCTAAACTGAGGACTATAAACTTCTACTTTGATTTGAATCGCTAAAAAATGTTCCCAATGCGTCGAAGTTTGATCGAGTTTTGCTTCCAGCCTGGCAGTAGCAAGCTTCTTTCCACTTGTGTAACAAAAATGAAGTTGAAATGTTTTCCTAAATGTTCTGATTTAATGACACACTCACCCCGATCTTTTTGGCAGTTTATCTTTCAATATTTTCCCCTCTTCCTCATCCAAATCCTCTCCATCCTCTAGATCGTCTCTGCCTGTGGTTTGCAGCCTTTGACTCGACTCCTCACTAGTTGCAGGCTGGCCAATAAATCAAAGATGAATAATTTACCTGTCCCTCAGCAGCCCGTGTTGTTTCTGGGAGGCTTGGCGAGAGCAGGCGGTGCTGCCATAACCTTCCCTGAGGGGCTCTGGGAGTGAGGTGGCTAGAGGTAAAGAGATTCCTCTGTAGGCTCCCGCCATTAAGTATGAAGCGCCTCTGACTCCACTAGCATGTAATCTCAGCTTCTGCTCTTACCGTGTGCAGCTGTTTCACAGTTTTTTTTTTTTTTGAAGTCCTGTCATGTCTAAACCAGTGTTAATTTTGACAGCACTTTTTAATTTAGTTTTATAGTATTTTGCCTAAAATATCTTTTACTTTCAGTAGTAAGTTAGTCATCTAAATTGTTTTAATTTTAGTCTATTTTTAGTTGATGAAATTTCACATTTTAGTCGACGAAATCTCCTGTAAATTTAGTCGACTAAAATATGAAATGTTAAGAGTAAGACATTTTTTTGTTTCCTTGAATTTCTGCAGTCATGTTTTACACTTGGATTAGTATTTCAGAAATCAACTATTAAGTGAACATAAACCAAGCCATTCCATTTTGTTGTGCCATGGAAGTGTTTACTAAGCATCTAAGGATTTCCACTGTAATGACTTTCTGTGTACATTACACATTTGTACATTACACAACATTTGGGGAAAAGGGATCCAAATCTTCATAACTAGCACCTTTTCCTTCAAATACAGGACGACTCCTTCATAGCGTAACAACACTCCATTTCACCTGCCATTTCAGTGCGTAATATTTACTCCCCTGTGATGTTTCTCCTCCACTCTAAATGTCCTGGAGACAGAATGTGGGGAATGAATTGAACTCCTCTTTGCATTGTCTCCAGAGGTGATATTGGAGGAGGACTGAGTGGGAGACAGGAGCGATGCCAGTGGGCGTCTCTGCCTCTGTGTATGTAAGGGCATGCGGCTTGTCGCACATCCAATCCCTATCGTAGTGTGAATTGGCACAGATGTTGTTCATTTAATGTGACTGTCTAGAGATGTAAATATAACTGCGCCTCATTGTGGCGTTTTTGTGTAAAGGTGCTGTGAATTTGGCTAATGGCTCATTTCTTTTCGCTAATAGCTCACCTGTGACCTCTTATTTCTCTTCCATGACAAGGCAACTGGATGTTTGGCTTACAGCAGTCTTATATTAAAAATATATTTATAAACATTGGTACACCTGGGGGACTGAATACAGTCCCAAAATAAGAAAGATAGAGGGCAAGTTTCACTTCTAGCATTTTTTCAATTATTTCTGAAATTTCTCATCAAATTATTGATGTTACCTCAAATGTTATCTCCCTGTATTCCCTCTGCTTATATTGTTAAATGACATCTCACCTCTCAGGGCTCTTAAAAAGTCTGCACACACACATCAATTGTTCAGGTGCATAGCCATTAAAAATCCTAGAAGGTCAGGCAACAAGATTTGCAACACTGTTGCTCCAAAAAGTACTTTAAGTCAATCTGTGTGAATAATTAAAAATTAATGTTTTGAGCCTTGCCTTGCTCTTCTTCAAGTGCTCTCTGCTAAACTGGTTCAGGTGTTATGTATCCATTAAATCTAAAGAGTCCTGCCTGTGACTTCAGAGTTAAAAACATGGAAAAACACATTGTTTTTGCCCAAAAGCCCTGAAGAAACTAAGATCATGAATGTTATCTGAGCATCTAATATTACCTGCGTCTCCTAATATCTACCAAAGTTTCCAGGTTAATGATCTGGAATCCTGACAGCTCTTGTCCTTAATTGACAAAATATGTGTGCATTTGGTCTGTCTTTAACAATAAAACTTGTTTTCCCCAAAAGAGATGCAAAAACAGTTTTTGAAACACTTGCTGTTCACTTTGCCAATCATGTTTTGTTTGCATTTTACCTAGGGCACTCATTGTACAGGCAGCTTTGTATCTTGAATGCAGATGACGTCTTGTAAAGATGTTTTGCAGCGCCGTCCCTTTAGGTTTTCCCTGCTTTGGCTCTGAATAGAATTGACATATTGTGTGAAAATCTGTCTGGCATGTATTGGACTACCTTGGGATAAGTTTTCCAGCACTGAGGAGAACAAACATAAGTAATGTCAACATTGTTCCAGCAGCTGTAAATATGTTTTGGCTGTTGTCTGGTGGAAGGGCACATTTGTAGAAGTGATTTTACAATAACAGTCTGTGTTTACTTTCTCAGTCTTGCAGAACACTTGATGCATTTCTTAAATATAAATCAGTTGCATAAAGAAAGCAAACTGTGTTGTTCTTAAGGCCAGTATTAAAAGTAAGCTAGGTTCTTGTTTTGATTTTACTCCAGTTGCCTCTAGGCCTTGTGACTTTATTAGTTGTGAAGTCTATTTTGAAGGCACACTGCGTGGTTGGATCACATGTCATGTGTAAGTATGTATTTGACGGGGAGGGAGTCGCCTCAGTGATCATGCAAAACGGCTTTCTGTAAGTACAGTGAGCGTGACAGTCTGAGATAGTTGTTCAAGAACTCTTTCCACACAAGTGCTATACAAGTTCATGATTTTTGAACCACCTGTGCCAGCTGATCAGACCCCCAGTCTCACATTTCACTGTGAGCAGGCCTGTGATTGGATGCCACAGCACTCTCTGTATGTAGACCTGGAATTAACACATGTGTTGGAGGCAGTTTTCAGATTATGAAGAGATACCCCCACACGTTTCTAATCCTCTGCCTGCCCTTTTTGTTCTGCAGTCTTTCAGCAATTTTAACAAAAACTTGTGTCTCTCTCAAGCCTAAGTAGAATTAGCATCCATGTGCAGTACACTTGTCTTAACAGTGTCTGTCTGCCCTGCAGTCACGTGTCATAATGTAAAACATGATTTGTTGAGCATAACTTTTGCTCTTGTGCATCATGTCCTGTCCAAACTAGCAGCAAATTAATCAAGTCAGAGTCGTTCAACTGCAAGTGAAACAGTAGCATTTGAAAATGTTGTTTGTTTAGCTTTTGTGGTTGCCTGTTGTCTGTTTGTGCTGAGGCTTAAGTCTGTCTGTCCTTTATCAGTTCAGTGGTTGTGAGGAGATTACAGAGCAGAAACAATGGCTGGTTTTGTATGATTAGGCTCTAATTGTTGAAACAAAGAGCCTGTTTAGCACCGTGTGTAACATAGGAACGACTGGCACACAAACCCACATGTAGTTGGCAGGAAGGAGTGTGCGAGCGTATGAAAGGGTTCGCGAGCATGAGACTCGTCTCTGCTGACTTGATTGATTGTATTTGCCAAAAGGAAAAAAAGATGAGCGAGGCTGCTGAGAGCGATGGGAGGACGGTGAATGTGATAAAGAACAGTGTGTGTTGGGGGGGGGAGACAGAGGATTCCTATGTGCTGTGAATGAGGTCATCTGCTTGGTTATGAGGAAGGTCAACGACCCCTCCCTCAGCGCTGCACTCCACCACTCTTTCTTTCTCCCTTCCTCCCCCTCAGCTAATGATGCACAATGGCTTTTTGTGCTTTTAATGGGCCAGACGCAAACACTGGGTCATTCCTACCAGTTCACAGAGAAGAATGCACACTAGTGCTGTCTGTAAAAGACCACAAAGCACGGTCGCTGTCATAGAGGAATGAGGACAGCTGAGACAGCTTGTAACACTCAGCAGAGTTTCGCGGATGCAGGTCTTATTTGGACAGACGTATGAACTGATTTTTAAGGAAATAATGGGCCAGTATATGCTATTTCAGTCAATGTCAGAACTACTTTATCTGGACCGTGAAGTAGTAATGATCAAAATTGTTATGCAGCTGCCATAGATTTTACAACTCAGACTGAATACCAAGGTTAGTGTTTGTGTTTTTTACTTTGAATCAGGGTTTAAGAATATGTTCTTTTAACACTGGAATTGAAATGCGCCCATGTGCAATATTAACAATGCAGGATGTGCAATATCGGTCACTAGACTAAAGACATGGCATTTCCTGTATAGAGTCAAATTGTCAGATATTACCATCAGAAGACTTACTAAGAGATTACAGAGCATGCAGTCATGATGTTTACTGCACTTATACTGTTTAATCCACAGACCATATTTATCAGGGATACAGGGGTGTTACACGTCAGAGATTTACCGTGTCAGACAGACTGAGACTGATTTCTGTCATTCCTTAGTCTCTTTTTTTATCAGAATTCTGTGCAAGTGTTAGTGTTTCCATAATAAGGTTTGATTTTCACAACTGGTGACCTTTTGTGAAGCCCTGCCTGCTTAGCAACTGCTACATGACAGAAATAAATAGTTACCTGCTATTTGAGTGTCTTTAAATTCTATCTCATGTGATTCTTACACAAACTGTTCCTCACTGACTTAACAAGGCAAATATACTAGAAAGTGGTTTAGGATCCATCAAAATCTCTTAAAAGACCTCAGAGTTAAAACAATTAGTGATGCCTGATGCTGGTAAGGATAGCTAATGTTAGTTGTCATCCTGCAGGTTATTACGTAAGTTTAAAATTTATAGAAATCCTGGATATAACTTTGTTTTCTAATTAAGCCTTTAGCAGCTAGTTGTCGGTAGGCTTCTAGCTTTCTTACTCTCCATGTTTCAATTAAATTTATTGTAATCATTTCTGTTACTGGAAAAGATGGTAAAGTTAATTCATATTGCAAGGAACAGGCTTTATATCAGTAACACTAGTTATACAATAACTCGTCAAAGTCATGGGCAAAATCTGCTGTCTTTAATTGTCAGATAATCATGAAATTACATAATTTTAGGGCAGTGCATGGGCATGACATTTTCTATAGCAGATTTTTCCGTGGAGTGAGTTGTCTTACTCCTCTTGCTATCTCACTCCTATCTTACTGTGTCAGTACTGCACAAGAATTTCCCATTCACAAATCATCAACACTGTGTCACTTAACAAGCCAAAGTTAAAAACATGCAGTGTTTTTTCTTTACATTTTAGTCCGTCATTACAGAACATATTTCCTCCATCCATCTAACCTTCCACTTATCTTTTTCTTCCTCCCTCCTATCACTAAACATTAATGCACAGTTTGGTCATATTGATATGCAAATTGTGATCACCAGGCATCATATTAAAACTAAAGTATCCATGTTAAGTTAACAGTAGTTTTGTTTAGAACATGAGAAATGTTCGGCTTTTATTCAAATTGAAAACTGCACTTTTTTAGTTTAGTTTAATATTATATAATAATCACATCACAACGTAGACCCATCAGGTGTAGGGATGGGAACTGAAAACCAATTCCAGTTGAGAATCAATAACAGCTCCCTCAAGGAATTGATTTCATCCATCGTTTTGCATGACTATTCTTTTATCAGTTCCTTCCACTTTATTCTGCATGCCCAAATCTGTGCAAAATGGCATTGAGTTTCAGGACTGTCATGTGTCTGACATTGTTGACATTAAAAATTGTATGTAAGCTAACTAATGTCCACACAGAAAATCATAAGGAATTGTTACAGGAATCGTTAAAGATCAATATATAGACTTTAGACTATACCACAGAGACAACATAAGACTATTTAGTGAAGTAAAATAATTTTTGATATTTATCCCTGCTTGTCTTATCCTCTGAATTGCCATATTTTTCCCAGTACACGCCCCTAGTGCTGGACAGTGATAGTGATACATCAAAATAGATGTAATTTATTACAGTCAAGAAGTCTAGTCATCTATATGTTGCTGTGTCTGTGTAATGCCCATCCTTTATCTGTACATAGGTTACAATCTGAACAGACTACAACGTACAACTTCCGGTTGAATTTACAAGAAAAATCCCGACTAAGTTTAACTTAGTTTGCTCTTTTTCTTGTCTTATCCAGCAACAAAGTCATGTGCTGTTTTGGAAAGTATCTCAGTGTGATCATAGCTTGCAAACAGTAAATAAACGAACACGGCTCTGAAACATTCCTGCTGCCATGTCTGACAGGTAACACACCTCCTAATGGAGGTTTTCCAGTTCTGAGACCATGAACCAGCTGGCTCAATTAAACGGATCCTCTCCACCTTGCTGCTCCAGTTCACTTCAGCCTTAACTTCCATCC
Organism: Cetoscarus ocellatus; assembly: GCA_037902135.1. Classification (NCBI taxonomy): domain Eukaryota; kingdom Metazoa; phylum Chordata; class Actinopteri; order Labriformes; family Labridae; genus Cetoscarus; species Cetoscarus ocellatus. Next base: position 1,873,147 of record JBAMNC010000815.1, read on the forward strand.
CGGCTCACTGTCATTACACAGGAATGCTGCCCATAAAAGACTTACAAGGTGCTGCTTTATTGTCCTCTTAGATAAGATTACAGCTGCCTCTGTCTGTCTGCTGTGTTTATTTTCTTCTAGGACAGGCAAGGACGAGCTCACCGACAGGGAGCACTGTGATTTTTGCAGACAAGGTGTTCTCAAACTTGTCTGGTTGCTCCTGATTATCTTTATTGTGAAACAGAATAGGAAGATGTACTGCAAGCATTTGGGGAAAGTTTAAGACAGCTGTGGGTGGATTGTGTAGACAAACACAGTAGCAGAGGTAGGTGTGGGCACAAGGGAGGTGCAGAGGTGCCAGCTGTTGTTGACACCTTAAGGTGAAGAATAGTCTTCCAGGAGATGAACTTGTCTTCCCCCGTCCCCTCTAATCCCCCTCTCCCGCTCCTCTCTGCCTTTCCTGGAGAGTGTGTCTGACACGGGCTTGGGTGTTTGTGATGGGAGCTCTTCCTGCTGCTTTATTTTTATTGAGCGTCTGACACTTTCGATGAACCAGACCTCGGTTATACCTCCGCTCCTCCTCCCTCATCACCATGTATAATCCTGCTCTGCCTGCCTGCACACAAGCATGTTTGCAGTTTGCTTTGCATCTCTGTTTGATCTCACCCATCCTGTTTTAAATGTATACATGCATCCCTCTCATCTGTTTATGTTATGGCGCCTTCTGTCGTTGTCATAGTGTTTTCTTAAGGAGAAAATCTGTATCAGTCCTCCCGAGGGAATGACACAGTTTCCCCAGCATTGCCTTTTTACCTATTTACTTTAGCAGCATGACTCTAAAGCTCCCTCCTCCCTCTTTTTCCCTCTACCTTTGTGTTCTTTCTTCTCATCTTCTGCCTCTCTGCATTTCACCCTTCCTCTCTACTTCACCCTTTCTCCTCTTCCACTTGTTTCCTCTTTTTCAGCTTTCCCCCATGTTAAGTATGTGTGGCAAAAATCGAGCCTTGGGGCTACATTCCCTCTTTCATGTGAGGACCAGTGGTGACATTAAAGGCCTGTTACGTGGTCTGTCGCTTTGCATCAGCCCCGGCTCTTGCTGTCAGCTCGAGACTGGAATATGCCCCTACCTCTCTGCTTTGTCTCTCCTGTTGGGTCTAGAGGACAGAGCGCCTGCATCTGCGTGGCTGTATTTGTTCACATGCATAATCCCCAGTTCCAGAAACGTTTGGGCAGCACGTAAAATGTGAATTACAAACAGAATACTGATCTTGGTGAAGTCAATTAACTAATATATCAACATATTTGATGTTCAAATGAGTGAAGTTGTGTTTTTTTCAAGTATTGCTTCATAATGTGCCATTTATTTTCAGTTAGAGATTGAAGACTGGACTTTATATCCATCTAGTACCTACGCTGTCTTTCTGTGAAGCCAAAGCAGGCAAGCAAGTACATTTTTAAATTCTCCACAATGGCAACCATAATGATAACAAAATCTTTCTTTATCTGTTTTTGAAAACTGGTTTTATTTATTCTTTACAAAAAACGTAAAATAGATTTTGCTATAATGGTTTCTTCAAAGGTCTTCCATGAAACATTGTTATTGCATCTGAAGATTTAAGTGGGACAAAATTTTATTTTCTTACAGGGTAAGCACATTAAAGGGAAATTGATTTGTAACATATACATTTTATTGTACTGGAAAAAGACCTTAAATTATTCAAGGATTTCACACCTCCCAGTCTTGCCAGTATCCCAGTTGTAGACAGCAGATTAAAAACTTGTATTTCCAAACAAACAAAAGAAGTATACTATATTTGATTAGAGCTAGGTTGGAAGTAATTTGCAAACCATTGCATTGTTTTTTTTCCACACCTTACACAACATTCCAAGTCTTTTAAAAAAGAGCTTTGTATGTGCACTTCAAGATTCCCTAAATGCTCACACCAGGCACTTTGAAGCAGATCAATGTTTAAAGACCTAAGTAAGACAGATAATGACAGAGGATGCAGCGACTCTTCCTCTCCTCCCTCCTGTGACACTCTAACCCAGTTGCCCCAGCCTCATCAACGTCTTTGTTTTTTTTAAATGCCCTAAATGGCTCATTCAACATGACTTGGCAGACAAAACAGATCAGCCAGATGATCTCCAGGAAAAGACAACCAGACGCACTTCCCAAGAGCAGCTCCTCTGATGATGTGCAGACAGAAGTGAGTAGGTCAGGAGGAGGCTTTTCATCTTCCTCTCATTGTCAATCTTAATATCTGGAAGTGCATCAGACACCCAGGGAGTTTTCAGCATCTCTAAACACTGCCAGGCCTGTTTGTTCTTCATTGTGAATCATTATGAACCTCTTTGACTCCCAGTTACAGCACAATCCATCCTCAGATACTCGACCTAGAACAATTGAATCCCTGGCAGAGGATTATGCATATCTACCAGGCATTTACACAAGGCATGTACGTCTAATTTTTCATTTTATGAGTAGGCGTTTGAAGTGGCAAGATTGAGATAAACGGTATGTAAGGCTGTGAAAATGAAAGAGCAGTTAGAAGACCCAACAACATCTGTTAGGTGTTGTCACAGCTTGAGACAGCGTATTGAATGGCTGCTGGAGTTGAACTTATGGAGGATGTTACAAGCCTCGACAGGCCCTTTACCTGGGGATGAAAGAACAGCTGACACACACATGATACACGTGTCCTCAGTAGTCTAACTGGTTTTTCTACTCCTTTGTTCACAGTTTAGACACCTTCTTGGCTTTTTCTAAATGGATTATTTGAACTTCCTCTTTGCTTGGGCTTGCTTCTTCTCTAAAGACACCACTGTCTCTGTAATTGCACCTGAAAACCTTTTTAGAGTAGAGAGAGGTGAGTGAAGCTAAAATAGTAAAAGGATGCCTCAGCTCATGCGGAAAGCCCCATAGAAATACAGTGGTCTGTGGATCAACATGATAAGGCAAGATGGATTTATTTCCCAGCCTTTGTTGCAAAGACACAAAACTCAGGTTGTTTGAGTTGAAGTAGAACAAGTGTCCTCATTCGATCTGGTGGAGCACATGAGTAATTTGCAGTCGTCTGTCACAAGTTTCAGAGAATTACATCTGTACTGATCCTCATTCAGCTAGTTTATAGTGAGGTCGTGAACATTTCAGATACATTGGCACTCTTAATAGTACAATTTCAGTAACTCCCTGATTAATTCACCCAACATAAAGAGTACAAAAATTCAACAAACTATGATGCACAGTTGTGTTTTTAATCAAAACCTGCTGTGAATTAAATAGGAAAGGAGTCTAAATTGCAATTCGGTCACGATAATACAATCACTCTACAGTTACAGCTGTGTTTGACAACTTATTGCAGGGGCCAGACTCGCCCGATTTAAGCACAATTAAGGTCCAGCCCGACTGCAGTATGATTTTGGATCTCACCATTGCCAAATCGGTTGCTTCATCTCTGTAGTGTGTAGTTAATGACAATGAAGATCCTGTCAGGGATGCATTTCAGATTTATGTCCTGCCTCCCACGGTTTGTTCCATCAGGTCAGAGATGTTGACCACAGAGTGCCTTGCATGCCCAGCAAGAGACGTAAATAAACCAGCAAAGCAATAGAAGAATGATGCTGTTTTGAGATGAGACGGAGAAGAGGTTTGTCAAACTCTGAAAACTATTGAGGAACAATGGCAGATTGCTAAAAAAAGAGCTGTTAACAAGAAGCAACAAGAAACAGCCATTGCCATTAAGCTAACATACTATTCACCTTAAGTGAAGTCAAACACTGTAAAGTACTGTATAGTGTCTTTGCCAGCTGTCTTTAATGTCAACCCTCTATCTTCAAACAACATCTCGTCAGTTATAATATGTAACCTGCTCCCACCTCTTCCTGCTCTGAAGCACTCTGATCGGGCCGTGCTGCTTTGTGCGGCTAACAGTTGTTGTAGATTGGAGCTTGGCAAGATGGATCTGTCAGACACAGATACTAAATCAGGCTGATCCATTTGCATGGTAAGGTTAACACTACACAGTATCGTGACTTTGAAAGTGTGTGCAGGTGTTAATTTTTCATTTTTTAAATTCAAAGGCAAGACATTGCTTAATGCTTGCTGCTATGGATTATTGTACATTTTGCTTTGGTATCAAAACGTGTAACAGTATCATTTATTTTCGCAATAGTGGTGTGCTTGTTTCAGATTTCATGGATTTTTTTTTACAGGATTATATTGCTGCAACTTAGAGGGAGCAAAGGTCTACTTCGGTCTAAATGTATGTCAGTATCAGTCTTTTGATTTCCACACTTTCCAAGTAGCCTTCGAAGTCCAAAAGTTGTCAGCTTGTTACAACATAGAAAACCACATATTTACGAAAACATGTTTAAGCATTGTATTTATCTTTTGAATGTTTCAGAAAGGGACTGATTCAACACTGTCACCATTGTGAAGGCTTGGTTTTAAGCCCAGAGCAGTCTTATGGATGTGCTGTCTCCTTCTCATTAATGCAAGTATGTTCAGACTTCATCCATTGGAGATGGATACAGCTGATTAGCTGGTAACAAGCAAGCATACATTGAAAAAAAGCTGACATTGAGCTCTCTTTGTTAATGCATTGTTGTTGTTTTTCATTAAAATTCAATCGAATATAACAAGAACACAAAGTGCAGCATGTGAATCACCCACAGCTGAATCAATGCCTCTCTGGCACTGACGCTCTTATCAGCAGCTTAAGGATAAGATTCATAAAGGTAGGCTTTTATTGCTGGGTTGTTTATTTTGATTGTATTGGATTAGAACAATAATGTCTTTGTAATAGTTTTACTGTAGACTGATTATTTCGAGATTGCACAAGTATTGACAACATTTTTTGTTTTTTTCTGGATTGTTGAATCAGTACTGCAAGTCACATGAGGCAGTGAGGGAAGTTTAAGCCTCTGATCTGCCTTTAACATTTAGACACTTGAGTCATCATGTGTGCTTTATTTTGATCCTGGAAAATTCCCCACACTTGAAAAACCATGCTTGTTTCTAATTTTGTTTTCTTGACAGATGATGAGCCTGTAAATGTCTGACACAGAAAACAGGGCTGAATATTTATTGCTGTCAAAACAAACTTAAAGGCTGCTGTCACTTTGCTGTCAGCCGTGCTTTTTTGTCGTAATCAAATGACACCATTCCCTTAATTTTAAGAGAGCAGTAGGACTTTGGTTGTTCCTCATTCTGTCACTCCACAAACTACTGAATACACATCCAATAAAGAGATTTTTTTCAACCTGATTGTAAACTTCAGACAGGTTCCTGCTGCTGCCATCTGTTCCTTGATGAAATACACCAGTGTCACAGTTGATGTAAGGATTTCCCGCAGGTGTACTATCTTATTCCTTTTCAATGTTTACATCTGACAGAGACAAATGTAATGAAAATGGGTGTGTGGTTTTCTGCCCTGCAGACTTTATAGTCATTCTAAAAGCACCCTGTGTTCCTGTAGATCAGGGGTTCTGAAACTTTTTTGGCTTGAAACCCAAATGAGAAGAATGTTTTCACCCCAGGCCCCAAACTTTAAAAAATGACATTATGTTATCTTACCCGTAAGATACAATCCTAATTGATTTCATAGAAAATTTTTGGCTAAACAAAGGGTAGGGCATGTAATCATTACTTTTTTTTGTTTTGTTTTGTTTCTAAAAATAGGTGTTACTGGTGTGGGTTTTTAACTGCAAAATAATGATATCATAAATTAAATAAAAACCTGGTGTGTGATTTTTTTTTTTCTAGCTGTTTATAAATATAAACCTATTCACATAGTCTCGTCATATATCATGTTGTTTACATTTTGGGTCATAAAGCTGAAGAAAATCCTACTCTGAAATATACTATTAAGTCAATAAAAGTTGTCCAGCTCCAGTTAGAGGCCTTTTTGCTTTGAATGAATGAAATGGAATTTAAAAGAATTAAAAACAAAAACAAAAAGTAATCTTAGGTAAAACTACTGAAGAAAACAGACAAATTTAGAACAACAGAGGATGCTTTTTTATTTTTGATACATAAGCTTTTATGTCATGTGTTTATGGTCACCCAAAAGTACTGTTACAGTTTCCCTCTTTTTCTTTATTAAAATAATTAAAACAGTCTCATCCTTCTGTGAAGAAATACAGAAACAGCTTTATCAGTGTTACAACTGTCCCTGGTCTCCCCTATAAACAGTGCTGCTTGTGTCTCTGACTCATTGTAAATCCCTCTTTGAGTAGAGGATGCAGATTAATCATTTTGTGATATTGCGATATTTTATCAACCTTTTTCTGGTTTTGAATGAGGTTGTTAGAAGTTAAAAAGGTTCTCTTATGTTCTTATTGTCAAGTGTCAAGGATGTGAAACACTCACTGCTGCGTTGTGTGTGATTTTGCACACAGGAGACTCACAAAGTTAATGATTTATGAGGACACACAAACTTAATGCCTGCCTAAGATTACGTGCTTTTTCAGCTGTCAACAAGACGATTTTTGTGCACTTCTTTTTTTCACTAAGTATTGTGATTTTCCTCGATGCTGCAGAGGCTTCGTCTCGAGGTGTCCAGTCTGTAAAGCTGAGCCTCAGCTTATCTCATTTTTATAATTTCGCTTTGTCATCGTGGACACAGCAGTCCATACTGCTACTCCTGCACACGTACTGCTCACTCTCTCCTGCTCTGTGGAGCTAGAGGGTGCGTGCAAATGTCAGTGAGCAGGGTCCCGTAAAGAGGAGGAGGGGTTGAACATGACCACTCCGAAGAGTCATTTCAGTGATTTCTAGTATGACTGCTCACGAACTAGTAGAAACGGGCCTGCAAGCTTTTTGGGTTGGAACCCAATCTCTGGAAAAGGCTGCTTTAGATTTAGATCATTTGGAGACATGTTTGAAGCCTGGCTAAGTGATCTCTTTGAACCACACAACCAAGATAGAGATTAGATCACAAAGAGACGTAAAATCAGAACTTTTTGCTCTAACTGATGCCGGAGAGAATGACAAATCTTTCCCCCCTCCATTTTTGTCACTGGCCGGGAGCACTGTGGTCTTCTTAGTGACAGGAGAGGGGACAGGAAGTGTGGAGCACGTTATCTGCTCCAGTCACATTGACAGTCGGAGCCTTTCCTTCCCCTCTCTTCCTCTCTTGTTTCCTCTTCTGACAGCTGGACCTTTCCTGCCATTGTTACACGACGAAGGGTGCAGCTGTGTGTGAGGGAGACAAGATTTGTGAGAAGATTATTGCCATATTGTGCTTTTGAATTCTCTGATCGGTGGTCCTTAGACTGAAAATTGAACTCCCTGGTCACCCTGTAGGGCTGGGAAATATGGGGCAAGATTCATATCATCGTATTTTTTTTTAGCTGTATGGCAATGCACAATCTGTATCTTTTTTCATAAATGTATAACAAATCATTGTCACTGTCCCAGAAGCAGTGTTTCCTACACATGGACAATTCTTTTGTGGGTCATCCAGGTATATTCACAGCTATACAAACTATATTAAACATTATGTAGTCACCATCTATATGAACAAGACAGACAACTACAGGTATGTTTCCTCCTCAAATGCACCAATTGAGAGTGTGACCTCTTACACTAAAAGTGAAGCTTTGCTTGCTGTTTTATTAAACCTTTTCCTGCATCTTCTCGTTGTCAGCATTGTACTTCTGCATTCTAGGATGATGGTTGCAACACAGTATAACGACACCAACAAAAAAAATTCCCACTTACATTTCACCTTCTGTTTATTTAGGATGTTGAGTAATGCCTTTAAAAGTTATGTAGTGTGATGTTATTTAACAACTCGATGTGTTGCTAATGAATATCATATAACACAAAAATAAACCTGTCTAATGAAGTCAGACTGGACAGCCCTTCTTGCAACCCCCACTCAAGTATAGAAACATTACCAGAAGTTCCATAGGGCTTTTCTGCTCGGGGGCTGTTTGATTCCACGTGGCTGTTTTGTCTTTCCATTAGGGATGATACCTAGAACCTAGAACCACAGTTTTTTCTATCACCTCCTGCAGGGCTCCAGGCGACCTGAGCTTGGACTAAATGTGATGTGGAGACACTGCTGACGAGAGTATTGCGACACGTTTTGGGTTTCTGACACGAAAATGAAACACCTCCTGTTATCGTCTCAGGGATTCTGTATGACCTCTTAACTCTCCTCTGCTTCAAATAGTTTGTTGTTTTGCTGCCTTGGAACAAAATTTACCTCCTCACAATGACAAAAATCCACATAGGGTCCGGCAGCTCTATCGTCTCTGTCTCCTCTGGTGAAAGAATGCTACAGCAGTTTCACACAGCTACACTGTGAAGACTTTGCTACCTTAAAGAGGTAATATTGTAGTCTACACCGTAATGGAATACGAAATGGGTAGTACCCAAAACATGCAGGGTGGAGCCAAGTTGAGCAGATACCAGGAATGGAAAAGCACCTGTAGATACCCAAAATTTATTGAGACATCAAGACAAGCTCTTCCACACTGTCTCACAAAAACATTAGTTATATTTCTGTATTTCTTTAGTTTGCCAATACTTCTAATCCCCCTGAATACTATGTATTTCATAATGCTGATGTTGCCATTATTTTAATGATTGATGGTACCAGAAAGTACCAAAAGTTCATTAATAGGTGAACTTTTACGATACTGGGTAAAATCAACTATTCAATGTGTTTGTTTCATCTGTTTGTTTTTTTATTTAGTATAAAGTTTTTATTGAATATCCTAACTTTTGGAAACTACTCTCACAGGTTTCCAATATATTTCTGCAGTTAAGACTGTGTGCTGGTGTTTACCCACAGTTTCAGATATTTTAAGGCAATAATTTGCTCAGTATTGAATGTTTGGACCTCCATTGTTGCTGTAGTATCAGACGGGTATCAATTTAATTGGAATTTTCCAGTAAGATGGATGCTCCTAAATAAAACAAAATGATAATTCCCCATTGGAACAAGACATTTCAAATTCTGTTGCCCGATATTACTGTAAACAGTCTGAACATAAATCCTGACATACTTATATATTTTTAATCAACCTCAGCATAAACTGTGATATAATTAATAATGTTCAGTTAATATTAAACTTGATATCTCTCCCAACCCTGAATTTTAGGCAAAGTTTGCTCTTGACATCTAAACAAAACTGAGCTTGGCTTCATACAAGAAATGTCAGTCATCTCAGACCCCCTTAAGTAGTGGGTAAAATAAGAAAATCCCCCTTTTCCAGAGGAAACTGTTCCAGGGCAACAAAAAAGAGGCCAGAAGCTGCATGTCCAATCAAAAGACAACCATCCCATCAGCATGCATCCTGACTCTTCATCCTGTTATTCTTCCCTTTCCTTATCTCATATTCTCACATCATGTTCAGCTCACAGCAGGCATCCTGTGCTTCATTTTCATCCCCTGCATTGTTGTGGGTGTGCGCGTATGTCTATGCAAGTACAAATGCATGTTTGTAGAAGTCCGCCTGGGGCCCGAGTGAGTGAAATGGATGTGTTTTTAGATTTCTGAGCATTGCATTGATATCCAGTGCTACACTGACAGTGGAGTTAAATGGGTTAAAACACAATAAGTGAGGAATTCTTTAGTAGCACTGAGTGTGCGTGGCTCAGGTCTCTCTTTTTGTTTGTTCGCTGATTTCTCTGGCAGGTAGAGTCTGTGAAATGAGATCCCCCGAGATGCTGAAGAACCAACAATCTGTTTGGCTGTTTACTCGAATGCTTTGTTCATGCTTTGAGTTTCTGTTTGTGTTCATACTAATTAATCCACCAGTTTTGACTGCCCCTGTCATATCTCAGCAACATTCTTAGGACCCATAGAATGATTTAGGTTATTTCCTTTTGAAGCGCAGAGTGGGTTTCCTCTTTGTTTTGTAGCTGGGTTGAGGCAGGCTATTTCCTTATTTTTCTCCTCTGGAATTTGTGAAACCATTTTGCAGCTCATGAGGCTTCACTCTTGAAGCCAGCCGGTTAAATGACTATTGCTGTGGCTTCCAATTTAACGCTACATATCGCTCCCTCTTTAGATGGCAGAAGCAGCAGTAAAATAGCCTGTCTTTGCTTGGTATTTTCTGAGGAGTCTGAGTCTGCATTTGTGTGCATTATGTTGGCTGTTTCAGCTGATCCAGGGTGTTGGGCTGCTTTAAGAGGTGAACCCAGGCAATGGGAAGCATTAGCACAACCCTGGCTTCTGCTGTGCTGGATTACAATATTTTTTGCTGAATAATTAGTAGTATTATGAAACTAAAGAATGAGGTGTCTGTAAACCACCAAACTTACTCTCCTGAAAGGCAACTGTATCATGTGAGAGTGTTTCCTTAGCTTTTCACCCTTCACACTTGCCTCAGGATGCCTCCCTCCAGTTTAAATGTGTGTGGGTGTGCATTTGCTCCCAAGTTTAACCCCATGAGCCAGTTGAAAGTCCCCCCACGCAGAGAGTAATGAACGTTGGCCCCTTGCGGCAACCATTAAGAGTAAGCCATTATGGTTCAGTATTGAACCAGCCCTCCCTGCCAGTTTCACCTCACTCCATGGCAGACCCCACTGAGAGCACAAAACTGGCACTCCTATGGCTCATTGAGCTGCCAGCATGCCCCCAACCAGCACACAGGCCCATAAAGCAGTTCCACATCATCAAATGTGATGATCTCTTGTTCTAATTTTAGTCTTAATAGCTCAGCAGATACTGTCGGAGTCACTCATTTCACTGTTAGGCTCAGGATGGGAGAACATGAAGGGATTTTGCTCTAACTTTTTAGGAATAGTGTAAATTATTTATCTCAGCAGTAGAGCCTAATGTGACTGACTGGCAGTGAAGACACTAGTATTTTTTAAGGAAGTGTCAGAAAGCAAAGCAAAGACTGAACATTTTGTGTTCCCAGTTGTAAATAAATTGAGTTCATGGGGTAAACATGACATTTTATCAGAGAGATCCTTATAGATATCTCCTCAAAGGCTGGGAAGTGCGACAGATTTTCAAGATATGTTGATATATTCTCAAGAGAGAGAGACATAGGATAAGGCAACATCCAGCTTCCCAAGCTCTTAATAGTTAAGGTGGCCAGTGAAACAATATGCTCCCTCCTCTTTTTTTTTTTCCTATCCTTGTGGGAAAGGAGTGATTAAAATCCTCCTATGATGACTCTGGGAGATCCAACTGTAGCATCTGGTGGTACAGTATATCGCTGCATGGTCTTCACCTCAGTGTTAGTAGCATTACTTTGGTTGCGACATGGGCCCTTACACTTAAGCAGCTATTCAGCCTTCTTCCAGTTGATAGTGTTAAGAAGTTAGCAAGCAGCAAATCCTTTTTACGTCAAAAGGTGTGACCTACAGCGTTGTACACATGTACCAGTACGGTACTCTTTATTTTTGGCAAAAACATGATGTAGCTCATACCCTTAGATTCTGGTGAAAATTGGGGTCAAGAAATGTTCAATCAATCAATCAATCAAACTTTATTCATAAAGCACTTTTCATACATAAAAAATGCAGCACAAAGTGCTAGTTCCTGACGCTGTGCTCTGACTAAACATGGTGCGGGGGGATGTCAGCAATGAAATTAGGCTAATTATATGGCGCCGTATGTGAGTGTCCTAACTGCCCACTAGCAACCCAGCCTCTGTTTCCGTTTTTCCATTCTGTCGCTCGCATTGTCACTGACAAAGAGCGAGGAGGTACTTGAGAGATTTTCTTGATTTTCTTGGACTTTTCTCACTTTTTCTCATTTTTTATTGGTTTAACAAAGCAGAGATTGTGAAGCATCCATCTATTTACATGATGGAAATGATTTACTTTCACTTTTTTCACCAAAGGAGAATCTTTGCTTGGCTCACAGAGAGCTGTGAATTGACGACCCTTTGAGTCTACAACTCATCAATACAAAGCGCTACTTTCCCATTTCTCCTAATGTACAGTTTAAGCTCCTGATGTACTGTTAACAAGGGGAAACATAAGGCACTGAGTAACATTTTAACAGATGCGGTGTGGCAGCAGGTATGTGATGCAGCACGATGCAGGAATAAAGACATAACTACAGCAGGGAGTATAAGGAAAACTCAAAATCAAAAATCTTACTGGTCAATGATTGAACCTTGGCTGTTCAAATCATCAAAATGCTTTTATTGTATCTGCTAAATATTACCAGAACACCAAATACCATTAGAACTAACATGTTTTCTCTTACCTGTCAGTGTAGGTAAATATTCTTTGTGATCTTCAGCGTGGAAGTAACAAAATGAAGCTTAGAATAGACTCTGCCAACACAAAAGTTGTTTGACTGGAGTTTATTGGCAAGGCTGCTTTGACGAGGGACTTTCTGATTCTGATTCAGAGAGCCAAAAAAGCTACGATTGTCTGTAAATATCTAAATTCAGTTATTTTTCTACAAATAGAGCAGCCATATAAAATAGATAAATGGTTTTTGCAACAAATTAAAGTAATTGTTTTCCAGTAATTTAATTTTCCAATATGCAATTAATTTTCAGTTATGAGACAGCAACATCATTTTCTCCAACTTCTTGTGATCTTATGATTTGTCCTGCTGCTTCTCTTATTGTACTCTGTAGCTCTATACTTCCTGCCATCCTGTCAGTGGTTAATGAGTCTGTCTCTATGAACATCATCATCATCTCTGAATTAGCATCATAACGCCTTCTCAAGCCTGAGCTAACCTGGCCTACTTTGAAGCTAGGTTTTTCCAGGACAACTGCTGCACCTGCTCATCCATCTTAGCCCAGTCTAACTGCAACTTTTGTTTAGAGCCACTGTTTTCTTTTGTGCAGCATTGAAGACGTTCCTCGCATTTATTTTCTAATAAAGGCCAAAGTGGCATTTTCCACAGGAAAGAAAATTTATTCTTCTCACTGTTGTTTTTTTTAGTCCCTTTTGTCCCACACTACTGCTATTTCTGCCTCTTTCTTTCCTCCCACTCTCCTTGTCTGCTTGTCTGTTTGCTTTGTTTAATCACCAAGCTAACATGCTATGACACGTTCCTATAGCACACCGTCCCCGGTGCTGCCAGCAGACACACTAAGCCACATTCAGCTTGGCACTTCTTCTCCTGCCTGCATGGAGTCACAATGACAGATACAAAAAATCCCTCGCATTTGCCACTGGTAATGATTAATGGCTTTGCTGATTGCTGTTTTTGGCTCTCAACACACCCACAGGCTCTGCTTTTAGCATACCTATTCTCAGGTGTACAGCCAGGATACAGGCCATACATTTCTCACTGCTTTATATTCAGTAGCTGTCGCATTTGCATATCATCTGAAAGAGAGTTAGGGCTGGGAAATATGTTGAGTTTTGGAGATGTTTTAACATTTTCATTACTGGGAATGGGGTTATACAGATATGTTAAGCTGGTGTGTTTATTATGTATTAAACAAATAAAAATTTCCTCTGACTGAATTTGGCCGTTGGAGAGTGAAACGTTAAATTAATTGATTTAAAACAGAAGTTTAAGACCCAGTGCTCCAGAACAGTTGTTTATGTTCAGGACCACCAGCAGTGTACTTATTGACAAATCATAAACTTCACTGAGTACATTTTATTTCTTGAAGAGATATTTTATTATTTCCAAAAATGGAAACATACCTATTGATACCACAGCAACCAAGATGACAAACCAAACATCAAATATTGAGTGAATGTTATTTATCGAAAATTGCGGCAAACTTTAGCACATTTATGGCCCTTTTCCATCAGCACGTCTTAGCCCTACTCTACTCGGCTCTGCTTTCCCCGACTCTACCCGGCTCTACTCTACTCGTATTGTGCTGCTTTTCCACCAGCCCGGTTCCCTGCCCAGCGGGGGCGGGGTCGCCATAAAACAGCTGGGCGACACTGCGTTCATGCCATTTGAGCGCAACACAACAATCAAAACAATGGAGGACTTGGAGGCAATAGTATACTTGCTGCTCGATCTGTGGCTTTTTGTCACAAACTGAATGAAAGAGGAAAGCAGAAGAAGGCTGCAGGCGGCGAGAAGAAATATCCAGGACGAGAGCAATCGAGCTGCAAATAAAAGACGAATGAGGGTAAGCTAATGGTAGCTACCGCTAGCATGTTAACTAGCTCGTCGCGCTCATGACTCATCGGTGACGACATTTTCTGACCAATCAGTAGCTGGCAGTCAGTCGACGTCACCTTTTAGTATCAATTCAGCTTGCTTAGAACCAGAGCAGAGTAGGTACTAAAAACTGTTTTGTTTTAGGAGGTACCGTGCCGGTGGAAACGCAACACAAACCGGGTAGAGCCGAGTAGAGTAGAATAGAGTAGAGTAGGGCTAAGGCGTGCTGGTGGAAAAGGGTTATTAGTTGAATAGCACATATTCATTGTCAACATTGAGAAATGTGGAGGATGCTGTGTAGGGGGTACCCTAAGTTAATGCTAGGCAATCAAATGAGTTTCTCTACCATTTAATATTTGCTTTCCACTATCTTAACAGATAATAAAGATTACATGATTACTCCACTATTTACTGAGCTATGCTTCTTTTGGATGTTTAATAATTTACATATGATATCATCTTATGATGTTTTGTTTTTTACTGATGCCACTATTCAGTAATGTTTATTTGCCTGTATGTCAATCTTCAGAACCTCATTGTATATTTTAAGTAGAAAATGCTTGTAATGCAGACGTTGAAAAATTGATCAGCAACTTAATCATCAGTGATTGATAATGTTGACCTCAATAATAGAAAATAGGGTTTTTGCAACAACTCACAAATCTGTTTAAACAGCGCTTCATCTTTATCCTTTGGCAAAATAACCATCAACAGTTTTTGTGTAGGTTTTGTGCTTTTTATAATGCTCGAACAAATGGTGTTCAAGAAAGAAGGTCAATTTGATAACCTCAAATTATAAAAATGTTTTCTGTGTTCTACTACTCAGATGGTTTGTATGAGTTTGTCTAAGTTTATATGCCTAATCTAAGGTTTAGTCTTTGTAATGCTTTTGGTCCATTGAAGGGACAGAGGTTGGAGTCAAGAAACAAGAAAGAAAACGTTGGAGGGGGGGGTCATGACCATCACTTTTATCAAAAAAGCAAAGTCAATCGACTTTTGAGCAAAAGTCTTAATAATCGAACATTTTCACATGGTATGAAACAGACACACATATTATGATAATTACCTGAACTGCTTTGAAGTTTAACACGTAGTTATAGTGACAGCCATTTCATTTACATCAAAGATATTGAGGTGTAAAGTACATCCTGTTTCATCATTTAGCTGAAATTATTAATGATTCACGCTCCATATCTCCCTGCTCTAATGTGAGTTTCATGTTTTTAAAGATTTTAAATATTCCCCTTTTTCTTTGCCTCTAATAGGGTTAGCACTCATACTAGCAGTAAAAATGTAGCACTGGCAAGTAAAGCGAGGTGGAGGCGAGATGTAGCACCACTTTCTGTTGTATTTGTTCAGCAGATTTTTCTCTGAGGCTGTTTCCCTCCTCCTTCCATGTGTAGTGCTATTTCTGTGGGTTCATTCTCTCAGGAGAGCCCAGCCCACAAACACACTAAAGCTCATTAGCTTATATGTGTAGGTGTTTTGAATGTTTTTTTTTTTTTTTTTTTATGTACATGAGCTGAAATGTATGTCAGGGCTCACACATCTCCTCTGCATCGACTGACCACAGGAAAATGTTATGCGAGCCATTAGCTACATGTGTGTTTTCAGGCAGCCTCAGCTCATTATTGATGATCAGAGAGCGGAACGTGCTGCTCTCTGGGTGGGCGCTGGCTGGGATTTAAGTGTGCTTTGGCGTTCATTTACAAACCAGGAATGTGGACTTTATGCTCCATAGTATATGCCTGAAAAGATTGTTGTGTTGAATGCATAAGCCGTCTAGTCTCATTTGGGATAAAAGCATATCTCCGCTGTGTGTTGGCTTTCAGTTTTACCACAGATGACTAAGCATATGCGTTTTTTTAATGTTGTTTTATATTTCTTACCTGGCACAGTGAGATGAAGATCCAGAAACATTGTTACACCAGATGTTTATTTTGCAGTCCATCTACTTAAGGACGAGCCACTGGAGCTTTAAACGCAGCCTGCTTAAGGAGAATCCCTGACACATGACGTACATCTCTCCCTCTGACTCGGCTGCCTGCAAACAGCACCGTCATTTCTGTCTCCAGCCGCCCAGACCCCCTCAGCCTGTAGAGGCCATTGCTGATATTCACATCATGTCAAGGATCAGGAATGAGTCACAGCAAAGCAGAGCAGAGATGCAGTTCTGAAGCTGTTTTGAATTTGATAGTTGTAATCCACGGTGGGTACATTTATGCAGGTCACTGAATTTAATGCAGAGGTTAATACTTTTCTTCAGACCGTCTATCAATGTTTACATGCTTTACATACATTCAGATACTTGTTGGTTGCTACAGCTGCACACACTTCTTGTCTATACTGGAAACATGGACTTTCTTTTCTTCTGCTACGTTCGCCTAGCAAGAAAACATCTCAAGGCTGCTCCTTTTTCAAAAGGAGTTTGAATTTACGTTTCCAGTGTCAGACATGTAAAGCCAGGAGTAAAATCTATTTAAAAGCATCCCTTAAATCTTAGAGAAAAGGTATGCTGTGTTTTTATGAATTGTTTAGTATTAAATTCCTCCTATGTATTGTTTTTCATCCTTTTAAATCCCCCTAACCTATTCACTGGGGTTATTTATTATGAAATATGCATTTTTTTTCAATTTAATTGACTTGAATAATAATTAGGTTTTATACTGACATTAAACTTTTAAATATGGAAAAGACATAAAAATGCTCCAAATGGCCAAAATAATAATGTGGAGGATACTTAAAAATACAGTTAAAGGTAATCTTTAATACTTTTTCTTATCTTTACTTTGGTCTTTATTTTTTGTGGTCTGTATTTTACATTTTATATCCATATTAGGGATGTCTAATGTTTGATGTTGTTGCTGATATCTGATATGGCATTGTTTCCAAACTAATTATTGCCGATACCAATATTTTTTTGTCAAGTGCAGGAAGCCTCCACTCCTATAAATTGGACCTGTTCCTTTCACAGTAGCAGTTTGGAAAGCAGGAAAACCATTTTATTCTTTAAAAAATTATGCTTTTTATTTGTAAAGGTGGACATCCACCTTGAGGTTAACCATGATTGTACATAAGGACATTCTTTCAATATTGCAGCAAATATATGGGATATTCAATATATGGCTAATATGTGTGGCCAAAATATCAGCTGTAAATATCTGCAAAATTGTCTATATCTGCCAAGGAGGATATTGATACAATAATACAAAATTGATAATTTCATTTTTACTCAATTGAAGTTACCCATCAGCAAGCATTATGCTGTTTTTACAGCTTCATTCTACTTCAGTTCCTCTTCTGTGCTGTTTTAGAACAAAAGTACATGTCAGATTCCCTGCTGCTTGAATGTTTTTGGCATGGAAACTAGACTTCATGTTGTTTCCCGAATTGTTAAAAGGTCTAGGTTTTCTGTGGCTCACTGGTTGCTTAATGGCTAAGTAAGTTTAAAGTGTGGAGTAGAAGAAGGGAAATTTGTTCTAAATATATTCAAGCTTAAACTAGATAACAAATGTTTGTTATAGCCATCTTTAACTCAAACAAGTTAATCATACAAAGTTCTTGAATAAAAAGGAATCAAAAGGGAAGAGATATCAGAACAAATTCAAATCAAGTTAGACTTGCAAATTAAGAACTTGCTAAATGAAAGCAAAAACATAATAGAGAAACTACATCAAACCATTCTGTTAAAGAATAGAAGGAAAAAACTGTTCTGATAAATAATCCATTTGAAGAAAAAGCGCGTCACAAATGAAACGGAGAATTGATTGAATAATAGTGTAGCTGTTTTCACACATATACTTTTAAAAATCTCTCAAATATCAGGAAACTTGACCCTGACATGTTCTAATGTATCTTGTTCACACTTAAGATGGTAGAAATCTTCCTACTGAGAGGGATGAGAGTGAACAAACAAGTTGAGGAACATTGGGAGTTTATTATCTTTGTATTTTCCAGGAAATATTAGGGTTGCTTGTGTGCAAAGGGTTGTTGTGAAAACCTTTGCTGGAAGTTTTCGGCTTTTTCTGCATTTGTGAATGGATTTTCCAAACAAGAGAGGGATTTTTCACCCAGAAATATACTTGAAAATGTCAGGGCTGCATGTGTGAGAGGAGCTTTAGTGACTAAATTGTTCACTAATGCAGCTCACCCTAATGGCATTGCCCCGCAACACTTCTCCGGGGACGTGACTCCACACTCAGGTGCAGTTAGCATTGACACCAAGTGTCTGCATTTTCAAGTAAAAGCTGCTCTCCATTAAGAGTACTTTTTAATCAGTAAACTGCTGTTCTTGTGTCTTCAATATCTTTAATACTGAACAAGGAAAGGGCGACACTTTACTGCCTCTTGCTACCAGCATCTAGAATGCTTTATAAATGGCACACAGGGAGGGGCGAGGGAGCGTTGTACAATTAAAGCACTTTTCACCTCAAAAAAGTGAAGTAATTCATGAAACTAGAATGATGGATTACTGACAAGTTAATAGATGAAATGGACTGCAGCTTTTGCCTTAGCTGAAGAAAAGCTGGTATGCAGATAAATTCTGAAATTTCCCTGAAAAATGAATGAAATGTGAACGGGGCTTCTGCTTGCATGATGACCAAAATTCAGACTTTTTTCTTTTGCATGACTTGTATTGTCGAATACAGATAGACCAAAAAACTCCTTGGCTCTAGGTTTTGTCTTCTCTCTTACTTTATCAAGGGGAAGATAATGCTTGGAGTAGATGATCGACACACTTCGATTGTGCTGCAACCAAAGTTAGAAATGCTTTATGTAGCTTTTTCTAGAAACTTTTATTTTTCAGAACATCGATCCAAAGTTTTAGTCTGATCTTCTCTCTTCCTCTGAATTTTTATTGCTCACCAAAAGGAAACTGCTCTCTTCCTTCCCCCAATTCTTCTTTTGTTCATTGGTTCCTCATACCAGAAATAAGTCTTAAATGGGACAGAGCGTCCTATAGGTTATGGGAGAATTTTGAGCATTAAAACCTGATGTTTTTCTTGTAAGAACTGAAATGCATCTGCTCTTCTAATGCAGTACTGATAGGAAGACATAGTCATTAACAACAAAAGGAGTTTTATGCATGAACATCAAAGGTATGTTCAGTGTGGGCCTTTTCTTAAATCAAAGATTAGGAAGTTAAAATAAGACAGAAGCATAAAAAAAACTTTTTTATTCAAACACAAAGAAGGAGGGGGAGAGGGAGGCAGCTGTGAGAAGATGATAAGACCAAGAAATGCATACGTTTTCATGGCTCACTCACCCCCACTGCTGCACTCTATACTTCTGCGCCCTGCTTTAAAAGAAACCTCCGTATTTCATATGCTTGGCCTGCCAAACCCCTAAACTGTTGAAGTGAAGTGTCGTCTTGGATAAAGTCGTCTGTGCCGTGAATAAAGGGCAGGAACGCATTAAATGCCCAAATCCTTTCACTTGCAACGGGTACCCGGGCTTTGTGATTGTTAAAGTGCACAGCTTTAAAGTGAAAAGGCTTGTTCCTCGCCTGAGTGTTGTTTCACTCCACACGAGCACATTTAGCTGCATCCGTGATTTGCTGTTTTTCTTTCTTTTTTGGACATGGCTGCCACTTTTTTCTATGTCTATATTTACCTTGTCTTCCCTTTTTTTTTTTCTTTCTCAAGTCATGACAGAGCACTCATGCATGTTCCAGCAGGAATATGGAGGGATATGAAGCATTTTTTGATGTTAAAGCCACTCTAAGCAGAGATGAATTCTCAGTCTCTCCACACAAAGGAGCATTTGATCACTCTGGCTTTAACATTAATTGGTGTTGGACACAATCTGTTTCAGGTGGCAGATATTATCAGCCTAACACCAGGCATCACAAGGCATCTAAAGCTGCTTTCCTCGGGCAAAGCTGATCACACTGATTCCTCAGCCGTCACATTTCTTTTTCTCCCTCTCTAACATTTATGTGGACAGATGTGCCCCACGTGGTCAGAGGGTGCTTTGCTGGGAGCTACACAGCGAGGACAAAGCAGCTCTGGTGCATGTCTATTTTTGGGCTCTTAATGGACTTGTTCCTGTTCTCTAGCGGAGCAGGTCTTGCAGAATGATCTTCACCGGTCTTAAACCTGATTACAGTATCCCTCCTGGAGTTCTCCATTGTTCTTAATATTCCTCTGCCCTCTCTCTCTTTGATCTCTCCTCTTCTCAGTTACATCCTCCGTGTTTGTCCTCACGCTGTGTTTGCATTCATTAGATCACGTTGGGAAGGAGGAGATGCTACATCAAGTGGCTATTCTTTCATCTTCTTCTCCCTCCTCCCCATCCCACCCTCTTCTGCCTCCCTTGACTCTGCCGGCGCTGCTCCTGTGTGATCGTGTTTTTAGCGTAAATAAATGAAGGCTTCCTCCTATCCCGTGGTGCTGAGTTCATGGTGGCTGACTCTGTCAAATATCACTCACTCAGATGTCTAGATTCACTTAATGGATTTTTTTCTGACTTTCCCTCACTGGTGCACATGACTCTCCAGCTGAGGCCCAGTCCTGCTCTGCCTGATCAATGGGTAATGGTCTCTCTGTTGGTAAAAATCCGACTCACAGTCTCTCTGTGCTGTTTTCACAACTTGCTTTGGGAGAGACAGTTTTCCACTCAAAACCTGTGGTGGCAGTGATTGGGGCTATGTTAAAGAGTAACTAATGGTAGTGCTAATTGGTGCTGTGTGTGGTATGTTGATTGTGGTCCACATTGGTAAGCACTTCTCCTTTACACATCTGTTTCTGCCACGAAATACAGATTTTATTTATTGTGTTGTTACCACTGTGAGGGTAGCTAGTTGATTGCAGCGCTGTATCTCTCAAGTATATTTCAGTGCATCCTGTCGCATTTTATTGTAGCGTAGTCCTTAGCCATAAATTGTTTGTTTTTTTTTATTGGTATCTTGATCTTTTTTTTATTGAAGTCAGTGTATCAATCCAAGTCTTTTGATGATTGCCTTTCCATTCCTGCTGATTTTCGATGTGTGCATAAGTTGACCTGCAAATGTTTTCAGTGGCAGCTGTGTCAAACACACGACACCTCTTGTATTCAATGCTGTGCTGCATATAAATGTAAATTATTGCACAGCCACCAGGTAAATGCCTTCTTTCCTTATAAAGTTTGATTTCTGAGGTAAAGGCAGCATCTAGTGAGCTGGCTTGTCTGTTTGTGGTATCATCATACAGTATCTGTTTGACTTGTTCAGTCTTTACTACAATTGCTTAAACAAATGCTCAGAAGTTTGTCAAATGCTTGGCCTTCTTTTCTTTGTCCAAAATGATTCTAAGCCGCATGTAGAGGATCTGATTGTGCTCAATGAAGAGAGTGAATGTAGTACAGCTCCAAACATTTACTCATCAAAGTAGCCTTTAAATCTGCATCAACAATAGTTTTCATAATAAAATCCCAATTTCTAGGTTGACTACTTTTATTTTGAAGCCCTGTGTGTCTATGCACAGTGTGTCATATCACTGCTTGTTGGGGTGCTGTAGTGCTTGAAATAGCAGTTGAATGATACCCTTCAAATTTACAACACTGCAGTAGGACATAGTCAAGAGCAAAAAAAACTCTGACATGATGTTTCGGTCATATCCCCTCGCCCAAATGTGGTGGATAGTATTGCACTGACTTTTATCAGTACAGTATGTGGTACTGTCATATGGTACCATATTTTACTGTTAAGCATTGTGCTGTTTCACACTCTAATGGCAAGGTTTTGTGTCATATCACACTAAATCATTTTTTCTTATGCTGTATTATATTTTATGCCATCTACTGTAAGGTTTATATCATATGTCATATAGAATAATATCATACTGCACCCAAAAGTACTGTACTATAACTTATCTAATCCTGTGGTCATGTATTTTGTTTCACATCAGACTACGAATCACATTAGCAATAAATACATTCAGTTTACTCTAGGGCTGTCACCTTATATTCGATATTAGAATAACCGTTCGAATATGGGGATAAATATCCGTAACCGAATAGTAAATAAATACTCAAATGTAAAATATTGAGTTTAGCGGCACATCAGGGTGCCTGGAGCAGTGGACCGTTTCATTCAACAGAGGGCGCTCTCAGCGCAGCTTGACCCTCAGCCACATCTGCTGCTCTCTTGACCTCAGTAAACAACGAGTTGCCACTCCGAGCGGACATTAACAGCACCAAATCATCTGAGGAGCGCTGTGTGGTAGTATTTTGGGTTCTTCACCGTTGATGGCAACTTTAAAATCAAAGACTGGGCTGTGTGTCGGTTATGTGCAAAGCAGCTTATTCACTCGTCCTCCACATCAAATTTGCCGGCTCAACCGTGGGCTTTCATCCAAGTTATACAGCCGAGTGCAGCGGCGCTTCGTCAAGAGCTCAACCCCGTGTGACTGCGTATAAGAGCGTATAAGGGCGGATAAGAGAGTCTCTGTCCCTTACGGGGGGGCAAAATAATCGAATATCTTTGGTTATTTGGGTGTATGTTCGAAAACCGTTCAAGTTTGATTTTTAGGAAAAGTGACAGCCTTAGTTTACTCTATTTGCATTACATATCAGATACTATTATTGGCTTAAATCTCAAAGATAATTGTCATAAGGATAATTTTGCTGCTATAAAGGTTACCTTATTCAACTTTTATCTTTGGGTATGGCAACACTCATGACCACCAAAGTTCCTCCTGCTTGCATCAAATGACCAAGCAAAAAAGTCAAAGTGGACTTTTTCCTCAATTACTCTTTTTGAGTCAAGCATGACTCTTAAAATGCACCCTCCTGACTCTTAAAGTACACCCCCTTCCTCTGCCATATTCTTCAGTCCACTACCTCTCAAACCCCTCTATCTCCCTCTCTACCCTCCTTCGTCCTTCCCTTTAGATATTCATCTCCCTGTTTCCAAGATCCCCGAGAAGATGAGGCAAAAAGGTCTCTTTACTCGAGCTCTCAAAGGGCAGATATATCAGCAGCCACCACCGCCTGTGACATTTTCTATTTTCACCGTCGATTTTGAGAAGAAAGGGCAGAAATTGACAGAAACAAAAAGAGCGGCGGATGAAATGAAATGGGTTTTAACTTACACAGAGAAAGAAAAGAGCGTTGTGCGAGTTTGGAGGAACACAGCTGAGCTCAGCACTGTGGTTATCATTCCCTCTCTTTGCACTGTCTTTGTCTCATCAAACCTGCCTCCGCTGCCCTCCAACAATTCTCAAGGTTGATTTTGTATGTGTGTGTGGGTGGGTGTGTGTGTGTGTGTCTTTCTGACAGATGTCTGGGTAAAACACTAAACCCAGATATTATGATCTCTTCCTGAGTGTGCCTGTGTTTTTGTTCCTGTCTGTACGCAGGCACCCCCCACAGGTAAATAGACAGCTCTGACAGAAAGTGCTGTTTATGTGTGAGGTTTGCTGAGTCAGGTTGTGGATGACACACTGAGCTGAGAGATGGCTGAGGGAGAGTAACAGGGGATCTGTTACTGCTAAGGCTGGGAAATACTGACCAAAAATGACACATTAATATTTTTAGCCAAGTGGACTTGGGTCTCTTTTTTTCCTCCCAAAAAAAAAAAAAATTGTTCTCTTCATACCAGGATTTTATACTTTGATACTATTTAAAAAAAATACTGATTTTGAAATATGTTTGATAACACAATAACACCAATTAAAATACTAGACACCAAAAATTTTCCAGTATTATTTGTTAAATTTTGCAGAAAGATGCCTGCAAACTGTCCATTGCCCTGTTTTCAAGTCAGCATTTTCAGCCGATCTGTAATGCGTTGCTACAGTTATAGAAGCTGTTCGTTTACTGGACTGTTTTTGGTCCCTTTAAAATGGAAAGATCCTGCACCCTCCAAAAAAGACATCCAGAGGGAAAACTTTAAAAATGGCACAGTTTCTGTCGCAGTGTATACTAACAAAAAGTGCCTCTGAAAACAGACTTCTCAACAGGACATAATTGCCAAAAAAATGTCTGCTAAGGCCTATTGGTAGGGACGTGAAATGTTGTTGGTACAATATCCCAATTGGCAGGTAATAGCTTTAACAATTAAATATCAGGTCTGCAAATTGGACGAATCTATAAAAACAAATACATCTGCCATACATTGTGGCCATATACATTTATGCGGAATATGTAATGTACCATAATGCTTTACCTTCTTATCAATGAACGTCTACATAAAAAACAATACACTGTATCATTTTTAGAGAATGAAATTGTTTTTCTTGTTTCACATTTGTGTCTATACAAGTAAATTCTCACACTTTAAATAACCAATAATTTTAGTCAAGTGCTTACTTTAAACAGAAAAATATCTGTATTGTACCAGCTTATCTGTCTGCGTTGGCATTTAATGGTTTGACCTTATTTATCTCATAATTGTCCGGAATTACTTCAGTATTTAGCGTCTTGTGTGTATAATTTTGGTTGTTTTTCTGATTTCTGCATGGGTGATGGGCCCACATCAAGTTTCTTACTTTGCATGACTAATATTTTAATCTCGCATCTTAATTCTTAAAACTTGGGTCATATTTCAGCCTTGGTCAGTATCCATATGCATATGAACTGATCATTAATTTGCGTTACTATATTGTTTTTGTTTGTTTTGGTCTATGAACTATGCAATTTAGATAGTGTGCAGGATTATGCCTGCTCTTTTTGATAATAAAATTTGCTTAACAAGAATAGCCTTTATGGGGTGATGAAAGCTTTGATTTGTGTTGGCTTGGATTCAAATGGGTATCAATAGTTCTTGGTTTTTATTACGGTAACAGGCCCCTAAATAAAATAAAACATCCAAAACATCTATTTGATGAGCATAAGGCTGAGAGTTTTCCATTTTTTTACTTTAACAATTGATATTCATTCAAATACTATCATTAAACCCTATATCATGTATGAAAGAAATATCAGTGTCTATCAAAACCATAATATCTTGCCCAGTATTAGTCACCACCCTTTTTTATCAAGGCTAAGTACTAAATACTTCCCCTCAGTGTTTCTGTAGCTATTTCAATGATGATTTGCCAGCTTATGCCCCTTATTCTGAGCCCAGATTCCCCTGTTTTCTTCCTGTTTCTCTCTCACCAAGATAGTAATCCTCAGTCTCCTCTTGTTGTGTCTTTTTGTGAAGACAGCCTTTTCCACCAGGGCGGACAGCTAGACAAATGATTCCATCGGTCGTGCAAGGCAGGGGGTAATTTTTAGGTGAGCACAGCGCTTCAGCGAAGACTTGCTGCACTGAAATTAGAGGTTGTCAAATGCTGCACGTCTCCGCTGATGGCCCAGCACGGCCCACTTATGTTAATGTGGCATTTCAGCGAGAGGAAACAGAATTAGAAGGAGATTGGGGAGGGCTGCTGCTGTTGTTGTTGCTGTTGCTGGTGGTTGTCTGGCTGCTTTGTCACATGCACACATTTCCTCTTTTTATTTTCTCTGCTAATCTGAAGAATGGGAGCAAAAATCATTCAGTTTATATGCTTTTGTTGTAAAGTGTGGGCAGAAAAGCCATTTTGTAGCCTACAGAACATTGGCTCCCCTTCCCCTCCATCATTGATGGCTCCTACACACATGCTTAGCCCACCAGTGGTCTGTTAAATAGCTCTTCTGCATTTAATAATGTTAGCTTGAAGTGACAGATACTGCAAGTAAGGCTGGAAGATTTATAGTAAGTAGGGGCGTTTCATTTTTATTGGATGGCTTTTAATAGTTTCCAGACAACTATCGGTGAGCGGGCTGTGGATGGTTTTTCTTTAAGCTGCTGGAGAGATACATGGTTAAGGCCTTTTGGACACAAAATGGAGGCATTTTGCAGCAAATAAGCATTTAGCTGTCCTAAAATTTCATATTTTCACCACACCCTCATCCTCACAGCATTATGTGTCATTGTCATTCCCGTCTGTTTGCACACGAGGCCAAGCTGTGGCCTTTGTTGGTCAGGACTGATGTCATTTGTGCTGCCGGTCAGATACCATGAGGATGAACTCATCTTTAGGGAGGATCTGATTGGACCACAGGGAGCTGAGGTCATGTTGTTTAAGGAGCAGTCGCTCTGGGCCGAGTCTCCTGCTGGCTCGTCCTACAAGGTGTTTTCCCACACAGCTGCAAGCCAGATGTTTGTGTGTTAGCTTGTCAGTGTCCATTAGCCCATCTATCACACATTTGTCAGTCTGTCATCGGCAGTATTCAGGGAAATGTTTTTTCAGCTGTACAGGAAATCCCTGCGCACTGATCCCAGACTTAAATCACTTTCTTAACGATGCACCATACTGGATTTATTCATTTTAGCTTTTGACCTTACCCATATATATGCACCTCTTCTTTTTGTATTTTAAAAAACAAGGTCTCCCCTCCCTAGAAATATCTTTAACTTTTTATTGTGACTGTTAATTTGTTTAAGAAACTGGCTATAAACAAGACATAATACTTGATTCTACAATATATTGTAAATGGATAATATTTTTTAAAAAGACATGCAGTATTAGAAAGGTTAAAGTTTAAGGAATGTGGATAAAATTCCCCTGATCTAAAGTTTGTTTGTTGTGTTAAAAACTTCACAAATTTGCACCATGTCAACACTTTGGTGGGTAATTTTGAAAATGAAGAATTACCTCCTCTGTTTTATGAAATAATCTTGTCCACAGGTTCTTTCCGCTAGTGTTCTTTCCAAATGTTTTTTTTGACATTTCTGATGAGCAAATGCAGATACTGTATTGAAGAAATAAAAGGGCATTCTTGAGTACCTTTACCTGTCTTAACATTTGTGTTTAAAACCACAGACAGTATCAGCCAAAGGTCTTCAGTTTGCTCTTTCAGAAAGTAACGCTGGGTCTGTCTAAAATGTAAGCAGGGTTTGTATTGTCCAAGTGTCTTTCAAAGACATCACATAGTTGGAGAGCAGTTAAGAATGTATGTGTCATGATATAAGTAGTCCATTTGGCAACATGGAATCTCAAGATGCATGTGAATAGTAGATTTAACAGTTAAATTTGGATGACTAAACAGCTGGAACCAGTCTTACAAGTCTGTTAAACTAATTCTTTTTGGATACAGAGATAAATCAAGAAGGCTAATGTTGAAATATGTTTGGATAGCTTTACTTACTTCAGCTGATTAAATTTGATTTTTTTTACTTGTGTTCAGCCAGATTGGAAATAATATGCAAGAGAACATTCTCTCTTGAAACCAAGAAAAGTTTAGAAGCGATCCCAGGAGCACAAGTCTGTATTAACACGAAATCCACTTGATAAGTTTTCCCAAATGTGTAGGTCCAGTGATCTGAAAGGCTGTTATTGTGTTTAAAAGGCTAAAATGTACAGGACAGCTATATTTTAAAGTACCTTCCTTTATGTGGACTAGACTATGTGGTGAATTTCCATATTCTGTCAACTTGTATGACCCATTAATTTCCAGCAAATGTTGTAGAAATGTGTGTATTTCCTTATACCAACCTTTTTAAGCTTATATTGTCTGTTATAAACACAATGTCAATGATAACCTGCACCCATAAGTTTTTCCTGTGCCATCTAAAAGTATTCAAACTTTATCCAAAGACAAGAGTGCCTCAAAAACCTAATTATGTAAGTTTAATCTTCCTTCTATTTCTGCTTCAGTGTAAGGTTAAGGCCTCGAGGTCATGCATTCTCCACTAAGGGCAGCTAAAGTTGAGTGTCAGGTTCCCGCAGCCAGAGTTTAAAATTAAACTCCCAACTGTCCTGAGCTCTCATGAGACTTGAAAATACTGTTGCACCTAACACTCTTCACCCCCCTACACCACAAATTGTACCTCAAGGCATTACAAGTGCAACCATTTTGTTCCACACCAGTGAACTTCCTGTGTTTCTGTTTTTTAAACGTTTCTCCCTCTGCTTTACTCATCTTCAGCACTTGTATGACTTTACTGTGAGAAGTTAGAAAGTGTAACCAGTCTGTGTCCCCTACTATGGGTGTTACAACTGCAGCTATTCACAAGTATACACGCAGAGACACTCTCAGGATGAATGGATGCTTTTTCAAGCGCCATGACACAGCATTCCTCTGTGGTGTGAGCCCCAGAATCAGTCAAAGTGAATGAATTCAAGGTATGCGTGTCTGTTTGAAAGGTAGTTGGAGTGAAAGCCTTAGTCAGCCATATGTGTGTGTGAGAGAGAGAGAGGTCCATTAGTTTTATCTGACAGAAGGATCACATCTAAAGGCATGTACTGAAGTGATTGTGTGTGTCTCCTCTCCCCACCTGCAGCTGCTCCCTCACACACTCTTCTCTATTAGAGAACAGCCACTGGGGAGTAACAGGGGAGACAGTGAACTTAACCCCTTAAATAATGTAGCTCTTAACTTTTGTTGCTGACATATACAAAATCTCCAAAAGCGTCACATTAAATCTTTGTCTGCAAAGTCACTTTATCCTGCAGGTATAGGAGGCATAGATGCTCAGCTGTCTCACATTTTTACACTATCAGGCTGTGCTAGTTTTTGTGTACTCTCCAAATACAAATTTCCACATTTGTTTGTCAAGCGTTACTCAAGGCAGTTGGCAAATTTCTGCTGCCTTTTTTTCCTTTTCTTAAACCACCACAATTTATATGCTACATTAAGCTAAAGTTGCCTGGAAGTGAAAATCAATTGGAGAGTGATATATTACAAAAAATAGCTTTTAATCTTGTTGTTTTTCAGTTTCTTACCACGGTGTGTTTCTTTTTGTTTTTCAGAGATCAACAGAGTGCGTAAAGATATGTACAGCGACACAGTGAATGGCCTTGTGGACAGACATCCTCTGGAGCTGCCTGAGCCTATGGGACCCATTGTCCACCTGCAGGAAAAACTGTTCGTGCCTGTAAAAGAGTACCCTGATGTAAGTGGCTGCTTAATACACTTCACAGAGATTCATGCTGGAGGTGCCTGACATCGAGCGCAAACAGCTTTTTAGACGGGGTCACCAACCTGTCGATCTTGATCTACTGGTTGATATTTTAGACATTCCTAAAAGCTCTGAAAACACAGGATGGAAAAACTTCAAGCAGATGGTGATTTATTTTTATGTCACGGGCCCCAAAAAATATGCTTACCTGTCAACATCTTATTACTGAAGCCACATGGGAGATCATTAGACCCCTCCTTGCTTTGTATGAAGCCTTTTGACAACCTAGCAAGGGCTCAGTTCAGGGAAAGTGCTCTGCTAAGATATATGTGCTTTTTGTATTTAAATGAGCTTTTGTTGTTCATATTGTACAGGTAATGTTAATTTTATGAAGGTACATGTGGTTTGTGACTCTTTTGTGTCTGCAAATGCATTCTATTGGCATAATGCTAATGGCAGCTCATACAAAAACAGTGGATTTGTTGTGCATAAGGGAAGGAGTGGGGCTAGGAGCACAAGCATGGAAGGGAAGGGAGAGTAATATTGCTTCCACTGCAGTCTCACCCAAGTTACATACCCCAGATTGCATTACATCTGTATATTTCCATGGCTCCCAAACAATTAAGACATTGTGAGGGATTTTTGGCTGCAGTGATTAGTTACAAAAATGTAAGAAAAAATTATATTTATATTTAGTGTCTGACTTCTTTGTTTGTTGCCCTGGTGTAACAGATTCATCTCTGTTGTTTTCTTTTTTTTAATGGAATCATTGTACAAATGTTATAGCTCTGATATGGTCATGACTATTTGTTAATCTTTGCAGAAAAAAAGGTAGTGAAGCTGTATGGTATCACCGTCCAGACAAAGATATTGAGATGTGATTTCTGGTTAATGTTGCGCAGTTTAATGTTGGAGCTTGTTGTTTTGTTTGCGTGAGTTATGTTCTCTGCAGCATATTTAGCTCATAATCTAAATCAGCAGCTGTAATGAATTCAAAATCCCTGCACGTCTCTCACTAGCACATACAAGCACATAGTTGGTCTTTTGCCTGAGGCCGTGTGTCCTTACGGTGTGTCATCACTGGAATAGCAGCTGCTGATAGTTCAACAGTCTGTCACTGTCCTGAAGACACACACTGCTGTCTTTCTGTTCTTCATTCCTGCTTAGTTATGCCTTCATACACATATCCCCTGTGCCTTTTTACTGTAGTTTTACAGTATATTTGCTGGACTCGTAGCGTGTTTAAGATGTTGTTAATGGACTACCTCATAGCTGTATCATGTGCCGGTCTAAATTGGTTCTTGGTCTCAGGAAAACATGTCATGCTGGGGTGTTTATGGGCCAGCTCAGCGGTGGATTAGTACTGAGACGGGGAGAAAGAAGGGAGGAGCAAATTCATAAATATTCAGTTGGAGGAGATGGAAATCTTTGGGACCCACCGCTGACTTATCATGTCGTAAAAAGCTTTCATTCGTATTTACTTCAAACCATTTGCTCATTGTGGCATATTTTTTTTGTCTATGCTCAGGACAGCTGTAGTGTGTATTTATGCAAGTCGTTTTTTAGAAGAATTACAGCTGTACCTGTGCGTGTCTTTGTTAAAGCCTCGTAGAGTTAAGTGTGTGTAAGGTTTTGACCACGGCTCACCAGTCACCTTCCCATCCTCATGCTAATCTTGGACACTCACATGAATGCTCGTGTCACGTCTTGAGGAGCAGCGTTTCTCCTCATAATCCCAGCTGCTTGCAGAGAGGAAATGAATGGAGGGAGGTGACAGAGGATAAGGAACACTGTAGAGCGGGGCAAGGCCCGGCCAGGCGTGGACTGCATTTTCCCCCTGACAGAATTGATAAAGGGCCCCAGGGACTGGCCGGGATTAGCTTAGCTCCAAGTGACCCTCAGAACGGACCCAACCTCTAAGCTTGAACTAAATCAGCCAACGACAACTCAGTCTTTGACCTTTATCTCTAGTGCAGAACTTTCGATCCCTGAAATGTCTCCGCTTTTCATAGTTTCTTTTCCTTTTTTATTCAGTTGCTGCTCCTTTCATTTTTGATATCTGAAACAATAATTCATGTTTGAACAGCATTTTATTACCCAAATAGAGCTGAATGTGCGCATCCATACCTTAGTAAACAAGTAAAGTTTAATATATAGCAATTTTCCATTGCAGGCATTACAATGGGTTGTACAATTAAAACCAAAAAAGACTGTAAATAATAATTGACATAATTACATCAAACAAAGCATGTCTGACCAGGCTGGTCTTCAACTGCATTTTATAATACTCTGGAGTTCATAGTTTTCAGGTTCAGTTGTAAGGAATTCCAAAGTTTAGGAACGACAACCTCAGAAGCAGAGTTATCTTTAGGTTCAAGTCTGGTTGTGAGGCCCAACTTCAGCAAGAACCTAAGGGTCTTGCTGAAGTTGTATGGCTTCAGCCACTCTTTTACATTAGAAGGCGCTTGTCCATGTAATTTCCTTGACAAAATGCTTGGATTTTTTCAATGGGGTTTGGGTTATGCTGAAAAAAAAACTATGTGGCCTAAAGTAGTTTTACACTGACCCATCTTCACAGAGTAAAACTTTTTCGAAAATGTAATCAGACAAGTGAATGATAATGAAAAACTAGTTCTGACCTTACAGCATAGTCAACTGACTGCAGTGTGCCCACTACAAAGCTTCCAACTTTATATTCACTCTCTTACCTCTGTCGTGTGACCTCATCAACTTATTGGTCTTGTCTTTATCAATTGAGTGTCTGATATTGTTTTAAAGCTAGTGACAGTCAATGGTGTTAAATTTGAGCATTTTACAAAAAACTTTTTGTGCCAAGACTAAACATGATGTGGAGACACTGAATGAATGAATGAGTATCACCACAAGCTGGAGGTATTGACACAAAAATGAAATGCCTTCTGTTGTCAGCTCTGTGATGTTGTATGGCTTCCCAAAGTCTCCTCTGCTTAAATAGCATGTTGTTTTGCTGTCTGCAACTGCTTTTGGAACAAAGCTGATCTCTTAACTGTTACCAAAAGCCACACAGGGGCTGTCAGCTCTGTTGCCACTGTTTCCTCCTTTGTTTCTGTGAGGATGCTACAGTAGTTTCACACAGCCACGCTATGACAGTACCGCCTATCTTAAAGAGGTACTGATACAGTCTATACTTTAATGGAAAACGGAGCAGGTAGTACCCAAACCCTGCAGAGTCAAGCCGAGTTGATCAGTTACCACAAATGGAAAAGCACCACATGTGTCTTTATTACAAATGGTATCAGTAGGCACATAGGCATATTTGAACATGGGCATTACACAAACATACACACTTTGTTTTTTTCAGCAGGACAAAATCCCAGATCTTCTCTTAAAGGGAAAATCACATCAGTGGAATGGTTAAATATGTGTGACAGTCCATTCAAGATTTCTAGCTCAACAGTGTTTTGTTGTAACTAGCTTATATATCCTTCCCTATGGGAAAGTATAGTCTCAGTAAAATGCATTATATTAAGATAGAAGGCCATAACTGTTACTATTTGTTCATGCTATGTAGTTGTACTTTTCTCTGCTGCTAGAATCCCCGTTATGTGTGTGTGAGTGCGTAGGTGGGTGGGTTTTTCACTAACCCTGTAAATAGCTGTACATGTTTTATAGAAAAGTGAGAGAGGTCTGTGGAAAAGTATTTCCACTATGGTGGCTGTAAAGATACCAATGGTGTGGTACTCTCTTTCTCAAACACTCACATACACACATGGACACAAACAGTCTATTAAAAGTGTGGCACCCTCAACTGACCCTCGAGTTCCCTTTGCTCTGTGTGCTATGCTGCTCTGTGCAGAGCAGGACTGTAACTCAGTACTGTGTTTACGAGCTGCCGTGGAAGACACTAAATTAATTAGGCTTCCCCCTGGTGGTGGAGATGACTCACTGATGACCTTAGCAGATGCAAATTTATACAAACACTTAACATGCACACAAGCATGTATGGAGAGGAGACAAATACACTTACACAGTAATGCACAATTGGTGTATATTTCACTTGGACATTTAATTTGGACAAAGGGGTTCGTCCCTTTGTGCAAGTAGGGTCATTAGGTGTGCAGAAAAACAGGGAAATGTCAGATAGATGTATTATTTATGGATGTGATGATGGCTCCAAAACATGTTTGTACTGTTGTGTGATGTCTAGGTGCTGCTGATTATTGGTAATAAACTGTTAGTAGGGGTGAGGAGTTTTAATCCATTGTGTGGACTTACTTTGGACTTTTAGAGGGACATAAGAGGAGGACATGGCACAGGATTTGTAAGGAGTAATGGATAAGAATAAAATACCTTGGAAATTCGGCCACCTCACTCAGCACCACTCAGGAATAGCAAAATCAAAGCTAATGCTCGGCTAACCACTCTGAAAACCCAGCCAACACATGACATGCTTAGCTTGTCAAAGCTGCCTCCCAGTTCTGAGTAATCAAAGAAAGTAGTGCAACCCATCACTAAATTCATATGCAAAGACTCAAGGCCTCACCGTATTGTAGAAAACAAGGACTTTTGCAACATGCTGGTTGGAGCCCAGGTATGTGCCACTGTTGTGTCGTGTTGCTGAGTGGACTGTCAAGTTTAAATGTGTGTTGAAAATGAATTTTTGCACATTTTTTAAATCTTTTTTTTTTTCAAAAGTAGCGTAGCTGTCTGTCTGATTATATTAGACATTAAATATAAGTAAACTTGTACAGACCACTGAGTTATTGCAATACATGTTAAAGGGGGTATTTTTCATTATTATGAATGTGGTGTGCCTTGAGGTTAAGGGTTTATTTTAGGTGTGCCTTGGGTAAACCTGTTGAAAGTTCATTATCTTATTCAATATTATGACTCAATTATTGTCATAATATCGCATCATAGGGCCACTGGTGAGCCTACCCCTAACTGTTATTGTATGTTTAGCTTAACTTTTACCAACATCTAGTATTTATGCTGCTTGCACAGTCTGCCGTTTATTGTCTAAACACAGGGTTAGTTACAGTATCTCTATGTCAAGTAAGTGTTTTCCACAGAGGATAGAGAGAGGAATCATTTAGTGGTGGGGTAAGAGAGGGGATGATGTAGGATCAGCTTTAAAAGGAAGAGAGGAAAGAAATGAAAGAAGAGAAGAAAAATGCCACTTCCTATTCCCATCTGCCTGTTGCTAAAAGGAGAGGAAACTGTAATGATGATTATTAGACCAGGGAATATTTTCCCCTCTCATATTTCCGTCTGATTTCCCAGATTCCCTCAATAAAAAAGGCATATGCATATGTGTGTGTGTGTGTGTGTGTGCTCTTCTGTGTGTGTTGCTGATGCAACTCCAATCTCCCCCAAGAAAGCAGCATATGATTGCCCAAGTCTGTGTTTTATGTTCTTGGCATCAGCTCACCTGCCATATAAGATTTATCATCGCTCATACTTTCTCCTATCTTTTCCTTCCTTTTTCACTTTTTTGTCATTTTAAAATGCAGAGAATTTCCTCACCTGTTTCCCAGCTTCCTCTTTGTAGAAAAACACATTTTCCACTTATCTTTACCTGCCACATACTCAAAGAGAGGTCAGGCTATCTCAGCGGGGCTCTCTCTGTCCCACCTAAGTGTCGCCTGCTTTCGTTCCACCGGTAGATAATTAGATTGTCCTGGTGCCTGGATGCAGAGCAGCATGTCAATTCTACCAAAATAACTTGCCTTGCCAGCATGCTTCCACTCTAATTCCCTTAAGTGTGTCCCTCCTCCGGCCTGCCTGTGTGCCCCACATCTGTCCGTAGATGTGTGTTTGCTCATCGTCCTGCGTCTCTATCACTCCGTCTGTCCGTGTGTCTCTGTACGCGCCCCCCTCCCGCTGTTCTTCAAAGTCAGCCCTTTTCTGATGTCGTCAGAGGTACAGGGCGCTGTGAAGCGTCACTGTGGTGACTGCATCTTGACTGACAGCTGAGTCGCAGGCTATCTGATAACTTCAACCTTCAATTAAACGCTATCTGTGGCTGCGCTTCCCTCCTGAGCGCACACGCACACATATGCATTGATAGGCGGCTGACTGACAGCTCAGCATGTCATTTCCGTTTGACCTTCAGGCATCTGATAGGATGTGTGACATGTCTTTTAACTGCGTCTCTGTCTCCACTTTATTCCCAGTGCATTTGTATTTGCAAACTGTTAGCTTGCTTGTGGGCAGGTCACTGGGTTGTGAGAAATGCTTAGGAGTGAAAACACACAGACACACACCACCTTTGCTGTGCTGACTTCATGAAATGGGACCCTCTGTTGGACGTAAGCTGTGAAGCAGCTACCTATCATGACTGTCTGGGCTCCTCTCATCAGTGTAAATCAGCTTAAAAGACGTTAATGATCAGTCTTATGCATATGTATGTGGTAGTAGTGTTGGTATGGTCTTTTAGGAGTGTCATAAAACTCACAGTAATCTCACCTCCGTAATTGAATCAATGTTTGTTTATTTTTTTGTTTTTTTTACAATTTCTCTTCCTTTACACCTGTCATGTAAGTTCTCCACAAGTCTACATTTTTTTGGTTAGTAGCCCGTGTTCTGAAGGCTAATGAATCCAATTGAACAGAGCAGGTAAATTGTCTGCTTTGAAAAGATCAATACAGGCTCTATTGGCTCAGCTGTCAGAGGCAGAGGGATTGCAACTTTGTTGTTGTTGTTGTTGTTCATCAGTCTATTAAAGCTGGAAGAATTGCCTTCCATAGTTCAGCTCTTTCCTGTAAAGTTAAAACTTTTGATGGTGTTTTTATTTAAGAACAAATTCTTTAGCCAATTTTAGGAAT
Source organism: Cetoscarus ocellatus (assembly GCA_037902135.1). Lineage (NCBI taxonomy): Eukaryota > Metazoa > Chordata > Actinopteri > Labriformes > Labridae > Cetoscarus > Cetoscarus ocellatus. The sequence goes on from JBAMNC010000815.1 coordinate 1,908,852, forward strand.
TTAATAAATGACAAATCAGTGTTTACCAAACAGAGAGACATCACTCATAGGACACTGTGCAGGTATCTTTACAGCCACTAAAATACAATATCCTTTTTTCCTGCCCCTATTCTTAAAACATTGATTGCATGCAAGTATGAGAAGAAGAGAAGAAAAATATGTTGTGGTGAGTAACGGGGTTTCATGTTTCTTATGTTGAAGCTAAAGCTTTTCCTGCCTTTGTTTTGAAAATGTTCTGCAGCTGCTTTTCTGTTGTGCCTTGCTTTGTGGTGCAGGGTGATTAATGTGATTTTGACAGCATGCTTTTTTGTATTTTAGATGTTTTTTTTAGGTATTTTTTGCCTTTATTGGTAGTGGAGGGACAGTGCTTTGCCTGGAAAGAGGGAGAGAGACTTGGAGAAGACATGTTGAAAATGGGCCTCAAGCTGCCAACAGTTGCTACCCACTTTGCCACACCCGCGTCCCTAATAGGCAGGTTCTTTTAAGAGATTTTTATGTTACACCCTCAAGCATCTCAGGCAAATTTGACACGAATGTAAGGGGCTTCTCAAGAAAACCTTATTTTTAATGATACCTGACATGCCAGTATTGACGTACTCATTACTATTCTGCTACCAGTGTTTTTATGTCAAAAGTACAAAGTTCTTACTGAACAACATTGTCCTTTTCCTTTTCATTGTGATAGTTATTTTTTGTTAGAAACAGATGTGAAAAAGAACATTTCATACTCTTTTGAATTATACTATTGAAGTTTAAATGTAGGAACTTAATGATCATAAGGTGAAACCTATTGATACATCCCTACATTCTGCTGCTATTATAGCCAGTGTGTAGGGTCTCCAGTGCTTAACAAATTTATTAAATCATAAAAATGAGAAAACAAAATTATTTTCTAAATCTTTCAAAAAATGGTTTAAAACTGAGAATATAATTGTTAATTGACATACATTTTGAAAAAGAATGAGGGATTTCAACCTGAATTCACCTTTTCAAGACCAAATTTGAGCCGGCTTACTGTGCAAGAAATGAATCTAGCATAACATTCAACCTCTAAAACTAGTTTCTCTGTTCAGGAATATAAGTAAATATTAATATTATTTGACATCTTAATAAAGACAAAATGATGTGTGTTACTTTTTTTTTGTGTTTTCATAAATCATAAATTTGAAAGTTCATGGATAACAGTAATAATAAAAATATCTTGGTTATACTAGTGTATTAACCAATTGAGAAACATAAAATTGATTTTGTTCTTTACCAATGCTGTACATTTAGGGCAGCTGTGGCATAAAGCTTGTATATAAGCTGTGATCTGCTGATGCTGATATCATGCCTATACTTTAAAGCTGAGTGAAAAAAACACCATAAACAATCCAGTTGTACTTTGATCTGATCAAACAATTAAAAATAGGCACAAGCCCATGTTTTCAGATTGATTCTACTCCAACAATAGAGGACTTTAGTTTTTCCTCACAGCAATGGTTGAGAGGTATGGCATTTTGGTTGCCTTGGAGCTTTTCTGTCACCTGTAAGAACTGATTTATGATTTTGCTACATTGGTATGTTGAAATAATGCTATGCTATTCTTTTTTTACTCAAGCAGACAATTGAAAGATTAAAATTCTGGTTTCAATTGATGCACAGTGATGACGTTCTCAAGCTTGTGTTCTGATCTAAAAGAACAGACCTAAGTTTGTGCACCAGTTGAAAGATAAAACGACATTGTGACAGAAGAGTCATTAGTAGTTATTACATGCTGCAGCTTTTACTTGGTGTGATAGAATATGATCTTTCAAGTTCCTTACCCTATCTTTATCCACTGACTCACAGGTGTATGCAAAGCAGAGCTAGTACAAAGATATACTGTGCATGGAGGCTAGCTCTGCACAAATCTAAAAATGATGTAACTCATAAGTGTTTCTTTAATTTTGGATGCTTGGTTTAATATTACACTGAGAATTGTTGCATCCCTAGGAGTAGAAGGTAATGTCATTTGAATGTCTAGCGCACTGTTGATGAATGCTGATTTAATGAGCAGAAACAGACAGAAGTATAGCTACGGAAAAAGATTACTGTTAGAGAAGAGAAGCATGTTAAGTGCACAAAGTTGTGGGATACTAAAAAAGAGCAGCTCAGGTGATCTGAGGAGGCATGATGTCCCAGACCTCTCTGTTTCACTGCAGCAAAATTGCCCAGGCCAAACGGGCCGGTTCCCTGCACACTGAAAGTCATTAAGCTTGTTCCCATGAGGGTGTCATCACTTATCATGCCAGCTCCTGATATCCTTCTGACCCCCTTAAGTCATTACCAGCCCTGGAAATGTACCTCCCCACACCTCGTCTCACCTCGCTGATAGAGCAGCGGAGTGGAGGATTTGGATATCTCTAGCTAGCCAGCCATGCACGATGATGATAATTTGATGAACTGATGGTTTTTCACTCAGCTGTTTGATGGGGATGGTAATTACAATGATCATTTAAACAGAGGGGACTCTTTTTGTTGTAGACAGTTAACATGACACAGCAACAGTGTAACTCACTGGATGTGTGGTAACAAGTGCTGCAATGACCCTGATTATATTGACAATACAAACGTATGCTTGTAAACTAGAAGTGGACAGTGTTTAGAGCTTCCTTAGGGTGTTTGTTTCTGCAGTAATTAAAGCAAGAGGCAGAGGGAGGAGAAAACAGAATAAAGATAGAGGAAGCAGGTGACTACAGGGATCACAGGCTGCTCTGAGACTCATGTAGTCTCTCTGCACACAGACAGGAACAGAAAATATGAGTACTAATATTATTGTTTTCTTCTGTAGCCAAATCCCTCAGTGATTATTTGTGTTGTTTTATCTGGAACCTTCTGAGTATTAATTTTTAAATAGCAATTTTTAGCTGAATTAGAATAGTCACTTGGGAATCTTTTTTTATATCACATGTTTAAAACTGTATTTTTTCTTTTCAAAACAGATGTTGAAGTTAGTGTTGCCAATGTAAGGTACTCCTTACCAGTGTCTGTATACAGAATCAAGTGAATGCAACAAGATGCAGCTTATGATCTTGACTTTCATATTTATGGTGTCATTCAAATTAGTGCTGCAGTGTCATGCTCATTTGACTTCTAAGATTGAAAGTGACAACAGCTTAACCATGGAAAAAGGAACTGGCAAAGGAGTGAAAATTAAATAAAGAGTAGGCAAAAGGAGCGGTAAAATATGTGAACAAAAATTATATTACAAGGTGACATATATGGATTAAAGTTCAGACAGAGCTTTGACTGGGATTTCAGACTTGTTCATAAAAAAACTTTAATTATCAGGCTGGCTAACCATGCACATCCCTACATTAAACTCATAAATGTGATTTGCTGTGATTCACTTTTTTACCCAATAGCTGATGTAAAAACCTAAGATCACTCATGAGTGATACAGCTGATTTCTGATCAGCTGTTGTAAGGTATTTCTCCAGTTCATGAACTTATTTGACACACTTGTGTCTGTAATGATTTTTTTAATGGCCAGATATGACCAATTTAAATTAGAAAGCTTTGTAAACTAGCCCAGCATGCTTAGCAGCATTAGTCCACAGCTTCTCAGCCTGTCAAGAGACATTTTTGACTGCCTAGCTGTGACAAATACAAGAGCACCGACAGACAGAATGCTATTTAATGTCTTTCTGCTCATTATTTTCTGTTGCTCTTTTTAAAAAGTTCAAAAACTTTTCTCTGTACTTCCCTTGCTCACATCTTCCAAACTTCCAGCAGACATCAATCTTCACGCCTTCCATCTCCGCTGTATTTCCACTCTGCCTGCAACCCCAAAAATAAACCCAAACAGAATTATCAAAGGAGTCATGGATTAGGCGTTAAATGCTGGATGTGCTGAATGGAGAACTTTGAAGTCTACAGGGGCTTTGAGGCGAAAATGTCACCACTGGAAATCTAACTCCAAATATTACTCCTTCATCGCCACAGCCTCCTCTGTCCCTCCTGTAGATCAAGCATACAAACCGCTGTCTGCTCAGCATCCTCTCCTTGCTGCTGGAGCTGCTGGAGCTGATATGTTTGCATTTATGTGCTGTGGGTATCAGGCCACAAAGTGAAGGTCAGTAAGATGGATTAATTGAAAGATGGAACATAGTGGCTGAAGGATGAATGAGTGATGAAAGGTAGTCGGCCTGATGGTGTGAGCATCTTTAGAGATACATTGATTTATGTTGTGGAAGAGCCATGACAGATAAGCAGAATAGAAAAGGCAACATCCTGTGTATATAGTCAAAGAAAGGAGCCTGCTGTGTTTATAGACGTGATGAATTCATACAGAAAAGAAAAGACTGTAAATAGAGTTTCAGCAGCAAAGAGCAATGTTTATAGAAAAGCTGGGAAAAATATCAAGATTATAAAATAGATCCATCTGTTTTCAGACAAGATATAGAATTAATGATAGCTTTTGAGACAATATAATGCATTTAATTGATAAAGAAATAAGATTCTAAGTTTTTTGCTTAAAGGATCCTTATAATAAGCACAACATAGAATTGTATGCTTGTTGGCTGCATAATAAATTGACTATTTGATTTTTGCTTGAATGTGATGAAAAAAATATTTCACTAATACAAAATAATCTAATCTTTAGGACTTTTAACAGACAATCTCTAATTTAGAGCTGGATTAAATCTTTTAGATATATTGAGATTCATTTGTCTTGTGCTCTTATTTCTTTTTTCAGATCATTTACAGTGATTCTCTTAAATTTAGTAAATTTAGTAAAACCGTTATTCTCAAATTCTGGTACTGAGGCTGGATGAGGCTCTTTTATGATTAGCTCTGACTCTTTTAAGTCATATTTCAAAATCATAATAAAAGGTGAAACAAAGTCAGCAGAAATTAATAGTTGTAAACTACATCTGGTTGAAGAGGTGTCTGTGTCAAAATGTGCCATATTTTTCCTCACTGTCACCCATTGATAGTGTTCGCTGTATAAACTGCACCTCTAACCAGCATGTAAAGATCATGATTTCTTCCTGCTTGACTTCTCTCATTAACAGCCAACCTTTGGTGTGTGATCACTGTTGATCCACTGACTGACAGCAGAGGGCTGTATATAAAGAAGGGGATATTGAATGTCTCAGTATTATGACCTGATTAATATTTCATGAACAATTTAAAATCATTTATTACCTTTGCCAGGAAGGTTATGTTTTTGCCTGTGTTTCTCTGCTTGTTTGTTTGTTTGTTTGTTTGCAAGAGTAAGCAGAAATAACTGGACTGATTTTGCTGAAATTTTCGGGAGATGTCAGCAATGGCCCAAATTAAAAATTTTAGACATTGGTGGTGATCCACCATTAGCAAACAGTCGTTGTCGTGCAATAAAAGTAAAGGTCAGATGAATAAAAATTCAATATTTGTATGTAAGTCGTTCAGCCCTACACCTTATATTGGGTAATTTCTTGTATTTGATATCAAAAATTGCAGTTAACTACACACAGTCCAAACTGCACACATATTTTGGCAACATTTGGATAAATTTGTGGGTTTCTGTAACCTTACAAAGCCAATGCCTGATTCTATGTGTCGTTATACAGATCAATCTTGCAAAGCTGAAACAATTGTCCTCAGTCAGAAAATGAGCATCCTTTTAAGGACTTAGAGGCAGTGGAGTGAGAAACTACATCAAGCGTATGACATGTTAAAAATGAATGAGTGATAACTAATCATTTAACTGCCACCCAGTTTCCCATGAAAAGTCCTGCCCCTCCCATTAACTTTCTTGTTGTTGTTGATGTTTTTCAGATGGTTGTAAAATGTTTCCTATGGATATGTGAAACACCAGGTCCCTCCAAATTTCAAAACTGCATATGACACAAGTGTGCAATTTAGCCAGTGCTTTCTGTCTTTTAGTTTGAATTTAGCCAAAGATCAATAAGTTCCTGTGCTTTCAATCATATTCTTTTGTCTCAGATACATGGGCACTGTGTACTTCCAAGAGCATTATAAAAAGTCATCATTGAATTTAGGAAAACTTTGCAATATTAAACCATGAACTCTAAGAGTAAAGAGAATTTAAACCACCTGAATGTACTTTTGATTTTGTATGATTCAGTGTGAAGGAGCTTCACTGCTTTCTTGTCAATAAAAATGTAAAATTGCAAAATATTGAAGATGGTATCAAGTACTTATAGCATGTAATACCATCCAGCTCATTGACATTAAGGTATTATTCTTGGTCTTAATGGTCCAACCCTAGTTCTGTGTTTTCCCAGCTGTAACGCATCAAAATACCCGAGAAAGTTAAATAAAAGGCGATATCTAAAGTATGAGGAAAAGGGAGTCGAGCTGTGATAACAGTTTGGAGTGAGCAGTTTCACAGCGTGTTCTAACATCATGGGTGTGAGTCAAATCTAAGCAGTGAAAACATAGGAAGAGATAGAAAACAGGAGACAGTCGTGCCTGGTGTAACCACAGATACCACCTTTTCTCGAATTATCTGTTCATTTCCATAAACCCAGCGACGCCGGCTAATAAGCGATTGGTACTCTCCTCCTGGCCCAGCCCTGCTCTCCCATAAGCCCTCTGCACGCACACCCAGAGCCCTCAGTATGATCTCATTTCCTGTCTCCACACACCACCACAAACAAACGCCGTCAAAGGCACAATTGTTCCGATTCCCTGTGTTGTTGGAGCTGCTGTTGCCTCTCAGTTGTTCCCACTAAAAAAAAAACAAACCCCAAAACACACAAACACACACAAAATCCCATGTGACAGGCAGCAGGGGGTAATGAGGGTGTCTACCAGAGTTCACTCCATACATTTTGGCTTCACACTAACACACACTGGCAAAGGCATAGATATGCTCACAACATAACCCGCCTGTGGAGTAGCGATAACTGTGGCTAAACAAAGGCCCTTTAATGTCAGTGTAAGCCCTCATCCTGAAGGGGGCTTTGTTTGAGTGTGTGTGTTTGTGTCTGTCTGTCTGTCTTTCTGTTTGCACACAAGCTATGTTTGTGTAAACTGCATGTGCTTTCTGTGTGTGTTTGAGGAACTTGGCAGAACTTTGATAGAATGGGACATTAAAAGAGAAGTAAGGGGAAGAGTTAGTCCAGCAGAGGTCCTGAGTTTCCAATCGTCTCATGATCGAAATGAGCTGAGGAAATGAGAGAGCAGAGCCCAGAAACAGAGGAATGATGAGACGGCACAGCTGGAGGATAAACACGTCTATTTTGTGATTGTTTAAGCTTGCTCAAAAGACTTGATAGCTACAGAAAGGAAAAGGCGAATCAAAACTATTCTTAGCTTGATAATGCATACTCATTTTATCTGTAAACATTGATGGGTCCTTGTGTGAGATATTGTCCCCATTCAGCGTTTCCCTTATAGTTTCAAATGTTAGGAGTGTTGGTCTGTGAAAAGCAGCTGTTGGTCACACGTGACGTAAAGCAATCGGGTTTTTGGTATTGACAGAGGAACTTGTAAAATGCAATTTCTGCCCCTGTTTGGCAATTTGTAGCTACTAGTTTCAAACTAGTGCACATAATTTAGTATTTAGTGCTTTCATTTTAGAGTGTTGTTAGCTTGCATTCAGTTGGTGGGCCATCACTCCAGCCAAAAGGGATGAAATAATAAACTTGGTCCAGGTTTATTTTTTTTGTTTATTTAAATTTAATATGGTTGGTTTGTAATTATGGCATGATATTAACAGCAAAGAGTTATTCAGGAAAAAGACTATTTCATTTTGTTCTAATATTTCCTTATCTTTACTTTAAGGAACCTGCATTTCACACAAGAAGATTAATGTATCTCAGAGACAAACAATTTCATAAGACAGTTTATTTTAACCCTAGTAGCTAACTACTGTTAGATCTGTTTAATATAACTGATCATAATCGGCTCCAAACTACAATAATTATGCAAAATTTCAGATAAAAGCCAAATTTTCTATTTCTTTAGTTATGTTTGTACACATTACAATGATTGTTTTTTAAAAATCACCTTAAAGTCATTTTTATAAGTGGACCTTGAATGCATCATATGCATATGGTCACATGGTATGCAGTGGCTATATAATCATCTTCAAGAAATAAGTCTTACAAAAAAAAGTTTGGGCTGTTTATAGCTGGAGTAGTTGTCATGTTATTTTGTTAAGATGGCTGTGTTCAAACCTGTTTCTGCTATGTTTATATGGCTGCATGAATATGGACTTAGACCTTCTCTATGTCCTACCTGCCTTATTTCCCTGAAGGCATTTTTGGTGCAGTTGCGACCGAGAGCACCTAGTGTGATCGGCCCCTTTAAGAGTTTTTGTCAAATTACTTTTATGAAGCAGGCGGTTATAAAACATTTTGGTTTAACATGACACACAGTTCTGATGTTCTTAAAATGTGTGATACACCCTGCAAAACCTGATCAGTATTTTTTCAGCAGTGGTATAATGAAATGACTCTGTCACAGTATCCACAAGATTCAGATTTTTGTTTTAAATCATCTAAAATAGACGAAATTAACACTATGTCAAAATTGTCCATAAAGTGTGCATACGTACATTGTAGAGGATTCCTGTGGCTTTAGATATGATCTGGTTTTAAATTATCAATCTTACTATTCTTATGACTTGTGCTATCAGAAACTTCATGATGTTCTAAATAAAAGAGATTGCAGTTTATCAGCTGGATAAAACATAACTTGCCAACATGCTTCCACATTTAGACTTTCTCATTTGATTTGATTTAATTTGAAAATCTTTAATGTCCCCTAAAGGCAGTTTGGTTTGCAACAGAAGTTAAAACACACATTCTTACCGTATTTCACATCACAAAAAAGCAAACATCCAGATACAACAGGCACATTACAAAATAAATACATGTAAATACACAGAGTTGGCACAAAGTCATGGGTGCATCGTTCCCATCAAGCTTGCCTACAGCTTGTTTAAAAAACCAATGGCTGTTGGGACAAAGGATTTAAGGTACCTGTTTGATTTGGCCTTGCAAGTGATAGTGAACCTTTTCTTAGAAGGGAGAAGCTGAAACTCTGCATGAAGAGGATGGAGAGGGTTTGCCAGAATTGGCCTTTGCCCTCTGAGTGACTCTGGATTTAAAAACAGAGTCAAGATCATTAAGACATTTGTGTTAACTTTGATTAAAATGGTGATTAAGGAATGACAAATGACCCCAATGTTTGGAGCCAAGGACTTTTGTGTTTTTGCTCTGATACTGAAAAGTAAATTTACTAAAACATCATTTGATTTTTATTAGTTATTTGAATGCTTTTAAAAAAAAGTGAAATACATAAAATGACAATTTTCCATTTAGAATGATCATTTCAAATGACTGTGGTTATGAAAATTAAGCATTAATTTGTCTTCTGCTGTAAATACGAACATAACCTTCATTAAATTAAATAATCAAACGCTACCTACCAAACACAAGTGCTACCTCTAGTCATCTACAGAATCAGAACAGTCACTGTTTGAAGACATTTTTTGTACTCTCTGTATGTGTGAACCTCCTTCATGTTATTTTCTCTCATAAAGATCCAGTAGAGCAAAATAAAACACATCATCTTTGAGAGTTTCTTCAGTCTGCAGAGCTTTGGAAGTCCAGCCAGAGAGTTGTGGAGTTTCCCCAATTTGATTTTTCTGAAGTCGATGTAACAGCAGGAAAATATAACAGAAGATGAAAACTAGCTTTTTTTAGTCATTGCGGAGGAGGCGAGATAGTTCAGCAAGAGGAGGTGAAGAGCGAATAGTGTATTTGGCAGTGAGGGCACTGTATCCATCCCACTCCTCTGGCTGTGCTGAGTGGAGTTCCTGGCAGGCTCGAATGGCCCCTGCACCTTTCTGATAACTGACCCGCTTGGCTCTCCATTGTCTCTTCATTCCAGTGGCTTAAAACGGAGGTCGCCTTCGCTCACAGTGTATCACCATCCACAAGAAGAATGTCAAACCCTCCACGAGAGCAGCAAGAGCCGTCCGCCACACTTAACTTCGAGCTTTATTCTGTCCCTGAAACGATTTTGGCATCGCTTTAATTTACAGCACAGTTACACTTTGAAGCCTGTGGATTTATTTCTTGTTCCTATGCCAAATTGTGGTGAGAAGCTTGATCAGAACCACAACCTTTTGAAGTGTGTTTTGGTTATTTTCCGTGCGTGAGTGTGGTAAACGCTCATCCAGACACGACGCCTGCTCTTTGCTGCCACGCCCCCAAACCACTTGTTGTTAGTTCGTCTGTCACCGTAAAATCACATCTGACTCTAGTCTGACATCTGACCAGCCTTTTACCCAGAAAGCCCTTACTCCATACGCAGAGGAATCCTTAAACCTGAGCCTCTCACATGCATTGGCCTGCTCTAACCCTTTATCCCTGAGTGCCCTATCACATGGGCTGGAGTGTGGAAAGAGTGTGGAAGGAATGTGTTGGCAGGGTTGGCTCTCCTTGCTCCCTCCTTGTCGAGGCATCCATGACTTTTTCCCCTTTGACATCTTCACTAACCTCTTCTCTCTTTATTTCTCTCAGCTGTCCTCAATCAAGAGCTGCTGTCTGTCAAGTCCAGTAGTCTTAAACATATTTACGTCATGAGAACCACCTTACGCTCAGGGGCGAGGACTGTTCTAAAAATAATTGAGTTAAACCAAAAAGTTAAATTTTGTATGCATTTGACATCACAGCTTGGAATTAAACTATTCTTTTACTGACCCACTAGAACATCTTACACTGTCAGCTTCCCCTGCGGTTAATCTTTTTTCATGCAGAGTGGAAGACTGACTTATCAGAAAATTCATCCCAAACATTTAGGGATATAAGTTGAGATAAGTTGGCAATAAGTTGTTTGGAAGGTTTACTGACTCCTTGTACATATTGCCAAATAACTAGAGATGTTTCAAGGCAAATTATTTAAAATCTGTACAAATGCAGTATTCAGGTGGGTTAAGATAATTAACAAATCACTGAGAAAACAATCAGTGTGTACTTTTTGTTTTAACAACAGCACTACCCAGTAAATGTAAAGTTGGTTTGCTTAGTGTGGCCAATTACTGCAGCGTTAACTAGGGATGCAAGGTATTATAGGACCAATATTTGCAGATATTTGCCTAAAAAGCTGAATACCAATATCAGCAGATATAAGAATCTTTGCAAATATTTACCGCAGATATTCGACCATATAAATTGGCCATAAATATCCCATAAATTGTCTGTAATATCTGCAAAATGAGCGATGTCTCATAATGTTTTACCTCATCATCACTCAATGTCCACTTTTATGAATCAAAAGTATCTTTGTTAAAGAACAAGATCTTGTTTTTTCTCGCTAACACAAATACACTCCAAGAAAGAAAATAAATTCGTCAACTTTAATAGGTAGAGACTTGGTGCTCTTGAAATAATATATAGATATTTGCGATGATGGCTCTGGAAATCTTGGCAATTCTGAAATCAGAAAAAATACAAAATTGTGCATCCCTTGCTTTAACGTCATCAGCCTCCCAGCATAATGTCCACATGTCTGAGCTGAATGAGGTGACTCAGTGCCTCCATTGATTGTCTATTCAATAATTTAACTTTGAACAGTCTACATATAACTTCATTTTTAGTGTCTATATCATGATAATGTCGAACCCCCATTGATGTCAGTTTGTTGTGCTTTGTTTACCATGGTATTGTAGAGCATCATTGCAACATGGCAGTAACCATTAATCTGAGCTTCATGGTTAATTGTAGCAGGCAGCTGTAATTAAGATAGAGTGTTTGACGTGAATCATGGGCCTGAATTACTTAAATAATTACTTGAATTGACAAACAGGAACCAACATTTAATGCTCCCAAAGCACCAAATGCAAGTAAATTTTCCATTAGCCAGGTACATCTTAGAGGTTTGTGCACTACGTGACGTGGTGGTATTACCACTTCTTCATATTTTGATCTCACAAAATGTCCAATACCTCAAATGGATGCAATGAAACACATGCATTTCTATTGTTCACACAATTTATAATTTTGTTGGCAAAAACATGATAACTGACTATTTTATAACGTGCCATCTTGGCTGATAAGTCAAAAAGTTAATTTCAGACCCTCTCTGTTAATATGTTAGTGCTGACCACAGAGATCTCACTGTGGTCCCTTAACAGGCGAACCGTGTATTCACAATGACAGCTGTCTGAGTAGTAACCAAACACTAGCTTGTAGCTGACCTGCTACTGCCAGTTGTCTGATGCCCTGAAGAAAATAGTTGATATGCATACATAGAAGTAAATATATTGTTAATTAGGTTAGTCTTTTTCAAAAGCCTGTAATATTTTAATCTTATGTCCCAAGAAGCCACAGATAATGTCATTAGATATCAGTTCACCCAGTCTCCATGTATACAACCTGACTGGTCCCAAACAGACCAAGGGGACTACATACGCACTTTGGTTTTTCCACAGTGCTTTGACCCAGATGGCTTATTGCTTTCTGTCTTTTAATATCACCACAAGATGTGGAGTAAGTCTGCAATGCTTTGTGCCATAAGTAAAGTTGAAAGCAGAGATCATCATTCATATTTTGTAGGGACCAGTATTTTTCTTGACAGACATTTTTGGGCTGCATTTTGAAATCAGTTGAAATAGCATGGTCTTATCAACTAATTGTCAATATTTTTGTTTTACTCTGAGCTTATTTAATTCTTTAGTTTAGGATAGTTTGTTGTTCATAGCTAGGTTTGACACTAACACACTTGTAGTCCTGGTTGAATTTTCACTTACAATGACTGCCAGATGGTTTCTTGTAAACCTGATCAAACATCAAGTCATTCCTGATGAAACTGTATCAATCTCGGTTGTTTTGGGGGTTGCTGTTATAGCTGTAGAGATTTAACTAAAAAATAAAACAGAAAAACCCCAACACATATTTCCTGAATATGATATTATTCTGGAGGCTGGATGGAACGCTGTCAGGGCTTGATATGGCCCTGGGGTCGCTACTTGATGATCAAGGGCTTGTGTTATGTATGTAATATATATAGCTATGACTTTTCCAGTTTTCGACGTACAAGTTTGTCACATGCTAATTTTCTTGGAAGGGCCAACTGAAAGACAGAGGCTGTCTACACGACTCCGTTTCCACCAGAAATGCAAAGGTTTTTCCTTTGTGTCTTCAAAAACAATCTGCGTTCAGACGGAGACTCGAGAACGACTGAAAACGCTGTAGCGTGCATGCCAGTCCGGTAGATGGCGATGTAGGCTTGCAGAGAAACAGCGCAGTTACAACACACTTATGAAGAAGAAAAATTTTCCACAAACAACAATGGTGAGTGGACGCACAAAGACGCAGGAGTCTCTTGTCTGGACAACAAATCTGTCGGGACAACAAATCTGTCTGCATAGTTTTGTCTGGATAACAAACCGAGCACGGGAAGCAGCACACATGTTACTCGGGAGATGGCCGAAGCTGTTGTTGTTCCTGGTATGCGCGCGCAGCCTTCATGTGAAAGAGTACTGCGCATGCAGTGGCGTCAGCGTTTCCCCCTGAAACGCTGAATCCTGTTTACATGAGACCGGTTGGCGATGCGTTTTGAAAACTCTCCACCTTGGACCCTGGTTTCAAAAGTTTGCGGATTCAGACGCTCCAGGCACCATTCTCATGTAAACAGGAGGCTAAAACGCGATGAAAACTCTTTGGATTCGGCCGAAAACGGAGCCGTGTAAACACCACCACAGTCCACATGTAATTTTGCCTCTGACCACTGACAATGGTGTTCGTTTTGGGACAAGGATAGTAGTCCAGTTAGACACTGGAGAAATAAGTCAGCAGATCATTGTAATAAAATGGCTATTTTAATTTGAACATTGTCATTTGATTAATAGCCCTCTGACTCACCCAGCCTGCTTTTGACCCTGGCTTGACGTATTTCAGTGTTTGGATAAGACTGTATTCGTTTGATGAACCACATGGGTGGCCTGTTAGGTTGTAAAAACTATAACATCTTCTATCAGCATAAGAACAGAGGAAGTTTTTAAACTCTGTAGGTGCACATTTTGTGCAAGCTGTACAACAGTTAGCATCTTACAGAGATGCAGTAGCTAGCAGGTCACACTTTATGCAGCACCCAGGACATTGCAGGACACAGAAGTTTGTGTTTGAAAGGCTAGAGGTCTGTTTATGTGTGTGGGAGCTCCACCACAACGCCCAGAGCTCGGGGTTCGCCCTTGTCTGTTGTGGATGCTTTGATGCAGACAGACAGCTCTCTCCCATGCACCTAGAGGCTGTGCGTTTCAGTGTTTGTGTGTGTTTACATGCGAGTCAGGAGTGGGCGACCGTGCATGGTTGGTGGCTGACCTCCAACGACAGGTGCCTCTGCATCCCTCAGCAGGCGCGCACACTATCACAAATAGCCCCTGCACCAGTTCCCTTGATTCAAGTTAACCAAACAGACAGTTGCCTTGTGACAGAGCTATACAAGCAGCGAGCCCACATAGCTGCATGCTAGGATCATCCGCGGGGACCTCAGTGTCTCGGGGTATGTTATTCCTGCTACAGATGGACAGGCGATGGTTGCAGGCGAGCCCGGTGACAGGGACAAAAGAAAAAAGAAAAAGGCCTCAGGTTTTGTTTGAACTTGCTTGTGCTTGTTCACGTGGTTTAAGGGAAACACACCACCACACTTTACGTTTGAGATGCCACCATAATTAAATGTGACTTCTGTGATGGCCTTTTGGATTTCACAGAGGCATGGGCGCAGCGGAGTGCATAAGCAGATGTGACTGCGTTTAAGAATTTAATGCAGCCATGTCACAGCTTGTTGTAACAGTTAAGGAGACGAACAGTTGTTCATCTCATCATAAAAGAAAGCACTCCTCTGTGTCAGCCAGCATTTGAATATTTCAGGTTAGGAAACTTAGAGTAAAAATATATGCCCCTTTACAACGATGTCAGAAATCTCTTTACCCATCATTCTCTTCCCCAGCCGCTGTGCGCACAGTTTAACATGGATGGTTTGTTTACCTCTTTATGCGTCACCCTGTCCCCCATCCCCCCTCTCTTTTTCTCTCTTCCTTTCCTTCTGTTTTTATTTTGGCAGAAAATTGTGTTGGATTATTTCAACACATTTTCCCTTTATCCCGTTGGAAGCCAGTTTCAAGTGGAGAGGATTACGGTGCTAAATACGTTTCCCTTTGGTACAAAGCTCCAAAGCCACACACCAGTGAAAGGAGGCCTCGATAAGAAAATTGTGTCAAGAGCACTACCTCACCTTATGGCTCACTTCCCCCCCACCCTCTCAATTTTCCTCTTGTTTGCTTCCTACCTTTTACACCAGGTCTAATTCCCTGTAGTTGATTTTTTATTTTCTATTTGGGGCTATTTTGACATCCACTGGGGTATGGTAAAGTAGGGTTAAGCCTCTTCAACCTCCATCTACCACAGTGCTCTGATTTCATTTACTGACATTATGATGTAAAGAAGATTTAAATTTCTTTTCACTCATAAATAACCCGGTTTATTGCTCTCTGTGTCTGCAGTATAACTTTGTGGGGAGAATCCTTGGCCCTCGGGGACTCACAGCCAAACAGTTGGAAGCAGAGACGGGATGCAAAATCATGGTGCGAGGCAAGAGCTCCATGAGAGACAAGAAGAAGGTAAGCTCATTATAGTAGGAATGTGTCCAGTGTGTTGAATGAGCTTTATGTATGTACATCAAAATATCTCAAGAGATGAGATTCACTCCAATCAGATAAATACACACCCTGTAGAGCTGAACAGTGGCTGCCAGTTTTTTCAGCAGCTGTGGTTCTGGATGTAGCTTTCTGTTCAAAACCTCCACGAACATTTCCGAAAATCCCTGTACCAGCAGTTTTGATATATTGGAAGAATGCCAGCTAGTAACCAAATCACTCAAGACCACAAAGCATTTGATTTGGCATTAAATTTGGATCAGAGACAGAGTTTCCCTTAGTGCTTTATAGTTAAAAGGATAGTTTGATATTCTTAAATTGAGGTTGTATGATGTAAGTATCGATAATCAATACATCAGCCTCAGTGATTATGATCTCCGTAAGGAGAGAATAGACTCAGAAGCTTGAACATATGTTACTGCAGATGGGACCAAGAGCACTGACTTAGTTAGTGCTTTGTAGGTGAAATCACACATTAAAATACATTGTAGGCATGAATGCAAACTGGGGCTGAATGATTAACAACATTCTTCTCGATATTGTGGTATGAACACACACTATGATCCCAATGCAAAGGATGCCTGAGAGGCAGTGAATAAACAGAAAAACACCTGAATGTAATGTACTTTTCAGCTGTGTTTATCCTCGGAGTTCACACCAAATACAAAGAAGATATTTGAATTGTGCTTTTGAATTCTGCACCGATATTCGTGTGTTCAGGTCATATACTGTATATTGAGGCAAATTTTCACCCCTCAGACCCAAAGGGGATGAGAGAAGGAGGTGGGCCTGTCTCCCAGCCACAACAACATATGTTTCCGCCTTCTCGATCCATGATCAACCATGGGGGATGTTTCTGCAGTCACTGTCTTCCTCCTGTTTTTATGAACATTTATTTATAAAAATGAGAAACTGAATGTCCCAGAAAGTCTGAAGTAGAAACACATCCATTTGATGGTCCAGAACATCCTTCAGAGCCACACATGGAGAGTTTCACCACAATGTCCGGGGATGTTCTGCCTATTGCTCAACCTACCTGGCATTACTTGTTTTTCATGGTATGATCTCTCCCTGGTCTATTCTTTCTCTTGTGTGTGCTCCGGTAATTCTAACACTAGCAGCCTACTCACTGTTGTGATGGCGCACTTTGTTTACACTGCAGCCCATGAAAAGTGTTAGATCTATGTGTTGCTCATGTGAAAATTGGCATTGCTGTAACTGTCAATAGTGTGCTGTCACAGACTTCAGCTCAGTGCGTCTTGTGTTTTTGTTGTGTTTGTAACAGCAAAGTGCCGATTCAGTTGACTTTCATTTGTTGAAAAACAAAGATATTTAATACAAAAATCATTTCAAATTTTTTTCAGCATTCAGGTAGTTTAAGTTAACAATAAATAATAACAAATAAAGATCGATATTATCTTGATATGCCCTCTACAGCAGACCATACCATCATTTCACACTTGTGAAGCCAGTGGTCATCATACCCATAATAGTTATAACAATATGGCTGATAATCATATCTGTGGAGGAAAAGAATAGGATCTTTACTCCTGGAACGACACTGATGACCTTCATTCTAGTGGATTTCACTGAACATCTTGCAACAAGCTTGCACAGTTTTCCCTCAGCACAAGGATTTATCCTCTGATACTGCACACAAACCAAGGGACAAGCAGGGACTGCTGTCACTCGTAAACATCTCAGCTGCCCTACAGCACCAGGAGGCAGGCACACACGCACACACACACACACATACATACACACACAGGCTTGGTCACTGCTTGGTGGCTGCATTCTGTCATCTGAGAGGGATGTTTGCAAAATGTTGTGCAGTGGAAAGTACAGGAGGCAGTAGTAAAGAAGGCAGATGAGGCCAGTGGCTGCCTCTATTTCTGGACCCACAGAGCTGAAGCTGGAGACAAGAAAGGCTAATGTGTGTTTGTTTGTTTGTCTACAGAATCAGAAAATGCTCTTTGTGCTATTTTAATTTAAAATGGTTCTTGTTTCAACCTGAAACATCTACTTTCCAATATCTGAAACTCAAGAGACTGGCTGTTTAGAGATACTGTCAATCCCAGTCAGGCTATGTATAGTTTTTATTGCTCTACAGTCAGGTCAGCCTTGTAGTAGTATGTCTTTTAAGCCCACAAATCTGACTCATAGCGTATCTCAGCTGCCTACATGTTGAATATTGATGCATCACACCATTCAGCCACAGCAGATGGTTAAACAATGAAAATCTAAGCTTTGAATGCTACAGCAACTAACATTCACCCCTGAGGGATGGCAATGTGTGTCAGATCAGATTTAGTGATGTACTTTGAAGTTACTGCGAGGACAAAATGACAGTTTTTTAAACTGTGATATTTCAAGCATCTGTGCCTGTTTTGCCTATGGGTCTGAACCATGTTGTAATGGCTGCTTTTGGCTTTTATTTTATATTTTTGTTTCTTTTTTTTTTTTTTTTGCTTGATCAACAACTTTTTTTTTATAGTAAAGTCTTTATTTTTTTGAACCTCTTTCATTATTTCGTTTTTGTGTAAATTTCTCAGTTGCTCTGATTTTCTAGGCAGTGGTTCCTACATTAACTTAAGTAAGAAGAAGAGTGTTTCATGGGAACCACCTTCTCTGCACACACTCACACATGCAGAGACACACAAGGATGTACGCAGATTTTTCAGCTGAGTCATAATCTGAGACGCTCCAGTTTGCTGCAGGCCCAAACGTTTTCCTTCCTTCTTTCGTTTTTCTGACTGTGCTATTCGTATTTTAATTCCCGTCTCTTCCTCTCATTTCCCTTGGAGTGTGTTCATTATCACAGAACAAGATGAAGACACTCAGCTCAGCTTCTTTCTTTGGAATTAGATGGAGATGTAGTTAGATGGAAGCGAACACGTTCAAGCATAAACCGTCACACTCTCTTGCAAAGTTAGTCTGTGCTCATTACATGAATCGTGATAACCCTCATCATCTCAGTGCCATCTTAAAACTTAATGATGTGTGCCACTTTGTTTGGAGAGGGCCCATCAAAGCCTTCGTGCAATTACAACACTGAAAGAGCCCCATAGAGGCGAACATTTAAAAATGAAGACATATGAGCAGGATCATTTCTCTGCTAATGGTTTTAGTGTGATATGAAGTGTGTTACGCAATATGTAAGCTGGATTTTATATGATCTATAACTGGCCTATATGATATTTCATAGAGCTGGAAATAGAGTCAAATGATACTAATTAAATGTGCTTTTGTAATATCTCCTCCTCCTGCAATAAACATAGCATTTTTGTAAGTAGACTAAAGCTGTGTCTTTAAACAATAATTATTTTATATAGATTTTTTTTACTCCTAACTTCTGCACATGTAAAGATAAAATTTTGCATTAACAAATGTGAAATCTGCTGAGTGTTCAGTGTTTGCTACAGTAAAACAAAATTACCAGCCCTGTGTTTTTAACTTGTAATTTTAAAAAATCTGCCCATGCAGTGCTTAAGGTCTGCCTCCAGCCAGGTTAAGGTGTTGAAGTTTAAGAAGTGACCAAATCAGTGCTGACTTCTGGTGTCTGTGGTTGTAGCAGACCTATTTTTTTTTAACACACAGGGGGTCCTAACAAAAAACTCTTTGTTTAAAGATCCACTAAAGACATATCAGATTGGAATTTTTGGACATTATAAAGAAATAAATAAAACATTGTTACTTCTTAACCATGAAGCTGGTATATCTGTGACAGCAGCAGCATGACCTGTAGTTTATGTTTTGTATTTTACACGGAGAGGACATAGACTCTGCTGTACATCTTATTTTCTCTGACTTCTGGTGCTGATATATTAATCCAATTTTTATCAGTTATCAAGATAAAATGACAGTTTTGGTCTCCATCAAATAGCACAAAAGTGGCATTGTGATGTGCAGTACAGTAAAATCACACTATTATGAAAGACAGTCAGCAAGAACAATATTAAGGAGATTATTTATCATGGTGGTCAGATGACTGAAGAGGTCTTAAGTGTGGCTAAATTGTGCTTAACACAAACAGCACATCATGTGATGTCTGTGTTTGTGTGATTTTAAGTGAAGATGGAAACACCAGCAACATGCTGAAACATTTGTCGCACAGCAAACCACTGAAATATCAGCAGTGCCATATGTTTTACTATATGTTCCTGATGCAGAAAAACTGTGTAAGCAGACTTCCACTGGAATTGATGAAAAATTGTACTGAAGCATAGAATCTTTGATAGCATATAAAGTTGGAATAAATGGTTAAACTGTAGTTGTAAGTAAACTGTGCTTTTAATCAGAACAAGCTTGATTTAATTTAAGCCGAATGTTTTCCTGATACTTAGTTTGTAAACTTCAATAGAATTCTAGTAAAAATTAAACAGCTGATAAACAACAAATACAGAGGTCCAAGGCAAGCAGTTGGCTACTTTTGCACATTTTATTTTTATTAATTGCAAACCAAGCATTGCACCATGCCTCAATTACACAAATGCATGTTGCAAATATTTCTGTTCCAAAAAAAATGTTAAATATTTTTTGGCAGTTTCGATCATGCTCTCTTTGTCTTTTACTTGCAGCAGGTGTTGGTTAAAATTATTCAATTTTTTCTGTTTTCATTTTCTTTTTAAAACTCTGGCACCTATAGTTATTATTCAGTCATTAGGATAACAAACATTATAATACATTGTCTCTGTGGTAAATAAGAAAATGTTGCTAGCATGTTTGTTTGAAAAAGTGCTCTCTTTTGCTTTTTACAGCCTTTGGTTTAAGATATGACTTCAGATTTTGGCAACTTTTTTTGAGATTTGTGACCGATTCTCCAAAATGTTATTAAGCATTGACATTACATATATTGTTTTGATTCTGAATTATTTTATTAGATTACTTTTTCAACAAGAAAAGCCTCATTGAGATGTAGAGTCTACATTTGGGTCCACATAACAAAGCTTTATTTTCTCATTTTTAGTTTAAATGACTCTCTTCCTCGTACTTAGGTTTTTTTCGAGATTACACTGCCTCTTTTTCATTCATCAAAATAGTGAAGTTCATCACCCAACAATATCATAACACCAGACACTCTGCTGCTTGGCATCATCTGCTGACTCCTCTCTCATGAATCACAATACTGTTTATCAGGTTAGCTCCCTGCACTCAAGAATCCCTTGTATGAGCCCATTTGTGTCATAGCGGTGGCTCAGCCCCAGACAAAGCCTCAGCTGCGGCCTCCAGTCGCTGCATCCTCAACCTCAGTATTTCCAGCTTGATGCCCTGTGGCAGCAGAGGAAGCCGCGGGAGCAGCTTAGCCAGTGTGTTTATTCAGGATCCATTAGCGGCAGCGTTTTTATGCTCTCAATAATTCAGCTGGTTGCTCCCTCCTGGGCCGCGCAGCCTGGCGGGGAGTCGGCTCACTGGAGCTATGCAGTGGGAGAGAGTGGAGCAGGGGAGGGAGAGAGAGAGAGAGAATAGAATAAAGAACAATAGGGAGAGAGGAAAAGCAGATCAAGTAGAGAATAAGGAGATAAAGAGATGAATGTGGGACTTCCCTCTATTCAAAACAGACCAAATAAAAAGCTGATAATTAGGTATATCCTGATCACTTAAAAAACAACAACTCGTAATCCCTTTAAATTCCCTGTATTTGAATATTCTGATCCTGATTAAGCTATTGCTGTGGTTTGATGATGTATTAGCTGCTAGCAATGTGTTACACAATTTATTTTTACAAATTACTTCATATTACAAACTAATGACCATCTTACAATTAAACGGTCTTAAACATTAGACCATGAAATGTCTCAAAAGTCATTTTTTTAACAGTTATTAATCTTAAAGAGGTCATGTCTTATTTTTTTTTTGTTTTATATGCCTTTAGTGTGTTAAACATGTATCCTTTGGAAAGAGTTCCCCATATGAACAAGACAAAAAGTCTGCAGCATTAAGACCTCCCCCTCTTTCCCCCATCAATAGACCTACCAGTGTGATGTCCTACCATTGTGTCGTCTCCAGTTTAAGCCCATTGGCGTGTGGTTTTAAGCCCTTCATAGAGCCTACATGTTAAAATGAATGAAGAGAGGGCAATGAGCAGCACTGAACTGACCAATTACCACAGAGTTGACCTGTAAACCAATCAGAGTGGACTGGGCCCATGTGGGAAAGGGACCTTAAAGGGGCAGGAGCCCTTACAGAGCATCTAAGGTGAAGAGAAAATACAACACTATTATAGCTACTCTGTATATGAAAACTAGTGCAACACACCCAGCAGCCCACAAAAAGGAATAAATGAACCTAATTTAAGGCAAAAATGACACAAGTCGATTCAGTTATCAAACTGAACAGGTCTGGTGAGCATTATATCTGTTTCATTTATGGGAATTTGCTTGTAAATATATATGACAGTTTCTTCCATTTAGTACAGACCGGTCTCCAAAAAATACAGAAAAGCATAGATGTTTAACATAGCAAAAATGAAAGCATTTTTGCATATTTGGGACTATACAAGGTCTTCAAAGTGTTACATCTGATCTGAAACTGAACAGATACCCTATAGTCCACTATGTACTGTCAGTTCATTTCTTTGCTGTAATAAGAGTGACTACTACTGGACAAAGATGATCTAAATTATAGCTTAAACAAAGTCATAGGAGACATGTAAGCACCTTGGGTTGAAGTACACAAACTTAGCAGTTGTGTTTTCAGGTGCAGTCCTGATATTTTTTCTGGATGTACACTTAAAAAGTCCTTTTTCTGACATGTTTGCTAGGATTTAGGGATTACACACCATATCCATAGAGAGTGCTTCTTTCAAGTGTTTGCCACCACTACACACCCTCCTTTCTGCTTTTAACTGTGTAAAGCTTTAAAACATCGTCCAGAGAGATGAGACTTCCTTGTTTTTTCCTTTTTAAAAAAATAAAAAACAAATAAGGATTTAAGGTACAAGAGCTCCTCAAGGAGCTGATACTACCTCTCATTCAAAGTGGTTTTAATGTCCCTGATTTTTGCTCTCATAATCCTGCTTAATACAACATAACAAGTGGGAGAAAAGAAGTAAAATCACAGGTTTGTTAAAGGATTTCTCTTATTAAATATGGTTTACCAGACTGTGTGAGATCTTACCATTTATTTGGCTGTTAGAGAGAGTTAAATTAGTTTTCTTTTCAGTAGTGGAAATAATCTCTATTAAACTTGTGGTGTTATCAAGAAAACTAATGGTGCTTTTATTTTTTTGGTTGCTCAAGATAATTTTGTTATATCAGTGCCTTTATAAACACAAGTGCTGACAATATACAGTGAAATAGCCCAGCTTTCACATTTTGCAGCTAATAAATAACGTACAAACGTCATTTGAAGGTAATGCAGTAGCTGTTAAAAGCTGTTGGTGTAAGAGCAGGCAGTGTATTTCTCTTCTCTTTTCTTTTCACTCACCAGTCTTTGACTACTGACCTGCTGCAGCTAAATCTTTAGAAATTCTTTGGAAAGCATTTAGAGAGAACAATTACAGTATGTTGATGAGAAGAGCAGGGCCATGTCAAAAATTTACTTCAAGAGACTTTGAGGACACGAGGAGGGAAAATAGCATGAGGTATGTCCACATGCAAAAAAGCATGACTAACTCTGATTCAGATTTTCCACACTATGGTTTCTGGTGTTACATTTGTGTGATTAATTTAGACTGCCCCTCATTTATATTTAATGGCTCTTTGCATTTTTAAGATTTCATGATTGCTGTCTTTTAGGGGTAAAACAATACGGTTGGCCCAGAGTTTGAAACATCCACATTTTTCAGGTCATGGTTTGTGTTTCAGTTCTGTTCCAACAGCCAATGCTGTTGCAGTGGTTTTTTTTGTTTGTTTTTGTTTGTTTTTTTAACTTTTCATTCCTCTGTGTTTTGTGCATATTTTACAGGAAAACAAATGGTTGTGATGAAAAAAAGATTCTTTTCCAAAATGATTTTTTTATTATGCCATTAAGCAAACAAATTAAAATCAACATTTCCCTATTTTTTTTTTTTTTATATATATTTTGAATTGACTTGCAGACCACAATGAGGGAGCTTGTGGTCCCCGGGCTGCCTGTTGCCCACCTCTGGTTCAGGGAAAGGCATTTTTCTTGATCAGTTTCCCCAGGCAAGGACTGCTGAATGCAGATGATAAAAGTCACAAGATTTGTTAACAATATTATACAGCCAAAATCTTACACTGTTGTCTGGATATTCACTTGTGGAAACGAGTTTAATTATCCCAGCTTGTTACCTCACAAGCAGACAATATGGAGAGAAAAATAAAGAATGGAAGCTTACCTGCAAAACCAAAAATATTATAATCCATAAGTGCATATTGAACCATGGATGCCAAGCAAACAGGTCAGTTTTTTATTGACAGCTGTTGCATCCCTATTATTCTTACAAATCCAAATAAATCATAGTGAAGTACAACAAGACCATAAAGCTTTAAAAAGCCCAACCTTTTGCATTTGTTAATTTAAAGTTTTACATCTGTTTGTATTCTGTCTTGTTATCATTACGTTCAGTCTTCTCTCATCCTTTCATGCCCCCACAGCACTGATTTGCACCTGTTTGGCCCGCTGGCATTAAGCCTCAACCCTGGCGGGGTATGTCCTTTAGAATCAAAGGAGAATGAACTCTTCATAGCGGGTGAGGCAGAGTTAAAAAGGGGTCAGGACTTTTTGTTTATGAGTGTTTGGTAGGACAAAATAGTGTCACCAAAGTCCAAAATCCTGTTGAGGCAGAAGAGTGGTTCATAAACTCTGACTGACCTTCAGCTGCTGCAATAAGGACTAAAAACTCTGATTGCAAACGTGAGCCCTATTATGTGTCCTTGAGGGTTGAATTAAATTGCTTCCTGGTTAGAGATCCAGTCAATTTGATGTTATTGATGGGATCAGTAAAGTCACATGTAAACAACAAATTTAGACCACAACTGTCTTTTTTTTATTCTCAGTACAGTCTAAAAAGGCAGGAGAGGTTTAGAGAAGAACGACAGTCTTCTATTTTGGTCACTTTTTTTGCATATAGTGTTGCCCATGTGGAGAATTTAAGCCTTGAAGTTACCCGGAGTCAAGCTCAGGGGTGTGAAAACCAGCAGGCAAACAGGTGCTGCACGGACAGACGACGGACGTCAGGCAGCATAACTTAGGAGCAGTCTTTCCCCTCTAATCCTATTCTTAGATGTTGTTTCTACACGCAGGCTCCATGCTATTTATTCATGCCACATATTTTGCCAAAAGCGATTACCCTCTGCCATGTGCTTATTGCCACGCCATTTGATGTTGGCGGAGCGCGGACATTCCTGACAGAGGCCTTCCCAGTATTCCCCTTCCCTTGAGTTTAAGACCCATCCCAATCTTTTTTTCTCACCCTCCCACCATGCCACCCGCTCCCCCACCCATCCTCGTGTTTGTCATGCTGTCACTTTTTCTCAGAAGGGGCACAGTGACCTTGTTCAAAGGCAGTTATGGTGGTGTGTGGTGTGTGAATGGATTGAAATGTGTACTTGCACTTAATTCTTCTTTTCCCTTCATTGTTAAAAAACTGTCGAACCAAAATCAGGATAACCCGAAGAAAGTCTGGGCAATATGGTTAAAATATTATATATTTGTATTTTAAGACTATAGTATGATATGATAAATGGTTTTGACATTACCAGAATTACATCAATGTCATCATGCCAGTGAGTGCAGCTGTCACAGTCATCCACTGCACGCAATGTTTTGTGTGGAAGTTCACTCCCATTCATTATGTGGTTTATTCACAGTGGCTGTTTTGTGGCTTGAAATGTGCAGAAAAACAGCAATATAGACAGAGTTGATGAAGATTGGTAACACGATATAGCAGCTTTTATCCCTCATTAAGTCATAATCTTGCATTTAAATTAATCACTGGTATACAGTGAATTAAATACTAATGTGTTTAAACTGATGTAATGCTGATTTTTTTGTTAACTCTTTAGTTAAAGACGATAAGCAGAGATGTGCAGTTAGACTACCTTAGGCTGTCTGCAATTACATATAATTCCTGTAAGATCAGAGCTAAACTGCCATAATACAGCCAACAGAAGCACGAACTACACTTGAGAGGAAGTGCTGCTAAAAGGAGATGCAGTTGCACAGAAACAGCAACGTGTGGACTTAAGTGAACAAAGTGTAAGGGTGCACTCACACAAGGACAGGACACAAACCATAGCCATTTTTTGTCATATCTCAGTCATATTAAGACCACAACCATCCAATACATCGCAGTCATAAAGCTGTCGTATTCCCAGTTTTCTGCAGCTGGTGCTGCCAGAGTAGTTCTTCTCCCTCCCTTTCTTGTTTTGGATCCCTGTGTCTTTAAGTATAAACAGTAAAGTCATCCACATGCCTTCCAGCTGATGATATTACTTAATATTGAGTGACACAGATTTAAAACCAGAGTTGCAATATTTGTGTGATTTAAAAAATAAAATAAAAAGCAAAATGATATTAACTGTCAAGCAGACTCTGGTAAACAAAAGAAGCAGGATGTGGAGTGGCAAACGTTGTGCGGGAAAACAAGGAAATTGTATGCCGTATCTGAACATACACTTAAATTAGTTGTGGAAAAACACTTAAATTGCCTGTGTCTGTCACCTTTGTGATTGTTAAAGTAAGGTTAATGAATATTACCAAAAACAATTAGGACACACTTTACAGCATACTTTCTTCAGCACTTTACACAGGTCATTTACACAGCGCAGCAATGAGCTCCATCAAAGTACACCTTGAGAGATTCATATTAATCTGTGAGGAAGTGATACTTCAAGCAGTCCTGACCCCTGCTGAGTCTGCATACACCCTGTAGCAAATATCAAGCCTCTGATAATACCTCTGGAGACCGAGAAAACGGAGGAGGAGATCAGGTCATTCACCCTATTCCATCTCCATGATGTCCACAGCGGAGGCGAAGCATCACGGGTGAAATATATTGTCTTGAAACAGCAGCACAAACAAGGCTTTTAAATTAGTGTTGTTAAGAACATGTGTTGGATCAATAAATTAATGCTGATTTTTGTTTTGGAGAGCATTGCATCACTTTTATGTTCCTGTTGCTCCTGGGGGATTCAACCTTTTTAGGTGAAACTGGAGGGGGTTTCAAGGATGAAGGACCGGAGCTTTTCTCTTAGGGACTCATAAATTCAAGCTGCGGCTTATAAACCAGTGACCTATATTCTAGATTTTTCTGATGATACCTGTTTTATACAGCAACAAAAAATCAGTCCCAGATACTCAATATCAAGAATGTTCATTTTTATCCATCAAAACTCCTGACTAACTTTATGCTGCTTCAATTGTACAAAAACAAATGCAATATATGATCAAATCTGTAATTTTATTGATTGGTAGTATCATAAAGTAGATAAACTGAATGGACTTTAGACATCTCTCTAAATTACCAGAGTTCAGGAGTTTGAATTATGTTTTTCATAATTAAAAACAACATATAATGCAGAACTGGTTATTTTGGATCTTTATTTTTTTCTACTGGTTTCAAACTAATTTGATTTTTACAAATCGCATGCTGAATTCTCCTTTGAGGAGATGTTATAAAACAATATATTGATAGTTGCCTTATTCCCTTTATGCAACTCATTAAATATTGAGCTCATCAATGATACTACTAAAGATATTCCAACATATTTTAAACGATATACTTTCTGCCCAGCCCTAATCCCAAGTGTCAACATGCACATACCACACATGCGAGTGACTGAGATTTTTTGACAGATAGCAACCATTTGTCAATAAATCAGCATCAAAGTCCACTTTGTACTTCTATGCAGAGCCCCACATGCAGCAGCAGGGTCTGTGGTCCCTTTTGAAAAATGCTGAATCACCGTCCAGTCTCCACATCCCCTAATAGGCCACGAGCAAACAGCCATGGTGAAATAATGGCCTGACTGCTAAAACTAGTCTCCCCCCCCCCGTGTGGAAAAGGGGGAAAACGAGAGTGGAATATTGAACTTTTTTTTTTTTCCCCATCCGTGTGTGTGTGTTGTAAAGAGCAGTGCCATGGCAACAGGTCTCTGTGGAGTAGAAAGGAGGTGGGTGGCACTCTGCTGAAGATTTGTGTGTATAGTGACTGCATGTATGTGTATTTGTAGACTCCATTGAAATCATGTCGGGTGGGCCTCCTGCAGAGCTCTGCAACACGTTGTTTGTAATCAAGACACAATCGCAGCAGATCACTACCCCCAAATGAACAGTGATGTGAGGCTGAAGTGTTCGTCGTGGGCGGGGTTGAATGACACATTGGTTACCAGCAGCAGGAGGACACAGAGATGAGGCTGATCTCTTTTTGAAAAATAAATCTCAAATCTGCTTAAGTAATATTTTTTACTCCCTTACCTCTTAACTTCTTTAAACATCTTCATAAATTCACTCAGATATCATCACCGTGCCTCTAAAAACCTTCTTTTTGCTGGTGTCACACATCAGAGAATCTGCGGTCGTCTTTTTTCTGACAACCTAGACCTCAACTCCTCACCTCAGGGGGAAGTAGTCAGCTTTCAAACCGCTGGCTTTCATGGCTGTACAGTGACATGCAATACAACCTCAAAAGCCTTTCAAAGCTCTCAGTGTCTGCTCACTGCATTTACTGTCAGCAGGGCGACCAGGAGAGCAGTGCTAAATTGAATAACATATTTAAAAAGATCTGGAAATATGAGGCTGCTTTATCATTGTCCTTACACTGCCCATTTTACCTTCTCACAAAAGAGTCGAGTGCCACTCAGTTTCTCCCAGAAGTGCCTGAAAAATGTAAAACATCTACAAAATGTCCAAACCTCAGCCTTCACTATTCAAAACTTGAAACTGCTTCCTATTTGAGCCTGTTGAAAGGATATCAAGCAGGGGTTTTGGCTGTTAATACAGCACTTTTTTTAGTTGTTCATGTACTGCTAGTGCTTCAATTTAGAACCCTCTGAGTGTTTTGTTGCAGCCTTTTCATGGTGGAAATCAGCTCCCTCAGAGAGCTATTGTAACCACATCAGTTTTGTCCAGGCAAACAGCAGTCAAGGAAAGAGGCGCATGCTTGTACACCCTGAAACTACACACCATAGTGTCTCCCACAATGTAGTACTGATCTTTGGTGTAGATGTACCTCATAGGGTCATCCAGACTGACTTCATCATGCACAGAGGTTGGAATCGAGACCTGGTTCCAATTAAAAACCATGAACAACTAGCTTCAGGAATCAATATTGTTTTCCTTTGTGCTTGATTATATTTCATATTTATGTGTGCCTCATTGTACTCTTGCAAGAGGCAGTCAGTGCCAACTCCAACAAAGGATTAAGAGAGGTATGGCTCGGTTTTACATAGTAATTTGCTAACAGTGCAGCATGCAGTGGTTGTAGCAGCATATTTCCAAGCAATGGTGGAAACACCAGCAACAGGCTGAAACATTTGTTTATGCAGCCCTGCAGTCAGCAGCAGGAGTGTTGTGTGTTTGAGGGTATTTATACAGAAAACCTAAGTGAGCTGACTTTTTACCCCCAAAATTTTCACACAGGGGTGTTGCGTGTTTGAGGGTATTTATACAGAAAACCTATGTGAGCTGACTTTTTACCCTCAAAATTTTCACTGGAATCCATAAGAGACTAAGAAAAAAATGAATTTGCATAATGATGTTTTTCTCTACAAAGTTGTTGCTCAAAATTCACCAGTAAACAAGAAATTCAGTAATTTACCCCCCAGGCCCTCCCAAACCAATAGTTAAACAACCAGTTGTACTGTGCATAAATTAATATATGGGATGCCCAGATGGAACCATTAAACATCAGTATCAGCCTTTTTTTTTAACAGATGATGGCCATTAGCAAATGAATGTGGGTTAAGCAGATATCAGTTTCAGATGTTTAATGCCTGCATCACGCACAACAGACTTTTTATCCAATTAGGAAATTCCTCATTGGGCAGAGGAAATGACCCGTTGGACAAACTCTGATCTGTTTTAAAAGTTGTAGATGAGGCTGAATGACATCAGGGGAAAAAAAGATACTGATTTTTTTTCTTCTTCTTTATATATTGCAATGGTTTTAGGCAACATTCAAGTAAATGCTTGTGCATGAATTTGAATTTTTTCTTTTAAAAAAGTTTTTAATAAATCCAATACTGCTATCATTGCACAGATTGAGAGTATAGCAACACATTTTTCCATAAACTTCACATATAGACTAATTGTTTGTAATACCATATCTATAAACACTTCTGTTAATGTACCAACACCCTGACAAGTTAATTCTCCATGAGCAGCCTTATTTTTTAAAATCCTAATAGCTGTCCTTGTTGCACTGCTTAGTGTCAATGGTTGAGCAGTAAAGACTGTTTTTGAGGTTGGAAATATCCCATTGGCTTCATGAAAGGCACATATGATGAGTATTTTTATAATTATGAACAAGATAAGGTCAAAGAAAGAGCAGGAACATGTGACATATTTTGAGTCATGTGACTGACATTGCATTCTGTTATGTGACTATTGCACATTGCAGTTTCATCGTAAAAACAATATATTTTCATCCCTGGTTGAAGATGACAGAAATGTTTGACATTATGGGAAAGTCACACCTAAAAGATGTAATTAAAAAAGTATCTCAATCAGATTGGCCCTGATCTTGAAAATTCGTGCATTGGTAGTTAGCAGTTAACCTTTTTTGTATTTTTTTTTTTGTTTGTTTTTAATTTAAGGAGCACAATGTTTGTATGATGTGAGCGTGATCATTTCTTCAGCCACACTTGTATAAGATTTTTATGCTGCTTGTAAGTGTTTGGTAGAGCTAGTACACACACATGCAAGTGTGCACAGTAAAGAAAGTTTCCATCTCAGCCTCATTTTGAGCCAGGAAACCTCATGATTAGCCAAGAATAGTATCAAATTTACTAGTTTTGGACTTCAGCAAGGTCCAATAAAAGTCTTGAATTTGATTTTAAAAAGTATTTAAGAGCCCTGAAATAAAAAAAATGCAAGTCCCGTTGCAACTAAGTGGAAAGCTCATAAGGGAATCACATAAAGACAAAATAGTACCAAAGCCTTGAACTAGTTGGAACCAATTCTTGATTCCCATCCCTGACACACACAGTGCTACAGCTCATCCCGTAAAACTTAATCCACGTATCATGATTCCATTCCCACCAGCTAAAAATCCCCTTCCATCTCTTTCCGATCCCTCCACCCATCCATCTTTCAGTGATATTAATTGCTGCAGGGTTAGCTGTCGTCTTTGTCCCTGTGAAGCCGGGGATCTATTAAAGAAGGGTGTCCTTTCAAAGTTAAAGCTAAATAGCTGACTAAAGGGCCGCTCCTGTCATCCCGCTTCTCTTCACAGGGCCTCTGTCGTCCTCTGTGTATGCCTGCCTCTCGCCTCCGCTTCCTCTGATACGCTGCGTCGCTGCACTGCTGCTCCAACACGCCCACACTGTCACATTCACTCACCGTCTCTCACTCTCTCTCTCTCTCTCTCTCTCTCTCTCTTTTTCTCAATCCAGGAGGAGCAGAACAGAGGGAAGCCAAACTGGGAACACCTAAACGAAGACCTACATGTCCTGATCACAGTGGAGGACTCACAGGCCAGAGCAGAGATTAAGATGAAGAGAGCAGTGGAGGAGGTCAAGAAGCTCCTCGTACCTGCTGTGAGTACATATAACAGACAAGCTCATATACACCCATCAAATACACTCACAGAGGGGCTGCCTGTGACCCGATAATCTGTGTAACGCCCCTCACAGTCATTTGAGTTTCAAAGGAAGCTAGCACAAAGGACGGAGTTTATTTAGCTCTGATTTAAAGGCCTCTCCATGCTCAACAATCTCAGTCCAAACAGAATGATGGAGCTACATACGGCTCATCACCTCTACCCCACTGTTAGCATCCTGTTTACTGCCATATATAGACCAGGGGAACAGGTTGCCTTTGCCCCCCCAGTAGAGTGGAAAAAACATAGCTGGCAGTGCGACACCTCCTGTGACTGCCATATTTCATCTTCAACCCCCCCCCCCCGCCCGCCTAAGCTTCCTGACACACAGAGCCACCGGTGATGTCTGCTGGTAGTTTGGCACCCGATCTGCATGCTGTTTACTGTGATGACCAGGTGGACACGGCAGCTGAAGGCCATGGTTTGCCATCAGGTGGCAACACACAGGGCAGGGTGGCTTGCAAAATTGGGGCCAGGTAATGCTGGGCATGTGGGCAAAAGAGGAGGGGTAATATCGTTTGAAAAGTCACAGTGTTGATTGTCTCAGAGTGATGTCCTTTAACTGATAAATGCAGAACCATGCTTACATCTAGTTTTTTTTTTTCAACTTAAGGAGAATGAAGGCAGATATATCCACAGCATAACTTACCATTGAGCTACATTTAAATACTAATTGCAGAAATGAAGTATTCTCATTTTATGTTATAAAACAAAAATTAAAAACAAATGAACAGGACAAAAGATTAAGTATACAAACTACTTAGGTTTTTTTTTCTTTACTAAAATGACGTTCAGCTTCTACATGAACTTTTGTACCTCAAGTGAGAGTATCTGTGTAATCCGGTGTCAGATATGTTCTGTTGATGTGGCTAAATCTTCCAAAGTTTATGGTTTTAAGGTTTATAAGTTGGAAAAACTGGTTGAACTGTCTTGTCTGGTTTTCCAGGTTTTAAATCTGTTTGGTGTTGAAAACTGTGTAGTGTGTTGCCAGCTGTAACCACTTGTTTGTAACAGCTGTTTGTGAGATGTGAAAAAGCTGTAAAATTCAAGAGTGGGGGGTTTCCAGATATATTCAGAGCTGTGGAAAAATGTTAAAATCTCACAAGCTTGTTTTTACTATAGACCTTATTTTTTCGATTTAACCAAAAACTTAAAAAAATTTTAGAAACTGGCAAATGAATTGATAAAATTCTGATTTAACTGAACTGCTCTAAAGTGAGTAATATCGTGTTTTAAACCAACAGAAAATGCAGACATTACTGCATGTTGTCTGAAATGCATAAAAACACGGGCTTTGTTTCTGTCCCTAAAGCTGCTCTTTCTTACCCTCAAGGGAGCTTTGGCTTTTTTGACACTATTGATTGTTGAAATAGTCCAGTATGTTATTTCCTAGCATATGGTGTCAATAAGTGTCAAAGTACAGTAAATGTGCTGCAACATACTGTAGATCTTCATATTTTTAAGCTGATATGTTTTGGTGCTTCTGCACATAAGGGACTGTTGTCATGTCAAGAACGACTATAAATTATGAACAAATGCACAAAGACTGAAGCAGAATTATAAGACTTAAATAAAATGAAAATCTTGAAACAGGGCTGGAAACTAAAAATGTTGACATTATGTGGCTATGTTTTTTGTAACTTTCTGTCCAGCTTATCTGCACCTCTGAAGGCACAATCACTGCTATCATGTCAGGGTCTCCTGTCTAAAATGACCTGTCCTCCTTGTCTGTTTGAGCCAGGTCTCATTCAGTCCAACAATGTGGAAACACCTCATTCTTGTCCTCTTGTTGGAAAAAAGAAAGTCTCTGTTTTTATTCAGCCAGCCTGTCACTTCTTCAAAGCAGTTGTTTTGTTTCGGAGTGTTTCAGATCTCCACAGTATGTACACACCGAGGATGTTGACACACTTATGCATGCACACACAGGCTCACACACTAACGTGCTGACGGGTAGAGCCATTTCTGAGAGCGCCAGCATTTTGAAGAGTGATGCAGAAATGAGTCAGTGTTAACACATACATGTAGACACACACAACAAAACCCCCTTTCGGCGTCTTTTTAAGTCAATGACAGCTCTCAGCAACCAGCTCTCATCTGAATGGAGTGCCTCGAAAATAGCGTCCTCACTTTTTGAGAAATCACGTTGTGCTCTGCAGCCAAACGAGAGCATTAAAGATGGTCTGGTGATTCAGTACCTGAACCATTTACGGGTTAAGGAGAAGCTCCCCTTTATTACTCTAACAGAAGAAAGCACTTCTGAGCTCTTTTGAGGCACTAATGAAATCCTGCTCATAAAAAGTTTCTCTCTTCCCTCAATTCAAATAAGAGTTTTATGGAGCTAATTAATGACCCATTGCAGTACACCAGAGGCCATTTTTCCCTCAAGCAAGGCATCTTTGTTCATTTAAATGTAATGAAAAGATCCGTCCATTAGATAGACGACGTGTGCTTTTCTGACTATTGAGGATATATTTCGCTGCCTAGTTTTCCAGGAAATAAAAAGTTTTAACATCTCATCTGCTTTGTGTTCCAGATCCCGCTGCTTCTTTCTGAAGGGTTTATTATTAAATGTAATTACCTTTAAAATATTTTGCTTCTTGCATCAATAGCTCATTAATTCACTGTGCCCTTTCATTCTGCCTCCATTAGAGGCCCAACTGTTACTGCACTTTACTTCAGTGGCCTTACACTGGCCTAGAGGATGACAAATTTAAATGTCAATAGATGTGACGTAGTTTCAGTGTAGCTCAAGCAGCTGTAGTCTTCATCTTGAATGGTGCATTATCCTCCAGTGAGCTCCTCAGGATGCTGTATTTTCTTCAAGTCATTGAGTGGTTGTGCATGCAAACATGCCATAAGTGGGTGGGCAGCAGGGCAGACTGGCAGTAATGGCCTTTATCATGCTAAACTAGATTGGATTAAAGTGCAGACATGCCGGGTATGCGCTGTTCTAATGAAGGGCATCTTTTCCACATTTGGCAGCGTGAAATCGCTTTTATTAAATCGCACAGGAAACAAAATGAGGTCATGCTTTTTCGTTCTCTTTTAGGGAACAAGCTTCACTCTTCATTAAGGAAGGTTTGGTGTAAAACTGAGACAAAAGGAGGATAAAGTTGTTTCCAAAAGGTTGCTTTGTCTTTAAACCTGCTGTTAAATCAGAGCTAAAGGCTGGATAATGATAGTTTTGCTTTGAATAGCCTCACAGCTCCTCGATGTGGATTAGGAGCCAGGATGTCTGTCATTTAAACACCTCTGATTTACTGGCTAAGCTGAACACACAATGACGTAACTGTCAGACTCAAAGTGTTTGTTTATTTCTGGAGAATATAAACTGGAAGATAAGCTTTAAAAAGGTCATTTAGCATAAGCAATATGGTGGCTAACACTTGACATTTGTAAAAAGGAACTTCACTTGCTCTGTTTCAGGGTGGGAATTAAGAAATGGTTTGAGTTAAGAATCAGTTCAACCTAGTTTGTAATCTGACACTCCAGGTAGACTGATTCATGTATTCATGGGTTATTGTTCACTACCCATATGGACAACATTCCGTAGAGAGAGACTGGGAAGAGCAGAACCTTTCAAGAAGAACCTGAAGGTGATTTAGCAGATATTTTGTCTGTTTGTAGTTGGCTTGTAGTCACTTCCCTCTGTGGCCACAAGAAAATCACACTCATAGCTACCGCCTATTAGTCCTTTAAAGGATTTAAAAGAGGCTGGTCAGATCAGTGGTTAAAGCTTGAAGCTTTGCATGGATCTGTCTCATGATAAGGGTTGGGGATGAAAAACAAGTTCCAGTTGAGAATAGGTAACAACTCCCTCAAGAAATTGATATCATTAGTCTTTTTGTTTGTCAATGCCGTTATTGGTTCCTTCCGTTTTGCTCTGCATGCCTTGCAAATCAAAGATGATACACATGCACAAGAGGCTGTCAGCAGAAATTCTAACAAAGAAATAAAAAAAAAATCATAGCAAACGGGACAGACGTAGTCAATGATATCTTAGCTTTTTTGACAAAAATATGCTTACACTGGAGTGTCATGTGTTTGACATTGTTGCCATTGAAAACCTAGAAAGGCCAGCTCAGGAATCAATAAAGGAATCATTAAAGAATTGAATCAGTAGGTAGAATTGTTAATGGCATAGATACCAAAAAAATCTTATCAATTCTCATCCCTACTGATGACAGACATGGATTCTGTTGAATCTAATTGTTTGCAAGGTTAACTTATTTTATGAATTGTTATCATTGGTCTTTATCAGTGCCTTGCAATTGTTGTTCAATTCTTTGCAAAACTATAACTTTGTGCTCTTTAAAGAGGCAGGCAGCACTAAAGACAACAAATGGATTGAGACAGAAGTAGGAGACAGGAGACAGAATTAGTCTAACGCAGGGCTTAAGTTTATACAAAATGAAACCAACAGCATCATGTTCACAGTCTGTGCCTGTCTGTTTTCATGCAAGAGTGAAATCCCTTGCAACAAGCTGAAGCATTTGTCAATTCAGCACCACATTTAAGATCAAGAGTGCCAGAAGTTTGACGCTTATGACACAGAAATATTTCACACATATTTTTCACTCTGCAGGAATCAATACGGGAATTCATAAAGAACTGATAAGCAGAATCTATAAGGGCATTGGTATCAAATCAAGTGTTTAGTTCCTATCCCTACACTCTGTGTATGCTGAAGACACATTTTGTCTGTCTAACTCTGTCAGTATCTCATTACAGACAAATTCTGACTATTGCATAACTCCTTGTTGGAGACAGCTTACTTAGAGATTGATTGACAGCTGCGAGAGGGTACCAGCGGGTCATGTATACAGTTCACAATTGTTCCTCTTTGCCCTCTGCAGTGATCTTTTGCTCCTTATTTCTGTGAACTGCTCAACTCTCCATGAACTGGGAGCAGGGGAAAAATCGGCGAGATGAGAGAGACAGAGGGAGAGATGGGTGGGAGAGCTTGATTGAGCTACTCTTTCAAGTGTGGATTTACTCCACTGATCCTGCTCTGGTACACACTTAGAGCAGTACCACATGGAAATGCTTGCCGAGAAAAATACTTCCACATACATCCCCGTTCACACACATATACTGACTAAAATGCTCCGCTCATCCCTTGAGTCCTGGGTTAAGGCCCTCAAACTCAGCTGGCGGCAGAGCCCCGGTGCACTTTAGGTAACCTCCTCAAAGATACTCACAGAGCTGCATGAATAAACCCAGGCTACCCTGTTTCTCCTCACCTCACTGTCTCAAGAAGAGCTAGAGAGTAAAAATAACTGCAGGTAGTCACCATTCATACTAGTCCCTGGCTGTTTGACATAAATCTATCAATTGTCTTAGACTCTTCTATCAATCTAAATGGCCTCTGTTTATTTTATGTTGTTAAGTTATAATAACAGAGGGATGACAGTTAATTGTTTGTTGGTTTGGACATTCTTGGCTTTATTTTGATGCAAGATCTCAGAGGCAAAGGTCAAGACCACAATGTTTGTGCATTGTCTAGGCTAGGGGTGTCCCTTAATGAAACATTAAATCCTTGGTAAACCCCTGACTTATACACCTAGTCATTAGTTTGGTTTATATATAAATGTATGTGCTTATCTCACAGGGATTCACACTTTCAAGCAAATTGCACCTTTGGCTACAGCCTTATGTAGAAACAGTTATCTTAGCTTGTACAGTTTGGAAAATGTGCACTCTGTGTCCTCATTGATTCAAGCAGAAATTTCCGCTGTGTTTTATTTCAACTCATGCAGCAGAAATTTGTCAAAATGATGCAGTGTAGCCTTCCTCATCCTGAATTTTAATTTAAGTGGAGAGATGCATTTTAATATATGCTAGGAAGGAATAGATAATATTTCAAAAGAAAACTCAGGGTGGCTGTTTCCTTTTTTACTGAAAAACACATTTTCAAACTGGCTTCCCATACTGATCAGAGCCATCATAATGTTGAAATGACAAAAGTGTTCTTGCTGTCCTATGTTGCCTTGTAGATTTCTCACCCGGCTGTGTAGGTCACAAGTGTAGTGTGATCCCTCAGCATGACAGCTTATTTAGATCCATCACCAGCAGTCATCGTCTGGAGGATGGCAGAAGCTGATCTGGAGATTGATAGGTGAAAGTGTTCTCTTGACTGTACACACATTAGGGCAAGCCTGGCTTTTTTAATGCATTTATATTTTTTTCAGTCTCAATGTGCACTTTGGATCCTTTGTTCATTTCTGTGTGTATGACTGACAGGTTTATGCACAGTCATTGTTACAGACGTATTAGAGTCTATTGTTTCCCCCTTAGGTCACTGCAGAGTTTGAAAGGCCTTATAGGAAAGTGATAGACAGGTAGACAATTGCACACAGCCATCTGAGACCAGACAAAGGTCATGTCCCTAGGGAATTCTAAGCCACATATTCCTTTAAGATATTAGAAGTGCTTTAAAAATCTTGTTTTTAAAACCTTTTTGTGACATCTGTTCAAGTAGTCTGCTGGAGCTGGGCAGTTGATCAAGTTTCACTTTCAGTTAAAATGATAAAAACTAAAAAAAAATAAACTTAAAAGATTACTTTGCCACATTACACAGTGCACTTGTGTTGCAATTTTTTAACAATGATTTTTAAGCATCTTTAGTTTTCACATTGTTATTTGTTGCTGGTTCCTTTATACTCAGAATGATAGTGCTAGGAACATTCAAATTCAATGATTTCTTGGGGTGCTTGCAGTAAAGTCAGTAAGTAACTGTGTTTTATAAGCGCGATCTCATTATCTATCAGTATTATAGGGATAATGAATTTTTGCCAAAATTGAGCAGCCCTAGTCTGTTTTTAAGTTTGAGTTTACTCTACATTTTCTGGGAGGGCTTTTTCTTGCTGGTTTCTCATGGTTTTTCTCCACTCTTCTATCATGTGCGGAATCTTAGCTAAATATAGTGGGCTCCGGTGATGGTAATGGAATGGTCAGCTGCTTTGACCTTTGCATATTTTTAATTTTAATAAATGCTAATCTACAAAGTGAAGCATGTAATTGTGCCACAGTTTACTGCAAGTTCAGTTGTTAAAAGCATAAATAGGCTCAACACTAAATGTTAACTTGTTAATGTGGATTCAACCCCCTGGTGCTGAACCTCATGTTTGCTGACCGATAAAATTAGGACTGTCAATAGACTGAAAATTTAAATTCTGCTGAAATTTGGAAAATTCTATAACTCACTTGTGATAATATGAAGGTTTTATTAAACAGTTTCTTGTTTCAGTAATAAAAAGGTTTCTTATATATTAGTTCTGCACATTAACATCAGTGTGGTCTGAAAAATACAGGGGTAAGAGGCAGCTCTAAAGTGCTTATTCTGTAAAATAAAGTGTTCACAAACAATAATGTAGGAGTTCAACATCATATAATGAAGACTGTGAATTTGATAGCATTTAATTTTTTTAGGGGTTCCAACTTTGGTTGCTTTATGTGGTTTAGCAACCCAGTTAGAATTATTTATTAAGCTAAGAGATTTTCTCAACATGTTATTTGTTATGTATTTATTTTAGAAGCTGTACTGTTCTGAATTAAGAGAATTTTCCTTCCTGTTTGGATGAAACATACATTTTCCAGACAATAAGAAAGCTATGATCGTAAGCAATATTAGCTCAACTATTTAGAGAAATATCTATCTACAGACAAATAGTGGATGGAAATAGCTGAAGGGACTGATAAAATGTAGATTACTTTTGACTTTTCTTTTTAGCTGTCTGATAGTTGTTTGGTTTTTGTCTTTTTTAACTGAGGTAAAACATGCAGAGGAGTAGCAGTGTCCTTGTTACCCATGACAGCAGGGGGACGGAAAGCTTGCTGTTGGTGAGGGTTTCTCTTCATCTGCTGTGTGCTCTGCCTGTAAGCAATATGTGGGACTTGATACTCTAGCCATGCTTAATTTACATTGACATAAGTTCAAATAACTTCTGTCTTGTGGAGAGAGCCATCTGTCAGAGGTTTGAAGCTGTCCTGCCATTCAGATGACCATGCTGCATTTTATCCTGATTTATCATTATTCATAAATAAAAAATGTAAGCATTTAAGACATTATTATGTCCAGTCAAGGGATGGCCAAGACACAACATGAAAAAGCCTAAATCCACCAAATCCCAAGCAGCCACTGGAGATGATTTGTTTGAACCAATGAAGCTGAAATATTTACAACAACAGAAACACATGCAGCGTTATCTCAGAGCAACTATTTCACCCTAACCATAACCTTAAAGGTATAGTTAAACACAATACTACAAGCTACAAAAAACAAAGATCTGACATGGCCAGTTGGAATATGAAAGTGTTGGGAATTCCCTTCTACGTTGCCTCACTGTTGAAATGGGGAGCCTATCATCTTTTGGAGCACAAAGTCCAATGACCGGCAGTGGCACCTCATCAAGCAGACCCACCTTTACAAACACACACTCATTTGCATCAAGAGCACACAAGAGAACCCTACAAACACAGCCGAATGAATACAAAAAATACCATCACAATATGCATTACGATATAGTTGAAATGCATGGTCCTGCAGTTACAAGATGACTCCTCAGCAGAATTTATGCTACTGTAAAGTGAGTTGATTGTGCTTTCAAGAAAATGTAACTTAATCTGCAGGGACTGATGTAGAGAAATCATTTATTCTTATCAATTTAAAGATAAAAAATGAGAGAGAAGAGCTTCTTATGGGGACAATACTGTACATGTTATAGCTGGATGTGAAGTAACACTATGCTGTTCCAGATATGAGAGAGTCTGATAAAGAGAGCTTTCAACAATGCTATCTTAACCGCTCTACATTTCATTCAATGTGCTGACTGCAGGCACTCGCCTCAAGGTACCTACAGTACATTAAGGGTGGTAGCAGGGTAGCCTTGAGTTTCTTAACACATACACACATATTCCCACACACAAGCTTAAATAGCATCCCAGACGCAGGAAAGGTTAGGTAAGATAGGAGCACACTGCACACTCAGAAGGAAAAGAGTTAGCTGGCGCAGTGGCACTCTGGCCCTGGAGAACCAAATGCATGTCTCCTTGAATGAAACTGCCGTCACTGAGAACAAAGTGAGGATGGTAGCAGCCTGTGCAGACCGGCCGCCTTGAGCACTTCTCTCCATTTGCACACAGTGAGAACCCTGTCGCGCTCCTTTGCTTCAGCTCACTTCTTCCTCTTGTGCGCCATCCCCCTCCTTTATCCTTTCATTTCCTTTTCATTAAATTCTATTTTTGGTTTCCTTTTTACTTCTGTAGTTTTAGCCCTTGTTATGGAAAGCAGGAGATGGTTTAATTGCTCCACTTTTTCATTTTGATAAACTACCTTGGCAGTGGGTAGCTAAGAGAGAACTCTCCATCAGTTTCTATGTTTGGCACACAAGCCTCATTGTAGTTCTCCCGGGCGGAGGCTAAGTTTGTCTTTTGGGCAAACCTGGGCGCCAACCTTTCTGTTCATATTCCTGTCTTTTGCTCTCCTCAGCCTTCTGTTCCCCCTCATTTGTCTCATTCTTTTCTCCTCTTTCTCCCTCTGCTACAGACCTCCTTTGAGGAAGAACATACAGTAAATGGTGTTTTTTTGTAAAAGCCAGACAGATGGACCTTAATGGACGCCAAGTTAGGCGATCGGTGGGGTGTTGTGTCTGTACTCGCCAGCATGCATCCGGCTTTGGCAGAGCGCTACAATGGCAGCACCATCAGAGCCACTCAGACAGGAAAGGCACACAGAGAAGATGATGCAGAACAAGCAGAGCT
The DNA here is from genome assembly GCA_037902135.1 of Cetoscarus ocellatus. NCBI lineage: Eukaryota > Metazoa > Chordata > Actinopteri > Labriformes > Labridae > Cetoscarus > Cetoscarus ocellatus. Next base: position 1,949,981 of record JBAMNC010000815.1, read on the forward strand.
ACATTAAAACAGTGCAAGTCTTTTTCAAGGCGGCAGCGTACTGACTATGCAATCATTAAACACCTCTTTTTCTTTCCCTCTCTCTCCCTGCTCTCTGTCACCAGCGTCTGACAAATGAGTACAAAACACCATCTGGCTGCATCCATCCATGTGTGCCTCTCCAATTAATGATGTTTATTCTCTGTTAGTTCTACCTATCACTACCATTCTCCCCTTATTTACTCTTAATCTACCCCACCCTCAGCATAACAGATCATGCATTACATCCATCTATAACCACAAGATCAGAAGCTTGTATTTCTGTTTAGCTTCATTGATTATTTGGACAGTATATTTTTTAAAATACTCAGTGCAGATTATGCTAGCCCTGGGATTGATATCTTTCTCACCAATATGTACATCAGATAAAAGTAGAAGTGACAGTCTAGAAGTATCAGTCAAACTAAACAACTATGGTGCATAAACCCAAGAAATAGTTTGTTGTATGAATTTTAATATACAAACGCTGTACTTTTCAACAGCTGTACTATGCATGTATGTCATAAAAAGTACAGTTTTTTTAACCAGAATATGTCAATCTGGTTCATAAAGCAAAAAAAATGTACGTTTCAGAAGGGTCTGTTTCTACTTGAACTTTTTTTGTGTTGGCAATGCTTATTTTCAATACAAAACCAGTATGCTTAAGCATTTTCAGCACACGGCATCCGGGGTGCATAAATGCCATCAGTGCCAGCTGTCTTTTATAGCTGCACTTAACAGCGCTCTCGGTTTAGCTTCTGACACACAGCCAGGCTTATAGTGTCACTTTTTCCTCACTGACCAATCAAATTGAAAGGCAGGGTAGGGCTTTTTTTTAGCCTTGACACTGTCAATGACAGAGGACAAACTTATCTGGCTCATCTTTTTCCTTTCTGCTTCTAATAGCATGAAGTATCACCTGTATGCACCCTTAAATATTTTCCATGTGTTCTGGGTGATTTTTTCTGGAATAAAGAAGTATAAACACTTTTTTTTTTACAAGTCTTGCAGTTGCTCCCGATGTAAACAGAAGCTTCCTCTGAAATGAGGTTGTGAGTAGGGATACCTATTTCCAGTACAGTATTGGGTAGCAGGGCAAGTACTAAACCAAGTATTCATACTCATATCTATAAAGCTGTCATAATGAAACAAAAATGAGAATGACAAAAATAAAGTGTGCTACAAACTATTTACTCTTTAACTGTTATAAGAAGGAGTGAGAAAAAAAAAATGTAGGGATGGTAATGATATTTTTGACTTAACATATATTTTTTTTCTGACACTGAGTTGTCAAATGTTAGTACATGTACTAGATCTAAAAACAAGTGGTATTGGAGCATTCCTGCTTGTGGGAGCTTCCAATAGATAAAACATACCTTGTAGTTTCCTGCAGGGCTAAACAGTTAAGGCAGTATACTTAACAACATACACTTTCCACCTTTACTGCAGCTTAAAAAAGGAAATTGAAATCCTTTGTCTCACTTTGAGATCCAACAGCTGCATCTGTACTGGCTTCTCTAAGGGGGCAATCATACTGGGCATCATATATCATGCAGAATATGTAATTGTTAGAGCACAAAGTTTCTTCCTATGGTAGTTTTCAGCTACATTATTAATGTTTTTCTTTGTTGATGCTTTGGGAAGAAGCTTTGAATTAGTATGTGTGCTTTTATCATCATGGACATTTTTTGTTGTACCAAAATAATTCTTTTTATCACTTTTAAGCTGCCTGTATGGAACAGCTGCTGGGTACAGCTGGTGACAGACTCAAAAGTCAGTGTAATTATTTAATATTAGATCTTGTCCCACATACTGTACATTTGTGGGTAGCTAAATGTAATAAATGTCTGAAGTGGCCATTATCTCACTCTACCAGCAGGATCAAGTAGGCTTTAAGGAGTTAGAGGCAGGCCGTTTGTAAATACTTTTAGTCCACCTGGCAGTCTTCTTGTCCCTGTAGGCTGTTATTACCTTCATCAGGCTAATGAAGGAGCTGGATTGGATCATATTAACCTCCTGATCTCCACCTCCCAGGACACCACAGTTACAACAGGCTGGACTCCACTGTTCACTGCTCTTATTATTCATGTGTGTGTGAGAGAGGATGGCGAGCCCGTCCCACCCGCACGCATACACTGCATCTCCCACATGAATGTTAATCATCTTTTTAATTGGCTTCCTTGACTTGGTGACCCCTACTTGAGACTGCATCACTGTGCCCCTCCCTCAGAGCTGTTTTTTTTTTTTTGCTTTGCCATGAGTGTGTTCATCTCTTTTTATAGTTGTCTTCGCATCCATTCACTCTCACACAGTAGAGATGGGCCTTGAAGTAGCATCACCCTTGACCCCCAGCCATTCTCTCTGCTGTCGCCTTCATTGTTATCCATCAAACGCTGTGTACTTCTTCATGCAGCCTTTTGTTCTGCATAGGCTTCACTAATATGTCTGAGACTGGTACTTCTCAGACACCTTTTAAAACCCCGTAACCAGGAGAGCAGAGGAGAGCAAACACTGAAGCTGTGTGATGTATAAATCACTTCTGATTAATGACCTGGAGGTGATAAGTGGGTAATTGGAATTGACCACTTAAGACGTTTTACCACAGCAAACAGACATGGCTATTCCGACACTTACGCCAATAATGATTACTGCACCATGCCATTTGATTAGTCAGCATGCAAGAAGTGATCATGATCACAGCATTCACTCATGCAGGTGTGTTGACAAGAACGCTATGCATTTTCCTTGACCCTCTTTGGTATATAAATAATCACCAATGTTGCATCCAGAAGCCCTCCTCAAACTGCAATTTGAAAGATTGCCCTCTGATCTGGATTTTGGCATTGACTTTAAACATCTGAAGGTTGGCTCAGACAAGAAACTTTTGGCCATTCCATTATGGCCAGGGTTGAAAATAAACACACACATATGCAAACAGTCACATCAGAAGACCCGCACATGGGAACAAAAGATTATTGGCAGGAGAAGGTGGGAGCTATTTTGTACCGGGTCCCTCCCTCTGTACCTCTGAGAGAGGATGTGAGGACAAAGGAGGCTATTTTTGTATTCAGCAGGTCAGAAATGGGTGGAAAGGGAAACCACCATCCTGTTCTTTGTCTAGTCATGCAAGAGGAGCTGCTTGTTTGGATTTCATTATGTACCTATCTTATAATGTATGCATTTGAATGTGTCTCTTTTCTACCACTATGTAAGCTTTCCCTCCTTGACTATAAAAGCAAAAGCTCTTCAGAGCAGTCCTGCCTTTACTTACATTAGGCTCATATCAGACCGACGAGGTGGTCTGAATGCTTTTTATGAAAGTGCTAGTTCACATAACTGCAACTGAGTGCTATGATGAAACAAGTCCATAGCAATGACACTTGTACTTTAGTTTCCCCTTCAGCCACTCGTGCCTGTCTAGCTGCGTATAACCTGCGGCATATGATATAAATAAGGACAGTGATCATGAGTATCTTGCAATGGTTGCAGCGTAGCTTTTGTCAAGATAAAAGCAGTGAAAAAGGGTTGATGCATGTGATGAGCTTGCTGCCAGAAAAACTGTACCTTTTGTTTGTTTGTTTTTTCTGCTTATTTTCATATCATTACATGCCTTACATTCTTAAATCAGCAACTAGCCAACTGGATGGCATGCAACACAATCAGTTGGCCTGATCTTAACTGCAGTGGCTCAGCTCACACAGTTGCATTGCCACCCTGTAGTATTATACTGACATTATTCTTTTAGTGGCTTCTACTCCGGATCTGAACAGTTAGCTGACTTGTGGGTCAGGTCAGATAGCCAAGAAGCCAGGAACAAATTCACATTTTTTTAACACAAGCAGTATTAACAATATTCAGCACAGAAATATGGATATTAAGCTGAAAGGAGAACAAAGGTTGTCTTTGCAAGTGACTATCAAAAGCCATACCAACATGTCTGACACCTAACAAACAGAATCACAGCACAGATCTTGGTGATTCATTTCTTTCACAATGCACTGAATATCAGAGCCAAAGATGCTTGACCCTCTGCTTTCTCTGCCCAGTGAGCTGTCCACTTTTGTCCTCTGGCCAGATAATGAACATTACAGGAAACAGAAGAATTATGACTTTAGCCAGAACAAGTGTTTAATGCAATAACTTCATTTCTCTCACAAAAGTATTCATTCATCATCTGTTTATGCACTGGCACAGTTCAAATGTATTACATCAGCACCGGTATCACGAAACAATACCAAACCATACTGCTAACACAGCTGTCATAAGCCACACTCCATTTTTTTCTGAGTGCTAAAATTAGTTAGAACTAGTCAACCAAATGTCTGTATTTGATCCTCCTTGGCCTCTACCCATTTTATTTCTACCATGGCTCTTTTTGTTTCTCCATTTATTGTGCTTAAATCTTTCTTCTGCTGCCCACTGCTCACTGTCTTTCTTCCATCATTTTGTCCACAGATGCCTCATGGCAAACACATCCTGTTAACACCACGCAGGTTACACACTACACAACACGCTCAAGCTGTCCATCTCAACTGAACCAGTCATAGAAACAAACATAACCGAATCACTTTTGCCTTATAATATCATGTGTTTTAAATTTAGGATTTGTAAGAGAAAGCTTAGTAGTTATTCGTAGGGACACAGTTTTGATGATTCCCAAGTCGCACACATTCCTCCAGTCTAAGCTTTTTATTGCTGTACAACATAGAGAAGCTATTGAGCTCCTTTCCATGTGTGCCAAGTCTCTCCTGTCAGCTTAAACCCAACAGGAAGGACTTGTTCTGGTTTTGGCCCAAGGGTTCCTCCCCTGCCATCCATCCACCCGAATCTCCATCTGCCTGTTCCTCCTCGTCTCCAGCTCTACAGCTCTCCTGAGGGGCAGACAGGTGGTTCTGGCCCTAAAGAAGCAGTACCCCTGCAGGGAACAACCTGTCTCAGCCTGGACACCGTCCCTACTCTTGTCATCCTCCTGTTTTTAATTTCCCAGTCCTTCAGCTGAGGAGCTTTCTCTGCAGGGACATACTGTCTCCTATATGTTGCTGAAATCGCTTATAGAAAGCACTCCACTGATCAAATATGATCAAATAAAGTCCCATGTTTTTTAGATAAATTTTGATCATAACCAGAGAACTTCTCCATCTTGAACAGCCCCAACAAAGAATCTCCAATCCTAAAAGTGACCATTTACTTTATTCGTACCAACACATGAATTTCTCTTGAGGCAGATCCATGCTAAGCTTCTTTTTATGAAAGCATGTTGTTGCACACACATTCTGACATTTGAGAAAAAAACAGACCGAGTGACTTTGAATTCCTCTTTGCGTGCTGTTCTCATTCTCATTACCAGTCCGGTCACAGACTGAGCCAAAGAAAATGTTGTAAACTCTAAGCAGGGAGAAGATTCAGATTGCAATAACATTTGTGCTAAATGGCATCATTCACTCCCTTCTTCACCTTTCCCTACTTGTTTGATCACTCTCTTGTTCAGTGAATGTAGACAATTGCAGAAGAAAGAGAAGCACACAATAACATGTAATTTGGTTTTTGTTCAGCAAACCAATTTATACAGAAGCAAGAAAAAAAACAACACGAAAACAGGATTAGGGATGCAACAATATTAATGCATTAATGAATTCTTAATATATATTGCAAGTATATAAAGTCACATGGCCATTTTCTATTGATGCCTTTGAAACAGAAGTATTGTGATCAAACAATGTAGTACAAAATTGTAAAGACTGATTAAACAAAGACGAATAGAAAATGAATAAATCTTTATTTACATTATTCAAAACTTGGCACCTAAACACAAATATAGTCAGTGTGTCTTGCACAGTGTCAGCATATTTCTCTTCTGTTTTGAAATTAGCGTAAACTTTTTAATCAGAAAAGACAGGTCGAGGTTTTCTTTGAATGCTTTGTAGTCTCTATGGTTTCCTTTTACCAAGAAAACAAAGAGCATTTGAAGGGAAGTTTGGCAACACCCAGAATTTAGTGAAGTAGCATAAATGCCAAGATAATGATTGCAAAGCATTGTGAGGATTTGCAGTTTTGTATGCTTTCAGACACACACACAGAAGGGCAGCAGTAATACTTTTTTTTTTTTTTACTAAAAGTAATGCATAGAGTGTTTTAAATGTGCAGAACTGTAAGTTTGTGTGCAGTTCATTTCTTGCTCATTTGTTAGCAAAGTCAACTGAGAGACGGTTCATATGGTGTGTTCCATTTGATCTAGGAGGTCTGAATGCCTGAATTGCAAATTAGATTTGCCACTAGGAATGCCCCTTAAGTTGGAATTCCTACCTGGGAGGCCAGATGATTGTCTGATGGAATATGACATATTTCTAAGCTCTGACATCCAAGCTCTACGGTAAATGAAACATAACAACAGTATCAAGATGAAAAGGGTACACATTGCCCTCCACTGTAGTAGAAGATGACATGCCTGTTTATAAAATTGATTCCATTTGATCATGTACACAGGGACAGGAACAGTACTTCAGTTAAATTCTAAGCCAAGCTATTATTACAGTACATTGATTTCACATGGTATATAAGCTTGCCAACTCTACTTGAATAACCCTCCAGTCATTGTTGTTGTAGCTAAAATGCCCCCAGTGAACACACTGAAGACTAATTTGGCATAGCCTATCTTTTGATAATCTTGTGCACCTCAGCTGGTGTCACTCCATTCAGATCAGTTTAAGTTTTGCCAGATTTTTGAGCCCTTATAACTGCCTATGATAGACACAAATTTGTCCCTAAAAGTCAGTGAGAAGTCAGTATTTAATCACTAGAAAAAAAATACAGACTGCCAGTTAAAAAAAGCCCAGTTGTCATGAGTGACGCTGACTATTTGCTGTAGGTGTGACAAATTTTCTTTTAATACCACTAAACCAAACCTCGTCCTCATATTGCTAGAATTAGCACACACACTCTCTCTGTCACTCTCTCGAGTTCTTCCTTTCCTTTTTTTCTCCTTGAAACATCAGCCTGTTGCTCATCCGTCTCTTTCATTTCTTACCCCGGAGGACACTGAGTCTTGTTTCTTCTCTTGTCTCATCCATTTAGATTTCTAAGTCAGTCAAGATCCCCTGTGAAGGTGCATGCAATGTACACAAGCCCTCTGCACCACTTACGAAATTGCCTTCCCTACTTGTACTGTCCTTTTAATTTCAGTCTGCACACATACACACGCTCTAGGGTCCCAAAACACCCAGGCCTCTCACATCATTGTAGAATAACCTCCTTCCTAATCCACCTGGTTGCACTAGGCTCCTCAGGGGGGGTTGTTTCAAGTGTCCTAATACAGAGCACAGAAATAGGGGGCGGTAACAGGCAGGCGGAGAGGCCCGGGCAGTTTTAATCTGCCCTGGTCCTTCCAGTGGGAGACGAGAGGGACCTTGTGAGCCCAGAGCCAATCTCTCTGCCTCTCTTTGAAGGTCTCCTTAATCCCCTCACTGAGAGGCAAGGCAATGCAGATGTGTGCATCTGTGTGTGGATGTTTTCTTGGGTCCAACTCCATTGGTCCAGTGCTGATTGACACTCAAACGCACTGTCTTTCTCCTCACTCCCTCCATCTCATATAGACTCCGCCGTATACACTGTCCATTTGCAGTGGTTTCTGAACTTTCCTCAGGGGTCTAACCAGGGCCAAGCTCTAACATGTGCAAAGTGAATAGGCACACACATACACACACAGCTTTCATCTCTGCTTCCCCCAGTGACCGTGTGTCCCAGTGTTTAGGAAAGGAAAATAGGATTGTGTGGAGCTCAGCGTTTAGAGAGCCCAAAGGCCGCCCATCAAATTCAGTTCCTCCAGCTTGTGATGACTCGCTCTGCCAGCCGTCGCTCAACTCATTTCAGACACCATTCTCCAAGTCCCACCAGCCAACCCCGGACTGATGGCTTTCTTTGTCTCCCCCTCAGCGTGTATCGAGCTTTGGATTTATCTCACTTGGGTTCACTTGCTTTTCTTATCAGTCGGCCTCTCGTCTCTTTTTACGCTGTTATTGTTTGTTAGCCGTGGTATTTGCAGCACTACACTTGCTGCCTAATGCTCTGACTGATTTTCTCCATGGGTTGTATTATGTGGGGTTTGAATAGATGCTTGAAACCCTTGAAAATCTCTAATTTTAATGATGTGTTTGCAAGGTTGATAAGTATTTGGACTTGGATAAAAAGCTTTTGGTCATGATAAATGTCTGACTAAACAGTCCCATAGTAGTTAATGTTTGTAGTAACAGGAGCCACAGTAATTTTAGAGATGTAACAAGAAAATTCCACTTTTGTGCATCTGTAAAAAAAGGCAATAGATATCGCTTCGACATTATTATTTTGAAGTTAACAGGGTATTAATTGGTATTAATTGTTGGGGTTTGCCTCAACAATTAATCCACAAACAAAGAAGGTGGGAGCTCAAAAATGTCATGATGATTACTTTAGCATTATAAAAGAGTTTATATCATGTTTTTATTCGTTTTAATCTGCTCTATAGTGTGTTTAACATGTCTCCTTTGCCTGATAGAGGCCCTCTATGAACAAGACAAAAACACATTTAGACGTGATTTATAAGAAAATGCACTTAAGGTGTTCAAAGACTTCTCAACTAAATTGAGGCTTGTGAACTATGGTAGCACTGTCGGGTGGGTCAAATCAAATCTTGGGCAATAAAGGAATATGCATTAGTAATTAAACTTCACTTCTTTGAGGCTTCCACATGTCCACGCTGATGAAGCCCAAGGTTTCCAGGTTTGAATGTTGCAGGAGGTTCTCTGTTTTATGAGCGGGATCCAGCGATCAACTCCGAGTCAGGATCTCTGAATGATGCAAATCCCCCAGCAGTATTTAAAGCCCCCAAATCATCCACAGCCAAATCCCTTCAAGATATTCCCCTGCTCGATTGGATGGCATTAAAGGATCGCAGGGACAGAACAATACAGCGTCTGGCAGCCTGCTGGAATGAGGGATAAAGGGAAGGGGGGTGAGGAAGAGGAAATAGAATAGAGGTGGATGCATGAGGTGGAGGGAGGTTGAGAGTGCAGATTGTGAATATACGCTGCAAAGACACAGGAGGGGGGCGGTATTGGTGTAAAGCGAGCAGACGATGATGAGCGACAGGAGAGAATGGACAGCTGTTTCTCAAGCCCACAGTATGATGGAGCTGTATGATCCCTCTGCTCTTTGCCTCCAACATCATCTGTTTGTCAAAGCTGCTGCATGCCAGCAAGCTTTAATAACATATCTAAATCTCGTTGTTAAGTCTGTATATATTTTTCCAGGTTATTTATATGAAGTTTAATCCACTCTTAATGCTGTTATGTTACGTTGAATACCAGCCCAGTCTATGAGGATAAACAACGTCGCTCAGAATTTCCACACAGATTTCACCCCCTTGTGCTATTGGAAATGACTTTGATGGGAGAAAAAAAACTGTTTTTCTTCTTTCATTTTTAGAAAGTGCAGTGAGCTGGTAGAAAAACATTTTCTTTCCCGTTTTCTTTTCATCTCCTTTTCCCTGTTGCTGGCACTGAGTCTGAGCATGTGTGTGTGTATGTCAGCTGATATTGATGGAACAAGCACAGAGCACCGAGTCTGCCTCCTTTTCTCTTCTTCAGGACAATGAAAAGCTGTTTTTAATCCCCGTAGATCCACTAGCAAGGACCAAGACCAGGGCTCAGACTGTGTCAACCACCCAAACAGAGTGGTGCAGGGATGAGGTGATTGTGTAAGGCTGACAGGAAGCTAGCATTACTCAAGATCCTCTGGCATTTACAAATGGGTTTTGGATTACTGCTGGAAATCAACTCCATGGCAGAGATAACTAATTTTTGTTTACAAAGATGATCTTCACAAACTAACACTATTTGCATCATTTGGAAAAGTAAACACTAATGTCCAAGTCCAATAACATGCTCTTCAAATTGGCTCAAAATTATGTGCATTTGTGAATGTACCTGGTTGTTTTTCTATATTTCAGTCCTGTGATTGACTGTTGATTTGTTTACACTTCTCACCCAAGGACAGATAGGACAGGAGCCAGCCCTTTGGGGACCCTGGATAGAATAAGTGGTTTAGGTAATGGATGAATGAAAAAAGCTAATATCAGGCCACAGTGCAGTGTTTTTCAAGCCTATTTTGCTCAAGGCACACCATGCTCATACCCATGACAATTAGCCTCTTAAGCCTTTTCACAGTACCTTGTTTCATTATTTATTTATTTCCCTGCATTTAATTTGTCCACCAGCATATATTTAAACTTGATAGGTCACAAAATGTAAAATTGGGTGATCTTGTAAGTGTGAGAAACAAAAAGAGTAATGCCAAAACTAAAAGTCCTGAAGTTTTTGTTTGTGTTTGTCTTCAGAGGTATCAACAGAGAAGGGTTTATTAGAGAGAGAGAGAGAGAGGAAGGAAGACTCAGCAGTATCCAAGCAGCACTCAAGCTATATTGCAGTGTGAGATTAGGATATTAGATATTAGATATTACGGCCTTGTGGAATTAATGTGACTGTCTCAAGGTGTAAATATAATGGAGCCTCGTTGCAACGCTTTCTACAAAGGCACTGTGAATTTGGGTATAGATTGTCATTGTAAATAGAAACAGTGGCTATGACACCAGGGGGCAGAGCCCTGTGTTCAGTAAAAAGGCAAGACTACTTTGCTAGGCTCCTAAAATCTGTCACAAAGTCCCCTATTAGATAACAGTTATATATTTAACTGATAAAACCATGTATGGCTAAGCTGAGAGGAAATGCATCATTATTCTCCCCAACAAAATTTGTAGTCCTAGTTTGCCGCATTGGCAATCATTATTTTGCTGAGAAAAAGCTTTTTAAGTCAGATGTGGGGTATTTCCATATGTGTTATGTTTACTAGCACCCTTATTCCATGCATCTACCCAAAACCTCATTTGAAAATACCTTAAAACATCAAGATAATGTTAACATGTTGACTCCCTTCTGTGTTTTAGGACTATTTAACCGCAGCACTCTACTTTGCATGTCATGTGTTACTCTATGAAATAGAGACAGAACTTTCACTCCAAGGCCTTAGCATTCCTGAGCTCTACTTAGATGCAGAGAGTGAAGAATTAACAGAAGAGTTAGTTCCCGACTTTTTAATGTGCCACTTTCAACAGTACCTCGGTAAGCTGGGTGATTGGCAGTAATGGGGCGGAGCAGCCGTGATGTGTTTGTAATAATCTGACTGGAGTCAGGTTCACTTCTATGCTAATGAGCTAGTGTGTTGGTGGTTTAGCATGACTAATAGCGCACATCGCTAACAGAGCTGTCTGGGAGCAAAGGAGTAAAGGAGAAATAAAGAGGCTTTGCTGGAGTGTTTGTGAAGGTAGAAGACAGTCAGGAGAGGAGAGTTGCCGGAGATTGCGTTGCTAGTCTTTGGGGGAAAAAGGAAAATACAGTTGAGGCCTGATTCCCTTGGCAGATATGTTCACAAACGCTGAGGAGAAGCAGAGGAAAGAAAATTGCCTTTGAAAATGCACCAGTGAATTTGAGAAAGGACATGAAGCACTTACTCCTGCTCATTCTTTAAAGAGGCTTTTTCTGAAGACAATACGAGTAGTTGTGTGTTTGTGAAGGCTTTTATTGTTAATATTTTTCCTCTATAGTTGATTGATACTTGCTGTTGCAACTGCAAAGCAATACAAGCTTTATGTGTTGTATGTTTTTCTCACAATCCTGTTTATTTCTCTGTGTATGCAAGTGTTTCCATATCAGAGTGCTTTCTAAATGGGTGTGTTTGTTATGTATGTTTTTTTTATGCTTCTGCTGGAGTACTTGTATGATTTATAGTCTTGTCTATGACTATGTGAGAACCTGGTCTGCTGAGAAAGTGTTTTTGTTTCCCAACCCAAACTGGGTTCCAGGTTTGCTTTAGTTTGCCTTGAATTGATTAAACATTTTTTCAGTTATTTGTTTAGAATGGAGATACTTCAAGCTCGCTACAACTCCTCATTCCTTCCTCTCCTCAAACCGCCCGCTTCTGGATAGTGTGGAATTGTTGATAAGTCGTCTTGGCAGCGTGGCGAGAGTAATCATTTTCCTCCAGATGTTAGAGCTTGGGAAGGAACCAAAAAAGAGGTGGAAGTAGGAGGGGAACAGGAGAAAAACAGCTGCCGCCTCTACCAGATCCACCCCTCTACATGAAGTCATCTACTCCTCCCTCCCAGAGGCTCCCACAACCAACGCCTTCTATAAACTCTGCTAAATTCCCCTCCTCTCTCCTCCCCAGTTCTGCACATTCTGCCTCTTTCTGTGTCCCTGGAGGCAGCTGGGGCAGGCTGTGTTTACTGCTGAGGTAATTGGAGTAGTTTGGAGAGATCCTGACCCCAGCCCTGCTACGGCCTAAGATGTGTGTGTGTGTACAGGCATGTGTGCATACGCATGTTTGTGATGACTGGCAGGGAGGCCAGGGAAGGAAAGCAGGCCATAGCTGGTGTCAACCCACTAGGGAAAAGACAAATTGGTTTTCACTACACTGTCTGTCTTTCCTTGTCTCATATTCTGCGGCTATCTCTTTCTTCCTCCTGCATATCTCCCCATCTCTCCACCAACTCAAAGACAATCATTCAAGCTTTCTCTTGTTCTTCGCTCTGCAGTGTTTTCTCACCCCCCCCCCCCCCCCCCCCCCCCAACATCCCTCCTTTTGTTCCACCTCTCCTCTCCATCTATCTCTCTCTGCTCATCATTTCATCTCTCCCAGCAGAACAAGCAGCACAAACTGTAACTCCTGCCAGATATGAGCAAAAACTCCCCCTCAGTTACAGCCAAAGACATGAGCGAATTCATCCAACCTAATCCAGGCGCCTGTTGTGTTTATCTCCGAGTGGGATGGATAGGAGAGGGTCTTGGGCCGGGGTGTCAGGGAGAGAGTGAGGGAGCGGCCTCATAAGTATTCTCAAGAGTGCTTTTTAGACACGCACAAACCAGGGGTGGGACATGTTTTTCTAACCTTCTTATTGTCATGAAGTTACAAAAAATCGAAGGCAGCATCACAGCCTGTTAGTGATCTCAGTGGCTAATGAGGGTAATAAGGCCAGTGTTTATTTGCATACGAGCAAAAAAGTGGAGGTGCGGTAGGTGGGTGCAGTTACTCAGACTTAACTTGAATTGCCTGCAGTGTTCAAAGAACGTCTTTTCTTGAAATAATCATACCCAGCACAAGCTTCATTCAGCATTATCTTTATAGTCTGTAGCAACCAGCGTTAGCCACATTTTGTATTTACCATTGAGCATGCACAGAGGAGCGGCACAAGAGAGTGAGGCATGACAGTGATTTAGCATGCATCTCGTGACCTCATCTCAGGGTTGTCAGGTAGCGACAGTGGGACACGGCTCACCTACTTCAGCTCACCGCTCTCCTCCCTCTTCCCTCTCTTCCCTCCCTTCCTCATCCCCTCCGTCTTGCTCCTCCCTGATAGCTTTTCCCGCTCTGCTGATTTCACAAATAGGCCTCATTGATTGAATCTGATTCTTCTGGATAGAGCAGCTTTATTGAGTGGCTTTTCCGCTGATGGACAGGAGCGTGCAGGGGGCTGCGTTTGTGTGTGTTTGTTAGGCGCACACACGCTAACACGTTAGCGATGGTAACGAAAAACTTCCCCACCCTCATCCCTCTCATTCTGTAATCCAGCAGCTATTCCTCTCCAGGGAATTCCCCTCAGTACGATCATTGCAGGCACACACATGCGGCGTGATTACAAACAGGTTCCCTAGTATCGGCTGCATCTTGGCGAGTATTCCATCATGGCTATTTCTCGCTAACTGAGGAGTCTGTTAATGCAGCAACACCTTGAGCACGGCAACATTTAAGTGTTAACGGCTCTCCCCGGCACTCTTCATCAAACATTCATCTGAGCTGTGAGTCTGAGGCAGGAAGCTGGCCCAGTACGCACAGAGCTGCTCCAACTCCACTCCAGAGGTGTCCTGAACATTATGTTTCGATTTTCGTCTGATCTCACCCCCCCCCCCCCCCCCCCATCTGCAGCCATTTTGGATTCACTATCTTGCCTGTTGTGTTTCTCTTACGCTGCCAACACCTCCCGAAAGTCTAAAACCTACAACAAAACATAGGCAGGGAATTTGTATCTTGATGTGGGGAAAATTGGCCTGTTTCAGATGTAGAGCAGGAATAATCTGTTGAGGTTTGAACGCTTTAGCTAACAAACTGTGTTAGCGGGAAGATGGAGCTTTATCAGCACCCCTCCACTGGGGATACACACATTTTACACACAGCAGCGCACACCTCATCCCAGCAGCAGCAGCATCTGTGCTCTTCCCCTCTCACTGCCCTCTATTTTAGTCTCTCTCCTCTCAGCAGGCATCGTGCCACCTATGCACAGGCGGATGGATGGTGGCACCCCACCTTGCCCTGCGTGCGTTTAACCCCCTCGACCCCACAGATCCATCATCATACAGCACACACAAACACACAGAAGCACTCCGAACATTATTTCCCAGCATGTAGTTGTCCTTTTGTGTATCCTGCTGTGGTGATACCTCTCGTACATAAAGACTGTCTCACCTCTAAGATCCTAAATGTGCTCATTATTCTGTCTGCATTTAAAAGGTTAGTCTTGTGTTTGTGTATTCAAGTGTTTCCACAAAGACTCAAAGATCTGTGTCTCTAGCCAGCATTCTCTCTGTAGGAGTACGCCTTACACAAGGACAATTGATTCAAGAAAATGAAGGATCTACTCAGACAGCTGCTCGACAGTAGGCCTATGTGTTACAGTGCAAGTTTGCACCAAGTGGTTTCAGTGGAGTGTGAATGTTCATGCAGCTCTCTTTGAAAGAAAAAAAGGCAAAGACAAATATTTGTGTTTGTGTTGTGAACATATGAAGCCTTGCAAGCACAACACAGTTAACCCTAGCAGTGATTTTACTCTGTTTAAGTTTTGTCAAGTCTTTTCCTTCCCTTATTTTTTTTTTTTCTACAAGTGGGCTAGACCCGCATCTGAGGAATAAGTGAATGAGGTTCAGAGCAGACTAATCTTTAAGTGGAAGCACACCTACTGTACTTCACCACCCCAAAAGGCACTGTAACTGTCAGACTATCGATCTGATCGCTTTCAGTTTGTTACCAGCATGGAGGGCTAAAGGACTACAGGAGAGGCTGTCAAAATTGAACACAACGTGGAGCTGCTCCATCATCACAGGAAAACACTAAAGTCCAGTTGAAGTGCAATTTTAGGTCTTTTGGACAATGTTTTAATACCCTGACTATTTGAATCCCTAAAGAGAGCAAAGTTATTACCATATGGAAATTAAATAATGTGAATATACCATTAGGGTTGAGAAGACCCCCCTCTTGCACATCTGATAGATGGATAGTGTTTTGCCTTCAACATGTTTGGGGTTTCTCGTCCACCAGGGTACTGTTTCATCAGAGTGTGATGCATGTTAAAACCATCAACAGCAGACTTGCAGGGTCAGCAACAAGGGACATAAAAGCAAAAGGAACTAACTTTTCTCTGTGTTTTGAATATTATTTATGACACTCAAGTTACTACAGAACCCTTCGATAATAAGACATTGCTCGTTGAAATTTAAAGCAGGCTGTTTTTTTCAGTTGTCCTGAAAAATTGTCTGATGATTCTACTCAACTTTAGATTAGTAGGTTGCTAATGGCATACTGATGGTTGGGCCTGTAATAGTGTGTAGTGCTGGTTGTGTGTGAAGTGGGCAGTATGTTAGTTTGTGGTTTCAGACACAGCCAAAGACATTTTTTTGCTCTTTTGTTTGGCTATGTTTATGTTGGCGCCCCCTGTAGACAAAGTGGTACACCTTACCTCTCTGCTAATGTTGCCCTTTACATGTGTAACTGTTAATTGATGGTTAAATATACATACTTCCTGTGAAAAAATCAATGAATGGCTTTTTCCTCAGTGTATTGTATATCATCTCATATTACACCTGCCCCTCTTGCAATGAAGAATTACCCCAAAGTAAAAGTTAGTTTTTTAAGGTTATGTATTCGTCTCTATGAGTTTCATACTGTTTCCAAAAGAAACCTCACTGAAGCTACAAATTGATTTTTGTCCCCTTTTTTACAAACAACAAAGGGGACAAAATGAAGTGATATGGATAACAAAGGGAAATTGATTGTTTACTTTACACCTCTAGAGGTGTGATAAGCAGCTATTTTGTGCCTTGTTCATTCATGTTTACATGTGTTTACACAGTTCGTGCATCATCTAATTAGTACTGATTTTGTCTCTGCTGTGAAGAGGCTTACTCGCCTGTATTAGCAGTGCTGCCTTTTGACCTGGGCTGTGTTCAATTAGCCTGGTCTGGTTATTACTGTTGACACTGTGTGTCAAGTGGCCCTTACTTCACCTCCAGAGCTGTTAGTGAGGTAACAAAAGAGTGACTGCTGGCTATTTCAGGATATCTTCAATGTGTACACAAGATTTAGGGGAAATTACCCTGTTTTATTGAGGAATGGACAGTTTTTCATGGCTTATTGTGTTAAGTTGGATATTTGTTGTTCAGGGTTTGGTTTAGTACTAGACCACAGCTAGGCAACTAATCACAATTTTATCATTATTAGGATATGAGCCTTTGCTATAAACACATTGTGGCAGTCTAAATTGTTTGAAGTATATTAAAAAACAACTTTTTTTAACATGGTCAAGGAATGGTTCTTGGTATGATGGTTTTGCTTTTACATTTTTTTGGTGCGGTCAGATGAAGTTAAAGCTGGCTATAATATAGATTAACATTTGTTTCTGCAAGTTTATTGAGAGAGAGTGTCTTGTTTGTCTTTTAAATTTAGAAAGAAATGTAGCTGAGTGTTGCATAAAACAAGATGAATAGCACACACAGACAAGGACAATAATTTATTGCTTGTATGCACTCTTCATCTTTTTTTCATCACATCACAAGTCAAATCTTAATTGCAATATTTAACCATGTTAGGGACATCTCATGTTTTTCTAATTTCCTGCAGGCCTTTCAGGGCTGCAAGGTTAATCCCACATTTTCTTTTGTATTGATATGTACCATCACAATTGACACATTGCTACAATTTGAATTTACTGCAATAAATGAAATAAATAAAGAATGCACAATATTATTGCAACAATATCAGTATTGGAAGATAATGGAATATTTATAACCCAAAAATCTGCCACTAAGAAAGGAACAGGTAAATTTTACTTAACTAGAGGCTTTGTGCTCTTAGCAAATAATATTGATATCAGTATCGGCAATAATAAGATTGGAAATACTGGTGTAATGGATATTGGCGTATCAGTTGTTGACACAAATCCAATATCGTCCATCTCTAAAAACATACCTTTTATGTGATCAAGCAATATTTTTTGAGGCTGAGGATAAAGGCCTTACTATCACATCTATTAAAGCTGTCAGGTGAAGCAAAAACTGGTTACATGGTGCCTTGAGCTCTATTTGTGACAATTTGTGTCACTCAACATGTTACAACTACAAGTGTTGTATAAAACATCCAAAATAGCCTAGGTGAAGACGCTTTAAATGAAAACTTTGACTTACTCATTACCTTTTTACATTCATATGCCAATTTTGTTAATCACAATATTAAACATTGTTATCGCACATCACATATTTTCCTCATATCATGCAGGCCTAATTTGAATCATATATGTTGCACCCCTACAGGGCCTGTCTATGTCCTATCATGGAAAGTAAGAAGAAGAAGATGTTTTTTGTACTTTCATCCTTCCCTATTAAAAGAAAAGAGAGACTGCGCACCGTGGAGGTAGCAAAGGAGAAAAAGCAGTGAGGAAATTTCCTTGCTCTGTTAATTGGCAGCTCTGTGGTACACTAAACATTGCCCAGGCTCGCACACACACGGAAACACACACAAACTCGGCTGAATACTGTGACTGCTCTGAAGTCACTGCCTTATATTTAGTCAAGGGAGACCAGCCTGTGTCACTTTTTCTCTTGCTTAACCTCGCTCTTTCTCTTCCTCTTGCTGTGGCGGTGTTGAAGAGGAGTCTCAGGGGAGGGCTTAACTCTGAGCCCTCATTCTTTTTTTCTTTTTTTCCTGCCTTTTCTTTCTCTCTCCCTCACCATGTCTTTCTTTCCTTATCGTCCTGTGAATAGAGCAGCAGACTGTTGTTCGACTTAGTCCAGGAGACACACTGCATGCACAGATAGGATAGAGCAATGGAGAAGGTTCAGTATCTGCCTCCCTGCTTTTATTATTGCCATCATAAAGAGGTCGGTCTGTCCTTCTCTGTGAGCTCACGATGTGTTTACATGCAGATGCAGAGGAGAACTCTATATGCAACCTGTCTTGTATTTGTGTTTGTGAAAACCCATCACAATTTTTGCAACAAAAGGTATGGGGTCAAAAGTTCAGGAGGTCAGGAGGCTTCACATGCATCCTTCAGAGTAAGGGGTGATTCACAAAAGACCCTGCTTGAAATTATGATGTACAACCTGGAAAATCACAGGGGCTTTTGTGTTGTCATGGTTATTGAGTGTTCAGTAGCTTCAGGGGAAATGGAGTTTGGGGGAGGGAAAGGGGGGGAGACAATGGATGGGTGTGCGTGGGAGGAGGCGGGGGGGGGTGCTATCTTAATTGCTTTCCGTGAATAATTCCAGTCCCCTAATTTGGCGATAATGACAGTGGCTGCGGCTTTTGTATTTATTTATCCAAACATTAATTGACAGGACTGACATTAGCCAGGGCAGTTATTGCGCATTTGATTGTGCACAAGGGAGCAAAAGAAAATTACAGTAATTATCATTCTGATATGGATTATGAATATGCATTCGCACACTTAATGTCTCTGTCAGCATTTTAGGAGCAACAAGGCACTCTGCCATGACAACAGCACTTAAGCTTATCACCATCTCTGTCCCTCCATACCCCATCCAAGCGCTGCTGCAGAGAACAGATGACATGTAGTGTCCAAATGATTTAGCTGCCCCAGTGTAGCTTTAAAAACAACACCCAGGCATGTTGTTAGGTGAAATGGCCGCTGTGTGGATTGTTTCTATTGGTCTATAAAGGGGCCTCTGCTCGTGTGAAAGTAGTGTGTGTTTTTGTGAATGAGCATTAAAAGTTTGTGTTTTCCACAGGCGGAGGGAGAAGACAATTTGAAGAAGATGCAGCTGATGGAGCTGGCAATTCTCAATGGGACGTACAGAGACAACAACATCAAAACACGTAAGTGAGCTGCTGTAAACACACAACACACTCAGTGTGCGCAGTCATCTGTATAGCCCCACATACAGTTAGGGATGGAGATCATTTTTTATTGCTATTGATACTCCTCAACATTATGAGTCCTTATCAATACTGCTATCAAAGCAGTCCTAGTGTTTGGTAAAAGACTGCAATACAGTTCTGATATTATAACTGGTAAATATTAGGGATGCTGGGGATGATATTGTCAATAATGGATTAGTATTTGCAGATATTTCTCAAAAGGCTGTTATTGAAATCAGCATATTTGAACATTTCTTTCAGTATAGACTGACTATATCATAGCCTTACACATCACCAATAAGTCTGTGGAGTTTTTTCTAACCTGTTTTGAAATTGGGATAATTGCTTGGATAAAAGTAAAACTTAAAAAAACAAGTCAGGTTCTGTCCGCAGGTTGTTACCAGGTTGTTGCATCACGTTTGTAGCTCTTAAAGGGATGGTTGAGAATTTTTTGAAGTGGGGTTGCTAGAGGTCCATGGCCCTAAGTATAATTGCCAATGAAGCACAACTCATGAGAGAAACTTAAATTGTGTTGTATTCATGTACAATTGCAATTAACCTATCCTATTCTATTCTAATCAGATAGTTCTGCCTCTGGTCAGTTAGCCAGGTAAGTACGCTAGGCAATACATTGCTGGAAATGACACCACCAAAATCTTCATAATTCCCCCACTTACAGGGTAAAACTACACAAAAAACTATATTTACCAGTATCATGAGCCTCGAGCAACCCAACAAAAACCCAAACTATCCCTTTAGAAAGGCAGATGACGCTTGGTTTTACTGTGCTTTTCAATCACACATATTGCTTACAAAGTGTGTTTAATGTAGGAAACTGTTTTACTCTCTTCATGGCGGTATCAGCATTGGCTAAAATAAGTTTAGAAACATCTGCATATTAGATATCAGGAAAAAAATCCAATATAATGCAGGGTCGAAGCTTTTGTTTAAAAGCTAATAATTTTTTTTTTTTATTGTTTTTATTTTGAATTGATGGAAAAACAAAAAAGAGATTATGCAAGTTTTCAGTCAGAGTTGGAATTTTCCCTTTTCTTGATATGAATATGAGGACATCATGCTGACAATTTTCAACTTCAACTCAGTCATTTTTCTAAACCTACTTTAAAACATCAACATCATCATTATTACCCCATGTCAGCTCGTTCAGTTAGGTAATTAACTGTTCCCTGTTTGTATATTCATCTGGATTTCAACTGTGGATGAATGTTGTTAGCCAAAAGGACTTACTACAAAGTTAAGGAGCGCTTTATAAGGGAGATTTGAGAGAGCGAGGAGGAGAAGAGGGAGAGGAGAATAACTGTCCTGTAGAAGCTAGTGTTATTAGAGTGTATGCTACCTGAAGCAACAGTGTGGTTTTCAGAGGGCTGAAGAATGTTTGTGGAGCAGTGTTACGATAAAATCAAGTAAAATCAGAGTCATGATAGCAGTGTTGAAAGGCTGTCACATTTTTATTTGGGGCTTTTGTCATTTGCCGAGCTTTAATTCTAATCTCCATCCCTACAGATAACTAATCTTAAAACTCCATTGACCAAACTTTATCATAGCAAACCTTTCTTCTGTATTATAATGACTAATATTGTTTAACTTCATTAAATTATGCATAGATCCTCTCTGTTCATACCATTATTTAATATTTGACAACAAGATCTCTTTCTCTCTCTCTGTGACTCTACATACATTTCATATTCACCTCCCAAACCAAAAGTAGATGAACTTTGACTCTGTTCCAGTTTACATTTCTGTCCTTCATCCATCCCCACATCTGTCCTCCTCCCTGCAGCACATGTGATCCCTCTTTTTCAGTTGCTCTTGGCCAACTTTTACCACATTGCTTTATTCCACCTGCACAGTTCTGCATGACAGTCACAAGCTTATACATCTAAATGTTTGCTATGTAATCATCCAAATGCCCTTTTTCAATGCATAAGCACATTTGAATACAGTAAATCAATTGTAGCTCCAACATTTATCCTGTATAGCACATTATTTGAGAATGTGTGCGTTTGCTCTCTGAACCCTTTATTACCATTCTTAATGTAATTTATACATGGCCATATACTTGGGCTCTGATTTATGAAATCAGCAATGAATAAATTAATCAATGTAATTAACTTTCCCTGTACAACATCTGTTCAAAGTGAAGCCATGATGGACTGGCCCACCATCTGACCATAGTTTCTGTTGTGCTTGATTTAATTGACCTGCCTTTGGGGGAAGCATGTGTGGCACGGCTTGCAGCACATGCTAATGCAGAACAACTCAGAAATTATTTTTGTGTGTAAAATTGTACATTCTCCAACCTAAATGGAGTGCTGAACATGTGGGGGATCAAACCATTCTTATGTTTCCATACATGATTTATGATCCTGCTCTGTAAAACCAGACCCTCATTGAATATCTCCTCCACATGTTGACATCAGCTCCATTTCTGTTGGCATGTGTGTTGTTGACCTCACCTTTGTCATTTGCAGTAGATGAATGTTTAGCTGCCATGGTGGTCTGTATGCTTTGAATGCATTGGGATGACAGCAGCATTTTGTGCTTTTGTGTTTTGGTGTGAGGGTTTTTTTTTAAATTATTATTTTGTTTGGCTATTTTGACTTTTCCTTTGCAACAGATTGTGGCTTTGTGGTCCAACACCATGATCATTGCATGGACTAATTTTCCCCTTTTGCCCCTCTCCCTCCTCTCTCTCCTCTCTACCTGCCACTTCCTGTTCCTTCTTGTTTTCCTTCCTCCTATATCCCCACTTCACTGTTCATCTGTGATTATGATCATCCACACCACACTTTGTCTTTTGCCCTCTGTCTTTCTCTCTTCTCCTGTCCTTTGCTCTCTTGCTTATGGCAGCCACCCTTGCATTCTCTCTTGCAGCAGCGGCAGCAGCCGCTCAGGGCCCACGCCTAATAGCGGCCCCCACGGGTCAGGTGTTGCCTCCCCCGGCACTCCGGCCTCCAACACCAGCCGGGGCTCCCATCATGAACCTCATCCGGCCCACTCAGATGGCTGCCATGCTACCCAATGGCACCCCCACCCTGGTGCCTCCCACACCGGATGGCGGGCTAATCTACACCACCCCTTACGAGTACCCTTACGCCCTGGCACCCACCTCCCTGCTGGAGTACCCCATCGAGCACAGTGGGGTTTTAGGTAAGAGAGCCTGGGGGAGCATGGGTGCTGCAGGTACAGCGGCCAACTTTAGCCAGCCTGGACAGGAGGGCAGCTTGTTTTACCCCGGAGCTGGGGTGCTGGACGCAGCTTCCATGAGCCACAGTCAGGACTTATTGAAAGGTAAATATGTCATGTCCACCTGAGGATCAAAAAACAGACAAACTCACAGAGTGGATGTGCTGGGAAGCTCTTTGTTATGGGATGTCCAGCTATGTGGCTCATACGGACACTGAATTAAGAAGGCAAAAGGGGACAGACATTACCATGTGAGGGCCAGGCTCTTGGGAGGTTCCCTTTGTAGTTTAGACTCCACTGTTTCAGTTCTGCTCTCACCATACAGCTCTGCTCTCAGGTTTACATTGCCTCTTTCCTGCACGGTTCGTATAGGAGGACTGGGCTCAGAGTGAGATGAGGCACGCTGGCAGAAAGATGCCACTCATACACACAGCCTGCTCTCTAACCCTTTCATGCACTGGCCTGGAGGCATATTCAGTCTGGCGGCAGATCCCCTCGGATTTCTGCAGCTTTTGAAATCATTTCTTCGCGCTGTTCTCTGCAGGCAGGCCTTGATGCCTGCAGATAGTCCCTCTCTCACTCCCACTGGGGATGTTCATTAAATTCCTCCAGTCCTGTCTTTTTTGTCTCCTCCTTCCCCTGTCTCCATTGTCTTAGCTTCACCCCTCTTGAACTGTGCTAATACCTGATGTACAGTTCACTATGAATGTATCGTATTCAGTCTCTGTGGTGCTTTAAGCTCATCACTTCTGCTACCAAAGACGCATCTGAACATCCAGTGATGAAAACTTATAGATATGAACCCCATATATATTGGACAGAGGATCCGGTTAATGAAAACAAAAGCTGCGTTTCCAGTAATAAAGCCAACGCAGACTCTCTAAAAATGTTCTGAAGCATCATCTGGCAGCAGCAGACACAGAGTAAATTTAGCTGACCTGTGTTTTTTGGGAGCCTCTGGGAGTCATGTGTAGAACAGACAGGGGCAGCTGACTGGCTTTTCTCTCTTTAACTTGCAGGGTTACACCAGCTTAGTGCATTTTATTTACTCACACTATCGATTGGTGCCTTCAGCAACACAGGGCCCGGTGGAACACACTCACTCGCATACCCACACACACTCTGCGCTCGGCTGGGCTGTCCGCGTTGCTGAATCCAGCCACCGAGAGTAAGATGATGTCAGGCCATCTGCACATTTAAAGTAGTGTAGGTGGTTGCATCCTCATGAGCCAAAAATGCTTCCCAATTTGACAACGCCAAAACAAAACCCACATTGATTCTTGTAATACTTCACTTGTCCTTTCTTTCTCCTGGAGGGCTTGATTTACTTTTGTTAACACATTTTACACCACTTGAAAATTTAGCCACAGATCCCGCCGCCTGCGTTCGAGGCAGAGTCTAAGCACCGCGGTGGGAAGAAATCAGTTGTGACAAATATAGGAGCAAAATGACAGGCTCTGCCGCCGGAGAACAGATTGACCTGGAGAGAAATTGTGAAGGAGGGAGAGAGAAAATGAAAGAGAGAGGGAGAGGAAGAGGCAGGTGGTGTCTAGCACTATTCAATTACCATCAGAGCTGTATTGGATTTCCCCCCCTTCCTTTCAAAATAAAGAGACAAATTTCTCTCACTCCTCCTCTGGATCCCGCAGGAAGAATCACATTATTTCTCCAGACAGCCCAGGAACCGTTACCCTTTAGCTGCGCCCCCCCCCCCCCCACCCACCTCCCAAAGAGTCCTCCTATAACTCTGAGCACTGTGGAATTTTATTACTTAAGTTATGCATTTTTTTTTAAAGTTAAACTCCAAAAAAGATGTATTATTTGTTTTCTACTGCATTTTTCTACACGTTAAAAAAGCTATGTGTGATGTGTGTCTATGTAATATAATCTGTATTATGTTGCTTTATGTGTATTGTTGTATTATCCAAGCATTATAATGATAATAGTTAAAATGTGAATGTTATTACTGTAAAAGATGACTGTTTTTCCCCTGCTCAAAGTGAATGGTTTCTAACCTTGTGGACCTGTTACAATCTAGGTGCAATGGCTACTAAAGTGAGACGGCATGACACGCGGGTCCATCCTTACCAAAGGATTGTGACCGCTGACAGAGGTCAGTTTAGTCTCCTAGCTACACTCTGCTATTGACTGATGAATTTCTATGATTATTCTGCCTATTATGCCTCGATGCCTTAGTTGGGAATTTGTATAATGTCTGTACTGTTTTATTTCTTTTTGTTTTCCTTTACCCCTACCACCTCTCCTCCCCCATACATCCACACACCAGCTAAATGGTTGCTTGTGGTTGCACATTTTGTTTACATGTAGTACTTAGAACATATGCAGTTTGTTGACTGTGTATATGTCAAAGCTCAGGCAAAAGCGATCTTAAAACAGCTATTTAGTTAATGCAGCTGTGAAGCAGGACAGGTAGTACTTAGCAGGCAGTGTTGAAGGTGTATAATGACATTCCTCTGATGTGAGATTAGAGTAAAATGGGGCAGGCTTGTTCCCATACATGATTTATCTCCTCAGCTCAAAATATGAAGCATTTCTATACTGTAACTAAGCAGATGACGAGTAGCCACGCTGCTACCAGGCGCCATTTCACCTTGAATTTAAATTTATTTTGCATTTTATTTTTCTATGGACGGTAGACACGCACAGACATAAGCTGAGGTAGCTTGCATTCTCTCCAGTGTTTTTTGCAAATAGATGAAAATAAAGCTAAAATACATTTTTTTAATATTTCAGTTGTACATGAGGTACTGTCATTTTATATTTGAGCATTTTATATCAAATGTATTTATGGTTCTTGTGTATATTTATATTCTATAAAAATATACTGCTAAATAAAGAGAAAGAATCGGAAAGCATCGATTCATCTTATTCATTGCACATTTACCACTAGTCACAGCTCCCCCTCACATAACATTAGTTACGACTAATCACACTGTCTGTAACTTGCACTCCAACTTGACAGACACTAAAACACTAGATTTTTGTTTTTCTGATTTCGTTTGTCTGTCCGACCTGTCTTTGCTTCAGTTTTTTTTTTTTGTTTGTTTTTTTTTTTTGTTATGGGGGCAATGTGCGCTTAAATTAAACCACACAGCTACCTGTTGGAGGGTGGGGGCTCATCATGACGCTAAATCGTCATGGTTATAGATTAGACGGGTTCATCTCACATCGGCATAAGGGGAATTAGGAGCAGGGAGGGGCGACATGAGAGATTGCATTCATTTTATTGTTAAAATGATGTCATTCCAGTCTCTTCTTGCTGACACTAATATCCTTTCTATCTTTTTTTTCTGTTTGTTTTGTTTTTGTTTCTAACCACCTAGCCGCCACCGGCAACTAACACATGACCTTCTGACCTCTGAACTCTTCACCCAATGACGAGCCGCCCCCAGCCTGCCTGCTGATCAGTTAACTGGTAATTGCCTTTTGCTAGCCTCTCGGACGCAAGTGAGAGAGAGAGAGGCGCCTGCCCGTACAGTTACCCTAACACGTTCTGACAAAAAAAAAAAAAATAGAAAAACCAACGCAGAATCTTCACAGAAACACAACGAAACCCAACAAAAAAAGTTGTGTAATATTCATTTTTTCCCTCTGTTCATTGAGTTTAATTCCCATTCTTTCTCTTTCTTTTTCTTCATGAATCACACTCTGGGTGGACGAGTTTATGTTTTCACTCATAAATCTGCACTGAATTATATAGCAATAAAGACCCCCACCCCAACCTGCCCACCCACCCTCCTTTTATAAGCTCTAATTTGGTGAGTCAAAGATCAATAACATCCATTTGACGCAAAACCTTTTGGTTTCAGAAAAATGACACAATTCCCCTCAATTCAAAAGCCCCCTCCCATCCCCCCAGCTTTCAACGCCCACCTTCTTTGGGAGAGAAAAAGAAATAGAAGGAAAGAGAACAAACACTCACATTAACTTGTTTAATTTCTGTCATTTTTCACATGTAGTGCAATTGTTGAGCTCTGAGATGTAATTATGAGCTGACACATTCTGGGTGTGCACCTCCAAACAGCTTTCTGTCTGTTTTTTAAAGCATGGCTGAAATGATTGCAAAAGGAGCTTTTTATGATTTATGTGTGTGTTTATTTTTTTTCTCCTGTCTTTTTTTGTTTGCTTTTACTTATGAGTCATTTTTTCCACCTGATTTTTTTGGTTTCTCTGTTGTTCATGTTTGACTAATTAGCTTTGCTTAAATTGAACTAGCCAAAATATGGCAGGTGTTTATCTCTGGAAAACAAAAAGCAATCTGATGTTTGAAGCAGGCCGTAGAAAAGTAAGAAAAATCAAGAAGGGCAAGATGGGGAGGTTTAATTTGGGATGAGGGGTCTGTGTGTGTGCGTGTGTGTGTTCTTTTTTTAATTAATACTACAATGAAAGTAGGGTGTGCTGAGGCTTCGGGGACATTGGAGCAGTGCTTACTAGCAACTGACCATTGCTACGCCCCCATCCACACTACATCCATTATACCAGTGCCTGATGTATTTAGAAAAAAAATATCTCCATGAGTAAGCTGAGCTGTGATTGAAAAGACAAAAAAAAGTATTAAGTGTGCATATTTAGCCAAAGGGTTTTCCAATGAGTTATATATCTGCAGTTATGCATCAGTCTCACAGAGGGCTCTTTGTGATTTTAGACTTTGGAAAGGTGTGAGTTTGTAGTGCCTGCCTTCATCTGATGGACAGACACAGGGTCACTCCAGGTCAAATCTGACGCATATAAGATCCACTCAGACTTGTCTTTACTCTAAATAAGACTAATAACATATCTGCTGGTAAACATCTGTAGTCTAAAGTATACCAGGGAGGTCTTTTGCTTGAAAATTAACTCCAAGTTTCAAAAAGTGGAGACTCAAAGCTCCAGTTGTTTCATAAGTTAGCTGAGACACATTGATTGGTGTTTATCAAAATCAAAAGATTTAAAAGTGTAAAAAAAAGATTTTTTTTTATTATTATTTTTTATTTCTGGCTTTAGAAAAATAAGGAACAATTCAAAGAAGCAGCATTAGAAAACAGTTGAGAGGAGTACTTCCTGGAATCAGAAGAAAGCATGTTTGGGGTGCTCTTTAGAAAGGGATTCATCTCATCAAGGATTTTACAAAAAAAATCCAAGGAGCTCCCCTTTATCCATTAAAATGTCTCTATTTTAACAGCATGTTCATGTTACCTGTAAAAACACTTGAATGTTTTTGGCATTAAGCAGTCAGCAGAAAACTGAAACAAAACACTTTAAGACAATTTCAGACCTTTAACTGTTAAAAGAGAGTAACTTGGATTTCTTTTCAGGCTAATCAGGGTAGTATTAAGAATCAGCATTCTTTTAAACCCTCGTGGGACAAACAGTGTTTGTGTCCAGTGTTATAGTTTGTTGGCATACGAGATGCAAACACAGGATTTAGGCACATTTTGGACCATGAAAATGTTTCAAATCTGTATACATTTTTTTTCAGACGCCACAAAACTGCTCCAAATTTAGCCAACACATTTTTCAGGTTTTAGTTTGTTATTTGAACTCCATACAAATCAGTATAAACTTGTTATAAAAAGTAAAACCTTGTTTCTGATTTGTCCTGGTATGACCCTGCAGCTCGTCAAGTCAGTTTTGACCCATTAATGCTCTGCTTTCTGAGGAGCTTTAATGCAGGCTATTAACACTAAATCAACTGCTGCTTTAAAGCAGTCCATGTGCAGGGGGATGGGCACTCTGAAGTTCTGTACATAAATGCTTTTGTCACGAAAACCAGCTTCTGTTTTGAGTTGTTTCATCAGCCACATTGCCAAAAGAGTGTTTATTTGTTCTTTTTTTAACTGCTTCTCAATATTTGGTCACTTTATTTTTTAACCCCTGTTAAAACTCAGTTGTAAATCAGGCTGGCTTGATCTTGGCCTCCCTGCATACTGACACACTTTAGTTAATGATAAAACATCCATTTCTAACACATAACAAGCCATTCAAAAGCGCATCCACAATGTGTCACACTTCCTGTGAACATAGACTAGATCCTGAGCCCACAAACCTTTGTTGAACTCTCTCAAGAAAAAATAGGATGTGAAAGCCATGCCTGCCTGTTCAAATTGCTTTATACATACATATTATATATATATAAATATATATATATATATATATAAATATATAAAAATGTAGATATCTGTCATTGCATATACAAATACAGAAGAGAACAAAAAAATAGATAATTTTACAGGGTGCTGGAGAAGAGAAAAAAATTAAGAAATCTATTTTTGGCAATTTTAGCTTTTGATACCTTACTTGCAGTTACAAAATCAGAAAAAAGAAATAAAAAAAAGTTTTAAAGCATATGGGGGAAACAGATAAACTGAGTGGGTGAGGAAAAAAGTGCTGTTACCCTGGATATGATTGGAAAAAGGAAGATGAAGATCAAAACAGTCATGACCCTGGAAAACTTAGAGTGAGACAGACGCCTTGGGAGTTTAAAAGAGAAAGGATGATCAAATCAAAGTGCCTTATCAACAGTGGTTTCTGTTCTCTGAGTATTCCAGTTGTGTTCAATAATATCCAGCACCCACCGAGATGGCGCAGAGAGGAATGGCTAGTGTTACACGCTCTGAATAGTCGAGCAGGGCGGCTCCCACTTTTATCGTGGCGTCGCCCGAGTTATTCTATGCAAAAAGAATAGCAGTCGTTTTGACCAGCTAAAATATGTGCCATGGTTTTGTCTTCCTGAAATGATTTTTTCCTTGACTTGATGGCCCTTTACTCTGCTGTATGTGCAGGTTTTTGTTCTCTTTTTATTTAGATTTTAGTGATCATATGAACTATTGTGTTGATTTTTTTTTTTTTTTCATTTTGGTGAACTGTGACAAACTTCCTAGAACAAATTGAACTGCCAATAACAATGCAGCAGTCTGCCAGAACATGTTTGGATCATGAGCGGAGAAAATACGACATTTAAAGGGTTTCATAAAAGGGGAATGGGTCGTCGTTGTTTGTTTCAACAACTGCAAACTGAAAGCATCCAGTCCATGTAATCTCTGTCGAAATGACTATCAGTCAATCAGGACATTTCTAATTGGACGGATGAAGTGCTGATTAATAAAGCAAGCTCCTTCATTCACAGCCACACAGTTTCCAGTTATTGAAACAACCAACAGATTAAAGCTAGAAGGTAAAACAACACTCAACTTGTAAAATTGAGTAAATTCCGACCCTAGTGTCACCCCTGGGAGTTTGTTTTTCTGCTCGTAGCTCTCTCATCGTGCTGTTACACCGAAAGGTCAATGAATTTATCTTCTCAGTGTTACTATTATTATTTTTGAAATTGAAATGCAATATAAAAGCAGATCAAGAGATGGCTATTCAGCATTTGACAGTATTAAGAAAATTCCCTCTGCAATGTTACAACCTGCTGTGTCATTGTGAAAGGCTGGATCAGTCCATCAGGTGATACCTACCGTATTCTCTCTGGCCTGCCTACTACATGTATGATAATGTAATTAACAGCCATTGTTACAGGTTTATAATGTATTTTTCTAATCTCATTTTATATGTATATTAATCATGTTTCTGAGTGCTTTTCTTTTTTGTTTGTTTTTTTAAAGAAACCCACTGCTACCCCTCTCTCTCTTTTACATCTTGAAAACTGTCTCTTGTGGGGAGTGTTGCCTTTTCCCTGTTATATTTTGATTTTTTTTCTTGCCAATTCCCAGCTTGTTTAACTCATTAGCTACTTTATTAGTTTCCTTGTCATAAGTATTTTTACATGCTTGCATTTAGTTTTCATGGTGTATGCTGTTATTTTTCTTATTAACCTCTTGGCATTTATTTTAATAAAACATTCTTAGTAAGAATTTTACTAACTTTGCTGATATTTTGTCTTGTGTTTTTAACCAGTTTCATGAATGTATTACCTTGGTCTGGTTCACGGACTAACATGATTAAATAAACAAAACTGGTGTCTGGCAAACACTTACACTGACTGACTACACGAACACACACTCACAACAAGGGATCATTTATACCTTATATCAACATCCAGGTTTTGGCATTCTGATACCAAGTTAAGTGCACTTCAGTGCAGGCGTTCACACTGCTCGACAGAAACATCCTCTGTGACAACCTGTGATTGAAACTTGCTTCAACAATCAGGCTATGCTAAATCTCAGTGGCTCTCAGGCGTACTGCGGTTAGTTCACGTCCATCCAGCCCTAAGTGAAAAAGTACCTGCATGCTTTTCGCAGTGAACGTGCTGGCAATATAAATATACTGGGGCCAACCAGCTATGAGGTAAGAGACTGGCATCACCATTTTAACAGCTTTTCTCCCTTGTTTGTTATCAACATACTTTTTAAGGAAACAGTGACATACTTTTTTCTTTCAAATAACCGTAGATTGTACAAAATATCGGTTGAAGCAAGAGGAACGTCAATGGATTGGTCACTGATGGGGACTTTTAAGTGAAATAATTGACAAATAGTGCTGTCGCTAGCTAACTTGAGATCATAGTTAAGGCTTTTTATGATGTGTTCCAGTTGATCTTGGAATTGTGATAGTTAAAGTTACAAATTATATAACTAGACTGGTTGAAATTTCTCACTTTGAAGTCTAGACGTCCTTCAGCTACCCTGACTTTACCAGCTCATAACTGAAACGCATCTATCTGGGATGGGACATAAATCCCTGTTCTGATGTTGATGGAAGGCACCAATAGCCTCTTTACAGACAGCAATTCCTTGTAGACTTGCAGTCTTATCCAACATGCTTTTAATTATGCATAAATAGTTTCTTTTGTAAAACTAACATGTGCTCTTTATAGAAAAGAATATCCCTCATACTGAGTCCCAATGAATACAGGAACCGTTTCCTCATAAATCATTTTTGAATCAGGCAGTAAATATGTTTATTTCTACTCTTAAAAAAATGTTATTTTAACATGAAGTGTGTTCGTGACCTCTTGTTTTTTGGACATTTGAGGGACTGCAGGGTTTTTTTGCATTTTTTCCTCTTTTTACTTCATTCAAGCACAAAAGTTGCTGCTTGAAAGAAGTTTTGTTGGACACTTGGAGAAAAATGCCAATTCATGGCATTATGTGTCCTTTATCAACACACCAGTTCACCTAACTCTTTTAGATAAAAGAGAGGGTCCAAACGAAAAGCTGTTTGGGAACCAAGACACTTGCTTAATGCTGATTGGTGCCAAATGTCCCAGATCTCCAACAAGATCTGTAAATCCAATCACCGATCTCGAGGACAGAAAGCGACAAACAAGCCACAGGAGAGCATATTTGTGGACTACTGTAGATCATGTCAGTTGACGGGGTGGTCTTTTACATTTACAAATACATGTTGAGTCTACCCTACCAATCCAGATGAAGGCATCCTAGACCACCTCCATATGCAGCCTGAGCTATCAGATATCTTGTAGTACTAGGATCATATGGAGTTTTAACCACACTAAGTAGTTAAAGATTACCACGTAATTTCAGAATACTCAGTTTGGATGTTAATATAAGGTACAAACAAGGTCCAAATCACCTGCAGTCACACACCAACCTAACTGGAAAGTGCACGAGTTGATAAGCGCCCCCCTCCTTCACTGCCGCTCACACACTCTCACCTCTGTGCTGGAGAAACCTGCTCACAATCTCTGCCCCCCCTCCCTGGCTCAATTTCAACTCCGCTGCTGTGTGTCGTCGTCTTTGTCATTGAAGACAACTCTCTCGATCGTCTTGTCTTTCTGTGTCACTGAAGGGGGGCGGGGGGGCGTATAAGCTATGCGTTACTCAAGGTCACTGGTTATCCTCCTCTAACACTCTGCTTTAAGAGTGTTTTTTCACAGTGGTTGCTCTCATAGAGTGAAAAAGTAATCCCTAAAGGTAAAAGTCTCTGTATTCGTGAGGACTAGTGATAATCTGTGCAAAGACACTGCATATTAGTCATCTCAAAAGGATTAATTTTACTGTGAATTACGTCGAGCAGGACATAACAACTTGGGGCAAAATTTACAGATGACAGTTGTGTGATAGCCTAAATCTGTCCCCAGTCTTCCATTGTGTTTTCTCTCCCTCCATGGCTGCTCATGCCTGGATAGCAGCATTACAGTTATCACCAGCTGTTGTCTGTTTGGTGAACACTTCTCCCCATTTGGCTTATTGATATAAGCGCTAATACAGGGCCATTTGGGAGCATCCATAATGCTTAGACACACACCAGTACACCGTGCCAATATGAAGTACTTTGGGATCAAAACAACCCTTTCTGTTCCTTCCAGTGTAAAATGCTGATATGGCTTTCAGCTAGACCATTGTGTTTTCTGTTGTTTTATTCTGCTGTGTCAGTGCGCTCGTCCCGGGGTCCGTTTAGCTCACTTTACTCTGTTATTCAGCTTTCTTCCTCCTCCACTAATTCAAGGTAATGACACTGACACACAAGCAAAAAGATTAACTTCATTAATCCCGATTATTACTTTAACCCACTGAGTGATGCCTCAAGGTTTTTTCTTCCTTCTTCCTCCTTTTTTGAAAACTGCACAACAAATACAACTTGGCCTTAAGTGTTGCAATTTTTCTTCATGTCTACGCAACAAGGATTAAACGTGTCTAACATCAAACTTAACACTTCTCTGGTATTAACATGTGTCTTTGATCAGGAAAACGGGTGTTTTTTGCCTCCAAACCTGCTTGTATATCAACAAATAGAGGCAGAGATTGGATTACAGGCACCAAGCACAAATTAATTAAAGGGGGCCCGGCATATTGCCCTTTTGATATTAACATCCTTGTCTTTATATGTAGGTGGTGCAAAGAAACACACTAGATTTCTATGATTTAAGGAAAATAAATAGATTCATAGGTGGGCTGCCATTGCTTCATCTTCCTGATTGAACTCATTTGTTCCACGGTGAAGTTCCTCCTTATTGTCCTCTTCAGTAAAACTACACTCTGGTAAAAATGAAAAAGAGCTTAATAGAAAACCTTAGAAGTGTCCTTGAGATATCATGCACACATGCAAATGATGACCATAATGCCACATGATCATGAACATACGACCTCAAAAGCTGAATCACATCACCCTTTATTCAGAAAGGGTGTTAGTGCGAAGTCTGACAGAAATGAAGGGAAGGAAGCTTGAACATTAGGATCTATGTCCCTGACCTTTGACCTACAGAGTCTAATCCGTGTGTTTTGGGGTCAGAATGGACATCTTTTTGGTAAGGACACCTTATGAGAAATGGTACAGGAAGAAGAACAATGCAACTGAATAATTTCCCAGAGTGCACTGCACAACAGTGTTAGTTTATCAGATTGTAGGTATCTAGCATGTTTCTTTGTACAGTGTCCATATAAAAGACACTAATGTTATCCTAACACAGTGACATGTCTTAATATGCAGGGCTCCCTTCAGCACATTGGTAATAAGCTTTTTCATTTTTCAGCTTTTCTCTGATTGGCTGTTATCATAATGAGCAACTTGAGCCAAAGTCCGTCCATTAGCAGCTCATTTCCTGTCACTTTCTCTCAGTGCGAGCAAAGAGAGAAATTAATCCTGGAAGTTATTTTCCAGAAAACACTGCCTGACAAAATGCATCTACGAGTTTTCTGAACAAGTGCCTTTTTTTTCCTATGATTGGGAGATCATATATATTTTTGTACTTTGTCAAACAAGTGCCAATGTTCTGCCTCCCTTTACTTCGCCGAAAAAGCTTTTTTGTCAAGCACAAAAAGAAACTAAATGCCCACGCTTTTTTTTTCCACATACTTTTAGATATAAACTGGGAGTGTTTGACCAAAGAAAAAATAGAATTTTGGTCACAACTGTCCCTGCCATTAAACTTTTGGTTTAATGGCTCCTGTTTTGTGTCACTGAGAACTTTCATTTGTCTCTGATTGGACCACAGTATGCAGAAAACATTATGTGTGCATACTGCTGCCATGTTCTCAGTGCCTTCTCCAAACGCAGGGCATTCAGTGTAATAATCTACTAACTACCTTTTCACCTGTCAGTCGTTTTCTTTTTCTTCTGTTCTGTTTAACAAACATTCCTCCAATGAGTTAAACGGCAGGTTAACCAATCAGTATTGCTCTCAGCGATGTCGCACTCAGGTGGTTAAAGGGCAAATGCTACCAAAACAGAAGAAGAAAAATTAAAGCCCCACTGGAATTTTTATCTTTATTTTTGACTGTGATAAATATGCATTAAAAGTTTTTCCTAAAATCATCAAGTATGATATAAACTGTAAGTTTCTCATCCATATAGTGGTGCACTAAATTCTGTGAGATTTTCTTTTTTTGTGGAGTTGTAAGTTTTTATGTGAAGTGGCCTTTATTTTGTTTTGTGTTACCTTGTTTTTATAGAGGGTTAGACTGAGGATTTTTGATTAGGGTTGTAAACCATGTAATGCCAGTTTTTGTTGCTCACACCAAATAAGAAAAAAAGAAAAGAAAAAAGGAAAAACAAATGTCATGTGTGCAATAAAGAACCATATTTACAAGCTTCCCTCTGACTGCTCTACCTGGACTCGTCCTTTTTCCTTCTTTATCGCTGACATCATTTCTGTGGATTTGCTGTGACTTTTGGCCGTTAAAAGGTAGGTGCGCCTCTTTTGCAGGGAATAAAAATCGTGAAAGTTCAACGCAGGCAAAAATAAATCTCACCCAAACCTACAGAGTGGGATCGAGCCCTCGCTTGGATTGTGGTGTGGTGTCGTGAAAATGTTGGAAATGTCGACCTTCTGAGTGGGTTGAAGGGAAAGCTTTCTCTCTGGAGATGATATTTAACGCTCCAATCCATTTCTGGCTCAAGTCGCTCTGAACCAGGCACATAAATCCTCCAGTCAATGGTCTCGCATTCTCAGCATCCATGCACAACAGATCATGTGAGATACTGTGGCATTTAGTTAAAAGTTCACACTTCTACACGCCAACAGCACACTGACACTATTAGAGACTGATCTATTTTAATAAAGGCGGTGCACAGTCGTGCTTGAGTTTTGAACTCAGCACAGAGGTCAAACCCTCGCTAAAACCTGCATATCACACTCAGTGAGGTGTAGCTAGCATGCACAGTAAAAGCAGCAAGATGTCAAACGTCAGTGTCATAAATCTGTTAAAACTCCCTTCAAATGGCAAATATCCAGGTGAAGTCTGGGTTTAGGCTCAGGCCTCAGCACAGACACAAGCTGGAAATTCACATGCACAGCTGAAGGTAATCACTATGGCAGTGATATCAACAGGCAACCTGGGGGCCACATCAGGTCCCCCACAGCTTTCAATCAAGCCTACAGAATGTCATAAGATTCAAACGTAAGAGAGAAAATATGTCGTGCTTTTAAGGGTCTCTTTTTGATGTTTTATCACTATAGCTATGAACCCCTCCAAAACAATGGCGATTGAGAGTTGTATCAGGTGTGACGCTATGTTTGCTCTGACACTGTTCAGCCATTGTTGGCTAGTATTTTATCAGGGAAATGAGTATAGCCTACTGTGAGTCAAATATAGTGATGGAAATCATGACAGCTCCATGTCACATTGCA
The DNA here is from genome assembly GCA_037902135.1 of Cetoscarus ocellatus. Taxonomy (NCBI): domain Eukaryota; kingdom Metazoa; phylum Chordata; class Actinopteri; order Labriformes; family Labridae; genus Cetoscarus; species Cetoscarus ocellatus. The sequence goes on from JBAMNC010000815.1 coordinate 1,985,967, forward strand.
GCAGTGAAGGTGATAGGGACTGATCTCACATCTAATGGCTAGAAAATATATAAAATCTAAAAAAAAAATAAAAAAAACTATTACACTGATAATGTGTTAGTAAGAGAAATAGTCGAAATCCAGCCCCCTTTAAAATCTTTTAAGCAAAAAAATTGCCCTCTGTGCAAATGTAGTTGATGACCCCTGCGCTATGGCCTTGATTCCCACAAGAAGCGGTTCAAGGCTCCGTCAGCTTTAGGTTGTCAAAATCAGGTTTACATTAACAAAAAGTACAGATATCAAGCTTACTCCATGCTTTCCTAATGGGTCTTTTTCTAGTATATAAATGTGTTTGTGGGCCCATTCCACCTAAAATCATCAATGAAAACAACCAAAACTGATTTTAATTTTGAACAACCAGAAGCAGCTTTTATCGTCTGGATATGGAGGGACCATGACTCTTCCATGAAACATGGAGAGGAGCTCCAAGGAAAAGAGGCTGGCAACCACCACTCTGTGAGGACCCCCTTTAGGTCTGATGCTGAGCTGGATGAATTTTCAGGCATGTTTAGGTCCCCAAGGTCCTGTGAGGAAAGTTTGTAGAGTTGCAATTAGAAGGCTCTAAAAATTTACAGTGGAGTTTCCCTGCCAGCATAATAAGGCAATCAATCAATATTAAGATGTACATGGATCAGGCATAACATTACAACCACCTGCCACCCTGCAATTTGAGCAACAGTAGCTCGTCTGTTGGATCCCATCACATGGACCAGCCTTCGTTCCCCACGTGCACCAGTGAGCCTTGGCCTCCCATGACCCTGTCGTCCACCACTGCTCCTTCCTTGGACCACTTTTGATAGATACTGACCTCAGCAACCACAAGAGCTGCAGTTTAGGAGATGCTCTGTCCTGCTAGCCGTCAGTTTGGCCCTTGTCAGTCTCCCTCAAATCCTTACCCTCACCTATTTTTCCTCCTTCTAACACATCAACTTGAGGACAAGATGTTTACTTGCTGCCTAATACATCCCATCCAATAACAGGGGCCATTACAAAGAGATAATCAGTGTTATACTCTTTATCTGTCACTGGTCATAATAGCCCTTATAGTTTCTCAACCTTTAGTCTGAAATGGGACAGATCTCCCCACTCGAAATGTAATAAAAAACATTTTTACTGTATTTTTGAAAGTGGATTTAATATAAAGGAGTATTTGACATCCCTCTGAACACCAACTGACACACAGAAGGGGTTGTTGTCTGACATATTTATAAAACCAGTCATCATTGTAAAATATCATGATTGTGAATCTTGAGACTCTGCACACAGCATTATTGAAGTCACAAGGTAACTTACCTCAAAGGCTTTCTCATGCAATTTTGCAAACTTCATAATTACTTGCTCAAAAAAAGTCTTCAAGCCATACATTTATCATTCCATCCTTCCTCCCTACCAGGATATCACTACATAAAGAAATTTACCAAGATTTAGAGTTTTGATGATAAAAATCCAAGTTTGTGTGCAGCTACTAAAGTTTATTGTGCACACTAGACAAACACCTGCCAGCCAAAACAATAACACACTGATGTTAGCCCATTCATTTAGCGACCCAGATGTTAGAGCTTGGGCCTCAGGAAAATGGGCATATGAGACCATGTTGTCTCTGTACATAAGCTAATGATCTGCTTAATCATAACACGTGGCTGAATTTTTATATATTTCAAGGGCACCCCACTGAGAGAGGCTGGCCAAGGGAAGAGGTTTCAAAATTATTTTTCTCAAAGCCCACCCAAAATCAAACAAAAAAATCAAGGCAGACCATTGACACATCCATGCAAAGTAGCCTCAAGCTGAATGTGAGAGCGTCTTTTCAATCCCATTTTCTATCTACTAATGCCAAATTTGATAACAGTATTTCCCAATAATTATTTTTAACCACATTATTAAAGCAATCATTTGGTATTTTGTTAAACTGGATATATTTATTGATACCTGGACCCATTAATTTTAATGACTGCAAAAAAACAGAGAACCTCTTGGGTTTTTTAAGATTTTTTAATGAGAATTTATCTTGAAAACTAAATCCTGAATAAGACGCAGATAAATGACATAAGAACCTAAACAATGACAGCATTCATATGGATATATAGGATCCCATTGGAGAAGTAAGAGCCCAGTAGCAGCGAACGAAACACAAACATAACATTAAAGAAACATCTCATTCAACCAGACCTGCTGCCCCCTCACTCAGCATACATGAATCAAAACTATAACCTGAATAAAATCCCAACAAAGATCAAATTTAAACAAATATAAATCATGAGTCTTTTAAACCAAGTATATATATAAAATATATTCAACATCAACTGAACTGAATGTTTGAAAGGAGAGGGTGAGGTTCATATTTATCTTTTCCTTATTAAATAAACTTTAAGAAATTGTAACACATTCAGTCTTTCTGCTCTGTTTAAATACCAGAGAAAATGACTCAAAGCCTTTATGAAACTATCTCAGTCACTCTTCTCTATCAAGAGTATTGTTGTCACATAAATCCTTGAACCTGCGGCTACATTTCTGCTGCAGCTGAGTTCATTTCAAACTGTTCAACAAATCATCCCTATTGATCATGTTTACTCCCTTTGTTGTTGTTTGAGCACACCATGAAGTTTAGAAGAGTTTTGCAATTTAAATGAAGAAAACACGATTAATTTTACTCAAAAATAAATTGATTTAAACTTACCTTATTCAAACCATCCTGGGGTCTCCAGCTTTTCATCTTGCAAGCCTTATAACAAAATGATGCACACACTCCCAAGTACTTTTCAGATTAATCAGACAGTTGTTTTTTTTGTAATTTAACTTATCAAGAGAAGGTAAAAATTAACATCTGTAATCATTTGCAGTTTTTCTAAAATATTTTTAAGGGCGTCTCATGACCTTCAGAGGGGTCCTGGCCTTCACCTCGGGAATCTCTGCTACATGCTGCTAAAATACTGATTTAATAAATATAAGAACAGATTTTATTACAGGAAGGCTGAAAGCTAAATAAATAACCAAAATAATAATGTACTTATGTCAATATACCTGACACATAAATCACTAACATGATTATTAAAAAATCAAGACATCTGTTATCAAATTTTGAATATCTTTTGTTTAACATGAATGTTAATATCTACAGCCTTGGCCCCAACCTGTGGACCAGACCCCCTAGAGCCTGGTTTATACTTATGCATTCAATCTACACTGAGCCTCTGCCATAGTGCCCCGAAACATCTTGAGCAGGTATACTTCTGTGTCAAAACACCATTCAGCAGTGTGATTTATATGACTGTCCTGACACACTTTGAGATTGTTTGTGAACGAAAGACCATAGCAACAGAAACCGAGCTTATAATGTTGTAAGTAAAGAGATAAAAACTCTGTGCAGTTCACGTCCATGCAATGAATGCAAAAGAGGAAACAACAGAGAAATTTACAGCAAATATTCAACTGTTGTTGAGAAAGAGGAAGGGGGATTTACGCTTTTTGTGCCACTTAACCAGACTTGAATGGGGAAATACATTTTTGATGTATCAGAAAGTAAATTCATTGCGTTGTGTCATTCTCTGTAGCCAATCTGTCATATTACAGTGTACAAACTTACTAAAAGACATACAGTCACTTAGTGCTGAGCAGAGACCATTCACAAGACACTTTGTCCTTTTGACATGCAGTTACATTATCAGGGAGGTGCACATCAGGCTATGGGCTTAGACCTCTGTGTTGGTTCAGAGCTGTGCGAACCAGCAAATAAAACAATGCTAACACACTTATGACCCACTTTTTAAAGATACTTAGTTGATCCAGATTATATACATGAAACCAATTTCAACTGATGTCAAAGTTGGACAGTAGTGTTCTACTTTTTTGAATGGGGCCTTTCTGGTTCATCTCTGCTTAATGATGATTGGAAGCCCCAAGGTAGATGTTGGGAACAATTGATCTTGAACCATTTACATGAGAATTGCTCTACCCTTTGACAATATTGTGCAAGAAAATAAACATATTATTTTTTTTAACTTTCATTATGTGCAGCTGTAATCTACTGTAACTCTGTTTTTGTTGTATTTGATAGGTCATAAAAAAAAATCGTTTGGCGAGTGTAGAACGCTAATCTGACAAATATAACTTTTACTCTCTCAGCAGAGATTCAGTATAAAGTCATAGTTAACAGATTCACATCTTATTCCACAGTGGTTCAAACACTGATCCAGTCAATTTTGAAACCAGATCATGACATGCCTCCTCCACTGTTAGAGCAAAGATCTGGATGGCTGTGCTACCTTAACATCTATTTTTATATAAAGAGCGAATACAGAAACCTAATCCCATGAACAGAATGACTAAACATGAATATTTATACCTTAATTTGGTTTCTCCTCAGTTTTTTGTTTCCTCATATGAGCCAGCTGGATACAAATGTTTCATTTTCTGTTCTACCTGTCTCAGCTCACTCATTTAGAAAATAAAACCCACAGAAACAAACTTGGCTCTCCCCCTTTCATTAACAAGTTCCCTAAGGCTCCGAGCTCTACGTTACAGCATGGGTCCTTCACATAGACTGCCCTGATTGTCAAACATCATGTTGAGTGTGGGTTACAAATTGAGTTTGGTGAATCTGAATGTGCCTAACGGAGGAAACAGAACCTCTCCCCTCAGCAGGTAGCCTTAACTTTCTTCTTCATCCAAATGGGGAGTCAGGCCTGCAGTTTAGTCCTATTTACATCAGTTAACATCTCCTGTGGGGCTCCTGAAGATTCTGTGAGGAGAACTGAGACGGCTGTAACAAAGTGAAGGTGTGACGATGTACAGTGACATAACTGGATTCACAGTAAGTTGTGCATTTTTATGCCTCTGCATGGGTGATAGCCAGGGCCAGAGGAACGGTGGTAACGTTGCATAGTGTGAAATCACCCTGAGGAGAGGTCAGCACAAAGTGTGGCATTATGGCCCAAAACCTGTTTTTCCCTGTCCAAGCGGGGGTCACCCTAGACTGAGTTTTACAAAAACTTCACCTTGACAGTATTTCCAGTGCATTTATACTGACTTAAATTGCCATTTACATGTGGACAAAAGGCCAAAACCACAGAAAAGCTTCATTATGTGAACTGGTCTCTGATACTGACCCCTAAAATGAAACAGATGGAGTCAGCTCATCCCCCATTCTGTCCATTTGATGTTCACAGAGGAGGCAAAACTTCCCACAGGATTAAAAATTACAGTTTGAAACTGCAAAATGAATGAGGCTTAAGCTTAGGGTAACTGAGACCAATTCATATTCATATTCCTTGTTTGTAAGTGAGATACCTCAAAAGCAGTTTTTGCGACTGTCTGTGACCTTTGAACTAATGGTCTCTGACTCAAAGGTGAACAGGTTAAAGAGGTCATTAGCTTAGGACCGAATCTCTAATGCATGGTAACCTTGTAAACAGCTATTTTTTAAGGAAACTCTTCAAACTCTACACAAATGCTTTCTCAGACTCAAGAACAGACTTTCTATTTTCATTTTTTTTTGCAATGTCTATGCAAAAATAGTTTTGTTTTCATTCTTTTTCCAACTGAAAGTTTCACTGGTTAGTTTAATTTGCAACTGTGTTTGCAGGTGTAATGAGGATTTTTTTTATTTGTTTATATTTCAGTCCAAAACACATATCTCATAATCTGTTTGATCTGTTATCTAAAAGATTTCATGAGAACTCTTTTTGGTTTTGGACATCTGTTGTTGCCACAGCAACCGCAAATGCAGGTGGCCATGGGTCACCAGTCAGCACACTCACTAGTGAAACAGTAATACTGGGTCTCATCCTAAAGGTCATCAGTGTTTGTTTAGTTCTTGGAGCAGTTTCACAGTGAGGGAGCTGCTGAGAGTATGCATAATGCTGTAAATAGTCCAGTCCGCAAAACTTAAAACAGCTACAGTTTAGCAACATCTGCTGCAACGCATAAAACAGAAAAAGCCTGATTTTCAAAAATACCTGCCTACATGTGGACATAACATCTGACCCAAGGATAAACTCCATACATTTTTGGGGTGCAAGGCTGATGTTACAAATCTTGTCTCCAACATAAAGGAGATACAACTTCTATAAAACACATTCCCACAAACCCCCCCGAGCTCTTCATCTAGACCCCAGACTATACTCAAACTGTGCAGCACTTGTATACCTCATGGGGGCATACACCTGCCAGGTGGTATCTGTAGTTACTTCATGTTATAACCAACAAGCACTCTGAAGTGGACTTTCCATTACACTTCATGCCGACAGCTCTGCAGGAGGAAAAATCCAAACGACACGGACGAATCATCTTCTCTCTGTACTCTCATCCTCTTGCTGGAGGACAGAGCTGTAGCCGGCTGCTGGATGGGGCAGTGGGGAGTTACGGTTCATGGGGGGCTGGCGGGTGGGCTGCTGGAAGTGACTTTAAAGTCGAGCAGGAAGCGAGGACAAGAGGAGAGCGCAGGAGTGGAAAGGAGGAGGTGGAGGGTGCTGCTGATGGTGGCTTTGGCCCCCGGGAAGATGCATCAAAGGAGCATTTGTCGCAGAGAGCAGCTGGGAGTCTAATCAGAGAAAGAGAAGTTGGGTTTGTGTGTGTGTTTGAAGCAGGGAGAGTGGAAGGGTTGCATCAGTAGTGACAGATGAACCGGCTTCCTGTGGGATGAATGTAGGGCATTCATCAGAGTGCAGCTGTTTCTCTCTCTGTCTTAAACTCGGTGTGTGTGCAGTTGTTGCACGTTTTAAGGGCGTCCATTGATGAATGAAACTCTATAGTTCTTTGGGCACCTGTGCAGAGTGACACAGTCTAGCAGCTGGATTTTGTGTGTCTGTCTGTGAGAGTGAGACAGACAGGAGCAGCACTTTTATTTATTTTGCTGCTACAGAGGGATTTTCTCCTTCCAGAATGACTAACAGAATCATTTTGTGTCTCTTTGTGAAATCAATCTGTCTGTGTTGTAAAGCTCAGGTGATTGTTTCCCTTAGAGAGAATCTATCTTTAAAGTAAAACTCTTGAAAACATAACCTGCTTCTCCTATTTAGCTCAAATAATACATAAGGGCTAGTGACAAATATGATCCCTAATTTTGCAAAACCTCTTGCATTTTTCTATTTCCTGAATAAGAGTTCCTGCTAAGATGCATCTACCCTGGAATTAAAAATAACACCTCTAGAACATCATAATAATGCCATGCAGATGAATCAGCCCCATTTAATGTTTGTATTCAGGCAGATCCATCTTGCCAAGATCCAATCTGCAATGATTTTGAGTGGCCCAGAGTGGCACGGCCCAATCAGAGCCCTTTGGAGCGGGAAGAGGTGGGAGCTACGAGCATGATGATAACAGAAAGCGACTGCTCTTACAGAGATTAGCATAAATTCTAACAGTTTCAGTAGCAGTTTTTTCAGATCTTGCCTGTATTTCTTATGAAAAAAAAAAAAAATGCGACACTACAAACTTCTCCATAGGATGGATATTTTTGCTCTATTTCCTCATGTTTTGCCAAGAGTTTGTTTTACAAAGTGGCTTACATTCTCTTCTTCACGCTGCCTTGTCTTCAGAACTTTCTGTTAGTGAATAGAATAAACCTTTATTCGTCCTGCACATGGAAATTTGCATTGTTACAGCAGCAAAGGGGACAGCATTGATAAAAAGTAAGTATAAAAAATAAGTATAAAAAATAGCAGTATGTACATTTTTCTACCAATATTGTGGAGTGAATTTGCAGCATTTCTCTCTTGCAGTTGTTTTTGGGTTTTGTATGCAGCATTTCTCTTTCACATTTGTTTTGTCGGTTTGTATGTGTTTGCTTCAGTGGTGTTTCTGTGATTGTATCATTTTTTTCCATGCATTGTCTTTCTGTTGCCTTTGTTTTATGTGTTTGTGTGTTTTTGGTTTTGCATCATTCCTGTGTTTGCAGAGTTTGGCCATTTGCGGCGAGTTTGTTTGTTTGCAGCACGTATGCCCTTGTCGGCCACCGTAATCTCTAGCTTGAAATAACTTATTTATGCGCTATAATACACTTTTGCATGCTGCTGATGCAGCAGTGGAGGCAATTTGGGGTTCAGTGTCTTGCCCAAAGCTAGGCTCAAACCTTTAACCTTTTGAATGATGGTGTAGCTACTCCACTAACTAGGCCACCCCACAGTTAACATCTCTATTCCTGACAGAAATTTGAAATATAAATGTGTTTTAAAAAAGGGCATTGCAAAAAACTACTACCAAGGACTGCAAATATGGCTTGGATTGTAAACAAAATTTCTGACTGTCATTGTAAAATGACAGCTGTTACACCCACAAGGGTCACAGCCATGAGCCCTAACTTGATCTGGTCAAGTTTTCTGCTCAAAGAAAATCCCTTATGCTGAGTTCAGACTATGGGATTCTTTTTGGTTGGTCATGATAGTCACTGTCAGATCAAACAACCACAGAGCCGTAAAATCGTGTTGTGACTTGTCCAACAGGCATGACAGACTACACGTATGAAACCCACCACATTAAAGACAGACGTGATGACACTGAAAGAAGAAGGGCTCACATTGAGCACAGCAAACGAACATCCTGAATTTGGTGTAGGCCTTTCTCTTTCCGGACGTTATGATGCATGATGTATTACCTTGATGATAAATGCAGTCACTCACCAAGGCACTAAGGTTCCTCTCCTGTTTTTCTCCAACATTTCTCTTTTAACAGTCTGGTGGTAGCTCCTCTACAACATATCTCAAAGGCAGGGATGTTGTTTTCACAGCTTTTATTTACTTTCTTTGTCTCATAACTTTCAAGGCATGAACTCTGGTCTGTTTATATCCGTAGTTGTAGAGCTCCCAGTGCTCTCACTGGTCAATGTCTCTGATGTGAGGAAAGAAATCGTAGGAGGCAGGACAAAAATCAAAGCTGCTAGACTTTGTTGAGTGGTTGGCATCCCAAATGGGTCTGTTCTCTGGATATGTTATGAGTTGGGCCAGTTTGGAAGAACATCGTAAAGCTTAACATCTCTGCAATCCAGTTGCAAAACGTCATCTGGAATGCCCTTAAAAGTTAGACATCCTACTGGGAAACACTGCCAACCCTCACAAACTCTGAGTTCATCAACAAACATAGCTGCTCAGTGCATAGATGGAAAGTAAAAGCAGTGCATTACTACCGAAAAACAACAACTAAGGGTTGGTCATATGCATTGGAATCTATCACATTAATAGTACTGTACACCATCTACATGTGGACATATTGTGATGTTGATTTTTGCATGAAATCATCTTGTAACGTGCTGTTTATGTTGGTTGTGAACTAACAATGCTAACTGCAGCTGGAGCAGGTGTTGATCTGTCAAATGTACAATAAAATTTGATAACTTCATTTAAGTCAGACTAGCATGTGATCTTAGGAAAAAGTGCTTTAGTGCTAAAGTTACAGGGAAAGTTGTTATTTTTTAATGTAAGTTTTATTAACACGAAAGTGCTTTCTAAAATGGAAGGCATCATAAGTTCTGGGTTCACGTTCAAAAACATGTCCTTTCGGCACTGTTGTTTGGCTGCTGAGCTGTGAGGGGGCGGGTGTGGACCAGCAGAGCAGCCTGAGCTGATTGTCGGCACCTGTGACCTGAGTGTGTGTGAGGGAAGACAAGGGGGGTGAGAGGTCAGACAGAGGCAGAAAGAGAATGTTTGAGCCAAATCAAACTGGAGGTTTGTGATCATAAAAATCCCTGTGCTGTCTGGATTACAAAGAAAAAGGAAGTGCTCATGGACACTGAGCGTGGGTGACTTATTTTTGGAGTATTTTGCTCTGGAGAGGCTTCTCTGCTTCCTGGAAATGGTGCCTTGTTGTACTCTGCCTTAGTAGAGTTGATGCTTCTGATGACAAAAACTGCTCTCAAACATTTCGGCCAGATAACCTGGACTCCAGCGCCTCTGATTTCATGACTCCCTGCTCTCCTGAACTGCAAGTTATCCATATATAGACACATTCACACCCACAGACACTCATGACTTCTACTTTACAGCTGTATTTGTTTTTTTTGTAGTTTATAAAGGCTCTAAGACATATACAGTGATAATCTGAGTAAAAATTGGGGGTCTTTGTGTTTGAGTTCAATGAATTCATTGTAATATTTTGAGATTTCCATTTAATAACTAATTGGGTTTTTTTGCCTTTTGACTTTAAACTGAATTTAAATGTTCAAAATTTGAATTTGACTTTTAATGACTAAGTGTTTCCTTAGTTTGTTAAACATGAAGAGGGGAAATAGTGTTTTCTTTAATTAACAAGTGTTATTTACTACTTAAAAGTTGTTTTTAACCTGAATATATTTTCAAACTGAGAAAGGTAAATATCTCTGCTTTAATTTAATTTAATTTAATGTAATTTTGTTTGTTTTTAATTCAAATCAGGCATGAGATCAATAGTATTTTGAGATCTGTAAACCATTAGACGATCATAATATCTTGAGGACTAGTATTACCAGAAAAAATACTTTGCTTACAAAATTGACCTTACAGTGCGTAATATTCATTATTTTGAGTTTATACTTTTTTCCCTAAATTTACTTGGCCATTTTGATTACTTTATGCGAATAATGTGAGAATCTGCTTTCATGTATGTTCAGGTACCTTTGGAGCTAAGCTTGTGCTGCATTCTGTTTACGTCGAAGGTCCGACTGGGGAACTGGGAATGACGTCATATCGAAGTTGGAGCACGTTCCAGTTTCGCTGGTGAGCATAAGTTATTAAAACTTACATTATAAAATAACAGCTACTCCTGTAACTTAAGCACTAAAACACTTTCTCCAGTGGGACTTAAATGAAAATCACCACCAACACCTTGGAGCTCCAGTTGCAGTTAGCATTGTTAGCTCGCAACTGACATCTTCAACAAGATGATTTTGTGCAAAAGTCAACATCACAATATATACACATGCAGACGGTGCACAATACTATTGATGTGATAGATTTTAATGCTTGAAAACAACCCTTAGTAGTTATTTTAGGTAGTAATGTACTGCTTTCGCTTAATGCACTGAGCAACCATTTTGTTGACAAACCCAAGATCCATGAGGATTGTCTGACTTTCCCTGTAGGACCTCCAACTTTTGAGGGTGATCCAGATGATGCTCTCTAACTGGGACATTGGAATACCCACTTCCAACTTAATGGGAATACACCATCACCAGAGTGTCCACAGCAGTCTGTAAATTAAATTAATTATCATCAAACTGTTTAGGTTTTAGTGCTTGTTCTGGGGTTAGTTTGGCTGGTGCCTGATGTCAAGTCTTTTCATGAGACCAGGATACCCGGCGGCACACCTTATAACAAACGAAAGTCCCATCCAATCATTTATGTCACCCTGCTTGTATAAATAAAAACAATAAAAACTACCCGCCAGTATAGCCGCCTGTCCGGTTGTTTTTGTCCTGCCCTCCTGCTGAGTGATCTGGACAGGTGTGAATACTGCAGGCCTGCTGTGTCACCTAATGCTGACAGAGACTTTCTAACAGGTGTGTGTGAGAGTGTGTGTGATGTCCTGTCAGGTCTATCTCTGTCTGTACTCTCCTCCACTCACAGCAGTTGCACAATAACTACAAAACAGTATTTACTTTATGTTCCAGTCAATGTTGGTTTAAGTCACTCTAAATGTAAGTTAAGCTCTGGGAAATGAAAGGCTAGGTGAGACGTATGTACAGGATCTCTTGTGAGAGTTAAATGTCAGTGGTTCGAGTAGAGAAATGTGAGTCAGAAAGAATAAACCTCAAAGTCAATTCAAGTGTCAGCAGGTGAAATGCCTTAAAGTCCAAAGTCTTCATCATTATAAAAAAAAAATCAATTTTGAAGAGGCTCACAAGTAAAGACTAATAGGTAAAGAGATTTTGAGTACAAGAAGTCCCATTTTTATTTAATAATGTGTTTCATAATTTAAATGAAACACAAACTTCTTGAAGGGATAGTTTACTATTTTTGAAGTGGGGTTGTTCAAGGTTTATTTCAACTGTTAAAAATATCACAGTCATTTCACAGTAAATTACTGTCTAATAGTTACAGTAATTTTTCGGTGTAGTATACTTGTTCACAGTAACATACAAATCTAGATACATGCCTTTTCAAAGCAAACCTGACACAAAAATGCTGCAAAATTACAGAGTACAATCACAGAGAATCACAGTAAATTGATTTTTCACTGTATTAAGAAGCATTTTTCAACATAATACTGCAATTTAACAGCAATTACTATAGTACTACAGTGACCCAGACATGATGCATTACACATTATACATAAACAATGTTAAATTACAAGTGACTGTTGTAAACCCTGGACAGCATCAAACTGTAATGTCACCATAGAACACTGGGATGTTACAGTCATGCGTGTTCAGATTGCTGTATATTTACAGTAAAGCAGGACTGAAGTGGGACTCTATTTCAGCCCTAGAGTTCGATGGTACCTACAGCCCACTTTGGCTTGCAACCTGTAGGTATTATGTTAGCATTACAAGAATAGATGCCTGAAATACTGCAATTTTCCCCACATCCTTATTCATACTACATTTTATAATTTTATCAAACATGGAAACCTGTTCAGATTATAGAAATAAAATAATCCCTTTCCCTCTCAGTTCTGAATTGAATGTTTTGAATGATAAAACTTTTCTTCTGTTCCTGGTTTTACAAAGCTCAAGTGACCACTCTTATTTTGTTGATATAAAAACTTCTGGTACTGGAAAAAAAATGATCATGTTTTATTATTCATACTTTATGGAAAACCGTTCATCTGTGCCTTGTTCATTCACAGCATCTAGAACCAAAACCAGCTTTGATTTTTTTTTTGGTTTGATGGTGTTTAAGTCTATTAAAGCCCTTTCACAGCACTAATTTTTTTGTAAATAAATGACAGTGATTTGAAAAATCCTGTGGAAGTCATGATTTTAAGGTGATAAGTCATAAATGTTGAATAGAATTTCATATCCTTTACTTCTGACTCTTTCTTTAACCACTGGTGGGTTTTAACAGTTCTAATGGCGTCAGTGTTAACATGCTGCACCCGTGGCGGTCTCTACATGTACATATCTATGACTCCTATTCATCCACAGCCTGGTGCAGCCTGGGCACAGCCTCTGAGCCTTGGTTAAGTTTTTTAGTGGTACTGTGCTCCGGCCCTCATGGCCCTACAACCGGCCAGGCCCACAGGGCATTGTCCTGGTGCTCCAGATCAGCCACCTCGTGTTGTAAAATCACATTAGAAGAATGCGATTAGAGCATTGTGAGTTCACACCAATTTACAGCACAGACTTTTTGTTTTCTGCACTCTTTTACTCATTTCTGTTCAACAACTCAAAGCAAAACACCTAGAATTTTTGCTGGCTTCTTTACTAACAGGACAAATAAAACATAGGCTATACCAGACACAAAAGTAGACTTTTCAGATAAATGAAAGACAAAAAACTAGATTTGCAGTAGTGGTGCTCTGTGTTCCCTTTTAGTTACAACTCATTTTCCTGTAAGCCTAAAGTAAATATTTTTTATGATGCCAAGGTTTGCTGTATAAAATACAATGAAAGCAAACAACCTCCCGCATTTGCTCATGTTAGCTGGCTATGTTGTTTTTCATGTGTATTATTCTGTTCACAGACTCCTTTGGGTCTTTTGTTTAGCTTCTCTGTACTGTACACCCTTGCTACTTTATTATGTCATAAAAAATAACAGCTTTCATGTTGTGAAAATAGACTTCAGTGCTGACTGTAAATATCAGGAAGAGGTGGTCACCCTGAAGCAGACACACAAATACACAAACTTCAAACTTTGCTTTCTTTCTACAGAAGCTCACAGCTTTTTGAAAGGAGTTTACTTTCCTCTGACCGGGCTCACCTACAGTTTAAACCCTGGACATGGCGGCCTTGAAGATATTATTTCAGCAAGCACAAAAGGTACACAACAGATGCAGTAAAAGAACATCCTTTGTTTTGAAGTGTTGGATTTAAGGTGTTTTGTAGATGCAGGAATATCTCCTTATCTGTGAAGCAGATGTGTGTGCATACACGAATACTGTACATGTGTGTCCTTAGGTGTAACATCTGCAGCTGTGTTTGTAACAGAGTTTACTACGAAATGGCACAATTCTGTTTGTGTGTCTGTGTGTGTTCAGCTCGCGAAATGAAAACGCTGACCCAATTTAATACACCTGTGTCTCGCTGCACTCTGGCCCGGCACTCAATCTCACGCACACACACCTCAACCCTGACTGCAGAGGAGTACAGCTCTCCAACACCTCATAATCCCACAGCTCTGCCTCGGCTGTACAGATAAAATTTGGCCCATTCAAATACAGGAGGTGTTTTTTTCCTCCACTTCTGCAAAGTCAGAAAATAATGAAACTCCAGCAGCTTGATGGAGTTACAGCTTCACTGGAGATTTCTAATACTTTCACTTTTCTTCTCTTGTGTCATTAAGGCAGCTTGCAGATGCTGGTACATTTCGCAAGGAGATTTACAGTTTTAATAATTATAAAATTAAGCGGTTTCAAGTCAGCTGGTGCAACAAAACTATTTGTCTGCAGGTGAACCTGTGCACAGTGAGGATATTTAATAATACAGAGAGTATTAATAATGCATATGCAAAGGAAACAGCATCAGTAACTTATTCCTGCTTTATTTGTTTCCAGATTTCTGCTTTCATGTTTGTGTTTTACGTCTGCTGTTGAGGATGTGCTTCCAAACGGGGTGTGTTCCCCCCCCAGGCTCAGCTCCTTGCATGCCGTTATGGTCCCAGTGAGCGACCCTGCACCGGGTGGCTTCAAACTGAGAGGCAAGGCGGTAAGGAACTTCCTGTCATTCAATTTGCACACAGACACACACACCCACACACACACCCACACACACACATATAATCTCATCCTCACCCCGAGGCACAAAGAGATGTCACATTAGCATGGTGCTATCTCTTCTTGTGAGTGTGTCGGTGTGTGTTTTCAGAGAGACAAATGACTGCTCTGTCTCTGGATGTGTGTTTTCTGTGTGTGTCTGTAATTAATCTGGGCACACGGCGAGTGCAAACATTAAGGAGGACAGTTTTTTCTGTTCCCTTCTTCCTCACGTTAATCTGTCTTGTCAGATCTGCATCCGCTCTAAATCTCCACATGTTGGCCCTACAGGGGACTCATGATCATGCCATTACACACAACTATGCACATAATGAAACACAGATTCACTGTGATGCTCTTTATGTTTTTACACATGTATTTGTCATCATCCGTGACAATGTATAAAATAACAGTCTGAAGAACATTTCACGTTGGAAAGGATTATTATTTCTTAATAAAATGTCAGCATGCTCTCATCAGTTTATATTGATGCAAACTGCAGCGATGATGTTGGAAAATTAGAGAATTAGTACAGTTTGTTTTGCTTTTTTGTCAAAATAAATGCATCTCAGCGACTTAAACTTCTAGTTTAGCATAAGGCCCTTTGGGGATGGAGTGGATGGGGTACAACAAGGCTCTGTTCTATGGTTATAGTTTTTTGGCACCAGTAAAACCATCTTTCCTTATTTAAATCTAAAATCAAATTATATGTGACCCATGTTTCCTTTAGTTTAAACCCCAAGTAAATAAAGAGTGTAGAGTGCAACAAGACACCATTCAAGTGTTTTATCATGTTTTGACACTAGTAAAATCCTTTGTTCCTTTTTTAAATTGTCAAAACAGATATTTGAGACCCATTGTTGTTGTAGTTTACTGTAAAATACTGCGGGACTGGAGTGTGCGGTGTAAAAAAAGGCTCATCTTTGCACTTTTTGAAACATATTTTACTTAATATTATTGATCCATCATTCCACTAGTTTGTCACAGGGCACTAAGGAGATAAAATGTGGTTAGCAACAAGGCTCTACTCTATGACTCTTCATTCAAAGTGCCAGAAACATGTTTCCTTTTTTCCTTTTTAATCTTAAATTTGTTTTATTTATTTTTCCTTTGGCCTAACATAAGACCTTTAAAGGATAGAGTGTATGGTTTTTCCATGTTCTTTGTACCATTAACATGCTCCTTCTGTCTTGAAATATAGAATTAACATGTATCGATACTTTGGTTGTCACTTTGGTAATAGTAAGGTGCTTTACGGATAGTGAGTGTAATACAACAAGGATCCATTCTAGGGTTTTGTCATGCTCTTTTAACAGTGACATCCTCTGTCCTTTTTATTTTTAAGAATTGAAGTACTATATATATATGTGGTCCTTTGTTTATCAGGTTTATGATAAGGTACTTAGGCAGAGTACAACAACGCCCCATTATAGGGTTTGAGTACTTTTTATGAGTTGTAGTTTGTTTCCTTTAAGTATTTTTTAAATTAAATTTGATTTTGTGATCAACTTTCAGTTGCTTTTACACAGGCTGATGGTACATATGTACAGTAAAGATTCAATAACAAATATGTTCTACTTCGCCTCTTCATGTCTCTTCATTTTACAAAACACAGGCAAGTTCAACTTTTTACACTTCAGATTAGAAAAAGACCACTACAACACCCACTTTTATAATTAAACGTAGTAACCAGAAAAGCTTCATTAAGGTTAAGAATGTCTTTGGCAAGAGTGTTTTAGCCAAAACAGGCAACAGCATATTTCACAAGCACAGAAACACGTCTCAAACAATCACACAGTTAAAACAAATCCCGATCATTACCATCCAAGACTGTAACCATCTTTCTTTGAAACCCTCAGTCTGATTTACCTCCACCAGGGGGTTTGTGCATTGGCCAGAGTTGGTCTGTGAGTTTGTTTGACTGTGAGCAAGATTTCTCTAAAAGTTCTTCACAGATTTTGATGAAATTGTCTGGGAATGTTGGTCATGGTACAAGGAAGAAGTGATATGATATTGGTGGTGATCTGAATCTGGATGCTGATCCAAGAATCTCTCAAAGAATTACTAAACATTGTGAGGTGGGGCAGTTGTCCACATTTTTGGTAATAACTTGCCAAATAATGTAGGAACAACCCAGTATCACGGCAAAGTGTGTACCGGGTTAGTAGGAAATGCCTTTGTGCAGGTTTGTGAGCCAAATTCTTCTAGCTTCAACAAGATTTGGAGACCAGATCCTGTAGACCAGAATCTTCTGGCAGTAATCCAAAACTCCTCTTCAGTGTGCGCCTTAGGGACAGATAGCAAGATTGTATGTTTGCAAAAGGATTGCTGAGTGAAGACTGGCTTCTGACATTTTTCATATGAATAAAATGACAACCAACAGGGTGATAATAGTTAAGAATCGCACTGCAAACAAGGATTTGCCAATGATGTTGTCAACTAGCAGTTATTGAAAGCCAAGTAGCAAAATTTTGTTTTCTCAAAATCAGGGTATGCGGTCAACACAAAACGAGGAATTAAAAGAAGATGATTGAAGGCAGGATATTTAAGTTCATGTAAACACACATATTGAGGAGTGCAATGATGAATAAGTGCTCAAGATTTGTTTTGAAATATCAACAGATTTAAAGCTTAAACAAGAGGCAAACAGATAAAAAAAATCTCTGTAGTCTCTAGAAAGCATAAAAGATGCAGCCACAGGTTTTCTTGCTGCAAATACAGAAGTATTTCTTGTGTTGTAGATCAGCTTCACTTTATCTTAAACATGCTGCAGCACTGTGATCTGATGTAGCTTTAACCTTTTCCCTCATCATTAGCCTTCATGTTCATCTGTTGGGCTGCATCTCCCCCTCTCATATCCCCTCAGCTTCTCCTCTGACCTCCTCGCACTTCCACTCACCCTCTGGCCTCTCCTCCCTCCACCCCTCGGCTGCTGCCCTTTATCCAGGGTCGCTTCAGTTCCTCCATCTGACCTTCATTCTTCTGCTGCCCCTCCTCTGATCCCAGACATCACATCTCTAATTGAGGCTGACAGCCACATCAGTTTAACCGCCTGTCGTAATGTCGATCCACACTGTTGCTGTTCCACGCAGCTCTACAGGTGAACAGCGACCCAGTGAGCGCGTGTGAGGCTATGATATTACCCAATTAATAATTAGAACGGCACATCTGGGGTCCTCATCAATACAGCTGTAATTGGCACAGGAGGCAGAGATAATTTGCAGTAATTAGCTAAATGAGAGAATGTGAAGCTCCTGGCCCCTCGCTGTGTCAGTGTTAGAAGATACTGTGTGATTCAGTTTTGATGTTTTGTTAACTAATGATGCCTCCACATCAGCAACTGTTTTACATCTGTGACATCTGGGCAAGGCTACGCTTACAGAGAGAAAGGCATTCAGATGAACAGTTACCTTGATGAGTTATATTCTGAGGTAAAGAATAAGAACTACAAAAGAAAAGAAGAAAGAGGAGGAGGGAGTGTTCAGCTGCGTGTAAAAATACTTAATCTTCAACTATTTCAATAATAATTGTATGTAGGCCCTTAACAATTCAGTCCTAAAACACTCATGTATTATTATTTTTTATTTTATGCTGGCAGATTTACAGATTTTTTTGGTTTGTTTGTTTTTAAGTTTCCACTGCATGCGAACTTAAAAACAAAGCAAAAGTATACAGGGAGTCCTCTTCTTACTTGGTATAGTCATTAAAAACAAGACTGATTCTGTTACACAGATTTGTTGAAAATAAAGATTTTTTTTATGTCTTTGTCTCTCAATATACTCCCCCTCTGCTAACCTGACACACCAAGTGGATTGGTCAACAATACTGAACAGAACATATCTCACTGGTCCATCTGGGTAACAGAAATATTTTTGTGACTTATCTCAAAGTTTGGCTTTACATCAACACCTCACCGTGACTTTTTGTCCTGTAACTTTGACCATTTTTTTGACAGAATATGACCTTTTATCTCATAAATTTGACTTGATGTATCAACATGATCTGTAGTTTGACAATTTTTTTTGGACATATGACCCTTTATCTCACTATTTTGACTTTTTTGATGTACCAATATGATTTTTTTTAAACATAAAATAATATTTTATATCATCAATTAAACTTTTTATCGTCATATGTATGTTTTCATTCTATAATTTTGTCTTTGACATAGGAGAATGACTTTGTATGTCATGATTTTGACTTTTTTGAAATATTAACATGACTTGTTATCAAGTTTCATGATTTTAGATTTTGCCACAGTATAATGTATAATTTTTATTATACATGACTTTTTGACTTTTAAAGGTTCAGTCTTATAATTATGACCTAATTTCCAACTGTTTTGACTTCTCATCTTGTTATCTTTCTATCATAAATGTTATCTTTGACCTTTTTAGTTTGACCCTTTTCTCATAATTTAGACTTTGTCTCATAATTGTGTTTTGATCTCTGAAATTTCAGCTTCTTATTTCACTATGATGTTACTTTATATCATATTACGACTTTGATTTTTGTTTTTATGTTATTGTGACTTGATATCCCCTGATTTTGACTTAAAATCTCTTCATGTTAACTTTTTCTTTCTCAACTATGCCTTATATATATTACAAAAATGACCTATAGCCTCATTAATCATCTTATCAATTTAGGTTGTTCATTACTTCATAATTGTTTTAATCTCATAATAATGGCTTACTGGCTCATAATGCTAACTCTCTTTGTGCATAATCTCACCCTTTTCCTAATTTTGACCTCATCATTTAACTTTAATTCTTTTTTTCAAGGTCTAAATAGGCTTCTGTATTTTTTTTCTCTGTTTGATAGATAACCCTTAAATCTAATTTAACCGCTCCTCCCTTTGAACTTCTTTTGAGCATGCAGGCCTACCACTCCAGCTGATATCTGCTAAATCACCAACTGGGTATGAGCCCTTACTCCCCGGATGTGGCCACTGGGACTAATCTGTAGAGCACAGAGACTCCTACACCTGTTTCCTCAAACAGTGCCATGATTGTTGGAAGTAAGTCTGTGTTCTGTGCTCAGAGGAGACAGACACCACCAAGGACCTTGTACATGTCTGCTCTTATCACACTCTGCACCTCTTCCCTCCTCTCTCAGTCTGTCTCAAATATAACCAATATCTGCCCATCCAGCTCCTTTTACATCCTCCTGAACAGACTCTCCGCAGCCTCTCTCCTCTCCTCTGTGCCTCACTTAACGCGACAAAGAGATGGGTGAAAAAGGACAGACACAAGAGCTCGTCTGAATGTGTCTCTGCTGTCCGTGGCTATTCATTTTAATGCCAAGGTTGAGGTGTTTCTGCGGCGATTAATTTGCACCGCTCGGCCTGAAAGAGTGGCAGTGAGAGCGAGTGCATGTAAACGGCTCTTTGGAGACCAAGGTTGGCTGATTTTTATATTATGAAGACATGGGCGAGCTTGAGGAGCTGAAAGGATGAGTCAACCTTGTTCACACTAAGTTTTACCCTTTAAAACAGGTGGAGGGCTTCTGTTCTAAGCACCGACCTCCTGACATAAATGAACCAACTTTGATATAAAAGCACATGTCCTATGAAGTGTGCGGCAGGTTTTTCCCCTTAAAGCAATGAAATGGTTCACTAGTGGTTCACATAATCTCATAATCTATAAGAAATTAATTTATACTCTCTTGAGTCAAGATCCACTCAACACTAAAATCTATGCACCATTTTTAAAAGCAGGGACTTTCTCAGAAACCAGGGAATTCCTGAAGAACTTTATGCAATTTGACAGCAGGAACCAGGATCTAAATCTGGTTATGGGGGAGTTGTTTTGCCCCTTAAAGTTCCTGCCCAAAAAGTTGTACTTTCCACTAGCCCAGAACTTTGATGGAAGGGCATGCAGTGCTGACATTTTTGACTAGTACAGTGCTTGCAGCATTTACACTTTTAGGGGACATATTATGCAAAAAACAATTTTTTAAGGCTTTTGAACACATTTTTGGGTATTTGGCCTTCCTCCCAGCCCACAAAATGTGATAGTAGACAACAAAACCTGTATTTAGCAGGCTGCATGAATGAAAACCTGAGTCTGTGGATATACTGTTACGTAACAGTATATTTTTTGATTTGCATCCCTAACCTGATTGGTCTACCTGAGTATCTCCCTCTCCCCACTGCTGGAGAGATTCCTCTGCGAAGTGCAGCCATGTTGTTTACACTCTTAGCGAGAGATCGGTGTTCAGCACGTCTAAGCTCAACACCTATCACTGCTCAGTTGTTGGCTGTAAACAGCCACATATATCTTTACATATAGGGTACCAGCCTCGGAGGACCAAAGGGCCCAGTGGATTAATTTTATGTTTTAAGGGAATGTGCCAGCTACAGTCAGCTAAAATCTGTATGTGTGTGCCAGTCACTTCACGCCCGACTGCTTCTTCAACTTCAGTCAGGTCAACACAAAAGACTGGGAACTAGACCTTTCCTGAATCTGGGCTCAGTACCAACAATCTGTCGCCAAACCTGATGATGGAAATGTATTTTAAGTGCCGTGTAGTATTTATTTTGCTTATTGCTATGAGCTAATGCCAACAGCAGGGTGAAGCGAACTGGAGGTAACTGCACAACATGTTCGTCAATGTTCACGTTACTTGTTGAAAGTCTGAAGGATAAACTTTAATGTATGAACATTCTTACATTAGTCAAGAGAAGTTTAACAGTTGGCTAAATATAATCAGTCCCACTGCGGTGACTAGGCCGAGGTTAGCATGTTATGCGTTAGCCTGTGGTGTTTGGGGGAAACCGGATCACTGTTATCTGTTTAAACAGCATGAATTTGTGGTTCGTGTGTGTTCAGGAAGAGAAGTTTAACAGTTGGCTGAACATAATCAGTCCTTTACCCGACCCCAAGTCCCTCTGTTTGTGCTAACATTAGCCGGAAGGTAGGCTAAGTTTAGGCTATCCCACTGCAGTTAGCATGTTGTGCACTAGCCTGTGATGTTCAGGGGGAAACGAGATCGCTTTTAATACATTAAATGGCTTGAATTTGTGGTTCGTATTTGTTCAGGAAGAGAAGTTTAACAGTTGGCTAAATATAATCAGTCCTTTACCCGACCCCGGGTCCCTTCGTTTGTGCCAATATTAGGCCGGAAGGTAGGCTAAGTTGTGACTATCTCACTGCGGTTAATGTGTTGTGTGTTAGCCTGTGATGTTTGGGGGAAAGAGCTTCGCTGTTGTAACCGTGTGTGTGGGAATTGCCATGAATTAAGGGTTTGTTTGTGTTCAGGACTATAAGTGGCGTGTAGCTGGAGCACCACAGCTTTGCTTGAGTTACGCTGCAGGTCTATCGTGAATTGCTCTATGTACGCTGCTCTGGCTCATTAGCATATGAAGGTGACCGCCCTCTAAACCAGCTGTTCTAAACAGAGAGGTTATGTGAGCTGGAAAGAATGCAGCTGTGATTTATTCATAGGCTTTTTGGACCAAAGCATGTCACTAAAGTTTCATGAAGACATCAAGGATCCATGTTAAACTGCAGAAAAGGAGCGAAATATGGGACCTTTAAATTAGCAGAATGTGGTGGTGGTTTTAACCCCACTTTGAGCAAACCAGCACCTGATAATTTTCATCGCTAAATAGTGCTGTTTTACAATTTTCTTTTATATGCCTGTTTAGAAGAAAATAAGGAAGAGAAGCTGTTAAGAGTCACAGCCCGCCACTGAGCTGCATTCTTTGTATACTTGAGTTAAGTAAACTTGCAGTCCAAATAAATGGGGGCAATTAAGCTAGCACCACCTCTTTCGTCCTAACACTTCAAACTCTTGCATATTTCTTCCCTAACTCTGCAAATGAAGGAGTCAAATGCCCCCACATGACAGTCCCTGTCATAGTCAAAGGGCATAAGAAAGACTTATTTGTCTGCACAAGGGTCAAAGTTGTAGCTCAATTCAGGCCTCACAGGTTAACCACATGTTAGCTCTCTCGTAGAAATCAACAAACAGACAAAGGAGCCTGCCTTAATTATTGACGAGATGTGGCATTTATTACCGGTCAAATTTTTTCTCTTGCTCTTTCTCACAGCTACAGAAAGCATTTTCAGTGCTTCAATAACGATAGTGGGACTCAGTCACACACCTTGTATAGTCGCCCTCTGGCTTTCTTTATCCACAGTATTAAACTGTAAACGAATCATACCTGAAATTTGTAAGGTGGAGCTCACTCACTGTTACCTCCACCAAGGAGTTTATGTTTTTGCTGGCATTTGTCAGTTTCTTTGTTTGTTTATTCATTAGTTTGTGGGAAAAAATTAGTTTAAATAAAATTTTCAGGTAATGTTGGTCATGGCACAAGGAAGAAGTGATCAGATTTGGTTGTGATCTGAATCTGGATGCAGACCCTGGAATTTTTCTAAAAGATTTACTTACAGTGTGAGATAGGGTCGTTCTTTATTTTAAAAAATATCTCATCGTACAATGTCTGAAATGCCAGAGGTGTATGCTCTCAAGGCACTTCTACTTGAGCTATTCATTGATGAAGAGCCATAAAGACATTTCTCATTTGTATCCTGTTAAAAACTGAATAAGCTCATATTATCACAGTTCATGTTTTATTTGCTGCATTAAAAAACATGAAGAGCTCATTGATGAATGCATAATTTGCCATCCATTAGAGGTATACTTTGTTTTTTTTAAAACCTCTGAACAATGTCAAATCTGGAAAATCTGCCATGAGTAAGAGCAGGTGAATCCCTCCATTACTCATTTCCTTAACCATGTATTGTTTTTCACCAAGGTCAAGTAAAAGTGGATAGAAAAGGACTTAGAAGCTACATTTTTGAACTTAAAGAATAAATCCTATGATTGCAAGCCAAAGATAAAGCCCATGTTAACCATTTGTGTACACGTGTGGGTAGGTGCACTCCAGTTTTAATAAAAATATCACTTTTCCTTGTTTCAAAGCCAATATAAGGGGAGAGTATTGCAGAAATTACAACATGAATAAGATGCTTTTTTGTTGCTCTGCATGTTCTCCCCTCCATCCTATATTTAGATGAGTAAATTAGCCATACCCTGCAGGGATTCGCTCTCTAGCTTTATCTGACTTTGCAATAAGGCAACTTTTAATAACAAAAAGCCTGCAGATGGGGAGAGTTTCAGAAGCTGTGAGAAAGCTCAGGCACAAACAGCCCAACAATGCATGTTTCAGAAAGGCGAGTTTGAGATATATTTGCATCCTCTGAGCTGAGCGAGATCAAAAGTGTTTTCAAGGTCATTAGAAACTTTATGAGATGCAGCCCTGCCAAAGCAGATAAACATAAAAGGATTGAATTAATTGTTTTATGTTATATTCCTGCTTTAAATGTCTTTGAACAGACCGAAGAAGGAAGTATAAAGCTTGAATTCATATGCAGATAAGCAGACTTGAACAACAGTTTGTGTTATCAGTATGCCTATGAGCGGCTCTTACAATCCACACGCGCACATATGCAGTCATGTATGAATCACAATTAAAAAAGCTAAAAATAAAGCACAACATATGAACAAGATTGCATATCACGACAAGAAACAAAAGACAAAAACATCCGCTGGAACAATCGCTGGCGTCTTCAATGAGCTGTGTTAAGAACAGCTTATCGCCCAATCTGCTTCCTCTTTCTCGCACACACACACACACAAACACACACCATTGTGTAGGCCTGGGGCAACTTTTCATTAACGTTGTGGTATTACTTCAAACCCATTAAAATAGGCCCGTCCTAATCTAAATCCAATAATTTGTGCACTCCCCCTCCCTCCCTCCTTCTCTCTCTCTCTCTCACTGTGCCGGCATCATGCTTCCCTCCATCCAAGCCGGCGCTAAAAGAGAAGATTCATTATCTCTTGTTTGGACAGGGATTATGCTGATCGGGCCAGCTTAAGGCACAAGATATAAAGACTCTTAATAAAATTCTTCAGCCATAGCAGCGATGCGCCATCTAATTTAAAGCAGTCAGACCCCTTTAACACACACACACACTCACACACATCTCATCCATCACCTTCACCTTCTTACCAAAATCTTCACATCCCTACACTCATCTCCATTTCCATCCCTCTTCCCACATCTTTTGTCACTAAAACCTACATTGAAATGTTAGTCAGACCCACATTTAATACCGTACTGGCTTCTGCATCGGCTTGCTCCCCTATAGCTTCAGCTTACCTTTTTATGCCTCAGGGCCGGCCACTGCTAGGGCCAGAGGCATTATGTTTTTCAAACTTTCTGTCCATTTGTTTGTCAGTCCAGGCCATTTCTTGAGAGGGACATATTACGAATGCTGTGAGGGATTTCTGTAAACTTTTTGCCTATGTCTACTCCAACTTAAGGATGAAGGGATTACATTTTAGAGTTCACAGATAAAAAGTCAAGGTCATGAAGCCTCATGTTTATCCCCTGCTTGTGAATGAGATTTCTCAGAAATGCTTGGACGGATTGTCTTTTTCAAACTTGGCACAAACATCCACTCTGACTCTAGTTAGATTGATTAGATTTTAGAGGTCAAAAGTCAGAACCATTTGGTCTCTTGTCCATCTTAAAACACTTGTTAAAGCTCTCCACAAATTTTTCCTCTCTGACTCGATGAAACACAGGCTATCAAAGGTCACAGTCATTAGCCCTCATTTATCAATCTTGTCCAGAAATTTGCACAGATTTTGGCATCCAAATAATCTTGCAGCTACCAAGTGTGATCCATCAAATGAGTGTATTTGTCCAATCCCAGCGTATGAAAGACTGTACATTGATAAATCTGGCGGCTGAAAACAACTAGAACTAAGCCCAGAATTTACAACAAGGAGGATGAAATGTGATCAAATTGAGGAAAATTCTTTGAGCTGGAAGCTGAAACTGTCACAGGAGAGGAAAGAATAATTTTGTGGTCTGAAAAGTGAGATTAATGGTAGTCAGAGACATCACATCTGCAAATAGAGTGGTGCAAGGAAGACTTGTTTTTGTAGGCCAACACTGAAGTTAGCATCGTGCTGGTTCTCTCGACTGCAATCCAACTAAGAGCCTGTGGGATTTTTCACTGTGTTTTGGATCATTGCTGGTAGTTAGCTCTGTAGCCAACAAAACATTATTTAACTAACATGTTCTGCTCTTAGTGATAATCTTAACAACAGAACGTACTTTTCATTATGTTTAAAGTTTTAACATAATCAGCAAGAGAGAAAGCTATTATTAAGCTACAATGAAACTACAATTTGGTGTTTCAAATGAGATACAAACTACAATATTTCCAATGTATAACATCTTGTTGGGATCTCGTTTGAAAATTTCTTCTTATTCTAATGGTCTTATCAGGGTGGTTCTCATGGCTGTGGCAACAGGCTTTTGTATGTTTCCTGACACATAACTAGTTTTTTTTTTGTTTTTCTGCAAAAATCATATATAGTATTTGCTGCAGAGGATCAGAGGTGGAGGGTACTATAAGATGTGTTTTAAATGATGTATCTAAAATCACTATTGATCCTGTCAGTCTATAAAAACACAGTGAGTATAAAACAGAATCTTCTTCTGCACAGACGGATGTTTGTCATTGCAGCGTGATCCTATAATGAATGTAAACTTGTGTACACAAGCTCAGACCTGACGTGGGATGTGAATGCATCCTATACCCACGTTAAAATCAGGTTGCTCTGGCATTTCACTTTTTCCTCGACAAAGTCCCTGTGTTTAGAACTTTTGTATGTGAACTGAAGTAAGATAAACAACTTTTGCAGATGAAGTCACATGTAGAAAGAGGGATGGAGAATGGTTGTGTAAACTGACCTGGCAGTGCAAATGCATGAACTGTAAGCCTGTGTCTGCAAACTCTGAGGCCAATACTGTTACAAGTGGGACTTAATAACAATGCCTGTCCTTGTCCTTTCAGCAGATCTCTGTAATTGTAGTAAGCCTTCAAACTGCTGTCATGTGCCGTTGTCCTGATTGGTAAAATGGGCACTGCAAACACAACGCTTTGTTGCTGTAGAGAGGTGAGTCCTGATGCCCATGTTTAAAACAAAAAGCCAAATTTATCAAATGCCCACATCACAAGACATAATGTGATGAAATCGGAACCTTGGCCATTAATTTTGATTTTTTATGCATCTGGGATAAGTATAGGAGTGACCCACATTCGTAATATTCAGGGAGTCAGATCATATTCAGTTTGTGCTCCAGTGACCACTAATCTGACCCTGCTGCAGCCTGCAGCACTCTGACCTGATGTAATGAGGGGAGCTGCTGGTGGAAGGTAAGCAGCTCTTCGTTGCATCACAAACTAGTTCTCAACACAGGGGCTTTGAGGAGAAAAAATTAAAGACTGTAAAGAATCTTACTGTAATGTGTTTATGAGCAGTTTTAACCAAGAATTGGGTTAGTTACAAGGTTCTCGGTGGCACCATGTACTGCTATGGGGAGCTGAACATCCCCTCCCTAATCAAGAAGGCACAGCAGAGGATGTACTTCCTGAGGCAGCTAAAGAAATTCAACCTGCCAAAGACTATGATGGTGCACTTATACAAGGCCATCATAGAGTCCATCCTCTATGGACAAGAGCAGGCTGCAGCGCATCATCCGCTCTGCAGAGAAGGTGACCGGATGTAACCTGCCAACTCTCCAGGATCTGTAGACCTCAGAGGCGTGCAGGCAAGATCTTGGCCGACCCCCTCTCACCCTGGACACAAACTTTTCGAGCCCCTCCCCTCAGGCAGGAGGCTGCGGTCCATCAGGACTAAAACCTTACACCACAAAAGCAGTTTCTTTCCCTCTGCTGCATCACTGATGAGCACTGCTCACGACCCACCCCTACCCCCACCCTCTACCTGACAAGAACTTCATGCAAAATCTACTTCTAAACCAGCTGTAGTTGGGTTACATTAACCCTCCCCCGTGACGTGGTAATAACTGTAAATAGTTGTGTATGTATTTGAGTCTATTCGATATTTTTATATCTGTTTTCATTTTTATTAAAAATGCATGTGACTTGGCCTTTATTATTATCTTTTTACTTATTTGTCTGTTTGTACTTTGCACCAAGAGCACCAGAGCAAATTCCTTCTAAGTGTAAAAACCTACTTGCCAACAAATCTGATTCTGATTCTGATTCTGATTCTATGTCCAGCTACTGCCCGCCCCTGTATATCTCCCCTCAGGGACAAAGCTTGAAAGTTCATTCACTGGCACTCATGTTTACTACTGCCACTGGCCTCTAGCAACCCCATTTCAAAAAAAAAAAACATGCTAACCCTTTGAAACAGTTTACAATACTAGAGTTTTTGAGGATTTAAGCTTTCTGGGAATGTATGGCATGTGATATATTTCTGTAAAGCCATGTTTTTTTGTACATAGTACACAGTACACAGCATGCCCCCTGGTGAGGTGTTAGAGTGATAAAGGGTTTTGAGTTGTCAAATATAGCTCATACTCTATATGCACTTGCACTGCAGGGTGAAATGATGTTTCAGTTTGACCCCTGTACACTTATTGTCTTTGAAAGACAAAGTTCATCACAAAACATGCACATATACATGATTACCTCAATATAACTGGCAGATGTATAAACCTCCAGAATAGAAGTAAGGCAAAGTCAAACATAAATGTTAGTCTTCTATATAACTTTAATTCTGTCTCGATATACTATACAAACTCCATATAAAATATACGGAAGCAAAATATCATGAAGAAGTGAATCATTTCTTCCTTGTGTCATTTCAGGAGCAGCTGGGGAGTGTTTTTTATTGGTCTCTTTTCACTGGAGGAAAAATTGTGCTGAATTCAAATGAGGTGTTAATTTCCAAGAGGAATCATATCCTTCAGCACCTGAACTTCCTCATTCAACACTCAAGTATTCAACTCCTTGAAAAATGTGGAGCTGTCTACATAGAAAACACTTTCTTTCACTCCGTCAGGAAATGACTCAAACTTAAAAAGTGCTACAATTTTCCATGCAGCAATCAGTCTTGTTTTAAGGTTGGCTGTCGACATTTTTCATATGCACAAAACAGAGTGATTTTTTTATGATTTCAGCCTGTTGGAAGCTGAGCCCGCAGGATAATTGCGTTGCATTTAGATGTGGCAGATTAAGTCATGAGAGTCAGCGTGGATTAACCTACAGAGCAGGGAAGAGAGTCACCAAAGTGGCAGCTCTGCAAATGTTTTCACGGTCACATAAAATAAATGTAGGGATGAGTCGAGGGAGATGCAAAATACATCCTGCATCCATCCATCCCTCCTCCTCTTCTTCTTCCTCCTGGCTTAATGATCATAGACCTCCCTGCGTCACACCCCTTTGCAATTCAAACTCCAGTTCATTTCCTGCTGCTGTTTATGTGTCACTGAAGGCAGCTTTTATGAACAAATCTGTCTTCTTGATGTCGCCGCTATTTGACAATTCATTGTCAGCTGAATTGGCTGGAAGACTGACTGTTGTTGTCGGTGCTGCACAAAAAATAATATCAGAGGATATTCTTTGTCAGACTCACTCCCCTCTTGTCTTTGTTTATTGGTTATTTACTTGTTTGTCATTATGGTAAATAATCTGCCGCATAGTCTGTGGGTGCAGTTAAGTTGATACATGTGTTTTGTTTTAAATTTAACAACAGGAGGAAGATACAGATGTGAGTAAACAAAAGTTATTATTTGTATAGGTGGCTGCGGAGTGTGTTTTATGGTTATAGCAGTGGGGATTTAATGCACACAGACAGACACACACACTGCGGGGTCAAACAAGAACTTGAGAAAATAATCAGGGTACCAAAGTGAAATTTACTGTTGAACATTTGATGAAATTACACTTGATTGGGGCGCCAACGGCCTTGCAGTTATGTCTGAACACCCATGTGTGACTGTTGTCCTCATTATTGATGGTGAAAGTTCAAATCTGGCAAAGGAACTTATCTCCCGCATGTCTTATCCCTATTCTCCACTTTCCAAGGTCATTTTCCTTTCCTATCCACTAGTAAAGTCAAAAGCACAAAAATAAATCTTAAGAAGAACTAATTGAAAAAACCCACAGATCCGAACATGTTTTTTTCTTTTTTTTTTTAAGTCAAAATCAAATCAAAGAGGTTTTTCTTGCCGCTGTTTCATTTTTTTTGGTTTAAAAATATTAAACAGGAAGCCTCTTTTAATTTGATTTATTAACAGTGTGTATAGGTATTACTAACTGTAAATGACGAGTATAAAACAATGTAAATAAGATAGATAGATAGATAGATAGATAGACAGATGATAGATAGACAGACAGATAGATAGATAGATAGATGGATGGATGGATAGATAGATAGATAGATAGATAGATAGATAGATAGATAGATAGATAGATAGATAGATAGATAGATAGATAGAGATGGGAAAAAAGCCATTTCAGTACTGGTGCTGTTCACATGTTATACGAATGCCTTTCACCATGATAGTCTCAATTAACATTACGATTATAATAACTACAACATTAAATCCTGCTTAAATTCTAAAATCCATACTATAACTATTTAAAAATACCTATAAAATACCTAAAGAAAGAAGTGTACCTCCTTACAGACTGCTGCTGTAAGCTCTCATCCTTGTGAAAAAAAAAAAAAAAAACCTTTATACACTGATTAGGATTGTTTTTTCCTTTTGTCACAAAGAGGTATTTTTGTGGAACTGAAAGTTAAATTTGATTTTTGTCATGTGATTGGTATGGCTAAAATAATAACAAAAATAATGTTCATTATGGTGACTCTGGCAAACAAACTGACAGAAAACTGGGTTTTGAAATGTAAATAAATGCTTTGAGTGACTACCTTTTCCCAATATGCAATAAGGTTTTGATGTACAATGGAACTGTTGTAATGATTTCCATTTCAGAGAATATTAAGACTGTTTCATTAAATGAGCCAAAACAACTAAGAAAAATTGTCTGAAAATGTGGTCCAGCAGTAAATTATACATTTGTACCTGATTAAGAGCACCACAGCTCACATATACACACTGATTCCATTAAGATTGATAGAGTGAGTGTATTTCTGTGGTGACCATGCAGCAAGCACACGTCTGCCTCAGTCATCATTAATGTTAATTTACAGTCAAAACTCCCCCCTCACAAACCTGAGGTGCACTGGAGCACAATATCGAAATCTTTAAAACAAATACATAAAATATGACCTGTTCCGAAAGAGAATCAATATTGCATGTTTGTCTGGAGGAAAGCTGCTGATGCATTTGCTGTGCTGACTTTTCCAATTTCTACATCTGAGATTACCATCGCTTTCGAGTACGCTGCTCATTTTAAAAAACAGAATTTCATTCAGCTGCAGCTCGCGCTGTGTGCCCCGAGGCTC
The DNA here is from genome assembly GCA_037902135.1 of Cetoscarus ocellatus. Lineage (NCBI taxonomy): Eukaryota > Metazoa > Chordata > Actinopteri > Labriformes > Labridae > Cetoscarus > Cetoscarus ocellatus. Next base: position 2,017,143 of record JBAMNC010000815.1, read on the forward strand.
TGTGAGAGAGGGTGAGTGTATTAATGAAATGAGAGACAGACAGTGTTATTTAAATCACCTCAACAGCGTAACCTGAGGCCTAACACAGGCTCGCTGCTGTTTTCAAGACCTGTTTTCATACCTCAGCCTACCAAACCAAACAATCATATCCACAAGAAGTCAGCCAGAGGAAACACACTGAGACAAAACACTCAGCCAAATTGAATTTAATCAGTATATCGAATCTGCCAATCAAATCAAGTCTAAAATTATTCAATATGAACTGAATTAACCAAAGTATAAACCGCAAAATTCTGTTTGACGGAGCACCAAACCCAATAGACACATTTTATCAACCCTAAAAATAACAAATTAGCAGAAAGTACCTCATATTATTGGTGAAAGAAAGTGAAAGTGAAAACAAGAGGTCTATTCAGATTTAAAAGTTTAAGAACCTGCAAAGCTCCTGTTAAGTTATACACTATATTGCCAAAAGTATTTGCTCACCCATCCAAATGATCAGAATCAGGTGTCCTAATTACTTCACCTGGCCACAGGTGCATAAAATCAAGCACCTAAGCATGCAGACTGTTTCTACAAACATTTGTGAAAGAATGGGCCGCTCTCAGGAGCTCAGTGAATTCCAGCGTGGAACTGTCATAGGATGCCACCTGTGCAACAAATCCAGTCATGAAATTTCCTCGCTCCTAAATATTCCACAGTCAACTGTCAGCTTTAATATAAGAAAATGGAAGAGTTTGGGAACAACAGCAACTCAGCCACCAAGTGGTAGGCCATGTAAACTGACGGAGAGGGGTCAGCGGATGCTGAGGCGCATAGTGCAAAGAGGTCTCCGACTTCCTGCACAGTCAATTGCTACAGAGCTCCAAACTTCATGTGGCCTTCAGATTAGCCCAAGTACAGTACGCAGAGAGCTTCATGGAATGGGTTTCCATGGCGACCAGCTGCATCCAAGCCATACATCACCAAGTGCAATGCAAAGCGCCGGATGCAGTGGTGTAAAGCACGCCACCACTAGGACTATAAAGCAGTGGAGACGCGTTCTCTGGAGTGATGAATTATTCTTTTCCATCTGGCAATCTGATGGATTGGTCTGGGTTTGGAGGTTGCCAGGAGAACGGTACATTTCGGACTGCATTGTGCCAAGTGTTAAATTTGGTGGAGGAGGAATTATGGTGTGGGGTTGTTTTTCAGGAGTTGGGCTTGGCCCCTTAGTTCCAGTGAAAGGAAAACAAAACATTTTGACAATTCCATGCTCCCAACCTTGTGGGAACAGTTTGGAGCTGGCCCCTTCCTCTTCCAACATGACTGTGCACCAGTGCACAAAGCAAGGTCCATAAAGACATGGATGACAGAGTCTGGTGTGGATGAACTTGACTGGCCTGCACAGAGTCCTGACCTGAACCCGATAGAACACCTTTGGGATGAATTAGAGCGGAGACTGAGAGCCAGGCCTTCTTGACCAACATCAGTGTGTGACCTCACCAATGCGCTTTTGGAAGAATGGTCAAAAATTCCTATAAACACACTCCTCAACCTTGTGGACAGCCTTCCCAGAAGAGTTGAAGCTGTAATAGCTGCAAAAGGTGGACCGACCATCATATTGAACCCTATGGATTAGGAATGGGATGTCACTTAAGTTCATATGCGAGTCAAGGCAGGTGAGCGAATAATTTTGGCAATATGGTGTACATTAAATGATATCCTTGATGGGAAAAAGAAATAAATAGATCAAATTACATTTTTTCAGTTTTTATACACCCGTTTAGTGTGTTCTACGTATCTCTTTTACATGATAGAGTCTCCCCTAAAGCCTCATTCACACACTAATGTTTCAGCCAGCTTTTGCCAATGTACAGGGGAACGTCAAGCCACATCCAGCCAACAGTTCCTTCCATTTATCGCAGAGCTCAAATGTGGGAAGTGGGAATTTACATCACATCCCAGCTAAATGTGTTCCTACTAGCTGGTAAAGTCCGGGTAGCTGAACACCTGACTTCGCCGCAGAAAAGTTCTGACCCTGGGGGGCATGCACAGTGACGTGTCTACTTTTCAAGTCAGACATTCCGACTTCCTAGAGCAGGGCTGTCAAACTGATCCAGTAAAGGGCCACTGTGGCTGCAGGTTTTCATTCCAACCAAGCAAGAACACACCTGATCCAACAAATCAACTGTGTAAAGACAATCCAGTTGATTGAATAATTTGCATCAGCTGTGTTCTTGCTTGGTTGGAATGAAAACCTGCAGCCACAGTGGCCCTTTACTGGATCAGTTTGACACCTGTGTCCTAGAGCAAATGGAACTCACCATAAGTCAGACAAACGCTGAACTAAGTTGGGAAGGGCAGTTGGGCAACGTTGATGTTTGTTGACCAATTTTTATGAATGTTTAAAAATTTGTGACCCTTGATCCAACACATTTGTAAATACCAGCAGGAGTTGACCTCTGCTTGCCTTTGCTACCCTCAGTTACAGCTGTGCTTTAACTGTACAGCTAGAGAAACAGACGTGGAGTGCTTTGCATCGACAAAGGGTGGCCTCACTGCAGTCTCATACACAGCTCTCTGACAGCCAAACAAAGTTTCTCCCTTGGTGTTGAAAGTGAAAGTAAATCATTATAATCACAGAAATAGATGAATGCTCTGCTATGATAAATCAGCTCTGCTGAGTGAGAAAGGTCAAAGAAAACCAAGAACATCCTTCCTGCACCTTGTTAATTTCCCTATTCCCCGCTCACTGCCAGCGTTGACGTGCATGACAGAGACAAAAACAGGGATGCGGCGTCGAGGCAAAACCCTTTGCACCACATTGCACAGCATCATGCTGTGTCATTCGGAGGCAGTTAGGGTACTTTGATTCAGTGTAATTAGCCTGATTTTGTCACGAACACTCGCTTACCTCACATTCAGTTGGGGCACGGAATAAGCAGGACTGAAGTGATCAATTATTCCAGACTAGACTAGCCAAACGGTCGTAGGAGACCTGGCCCACATAGATAATGGACAGGGGGCAACCTCCAGGGAGTGTCAAAAGCCGTTGTACCCTTAGGGTCCACTTGGGGCTAGCTGCAGTAACTTGACATCTTAATGACTGTATGCAAGGACAATACAGTTTTTACGGGCTTAACACACATATTTAAAAAATTTACATATTAACCTGAGTTAAGGCAAAAAATTGCATCTTTAACATTAATGTCGATAAGTGTCTGTTTCGATACTTTAGTGTGAATGCACAACAAATGGCCTACAAATATAGCTTTTGTAAAAAAAATTAAATAAAATGAAAAAAACTCATAGTTGAATTTAATTTCAAGCTCTGTTAAAAGAAGTTACCTCCATTATGCAAAGTGAAATCCAGATGACAAATCTTTTTTTTAGTTGCATGAAAAGTTTTTGTTGACAGAGCTTATAGCATTTCTGCCTTGCTTAATTTTGTTTCCATTGATGAACTCTATTGTATTTAAGATTAGCCTCTTACCTTATAAATGATTACTTAATCCTTGCATGACTTGTTTTCTCACATGGGAATTGATAACCGGTATTTAGTATCAACTCGATTAATTTTGACCTTATTAACTTGTGCCACAGCTGATGAACACGCACCATAAATAAACACTTGATGGCTCAAGTGTGGACAGAAACACTCGTCTGTGCATTCAACAGGAAATCTACAGGAGCTCATCTTGTAGCTACACATAACGTGATAATATGTGTGTCTGTGTGTGTGTGGCTTCAGAAGCTACCTGTTCTCCCTGAACAATTAAGCCGAGCCTCTTTACAGTATCTCTGCTCCAATTAATTTTAATATTTAAACAGCCATGCAGAGACTTCTGAACCAGCTAACGCAAGATTAGAGTAAACTCAATTAAATATTGATGGCCATAAATAAACATTCTCATTTGGAGAGCTGCCATGGTGTGCAGTGAATCAAGAGGAAAAATGGTTTCAGCTGAAATGCTCGGCTTATTATCTGAGCAAATGTTGGCAGGGTGGGGTCAGGGAGGGTGGTGTGAGGAAGGACAGGGGATTAAAGTGGAAGGACATGGCAGAGAGGAAGGAGAAAGAGGACATAATTTAAGAGTTTGTGTCCCATCTTAATGACTTCATCAAAATGATTGGTGAAGTACATATGGCTGCTTTTTTTTTATAACACCAGCACGGTTTAACTCAAGCTTGATTTCAAACTACAGCCTTGTCTTGCTTTTAAAAACATCCAGACACTAAAGCTATTTCAAGCACAGTGGTTGACCAGGAAAAGTAGTTGAGTGATGTCATGGAAGAGGTGGAATTAGTCTGAAGAGATGGATAACCCTCTAAAAACACCACGCATTCGTCCATCCACCCCGCTCCTTCATTTTTCCTCCTGCCTCAATGATCATAGATTCCTTGAATCACACCCCTTTGCAATTCAAACTCCAGTTCATTTCCTGCTGCTGTTTACGTGTCACTGAAGGCATCTTTTATGAACAGATCTGTCTTCTTGATGAAGAAGACTGATGTGTTTAATAGTGATGGGGCATATTTGCAATGAACCTTGGATTACAGAGCTAGTAGAGAATACGAGGGGTGGGACTGACTCACAAAATAATGAACTTTGACCTCCAAAATCTATACAGTTCACCCTAAAGTCTAAAGCCCTATCCCAATGCCTGTACTTGTGCCCTAAAGTCTCCCTGAAAGTGCACTTCAGTGTGTTAAGAGCACAAAAAATTGCATATCTGTTTGCATTCAAGACACGATTGCTAAGAGCTCTGTATACTGCTCTGCCGTTAAATTGCTCTGAATCACCTAAGTACAGCGTTTAACAAATTTATTAGACCACCACTCAATGTAAGTTTTATGCCTCAGCTGTCCTAAATGAACAGCATTCTAATTACCATGTTGTGCGTTTATGATCAGTGGACAACTATTCACTGTGTCACTTAATAATATTGACTATCAGAAATAATTAATAATAATTTACATTAAGTAATGGGATTTAATTGACATTAAATCTACCTCGGGGCACCACCCATAAAGGGAAATGATAGTCAATTTATTAAGTCAGTCTCATAAAAGTTACTGACTATCAATTTGGAACCATGATTTATAATTAACTTAATAAAAATAACCAAAGTTATCTAATCAATTGTCAGAGTTGAAGGATTTGGAGTTCTGCAGAGAAGAGGTTGGCAAGATTCATTCTTATGCAACATTAACAGACCAGAAACTGACTTGTGTTCAAAATCACTTTATTAACAAACAAACATGAAAACATACAATATCTAACCTAACAAAGTCCTATGTACAAGTGTGTGTGAGTGCATATGTGTGTGTGTATGTGTGTGTGTGTGACAAACAAAGGCAAGATGGCTGCTCAAAGGCATTTACAACCAGGACCACAAGGGGAGTGGTGGAGGTTAGGAAAGATTGCTTTGTTTAAGGTGGATGCCGCTATATGGAGTGGTAATGTTAGCTATAGCTTACGCTCAAAGAGCATATTCAATAAATCAATGCAGTGATTGTAGAAACTGAATAGTCCTGTGCTTAGCCGTGCTATGCTAAACTCTGTAAGGCCCAGTTACATTACCAAGTCCATGTATGGAAAATGTGTCCCTTTTGGTGTTGCTCTGCAAAGTCCAGTACTGCAAATTTGGTGGTTTCCCAGTGGGTTCCAGGCCGGTCGGGCCCTTCAGCTTCTGGCTCTGAAGACCACTGGTTGCTCCTTTGTCCCTGGAGTTAGCAGCTTGATGCTAACTCTGTTGTGTTGTTTCTTGTTGTTTTGACTGGGAACTCCTGTTCCTTAAGCAGGGTCTCGTGTCGCAGTTGTTAGGAGGATTGCGGTGCTACAGTCTGCGTTGAGCAGGACTGTGGAAGAAGTCTTGAGTTGTATTCCTGAGAAGAAACTGGAAAGGTTCTGTGTCTCCTTCTACAGGCTGAGAAAGAGCTGAGAGAGTGCTGAGAGAGAGGAGCTGTGTCCCCTTCTCTCCATGGTTCAGAAAGAGCGATTGCATAGCAGAGCAGGGTCTTATTGTCCTTATCAGAGGGTTCACACCTACGTGTGACCTGGGGGAGGGGGTGAGATGGTTAGCCAACTTTGGTTCAGCCTTCTGCAGGGACATGTTCCTTTTAGCATGGATCCCAACATACCAAAATCATTTTTTATGTTTCTGTAATGCTTAGTACACAGATTGTTGAAGCTCTTTGACCAAAAGTACCTCATTGCTGCAGAAGCTGAGGAAGAAGAAGCTGCAGAGATGTGAAGCTTTGAGTCAAAAGTGAGACTGTTTCTTTTTTTGCATGCAAAAGCAAATAAATATGCAAAATGATCCCTACATCATCTCGGATGTCTCAAAGAAAGCTACAGAGCTGACTGTCACCTGATCTAAGCGTAGTTTAAAATACATCAAAGTAAAACGTATCAAGCACTGAAGACGAGATAAAAGTAAAATTGCAGTTGAGAGATATTTTCCAACACTTTTGATGGTTTCAATACATTTACTTTGTGATGCTTCAAACCAAACAGGTGAAACTCAAAGCGATGTTTGTGTCTTTGTTGGTGATGTACAGAAAGTCCAACCTGAGCTGTGAAAGCGTTTAACAGCAGAGCCTTGGCCTCGTATTGACCCTCAGAGCTCCACAGTTGAAAGGTTTATCACAGCGAAGTCTTCTGTGACATTACATCTCCCCTTCCAGCTGCCTGAATGATTCTGTTTAATCTGAAAAAGGCTGGGAGACGTTTCAGAAGTCGCAGACAGAAAACAAGTCCTTGTGAGGCCGTCCACGTGCTCGGCTCTGACTGACAGTGAATCATTCATAGAGCGCAGGAAAAATCATGAGCGCTTGATTAAGGGTAGGGAGATGGGCTCCAATGTTAAGTCAGTGCAGACTAAAGGCTGATTAGATGGAAGTTTTTACATAAAAAAAAAACAAAACTGCAGGGGCTGAAAAATGTTCCGTCAGTGAAGCCGCTCCATAAAAAGTGCCATTATTTAAGCTGGGAATATCACAGTGTGCATAAATGAATGTGCCAGAGCCATGAAACATGGTTATTATTGTTGACAAAAAAATGCATTTTTATCAGTTGAAGCTAAAATTAAAATAAGGTTTACCAACAAAAGAGAAAGTTAACAAATTATACTAAAATAAAACTATAAACATAAAGGTCTTCATCTTTGAGGCAAGCATACTACACGATGCTGGCATTTTAGCTTTAGTTTTTGGATGAACTTTAGTTGACAGCAGGTATTCAAACATGTCAAGTAGCTGATTTGGAAATGAAGTCACAGTATTGTTGCTTTTTCATTTGGTTCTGTTAGGGTCAGGGTAGGGTCACACTGCACTTTGTCAAGATGGCCAAGCCTCTTAATTTTTGTCTATTGTAGCCACCCACTGCGGTTTTGGGTTATATATTTAGATAGTCAGTCTGTTGCTCCTACCATCTGGACTCTTGTCGCACTATAACCCTGAAATACACAACAGTACAGTAACGGATGGAATCTAGTGGAGCAAAGTAGCCTGGAAGTAGTTTGAGCTTTAAAATATGGACAAAGTTGTATTTTGGCTGTGTCAGATAAAACTGAAGCAATGAGTTCCCACATTCAGCAGGCTTGTACATTAACCCAATAGTTTTCAGACTGTGTTAACGTGAGCACGGCGTCTATTGTACTTCTCTGCTCATCATGCATTCAAATAAAATATAGGGTGTCACAGAGCCTGTATCTGTTAACAAAATATCACTGCTGTCGTGCACAAGCCTCCTATCTCCTTTTTTATGATTTTCTTGTATTTTCATAAATCAGTACTACTGGTCAACTTTCATGTTGAGGAGTGAGTTTTATAAATTCTAAGCAAATAAAAGGAAAAAAAATTATTTATACTCAGGACAATACAATATTTATTCATTCACTAATATAGTGTTTTTTTTAATTTCCTGAAAAGTAGCTTATTTGGAGGATGCTTGTGCCTGACAGCGAAGCTATGTCATTTTTTTCTTTCAAGCAAAACAAAGCAAAAAAATGCCTTTAAATTAATCTTGTATTATAAATTGGTTTGCTTCCTTAAATTCCAATAAAATATATATTTTTTAAACATAAAAGGATATTTCTCCTTGGACAAACGTAATGCACTATTTGCACCGCTTACACTCTGTTATCTTAGTGAACTTCAGAATCCATTTTTCTTCCCCCTGTCAAACCAAATATCTATTCAGTTTGACCCACATATTTTAGGATTCAAATGAAAAATAAACAGAAATAAAAATAAAGAACTTATAATAACAATGTGGCATAAATATGCATGCCCTTAAACTTATACTTTGTTGAAGCACCGTCTGATTTTATAACAGCTCTCAGTCTTTTTGGATAGCAGTCTAACAGCATGGCACCTTGACTTGGCAATATTTGCCCAATCTCCACTGCAAAAACTCCTTAAATCTGTCCTATTGTGAGGGCATCTCCTGTGCACAGCCCTCTTTAGATCTCTTCAGATTCAGGTTTGGACTCTGGCTGGGCCATTCAAATACTTTAATCTTCTTCTGGTGAAGCCATTCTTTTGTTGATTTGGATGTATGCTCTGGGTTGTTGTAAAAGTTCCTCTTCATCCTCAGCTTTCTAGCAGAAGCCTGAAGGTTTTGTTCCAAATTGACTGGTGTTTGGAATTGTTCATGATTTCCCTCCAACCTCAAACAGCCCTGAACCATGCTTCACTTGGGGTATGGTGCTCTTTTGGCGACGTGCCGTGGTGTTTTGTGCCATATGTACGTTTTGGAATTATGGCCAAAAAGTTCAACCTTGGTTTCATCAGACCATAAAACATTTTCGCTCATGCTTTTAGGTTGCTTCATGTATGTTATTGCAAACTTTAGACAGGCTTGGATGCTTTTCTTCTGTCTTACCACAGTAGCACACAGCCAGTACTTGCCAGGAATTCCTTCAGCTCCTTTAATGTTGCTGGAGGCCTCTTAGCAGCCTGCCTGAACACTTTTCTTCTCATCTTCTCTTCATTTTGGAGGGACGTCCAGTTCTTGGTAATGTCACTGTTGTGCCATATTTTCTCTTTACTAGACGATGGCTGTCCTCTGTGTTCTATGGTATATCTAATGCCTTAGAAATCCTTTTGTATCCTTCTCCTGACTGATACCTTTCAATTATGAGATCCCTCTGATGCTTTGGAAACTCTGCAGACCATGGCTTTTGTTGTAAGATGCATCTAAGAAAATATCAGGAAAATTCTACTAGAACAGCTTAATTTTATTTGTAGTTAATCACTCAGTGTAAATGATGGCAGGTGTATACTGACTACTGTTTAACATGAATTTCAATGTGATTGGTTCCTTCTGAACAAAACCACATCCACAATTATTACAGACTGTGCACACTTATTCAATCACATTCTCATTTTTTTATTGTTTCCTTTCTCCCTCTAACAACTAAAACATTTCAGTTTGTTTTTCAATTAAATTGTACATGTTATAGTTCAGATTAAGGGTGAAAAAGATCTCAAATGATTCATCTTGGTTTCATTTTAGACATCACAAAAACCTGGCATTTTAACAGTGGTGTTTAGACATTTTATATCCGGTGTAGCTAAACAGATCATTTTTTGGTTGATGTATTCTGAAGTTGCACTTCCCCTGTAGTCCTCTGATGCCCCCCAGGGGGATACCACTCTCTCACACTGAAAACCCACTCCTAAAGCTATCTGCTAACTTATTTGATATTTTTGTTGCTTAAAAGGTACAAAAAATGTCAAGTAAGCTTGCTTACTGTTGCTTGTTTTTAAAGCCATCACCTTTGTTGAGTTACTGGTCAACTCTATGGTGGTTGGTCAGTTCAGCATTACTTTACGCCTTGTATCAACATCTCTGTATTCGATCTATCGCCTCTGCACTGCAATGGGCATTCAACCCAATGAGTTACAACTAAAGAAGAAACAAAGGACGTCACATTGGTGGGTCAAGGCAGCCATTTTAGGTAGGTGCTTGAGCCGCATTGAAGGGAGAGGGAGAGGTCTTAATACTGCAGACCTTTGGCCTTCTTCTTGGAGATGCTCTGTCACATGGAGGGACCATGTTAAACACACTGGGGGGCATATGAAACTCAAAAAGCAGAATATTGGTTTGTTAAAAACAATTTGCTGATATTTACTCATTTCTCTTATTTGGTCCGTGTTTAGCTTAGATCACATTTACACATACAACAACAACAACAACAACAACAACAACAAACTTCATTTATATAGCACTTTTCATACATAGGAAAATGCAACCCAAAGTGCTTCACAAGATAAAACAGAATGAAATGACAAAAGCATACAACAATATAAAGACCCGACCCCCCCAGCCATGTTACTAGACCAGTAACATGGCCTGGCACTGAGGTGAGGAGAAGCCACCTATGGGTGGGCATCCACACTGAGAGGCACCAAAGTCCGCAGCCACAGGGAGCGCCGCCAGGAAGACGTCCCTGTGGGCAGACCAGACACAGCTCCCAGTGTGGAGGGCCCCCATTAGGAAACACTGGAGCTAAAAACTAAAAGATTAAGACAGTGGCATAAAAACAGGCAATAATGATAAAATGTCTAGAAATGTGAGGGTTTAGAACATTTTAAAAGTAATAAAATGCACAAGACTTGAAATAAATAAATATAAAAATAAATTAAATAAAGTAAAAAAGATTAAAGACATAAGAATAGTAAAATATGAGAAATAAGAGAGTAAAAGAAATCAGTTAAAAACCAAATTAAAAGGTGAGTCTTTAGCTTCCTTTTTTTTTTGGTGGTGCAAGTTAATTGCAAAGTGAGACCCTGTGATTGTACACAGACCAGAGTCCAGTTCTCTGGTCCACATCAGAATTTTTTTTCAGCATTCACATCACTCCAAACATAACGACTATGCAACAAAGTGAACCAAAGTTCCTTTGAAACTGAACCAAATATGTTTGGTGTGAAAGTGACCTTAAACTACAGAAAACAAAATTATATGCAATTATAATTAAATTTGGTTCAATTATTAAATTAAACCATCCAACACTTTATAATAACTAGGTGCCACCGATAGACAAGGGGTTGTGAAGTTGATTTTTGTTCCTTTGTGTGATTCCCTGCTGTCTTATTCCTCTTTGCAGTTCCCTCCACTATCATCCTCTCTCACTGGGATGGGCAGATTCAGTGATGATTTATGCTTTTTTCATTGCAGAAGGGCCAAATTGTAAAACAAAATAATAATAATGGCAGAATTCAACAAGACATTGAAAATTGTTAGATTTAACAAAAATGTAATATGTTTATACTCAAAAGCAAGTAATACTGTTTAATTGTAACAAGCAAAACACTATAAAAGCCTGTTTAAGCTTCTTTTCCAGTGCAATGAGCAAATGAATTGCAGTTATTTAATGTGATTTAGTGACATTTTATGTTTTTTTGATTAAAATATAAGATCTTAATGAAATAAGGAACAGATCCAGTATGTTATTTTTGAATTTAACCATTTTTAATTATAACTAAAGGGGGCAGAGTTGAAGGGCTGCATGTGCCCATGGGCCCGCCATTTGCTGATCAATAATAATGACATAAAAACCCAGATATAATGTCCTTGAAAAAAGAGTGGAGCTACATTGGAAAAAAACAAACAAGTCGATAAAAAATATCCCAAGCTGTCTTAACCTTGCCCCACATTTGACTTAGCAAACTTGTTAATATCACTTTGAAATATTTGCAGAGCTGAACAGGCTTACAGTTTCCTTCTGAAATAAAGAGAAACAGCAGATAATTTCTCCTTATTTTGGAGGCAAAAGAAAGCAAAAAAAAAAAATAAAATCTCAGACTTTTTAATTATTTCAGAAAGGTCAGAACAGCTTGAGACAATTAGATTATACCATTGGTCCTAAAGGAGTTTTAGGTGGAAGAATTTGCTCAAATAATGATTATACTTTCTAATATTCTTAATTCATGTTTGCGTTCGAAATACCCTGAAAACAGTGCATATACCGGAATCTCCAAATGGGCTGAGACCCGGGGGAAGCAGGATCCTGGACCCTCCTGTGCTTGTGCTAGGCCTCATATTAGTCCTCTCTGGCTCCACTCGTCTATACCCATAGTAAGGTTTTTTAGCCGAGTTACTTTCATGCCACATTCCATCAAAGCTGTTCCACCTCCATGCAAATGTAGAATCAAAGCAAACATATGTAGACTCACACCAACGTCGCACATTTACAGACATTTTTCATCTTCAAGCTCATGAATTCATGAGACAGTGTGTTTGCCGAGCAGAGCAGACCAACATGACAGCCTCCTGACAGCTCCTGTACACAGGCAGGCCCCCTCCGTATTTTTGATATACAGTATATTTCAAAGTTATTCAAGAGCTCAGGGGTTGGGGGGGAGCAGAAACACCACATGAATAAATAGAAATCAAACATTCAGCTGAGGTGGTTTTGGCACTTTGAACGGCGATATGGGGGAAGGTGTCAGGGGCTATGGCAACAGGGTTTGACAAGGGGGCCACGATGGGCAGCAGACGCTGTCAGAGCACCAGGTGGTGATGAATGGACCAGGGGAGGGGGGTTGCGTTATGGTGGATCCCTCTGCTAGTTGCTGGAGGGGACCAGAGGTATTGGGAGGGGCTCCTGAACACACGGTCCACCTGTCAGGACAGCTTCACACACACTCATGCATAATGTGAGACCAGAAGACCCCTTTATGGGAAGAAATCATGATGTCATCTGGAAAATGTGGTTAGAAAGCAGAGGAATCCCCGGGATGCATATAACAAAACGTTCTGATCAGACTTTGAAAAAGGATTTTGTGATTAAAGGCCAAATATTTGGCCTCATTAAAGATTATCCTCTGTGTAAACCATTTTGAAAAGGGATCATAAACTGCCTGGGAAATATTTGCTTTATAAAACAGAGAGCTAAAATCGACGAAAGTCTGTGAAGTCTCAGAAATAACACCAATGCTGAAGAACATTTAACTTGCAGTTCCAGGAGATGCTACTTGAAGCTGTACCTGAGGAGTTGATCTCAATTTGACACAATTAAAAAATCTCCAAATTAGCAGAACTTAAAGAGGTCATATCCTCCTTTTTGTTTTCAATGCTTTTTATTGTGTTTAACATGTCTCCTGCACCTCAGTGAACAAGGCAAAAAGTCAACGGCATCAGGACTTCTCCTTCTCCTTGTCTTTACGACACCTAGCTAGATTTAGCTTCTTTATGCATGCCTTTTTTTTACTTAGAGCTGTATAAAGAGGGGTACTGTGCACCCTGGAGAGTCATTGTAACACTATAAGAGCATATGGAGAATTTACGCACGAAAGTGTTGGCCTGTGCATCAAGCATACAGCACTGTCTCATCTTCATTACATGAGCTATCAGTACTGATACATCTACCTCTTCATATATTGTACAGTAAAAGTCAAGCCAAGTCACTCCCATGGCCGCGTGGCCGTTGGGGCACTATCCTTCGCAATCCTTCTTCTCCATTGCTCTCTGTCACCTGTCAAACAATGGAGCAATCAGACCCTGATGAAGTGCATCAGCGTCTGATTGCTCCATTGTTTGACAGCGTCTGTCTGCATTTTCACAGTAAAAACACTTTTATTTGATGCAGTGTTGTGCTTTTGTAAACGTGTTAAATAAGTCCAGCAAATGCTCTCAATGCGGATAAATCATTTTATCACGCTCATGATTGCATCCCCTCTTTTCAAGGGTGTAACACTAGAAAAACATGAAAACAATCACCACCATGAATTTGAGGCCTGAAAACAGTGGTCAACAAACCAGTATGTGAGGTCAGTATTGTTAGTTCTAGCTTCCCATGTTTTGTATGAAATATTTCCCTTTTGCCAAAAACTGTTTCGTTCCTCAGTTCAAAAAACCTTAAAAAGTCATTGCCATTCATCCAACATGTATGCCACATGAATGCACACATGTCCTTGTGTTTGTTTTTTCCTACATGTTAGTCTACTGTTATAAATGTGCGGCTGTCAGTCTTTATTTTTTGTTTTTAATTAGTTATATTTAGTAAACAAAGAGGACTGGAGAAAAATCCCAAAGTACTTTCACCATTAGTTACAAAAAAAATATCCCTCTGGTTTTAATGCATGTGCATTTGCAGGATTTGCAGCATGTTCACATTACAAATCCCCTTGTTTGTTATTAAAGTCAATATTAACTCCACAAATCATGTAATGGCCCTCAGATTCTGAATATAAGCTTTTAATGGGTTCTCCATCCCATCCCTCTTTCTCTCTTTCTCTGTCACTGTCACTCCCTCTCTTTCAGTCTGTGCATACCCTCGGGGAAAAGCCGGACATTGGGCAGAGTGTTTTTTGGAGCTGGCATGGGAGGCAAAAGGCAGGGAAATGGGGAGGGGAGGGGGGGCTCCATTCACAGTCCCCATAATACTCTATTCATGAAGCCCCATGTGCTTTTATTATTTAAAACATTCTCCCCGCGCAGAGAGCTCCATCCTGTCTCATTGTGAAGCCATCATCTGAGGAGCTATTTCCACAGAAGCAAAAAAAAAAAAAAAATAGTCCTATTTGTGAAAGACTGATTATCACAAATGGGACCACAGGGCCTGGATGGCGGAAAGAAGGGATTCCACAGGCTTCCATGTCCCACTGGTGGATAATGCTTCTCTATTTTTCCCTGCCTCTCCTTCCCTTCATCTTAACTCTGCTTGATATCATTACACAAGCCTTGGATATCAACTGTCAGAAAAAACGGACCATAATGCATCACTTGTCAGCGTGAAAATACATAATTATGCTCATGTAACAAGTTTTTCAAGGCCAAATGGAGGTAATATCTCTTGTGCAAAACAATAATCTTGCAATGCATCAGTGTAATTGAAGAAAAAAAATTGCTGCATTTGCTTATTTGTCACAGTGTGGGAAATGTACTGTGTTGACAGCTAGGGGGGAGGGGGGCAGAAACGATGCCGGTAATTAGCTTTGTGTGGGAGGACTTGTAGATGATGCAGATGTGTGTGGAGGGCTTGTGTGTGTGTGTGAGTGTGTTTGTTCTGCTCATTTGTAGCACATTTCATTGTCTTACCTACCTGTATTGTTTGTTTGTTAAATAGGCCCCTCGTCTCATGTTCTCTGACACAACGGTTACTGTTGCAGCAAAAAATCATGTAAAATCCAGACTAATTGAACATCCATTGCAGAAATATGATGGTTTGACTTCCCCCTTTAGCAGCTCTGAGCCCAGTTAAAGAAAAAAAATATCAGTTTGAGAAAGATGCAGATTTGAGATTTGCAGACTCAGCTAATGCATATAATTGCTACTCTTTGATACTTAAACTACAACTTTTATCAGCGTTAAACTGGAGAGTGGTTCATGGAACCAGATGCAGGCTTGTCAATAATAACAAATCCACATTTAGGTTAGAAACATTAGTATGCAGACTATCATATGAACAAAAAACTGGAAAAGACTGGTTAGAGCAGAACTACATTACAACAAAACTCTGATTTAAGCACTAAAAATACCTTTTCTTTCTCTCAAAATTTTGATTTGACCAATGTACCAGGGCCTTGGTCTGTCAAAGATCTGGGTAAATTCTGCTCAAGGTCCAGCAAAGATGGATACAGCTTCCATATGACTGAGTTCTGCACAGAATCGTTGCACTTGTTAAAATGATACTTCAGTGCTTTTGAAGTTGGGTTGTAGTGGGTCCTTGACAGTCAGTGAAGTGGCTACCAGCAGTGCTGCACCTTTAAGAAGAGCAAGCTGAGACTGCTGGTAAGATACACTGCTGTTGATTGGCACAGTTATTTCACCTAATTGTGACTTCTAAATGAAAACGAGGCACAAAATTACTTTGGGTCAAATGTATGACTGGGCGAAATATCTCAGAGTGCTCATGGACTCAAGAAGACACAACGGCAGAAGAAACTATCACTGAACCAAATATGAGTGATTTCGACTCAAGTGCTGTTGACATTCCTTTACTGTGCATACCTTTATGCATTAGAGTATACAGAAGAATAAGAAATTCCTCAGAACAAGATTCAGCAGATGGACTCAATGGGCACAGACAAAAGAGCACATACCGTAAAATAGTGCCAAAGAAAGAGACTTCCTTGAGGAATAATGAAGTGCTTTGAAATTTTTTGTGCAGTCACACATTCCACCAAACATTGTGTTTTGTTTTTATGTAAAACTCACACAATTACACAAAATAGCTTTACCTGCCGACAGGAGTGTACATGATCAGAGGTCTCAGCTTGTTCTCCTTAAAGGTACAGCACTGCTGGGAGCCCTTTCAGCCACTTCACTGACTGTTGTCAAGTACCTTATACAACCCAACTGTAAAAATATCGACCTATCCATTTAAAAGTGTCTACTTTCCAGCACAAAGGGACCAAGATAAAACTGGCTGAAATACAGCAGGGTCAGGCTGCAGGGTTCTAACATGGATGGATCTGTCTAAGTTCTGATTACATCATTCAAGGTATGATGCGGCTAACCTCTGGCTGAGCTGTGGGACAGAGGGATCCAGTTGAGTTTTGGTTGTGTTAGACACAGAACAGAATTAACTGTAGATACAATTGGATGAAGCTATGAGAATGAGATGTCAGCCTCTTGATTATTAAAGGGCACTGACAGAAAGAGGTCAGGTTGAGGCCGGACTTCAGGCTATCTGAGGCAGGACTTAAGGTCAATGTGCTGGCTTGTAGCAATGTTAGTCATACCACTAACTATCCAAAACTGGTAATCCTTAGAAAAATCTAAACTGACCCAAAAAAAGAAGCTTTGAGATATATTAAATATTTAGACTAAAGCCATTTGTTGAACCAGGCTGTAAAAATAAATTTATTTAGGCAGTAATAACCATCCATCCCCCTCACATAGTCACAACACCTTCTGGTTTCCTACAGCCACCTTAAAGCAGACACTTGAGGAACTACAGCTTTCAGCACTTCTGCATTTGCTTCCTTTTTCAGCCCCGTATGTTGCCTCTTGGGCACAAAACAATCTGGCTGAGGTCTGGCTTAGCCTCAGCATGGACAGAGCCCACTGGTGTCCATCTGATTTCCAGCAACAGCTGATCATCTAAGTTCTGGCTAACTCCTGGCACAGAATGATCAGGCAAAGGTACAACCTAGTTCTGGCACAGGAAGATCTGGCAATGGTTCTTCTGAGTCACAGTATCGACCCATCCAGTTGAGTTCTTGGCTGAGTTCTGGCACATAAAGAAGTTTGGAACAAGACTATAGTACAGGGACATACAGACACAGTGAAGTTTCAGCTCACTTGTGGCACAGACAGATATGGCTGAGAGCTGACACAGATCCAGTCCAGCTCTGGCTGAACTCCATCACAGAATGATCAAGCTGAGTTACAGCTGAGTTATGGGGCAAAATGATCAAGTTGAATAAAACACAAATGGGTCTTGGTGAGTTTAGACTAAGTTCCAGAACTTATTGACCAAGCTAAGTCAAAGCACTGAGCAATCTCAGTAAATCCTGTCACAGAATGATGGAACTGATTTATGGCTGAGATCAGCCAAAGACCAGACTAGAGACAGCTTTTATGCAGATCCAGCTAAGATCTAGTGTATAGTAAACCAAATATGTCCTATCTGGGTGGTAGTACTGATGGTACATGATGGCAAAGTTATATCCCCTGCTTGGTTCATGGACAAACTATAACTAAGTTGCAGTGAATTACAGATGGATCCAAATTAGCACTTACTGACTTTGTGCCTAAATTTATCTGGCTAATTTCAGTCTGAGTTCACTCCAAGGTCTGGCATTAATGGACCCTCCTGGGACAAGGCTTAGTCCTGGCAAAGAAGGATCTAACTGACTTAATTCTTAAGAGTTCCAGCAAAGACGGATTCAACTGAATTTTGCTAACAATTCAGGCTGAAGTCTCTTTGTTGTAGAACAGACAGATCCAGCTGAGTATTGTGTAAGTGTATTGTGGCACAAATAAATCAAAGTAAGTTTCAGCTCTTCGTACATGTTAACCCTTCATCATTCCATCACACAATGATCCACTGGGATATGGCTGAAATTTGGCATACAGCAGTCCATGTGAGATCTTGCTAAGTTAAGGCACAGATGGATCCAGATGAGAATATGTTGCAACACTCATTAAGTGCTCCAGTTCTGGCTGAGTTCCCACATGGATGGATCAAGTTGAGATCTTTTTTAAGTTTCAGCATTTATTCATCAGGATAATTTCTAGCTGTTAGTTGTCACACTGATCCAGCAAAATGTTGCCCGAGTTCTTAAACAATCAGATCCAACAAAGTTATGTCAAAGTTCTTGCAACAGGTCTTGAGTCTGGTCCTGTTAAGATATGGTTTATTTTGGGCACAGAAGGATCAGGCCACGTTCCTGTGTGTGCAAGCACATTTTGATACAGCTAAGTGTCAGCTGAGTTCTAGTATGGAATGATGTAGCAGACATGCAGCTAAGATCCACTTCATTTTCTGCAGAGACTGTTGTTGCCAAGCCCAGAATAATTTGTCTGAATTATGGCTGAATTCTGGCAAAGATGGGTCCCGGCTAAGTTACAGCAAAGTTTAATCTGTCAGGCATCAGCCTGATCCTGTTGAGTTCTGCCATGAATAGTTTTGACTCATTTCCATTCTGTGAAAGGTCATGATCAGATCCAGGTGAGAGGTGGCTGAGTGTCAGCATGGAAGGACCTGCCTGAGTTTCCACAGAGTTCTAGCACAGAGGGATATGGCTGAGTTCCACCTGAGATCCAGCACAGATTGTTCCGTATGAGTTCTGGATGGGGCTGCTTGAGCAGAGATCTGGCTCATTTTTGACACACAGAGATCCAGTTGAGTTCTGGCAAAGCTGTGACACTGAATGATTTGGTAGAATTGCAGCACAAATTGCTCAGGATGAGTTCCAGCCAATGACCAGAACAGAACAGGATCCCATGACTTCTACCTAAATTCCAGCACTGACATATCTGGCTGAGACTTCGATGAGTTTTGCCACAGATGGATAAGGAGGAGTTCTGGGTAGCTTTAGTCAGAAGAAACTTTAAGACTGTGTTATGTGAAAAAGGATATTTTTATTTGTCCCCCCATTTTTTTTAGTTGGAATTTGAACCAGTTTTTAAGATTTTTTTTTTCTATCAAATGACTGTTCTCTACTTTTAAACAATAGGTCCCAGAGCTCATGGCGTCATCATCACACGATTGGTTTTGTTGCAGGAGGAAGAAGAACTTCATGTAAACTTTGGTGACTTAAACTCTAAATAAATAAATGTAATATTAGAGCTCAAATACAAAAACAAAAAGATACTGCAAGAAGCCCAGGATTAACTGCTGCCTGTTACATATGCTGCATGTGTGCAATCAGGACGATGGTGCTAAATAGTGGTAATCAGGGCAGATTCATCAGAGCCTCCTCTTCCCGCCAGCACTCTGTAATTATGTCGGCTTTAGCGTCTGCGACAGCCACCCGCGCTATACTTGTAATTTCACCCAATTTATGTTTGAAGGCTTCAAAAGGGCCTATAATTTGAATCCCTTCAGCTTTATGCTAATGTGTTAGCATTGACTGTCCCACCTTTGTGTAACCAAAAAAAATATGAAAGATGAACAGGAAGGATTTGTTGTTTTGATTTTAGGGAAGAAGCTTCAATGACTGAGAGATTGACAGCTTCTGCACACCTGGGGTTCTTTTCATTCTATCCAATATGAGGAAAATGACAGCACTGACTCTCAGCTTTGGTCAGGTTCATGTTTACTCTGAATTTGTACAATCGAATGCAGAGCTATAAACACACAGCTACACTGACTGACAGGCAACTCATTAATTAAACAGTTTTTGTGACTATCAGCAGAAACGAGGGGAAATCAAACTCTAGTGACTGACAGCAGGTCAAGTTGCACATTCACATACTTTGAAAGAAAAAAAAACACTGCCGGTGAGCAACATTAGCTAGGACCGTAAATGGGTCTCATAAATCAACAATGACAGGCGAGAAGAAAGGGGATATGAACAACATTTCAGTCAAAGTTCTAGAGAAAAGTTCTGTAACTACTTTAACAATTTTTACTTCTTTCATGGACTTTTAACCAAGAAACTGCAGCATGAACACCTTCAAATCAAAGGGAAATTCAACCAGTTTTCATGATTTTCAGGGTTGCATCCAGTGTTGCGATTGTTTTTTTCTGTTTTTTTTTTTTATCTTTAACACTGTGTGCATAAAAGTTTAATGCTATTACCTGAGCACTATTATTCTGGTAATAACAAGAGTTTTTAAGGCCTTTTTACAGCATCTTCTGTAATAATGGCTCAAAAATTGTACTAAGACAGCATAGACTTGTCAAAATATGTAACATTTAAATCAAAATCATCCATATCTGTTAACTTTAAATGGTATTAGGTCACTTAGAGCCTCTTGTGCAACACAAACTGTTGGTTAACAAGCTACATCAAGGAGATCAATAATGAATCTACAAACCCTATTCCTATGCAGTTGGGACATTATGTGAAAAAATAAAGGATATGATAATCTGCAAATCTATCCAACCTATATTCAGTTGAAAACACTGCACAGACGAGATATTTAGTTTTCAAACTGATTTTACAGACTTGATTGTTTTGTTTTTGCAAATATTTACTCATAATGAATTTGATGCCTTCAACATGTTCCAAGAAAGGTGGTACAGGGGCAGCAAAAGTCTGGTAAAGTTGAGGACTGCTAAAAAAAAACAGTTTTTTGGAATTGGAAACAGGTGAATGTCATGACTGGGCATAAAAGAACATCCCCAAAAGCCTCAGTCGTTTATAATCAAGGAAAGGGCAAGGTGCATTAGCAGTCAGCCAGTATATCAGAGAAATCAGAGAAATCTCTCTATATTTAAGCGGTAAGGCCAAAAAACAACTTTGAATGCCCATGACCTTTGATCAATCAGGCAGCACTGCATTAAAAACCAACATCATTCTGTAAAGGATATTACCACATTTCAGGAACACTTTGGAAAACCATTGTCAGTTAACACAATTAGTCACTATATCTACCAAGTACAAGTTAAACTCTACCATGTTGTCCTTTCTCACAATGTTAACCAATGATCAAAAAAAAAAAAAAAATCTTGCTGGAGCTATTCATGGTATTTTGCCTAATTTAATCATTGAAATTTGGTGATTAATTTAGTGTCCCTTATCATGTTTAAGGATGTTAAAATGTCAAGTTAACTGTTGCTGATCTTATCATTCAGAGTATTTGGGCATTTTTTTAGGCTTTGTTTTGATGGGAGTGGTAACTCTTGTACTGGGTCATATGGATATACACCATTCAGGCATATAATTATGATCACTGACTGGTGAAATAAATGACACTGATTATCTCTTCATCAAGGCTGGATGGTGGATGGGATAATTTAGGCAGCAACAAGTAAACATTCTGTCCCCAAAGTTGAAGTGTTAGAAGCAGGAAAAATGGGCAAACAAAAGGATTGGAGTGAGTTTGACAAGAACTGTGTTGGCTGGATGATTGGGTCAGAACATCTCCAAAACTGCACCTCAGGGTGGTACCAGTCCGGTCAGTACAGACGAGCTGTTGGTCAAATTGTTAAAAAAGTTAATTCTGGTTCTAAGAAAAAAGAAAAAGGTGTCATAACACAGTGCATCACAGTTTTTTGCGTATGAGGCTGTATACCTACAGACCAGTCAGGGTAGCAGGTGGTCATAATGGTATCACTGATGGACACAAGTGGGCAGGTAGGATAGGATTGGTGCAAAGCTGCCCATTAGGGGGGATAATGGGGAAAGATCTCTGGGGCCCAGAGTCTCAGAGGGGCCCAGAAAGACAGGGAATACATGGTCTATCCCCAATTTAAGAAATTGTTTATATCTATTGTTTTTAGTATTTATTTTGATTAAGATACTCACCACAATTTTTTTTTAAACCATTAACAGATTGCTGCATGTTTTATAACAGAGCCCCCCTCTTAAAAAAATCTTGGTACAAGCCTTTAATTTGCAGTATTAACATTGTTGGGGGACTTATTGCAGTAAGCTTTAAGGATAACATTATCATACTTCTTACTTCTCAATTTCTCATTTTTCTACTGTAGTTAGCACCACAGCTGATAAGAGCCAGGTTAAGGAAACTAGCACTAACACTACGGGTCCAGCATTTGTGCATTGATATAATCAGATTATACTGGGGCCAGAGCTACTTCTGTGACCCTGGATGGGTAGGCACCAGGTAAGGTGAATGTTTTTTTTAACCTAGAAGCCTCAGGAAACCAAGAGCACCCACAATAATGTTTATAAGAAAGAATATTGAATAAACACGAAAGGACGTTGCTAGGGCGTTGATCCTGTGTAAAATCCATTCTACCCATGCCACAGTGGCAGGTTTAATTGACAAGCCCAAATCACCGTTATATTCCTAGATCAACATTTGGATTCAGATAACCCCTAATATTCAATCACAGCTTCATTGTGCTTTGACCAGCAATCAACAGACAAAAACATAAAATCCTTGGCAGAGTTTACAAAACTGCATTGCATCTGGCTTAATTATCAAAGTTTATTAAGTAATTGCAGTAACAGTTTAGCCTTGTGGCAAACCTAGAACTTTTAAAGCCAAATACATTCTTGAGTAGGTGCGTTGGCCTCAAAACAAACAAACTGCAGCTTTATTGAACACTGGGCTAGACCATTGCAGAGTTTGATTGACAGCTCTGACAACAGTCTGAGTGAAAGGTCACTTACCTTGAACTCAAATATAAAGGTGTGAAGCAGTGTGGTATAGACCTTGCTAATGTAACATTAATCCAATGCAACCTTAAAACCTCTACCCTGTGCCTTTCTGTCCATTTGTTCAATTAACAAGTGTTAAAAGCAGCAGCAATAGAAACCTTTTTGTTGGGGTCAAAGATCAGTATTGACCAGTAAGTGACATCTAATAGCTTTTCTATATATTCCTTAACATAAAAGGAAACAACTAAGACTTGGAATGGATGGAAACAAGCAGAAGAGGTCAAATGTCACCGTGCTTCACACTAAGACAGACTGTGGGTTAATATAAAGGCTAATATGCCACGACTCTTACTCTCTGCTCTTTCCCTCGCCCTCCCTCTCACCCCCTCCTCCCCCCTCTGTCTCTACTTACTCTCTAAGGGCTTCTTAATGACTAACCTGTCAGGATTAGCATCTCTCCCTATTTCACACTGTGGTATCCAGCCTCCTCCTCCTCCTCCTCTAATGAACAGCCTCAGCTCCAAGGACGGGGCAGACAGGGGTGAAGACGGATGAAATAACTCGAAAGCACACATCACATTTCAGGGCGTCACACCACCCGCGTAGAGCCAAGCCGGCTCTTTCTCCTCTCTTCTCGCCCCCTTTTAACATCCTCTGTCGTTCCTGACTTCCGATGGTTAGGACAAGTTAATTAATCACTGTACAGCTCTAATGAATTGACCAGCCGGGGCGTATTGATCCCTGGGGTATCAACGGCTCGCCTTTGTGAAGTCTAATACCCTCTTCTAAGCTCTCAGATCAAACATCTTGAGGAAAAGTGGGAAGGAATACCACTCTGAAACCTTTTTTCTTCTTTGAAGAGAGAGAGGAGGTCAGCTCAGAAGACACTGGCTGAAGTCTCTTCAGCAAATATGTGCATTAGACAGAAAGCAAATCCTCGCCTTCACTCCCCACTCACTTCCCTCCTCTCCCCTCAGCTTGTGTTACATGTGTCACATTTATAGAAATAACATTCCTTTCATCAAGGGAATTAGTGTTATATTTCAGGTTGTCTTAAATCAAGAAGAGGAGCTTACAGCTTATTAGAGTGTCGTCATGGCACCACCGCTAAGGATGCTGGGGGATTTGGCAGCCTTCTTCATCCAGACTGGATCACTTGGATCTTTTTTTATTTTTTGGGCTGAGGCTAGATTAGGCATTGATTTGAAAGGATCATTTGATATTAAATTACTGCTGTGAAATAACCATGCTAGATGCCTCCCATTGTGGCTTCGCTGGACCACGCCCTCAATTCTCCTTAAGGATCATTGATAGAAATGCCTGCACGTCAAGGGCCTCCACATGGGCACAGAGTCTGATTGGGACCTGCATCTTAGAACATTTACTGAAGCCTAATTTTTTTATGATTTCAAACATCAAAATTAAACATATTACTGCTTGACACACACCCACCAACCATTTTTAAGGGACATCCATTCAACTGCTCTTTAGTGGAAATAGCTGATCAGCCAATCAGAAGGCAGTGGCTCAGTGCAGTTGGGCATTTGGAAGATAACCTGCTGACGTTCAAACCAGGCATTGGAATGGGTAAAAAGGTCAATCAAGTGATTTTGAATGTGGCATGCCAAACAGGTTGGTCTGAAGCTGCTTTCACACTGAACGCGACTTTGCGACTGAAATTGCCCCAATCGCGGCTGCACATTGACTTTACATGCAGAGTGGTCACTCAGGTCACAAAGTCGTCTTCGGTGTGTAGGCGGCTTTAGTCTGCCAGAAAATGCTGATCTACTGGGATTTTGTGCACAATAATCTTTAGGGTTTACAGAGAATTGTTTAAAAAAAAGCAAAATATCCAGTGAGCAACAGTTCACTGGGTGTGAATGCTTTGTTGGTACCAAAGACCAGAGGTGAACGGGCAGAGTGGTTAAAAATGATTGAAAGGCAACAGTAACTCAAAAAACCACTTGCCACAACCAAGGAATGTAATTGGTTTATTTCTGAATGGACAACATGTCAAATCTTGTAGCAGATGGGCAACAGCAGGAGAAAACCACACCGGATGCCATGCCTGTCAGCTCAGAAAATTTGCCGTGAGCAACATTAATGCATTGATCCATTTTACCTCATATTGACCATTAAAGGAATATGCCAACAAGCCATTCTTAAATGCAAATTGCCTACAAATTTAAGCGTGGCTTGCAAACAAACTACTCACTCACAACTTCAAATCAGTTCTCATCGTTCACTTAAAAAAGCTGTTCAAAAGACTCAACTCTTTCGCGAACGTCACTTCTCTAGCGCAAACCACCATGGAATTAGGTCAACAAAACAAAGCCTCTGTTAGGAGTAAAGGAAGATAATATGATTACAGTAGAAAATAACAGAACATAACACAGTTAAAAATGAGTCACAAAAAGCACACAGGACCATTTAGAAGTGCTGAAGAGTTTATCTGATGACTGTAGGCAGTGGCAGGCTTTGAGCTAAGCTAACTAGCAATGGCCGAGCTCTGCCCATCTCTTTCTTGTAACTGCATGCAGAGTTGAAAGAATGGTGTCTATCTGCTTGTCATGGACTCGGGAGTGAGGCAAGACATGAAAAGACAAAAAAAGTTGGCATATCCCTTTAAGGCTGCTTGTGGTATAATGGTATGAGGGATACTTTCCTGGCATACTTTGGGCCTTGGTTATGGCAGTTGGTAACGCAGCTGAAGGGGTTGGTGTCCTCGGGAACGTAGGAAATGTTATTGCACATAAACACCTAAGAATTAAGTAGGGGTTAACGTTGCTGGTGGGTGCAGAAGTCAACAGTATGAACGAATGGTGAAGTACTGATCTAGCATGTGCTCCCAAAACTGACACACAGCCTACCTGAGTATTGTTGATGACCACATCCATCCTTTATGACCACACTGTACCCATCTGCTGATGGCTAACTCAAGCAGTACCATGTCGCAAAGTTTAACTCATCTCAAACTGGTTTTCTAAAACTGAAAATGAGTTCATTGCCTCCAGTCATACAATCCAATCGTGCACCTTTGGGATGTGGTAGAACAAGAGACTTGTATCATAGATGTGCACCAGACAAAAAAACAGACAAAGAATTAAGGTAATTCTGTATTTACTTATTTTTCACAATTAATAATCTTGTCTATGCATTCCACTTAAAGTTTTTGTCAACAGTCTTGTATATTTTCTTTCCTAGAAACAACAAACTGAACTTCAAAGATCGACATAAGAATGAATACATTGCTTTCTGTTTGCAGAATTAGTGACACTGACATCATTGGTTCCCAATTTGTTTTAGAATTGATTTTAAAAATGCAGTATAACTTTTAAGGTTTGTAGAGAGTTAGCTCCAGATTACATTGCTGACCTTCTGATCCCCTAGCAGCCCTTATGAAACCTGAGGTCTTCCGGTAGGTCATTGCCCACCATTTCCCAGTTAAACCCTATAGTCAAAGGTGACCAAGCTTTTTCTGTCCAGGCCCCTAAATCATGGAATGACCTGCCTGAGGGGATCAGGGAAGCTAACATGCTGACTTCTTTAGACTACTCTTAAAATCTTATTCTAGACTTGCTTTATACTGATTCTAAATTGTAATTCTTTGTTTCATGTTTTGTTGTGTGTTACAACATTTTTGTTTTATGATATTCTTTTTAATGTTGGGTGTTTGGTGTAATTACCTGTAAAGTTTTGTAACTTGTTTTTGAACAGTGCTATACAAATACTATCATTCAGCCATAATGACCTGATTGATTTTGTTTCTCTCTTATTCCCATTGTGATTTTGCCCCTCCCTTCTTCCTTGTATCCCCCACAGGACACCCACTGAATAACTCTAGACACCAGTTTTGTTAGGTCTTTCGCTATGGCCTGGACAGTGTGTTAATTTTTGTGTTTAACTGGTTTGGTGAGACCATGATCACTTGCTGCTGCAATTTGGTGTCACCCTCTTCACCCTTTGATTAGAGGCCCCTGCTTACTGTTGACTGGACTTATGATGTGCTTCTTCTCACCTACACAGTCAAAGGAAATCACTCAGGTGGTTGTCAGTATAGACCCACAAAAACACACAAGTATGTGTCAAATTAAAGGGTAAGTATTGCACTATTTACTTTTTTTTATAGCTGTCAGTCTATGACAATATTAGAATGAGAACAGAAACCCACCCTATTGACCGAGGCTCTAATCTTATACCTCCGACATTTAATCAATAATTATCAAGACCAACAGGACATGTGTACAAAGTTTGACCTCCAAAATCTAGTAACTGTATCCTTGTGCTTTCATGGACATTTGTTCAAAGTTTGGGGATTCTTGTGATTTTGCATTCACAAATGTGTATTCACAGGCAAATAATGATGTATGACCTTGACCTTTGACCCAAAACCTCCAAAAGATTGTATGATGATTCTTATGACAAATTGAACATTTATGCAATGTTTGATGTAAATACACTAAATCATACACTACCAAAGGGTGACAAAAAGACCCCATGACCCTGACCTTTAACCTATGACTTTAAGTCTGACCAGACAAGTGCTTTCATTTGACATAGTTAATATGGGTGGTAAGAAGGTCACCAGTTTGATCACCAGGTTGGGCAGGGCCTTTCTGTGTGGAGTTTGCATGTTCTCCCCATGCATGCTTGAGTTCTCTCCGGGCACTCTGGCTTCCTCCCACGGACCAAAAACATGCTCATTAGGTCAATTGGTGACTCCAAATTGCCCATATGTGAGTGTGAGCATGAATGGTTTTCCGTCTCTCTATGTGGCCCTGTGATCGGCTGGCAAGTGGTTCAGAGTGTACCCCACCTCCCACCCAGTGTCTGCTGGGATTGGCTCCGCCCCCCCGTGACCCTGTAGGTGATAAGCGGAATACATAATGGATGGATGGAAGTGTTACATGGATTATACTCACCAAACTTGACCTTTGACCTCCAAAATCTAAGAGTACATTTTTTAATCTGGATGGACATGTGATGAAAGTTTAGAAAAAATCTCTTGGCGATTTTGTAAGGTACCTCATTTACGAGATGTGATTTGTTTGTATATAAAGATGAATGAGCCAAACACATACTGCTGCTGGCCTTGACCATCGCAGATGACAATAAACAAACAATTGTGCAGGTGGAAGTGAAGTGTCAGTGTATTTCATTTTGGTGTCTATGACTGTTCATGAGGCTTTTGCAGCCTTATTTTACTGCACAGCTGTGTTACTATATGACAGAGTGAGCAAGTGTCCGGCTGGAGACGCCAGCAGATTTATGTCGAGAGGACACTGTCCGTCTCTGATCCACAACCACAGAACACCAACACAATGGAGTCAGTCAGTGAAGTCTATCTGCCATAAACTAAATCCTTCTCACTCTCTGCAACTCCCTGTATCCTCTCTCTTTTGCCCTGTCCCCCTCTCCTCACACACTCTCTCTGCACGCACACAATGAAATGCTCTTTAACTTTGCTGAATGCCCAAGCGTAACAGCCACCCCCCCACCCCACCCCCCCACTTGCTCTCCATCCCTTCTCCCGTGCACTTATGCCGATGCATTGGGTTGGATTATGCACTGAGGCTGTGCCGTCCACCTGCCACGAGGGGCTGTATGCTGCCGGCCCCTGTCTGCATGGCTGACTGTATTAAACATAAGCAGCTTTACTTGATAGGGCTCCATCCAGCTTTAATTACCACAAACTCACAAAGTCTGCGGACAGCACTCCTCGCCCAACAAACAGGCTAAAAGCCACTCGTCCAGATCTGCACAAGGACACATGACGATCATTTTTCAATGAATATTCTGATGGTTAACCAATGTAACATGTATGAATCATCATCACAATAACCAGCTGTAAAAATCCACTCTGGCCACAGTGTGTAAGCATTGCAGCAGACTCCGAGTAGCACTCTGCAGCCAAATTGAATTAGTTTTAGCTTACTGCAAGTTGGGATTTTGACCACATAGGACAAAAAAAGAAGTGAAAGGATGATTTAACAACATTTCACGGATAGTTTAGTCGTGTTTTCTACCACTGACAACCAAGCATGGATCTACCAACAGGGTGCCTATGGAGCTGAGCTGGAGCCAAACATTTCAGGCAGAAGTACAGAGCCAGCAACTAAATTAAGCCCAGATGACAGCTGAAAAATGTATCACTGAAACAAAGAAATGCACTGGTACAATGGAACAACGGGCCTTTTAAAAACTTGATTTTTGTTTTTTTGTATGTATGGAGTTTGTGAAAAAGTTGTGCCTCCTGTTTTACACCAAATACAGCTATTCATTTAATATTCCTGGTCATCTGGTGAAACATTTTAGTGTACCTAAGATCAACAAAACCAATATATTATTAAAGTTATCTTTATTTAAGGCTTTGTCAACCGTTATGCTGTAGTTTAAGTACACAATTATTGTCTGCTATGATGGTTACTGCTGCAGATTAAGTTGGTACAAAGCAATACACTTAAAAAAAATATTCTGATTTGTTGTACATTTGTATGATGGCAATAAAGGCTTACTAATGAACTTTCACGTGATGAAATCGGTCCCTGTCAGGTGAAAAAAAGGCTTTTTTCTATAGTAGGCTATGCTCTTGGTTCCTATTCATGTGTTTTAATAATGTTTTACCCTGTTTAATTTTGAATAAAATAAAGCTGTTTTTTTTTTTTTTTTCAATTTGATGCCAGGGAAACAAGCCTGGATTATATCTCTACAGAAATCCATCCCAAGAAGAAATCCTATAGAGGAGCAGATAGCATATCAATGCTGTCAGATGCTCCCATAACAGGCTTCTCACCTGCCACATGAAGGACAACTTGTTTAGCTAATAAGGGCCAGTTTTTAAAGCTGCTTTCTATTTCTTCATATCACTGACAATTTCTCTGCTGCGAATCCTAGAGGTGTTTCAGTTTAATGAGTTATTATGCTATCTGGTGTTCTCTGTGGTCAGCTGTGGACATCAGCAAGTAAGAAACCCTGCTTATTTATGTACTGAGTTTATTTACATTTGTATCATAAGGCGTGTCTCACATTGTCAAAATGCGAAGTGCAATTTGTTGTAAAAGCAATGTTGGTTTGGCTTGGAGCACAGCAACTTAGCTTTGTGGTGTGAAAACCCCCCTAGGCAACAAAGCCATCCAGAAGGGGGCAGTATGCACCTATATGTTGTTTGCCAACTGCCATTACACACACAATAAAAGAAGAAGGAACAACTATTGTTACAAAACATGGTGTGGATATTCAGCATTATGGGTAAAAACTGAAAAGAAAAGATCATGACAACCAGACTAAATAAAGGACACAGCAATTTGCAAAGCACATTGCATGTTATAGGAAAGCATCAAACAGGACAATGTGGTTGATGCAATAAGTCAGAGATGGATGAGCATATTTTAGTATCATGCAAGAAACATATCATTTTTTTGGAAAGTACAAACAAAGGTCAGAGTATCTTGGGAAGGGGAGAATGGTGGAGGAAAGGAAAGTTTTAATTCAGGTTTTCAGAATTGACTGGACTAGACATAGGTCTGTAAAAGGAGAAGAAAATGAGTGAAGAGTGAGACCAAGAGGTGGCAGTAGAGCAACTTTGTGGATATTGGCTGCTGTAAACCTCCAAAGAAGAAGAGGAGGTCAACCATTTTAGGGCATCTGCTTAATGCTCTCTGAACAAAGAAAACCTAAAAATCCAACCTATACAAAGAGCACTGCTTCACAAGAGAGTGACAAGGAACTTAATGCTTCAGTTAAAAAAAGGCAGATAAAGTGAGATGGATTAAATTAGCCAAAGCAAAGTTAAAAAGAAAAATAAGTTAAAATGAGGAAAACAATTTCAGGATGCAACTTGAGGATATGATCTTTCTCCAAATCAAAAAGAAAAACATTGCTGAAGGTAAAAATCACTTGTCTGTTTACTGATTTAAGATATGTTTGGAAAAGTCATAAATGCTGTTTGAGAGTCAATGTGTTTTTGACATGCTCTGCTGCATGGAGGTGTCTCTTTGTTTGTCTTTGTTGTCTCTGGGCCTTGAGCATTTTCTTCATTTGGATACCAAAAGGTTTTACATTTTAAAGCATTTCTTGCACACCCACTGACCAAAGCTTCATTTTGAATGAATATACTGTAAGAATGGTTTCTGTGTGAGTTTGAAATGTAAGCAGACCTGTTCTGACATAGTAAGAGGCCTTTTGACCATAAAAACACAGGAGCTTATAGAAGTTTTAATCCAGCCATACTGTCAGCATTGTAGTACTGTATGAATATGCCTCTAAACCCACTTTTCAGAGAGAATTAAGGGCATTTAAGTTCAGCCTTTGACAAGAAGAGTGAGCTGACCACACACTGTAATTGCTCAAAGAGGACTTTAGGATGTCACAGCGCTGTGCCATAAATTAATTATCCTAAAGCGCTTAGTGAAAGTCATTATAATGGCTTACACTGAAGGAGAGAGGGTGAATGGAGGTGAGCGTGCACGAGGGGGAAGAACTTGGGTGACTGTAAATTCATACAGTAGTTATGAGTCTCATCAAGGCAGCTTGACTGAGTTACCGCTCCTGTAAAATTAGTGTTTGTGCCCTGCTGGTGGCCCGTGCCGTCTCCTTGTATGCCTGGAGAGAAAGGACAGAGAAGTAGACTTATTGTTTTATGCTATGGAGGGAAAATTGACTCATACAAAGGAAGGTGGTGGAAGGGAAATGAAAAGAGAGGAAAGGTTGAGCTGAAGGACAGTTGGTGTGTGTTTGTGCGTGAAGTTGTCACCTTAGCTCTGAGGCCCCCGGGGATGACCTGTCTGCCTGCTGTCAATGGGAATCAGACATTTTGCCTTTCTATTTCTCAGCTGTCTATATTCATTCTGTTCCTTCTCTCTGTCTTTTTCTGAGAAAAATTAACTGCATTTTTTTGGCCAAACTGATCTTTTAAACCAAAAATTTCAGACAGAAATTCTGAAACAAAGTCACCAAATTTACATAGTTACCAATCGAACTATTACACAAAATTATTTAGCTGTTTACTGATATTCAAAAGAGAATTTACCCTGTATCAGCCGGTTGAACAGGTAAGTTTGTGTCTGTGCAGTCTCACACATTATTTAGATTAGATTAAATAGTACTTTCTTAAACCCTTGGGAAATCTTCCTCAGGGAAATTGGGATTCAGTAGCAGTTCAGTATTACAGATCAAAATATATATATAAAAAGATCTAAAACAAATATATATATAAATAAATATACTGTAAATAAAAATTAAATAACAATAAAAACATATGGCTACTGGCTGGCTGGCTGCTCCTTCCCGTCCTCTGTTTTCCTGTTACTCCTCATCCCCCCAGTGAGGAGTTGTACAGTCTGATTTAGATGCTGATGAATTTTGACTTTAATTTGTCTTTTAGACTTTCTGTGATAGCTATTTCTGCAGCTGTTTTGACACTGTCTTATCGGAACCTGATTACATCAGATGAACCACTCAATATAGTCCATCTGGGCATCAGCACCATAGGAAGTGTTTGGGAATGGGCATGTTTGGCAGGTGAATGGACGATCATTCTGACAATAACATTCATTATGGGTCAATCAGATAATGTAGTAGGCAGGCATTACTGCCAGGGTGTAACACACAAAAAATAGACCCCTATGTAGGACATACTATGGTCAAAACATGCTGAAAGTGGTGCAAAAATTCCTTTCCTTTGTAAAAGTGCTTTTCAGTGTTGTTTTTTAAATAAAGAAATTGGGTCCAAGTCTGATAACACTGCTACTGAAGCTGTTAGCATCTATGCTAAACTCTGTACAAGCAGTCACTTCCTGCTGTCGTCTCACCTGTAGCTCCCACCTCTTCCTGGTTTAAAGGACATTGATTGGGCTGTCATGTGTTTGGCTGATGATTGTAGATTGGAGATTGGCAAGATGGAGCTGCCTGATAACAGACATTAAATCAGGCTGGTCCAGCTGCTGTGCAAGGTTAATCTAATCCCCCTTGCCTCTACACTGATCCTACCAGTCATGCATAGATTGCAGCTTGAATCGAAGAAGGGGAACCCATGGCAGCCATCATGGGTCTGCATTCGAATAGTTAACAGCAAGAATATTTTCAGCCTTTAAGTCAGGATGATAATATACATGAGTTTGCAATTAATTAATTCACAAACTGATACAAATAACTCCATATAGTCTGTGTGGACTTAAAATGATTTAAATGCAATAAAGTAACCGTAAACATGAAATTTAAATAGTTATTGATCTAGACTAACAACCAAAATTCAACAATTAGATGTGAATACAAATTTCAACCCTAATACAGCTCTACTATGAAAAGAACATGTTGATAAAGTATGTAGTGCGCTACCTCTGTCTCAATGATTTAAAGTCCCTGGACATCCACAAAGGTGCTAGTAAAAAGCCCTCGATTAGGCTTCCTCTCAGTAAAGTGTGGGTGTGGTGTAGTTTGTTTGACAGACAGCTCCAAAGCCCTTGAACTGTGCATAATCTGTAGTGGTAAGAGGACATGTCGACCTGTCATCATCTTAGATGGTCCTGAAAACTTATGACATCATACTCTCACCATAGACCCACCTCCTTTTAACCTCTCCCGCTCTAATCAACCAGAGTGACTGAAAAAACCTGTGTGAGTGTCCAGAGCCTTTTGCAAACTAATCTATGGATGACCTCAATAAGCATACTGCATACTGCATACTTTGTACTGTATTTGGTAGTAGCATGTATGACTTCTAACCAGCTGTTATTTTATAGTATGCTTCACCTGACTGTGCTGATTCTTCTTCCCTTTGTTTTCTGGCAGGTTGCGCATATCTTACAAAGCTCATTACTGCCACCTACTGGGCTACTTTTTGGATCAGGTAAACTGTTTACAATACAAAAACTATATCATTACGGCCGTGCACAGACCTCCTAGCCTATCCAAAGTTGCTACTTTTCAGAAAATTAAAAATTTGCTCTACTGAATTAGTGAATATTGTGTTTTCCAGATTACAAATTATGTTTTTGATATTTGTTTAAAAGTTTAAAGGGCCCTTTGGGGTGCTGGTTTGGCAGAGTGCAGGCAACCAGGTGCGTCCCATATGCATGCCTGTGGCCTGTTTGCAACTCCCCCCCCCCCAAAAGTTTATAAAACCTCCCACCAACATGTAAGGTTAGCAACAACACTGTTTTATGAAAAAATTAAAAACCATAACAAATGGAAATAGGAGGTTGGTGCCCTACAGAAACAACATTAAACTCACATTAAATAATCAAGATTCCTAGAATTACGCAAGTGAAGCCATTTGCTTTCCCTCCCCATCTAATGATTTAGCTGCTTTCTGGTAATGAAAATAAAAGTAGCTCAGCTAACGGCAAGTGCCGCTAAATCAACACCCATCAATGGACTAAAAGAAGTCTAATGAGTGATTTATTAGGTTTTTCATGATTTTCACAACTGAACACACAAATGAGAAATATTTGAGATCCATGTAACAACTCAAAGTTTTAATTTACAGAGTTTGATTTGTTTTATTGTCATATAAATGTGACAGAATCAATGCTAATGCTAATATTGCGAAGGCTTGCTGTCCGCTATTTTGAACCCTTACCCGTTTAAGCTTTGCATCATCATTAACAGTGAACAAGGAAGACTGGTATGATGCATACTGATAATTTTTCCAAAATTAGTATGACATCCAGATATTTTTGGCAAACTGCAGATCATACAAATGTTTAAATACTGCTAGTATAGTATGTGGTTTCAAAAACAGCCTCTGTTTCGTATTTTGCTCCAGGCTGCTTGAGTGTGTACCTCTGGGATTAAACCAGTGACTCCTTGGTTACTCATAAGTCACCATGATCACTTGACTGTGCTCTTGAGCTCTTTAATGGTTGGTTTTCCCTCCTCATTCTCTGCTCTAAGACATGTCTGCTCTTCAAGGCTGTTGCCTTAATTTGGCTCCATGCAGAGCAGCATGAGGCCATGAGAGCGTTTGTGCTGTTTGATGTATTAAGCTGACCTAATTACCCACTAACAAGTTACAGTGAGCCACAGCTGAGCACCAACATCCACTCCAATACCACTCATCCTGCTCGTCTCTCTGATAAGCCGTTGCTAGGTTACCTTTGATTGGAATTCCTTTTTTAAAATTGGTTCAAAATTTTATTGCATGATCAAGATTTGCCAACACAATAAAGGATTTTTAACAGTCGATGAGCACAACAAACACCAAATATTTGAGCTGATTTCATGTCGCGTTGCTCTCTGTGATCTGAAACTCTTTTCTTCACAGACAGGAGCAAAAACATGAAATAACTTTTCATTATTGCAGTGAAGATTGGAAGAGTTTTGCAGTTAATAAAGCAGACTACAAATGTGAAAAATAAATGGGATGCAAAGATTTTGTGGGGTGTAAAAACTGTATGACTGTGGGATTTTTAACTTGCAGTGTTGAGGGTCTCTTCACAGCCTTGGTTTCAGATTTTAAACATGTGTTTTCTTCAGTAAATATTTTAAGAGTTCATTTTGTTTCTGTTGCATTGTGGGTAAAATGTGGTACCATCCACAGGTTAATGAGCAGGTGGAAATCCACATCTGGATCCACGTCCAGATTTGGATCACCATCGAAATCTGATCACATCTTTAGTTTGCCATGGCCAACATTCCCTGAAAAAGCGAGCAAAATCACTTGAGAACTTATTGAATTATTAGTGAAAATGTGGAAAACTACCCTATCTTGCCATATCAACAAATGGTAAAAAACAGATTCCCAGATTTGCATCTGCATTTAGATCACCACAAAAATGAAATAACTTTTTCCTTGCGCTGTGACCAATATTCCCAATATTCCCTATTGTCATCAAAATACGTTTGTAACTTTTTTAGTTACCGTGTTCACAAACAAACAAGCAAACCCCGGCAAAGTATAATCTCCTTGGCAGAGGTGATGATATATCACTGTAACAATATCACTAATAATGATATTATCACATTATTAGTAATCACAGTAATGCCTTTTTTCAAAGTTACTTTATTTCCTCGATTTGCTGACACCATGATTACATGTTTGTGCATCAACAAGCCACAAATTTCAACTCAACATGGAAGATGAGAAGGAAAGAGTGGACTGGACTTTCAACAACTCAGAGTGTGGTTTTTGTTTGAGTTTGTGTCTGAGAATGATGTGGAACATTATATTCTATTGTAAACCTCCTTTGAAATTGTCTCTAGATTAGCTTTTGTAGAGGTGAAAGTGATTAGTAACTTTCAAGTAAAGTTATTTTATACTAAGTTATAAGTAATTTTAACACTTAAATGCAGGGATGGGCAAAAAGCAGCCCGGGGGGAAACATGCAGCCCCCTCTCTGACTCAATGTAGCCCAAAAGTTGATTTTGAATATCAATGAATTGTAAACATGAAGGGAAAAAAATGCCATCTTAATATTCAAAACATTTCCATAATAGTCTTTGGTTATTGCAATATGTTTACTTATTTGCATGACATTAGTGGTTGATGTCTATAAAATAGAAAATGACCTGTGAGTAAGAATATTAGAACATTAGCTGCGCTATTTGCTTTAATGATTGGTTGAGAAAACAAGAGATGCATCTTAATTCGAAAAAAAAAAGTCAGTCGTAAATGAAATTAAAAGACATGGAGAACAGAGGCACTTAACAACAGACAATTTTAAATGTAAAATGTTTATGAAAACAGGGGTCTTGGTGTTTTAATAGACCACAAGCTGTGATGAAACTCAAATAATCATATGTACAAAGACCTGGAGGAGTATGGGAATAATAGGCCAAATAAGCTCTTGAATAACAACAACGGTAATAACAATAATAGTTGTAGTAGTATTAGCATTATTGTTATTATGAATAGCCTTGTGAATTTTAAAACATGCTGACTTTAGTGATGTCTTGTTTCTTTATACATCATGTGCATGCATCACTTGATGTATGTATTATAAATAGAAAATGAACTGTGAGTAAATATATTAGGAAATACTGCAAGTTCAATGATTTTTTTTTTTTACATACAAAAAAAGTTTTTTCTAATAGCTTGAATTCTAAGTTTAGCTTATTTGATAAAATCTTATTATTTGTATTTTAACTTAGAGAATTTAATAAATCTTAAATAATGTTTTAATGAATATCTTGTAGTTTGTAGTGTGGTCCTTTAACTGTGTGGAAAAAAATCAACGTGGCCCTTTATGTGGCCCAAGTTGCCCACCCCTGCTTTAAGGAGTAAACAGTAACATAGAAGATAACTTTCCCAACCTTGGATAGCAGGATGTCACAAGAGATGTATTGTTATTGCAAATGTGTAAGCACTAGTGCAGTTAACATGGAAACTTTACTGAGCCTGATTTAATACAAGAACACTCAAAATATAAACTGGGACTTGGAGTAAATGGGACGACCTAACTGTAATACCTCTGCTCCAATGATTTAAACATCATCACATGAATAATGAGACATGAGTGAGAGGAGTTTCACCAGAGGAGTTTCAGGTTGTAAAGGATGTTGCACGAGGAATGAATCCTCCAGACAGATGTGAAATGTGCTGGAGTTTCTGGTTCATCCTAATGTGAAGCTTTTGCCAAAAAGCTTGCATGTCTGTAAGAACAGGGAGAGTTGAAAAGATTTCCCATCATGTCTGAGTTATTGATGATCCTTAAAAAGAAATCTGCCAGCATATGTGCAGGATCCACATGTTTTTTTCTTCCTCTGGTACTTCCCCCAGTCATTCTTGATTTTGCTTCAGTGTTTCCCTTCTTTGTCTTTTCTCCCTGACAGGTTAGG
The DNA here is from genome assembly GCA_037902135.1 of Cetoscarus ocellatus. Lineage (NCBI taxonomy): Eukaryota > Metazoa > Chordata > Actinopteri > Labriformes > Labridae > Cetoscarus > Cetoscarus ocellatus. The sequence goes on from JBAMNC010000815.1 coordinate 2,054,601, forward strand.
TTTACCTCTATGTTGTCTATCAGTGTACTCTCACAGGAAGAGGATGTCGATTCATTTATTTTCTACAGTCAACAGATGTTTTTATTTTTCTGAAGATAGGAGCCTGACCCCATGACAGGTCGTCAAATACTATGGGGGAAAACTTGAAATGAAGTGGTAGGGAAAACAGATTGTAGATTTTAAAGTAATTTAATAATTTGTGAAGAAACATTTTAATATATTTTTAAGGATTTCACTGCCAAGTGAAAATCAAAATTTATACCGCTTCTCTATTTTTCCATTGTTATCTGTATTAATTTTTCAAAGATTTTCACCAATGCTTTTCATTTTTGATTCATTGGAAGTCAAAGTCATTTTGAGAATAAATAAATCAAAATAATTTATTGTATTACCTATACCTATAACAGAAAAACATCACCCAGTCAAAAAAAATGTATGCATAATCATCACACTCTAATGTTATGAAGGGTGCACTATATGGCAGTTTTCCACATTTTTAATAATAACTCAAAGTTTACTGTGGGTGAATTTTTTAGGGAATGCTGGCCATGGCCCACAGGAGAAGTGATTTGATTTTGGTGATGACCCGAATCTGGATGCCGATACAGGAATTAAAAGGGCTCGTTAACATTACTCAATTGCATTTGATTAGGTATTTTCCCTCATTTTCAATAATGATTTGATCATCTAAACTTAAATATTTTCTGTAGTTCAGTCAAAGCATCACCCTAAAATGTTACACTGCATTCGTAGAAAATAAATAAATGTAATCTGTAACTGGAAAGTTGATCGAAAAAATTAAAACATAAATCTTTTAACTTAGAATGGAAAATTTGAAATGGAAAAAAAACAAAAACTGGTTTAATTCTGAAATAGTAAGCCTTGAGATTTCACATGAATGTTTTATGATAATGATTTATTCAAACTTAAGTTGAAAAATATTTTGAACCCTTATTGCAGTTTTCACAGCATTTTTATTAAGAATTTAATTCCACTTTTTTCTTCTTTAGATTAATACCTAAGTTTTGAATAAACCAAACTAATGTTTTTGATTTTTTTTTTTTAATCAAAAAACAGTGAAGTCCTTAGGTTTTCCTGCCAGAGATGACTCATGGGGGTCTTTGTCATGGAAACACTTGGCAGCCCCCTGCCCCAACAGACATGAGCTGCAGGACTTAAAAACTTTAAGAACAATTAAAAATATACTGAGAGCAAATCATTACAGTGTGAAAGGATTTGCCAGCTTTGCTCACACACACACACACACACACACACACACACACACACACACACACACACACACACACAGGTCTCAGGGGTCCGAAGCCCAGCGCACTGGAGCTCATCCCACTTTTCCCTCTTTGTGCTCTCTCATCCTTCGTCTCCTGTGGGACTCCCTGACCCCGCCATTCCTCGACTACTCCCATCCACACCGAGTCAGGACGCTTCACTTCTCAGTTTTCCCTCAGACTTCTCCACCCCTCACTCGAAATAGATTCTCCATCACGTTCCACATTTGAATGTCTTTCCTCCTCTTTTTATCAGACTCCACCTTCACCTCCTCATTCTCCTCTGGGGTTTTGTTCTTGATGAACTGCCGCCTCACACTGTTTGCACCCTTCCTCCTCAGCCTCATCCTCATCACCTTCTCAGAATAGAGAAATCCAATATGAATTGCTGTCATTATTGCATGGACCAGGGCGAGGGAGAGGAAAAGAGTGAGTGCAAGGAAGAGACGGAGGGAGATAAATAGACCAGAAAGTGGAAAAAAAAAGAGGTGGGAGGTGGAAAGGATAAAATCTATATTCACTCCCTCTAACGTGCCAGCGATAACCACGGAGGCCAAGCTCCTCTTTTCAAAACCGTCTAAACGAGGGCGCGACTAAAAGCCCTGAGAGCCTTTCAGCTGGGCCTCGGCACAGCCGGCCTGTCAATACAGTACGGCCAGAGGCTGAGAGAGTGAGTAAAAAAATACAACAATAAGTGAGAAAAAAATGCACGCCCCGAGGCCAAGTGTGAGTCTGACATCCAGTTTCTGTATTCTCTTGTCTGCGCAGCCATCATTGATTACTCAATTACCTCAGTTTGAAACAGAAGAAAAACCAGACAATTTAGAGAGGCAGTGTACTCCTGAAATTACACTCAGACAGAGGGGGAAATGGCCTGAGGAAGACAATGAAGTGATGTAGACTCACGTTCATTTGTGCAGGTTGTGAGGAAAAATGCTGAATGGTAAATAAACTTGAGCTTGCATAGTGCTGTTACAGTCTTCGGACTACAGGTCACACAAACCTCCATTCTCAATATTGTCCACCGGCATTCACTTTGCAGCCCCCCGTCTCATCAGTAAGACTCGTTTCACACTGGATGTGATTTACTTTTGTGACAGCAGCAGTACATGCCTATTTTCATTTTGTCCAGCATGTTAAGTCAGAGCTTTCACTCATCTTAGGTGAATGTCCTGCACTGAAAATATTGAGATTAGAAGGCTTGCCTGTTTTTTTCTGCGAGAGGTGCAAGTTTCTCAGCCAAAATAGATAAAAAAAAACAGAGCAAATAGAGAGCTATATTTACCTTTACCTCAGTCAGATCAGGTTTAAGAGGCACATGCCTGCTCGGCACTTTGCCTTTCTTCATTCCTGGCAACTTGTCTGCACCACAAGCAAAGTTAACCCAATGTTGATTTAAAGACAAAAACAGTCATTATTAAGTTGGAACAGCTCAGGGTGTCCTTTTATTACCATGACTTACATTTTGAGAACTAAACATTTGATTAACAACTGCATAACTTCTGAAATACATTAACAAAATTATTTTGGTTGCACATTATTTATTTCTTTTGCCAATAAACTAATATTTCAATTTGCCATTTTGAAAGCTAGAAAAGAACAAATATGCTCTTTTTAAATCTACTGACAAAAACAGCCCTTTTTTGGAGTTAATTTAAATCAATATGCAAAGTTTTTTAATAATAACATGTGATCCTAAAATATTAGCAGTAGATATAACAAATAATACTGTTGACCATTCCCTGCTCCTGGAAAGGCTAAGAGAAACTGGTTTCGACTCTCTATCCTGTAATTGGTTTCAAGACTACCTCTCACAGAGAGATCAAGATGTGGTCCTTGGTAACTGTCGTTCTGTGTGTTTGCCTTTACCAAAAGGGGTACCACAAGGTTCAATACTTGGTCCTCTCTTGTTTACTATATATATAAACAACATCACATCATCTATAACAGATTGTAATTCCCACCTTTATGCCGACGATACAGTTTTATACTGTTTTGCCAATACTGCCCATTCAGCCGTTCAAACCCTTCAGCAAAATTTCAATCAATTACAGCATGCTCTGTTTGACTTAAGACTGGTTCTCAATTCAAGTAAGACCAAATACATGTTATTCTCCAGAGCCTCAGACATCAATGACAATAGTTTTCACATCACCACTCTAACAGGACAAAGCATTGAGAAAGTATCTGAGTATAAATATCTTGGTATTTGGTTAGATCAAAAACTCACCTTCAAATTTCATATTGACTCCCTGGCCAGCAAATTAAGACAAAAACTTGGATTTTTCTACAGGAACAGAACTAACTTCCCATTACGAAGTAGGAAACGGGTTATTGAAGCTGTGTTTTTATCTGTTTTAGATTATGGTGATGTTGTTTATAGAAACGCCTCCACTTCTACTCTTAATTGCCTGGACTCAATTTATCACTCAGCCCTCAGATTCATTACTGGTGAAGGTTACTCCACTCACCATTGCACTTCGTATGAAAAAGTGGGCTGGGCACCCCTGAATGTAAGACGTGACAGGCACTGGTTCTTATTCATTTATAAAGCCTTATTCGGTAAAATGCCTTCTTACATCACGTCTCTATTAAATCAATCTTATAATCAATACCCAACAAGATCCAGTGACCTCCTGATGCTTGAAGTTCCACGGGTAAACACTTCATTCGGAAGATCTGCCTTCAGCTTTTCTGCTGCGTTTACTTGGAACATTTTACAACAAACATTTAAACTGCAAGCACTTGTTCCTATTGGTCAATTTAGAACACTGATAATGAATGATGCTGCCTTTGAATGTACATGTTTTTAATTGTGTTGTTGTATTGCTGTTCTTTGTACTCTCGACATCATTGAAAATGAGGGAACACCCTCAATGATTTTTAGAGATTAAATAAAGGTTGAGTGAATGAATGAATGAATGAATAAGCAGAAATGTTCATGTCAACTGCTAGCAATTAGGTTTCAAGCAATCATCTGCCAAAACTGATGTCATCCCAATAAGATTGTACATTCCTAAAAAATAATCAAGGATTTACTTAAAAATTGTAAAACTAAAAATACTGCAAACTTTTTAAACTCATAAGGGCACAATTTTTAAAATCAGATGAAACAATTATTAATGCTTTGAAACACAAAATACAATGTTCCCTTGTTTTTTAATTTTTTTTTTAAGTTACAGTGCATTTAGTTGTTAAAAAAAAAAACATCCAACTGTGGCTGTGTCGTTGTGGTAATAACACTGTTGTGCCAATTCCCAAGGCCCACCTAGACTTGTCTCAGTGTGCTCTGGGACACCATTTGAGAACCATTGTACTAGTACACCTTTGGAAAACAACAAAACAAACAATAAGACCTGTGGTATTGATAAAGAATAAAAGAATCATGTAGAGGTGATGCAGGTGCTCTGTACTTATGAACTTTTTAGGAACTATCCGATCAAACTATTTAACCAAGACCTCTTTTCCATTTTGTGTCTTTTGTAAAAAAAAGAGGCATTCAGTACCTTTGTGAGCTGCTTTTGAAATATGTAAAGATGGTATTGTTATTGTTGTTATAAATGATACTGACAGAGGTGATTCAATGGTGGATTGTTTCAATGCTTTAGGCCCAGTCAGACATCCCACACAGATAAACCTGAGCCAATGCGGCGCTGTGATCACAGGGGAGCTCAGCTGATCAATAACAAGTAAATGATGAACTCTAGACCTGCTCTCAGCTCCAGTTGTACTACTTTACTGTCACAATTACACTGAGAATATGTTGTTTGAAAGCCAGTGGCAATAATGTGCAGATGGCTGCCTGCGGTGGTATACCTTTAAAAACAATATTGTGACAGGGCAGCTGCAGTATGGGTCAGTGCTTCTGTGATGCTGCTTCGATCTACAACAGATGGGCCCTGCAGCCGCCCTGGAAATCCCCCCGGTATCCCCCCTGAAAAAAAAGAAAGACAGAAAAAACAACACTGAAATCCCTGCCTCCATTTTACATCCAGGAACTGTGTTTATTTGAAAAACTACTCCAAAGCCATTATCTAATGACATGACTCAATAAGTCACTATCCCCAAGACACTGCTGAGGGAGAAACATCGAGTTTTTGGCAGCAAGTGGCTTTAACACGGTGGAAAAAAGGGGACTTTCAAATGAATTTTTAGAGGTGTAGAATATTGGATGATTACTGCACACTAGATCTGCAGGGAGAATATGTGACTCTGAAAGAATTACCTTGACACACATATTGAGTGTTGAGGATTCTTCCAGCAGTACTCACCTTCAGGAGGGTTTGAAAAAGTTCATTTACATCAAAAACTTAAGGGAACCACTAACTAATCCAGAGGTGATTTTTGATCGGACCTTTAGGGGGGGGTTCAGCAATAAGGAGACCATGAAATGCAGCAGTGATTTGACTTAAACAAAAAATAGTTTTATTTACAGCTTTGTTTTGGATTCAATCAATTTTTTATTTTATGAAGTAAAACATTTAGTGCACGTGTACATAAAGCCTGCTTTTTAACAGGGTTAATATTGACAGCACTTTTTAATTTAGTTTTAGTTTTAGTCTTTTGTCTAAAATAACTTTTACTTTTAGTCATAATTTAGTCATCTAAATAGTTTTAATTTTAAACTAGTTTTAGTTGATGAAATTTCACATCATTTTAGTCGATGAAATCTACTGTAAACTTAGTTGACTAAAATTTGAAGTGTAAAATGCTGAAAAGGCATTTTTTTATGTTTCCTTGAGTCACTGAAGTCTTGTTTTACACTTCGATCCTGCCACCACAAAGCTAAGGTGATTGGACATCCCTCTTAACTCACCCAATCTTTCCACACAACCAAAATAGCTGTGATTGGATATATTCCTAAATTGTCCCTACTTTCTACATGACGAAATCAGGTCTCACTGGATTTAGTCTCTGTCAAACATTTTAGTCTAGTTTTTATCTGTTGACAAAAATGTCAGTTAATTTAGTTTAAGTTTTTGTCAATGTACACTTGTTTTTTTAGTTATAGTCTACTTTTCGTCAGGGGAAAATAACTTGTTGACGAAATTAACACTGCTTCTTAAACTACAGCACTTACAGCACGCCATGTCACTTGGTCCAGCTGCAGGAGTTCTGTCCATGTGATGTCTAGATGACATGAAGAAACAGGGTCTCATCTTTTATTGGGTAGAAGCGTTTCAATGATGTAAAACTACCTAACTATGTTGATGCCCTTAATACCATAATGTATTTTTTTAACTCTTAAAAACAATCCGAACTGCTGCGTGCATGAATGGTGCTACCTTGGCGTTGTGCCTTTCCTTATCTACGAGACAAGCAGACTGGGATCATGTCAAGCACTGCCCCCGTTCATTGAAGTCAGTGTGGATCCCTCAATCATGTCTTATACCAAAAATAATCTGCAACCCCATTCACGCTTGCAAAAAACCCTGAAATTATCCTGACTTTATGCAAGTGAGCCATATGTGTGAAGGCCAACAGACTTTACCCAGACTTTACCCTGGTTATTTCCTTGTTTACCCCTAGTTTTTTTTTTCACATTAAGTCTGGGTAAGTCAAAGTATGACTACAGCAGTAAATTGCCCAGGTAATTCACTGAAGTTGAATGGAGGGGGGCCGATGAATCATTATGTGTGACCAGCACGAAACAGGAAAAGGGAGACTTGACAGGATCGATAAAATCAACCGTTGTTGTGGGAGAAGTTTTGCAAATGTGCACCTGGACATTTGAAAGTGTTGTTTCCACTGCCCACCATCAACGCTCTGTAGAACATCTGCTCAAAAATGATCACCACCAGGTCTCCCACGCATCCAAAGAGCAATCTTGCAGTTGAATACAGAGCTGAAACGCTGCAGCTCCTTTACTCCGGTGTAATCATTGTGCACAAAGTGATACTTCTCTCAACTCTTAAATCAATGTTGTTGATGTGCTTGGAAGAGAGAAGCAATTGTGAACAACCATGTTAGGGAATTGCCCAGGTGAACCACCTAGAAATGATCCTGATAATGAAGGATAATTGAAAAGGGCTTTAATTATCAATACACAGTGATTTTCTTAACCATGGTGTTGTGGGCAGCATCTGTAGGCTACTGTTTTTGCACAATAAGAGCAGCTATAGGTGACTCGTGCGTCAAAGTCACTTAGCTTACTTATTATAGAGCTTGAATAGAGCTGTTTAGTTCATTCAGTTTATTTAAATTAGTCACAATGCACAGAATAGCATTAGTCTCGAATAGAGAAGAGATGCTTTGGGCCAGATTTACCTGACTTACTAATTTCCATTTGTAGTCCCAGAGCAGGTAAGTTGTATCAGTTCAATGCAATGCAGGCTCACACACATAAATACACATTGAAAACACATACACAGGAACATGCACACACACAACCATAATAAAACATTACTTAGCAATATTTAGACATTAAAACAGTAAAACAAAATACAGAGAATTTTTCATGAAGTCTGATTAATGCAGAAGTTTTAAAGGCATATATAGAGGAATTAGTTCAACTAAAATATTACTGGTTATTTACTCAGGATAATGTCTGTGAAATAAATAAGGATGCTTGCAAAGTGATTTAAATTTTTAAAAATCTTGTGAAAATGTGCCTTTTCAACAATAGTTTCAGGCGTTCTGATATTCAGAGGGGCTTTCGCATACCAGAAAAAAGTCTAACATTGCCTATGAGCTAATCTCCTTCCAAACACAGATGCTTTAGGCTTATTGAACCTTGACTGTATCCTGTTGGAATTTACCTTGAACCCACCAGAGAGATGGTTAATGCTGAATATGACCCGCTGGAGGCCCATGACCACACAGATGTGTCTAACAGAAGGCCTATTGAGAAAACAAGACTCAGCAAGGAATGAAAAACATTTAAAGTCTCTTTATTCAACTTTAATACACCCCAAATATGTCTTAAGTTATAATACTGTAGAGTGATGACTTTCTAAAAGCTCTGGGTCAGTTCTCAGTTCTGTGTTTGTGCTTACAGAACTGTGCTTTCCTCAGATTGTTTTTGTCTTATTCCGAGGGTAAGGTTTTCTTTCTATAAATTGTTTTTTAAGCTTTAGTGTCTTGATTTGTGAGACAGGACAGTAGGACGGGTCGTCTGTAATCATAGGGAGGTTGAGAAGCCCTGATGCTGTAGACTTTTTGTCTTGTTCATAGAAGTGCTCATCATGTGAAGGAGACATGCTGAACACATTTAAAGGCAAATAAAGCAAAAAAAAAAAAAACATAATATGGGCTCCTTAAAAGGCAAGCAAATAGCCCTCTATCCTAATTAAGTTACATGATGTCACTTGAAACCAATGAACAGTATTATTTCAGTCTGGACCACTTTGTCAAGAAAAGCCCACAGTAGTTATCTGAATTCAGTTTTATTTTCAGTTATTTGAATTTTCAGTTATGTATGCGTAGCTTTACTAGCAGATATCTTTATGTGGTAGAATGGCTCTAATGGGGGCAAAAATCCAATATCGAGCATCCCTAGTAGAGATTGATCCCTTTGTTATAAATATAAAGCAATAACAATTTGGATCATCACAAAACATGGATTTTTTTTAGCTGCAATGGAAATCAGCGTTTTGGAAATTGAATAAGAGATGGCACTATTTTTTGTTCAGCAGGAAGTAAACCTAAAGGTGTGTGTCGGTTTAAGAATTAAAAGTAAGCACAGGTATAACAACTGTCTCAATAGTTTATATTTTTTTAAGGAAAATATCTTCAAAGAAGACCACAGAATATGGGAAAGATGTCATCAGTGTAATTCTGTTAAAGATGGAAACTTGCCCTCAGGAAAATCCTTGTTTGGTCTGAAAACTTTGAAAGCCAAATAGTAATAATTATAAGACAAATGATCTACCTTTAAGACCATAGCTCTTTGTTGAGATGTTGGTAGAATGGCATTTTATTGAAGGTCAAGAAAAGACTTCCTGACTTAAATTAATGTGTAGTTATTGTTTGAGAAGAGGACACAGAAATACAAGTGCTCTAATATTGAAATCATCATTCGCCCTGACCTCGTTCTACCACTCTGCAGCGGTAAAATGTCACAGTATTTATCACAATTGCTGAGCAATGCTTTCCGAAGAGCACAGTCATTATTTACAAGAGATGGTTGCTAGGAAAATAGAAAAACATGGATTATTTAATGCCATTTAAACAAGCGATCAATGCTGTTGTTTGTCTGGTGGGAACAGTGTCATACCCACAGCAGAGACACAAGTCAAAACACAGACTGAAAGAGTTTCCAGTGTTTGTCTGAGATGACTCAATGATTGAATCATTAATGAGTTCATTTTAACAACATTTTGTAATTATAGTCAGAGGCAGTGTCATTATTTCCATAAAATGTGTTCTTTGCCATGGTAAATTTATTTATTTTTTGGTACTTTTGTATCATTTTTTCATGTGTTGTTTAAAAACAGTACAACCAAAGCTTCCCACAGTTTGCAGTTAGATTTAATTTTGCTGCCATTTATTTATTATTTTTATCTTTTTAATCAGTGAAAACACTTCTGCAGCCTGTCCTCCACATATGGGGCCTTCATGCAGCAGTAAAGAGAAAAGGGGAAAAACTTTTGACCCAGAATAATCAAGATATTCTGTCAGAGAACAACCAATGAAAGACCACGACAAAGAAAACAATGGGTTTTTTGCATGTCCATTTGGATGTATGATGCTGGATTTAGATGATTGGGCTGCCTATGCAAAATACAGAGGAATTGTATCTTATACAAGAGGAACTAAATGTCAAGCACAAACATGGGCAGGGGATTTCCACTGAGACAAATAGGACCCCCAAAAAGCATTTGTGAAAGCAGCCAAAACTAGACAAGAAACGTGGATATCTGAGCAAACTGTAGGTGACCTGACACCCCATTTTGACCGTTCAATGTATTTCATTTTTCCCATCAGGGCAAGAGTCCATAGAAAGTGCTTGGGAATGGGCAGAACCTTTCAAAAGCATACCCAGCATGTGACTGGATGATGGTTCTGTCAGTCACATCCATTAAGGACCAATTAGATAATGTGGGTGGCCATTCCTGCTACAATGTAGAGTACAAAAGATGAGCTGCTTCATAGAACAAACTCTAAAGAAATGCCTGAAGTGGAGCAAAAACATCCTTTTAATCAAGATGTGCTTTCAGTGTTGTTTGTTTTTCATTTCATAAAGAAATGTGATTCAGATCTGACACAACTGCTAACAAAACTTTTAGCATCTATGCTAATCTCTGTACAAGCAGTCACTTCCCACTTGTCGCTTTCATCTCTTCCTGCTTTCAAGGATGCTGTCCTGAACATTTGAACATTTTGGGCCAAGCACAGTTGTCATAGGTTAGAGCTTGGTAAGATGGATCTGACTGAGAACAGACATTGAATCAAGCAGATCCAGCCACTGTGCAAGGTTGTAGTGTTTGTGCATCAGCAAGAGAGATCATTCTACAATTAAGTTCTGTCGTGACAACATACAAATGTTAGTATGATACAAAACACCTTTTGTTACTTGAAATGATGGTGCTAACTATCTGTTTGTAGGAGTTTAGAAAGTTTAGACCTCAGCTACCCAAATCTAACTTAATATAGCTTCACTGTGGGCCCTGTGGATTGATCATTGATTTGTGTGACTTTCTGAATTGATTATTTATGTTTTGTTATGCCTTTATTGGATAGACATGGCGAAGATGGACTTGAAAAGTGGAAAGAGAGAAATGGAAAGAAGCAACAGGCTGGATTGAACCCCTGCTTCCTGTGTTATGGACCAGCCTCTGTACGTGGACTTAGCAGCATGCTATTGGCCCCAGATTTAGGTAAGGTTGTGATATTCTAATCAAAAGAAATACTATACACACATACAGATAGACAGACAGATAGATAGATAGATAGATACAAGAGTATGGCACAGACAAAAGTTGTCTTTTCTCTGTACTTGTAATGTTGACTGGCAGGCTTAACCACTGAATTGGTAAGGCCCCTGATATTCTAAGAGAATAAGCCCTCACTGGATGTGATTTGTTTATTTTATCATGTGTGCTAAATAGCTTTGATGCAAGGCTCCTGGCTGATATTGGCCTGCTTTGGGAACTAAATGTATGCGTAATTTTTTTTTCCTGCATCGATCTTGATGTTTTTGCAGAATCAGGGTGTGACTATGAAGTCTAACATTCCTAGCTATAGTTCAGAACAATTGAACAGTCTACATTGTTAAGATACCCAATACTGAGACGAGGGGGTTTATACAGGCTGCATTGTGCCAATGCTTTTGAAAGTATTAAGGTTAGGACTGAAATATGGTTTTAATAGCTTCATATATTTTAGCTCACTTCAATCCCCCCTCTGGACCTTAAATGACATCCCCCAATCCCTCTCTGAGTAATAGTCCTTTGACATACCCAAGGCACAAATATTTTTCTGTCCATCCCTCTCTTCCAGCCATTTCTGGTAAGATTGTTTTGTAGGCAAAGTTCTTACAAAGCTGTATATGTGTTGTCTAATGTGGTGCTTTGTATTCAGACTTTAAACAAAGCAGCCATCATTTCAGAAATACATCTTGAGCTGACAAAGCCCTTGAAATAAAGCATGAGAAAAAATGGCCATTATTTGGTGCATTTGAGGCTCTGATCAGCTTATTTTAGTGTCACTCGGATCTGGCAACCCTCGTCAAGGCTGCTAACCAGGCTGCACTTGTATGCCAAAGCACAAGATGAGGACGCTGATGCAAGGTCCATAAACCCTGGACCTCTGAAAAACAACAAGCAGTTTGGTCTTCTGAGTCTCATTTCACCACATTGGATTGAGTTGATGTTTGCTGGGAGCCAATCGGTGCTCCAGCCCACAATGCCTTTTTGCCATCTGCTCAACATTCTGGATCTAAACGGGCACGTGCTGCTGTGTTCTTGCAACCATTAGGTCCATTGATTGGCCAGCAGGGTTGCCTAACAGCAAAACAGTGTGATGCCATTTTATGGGACCAGATGCACCCTATGGAGCCAACGCTTTGCCACTATTATGTTCGCCATATTCTGAGATGATCACAAATCAGTGCACAGTACTTAACAAGAATGGATTTATTATCAATCAGATTGTCATTATAAAGCAACAAATCATGACAACAGTTAAATAATGTCAAATAAAGAGCAGGCAGGACTGTTCTCTGTGTTACATTATGAAAAAGACCGAACGAAAATCCTGCAGTTCAAGCAGTTGCCCTCAGTGATAAGCAACTATAAGTACAACCAAAACTATTGGTGTGTTGCCTGAAATTGTACCATCAGAACTTCAATGATGATGAATTTTGAGTAAAAATTTAACACACAAATATCCAATATTGAAGCAAGCAAAAGATAGTCTTGGCATTGAAAGTAAGTTTTTTTTCTTGTTGGGAATCAACAAAATGCATGTCCTGCTGCTCTGTATAGAAAGGTGACTAAAAGCAGACAACATGACACTGTACACCACATCCTTTTTAATCTTTTAGGATTTTTGAAGAGCATCTGTCTCTGTATTTTCAACTCTCTGTGGGCTTGATAAGCCTACAGTTCCTCAGTGAAGCAAGAATGAGGAACCGGTCTTCTTGGGGTGTTGTCTTCCTTGAACACCCACTGTGTGGTCTGTCTTTGGTGTCGCTATTTTCAGATGTTGGTCCTAAGTTTGGAAATGGTACCAGGGCTGACACCAAAAAATACTGCCACTCTGTGTAGCAGAGCACCAGCTTCCAGTTGCAGGGGGATTTTGGCACATTTTTTTGGGTACTAACCACATGTTTAGCTGTATTGCTCATTCCATAAATGCACAATCCTTAAAAGTTGTACCTCGTTGTAAAGGTGACTAATCAGGATTTTTTAATGATAAAAGAAAATACAGTACAATTTGGTATTGTTGAAGGGGAGAAATCGTCAACCAAATTATTTTTGCTACTTTTTTAAAGAGTATATTTGAATGAGTAATTCACAATAAAAGTATCCAGTTTGTATGTCATTATAGTCCCTTCATATTGTAACAGCTATATCAGGAAACCAGGTGTTTCGAGCAGTGGCATCTTAGCATAACTCCGAATTTAAGTATTAGGTAGTGTAAGAACATAGTGGCTATTGTTGATTTTTGAATCCACCAATCCCAGAAGCAAACAGGCAAAAAAAGTCATTTTGTTACTGTCACTGGGTTTAGAAAATCTCCTGTTGCTGAGCATCTTTCTATCAGAAAAGACTGAAAATACCCCAACTTCATTTTTTATTTTATTTTTTTTAATCTGATTCCTTTAAAAACAAAGTTCAAGAACTAGAAAAGCACTCAGAGAGCGCAGACCTCTGCCAAGGTGATCCGGATCAGTCCCAAAATTTAATCAGTTCTTCCATATCCTATTTCCAACAATTCCTGAAAATTTCATCCAAATCCATTCAGAACTTTTCAAGTTATTTTGAACACAAACAAACAAACAGACAAACAGACAGGAAGACAGATAAACGCCGGCAAAAACATAACCTCCTTGGTGGAGGTAATAACGTAAAAAATAGGATCTATTTGCAAACTCTAAAACCTTGTTTAAATTGTTTCAAATATTACAGGTGTCTGATGCTTGTGATTTTAGCTAAGTGAAGCTTTTATCCCACAACACTTTAAGAACGTTTTAAGGACGTTTTACACTTTCAGGATGTGCCCTCTCAACCAGCATTAGCTATAAGTCAAAGCTGATGTTCAAAGTGATGTTCAGGCTGGTGAGCTAATTCTACAAAAGAGCAAAGTTAACACTACATTATTATAAGATTATTAGCAACATAACATTGCTAGGGCAGAGCAGTGGCGCAGCAGGTAGTGCACGTTTCTCATAGCAAGAAGGTTGCTGGTTCGATCCAAATGTTGGTTAGGGCCTTCCTGTGTGGTGTTTGCATGTTCTCCCAATGAATGTGTGGGTTCTCTGTGGCACTCTGGTTTTCTCTCACAGACCAAAAATATAATCATTAGGTTAACTGGTGACTCCAATGTGCGCTTAGATATGAGTGTGATCGTGAATGGTTGTCCATCTCTGTGTGTGATCGTGAATGGTTGTCTGTGTCTGTGTGGCCCAAATGTACCTAAAAAAGAGGTTAAAAATGGAAAATATTAAGGTCTAATTTCAAAGTATAACAGTGAAGGTCAATAGAGAATAAAGCTTTTTAATGTGAGTTTTACTTGGCATGGAATTAAGGCCTTAGAAAAGAGAAAAGCCAATATTAAGCTGGAAGTGGTTCCACTTTTTGATTCTGTGACATTTAAAACTGCTTAAATATGCATAATTTAGTCCTTTTTGCTTCTCATTCATCTCTATTATGACAAGAAGAGCAAACATGTGATATTTGAGGGATCACTATTCTCCTCTCCATCCTTTTTCTCCTTTTTTTTACTCCAGTTAAGGGCCAGATTGAAAAATCCATGTTGGGATAAAACTAAGAATTCATCTGGAGTCCAACATGTTGTGCCGACATGGCACCTTGACCTCCCAAGAACAAAAAAGCACCACCGCAAGTCCTGAGATTAGTCATTTTCAGAGGGAGAGGGGGCAGTACATGTTTCAATCGATGAAAATGTCATCAGGGACAAACCTATTTTCCTCAGCTCTGTTGTAGATAAATATTGTTCAATCCTGCACTGTCAATCCCCTTTTGCTTTCACCCCCGCACCCCCTGTCTGCTCCACACATGGAACACACATAACCACACAAACATGCACACATATCACAACAGAGATTTCATCTGAAGTGAAACACACACACAAAAAATACCATGGAGGGTGTAGCTACTGGTGATGGTGTTTGTGTCAGATATGGATTTGTCAAGAGCTGATGAATTACATGTTTTGAAACGATAACCCCTATCAGTCATCTCAGCGCTGCTTTTGGCGAAATGCTACAGACCCGACGCACGTTGTAAATCGATAACACAAAAAAGTCATGCACACACATCACAAAAGAGGGTGACAGAGATAGGTGCAAGGAGAGAGCAAGACGTGGTTTATAATTTCTGCATTCCCCTTTATAACAATCCTTTGATTATGGCTGTGATCTGCACTGATGGATCACTAATCTAAGAAAAGAGCAGGCGGCATAGCAACATGATTCCATGGCTCTGACACATACAAATAACTTGACATTTTGCTCTAAATGAATGAAAATTAGAGCTTGGTGCACAACACTTCAGATGCTCTGTTGAGCAGTTAATGAATACACTTGGCCTGTGATGGAAAGTGAGTGAGTGATGCCGGTGATGACGGTGGTAGACATGAAGAAACTTTCAAATAATATATCATTTACAGCATTTGATTTTTGAGATTTTCAAGGTTCTTGGTCATCCACAAGAAAATTTCCTTCACTTATGGCTGTTTCACAAAAACTTTGACTCCTGTGATGAGTTTTAAAGGAGATGAACCAGTTCTAAATTATTGTCTACATCTACAAAAGCAAACAAAACCACCAGAACAAAATGGACCATTTTGAGATAGTTATTACTGTTGCCTAATAATGCTGCTGTGTGGTTAGTATCAGAATCATACAGTGGCCATTAAGGGTCAAATACAACAACAAAAGCTAAAGAAAACAAAACAAAGGCCAGAGTAAAAGCACAAAAGCCAAAGGAAAACAGCAAAAGCAGAGCATCAAAAACTGAAGCAAAACAAAAAAGTTAAAGGAAAAGCAGAGCTGAAGAATCTGAAACTAAACAATATAAGATAAACAACAAAAGTGGAAGCAAAAGCACAAAAGCTGAAGAAAAAAAACAACGAAAGCAAAACAACAAAAGCCGAAGTAAAGCAAGACAACAAAAGGAAAACAATAAAATCTGAATCTAAAACAACAAAAGTAGTGGCAAAAGCCAAAGCAAAACAACAAAAGTCAAAGCAAAAGTACAAAAGGAAAGACTACAAAAGGAAAAGTGGTAGGAGCTCTAACAGAGAGAGAATGCATCTGGATCAGGGAAACTCGTCTAAATTCTTTGAATAATACTGAACATATGCTAGTAGACATCAACTCAAATATATGAACCTAAATTAAGGCAAAATATGGGTTCTTCAGTTTTATGTATTTAATGGGCTATTATTTCCTAAGGGCTAAACTCAGCATACCTGATAAATAACTTCAAGCACATATGCAAGATAGCAACAGCCTGTAAAGATTGATGAATTTGTATTTTTATGCAATATGCATTAATTAAGATTAAGTTTCACACGCCCCTTACCTCACACACCAGCTAGTGACAGTTCAATTTACAATATATTATATAGGATATATCTCACTAGTTCATCTAGGCAACAGCCCATTAAAAGTGTTTGGGAGGGCAGCACCTTTTAAAAGCGTATCCTGCATTTGATTGGATGGTCATTCTGTCAATCACATTCATACAGGCCAATCAGAAAATGTAGTAGGCAGGAGCTACTGCCAGGGTGTAAGGCACAAATGGTTGCCTCTTTATAGAACAAACTCTCACCAAAATATGTTGGAAGTGGGGCAAAATGATCCTTTCTATTGAGATGTGCATTCAGTGTTATTTTTTTTTTAATTAACAGAAAATTGTTGTACAGATCTGACAAAACTGCTACTGAAGCTGTTGGCATCTATGCTAATCTCTGCACAAGCAATTGCTTCTTGCTGTCATCGTGCTTCTAGCTCCCACCTTTTCCTGCTTTAAAGGGACCATGATTGGGCCATGCCGCTTTGGGCTGAGTTCAGTCATAGATGGGAGCTTGGCAAGATAGATCTGTCTGACTCCAACATTAAATCAGGAGAATCGTACTTCATTGCATGGTTACAACCCCCCACCGCCACCCCTTTTACCCTCTTTACTCATTTTTCTGCTGAAAATTGATTCTGAAGGGGTCATATTTTGCCTCATCTCTGATTCACAGATTTAATTTTGATGACTGCTAGGTAATGTTCACAGTGTTCAAAGACAAAAACTCAGTTTTCACATACATAGTACCCCTGATCCACCCTGATACATACATTTTCAAATGTAACTTTGAGGCTGTTAAGCCCACCTCTATTGAGCATCATCCTGCTGGAAGTAAAACAGGGTAGCAGTAAAAATGGGATATGGAGTTTGAATGATGCGAGCATTTTATCAATAAGAATGCTGATTGCTTTTGACTAAAAGTGCTCTAAAAGTGCATCTGTCTGTTCAACCTGTCTGCAGGGTAGACCGACAGATGTGCTCAGTTATTGACATGGTTAAAGTGAGGGTTTTTGAAATAATGATTTTTTAAGTGTGTATAAAATGGCTCTAGCAGTCATGAGTTTCAATCAAATGCGTTTCTACTTTTGGGGTTATCCGAAATGATATCTGTGTGTTTCTGTATGTGCTTGATGTTGTTTGTGATTTAGACTGCAGGACCATTGTAAGGGCGCACATCTGTCCATCTAACAGCACATAATGACATAAAGGCAGGGCCTCAGCTGTAGCAGGCTGCACAGTGGTCCCATGTATCACACACACTGGTGTCATGGACAACGGCCCGTGTGTGTGTATGTGCAGTCATGTTTGTGTGTGTTTGTCTGTGTGTGTAAGCCGGGCAGGTGGCCATCCCTGGCAGAGCCTTCCTTGGAGGATGTGTCTGAATACAGAGGGGCCGCTGTTAATGGAGGGTCTGTTTCTCTGTTTTCCACATCTGAGGGCCCATACAGACCTCCACAGGCCTCCTCACAATGTGTGTGTTGGCAAGACATCCAGCCCAATCACGGTGGGGCTCTCTTCCTGTCTAACACCAGGGTGTTGGGGCTTTTCACACCACAGATCACAGTCCGAGCCAAGAGGAAGAATGGGAGAAGGTCAGAGGGATGTGTAGACGGAGGAAATGGTATCAGGGTAATGGATGCACAGCTGAAAAAAACATCAGGGTATTCATGCAGGGACAGAATACCAGAGGAAAAAGAAAATTGGCCAATCGAACACTGAATGTCCTTTGTTTTAACAATTATATTTGTCTCTTTTGTCTGTGAAATAAGACTGAAAAATTACGCTGCATTGTCATGGCTTTGGCCATCACATCTACGGATACAGAACCAAAGGCAACAAGAGCATCAGCAGACATTTCGTGTTTATTGTGTGTTCAGTGTTGATAAGTAGGTCAGGGGTGCACAGTGTGATGTGTTTTGGGGAACTTTTTGATGATGTTTTTGAGCCAGTAAAGGGAAGCATTTCAACTATGGCTTTTTGTTGCTGTAAGAGAAAAAGAATTGCACACCTGATATTGTGGTAATCCCATCCTGTGACAGAGAAGAGAATGTTTTTCTCTGTTTCTATTTAACATGTCTATATGACAACAATCTGGCAAATATGCTGTTATCAAAATGTGTCATTCTGGTGCTTCTTGTGCCTTTATTGGTAAAATAGGACAGAGGAATGAGTTGAAAATCAGGGAGAAAGTGTCAGCAATGCATGCAGAAAGAAGCCACAGGTCAGTCTTAACCCAGGCTATCTCATTGGAAGAGCATCTGCTCATAGGGTGTGATCTAAGTGCCCTGTGTACGGATTTTCTTTTTTTTTTTTTCCCTCAAGTCCATCTGAAATTCTTTAAGGATGGCCATACTTAAGATGTTTCTAGGCTGGATTTTGGACATGATTCCCCCCCTCAAATGTCAGTGGTAGTGAACAAAAATGTTGAATGGATGATTTCCGGTTGGGTTGCCTGCAGTGGAATACTTAAATGAATGTTTGTTTTGAACTTAAAAAAATGTAACTCATTAAAAAGAAAGATCTTACAACTTCAAATAGGTGTTATCCATATAAGTAGAGCACAAACCTCTGTCGAAGCCTCATTTTAGGATTTATTCTTGAGGTAATGTTACGGCTCAGAATTATGCAGGTAGTGTTCATCTGTAATGATTTTAATGATGAACAAAACCTGCTGGTTTCATAAACCTTTTTTTAAAAGGGCTCATAAAAAGGCTTAATAAAACCTACAAGGTGTGTCACAAAAGATTTATTTCAAACCCAGACTTCAAACTAAGAGTTTTCCCCTTCAAAGTAATCCCAGCATGTCTACAAAGAGATACTGCGGCGTTTGCTTCATTCAGTGCTTGAGAAGAGGTGAGAGTTGTGGCAGGACAAGTCGTGACTGCTTCACCATGACAATGCGCCTGCTCACAATGTCCTGAGCATCCGACAGTTCCTGGCCTGAGAAGAACATCGCCGTGCTGGAGCAACCTCCCTACTCACCCGACGAGGCTCCGTGTGATTTTTTTTTTTTCCTCTTCCCCAAGCTCAAGGGGATCATCAAGGGGACCCGTTTTGAAGACGTGGACGACATCAAAAAGGCCGTGACGATGGAGCTGTGGAGGATCCCGGAAGAATCCTTCCAGGAGTGCATGAAAGCGTGGCAGAGAAGGATGGGAAAGTGCATTAGACTCCAGGGCGATTACTTCGAAGGGGAAAACTTGTAGTTTGTATTTTGGATTCTAAATAAATCTTTTGTGACACCAGTCCTGGAACTTTTCTGACACACCTGGTATAAGGTATTTACTTTATTTGCTTTTATAGTTTAACCCTTATTCAGTCAGTTTACATGGAGAAAGGAAGTTTTATGATTTTCACTGTCGTCAGATAAAAGGCACATCTCTAAATATGTTGGCCTTACATTGGGCCAGATGTTTTGCAGTCATTTTTTTTGTTACAGTCGAATTCATGTTAAGCAAGAAAGTAAACCACAGTATGCCTCTGAGGATTTTTCAAGCAATATTGAAACAAGCACCTCATTAATAATGCCATAAATGCAAAACTCAATAAAAATGGTCATTCAGCAATACAAAGTGACTTTAATTTAAATGAAAAGCTCATTTACCCATAAATGTACTGTTATTGGTTATTCATCTTTGCATGTGGCACAAAAAGCCTATTTTGCAATATGCACATAAAAATGTGAGAAAGATGAAAAATGACCTGAAGTATGTTGTTACATTGCTTCAATTGCGAGTTTTGTTGCAGTGAATCAGCAGTGATTATTTCTTACAGCTTGTTACCCCCCGCTGCTCTGATATATGAGCTACAGACTGGCTCAATCTCCAAATGGACTTTTGTGAATCACAGGGTTTTATTGAAGAGCAAACATGAAGTCACAGCACACAGTGTGTCAAAACCAGCAATAAATGTTTCCAATTTCACTGTGAGTCAGTTCAAATGATGATTGTCCTAGAAAAACTGAGGACATAACATTCTTATTCATTTATTCTTAGCTGTGTCAACCTTCCTCCGAGCACTGAAGTCTTTTATAATCAACAGTACACTTATTTGAGCTTTATAATCTCAGATTTAATGGCATGAAACTATTATTAAACTAGTGGCCTGAAACAAAGCAGCACTGTAAGAGTTACAGTTAAGATATTCAAGGCAACACCTAACAGAGCACTCTGGGTAGTGTGACCAGGGAGGGTGCACAGAAAATAATTTTAATATTAACTACAGCAGCCACATGTGCCTTCATTTGTACTCTTGTAAGCAAGTTAGCTTTCCCAACCACAAAGGAAAAAAGCTCTCACAGGCCAGATTTTTAATTAAGAAGCTAGCCGGAGGGGTTATTGTTTTCACTCTGTAGCAGAAAAAAAGCTGAAACTTTTCCACGTTCTCTCTTATTGTGCCAGCCTCCTGAACCTGTTTGTTGTGCTCTGTAGCACTGTTTTTGCTGCATCAGATTAAATTAACCAATAAAATATGGCACTGTGGATTTGGAGTCCTCAGAGGTGTTTCAGAAATTGGTGTTTCTCAAAGTGATTAGATTGCATGAAGATTTACAACTATGGAAGGGAATAAACACAGTTAAATTTCAAATGTGTAGGCTTACAACATGTTGAAACAGCTGGTGCAGGGATGTAGATAATATGTGCATAATGTTGCCCTGGGGTGGGCAATTTGAAGCCTGGGGGGAGACATGAAGCTCCCCTCCTCACTTCATACAGCTCCCAAGTCAGTCTCACTTATCATTAAGTCATGACCATGAAAACAACTTGACAAAATCTACCATAATGATGGCTTTATACTTCAAAATTTTTCAAGTGGTAAATATGCAGCCGTTTGTCTTGGCCAGGACGATCTTGAGATTCTTAATCAGTGAGGTTTCCAGGTTAAATAAATTTGAAATAACATAAAATAAATAAAAGAATGATGTTAAAGTCTTTTTGTTTTGTCTTATACAAACTGTGTTGTTCAATGATGTGACAGCAGTCAAGTATAAGTAATTGAAGAACTCCTTTTGAGTTTAAGCACCTCTTAAACGTTTATATTTGTGCATTGGCCATGTTGCTCTGAAATAATCTGCTAAAACATTATTTGTTAGTGGATTTAGTGTACTGGCCATTTCTTTTTGTGGATGCTTACATGTCTTTTCATTGTAAGTCAATCTTCACAAAAACATTGTCTCTAGTTATTGTGTTTAAAGTTAATTTTAGCTGACGTCAGTAACGCTCACCGCTCTCCGCGTTGGCCTGTTTGTGACTCACATACACTGGGACTCTCACACACACCACTGTGCACTTACAGCTGGGAAATAAACAACCACAGCAGCCTGTCTGTGCCATTAAAAGTCTTTATTTCTGATCAGAGCATTAACAAGAAGCAGGACAAGATGATGCTCATAGTTGGAAGGCACTCACTGAAGGTCCTCCCGTGGAGCTGAATGTTTGCCTGTTGTGCCAGTTCACTTCTGAAATAAGCCAGCTCAAAGTTTAGTTCACACATCCTCAAATGAGTTAGATCACCTTTATGGTTCATTATTTAAAATGTAAGCCAGGTCCAGAGTAAAAAAATAATTCTACCCCAAATTGTTGCCAAAAAAAGGTAGATTATTTTGAAATCTGTAATTTACAATTGAAGGATTTCATTTCGACAGATAAAGAATGAGGACCTGTTGGTTTAACTCAACTAAAACCAATAAACTGGGGCTGGGCAATATATTGTGGTTGATTATTTTTATTTATTTTCATTTTTAAAAAATGTTTCTTCATTTACTTACTCTGACTTTTCTTGTAAGTTGTGGCAATATATGAAAATATTAATACTGAAAACTGACACTGTTTTCATGATGGTAGACCTTGCACAGGCACAGCTCTTGGCTTGTATTTGTTTTAAAATGACATAAAGCAATTATCAGTGTTCGGTGTAAATATTATTTAAAAATAGTGCTGCATTCACTGTCAGTGTAAACAGGCCTGCCTGTGTCTAAACTACATAATAAATCTTTGATGACAAAATGGCAGCATTCATCGGTTTAGTTTTATGAGATCTTGCGATGAAATTACAGCAAGACTTTTCTCATGTAATTTATGGGTCATTTGTCATTTTCTTCCTTTAAGAGGAAAAAAATGATTAAAATTTGAAATTGAGTTCATTGTGAAATAATCAAGAATTTTATCTCTAGGCTAAATTTCCCATCCCTACAAATAACTTATATAAATAACATTAATTGCTCATTATTTAGTTGGCTGTCATCTGGCGCCAAATCAGTTAATTGTTTTACAGATGACATAATCTTTGTATGTCTAAATTAAGTTTACTACCTACACTGCAAAATAGAAGAATAATCTGCCCGAGTAGATCAGATCAGCTGAATCTCTTTCAAATCTTTTTGAAGACTTGAATGGTACCTCATTTTGTTTTTATTTATTTCAAAGAGTTTCTTATAAAAGAATGATACGTATTTGAGAGTTCTTTTAATATTTATAGTTAAACGTTTTTTTTCCTTTGATTTTTGTTGTATTGTGTTTTATTTTATTTTGTTTAAGTTATTTCTGTCCTTGTAAAGCACTTTGTAACTTTGATTTTGAGAAGTTCTTTATAAATAAAAATTATTGTTATTATGCTACTACTACTACTACTATTACTACTGCTACTACTACTACTACTACTACTACTAATAATAATAATAATAATAATAATAATAATAATAATGATAATAATAATCATAATCATAATCATCACAATAATCATAATAATCATAATAATAATCATAATAATAATAATAATAATAAAAAGCTCCCCAGGTATCATCACTCAATGTCCAATAGATGTATTAAGAATAAATGTGAAAACCTGGTAGATCAACCACTGACTGATAGAAATTGAGATTTTACTTTGAAAAACACACAGCATGTGCCTCTGTATGAAGATCTGTCTTAACTTGTAGCCAGCGTCTACTGAAGCTCACAAAGTGCTGTCACACACAGTTGCTCCGTCAGCTGATGGAGCAGCCCCACACTCCTCCTGTCTCTGCTAATACGAGCAGCCATTCACTACCTCAAGAGTAAACTACTCCCATGTTTTGTTCATGGATTGACAGTATGAGCATTCAGTTCATGGTTCATCAAAATATGAGTAAGAGAATTGATGCTTTCATTTTTTTAAGAACTGACTCAACACTGGTCAAATAATCTGCATGCACAGTGATCAGTTCTCTGACTACTGTGCGGATATCAGATGGACTTTTTTTTATTTTTAGTCATCAAAATGAAAGAAATGGCGGTGAAGGACTCTTTAATCAAATAGTATGATGTTAACATGATGTGTTTCAGGTCTAACACTGCACCTCCTGCACACACACATTGCATTTAACGTCAACCTTGTGCAATGAGAAACCTTTGAATTGTTTCTGTCTACCCTGCTTCACTGCTCCTCATACTTCTTTAGACAATTTCTCCTCATTAAATGTTCCTCCTGTTTCCCGACAGTTTGTTGTGCACTTGTCTGACTAATCAGGATATCCTGCTGTTTGAATGAGCCTAAATGCTGTTATGCAACATTGTTTCATAACAGTAATCATTAAGTTCAATTGATTGGCACATTAATCAGAGGAGTTAATTGGACAAGCACATGAATGCTAATAGGTGTCTGATTTGACAGAAGCAGAAATCTGTTATTAGATCATACATCATCATTACCCACAAACTACTGTACCCTGAGCAAAATGTGATTGTGTAATTTTGTGAACATGTCTCGGATAGATGAAGTTCTCTATAATGTGGCTATAATTGGACGTGTATCACTGAGAGTTAAGGGTGGGAGTAAATGGGGCAAAGTTAATCTGGGAGTGTATGAAATTGGATTGAGTTGAGGGAGAGAAAAAAGGTGTACAGTTTGTTGCTTTTTTCCATTTTGGTCCACGTCAGCACTTTCTCCAGCCGTCTTTATTTAGGCACTTAGCGACATCATTAGCAGGAGTCTTGGACAGTGTCTGACCTTCTCACCCCACTGCAATCACACCCCGCATCATTTCCTGCAGATTACCAACTTTGGTCAAGTCCCTGTGGTATTCTGTAAGTTCATTAGTGAAGGTGATGGGAATGTGAAGCTAATGGCTCTCTTCAAGAAGTAGAAAAAAACTCATAAAATTGAATAGGAAGTAGCATTCACTATCTGCTGATTACTTCTAAAAGTTCTCCTGATTGTGATGAAGTCAGAATGAATAGTGTGTGACCTCTTATTGAGTTTTTTATTATTATTATTATTTTAGTGTAGCATATGCAGCCATGCAAAAAACACAGATGTAAGTAAAACTGCCATTGTTAGTCTCCCCCCTCCCTTGGCCTTATGGAATAGAATATTTTAGCTTAGATGCCTTAAGACTTACCCAACACACTAGTGGATTGCCAAGATTTTGATGAGACCCATAGGCAAGGTCCTTTGCCCTATCAAGCCTGCTTCAGAAGAGTGTACTTCACTTTGGACAAAAGCGTCGGCTAAATGAAGTTGTAACATTGTGTAAATGAATGACAAAGGCAGTGCTTGCCCAAAGGCAAATCTTAAGTCACTTTCACAACTGACATTTTGTTTCAGTTTAAATGAAATCTGGATCACTTTGTTAGGTGCTTTGTTTGGTTTTGGGAGATGTAAATGCCCAAACAACAGTGGTGTGGACCAAAGAGCTAAACCCTGTTCCACTTGAAGGGGAGGAGATTTGATCTGCCTTCACAAGGTATCAGAGTCTGGTTCACCAGATATGAATAAGATCTAAACCAAACAACAACCAAAAAAGGGAAATGAACCAAAAACTGTACATTTAAAGGGGAAATTGTCTGGATAATTCAGAATCAGTAACAGCAAACAAGCTAATGTATAAGCAATATCAATTAGGTTAGCAAAGTATGGCTCAGGGTAGCATTGCTTGCAAAAGCAATTGTGTTTCTTTGATCCTTGACATATCATAATCCTTTAATTCAGTGCAGATATTTGTCAAACATTTATGACTGAATTCATCAAAACCTGACAAACATTAGCTACACTTTGCATTCCTTACAAGTGATTGTAAACATACTGGGCTTTTACAGCTGTTTAGTATCCATTATAAATATATACGTATTAAAATAACATTTACTTGAAGCCCCTCTTAGTCTAAGAGCAGTCTCATTCACTTGCATGTGTCTGCGCTCTTCCAGTCTTCTGTTAGTCCATTTAAGCATAATGCATCCTTATATAATTGGCTTTCTGCTACACTCAGGATGCGATACAGTATGTCACATTGCTGGCTCAGTGTAGCTCCCCTAGGTTGTCATACAAAGCGAGCGCAGTAGGACTGATCGTTTCTCCTCTCCAGAGTACGGCTGGCTCTCTGCCCGGTGGTAAACTGTGCACCCTGCAGAAAGAGCAAAATCAATTGATAGATTGTCAGCACA
Source organism: Cetoscarus ocellatus (assembly GCA_037902135.1). NCBI lineage: Eukaryota > Metazoa > Chordata > Actinopteri > Labriformes > Labridae > Cetoscarus > Cetoscarus ocellatus. The sequence goes on from JBAMNC010000815.1 coordinate 2,080,515, forward strand.
GGCAGCTGCAGGGTTTTAAACTACGTTAGGCACAATTCAAGCATGTGCCACCCTCCTCAATATATTTTATTGATCCATTGGCCTGTGACTGCTTCTGTTCCTATGCTAATGTGCAGTGTGTACAAACAAATAAAGTGCAATCAGAGTTCATACTCTGGAAATACAGTTATCAAGTTTATAAACAGAAAACTTAAAATAATGAGCTTTAATGCAGTAAATAGGATTCACAGCATCATTATGACAATTTTGCCACCAACTTTTCTGGCACTCATAAACCTGCTGGGACGACAGAGGGACAAAGAGCACATTTACGTGCAGTTGCAGGAGGTTGTGAAGTGAAAATTCATCCTGTGGAAATAAAACATTTGAAAATTATAATCAATCCACTGATATTTACAAAGACTTTGGGCTGAATTATACTTTTAATGAAGGACTTGTGAACTGATGAGTATGAATACTTCAGCAACAAATATCTATTATTTATTTTTTTAAAGACTGAAACAAGTCTTGAATCTTGATAATGTGTCTACATGCGTTTAAAATATCTACAATTTCCACATTTATTACTAGACAATGCTTTGGTCTCAACAACATGTGCAGTGGTCCATTCACAGTGTATGTCAGAATGATTATAAATGGTAGACCAGTTAATACCAAAATACTTTCTGTGTTACTGTGTAATGTGCATTATAAGTACATTTTGTCTTTGTGTTAATAAGGGGCTAAATCGATGCAACACTTAAAGTTTAAAGTAGAGGTCACTAAACTATGGCCCTGGGGCCAAACGCAGCCCATAGACAACCCTTTAAATGCCCGCTCTAAACTTCTCAAAGCACAATTAAATATTGCCCTGTTGATGCTTTTGCTTGACTGATAAACAAAGAAAAAGGATAATCATGGAAAATAGCAAAAAATGATAATCTCCTGTGCTATCTGCTGGATATCGATATTTTCAAAGCTTGTTGTGCGGATCATTTTAAATCATCTTCCAGCATCAAGAAGCTTTGCACAATTTGTCCTTGTTTTGTGTTTGAATGTGAAGATGAGTCATTATCCCCTCATTCTCATCCCTACAAGATATGGATCCAGTGGCAGCCAGAAGACCAGAACACCCTGACATCTGATTGGCCATTCCCAAATTTTTGACTGTAATACACAAAAGGTGATGTAAAGAGTAGCAAAGTGGCCTAGTCATACCTGTATTTTTCTGGATTTGGCCCTCACTGAAAACAGTTTGGACATGCCTAGCATTTGTCATACCAGCAACACTGACAGTTAAATGAAACTAATATATCAGAATGATTTGAGACAAAGGTGCCTCAGTTTGAGTCCTGTCTTCTGCATGTTTCTGCACAAACACAATGGCCAAACAGCACCTCACCCACCCTCTGTGCAGTGCTGTTTGTATTTAAAATGAATGTAAACTAATGCACAGTAATCTGGTTAACGTGTTCTCTCCTCTCCAAGAGGCACCCAGAGTGAGCTTCCTCATTTTTCAGAGCATCTCGATCTGTGGCTCGATAATAGACTTTGTACTGGAATACATCAACGTTGTCTGATTCAGCCCTGCAGTATTTTTAGTCTTTATTACATCAGCTTAAAAAGCTGCTTAAAGATGTCTAAAATGATGACTGGGAATGGAAATAGAGAAAAGTTTGTTTACAACTAGCTTGAGTCAATATCGTTTACCTTGAAGCTTGACAATCCCATGATCAATGCTCTTCTTGGTTTCGTGTGCCTTATAAATAATGTTACTCTCACAGAAGAGGCAGTCAGTACTAATGGCAGCAAAAGAGTAGAGAAAGTAAACAATGGTACATTTAATATGATGTCAATGTTTGTGTCAGTATGAGATTAAGAAAGGGAGCAATGCTGGAGAATTTGTTGATGCAGCATAACATCAAATATCAAGAATAACATACGTTTGATAAATAGAAAACCCAGGTAGGTTAACTTTTTCTGCACAGAAAACACTGGAATTAATAAAGGAATCACAGAAGAACTAGATTGATTAGTAACCTTAATAATGGCAAATTTTAATGAAATCTTATCAATTTCCACCCCAACACCTAGCTACTGGATTGTCTGAAGTCCAAAATGGTACGAAGAAGTGGGCTAGTCTTGCTTAAAGAAGCAGCTGAATATAAAGCAGCTTTGTCGACTTGCTGGTAACACTTGCATGTAAAACTTTGTCAGTGGCATGTGACTTTCACAAATGTATGCTTTAACAAGTTACTTTGTAAAATATCACTGTAACCACAAGTGCTCAGAGAGCACAGACCTCCACGACGGCATTCCCATTATTGTCAGATGAGTTGTTGTCGAAAATGTGGAAAAATGCCCTATCTCCCAATGTTGACAAGTACTTTGAAAGTCAGTGGATCTGTATTAAGATTCAGATCACCACCAAAACTGTAGTAATTCTTTGTTGTGCCATGACAACATTCCCTGAAAACTTAGGCAAAATCTGTTCAGAAATTTTTCAGGTATGTTGACAAATGGATAATCAGGCATATGCTGGCAAAACAAAACCTCCATGGAGCAGGTTATTATAGGACTTTTTTGAATAATTAGTAGTGACTTTAAGGGATCACAGTTTCAAGAACAGTAATAATATTACAGTTGCCCTTGTGGGCTGCTATCATGATCATATGTAGGGAAAGAGTGAGCTGTATTTTCAACAACTCAATGTATTATCTTTAGTATTTCTGTGAAAATGCAAGGAACACTGTGGCCTTGTGGCCTTCATTAGGGTGGATGACCCTGAGTATGGTAATTAATCTACTTTAAAGAAATAATGAGTGCAAAGTAACCCAGTGCAATTTTTAAGTAACATGCCCAGTATTGGACTTCTGACAATTTTTTTGTAGACACTCCTTGTTGCTTGAATGCCCTTGAATGCTTCTATTTGAACAGCCAAACTAGAAATTTTCTTATGCCTTGGTAGCAGCATAACAGAACTCAGAAGAGAAACTAACAACATATTTCTTTACAGCTTTGTTGTAGGACATGGACGCACAAAGACATACTGTAATGACACATAATTTCTTTTATTTTTATGCACATACATCTCTGGCTTATTTCAGGGGCAGATGGGAGGTATAGTGTTTGAAAATGCAAATATTCATGGTCCCTTTAATTTTGTATTAAAGCAATATAACACTGTTACTGCAAAGAGCAAATGACTGGGCATTAAGGCCATTTTGCATAGCTATACGTCACCCTCTTGATGATCCATCCATTTTTGTCTGAGTATCTGTTTCAGTTTATTTTTTGTGCCGGGTGTAACAACATGACTGCTTGTTTGTGGTAACAAAGTGTTGTTCTCATGCAGATTACAGGGGCAAAAGCTGTGAAAGGCATGGCAACCATGTTCAAAGACTGTAATCAGAAAGAAAGAAGAAGTGGGGCCTGACAGGTAAACAGCATTGAGCCAAAGGACAGATTTGTTTGTCTGGCAGTGTGATTTGCTTGATGGCTGCACCACATATAGTAATAAAGTACAGTGCACATTGAGACATAACTGCAGGTGCTTTAATTAGAAACTAAATAATGAATCAGAATGGACGAGTGAGCCTTAAGCAGGAAAAAGGACTGGTGGTCAGACTGAGAGGGGGAGAAATGTTTCTTAATCATAGCTTTGTGCCCTGGAGCATGGTAAGTTTTAATGAATGATTGAAAACCAATCAGAAATGGCGGTGCATTAATGCTGCAGGAGGCCAGCTGACCTTTTCCTTTGAACTGAGTGAAAAATTACATTCCATCTGAAAATTTGTACGCCTTTTTCCCCCCTCTTATTCCATGTTTTCCACCTTGTTTTTTTACAGCCACCCAATCCCTTGAGAGATTTCAATTAAATTGTCCCTGCTGAGTTCTTCGCTCACTTCCCTTAATCTCTCTCCTGGCTTGTGGCAAAGTGTGATTTTGTTTTCTCCCCGATGTCATTTCCAATTTAATAGAAGTGCATTTTTGTTCGCCTGCGTTGTGAATTAAAATGGAGTTCTTTATGGGTGGGGATGCGTGCTGCCATGGTTGAGCACACCTTCATTCAAACTCTCTGTTGCTTGAAGGTGAATAGTGCGGTGCCTATGTGAACTCCATAAATTGAGTTGTAAGAGTTCTCCTTTTGGTGTTGTTGAAGGTAAAGCTCCAGACTTGCCCTTGGGAAAGTGTTTGCTCCTTGTGAATTATAGATGCAGCCAGTCTGGATCAGTCGGTTCACTCAGAGGGTTATATTTTCTCAGGGGACATTAGACTTTCTGTGATGGGTATTATCTCCATTAAGAGAGACAATGTCACGGCGATTTATGTGATTCATTACACAAAAACCCAAATTAAAACCCAAGCATTTGATGCCATCGCTCTGATATTGCTCCAAACAAAATAACTCAATCAGCGCTCATACATCTCATGACTTAAGAGTGACTCATGGCAGCTGACAGATCAGAAATCTTTGAGTTTTTCTCAGTGAGACTTTATGGTTCAGGGCTTCACATTTGGATGCATTAGAGACTGTAATGATGACTGCCCGGAGATCTGTGGACCATGCAACCATCATCTTCTCATTCCTCAACAACATGAAAAGACAAGCAGAGAAATGCCCACAGCCCATCCTCGAATAAATGATGAAGCTTTTTGTGCAAGTAACACTTCTTTAGAACGACCCAACGTCCCCTCCACCCTCCATGGAGACAAGGCACTGCTTTCACATCAAAACTGAAAGACGTTTTGTCCATGCTGCCCCTTAAAAATTCCCATCTGACACGCAACTTGTTAGACAACCCCTCCCCAACTGAAAGCTGTCCATGGGACGCTTGGCATGAGGAAAGAAACAGACAGTTATGTAAAAGCTAATGAGTGCCTGGCATCAGACTGACAGAGCCCAAGGGTGTTCTCTGCTGTCTGTTTTTGTGTGTCTGCGTGTGTGGATGCATTGCTGCGCATGAGCATAATTATGGTCCTGAATTAGAACATGCATCTGTCAGTCTTCAGGCCTGAGCTGATGGCTTGTCATTCATGGTTGGTTAAACAGGACTGGTCGGTCAGTGTGTGCCTTTTAGCTGTGTTCATCCTCACTTTCAGCCACATTAGCTTATGGCAAACAAGTTGCCACCCTTCGCTGTTCGCAAGCAATGTCATCACTCATTATTTGTTGTTTTTATATTAGAAGATTGCTAATGTGTATTGATTGTTGGCTAATTCCTGCAAGTTTCTTTGGTGGCAATCATATTTACTGATACCATGGGCCTCCAGCAAACCCATTTCAAAAAACTCGAACTAACTCTTAAAGAAAATTGCAAAAAAATTTTAAAAATTTTTTGAAACTGTTAAAAATCTGAACATTGTCTGACGCAAGAGAGCTGATAAAATGAACTGCCCTCCATCATGTGAAGTGCTTGTTTCAATAAAAAGGTAATTGAGATTTAGATAATGATGTGGATTTCTTCAGTCACTTTCTTAGACACCCAAGCACACATTTTGACCACGTTAAAGAACAAAATACAGGCCACAAATTATTTGTGAATCACTACAAAGACTTGGCTTGTACTTCAGTTTGTCTAACCAAAGCAGCTTAGAAAAAAATGCTTAAAAAATGGTGAGTTAGTCAATCAATCAACCAAGTTGTTAAAGGGTCTTGTTAAAGTGATAGGTTGATGTCATAAAAATCTCACTCAAGCCAGACACCCAAAAATGGCATCCCTGTTTGACTGATAGTATTGAAGGAGGAAATATAGCATATTTTCTTCTTGTTTGCAAAGAATAAAGTAGCATATTAGTTTTGGAATTTAATTATGCAGTTTATTGTCATTTGTCACTTAAAAAGTCCTCAACAGATCTGCCCTGTCCCTGTTTCTCTCCTTCCTGTTGGAATGCTGGCAAATAGATGTGTCAGTGAAGGGTAAACACAACTGTACAAGTACAGGCTAGATGCTAGTTAACGATTCTGCTTGTGAGATGTTTACAGCAGCAATTACTTTGTAAAAGTACTCACACTTTGCTTCTTTTTGGCCAAAAGGCACAATGACAAAAGAAAACATGATGAGGCACAAGTTTAAGAGCCCATGATGTATTTTTTTAATTGTTGCTGCTGTTTAAGAGTCTAGTTAAAACATTCAAAGGAAGACCTAAAATATAAGCTACATGCCATTTATGTCATTGTGTCAAACGTGTAGAGAAAGAGTTAGACTTTTGGTAACAAAGTACATTAAAGCGTCACTTCTTTCAATATAAGTATTTTATCTATCTGCTTATTGATTTGATTCTTCAACGATTCCCTTATTGATGCCCATGGATTTTCTGTGTGGACAAAAGTTTGATTGCATAGTTCTTTCAGTGGCAACAATGTCTAACACATGTCACTGCTGATATTTAGAAAATGCTTCTGCAAGTTTTTAACCCTCTAAAGTCTTTTTGTTGAAACTTGTGCCACCATTTTGACAACTTCTGCCCCCGCCTGCCATGATTACATATTTGATGTCTTTATTATTGTTTCTGCTGACTGCCTTTGATAAGAGTGTGATGTCCTTGATAAACAAGACATGCAGAACTAAGTGGAAGGAACTGATAAGGGAAATAATCAGCAAAAATATTAAGGATATTGATTCCTTGAGGGTGTTGTTATCAATTCTCAGCAGGAATTGTTTTTTTGATTCCGATCCCTATGTACGGCAGGATTGTAATTTGTAATTGTGTTAGTCTAAAGTATATCTAAGATAAGATGGTGGCCCTCTATCGAGAAAAGTAAAGTGTTTTTCTAAGTAACTTTGTCCCTGACAGTCCTATGGTAGAAATAACTCTCAAGCATCCGATACATATCCAAACTGCAACAGCAAGTCTTAGCTCAGTCATTCATCCTGTATGGAGGGGGTAACTCCATGAGAATTACATTTTTTTCCTCATAAGCCCATTGGCTATTTAGAGTACAATAAGTGGTATCCACAAACTGTCCATTTGAGGACATGTATCAAGCAAAAGACCCATAAGTTAAGATCAGATAATCACTGTAAAAGACATAAAAGCTAGACTTATCCAATACTTCATAGAAGGTGAAGATTCTGGCATATAAGTAATACTGTAAAACTGAGTCATTTAGAGAAGTAGCAGAGAACATGACTCTGTAGCTCTGGAGCTATATCAGCACAGCTTTTTAAAATGGAAAACAGATTGAAGTCATAATTCTCCCTCTTTCCTGCTGTGTAATTGCAGTGAAGCAGAGGGAAGAGGTAGCATCTAAATTTTACCCTTGAAGATTTGAAGCTAGTGCTTCAGATGTGGTGAGTTGTATCCTTGGAAAGTATCTTTTTTTATATGTCAGCATTTTTGATAGCCAGACCATTTAACAGCCCCCCATGTATCTGCCACAAAATGTGATTTTGTTTTGGCTTCATTTGTTCCGTAAGCATTTCTGGTTTTTCTGGCAGTGCTCCCGCTAAGTTGCTCCTATTTGTCACAAGAGATATTTGCCTGTTCTGATGCAGGTATATATTTTGTGGAAAGATTAACATTTCCCCTGAGCTCAGAGTGCAGCTGCCATTTTCCAAAGTGCTTTATATTTCCTTCGTTTTGCTTGAAAGTCAAGAGCAGATACGCTCAGCAGAATATTTCTGCCGATGTATAGATCATGCACTGACTTTTCCGTTGCTCCCCTGGTTAATCCTTCTCACGTGCCTTTCTCCATGTTTTCTATCTTCTTTTACTGCTTCTATTAGTTGAGTCAAAATCCCAGAGGAGCAAATTGCAATTCTGGATTATGTTCTTCGTGTACACAGTGAACTAGTGCTGATATTACACAACCATAAAACAAGATAGACTAGATGCATGACTATATTAGAAAAAGAAGAACATCCAACTTGGCTGCAAAGTTGTGTTCTGACAAGCATATATCACAGATGGCATTTTTTTGTTGGGTGACTTCAAGAGCAAACAGAGGAGTGAAAGTAATTAAATTTGCTTGGTGCTGATACAGAAATAAAAGGAGAACTGGTACAAGAAGAAGTGATGCATTAAGAACGGAGCAGGAGGGACGACATAGAGCAAAGGTGGGGTGCAAAGGATCAGGATGTGGCATCAGAACTGCATGCGCCTAGTGTCGACATGACAGGAGGGCGATGGAGGCAAAAATCGTGTCAGGGAACATCATGCTGTCACAAATCATATCCCCAACTCCCAGCAGAGATTGATCTGCCAACCCTCTGCTACCCAGCCTTCACATGTCTTTAGATTCTCACTTCCTCATGTAACAGAGGGGACATATCTCTGCGAGGAAGCGCTGAGTTGTCATAAGCAGGTGACGGTAGTACCAGTGTGGGATCATGAGGTCAGGGCTGTGACTGGAAGTGGAAGAGTAGGATTAGTGGCCCAGCAGAGAGCGAGAGCAGCCTCCCCGCAGTGGAGAACCAGCTGGTCAGCGGGCAGTCCGGCTAGCTCCATCTGTCAGTCACCTGCTCCAACCAACTGGGAGTCAGGGTAAATTTCTCCAACTAACGTAGCTTCCAGGTATAATGTCATTCAGTTTGGATGTACTGTTCCCTAGTCCCTACAAATAATGATCTTGTGGTAGGGCCTTTGAAATTGGTAGAGAACCTTTAATGAAACCTTTTTTGAAACTGCAATAAACAATGAGGTGCAGAAATATGTTTGTCAATGAAGAAATAATCCTGAAGCTACACAATTTAAGCACAGTTAATGGCCTACCCAGACAGCTGTCTGGTGTCAGGTCCCGTCTGCCACATTAATCAGTAGTTTTGCTTTGAGTAGTGTCTTACTGAACAACAATCTGCAAACCCAAATTCTAATAAAGTTGGGATGTTGGGTACAACATAAATTAAAACGAAACATAATTGTTTGCAAATCCTTTTCTTTTCATTCTCTCATTTTGAATTTCATACCTGCAACATGTTCCAAAAAACTGGAACAGGGGTATGTTTACCACAGTGTTACATCCCCTTTTCCTTTTAACAACACTCAATAACCATTTGGGAAATAAGGACACTAGCTGTTGAAGCTTTGTAGGTGCAATTCCATTGTGGCACTTCATAATGCACTACACATTTTCAATCGGTGAAAGGTCTGGCCTGCAGGCAGGCCACTCTAGTCCCCGCACTCTTTTACTGCAAAGCCATGCTGCTGTAACACGTGCAAATGTGGTTTGGCTTGCATTGTCTTGCTGAAATAAACTGGGACATCCCTGAAAGGAATGTCGCTTGGATGGCAGGCCATGTTGCTCCAAAGCCTGAATAAACCTTTAAGCATTAATAGTTGCTTCACTGATGTGCAAGTTACCCATGCCATGGGCACTAACAAACCACCATACCATTATGGAGGCTGGTTTTTAACTTTGCACCGATAAAAATCTGGATGATCCTTTTCCTCTTTAGCCAGGAGGACACAACATCCATGATTTCCAAAGCAAATTTGAAATGTGGACTTGCCAGACCACAGCACCAATGAAATGTGCCCAGGCCCAAAGAAGCTGGTGGGGTTTCTGGGTGTTGTTGATATAATGGCTTTTGCATTGCATGGTAGAGCTTTAACTTGAGCTTGAAGATGTGGGGCCAACTATGTTAAGTGGCAATGGTTCTGAAGTGTTCCTGAGTCCATGTGATGATAGTCTTTACAGAATTGCGTCAGTTTTTAATGCTGTGTCACTTGAGGGATCAAAGGTCACAGGAATTCAATGTTAGTTTTCGACATGGCAACTTACAAGCACAGATTTCTCTGGATTCTCTGAATCTTCTGTTAATATAATGAACTGTAGATGATAAATTCCATAAATTCCTTGCAATTATATGTTGGGAAAAATAGTTCATAAATGTTTGGACTATTTTTTCATACAGTTGTTTTAACCTGTTCACTTGTGCAATGTTTGCAATGTTCAGAACAGGTGTTTCTGTAACATTTCTTAACTTTCTTAGTCTTTTGTTGCCCCTGTCCCAGCTTTTTTGGATGTGTTGCAGGCATCAAATTCAAAATAAGTTAATATTTGAAGAAAAACAATGACATTTACCAGTATGGACATTAAACATCTTGTGTCTGTAGTGTAATTCAGTTGAATATAGGTCAAAAAAGATTTACAAATCATTGTTTGTTCGTATTTACATCTTATGTAACAGCCCAATTTATTGGAATTGGGATTCGTTACACAAGAATAATAGGAAACACAACAAAAAGCTCCATCTTTGCTCCTGAACAGACAATGGTAAAAACTTTGAGGTACAAAGTTGATATATCATTGCACCTAGAGATTTTTGCTTGTACCAGTACATTTTTTGTTGTAAGAAGTTCACAGGAAAACATTTTTTTCCAGGCCTGTCAGGTTCAAGCACATATGTGACATGATAAGAGTGCTGTGTAATGTATCATGTGTGCATGCTAAGCTCTGAACATTTTCAAAACATGAAACTTAGAGTTATTGTTGTAAATTCACATGCAAAAAGACAGGCTTCATAAAAATCTCTTCCATAATGCATTTATTCTTCAATACAACCCAGTTGTTTCAGGAATCTTTGAGGACTTGGTAGGAAATGTTATTTTCCCAAGCCTTCAATCACCCCAGTTCTGTCACCATGCTTCTGCTCTGTATCTCATCCCGTACCCGAGTCAGGTACCTAAAAAAACAAAGGATGTTTTCTCCTCCTCCCTCTCCTCGAAAACGATGCTGCATTTTGTTCTTTTTTTTATACTGCTGAATCCCACTGACAGCTGTTGTGGGTTCCTGTCAAAAAGAGTTGTTTCTTTTTTTTATCTTTTTCATTTCTGAGCCTCAGTCACTCTAACAAGGTGTGAATAAACAGAGGGTGGAGGACAAAACGTAAAAAGATTCAGGAAATGCCTCGGCCCGGGAGAGTCAGCAGAATCCAGGCGCTGAGAGAGGTTAAACTTCATGACATGATCCTCTGAATTGTTTTCTTCCTCATCTGATATACATGCTGAAGTGTCGAGGAGAGAAAGCGTACAGCACGCAGACAGTCGAGGAGTCTGTTTTTCCTTTTTTTTTTCAAGTAATGGCTCAGTTTTCGCTCATATTGAGGCCGCTTTTGTGCTGCACTCTGAAAGCTGCTGTCTCTCCCCAACAATAACAGATGTCAAAATCATGTTCCCCTAAAAGTTTATAACTGCTGCACGCTTATTGCAGCCATCTTAGTAGAAAGCCAATTGTGTTTGATTGACTGTGACTGTGATTGGCAGGAACTTGGCTCCATTGTTTGGCCACTCATGTTATCACGTTTGAGAAGCACGGCTTGCCTGCAGCAGTAAAAAAAAAAAAAAAGCAAAGAGAGGAGGAGGGGGATATTGGCTCCTGAGTAGCTGGCATGCAGCCTCTTTCAGACAGGCAATTCCAGGGGAGCAATTGTCTGGTTTAATTGCTCCAGAAAAGAAAGACGGAGAGGCGGTGAAACTAACAAGCTGTCTACAGAATCAGTAATTTACAGGCTCTGTGATAAAAACAGATTTCTATTTTTCTATTTTTTCTTTCCACCTCTCTCTCTCTCTCTGTCTGTCTCTCTGTCTCTCTTGCTGTTCCAGTTATTGTACAACATTCACAGGGTGGATTATTGGGCGGCTGTAATTTGCAGATGTGATTTGCTCAGTGGGAAAGACACGCTGATTTCACTAACTCTCAGGCTGATTTGATGGGCTGAAACTGTTTATTACCTCATCACCTGTCCCATTTTTTTTAGTTGAGAGTGTGCACACAGTCTTGCAGATTTGTTATTTTAAGAAGTGATTTGATATGTATCTAGATCTGGATGAAAGCAACACTCGGGCAATAGATGTTTTTCCTTCACTATTTTGGAAGAGTATTTTACAAGCAAAGAAAGCTTAAAGAAGTCTTCTCATGTTGAAGAATCCCTTTGTATATGTTGGAGACAATCCAGCTGATTTGTTCTCTGGCACGTTCGCTTGTATGAAACAGAATATACACTGCAACGCTGTATTACTCTTGAAATGTTTTTAAATATAACCTGTTTTCAGACCACAGCTACTCAATAGGGGGTTGGGGCCAAAAAGTGGGTTAAGAGGCAGGTCCTTCTTTCCTGCAGCTGTCAGACTTTATAACAAAACCTCTCCAGTGAGCAATAAACCATATTTATATTTAATACCTAAAATGTTTCACTGTAAAAATACCAAACATGTAAATAACCACTATATTTATATTTATTATATCTCAAATCTCCACCTGTAAAATATTAACATGTAAATAACCATCTGTTAAATAACAAACATGTACATAAGGACGGTAAATACGTCACTTACTACATAGAGTATACTTTTTTTTTATACTTTTTAAATTTTTTATTTCTATTTTACTTACTGTATTTGATTTGTAATCACCTTATTTTCATTATAATGCTTCTTTCTTATATTTCTCTGTATCCTGCAGCTGCTGTATTTTTTGGAATTTCCCCCTGTGGGACTAATAAAGGAATATCTTATCGTATCTTATCTTAAATCTATGGGATCGCAAACAGAATAACATATAGTATGTCAACAGGTCTTCATTGTTTGGAGACCACAAGCAAGAAGACATTCTTATATTTCACTTTCACACCTGACGCCTCTGGTCTGACCACACAACAATCTGGAAAGTTTGATCGATCTGGTGTTGTGTAAAAGCCACTGTAAAATCTGGTGTGGACTAAACAACTGAAATCGTGTGCGCTTGAAAAATGTTAAAGTTCCAGTTCCAGGTGAACCAGAGTTTGGTTTGGGGTAGGTGCGTAAGCCATCTGAATAAACAAAGGAAGTGAACCAATAGCAGAGCATGTGGCTTGAATTTGGCTAAATATCAAAACAGTACGCAAACTAAAGTAGCTTTAAAAGACAATATCAAGCAGAGAGTGGCTAATATTCTGACTGCTAACACCATCAGCCTCCAGTCCTCTGAACAGATTTGTGTTAAAAAGTCAGTGCTGAATGTGGTTCATTGCTCATGTCAATAAGATGGAGTCATAAGTTACATCCTGAATACAGTTTTATCTTCATTATATCACTCAAAATACTTCAGAAATGCTAAAAAAAAAAATGTTGTTGTTCCTAAATGCAATAAACCACAGTGCAGGAACAATAACCACAGTTATAGCCCCAGCAAGAGGCAGCTGGTTGTATAACAAAACCTTTGACAGGCTTTGGTCTGCCTGACAAAGTGCAGTGTGAAAGCTAACCAAACCAAATGAAAATTGCACCAATGTCAAAACTTTACCTCTGACCTAGACTGAATTCACCAAACTTTATATGTGAAAATTACCTTATTGATCACTTTATCTTTGGATAGCAAAAACATTTTTTTCCCTGGGAAAGCAACATTTTGAGACCTTTGGAAATTTACATGAATGTACATAATGTGGCTTGGGATTGTATTGCTGAAATAAGCAGGGATGTCCCTGAAAAAGACGTCTCTTAGATGACAGCACATGTTGCTCCAAAACCTATGCACCTTTCAGCATTAATGGTGCCTTTACAGATGTGCCAATTACCCACGCCATGGGCGCAAACACACCCCATACCATGACAGATACTGATGGAAATGAGTCCTAGACTGGTCTTGTCTTTGGTCCAAACCTGTCTCCAGTTGAAAATGTGTGGTGTATTATGAAGCACAAAATGCAACAATGGAGATCTTGCACTCTTAAGCAACTGAAGTCGTACATCAACCAAGAATGGGAAAGAAATCCAACAACAAATCAAAAAACAGCAAAGTTTATTTGTTTGGAAATTAAATATCTTGTCTTTGTAGTGTATTTAATTGAATATAGGTCACAAAGGTTCTGTAAATCCTTGAAATCTGTTTTTATTTACGTTTCACACAACATCCCAACTTCATTGGAATGGGGACTTGTACGTTATGATTCAGGATAATGGTGCTTTTCCCCATTTTTGTCTTAAAAAACCTTCTTGACAATAGAGTATTGTGTTTTTCAGCTGCAGTCAAACAGGCAGTTTCTGCAGACTGTGGGAGTCTGACGTTTTAGGGCAATTTTCTGCTAAGTGTTACCTGGATTTGAACAGGGCATAACCTGCATTATGATGGCAGAAAAACATCAGGCACCAGAGCGTCGGCCAGATGAAACACAAGCCTCTGATCCCACAGTAGACGTACATCTCACATCTATTATCGTTACAAAATAGCTTCACTTTTACACCAAATTATTGATTGTGCTCTTCACAGAATTAATGACCCATAAAATATGGTTTTAAAGCATGGCAGTGAACATAACAGAAGGGCAAAATATGGAGAGTAGAAAATCAATGTGACACAGACACAAATGCATTCTAAATGCTGAATAATTACGTCAAGAAAATCATGCTTATACATGAAACCTTGCAGAAGAAAATCGACACTTAGGAGCTGAGGCATATTCACAAAAATAGTGTGTGTCTGCATCTGTGTGTGTGCCTATTGTGAGGTTGTAGACCATGGCCTATTCCTCTCCCCTCTGCAGCAGCCCCCATCCATATTCATAACCTCCCACAGTGATAGCAGAGGGAAAGAGGAAGGGAGGAGAAGAAAGGAGTAGGAGGAATGAAAATTTCAGTGCGTATATGTTAAAAGGAAAGGCAAAAAGGAGCACAGCCTTATGTGTTTTTGTGTGCGTATTTGTCATTTTTCCCTGTGGTTTTGGACTTTCCAGGTTGGCAAACATGTATCGGAGTGTAAACCAGGAGCCATAAAACACACAGCTAATGACTCCGCCGCTAGTATCAATCTTTCAAATAAACGGTTTGCGGTGCACGCATGTTGGACTTTGTGGACTCAGCAACAATAAGCAGGGTGATTTAACGGGGATATGGGAGCATTTTACGCTGCATAACCATTAGCACCACAATTAAATTCAAATGGTTGTAAAGCTAATACAAATATGCAAGGAAAGCATGAAGTCAGAGCTGTGAGAATCATCAGTGAAGGAGACCCAGGCTCAATTTTTTCACAGTTCCCCTTTTTAACTAATCATTTATCAAAGAAGAACTATTGATTTTGGTTTCTCCAGGTGTAAGAATGTCATTTTGAGAAAAACAGAGGAACAGAGGCAGTACAAAAACAGTTGAGAGCACTTGGACTTGCAGTGGGTTCAGAGTTGCATAGGTTTAAAAAAAAATCGGGGGGCTTTTAAATGCTGAGGGTTTGAGTCAAATCTGAAACACCCACTTTAAGGGCTGTAGCTTTTGTTCATAGAGCGTAAATAATCTATAGGGTAGGAGGTCTCAAACCACCAAGCTATGGATTATTTGGTACTGGACTGAACAGAAATATTAACAATCAAATTGAAGATGTAAGGCCTGAGATAAGCCTGCTGTTTAACCTTGTGTTCACAAAGTCATCCAGCTGCATCATGAGCAAAATTGTAAATATAATTGACAATGATGCTTTTTATTAATGGATATCCAAGGCACATTGGAGGGCTCAGAGTATGCAACTGTGTGGAAAACTGTATACACAATGCAGACATCAGAAAAGCTACCATTATCATCAACAATCAGGAGTAACAGAAGATCAGCTAAGACTGAGGACTAATAAACAGAAAACACAGCACTGTATGCATGCTGTTTTTATATGTTTTATCACAACGCTTGGAAGTAGCATATGCAGTGTTCGTATTACTTTAACTATGACATTAATTTGGGATAAAATCTATGAATTTGATGGGGTTCTTTTCATCATTTGCTGTCAAACTAGCCATTTTATCGTACTTCGCTGCGTTTTATGTCGGCTTCAAGCATGAGAACAGAATCACTTGTCCTCAGAGTGTCATCATAAGGTATTGGTCTTTTCTTTTACGTGTGTACCAGTGGACGGAGAAAGTTGAGTTCATCATCACTACCTGAATATGTGCAAGCTAAGTGATATGATACCAGTTGCTGTAACATCATGGCTTTATCGTTGTTATAAATCTAATGCTATGGTTCCAAATATATCTATCACTTCAGCTTAGGATCCATACTGCACACAGTAAACATTATCAAATCAAAATTACTAAAACTGTGAAACTTTTGATCTAAATTACAGTTTTTTGTGCTTAAATTCCACCGATTGCTGTTGTCAATCTATGCTTTTTGCTACTTAGTGACTAGCATGCCACTCACTGGAGCTGACTGTGACGCCATGTGCATAGGCTGCCTTTTGTTGTTCCAGCAGCTGTTAAAAACAGAAAGAGTCCATGTGAGTGTCTATTGGTCTACTTCACTTTAATGCCAGAAAATAGGCTACTCATCAAATTGCATTTAATAAAAAACTGAAAAAAAATTATATCTAAATATTATATATAAATACAGCTGAAGACACAGAAGGCTAAAAGTCACCAGTTGACATAGCTACTAACTGAACCAGTACACCATTCTTGTCTCAACGTTGTTTAATTCAGAAACAAGCTAATGGCTCAATGATCCTGCATTGTGGAGAGACGTCTCTTTATTGCACATTACTACCTCTGCCAAAGAGGTTGTTTTTTTCCTGGTGTTTCTTAGTTTGCTTGTGAACAGAATAATGCTCAAAAGTTACAGATGGATTTTGATGACACTTTCAGTTAACTTAAGTCATGGCACATGGATGAAGGTTGTAGATTTTTGTGGTGATCCAAATCCTAATGACAATTCCAGAATCTTTTAAAGATTTGTTAACATTGCGATGTACGGCAGTTTTCCACATTTTTGCTAATAACTCAATAAGTTCTCAGTGGATTTGATTGCATTTTGAGGGAATGCTGGTCATGGCACAAGAGAAATGTCATTATATTTTGCTTGTTTTCCAAATCCAGTTGTAGATCAGGATTTTTTAAGCATTTTTTAAATGAAAGATAGGGCGGTTTTTAAAACATTTTTGCTCATGACTCAAGAAGTCCTCCATGGATTTTTGTGAACATATTTAGGTCATGTTGGACAAGCACATAGAAGTTTGTGGATTTTGTCAGTGGCCTGAATCCTGATGTGGATCCAGTTATTTTTTTAGGATTTGTTAACATTGTGAGGTAGAGCAGTTTCCCTAACTTTTATTAATAACTCTTTAAGTTTTCAACAGATATTGATGACATTGTCAGGGAATCTTGGCCATGACACAAAGGAGAAGGGATTATATTTTTTCAGTTATCCAAATGCCGATATGGATCCAGAATTTTTTTTTATAGATTTGTTAACAGCGCGAGATTTTCCACATTTCAACAATGTTGGAAATGCCTTGGTGGAGGATTATACTCTCAGAGGACTTCTAGTGTTTGTTTGTTTTATAAACCCCCACCACCACTGCAGATGCTTCATGACAAAAACACTCTGCAGTGTGTGTTCATGTACTGTAGCAGCTTCACAAATGTCCAGGTGTGCAGGAAAGGGAAGCAAAAGGGATTCTGACTCCTTTACAACTACAGGACATTTGTTGCTTTTTCTGCAAGACTAACAAAGCTCTCCAGAGGGGTATTTCACCAAAGTGGAATTGGGACATCCAGTATAACCAGCTAAAGCCAGGCCAGACGAAGTCCCTTCTGAGCATTCTGGTTTAATGTGCTTCACAGAGACCAGTCTAAGCTGAGGAGGAGCTACTTGGTCAAGCCAGATGTAACTATTTCAGATAATTGTGCGTTCATGGCTTTCTTCAAAAGACCGCGGCGTAGATCACCGATTTTCTGATCGAAACAGGGGAGACACATGCGTATTCTTCGTTCCAAATGGAAAAAAAGAGCTTCAGATGGAAACTTATGAGGAAGTCAAGCATATAATTTCCATAAAAAAGAAATACAGCTGCTGCAATAAAGGAGCGAGAAATGGTGGCAGATAATATAAATAAGTTCCAAACAGTGGTGAAACCACTCCTCAGATGAGATTAGAGAATAAATGGTGGATGAAACTATAAAGTAAAAAGAACTTTCTGGCATTTGGACCATTTTAAGCATTTAAAATGTATTTCTGTCATATAATCAGTCTTTAAAAGATTTAAAAATTTTGAAGATCATGCATTTGTCTTAGGCATACTGTATAACCTATTTTCTTCTAAATTGCAGAATATTTTAACATGCAGTTTGGTAAAACAAAAGCATGGAATAAACATATCTTCTGATAAATCTTAAAAAGGAACTTTTTTAAAGATAATTTTTATTCTATCACTGTTAACAGAGGCAAAAGATGCCTAAATTTAATATTTTTCGCAATTTAAAACAATGATGCTTGTTTTTTTTATTATTGTATGTAAGAAAAGATATGGCTAAAATGTAAAGACTTATTTAGTGATAAATAACAATGACATAATATGAACTAAAAACCATCATGTTAGATATGATGAAATATAAACATGAGATGTTTTGTTCTGTTTTGTATATTGATGGCATGTTAATTTTTTTTATAATCTTTTTCTGTTAAGTGTAAATCAAATCTCATTTTCTAATAAAGGGCAGTGAGAACGTGTTATAATGTACTTTGTTAATTATTGTAAAACAGGGGCAGATCATATTATTGCTTTTCTGCTCCTTTTCATGTAATATTTGACTTTTTTGTGTTTCATTTTTCTTTGAACTTGGCAACAAGTTAAGTTTATCATGCAGTCTAGGAAAGGGCCTGTTATTGTAAGGAAGGAAACTGATCTGCTTGTATATCACATTCAATTTGACAGTATCCCACTGCATCTGCATGCTTATCAGTTTGATGGGACATCTAAGCATGTTTGCCAAAAAATAATGTTACCTCTGCCTTTGTAACACTGTGGCATACAGGATTAGCAGTGGAGTTCAGTGATGGCATTCTCTAGAACATATAAAGTGTCGGCTTAAAAAAACAGACAAAAACATGACAGACACTTTTTCCACATCTGTTACAAACACAGAGACACATCCATCATTGTCTAAATCTCTTAGTCATTTCACATCCATCTTTTCATGTATTTCACATCAGTCATATCTAGTCTTTCCTGTTACCTTTACCCTTATTCGATTGTATTTTTCTACAAAAGCTTCAGACACTGTAAAGAGAAATCTGTCGTTAGCTCTGTTTGATCTCCTGCAGTCATCGTTTTTTTGAAGATGAAGCTCTGAGACGAGCTTGAAGTTAGTTTGGCATTGATTGGTCTAATAGTCTCACATCTGCTAATGGCCCTTGTCATTCTGTGCTGAGCTGAATGATTCTTTCATGTTTGGATTTCAGCAGTAATGGAAATGATATGATTCATTGCTGTGTAGCTCAATTAGCACACACAGGACACACACACTTCCACACATACACACTCACAGACTCCCTCTGTGCAGTCCCTGTGGACCACTTGCTGGGGCGTATAATGTGTTTTCTCGTTCAAAGCGTGCTACAGTAGACTTTCTTCAGGGTTTTAAAGCATGCCAGACTGTTTGATCATCCACTTGACACTCTGAGGAGCTTTTCTAAGCTCGAGGAGCCCACACATCCTCCCTCCAGCCCCGGACAGCAGAAGAACTAAGCCTCACGCTGAGGAGGGAGTTAGGTTACTCCACACATTTGTTAACATGAGCGTGGAGAAAAAGCAGATAAATATTTGTTTTGTTTGTTAAAATAATATTGGCTTTGCTGGCCTAGATAATCTGGAGGCCCAGGAGCGTGATTTGGACACACTTTAGGCTTTACTTGTTCTGAATAACAGCAGGGATGATAACTTTAATGCCTATTATGCTGCTGATTAGCACCTTTGAAAAGGACAGAGGCGAATTAAAAGACTTTTAAAAAACTGACAAAACTCTGCTGAAGTTTAACCACAGCATTTAGCATTTAGTTCATCAACAATAATACAAGGAATGTGCATACATACTTTCTCGCTTTAGGCTGAAATGTAGTAACCATAGGCTGGGAATTACATGGACATAGCAACCAATTTTGCAGGTGTGTGATGAAACATTTTGAAGCTCATCGATGGCACATGCATAGGTGGAGGCTGTATAGCTATTACATGATAAACCCCAGGAAGTAAAAAACTGAGTGTTTTTTTTTTAACTTTAAAGAGTGTTTGGACAAAGGTGTCATGTTCTGGAAATAAACTACTGAAAATGAATTTTAAAATTTCCAGATCCCTGGAGGAAGATGACGTATAAAGCCAAACATGGTAACCACAGATGGTGGCAGATTAAGGTGCTCATGGGCCCCAAGACTATTATTTTTGCTTGGCCACCTTACTCAACATGCTTTTTTGAAAAAAAGGTAACTTTGTGCATACAAGAGTGCTATCATGTAGTTTTTGGCGCACTGATATACACAACTCATTTTGTAAGGTAAACAGCATTGCTCCAGCTTGTAAGACACATTTTCAAGTAAATCACTGCTTTTATCTCTCATTTTGCCAACATGAAAGTGAGAGCATTATTTGAAAACAAATCAACTTTATAAACTCGGGTACAAAAGATCACTACCTGACATATATATATATATATATATATATATATATATATATATATATATATATATATATATATATATATATATATATATATATAGAGAGAGAGAGAGAGAGAGAGAGAGAGAGAGAGAGAGAGAGAGAGAGAGAGAGAGAGAGAGAGAGAGAGAGAGATGTGTGTGTGTATGTGTATATATATATATATATATATATATATATATATATATATATATATATACACACACACATATATATATGTATATATATGTATGTGTATATGTATATATTTATATATAGATATATATATAGATATATAAATATATATATATATATATATATATATAGAGAGAGAGAGAGAGAGAGAGAGAGAGAGAGAGATAAAACAGATGGATATAGATAGATATATATATGTAAAATTGCATTTTACAGGGCTTAACAAATATATTATATCCACACCCCGTGTAAGGTTTATGCCACAGCTGCCCTAAAGTAATTGCACTGATAATTATCAAAATGAGTTTTTGTTTTCCTTATGGTTAATGCATCAGTATGTAAAATCTCTTTAAACTAAATATTTTTTGGATGCTGAAATATAATTACTTTTGTTATCCATTTTTTTTTTATATTAACTGTTTTCCCAAAAAAGAAAACAGAAAAATAGTAAAGCACATTATTATGTCATGATTAAGATGCCAAATGATAGTTATTTACTTTGATTCCTTAGCAGAAAAATAATTTTAGTGAATTACTGTTTTGCTTGATTAATTTCTGACTTTTCAGAGAAGCCCTCAGAGTCTGCTCAAAGTTGGGTATAAAATTGTGAATTTAGTTTGAAACTCCTCGTTTCTATAATCAAGGATGTCATTAGAAAGAACGTTTCAGAGTTGAAAAACGTTGTTCCTAAACTGCTGGACTATTTTCTCAGGCAGTTGTTAACAAAGTGGTGAACCCCACATCATCCTTGCTTGTTAACGACTGAGCAACTTCCCCAGTCATTTTGTGAGGTTGATCATTAAATGTCTTTTCTTTGTGGTGTATTCAATTAAATAAAGGTCAAAATCATATTGCATCAATATGCAAATCATTGTATTATGTTTCCATTTGTGTTTAACACAATGTTCCAGCTTCATTGGATTTGGGTTTGTACATAGGATAAATTATTTTCACTTTCACAACACTATTCACAATGTTCCTTTTTTTGTCTTTTTTTAATGTGTGTTATCGTGATGCAGACAGAGGCATGGGCAGCTGGGGGTCAGTGTCTATCATCTCTCTTCCAGAGATTTGGAGCTCAATCCTCAGCACCTGCACCTGCTATTAAATAGGTTGTTTTAGTTAACTTTTTGAGTTCTGTGGTCATATTTAGGATCCTATTTGTTTTTGTCTTCTCTCAACTATCCTAAATTATATAAAGAAAGAAGACTTTAAATCCCTTTGTTTTCTATAATAAAATAGTTGAATACAGTACTTTCTAAATAATTACAGCTTTAAAAACACACCAAAAACATTAAGTCATTAATAAGCCTTCTATAAGCTACTTAATCAATCTAGTTCCTAGAGGTTTCTGCATATTCTTAATATGTCTTCATAAATCTTCTCTGTTTATCTCTGTCAGATGTTAAATCATGCAAAACAAACCATTTCTTCTCTGCAACACTTAATTAATTGGTTGATTGATAGAAAATCCATCAACAGCAAACCTCATTACGAGTAATGATTAATTTGTTGTACTGATTTATCAAGCCAAAATGACACTCACAAAAAATCTTAAATGTGCTTTTGTGCTCAAATCTCTGTCATTTTATTTTGTTTGCATTTTGAAGGTAATGAAAAACACAAAGAGTTCAGCTCAGAAAGAAAACATTTTTAAATGTAATAATGAATGGATTACGAAAGACACTTGACAGAAGACAAGAAAATGAGTCAGCTGCAAGCCTAATTACCTCAATCTTGTTCTTAAATTCTGTGCTATTTTTGAGCTTTCTACCACACTACTTCACGCTGAGTGACCAAGAATGCATCATTACTACTTTAAATATCCAACCCACACGAACGAGCGAGTAAAGCTGACACAACCACTATCTAATTAATGTATTTATGTAGCAGACACTTCAAGTCCAATGTCTTCAATCACTTTTGGATTGAGAAACCAATTCATGTACAGTATGTTCTCTGCCCACGCTAGCTATTAGCTACCTCCGCTTGCCTAATTACTGTCATTCATCCTTTATCAATGAGGAGTGGTGAGCAGCTGCTACCGGGTGGCTCTGCTCCTCATGCAAATACACACATGCACACGCACTCACACGAGTAGCAGATAAAGATGTCTGCAAGGAAAACTGGGCTCAGTTTAAAACATCGAATGGAAAACTCCAGATAATTTTTCATTTACATCAGAAATATTATTTTTTAGCCAGAGCTCTTGCCTTTTATTCAGTGTTTCAGTGCTCTCCTATAGCCCGACTCTGCAACTTTCAGAGCAGAACACACAGAACAAATGCTTTCTTTGGACATACCTCCTTCTCTCCTCTGCTACCCTATCCCCTCCTGTCTCCACACCCCTCCCACCTCTCCCTACTGTTTTATTAGCAAGCGTATGTTGGACGGAGACAAACAAGTGCCACTGAAAGTGATAAATACAGCAAATCTCAAAGATTTGTTTTCCTTAATAGACCAAAGACATGTTTTTGTTCTGCTACCATGTAGCATGGGGCATGGACCAAACTATAAAGTTAAATACTACCAGATAATTTTCCTTACACACAGTTCCTTTGCAAAAGTTAGGTATTATCAAGAGGATATGAGTGAAAGAGTTCATCTGTCTTGTCAGTTTGTTTTAGCTAGTTATGTGACAGAAAAGACAGCATTTGACTGCTCTGTAAAAGCAGGACCTTCAATTTCTCAGTGGGTTTAGTACATCTCAGTTCCCTTTTCAGCAGATTACAGCAATATTGTGGCTTCAAATTCGGCATAAGGTTTTTTCCATTGGCAAAAATTAAATAAATGGCAAAAACTAAGTTGTGGAACATGTTTTAGCATCCACACACTGACTTTTTGGCCAGCTTTTGCCAACATATAGCGAAATGTTGGGCTAGGTCAGGCAGCGCTGAACTAAGTTACGGTCAGTTGGGCTACGCTGATGTCAATTTGTCAATTAACAAATTTCCTGCATGCTTAAAAATTTCCGACGTTTGATCCAACATGCTTGTAAATGCCAGCAAGAGTTGACCTATGCTTACCTTCACTACACTCAGTGACACCTGTATTCATCTCTGTTAGCAAATATTGGAGCCTGCCCACCCGTCGCTCATCGTACATCAGCTCTGTCAGGTCCAGCTGCTTCCTCCTCAGGACTAAAACCCTGCTGAACAACTTGAGGTGCACTTTTGGGGACAGACGTCTTTCATCCTCTTGGCATGTGTTGAGGTACTGCGATCAACTGTAGTAACCTTGCGCAGTAGCTGGACCTGCCTGGTTTAATGTCTGTAATCAGGCAGATCCATCTTACCAAACTTTAATCTACAATGACTGTGAGCAGCCCAAGGCAGTACGGCCCAATCAGAGTCCTTTAGAGCAGGCAGAGGTGGGAGCTACAAGCTAGATGGCAACAGAAATTGACTGCTCTTACAACCATGAGCACAGATGCTAACAGCCTTGGTCGCAGTTTTATCAGATCTCGACCACTTTCTTTATTAAATGAAAAGTAAGTAACAACTCTACAAACTTTTCATCAGGAAGGATGTTTTCACTCCACTTCTGACATGTATTGACAAAAGTTTGTTTCATTAAGTAGCTAACATTCTGTAGCGCAGTAGCACCTGCCTGCTAGATTATCTGATTGGCCCGTAATACACGTGTTTGATGGAATGATCATCCAATCACCTGCTGGATATGCTTGTGAAAGGTTCTACCCTGCCCAAACACTTTCGATGGGCTCTTTTTCAGATGAACTACTGAAATATATTGAACAGTCTATCTGGTGTGTCATGTTACAGCTGCAGCTACATGTAGTGAAATGGCAATATTTCCACTTTAAAAGGCATCTTTCAAGTGACATCACAATATGTTTGTACACAGTTCATCAGTGCCAAGTTATGTCATGCCAAACTTCCTCTAAGTTGATCGCCCTACCCATGCAGTGGGGAATGTTTAAAATCCATCTACAATTAGTCAAGAAGGCGTCAGGAGATGTCATTCTCTGCCAGCACAACATTGCTCACCAATCAAAGGGATAGTTTGGGTTTTTAGAAGTGGGGTTCTGTGAGGTACATGGCATTAGCCTGAACATGCGCCACAGTGTCACAGCTCAGTTCTCTCTCTGTTCAAAAATCTTGTGCAGACGCAAATGCTATACATTGCTTTCCAAACTAGGCATTGATGCAAAACCCTTTGCATGATTAAAAGAATTGTGGGAAACAACAAGCCACAAAAACAGTGTGGGGTCATCACATGCATAAACAGTTTGTTTACATCAACTGATTTTTCCACCACCAAGCTGCTTTGATTAGGTACTATTTTGAGACCCACCTTAAGCAGGTATAATTGTAATTCTCTGGTCGACATTTAAGCAAACTATTCCAGTTCATGGTTTACACCACGAATGGCAGTGGCATTTTGCAGCTTTATTTCAGTGAGTTAGAGAGAGAGGTCTGGGACTCAAATATTTTCCCCGTCTATACCAAACTGTTGAGTTACTTTTATAGACCCACCTGTCACTGAGGCTTGTAGGTTGAATAAATTCACTCAATAGCGTTAATAAAGGTTGGCATTTACCCAGTGGCTGTTTTCTTGCCATGAAAAGATTGCAGTTATTCAGCTAAACAACAAAATGTAAGAAGTAAAAGTGTCCAGCATTTTATATTGTTGATGCTTGAGGGGAGCAGGATCATATTTAAGGGACCCAAGTGCATCACTGATCCCCATATTTAGCCCAGCACCAAAAACCTAAAACTAAATTTGATAAAAACTCTAAAATGATCTAACTGGATACTTCAGTTTTACACACCTTTCAGTCTTCTTGCATATCTAAAGTAACTGAATTCCATATAAACAATGTGTTAAGAGTCAAATTCCTCAATTTTGCTTCCTATCCTGTCTAAGTATGTTCAAATCATCCAGTCTTCATTTCCACCCGCCCCTTCCACGACTTAATCCCTCTGTGTCATTCTTACTTTACTTTCTCTCCTTCCTCAATTCTTCAAACCTCCTCTGGCTCGGCTCGGGTCCTCTCGTCACATCCCCAACAACAGGTGCCGTTTATCTGTAAAGTAATCCAGCCGTGCTGCGCCTCCTCTCATGACAACTGGCTAATTAGGTGTCACCACAGGTAAACAGACGGGAGATACTGTGAAGTCATAAAGCTGTCAAATGTGTCACTTTTTTTGGAAAACGAGGAGGAGTAGAGGAGAAGCTGAGGAAAAAGAGATGAGCTCGATTTGGAGTAGAGGTCAGGAAAAGAGGGAAGAGCACCCAAAGGACACTGCACGAGTGAGGGGATTCGGAGGAGTTAGAAAGTGGAAAGATTAAATGATAAATGCATACACAGGAAAATGAAAAAAAATGAGAAAAGAACAGATATGTGTGAGGAGGTGGGGGGAGCAGAAAGGTGAGAATGTGATGTGAGAGGTAAAGGCCACTATTGCAGGTCCCTGTGGTCGCTAATAAAATGCTCCAGTTAGGCCTCCTGTATGTGTGCACATGCATGAGAAAACACACACACACAAAGGGCAGGTGGACTTCCTGATCGATTGAGCCATGCCCTGCTCTGACGTCTCTGCAGGCCTCAAGATGAATGAGCTGACCTACAAGACGAAAAGAGGAAGAAGAGAAAAGAGGGAAAAACAAACCTTTGGCTTTCAAATCTCAGAGGTTTGTGTTGTGTGACTTACAGGATGGAAGCCACACTGTGTTTGTACACACTTGTGGCTGCTTTTATTTCTTTCCCTGTGCCTGTACTGCTGAGTTATTAACAGATGATGGTCACAGATAGCTAAATTGAAGAATACATATAAGGGATGCCCTGATCAGGGTGTTTTTTTGCCAACACAATCACGGATCACCTGTTTTAGAGATCAGCCGATGTCGATGCTGATGATGTTTCATGTTTTGTTTTAACAACTGGTTGAGGATTTGCTCAACAAAGCAATACAAAAGCTCCCAAGAAGGAATAAAGTATCCTACAGTAAGTACATCTAAAGTACATCACTTGTTTTTATCTTTGTGAATTAACAAAATTAGTGGCAGACTGACTAAAACTATTAAATCAAACCAACAGGCAAAACAGTACAAATAGTTCAATACATATTCATTAAGAAGTATTAACTTGGTTACATAATTTCACCAATGTAATTAATTTATATTGCCAAGAAAACAAAGTTCAAAACAATTTACTCAAGCTTCAACAAGAATCTAAATCTCCAACTCTGTAAATTATATTTAAACACATAATGTTCTTAGCTTGTCAAATACTCCTTTTACCTTGCCAGCCTAAATGCATATCTTTGCTTCTGACTGGTCATCGCATGCATCGCTAAATGTAACATGCTTTGTAGCAATATATAGCTCATTTAGCTTGGCTGATTAGCTTTTATGTCGCTGGTCACAGTGTGAATTTTAGCACAGGCTTCTTCAACACTGGATTAACATTTTTGACTAGAAGGACTGAAAACAAAGTTTCTGGGATGTTACTTCAGTTTATCTTATGAGGATGACAGATTGCATCATAAACATCAGGTTAATCTGCAGGTGATCGGTATCAGTGACTGGCATTAATCTTGATCCAATATACCACAACTCCCACTGCAGGGTGATGAATTGATCTCTTAGTCTTATATTTCCTGCCACTAAGTTGATTCTGTTCTCACTGCAAATTGAGCCCTCCAGGGTCTTATTGGCAGTGAGGTGAGACCACCTCTTGAAGGCGATCTTGGCTGTGTTTTTTGTTCAAAAACTGAGTTTGATTGCTTTGTTCACAAAGGTTGAGTTATTTCCAGCACTGTCACAAAATGTATACCAATGCAGAAGCCACAATACAACTCATATTGTATTATATATAAATATATATATATATATATATATATATATATGTATATATATAAATATATATATATGTATATGTATATATATATATATATATATATATATATATATATATATATATATATATATATGTATGTATATATATATATATATATGTATATATATGTATATATGTATATATATATGTATATGTATATATATATATATATATATATATATATATATATATATATATATATATATATATATATATATATATATATATATACATATATATATATATATATACATATATATATATATATAGATATATAGATATATAGATATATATATAGATAGATAGATATATATATATATATTTTTTTTTTTTTTAAATGAAAACATTTTAAAAAATAAATAAATAAAAATGAGGACAAAATTTTAAGAAGCCTACAAATTTAGACACTTAAATTTCAGCCATTTCACATTTTAAGCAAACATGATGTAGTTATCTATAGCTGTTTGGTGAATGACGCTGTATTACCACCAAGTTTATTGTAGGGCTGTCACTTTTCCCAGCATCAAATTCATACAGTTTTTGGACATACATGCTCATATTCAAAGATACTCAAACCCCCCACCCCCACCAGTCTGGCTGCAACACAGACACAAGGCATTTCCATCAGATCATTTTCCTATCTCTCCCAAGGCCACATGTGGCCTTGGATATGAATCTTGTAATCTTATCTGTGGACCATGGTGGCCTTTTTCTGCGCTACGGGCAGAACCTGGTACACCAGATGGACCGTTCAACACATTTCACTTGTCTTTCTGGGAAAGAGCCCACAGACACATATCTGGCAGGGGATTGGACATCGTCATTACATCAATTAACATTTATCACAAGTGAATCAGACAATGTGGAGGTGGGAGCTACTTTGCTGCAGAATTTGAGTCACTTTGTGAAACAAACTATTGTCAAAACTTGTCAGAAGCGGAGCAAAAATATCCTTACTATAGAGAGGTTTGTAGTGTTATTTGTTTTTCATTTAATAAAGAAATGTGCTCCAGATCTGATAGAACTACTACTGAAGCTGTTAGCATCTGTGCTAATGGCTTTATGAGCAGTCACTTTTTGCTGTTGTGTCTCATGTAGCTCGTTTCTGTTCCTGCACTGGACTCTGATTGGGCTGTCCCACTTTGGGCCGCTCACGGTCATTGTAGATTGGAGCTTGGCAAAATGGATCAGCCTGATTACAGACACTGAATCAGACTGATCCAGCTGCTGTGCAAGGTTACCATCCCTGCATGGGGCAGAGGACTTCTCAACTGACGCACTTAGGTGGAAGGCCAACAAATGGGCACTCAGATTTGTCATGGGCTAGCTGCTTTGCACAAAAGCTACACACAGCCCCATTTTTGTTATCTATTTTGCCATCGAAGGCTTGGAGCCCAAACTGCTTCCACACAGTGCTCCTCAGATGTTTTGTTATCCACTTATACCGCTTTCACACTAAAATTAGTGGGTCAACGCTGGTTTTTTCAATGCGGGTTAACCCGCTAACAATCGGCAAGTGACTCATTTCCCACTGCCAGCAGACCCGGGTCTAATCGGCAGCAGTCGAGCTGTGTGGCTGTTGTTTTTCCTCTGGTACACGAAGCTGATGTCATCACGTTGATGACATCATCAGCACGACGAAACACAACCATGTAAACAATGGATAGGAACATGCAAGCCAGGGACACAGAGGTTAACTGTTTTCTGTACTTTGTACTTTTGTCCCTCTTCAAAAATGTACAAACCTGGTGCTGATGATATGAAGGCAGATGGAATTGTTGCTGAGATGGCAAAGAGTCATGTAAGTTACAGATGGGGGGGCGGGCGCAATGTTATGCCGTGGGCACGTTACGCCGGTGTCATCCATAAATTTGCAGGTTGACCCGGGTGTGATGTTCCCACTGAAGCCGATCGGAGGCGAGCCGATAAAAACCCATGTCGCTTGCAGGGTCAGTCGTCCCGGGATCGAAATGCCGATTAGCCCCTTTCAAACTGCCGACAGGAGCCGATTGTTACCAGGTTTAAACTGTTTTTTTGGCCAGTCTGAAAGGGGTATTAGGGGTATTAGAGTGGCTCTGCCCGTCCTCCATTTTCTCAATGTATACTTGTTGTTGTTGAGGTCAGAAGAGCAGCATTAGCATATGGAGAGTCGGGTTTTGCTGGAAGCACCCCCCTGCTAGATCGGGTAGTTCACTGCTCTAGATGCCCTAATGTGCTGCAGCACTGAATATATTTTAGGTTTGGATTTACACTGATCAGGCATACTATTATGACCACCTGTCCCCCTGACCAGTTAGTGGCTATACAGCTCCATGGGCAGCAATCTGTGATGCTCTGTGTATTCTGACACCTCTATCAGAACTACCATCAATTTCTTCAGCAATTTGAGCAACAGTAGCTCATCTGTTGGATCGGATCACACAGGCTAGTCTTTGTTCCCCACATGCATCAGTGAGCCTTGGCCTCACATGACCCTGTCGCCAGTTCACCACTTTTTCTTCCTTTTGGTAGATACTGACCACTGCAGACTAGGAACACCTCACAAGAGCTGCAGTTTTGGATGCTCTGTCCCAGTCTCACCAGCCATCACAACTTGTCTCTTGTCAAACTCCCTCAAATCCTTACACTTTCCCAATTTTAATGCTTCTAACACATCAGCTTTGAGAACAAAACTTGCTGCCTAATATATCCCACCCGCTTACAGATGATGGCCACAATGAACAGATAATTAGTGTTATTCTCTTCATCAATCAGTGACCATGTTTTACCCGATCAGTGTTTTACCCCCAAGCTCAGACAGATATTTGAATATTCAGTTTAAGATAACAGCCTCAGCTCATGGGTGCTTTGCCTTGCACAATACAGGCATGTGTGCTTTTCAATCTGTCCATTTGTACAAGTTGTGTTTTCGTGTTGTTTCCTGCGTAAATCTGTCTCCATGCTGTGTGACAGTTTTGATCTCTCCCTATTCAAACCAACCTTCGAGAGCCATCCATCACCTCTGAGCTGATGATCCACCGCTGCCCGACCTGTCGCTGCCACTCAGACGACTCTCACCACAGCCAAGAGAAGAACTGACGTGCGCTGAAAAGGGCACATTTACAAATAATTGGAACTGTGCCTATACTGAGCTCCAGGCAAATTAGCTGGATATCACCAAGAATGTGACTTCCATACAAATAGAGGATCTTTGTTTGCAGCTCCTCAGTCTCCAGCAGGTAGCTAACAATAGACTTACCTCGGTCACATTTCCTTTGGTGCAATCACATATAATCACTCACACAAATATTCAGAGATGATATTAATTCTTCATTAAGGCAATTAGGAACAAGAGCAACCAATCAATCAATCTCATTTGAGCCTCTGTAAAGTAGTTGCTCTCCCTCCCCTGAGTGGCATACAGTATTTATTGCAGTGATACTCATTTAGTGTCAGTGCTTATTTAAGTCATTGAATAGCTGTAGGAATGCCTGCCTGCAGATGGCTTCCTATTACGTTCAATATAGAACAAAGAAATGAGAATATCAGTCAATGAGATGACAGCTACAGTGTTTCAGGAGAATGGCTCTAATTTTCTATTCACTGTAATAATTGTGCAATTCATTCTTAAAGGAGAGGCACGTACAATGTCTGACAGTAACACTCTAGGGTTTCTGTAAATAACTTAAACACATATATAAATATGTACACAAAGCACCTGTCTTCAGGGGTTCCTCACATACAAACCCTAAAACCATTTCTAAAGGAGGCCTGTGATGAGAAAATTACAGATGCTGCCTCTGAAAGGTGCAGAGGAGCTGGGGTAGAAATTGGCAGAGATGGATATTATAGTGCAGGCAATGCTGAAAGTACACAAACATTTGAAAAAAAATTGTGAGTGTTTGGTGTTAAAAACATAATTAAGCAAAATCAAAACAAGAGAATACAAAAAACAGTAAATTTTGAGCCCAGCTACAATGTTGAAAATTACCAGGTAATCACAGTAAATTATTTTAATGAGGCTTTTTTAGTACATGACAGGATTACAGTTTTTCATTTTGGCATGCATACTGTAAATTCACTGGAATTTACTGGCTGATTTTGCGATGATTATTCATCAGTGATGTTAAATTACAAGTGACTATTGTGACAATTGACAACATGATACTGTAATTTTACAATAAAACACTGGGATTTTACAGTCATTCATGTTAAGATAACAGGTATAGCAAAATTACTGTAAAGTGTCACAAATTCACATCAAATTGTTGCAAATTGTGAATTTGTCATTTTGCAGTAATATTATTTCTGGGTCACTATAAAACTACAGTATTAAACTGTAAATTGCTTTCACATAACTGGATTCACGGTTTACTATGATTTTACAACACTGTAACTTGAAAATTGAAATTATAGTGTACAGTGATTATACAAACAACAATGTGCAGGCCTTTGGGTATGGTAGTTTATAAAGGATTATAAAGGATTCAAATTTAAAATAAGTCATCATCCATCTATATGCACTTATCATTTGATGCCATATTTTGAAATTAACATTGAAAGTGAATCCCATAAAAGACACCAAAAGACGGGTAACTTTATTCAAATAGAACAAATTATTTATTCAATTAAATGTGTGTGTGTGTGTGTTTATTATTGTGTTGTGTTGTTTATTATTATACGGACAAAATTGACTAGGCTATACAATGAATTTCAATGGCCTTTAGGACTCTGTTCAAATGTTTGAGTCCAGCATAAGCAACGTAGGTGTGCGTGGTTATGCTGCTGAAATTAGGAAGGACTGTCTCGGCTGAAGTTCGCATGCGGTCTTGTCAAACTGTTATAAAAAGCTGATATTCCCGGAGATGAGCTCTTGTTGTTTTCCTATTGATTCTGTAGGCTACAAAATCAAATGATGAGATAACTAGCTGTACTCCTGTGATAAGGCACTCCCCTCGTGTGCATGCAGCATTCATCCTCTGTGGTCAGATCAACCGTATCTTACCCAGATACAGCAGTGCCATTTTCTGATTGGCTGATATGGAACTGTATAGTATTTTTTGATTGGCTGATGGGTAGTTGATCTTATTGACTGGGACACATCAAGCTTCTGTTGAGCTCTACGATGCTCAGAGTGTCTTGCTACATGTTCCAATGCATATATAGCGGTGTAACTCGGTGGGCATTACAAAATAACTTTTCATGCGTGAGAAATACCAGGTTTGGCGTGTGAGAGTGTTAAAAGGTTAAAATGCATGTGTCACACTCTGAATGCATAAGACTTGAGAGCCCTGGGTCATATCATGTTTTAGTGTTATATATGCTTTGTGATGTTGTCATTTCAGCAAGAGTACATCTATATGCAAGACAACGATTTCAAAGTTCACAGGGACTTCTCCTTCCCCTTCTCTGAACAGTACCAGTAACACAAAACACAATTTGTTTCTTTCTCGTCTGATCTCACACAAAAGTCATTGGTGATATGTATCTGCGACACCATCCCCTCAGAATTAGTTTACAACATTGGCAACTGAAGGGCAAAAAGAGGTTTTTCAAGTATGTCTGACTCTGTTTAATTTGGGTTCATCATTGAACGTTTGTAATGTTTCTGAAATGAAAAATGCTCAGACTGATATGCTTAATTTAGTTTCCTCTTTGATTTCTGTTTGCTCCCATTTTACAGAAATCCCTTTGCTGAATGCTCATATATACTCCTAACAGATAGCATAAAGGCTGAAACTTGGAGTGACTGTTGGTGTTATTATTTTTGCAAGATATATCTTTTGAACGATTGATTTTTTCACCCATCTTGCAGTGAGGGAAATTATTTTTATAGACAGAGTTGACATGATAAATCAATTTCAACAGCTCAGTTTTTCTGAGTTTAGTTTGTGCATAAGAAATACTGATAGAGGCATTTCATGTGAACAGGGTCATGAAAAGGTTATTTCAATTCAACATGTGTTGCTGCCAATATTATTTTGGCCCAACAGTCTTAAACACTGAGTTTTGCCAGGCTGAAAATAAAACAGAAATGTTTTTGAAGTCACTCTAAAAAAAGACCTGGGTGCTTTTAAAGATTTCAAACTATGATGCACATCTGGCAGGGGCACAAGACATTGGGCTTTTTTAGGTTTTATTTATGTGTTACAACCTCTATCGCCCTGGTTTTAGAGCAGCTTTTGAATCCACCACAAAAACGTGTCCAATTTTGTTTACTGTTAGAGAGCAAAACTTACACCCATGACTCCAAAAATCCCTTCACCCTTGAGGTTAAGTGATCTTTAACACAAAATCAAACAATACTCTTCTTCTGCCCTCTTGAGGTTAAATGTTCACAAGCAAAAGACACTCAGTGGATTTCACAGCCTGGACCTTCAGCCTATAAACTCATTCTCTAGGTCAGGGTTAACATTTAGGCAAAGTTTAATGAAAATCCCCTTGAACATTTTTGGCCTTAGCCCTTGATTTATGACTTCCAAAATGTAACAACTTCATCTGTAGGTCAGGGTTGTTATTTATACAAAGTTTGAATAAAATATCTCAAAGCATTTTTAAATATTTCATCAACAAGGGTTGACCCACATTTGACCCAATGAGCTCTGAGTTATGACTCCCTTCTTCATCAAATGATTTCCTTTAGATGTCATGAAGATCTGTGAAAAGTTTTAAGATAATCCCTCCAGATTATCTTAAATATGCTTTGTAAATCAGTCCACTTGGTACATTTGTTTTGATAACTGTCAGAGTATATTCACAATTGGTAATGTTCAAAAAACGTTCTAGATTTAACAAACAAGGTACCCCTGATCCAGTGGTATTCCCAGCCAGTCTTAAATGCTCTGTTAGAGCTCCTGCTCCTTTAAGGCTCTCATCCCCACATGGGTCCAGTCCGCACTGATTAGTTTTTTGAGGTCACCCTGAGTTACCTGGACAGTTCAGCACTGCTCTGCGCCATATCATCAACAACTCTGCATTCATGCCTCTGTTCTGCACAGGGCTTGCTATTATACAACAACATAATAGTATGTTGTCACTCTGGTAAGTCTATTTAGGATGGGGGACAAACAGTTTTAGGCAGCTACAGGTGCTGCAAAGAGGGGGAGAAGTCCTGATGCTCAGCAACCCAGAGCTCCCCCTGAAGAGCTCAGCCTGCTTTGAAGCTCCTATTCCTTGACGTGCCTGGATGGCAAAGAAAGAGAGAAAAAGTACCTAAACACTCGCACATGTACTCACACTTCCATGTAGTAACCTCAGGGGAACATCACTCAAACCATAGAAGAGCAACAGGAGGTGATGAATGTGATCTAGCTGTACTCTCCTGGTACTCCAGTAATGGAGCTGGCCACGGTGATGCCTGTTGAGTTCAGGTTTTAAGAGCTTTAATGGACTGATGTGCCACAGACGAGTGCTACTGCTTTATGCTGATTATGTGCTCATGTAAATATGTGGTCTGTTGCAGTCTGGGCAAAAAAAAAAATCATAGCATAGAATGAGTGAATAAACATGCATCTTGTGTCCTGTCTAAAATGTGTCCCTATGCCTCCAGGGATATCTTGCAATTCTTATAGTCTTGAGAGGTGATTACTGCTATAGTTACACAGAAAACACTGTACTTTGAGGATTTAAAGGCACCATTATTATGTTGTTTGAAGGCTACAATCACATCATTGCTGCTGTTAGAGACTTTTAACTATTTTTTTTTTTCTGAAAGAACAGCATCTGGTGATTTAGTCTATCTTTAGTTCATCTCCATTACGGATAATGCTGTATAGCTCTCCCAAGGGCTGCGTTTGTAGCTCAGATTCCTTTGTGTCTCCTTTTACTTCACAATCCACCTCCTCAGTGCATTTCACTTCCTAAAGTTGAGTCTTTTTCTTCCCTCCCTCAAGTCTTTATCCTCTCCTAATTCCCTGTATTCCCCTCAGTGTTCCATTCTTGTGTAGTCAAGAGTAGCAGATTCAGTATTGATGAGGTGGATCGATTAGAGGAACAGCTCCCATTGCTTTTTTGTTACTGTATGTCTTAAATAGTCTCTCCCACATCCAATTTTCTTATACAAGCAATAATAGCTGAAGTGATGAATCATTTGATGTCAGTTTGTCTCCAGAGCAAAGAAATCTGAATGTAGAGGCTTATTTTATTAAGTGTTTATCTACTTTTTACATACATCAGGGGATATACAGTTGCTACTAGCTTATGTTTCCACGATACACTGAGTTGATTAGGAATAGCAGCAGACTTACAGAGGCAATCCTCAGGCCAATTATCAGCATGATTCATATAATCCTACAGATATTAATCAGATTAATTAGACAGTTGGGAGTACATTTCAGAAAGGTTTGACCTTTAACTCGCAGATCTCACCTTTAATTTACAGACTCCATGTCCAGGCACAGACAATGGTCAAGACGATGCAGTAATGAACAAAGTTATTATATATGTAGGGGATCTTTTTAATTAAAATGTCAACCATGAGAAAGAAAAAAGGGCAGGAGGAACATAACTGCGACTCATACCTTTGTTTCAACTCCCCCAACACCATTGTACTTTTATACCTAGTGTTCACAGCACAATGTATAATACTTCACCACAGAAGCGATCCTTGACTGTAGCAACGTAGCTAATCACAGAGGATTATGATACTGTTGGTTGAATACAGAACAATGCTAAGATCACAGTTTTCACATCATCAGCCTTGCCCACAATCTAACAGGATACAACACACTCTGATGATTGCCTTTTCCCTCAGAGACTCTTAACTGAGTTACGTTTTAATCTTCTGTTGAATCTGAGCCCAAAGATCTACAGTATCTAAATTAAATGAAGTGATCTGTTCCCACAAAACTGACACAGTGAAACAGATCTGGCAGAGGTGTAATTGCAGGAAATTGGAATTGTGATTTGTGTGCCTAGTTGTTCGTGTGTGTTGAACAAATATAACATTTAGGCTGTATTGTTTCAACAGCGTCCCTCCTGGCTTGCAGGGCAAAACTGGGTTGCAACAGTTTGGCAACAGAACACTCAAACCATAGTTGATTATCAAGCTGCACACAAGAGAGAGAGCGTTGTTGTGCTAAATATCAGCCACTGACGGGTTTTGGTCTTAGGCATGGTGTCTCTGTGCTGATAGTTTACTTTCATACAATTGGGAGATATCGTCAAAATAAGAAACAGAGACTGCATTTGAAACCATCTACTGCATGTTACCATAAAATGCAAAATGAAGTTCCATAGTTGTGTGTAGTGTTGTGAATAGTTTTCTTGAAAGTAACTCAGTACAGTTTATACTGTATGTCACTCTTAGTTATATAATTACAATAAGATGTTAAAACAAGAGTGCCTCAACCCCTGCATGCAGGTTTTTTT
Source organism: Cetoscarus ocellatus (assembly GCA_037902135.1). Classification (NCBI taxonomy): domain Eukaryota; kingdom Metazoa; phylum Chordata; class Actinopteri; order Labriformes; family Labridae; genus Cetoscarus; species Cetoscarus ocellatus. Next base: position 2,117,267 of record JBAMNC010000815.1, read on the forward strand.
CTAGGCACTCTGGCTTCCTCCCACAGACCGAAAAACAGGCTTGTCAGGTTCATTGGTGACTCTAAATTGCCCCTAGATATGAGTGTGAATGGTTTGTCTCTCTAGCTGCCATGTGATCCACTGGTGACAGGTTCAGTGTGTACCCCGCCTCGAGCCCACTGTCAGCTGGGATAGGCTCCAGCCCCCAAGACCCCAACAGGGGTAAGTGGTATAATGGAAGGATCTATGTTAAAACTGTCCTGTTTCATGAACTCTTTGTTGTGAGGTGTGTTTTATATTGGAATTCACAGGAAGCACCATGCCATATTACTGTTACTGTTACTTTGATGTCATGGAGTCAAGGCAATGGTTAAAAAGTTTGCACAGGTGTTGCTTTTGTTGTTTTAACTTTTTATTTGAGCATTTAGGGCATCATAGAAAGGGACTCACGTTTATCATTACTTTGAAGCATCCACTTCCTAGAATGGCTGATTTCTTTTGAGACATGAGAGTAAATAAAACCCTTGCTTTTGTTTAACACTGCATAATTATAGCAGTAAGCTATGGTTTGAAACAGTCTTTTGGGTGATCTATTTTGTCCTTATTTTCACAGATGAGCACTGGTGAGATGTATAATGTCCATTCATCACATTAAAACCTGTATATTTACACCGATTTGATTGCAAATCTGCTCTGTATGTATTGAAATCAAATCTAATGCTAATAATGCTGATGTTAATGCCTTAAATATGTTGCTGTCTGCCATTTGGGTCTCTGACCAGTTTGCACTTTGTATTGTGGGAAACAGTACATAAGTTAGACCTGCTGGAGGCGTACTACTGAATGTTTCCAAAATCAGTACAGCATCAAGGTCAACTGTGGATCTTGCAATTGTTAGCACACTGCAAACTACTACATGTTGTAAGGATTAGTATATGATAATAACAATAATTAGACGAAGTAAGAATAAGAATAACTTTTTTTTATATACAGCACCTTTAAAAACAGATGTTTACAAAGTGTTTTAAGGACAAAAAAGGCTGAGGATGGTACCCAAACCTACTGAATAAGGGACAGCCAACCCCACCATTGATCAATTAATACCTGACAGCAGTACAGCAGACTACATTTGCCTCCTACCCCTGACCTCAATGGAAAATATCCAACATGTTAACCTGTTAGCCTACCCACAAGGCCACCAAATCTTCATCTGTTTTTTTCTACACTCAAGCACAAGGACTTTTCCTAACTAGTGTATAACCAGAGAATAATTCCAAGATGTCAGGCTGGATGATGCTAAAACTTTGAAATCTGGCAGCAAACAGTTTGTTTGTGTCCTATTTATTCTTGGGCAACAAATCAGTGTTTATGGTCATTCGTTTTAAGGGTTTCATATTGATGTGATTTTAAAATTAAAAATCTGATTGGCATTGACTGGCTTAAAGCACTGCATAGATGTGCTATGGGATTTTTTGGTAATGCAACAATACAGAGACACAAACATAAACTAAGACACCTCGCCAAAAACAATGTTGTCAGATAAAATGTTAATCATTCTCTTCCCTGCTAGGACTCAAGAAGTAAACAGGGCTTATATAAATGCTCTCATGCACTCCACTACTTGTTAGCACTTGCAAATAAGACAACAAGGAGATAAGCTCAAATAAATGCGCTCTCCTCAAGCTCTTTTTGTTTTTGTGAAGCGTAGCCAGTCATGAAAAACATACAGAGGACAAAGGAAGAAAAAGCCTGTGTAGCCCTCGCCAAATTCACACAAACACACACACTCTTACCGCAGCATGAGTAGAGGTCTCGATGACAGGAGTGTGTGTGATGATGGATGCGTTGTATCTGCTTCCTCCAGACAGCTGGTCTGCAGTGTGGACAGAGGGACGAGAGAGGCCAGCGGTCAGCACACACTTTAGCCCCTATTTCAGCTTGTATATGTGTGCGCCTGCGTGTGTGTCAGCGATAGCTTGGCCGCTGTCCTGTCTCCGTCTCTGACTGCAGTTCCTCTGGTGGAAGACTAAGGGCCGCATCCTCCCTTCCCATCTGCCCCAGCACAGCCTCGGCGTCCCTCAGCTTGCCGAACTGACAGGCAGCGTTGCCACTGTGATGGATGACTATGCGCTTAGTTTCAGTGTCAGAGTCCTAAACCTCTGCTACCTGCCGTGTGGGTCCCTGTCAAAGACTTCCTGTCGGGTCAGCTACACCACGTCCCTGCCATCCAAGCCGCTCTTTTTATTCAGCTTTTCATACTCTTCTTTATTTAGCTCACAGCTGGGACCTCTCGTAAAAGTTGGCGCTGAATATGAAATTTTCCAAAATAGGTTCTCAACCTGATTATTCTAGTGGAGTCCTTGAACAAAGACTGATTAAGCCCCACAAATAACCCAACAATTGAAGTCAATTCCACTTATAACACTGAGGGCTCTTCTGTGTTGTAAAGCAGGTGATTTTCCTATGCTCCACCTGATGCAGTTGACATTGTTTACATCATTGTTCACATTTAAGACAGCATGTAGACTGACAACAAAGTTTTTCCTATTCTATACCCTCTTTAACAAGATTATTGTGACAAATTCCTGTAGAGACTTTGATAAAGACTTCACAACAAGATCAATTTTGCACATTTTATTTCTCACCGGAAAGGTCATTATTCACAGAGTACAAGTCCTGTGGTATGCTAGATAAAAATGACAGAGCGCTAAGAAGGGGTGGGAATCACCAGTGGTCCCAGATATGATATTATCACAATACTTGAGTCCTAATTTGCTTTTGTTACGACTCTTAATATTTTATGATATCCTGAGTATTATAATAGTTGACATTGAGATCTATTGCAGACTGTAACCTTTCCTTGACTGCATTTACATCCAAAAAGAAAAAAGATCAAATTCAATCACATTTGATAAGAAACAAACAGTATTACGGTATATTCAAGTCACTGCAGTCAGTTTTATGGAAAACAGGAGTAAAACTCCACACATACTTAGTAATGGATTGCACTCTTTTCTTTGCTCACTCAGAATTTGGAGGCAGCTTTGACAAACTAGTTACGTCAAGTGTTGACTTGTTTTTCAAAGGGGTTAGCGTAGTATTAGTTTTACTGTCATTGTTTTCGCTTTTCCTGGGTGGTTGAAGTGAACTGTATTTTCACATTTTTTTAATTCTCATGCATCACTTCTCTTACATCCCTGTCAAAGTCCAAAGAAAATCCACACAACAGATTTGAATCTGTTATATTAAACCCTGTGCTGCCATGTTTGGTTTACTAACTCTCTCCTGCACAGTGAAAGTTTCCTCTGCCAACCTCACCTACAAAAGGCTCAACAGCACCACCGTGTGGACTTAAAAACTAATTGATTTTATTTCTGTATAACTTAAAACTTTGTCAAATGTTAGAGATGAATACATTAAAAAATATCTATACTTGGCAGCCATAAATCAATGTACTATCACCACACCAAATATCCTGATACTATGGTGTATTGATTTCCCCCCCCCCCCCCCCCACCCATAGTCCTAAGTGAAGAGAGCCTTTATCATTAACAAGCGAGGCCAAAGGAAAAAGGTATGCACCATGAAAATTCACAAAGGGTCCCTGGACATCTGATGAGACCAGGGGAGGCAACATATTTAAGAGTTTCCATCATTGCATTCCCATGATCCTACCTGGCCTAAACATTGAAACAGTCTAATCCAACATTATGAGAGGTGTTAACCTTGACCCCCCCAAGAATAACATTGCCTACCAAAAGTCACCTGTATTACCAAGAAGGGATTACATCTTAGTATTGATTACACAAAAATATGACTGAACATAAAGGAAAAGGAAAAATCAATAACCAGAGTTTCCATTACAACCAAAACAACCAACGGTCAAGACTGAGCTGGCTTGGGAAGGCTACCATTGCTCACTGCTACTTCCCTGCCAAGTCAGCCAATCATCCAATTTCCCCTGTGTTCGTCTTAAAGTTAGTCACCAGTCTCACTTTCTTCCTATAAAAAAAGATAACCCCTCAGATCTGATGTATAACACATCAGAGGTTATTGGTTACTGTATATTTTATAACTTCAGAACCCTGAATGCTGAAGGCTTACTTTTTGTATCTGTGAAGCAGACGGCTGCCCCTTTCTAACAAGGCTCCAGTTTGATTGCCTCTCTGTAAGAAGCCTCTGATTCGGCCTCAAACAGAGTCTCTATAATTAACTTATCAATTTTTCGGTGTCAAAAAGTTTCAGACATCCACTGTGCCACATCATAATGCATTAGACTGAAATCACTGACCTCCCAAAAACCAGAGGCTCTGTTAAAGAATGTGTCTCTAACTTATTCGATAAAGACAAGCTGCTGTGAGAAAGTAAAACCCTCTTTATCAAGTACTTATTTCACATGCAGAAGAAGAAGTCAATTCTTTCTTTTGTCATAGTCCATCTGAAACTTGAATTTTTAAAATATGTACAAGTCAGCCCAGCTGATTCTATATCAAGGCAAATCTCTCAAAGTCAGACAGGCAGTGGCAGTGTGGCAGTTGTGACTTACTCTTGCATTGAACCAGGACTAAACTTTAACTTTTAGCACCTGCACACTGTTTATTATGACAACAACAGAAGCACTAAAGGTCTGTCACAGCCTCTATAATAGCAAAAAGCTCAACATCCACAGAGACAGCATGTTGCAGACGGGACAAAATATGCCTACAATATGTACATGAAATGGTCTACAGTTTGTTCCTGTTATCAATATTTAGGGTCCCTCGTAGCTCCTCTTGCCAGGATAAGCTTAAGACATAATTCAATGTTAAAATTAAACTGGAACTTTTGCCTGGCAGTTTAATGCCTCCATATGGTATACCAATACCATACAGATTATGTTTAGTGGTGGGTCAAGAGGCCAGGGTGTTTCATATGGTATTGTGGTTTGTAGAAATCTTACAGACAAGTGGTAAACATGGGGTTTGTTGACCTATTGTTTTGTGTTTTACAAGCCAAGGATGGCAATTAGCTTGATGATCTTTACCTTTGTCCTATATGCTTCAAATTCTAATCGGTAAATCCTTGAGTGATGATGGACATTTGTGCAAAGTTTGATGAAAGCCACTTGAACTTAATGTCTTTTACATAGAAAAAATGACCAAAGGTGTCTTTATCTTAATCTTTAACTAATGACCTTGAAGATATGTTGGATTTATTCTTGGATGACAAGAGATGTTTGTGTTAAAGGTGAAAGTTTTGTGAAGTTACAGTTTGTTTTTTCTGCTGGAGACTGATGACCTGAACAGCTAATAAGCGCAGAGCAGCGCTTGGCAAGTGGAAGGATACATAGCCCATATGTTGTAACACGAAATAGTTCCAAGCACAAGGGCTTTGTCAAGAAAAAAGGAAGCCCTATAGAGAATACTGCTGTAATTTGTAAACAAGCCAATGTAGTTTTTTGTTCAGTTTACTCTTATTACGAGGCTTTCAGTGGTACCATTTTCTCCTGTCTATCGGCTAATGTCCATACCCGACTATTGTTCCCTAAGAGGAGATATGGCCCATTTCTTAACTGGCCGTCATATTAACATGTGCCATGGACCTCAAGCAACCTCCCTTTAAAAAAGCCCAACTATCCCTTTAAGGATAAAGAAAACCATTATGAGCTATCGTGATCATAGGCTTGCTTTCATAAGCAAAAGATAATCATGAGAATTGATGACCTATGACATCCAAAATCTAGAAAGGTAACCCTGAATCAGAGTGGACATTTTGTAACAGTTAAAGTCCCTTAAGGCATCTTTGAGATATCCTATTTACAAAAGTTGGCCTACACATATGTTCTGTACATTCTTATGGACAAACATGAGCTAGGTAACTTAGAAAAATTGGCCCAGGCCTTCACCTTGCTGCTATTTAGTAATCTGGCTAACTGTTGACCAGAGGATTAACTACACAAATCAAAAGTGAAGCTACGATTTTAGCAGGCAAAGCATAATAATATGGCCATCCTTGTCGAATCAACAACAAATCACTTTCCGTAAATCGCTAACAAATCTACACAGCCAAAATCTTGAACTTTTTGAATGTTGTTTGCCTCAGTTGACTTCAAGCTGGCCAATGGATTCTGTGTTTGCTACACAGGCTTCCAAAACAGAGTACTCAAGTCTGTCCTAACTCCCACTGCTTTTAGGATACCTACCAGCTGCCCTTTTTAACTGCAAATTTAGCCACTTTTGTTGGTAACCCTTAAAACGGAGCTATAATTGGCCAGTTTGCTAAGAACACAGCAGTTTCTGAATATTTTCACCCTAAGGCAATTTTATTGAGCAACTATTACCTAAAACATTGTAAAAGTTATTCAGTGGTTAAAAATCTGCACCAAGGCTGATAGAAGAAGCAAAGTTGAAAGATGACAAACAAATGACAACAAATTTTTTTTCCCTCATTGTGAAAATAATTATGTCCATTTAGGAGTGCAAAAGTATGCAAATATAAGTGTGCGATGACTCCATACATTTGTTGTCATTGTGTGGTCGAATCTTCATTATGCAGGGAGCTTCCTCGAGTCTGACTTCATTTTTTCTCTGCATTTAAAGTGCTGGCCCTTTGAAATGAGGTCTATAAGCAAAGCACTGATGAGCTTTGTCTGTGAATGTAATTAGCCAATTAGAGTGCCCTTTATTAGAGACCAGGCGCGGCCATGCATCTCTGCTACCAGGGACTAGTTAGTGTGTCCTAATGAGCCGTTGGCTTCCAAACAGAAGCCCTGTCAAGTATTATTAATAAAGAAGCTATTTGTGCAGGCCCTCTAGTTTAAACACAGTCAATACCAGAGCACCAAGATTATTGTGATTTATCTCATGAACCATGCTGCAGTATTTGTGTCTGTGAGGTAAAAAATTAAACCACAGCTGTGCCACCTGTTAATGTGTGGTAAATACAGTAAAAGTACAGTGAGGAAGAGTGGAGGGGATTTTTGTGATCATGTGGTTTGTATGAATGTTCTAAGCAAGGAATGGCCATGTGGCCTAAAGACCTCCTTGGGTATTTCTGGCACTAGCTCCTTAAAACCATCATATGACATAAGGGAAGGCAGCTTAGCAATCATTTAAAAATTACTCCACATAATAGGTAACCTTGCAGTGGTGGACCTGTCTGATTCAGTGTCTCCAATCTACAGCTACTGTGAGCGTCCCAAAACAGGACAGCCCAATCAGCGTCTTTTAGAGCAGGAAAAGGTGGGAGCTGCGAGAGACATGTTTTGATGAGAGTTTGTTCTATAAAGTAGCTTACATTTTGTATTTTACACTGCGGTAGTAGTGCCCGCCTACTACATTATCTGATTGGCCCTTAATGATTGTGACTGAAGCTGTTTGATATCGTGGTGTGTACTACACTGAACATGGACCACAGAAAGCTAAGAAGAGAGTTGTCTAAGGAGATTAGAAAGAAAATTTTAGACAAGCATGTGAAAGGTAAAGGCTATAAGACCATCTCCAAGCAGCCTGATGTTACTGCGACTACAGTTGCACAAATTATTCAGAAGTTTAAGGTCCACGGGACTGTAACCAACCTCTTTGGACATGGTCTCAGGAGGAAAATTGATGACAAATTGAAGAGATGGATAATACGAATGGTAACCAAAGAGCCCAGAACAACTTCCAAAGAGATTAGAGGTGAACTCCAAGGTCAAGGTAAATCAGTATCACCATCACCATCCATCGCTGTTTGAGCCAAAGTAGACTTAATAGAGGACATCCCTGTAGAACGCTAACCATAAAAAAAGCATGGTTGGAATTTTCCAAAATGCATATTGACAAGCCACAAAGCTTCTTGGGAGAATGTCCTTTGGACAGATGAGACAAAACTGGAGCTTTTTGGCAAGTCACATCAGTAGGGCTGGGTATCAATAAAAAATTTTCGATACCAGTACCAATACCGATACCTTCACTTCGATACCCGTTCCTGAACGATACTTTTTTCGATACCAATTTTATATATCAATTCTAACAAAATGAAAATTGCTTTACACATTACTTTTCAAATTTCGAGTTTTATTTGTCAAGTGATTTCCAGTGTAAAAGAACATTTGCAAACAATGTACAGGTCAGTACATACTGAGGACTTTCTCACTCAACAGTTTTCTTCAAAAAAATCAACATGTCTGCTTTCTCAGGACACAGACAAGCCCTTTCCTGGTTGATGGTGTCCCCAGCAGTAGAAAATGTACGCACTGAGGGTGTGGATGATGCTTGCACACAGAGATACCTGGCTGCCAAGTCTGATAACATTGGCAGAGTGTCCCTCACATTCCACCACCAGGTCACTGGATTCACTGAGGTTAGGGTAGATGGCAGACCTCTGTACCGCTGTATCTCATCCTGAGCCTTCTCTGTGGTGCTCAGAGTGTTCTCTTGTCTTGTTTCAACTGCCATGTCCTCATCAGCAAATAGCTCCTCAAGGGCAGAGAGCTTTGGTTTCTTCTGAAAACAAGAGGAAGAAGAAGAAAAAGACAATCAGGGTAGATGCCAAATAAATTTTGTTATAATAATGAAATAGGAGGGAAAACAGGATAACTTTGTATATTTTTATTTTACCGGTGTTGCTACTGCAGCTGTACAGTCTTCATCAGATGAGTCGTCGTCATGGTCACCAGCTGTCCCTTCAAGCTCCTGCTCCATCTGCTGGGTCTGGTTCGTTACACCTTTATTCTGTATTCAACAGATTATGAGAGTCATATAAAATGATCTACAATGGAAGAGGAATAAAATATTACTAATAACAAAAAACACCTTTTGTGAGGTCCTAATTATCAGCATCTGCTCTAGTCTGGTCCACACTTCATCTGCCACTTTAGTCTTGAATCTTGGATCCAAGGCTGTGCCCTCCTTCAAGAACTGCCTGATGCTCTCATCCTGCAAGACAAAAACAGAGAATAGTAGTCACGTTTCTGAGTATACTTAATGGAAACAACTGCATAATACAGGATTGTACTGCATACTTGGTATCGTTGTGAGAGGTCACCCATTATCTTTTCCTTGATGGCCTGTGTAAAGGAGGAGTCTCCGTCAATGACTGTGAAGTGGTGCTGGAGTTTACCCAAGATGGGTAGAATCTGGCCCAAAGTTGGACTCCTTTCAGCAGAGATGCAGATGGTTGAAGTGTAGAGTATCTTCATAACTCTGACAAACTCTTCTGCCTTTCTATAGTCATCATCAGAAAGTCTCTCCAGTCTGAAAAAAAATTACACATTGTTTTATTAGTGAGACCACAGCCCAGCACACTAGTTCACATTGAAAAAGTAATAAGGTTACATCAGTGTCCCCATAATCTACAATACCTGTCCTTCTCCATTGATTTTTTTAACCGAGGGTCCATAGAGGCTGCATGGATGGCAGGAAACTGCTCCAGAAATCGCTCCACCATCAAGAACAGGCTGTTCCACCGGTTCCTTACGTCCAGAATGACAGCATGTTCTGGAAGACCTATGGAAAGACAATGTATATGTGGTTGTCTATTTGTAGTAATAGTTCAATAATTAATTTAGCCAAGGAATTTTGCACTAAGTTTAGTCTATTCTGACTTCTTACCAAGAAGACGCTGCTTCTCTTTAAGGACAGATTTAGCCAAGCTGCACCGCTTTAACCACACCACCATAGCCCGGATTCTTCCTGCCCACTTTGAGATGACAGGTATAGTGTACAGCTTTTGAGCAGCAATGTTAAGAGTATGAGCAAAGCAGCCAACTTTTCTAATGCTCATCTTTTTAACTGCTACATTCATATTAGCTGCATTGTCTATAGTGATGGCTACAACTTTTTCCTTTACATTGAATTCATCAAGAATATCCCCTATCTCCTCAGCTATAACATGCCCTGTCTGTGATGTGTACACTGCCCTGGTATGCAGGATTTTGTCCTTCATGGTACCCTCTCTCACATAATGGACTGACACAGTCAAGTAGTGGTCCTGTGCCACACTGGTCCACCCATCCGCAGTCACAGCCACATCCTTGACGTCTTGCAATTCTCTCTTGACTTTTCCCTTCTCTACTGCATACCATGCAGGTATGAGTGTATTTGACAGCGTGTCTCTGCTGGGGGGCTGATATCTGGGGTTAAGGGCTCTTATCATCTCCCTAATTGACATTAGAACACAAAACATCAACAATAACATAGTTATGTTATTATTGCTCAAAAAAACACCTAGGCTGAGAGATAAAGGATTAACTGATCAACAATATCCTGTACAGCTTACTTACCTCCACCATGGAGCCTCCACTGTAGAAAAAGGCAGCAAACCTTTAACAACAAAGTGTGTGACTGCCCTGTGGCACTCAGCTTGCTGTTCTTTTGTCAATTTTCCTTTTTCTGCCAGTGTGAATGGATTCACACTGGCTGGCCTTTTCCTCCTCACGTCAGGGTCAGAGGCTGTGAAGATAAACAGAACAGTGAACGTTAGGTGAGCTGTTTAACCAGCCCTACCCAATGGTGGCGCGTATATTAAAAGCTAAGCACTGTCTCTTACTGCGAGTCTTTAGTTAGCTTTTGATTTAGCTAGCTACATAGCCTTAAAACAAAGTTACACGCACATCTTAAAGTAGCGTTTACATGGGTCCCCGTTTAGTTCACCACGCTATGCACGTATAAAGTTGCAGTAACGTTAGCTTGACAAACAAAGAAGTTGGCCGGATTTCGCCGAACATAAACTGGTACTCTCGGATGAAGCGGAGTCCAGTGGTAAAACCTCTGGCTCTGTAACGTCCACAGGCTGAAATGAATGCTGAGAGGAGGGGGGTGGCTGTGGCCCGCTCGTCTTGCAGTCGAACACGGAGCAACTTTCCGTTCTTAAATTGATTCCATGCACGGTCAAATGCTTCATAAAATTCGTCGTGTTGCCTGACTTAGCAACGATGTTTTTTTGGCATATACTGCACCGTGCACTATTGGAATCAGTTTTGCAAAAGTAGAGCCACATTTTTTACCTCAGGCATGTTTTAACCAGTTTGACGACACGCCATGCTACTGCTGCAAAGCCAATGTACAACACGTGAAGCCTGCCTGTGGATGGGGGAGTAACCAGTATGTGTTTTCCTGCATGACGCATTCACGTGTGACGTTACAGCCAATCAAATGTGGCATTATCAGATCATAATCACATGATTAACCCCTGGGCACCGGAACTTGGAACCGAAAGACGACACATATTTTGATACTCATTACTACCGAAACATTTCGGTCGGTGCCATAAAAGAACCGAAGTTTGGTACTCAGCCCTACACATCAGCTCTATGTTCACAGACGCAAAAATGCAGCATACAAAGAAAAGAACACTGTACCTACTGTGAAACATGGAGGAGGCTTAGTTATGTTCTGGGGCTGCTTTGCTGCATCTGGCACAGGGTGTCTTGAATCTGTGCAGGGTACAATGAAATCTCAAGACTATCAAGGCATTCTGGAGCAAAATGTGCTGCCCAGCGTCAGAAAGCTTGGTCTCAGTCACAGGTCATGGGTCTCCCACAGGATAATGACCCAAAACACACAGCTAAAACACCCAAGAATGTCTCAGAACAAAACATTGGACTATTTTGAAGGGGCCTACTATGAGCCCTGATCTAAATCCTATTAAACATCTGTGGAAGGAGCTGAAACATGCAGTCTGGAGAAGACACCCTTCAAACCTGAGACAACTGGAGCAGTTTGCTCACGAGGAGTGGGCCAAAATACCTGTCAAAAGGTGCAGAAATCTCATTGAGAGTTATGGAAATTATCTGATTGCAGTGATTGCCTCAAAAGGTTGTGCAACAAAATATTAAGTTAAGGGTACCATCATTTTTGTCCAGGCCAGTTTCATTATTATGTTTTTTTTAATGATTCTGTTGAACCACAATTCAAAAGCAGTGCCAGATTTTCATTAGTTAATTTTCAGTACATTTTTATTTATTATTACTTTTGTCCATTTCAAGTTATTTCAGTGACCATTGTGGGTTTTTCTTTCTTTAACTGAGGAGTACCAACAATTTTTTCCAAGTGTGTAATAGGTGCTGTAACACTAAAAGCTGTCTTCCCTCATTCAGTTTTTTTTTCTGTATTTCTAAATTGACAGTGTTGAGACAACACCACACACAAATATCATGGGTAACACTCAAGTATTGTACAAATACAGTGTACTCAATGTAAGGGGTAAGGAAAGATGGGCAGACATACTGTAATGCCTCCAACCTCAGCTTGTACCAGTGTAGAAGCATTAAAAGGGTTAAAAAAAATGGACTTTTTGCACAATATCAAACACGTTGTTTTATATCTGACTATAATTCCCAACATTGTTATGTTTCACAAATATTATAAGCAGATATATGATTCTTGTAATATCTAACATAAATGCCCTCAAGCTGTGTTTCAGTTATTTTGTAATGCAATAATGTATTATGTACCCTCAATTTCCTGACTCATAGTGTTGCACTATAAAACAGTCAGCAGGAGCAAGAACAGCTTAGACATCTTGAATTATTTAATCTTTATGTGGCAAAGAAAATATGTTTTTGATTAAATCCTCTGTTATGTATGCACAGTTATAATGGGCTTCATATGATAATAGCCAAGCAGTTTGTGATAGGTTAGTATGAGTGTAATTACAGTTGAAATAGTGTGGAGCTTTGAATTGATCAAAAAGACAGCGGGAGGACTAAACGACTGTCAATGTGCATGAGGAGGGGGGCTTAAATCAATGACTGAAAAACTATTCATAGCACTGATAATGACAGTGCTACTACAAATTGCACTGGATTTAAAGAATACAAGTGTCAGTGAGTCAGCTAATTCCAGCATAACTCTGGATGTCAGATCCATTATGGGTATGAAAAACTCATGAGCTCATTAAAGTGATTATAATAAGGATAAGCAGAGGTTTAACACACCAACATGAACAGATTCTGAGATCATCTCCAACAAAGTCACATGTGATAATAACACTCCATACAATGCCTCTTTTTTATTAAGGGATTATCTCCTAAGAATAAGGTTGATGGCACAGATGTTTGTCTTGGTCTTTCTCTAACTCAAGGGTCAGCAACCTTTCAAGTGTCATTTAAAAAAATCATTTTACCCAGTTTGTCAACTCAACATCAAGGTACATCATATATTAAATAAATACATTGTGGTAGTGCAAAAAAATGGCTGCAAAAGTCAAAGCATCCTAATTTGGATCTTCAAAGAAAAATGTCAGTTTTTACAGCAGCAAAAAAATGCCTACAGACTCATTTAAGATGTGAACTTGTATCAATACTTTATTTCTTAATATCTTTACTCGTATAAACTGAACTAGCATTTTTAAGAGCTGAACCATTATGTATGGATCATCATAAAGGCATTTTCTGACAAGTGGGGGTATAGTTATTGTTAAGCCCTCCCTATGTTCCACTTTTTACCAACTGTTATGCAATTGATTGAAGTTTAGTTGAAGACACTATCAGCAATTGAGCCACTGCCATGCTTTGGCTTTATAATGCCCCTGCAGATAAATGCCATGACATCACTGAGAGTTTAACAAGTAGTCTTTCACTGCGTTTTCACCAAGTAGTCTGGTTTGGTTTCGTTCAGTTTGGCTGGAAGCAATATTCCTGTCTTGTTAATTAAATCATAGGTAGGTAGTATATGATTATATATACTGATTTAACAATGTAATCATTTTCACCTTTCGAGCAAATTTCATTCATATCATCAAATCCACTATTTTTTAGAATATTCTCTGAGTTCTGTGGTTCTACTTCAGTAGGGTACTTGGCTGGACAGGGCACTGTATAGGTAAGTCTCACCTCCTATTGGCCACTCGAGCTGCTCAAGCATCGCTGCACCAGTATTTCAATGGCATGCAAATTCTTCATAGAAACAGTCAAGACCTTAGCTTATCTCAGCCACACAACTGTGTAAACCACATGGGACTCTTTGCAGACAGAAATGTGGCAGCCCCCCCCCAAACACACACACACACACACACACTCTCCACAACACAGGCAGGAGTGATGCTGTCTCTGCCTCGTCTCTGACTGGCAGAGTAAACACAGTTACCGCAACAGCTATGCTGGAAGACAAACTACAAGCAACAAGAGAGGAAGACAGACTCCACGCAGCACTTAGAGTATACAGGAGGAGAGATAAAGGTTTGACAGTGTTAGCAGAGATAGATGTGGGGACCCAGTGATGACAACAGCGTTAGGAGGCAGATATACAAGGGTGACAGCAAAAGAAAGGAATCCCATAAATATAAAGTACAATAAGAGTGTGGTTGGAAACTTTAAAAGATGTCTGAGTCTGAGACAGCAGGACATGAGAGCTGTGCAGGAAATGAAATGAGAAATAGTGTTTTATGGCATTTTTCTGATGATTTTGGACATCATAGAAAAGAGAAAAAGAGACTCTGGTCTAAGATTTGACCACATTGCCTTCCTATGGGGAGTTTTTGATCTTTGTCTTTTGTCAGTAGTGCAGTCTTATAGTGTGCTTAGTAGGTAATCAGAAGGTTGCAGGTTCGAGCCCAGCTCCGGCTGTCACATGGTGATGTGTTCTTGGGCAAGACACCTAACACCAAGTTGCTCCCACTGCTGCGTCAGTGCCATGTAAATGGGCATGAAAGTGTGTGAATGCGTTAGTTGATACTGATAATTCTGACCATTTTTAGTTGCTTTTTTTAATCCTAAATATTTGGAACAACTAAAAGTAGCTGGCAACCAGGAAAATGTCAGATAGATTTTACACAGTGATTTTCATTTATTTATTTACTTACTGACAGGCATTTCAGGTCCATACCAACACTAACCATGTCTGAGTGAAACTGAGTAAAACATACTTTATGTTTTGTTTTAAAGTCAAACACATTTATTATCTTTTGGATCAGACATTAGAAAAGAAAGGTACATTTGTAAGCTGATTCAAAATACTGAGTAATTAGAACATTTATAGGCGAATAGTGCAGTGAAAGTATGATGTTTGTCTTTCAAGTGAAAGAATTAAGTTTCCCAAAAATTGCACTTAACACATGTGGACAAAATTGTTGGTACCCTTCCGTTTAAGAAAGAAAAACCCACAATGGTCACTGAAATAATTTGAGTTATGTAACGTCACCCTCGAACCAGAACAAGACCTTCACTTTTTATATGTGAAAATGACCTAAGACCTCTGTTTTTGTTGTTTTCATAGTATATATAACATGTATTTCAAACTTCCTTGTATCCTTGTATTTCAATTCAGCTAAAAACCTTGAGTGAGGATTTTTGGTCCTTATCATTCAGCCATACCCTTTACAGCAAAAATAAGCTAGCATAAAAGAACCTTTTAAGTTCCACCTTGCTCCCTGCCACATGTAATAAGCACAAGAAAAAGAGATGGAGACTGAAAGGTAAGAAGAAAATGGGTGAAATGGGTCTGGCAGGAGGTAAAGAGCAAGAGTGTAAAGCAAACGGATGATGGAGATGGAACACTGGAGGCAAAGCACGGCATGAGCAGAAGGAGATTGGCACAAAAAACAGTTTAGCGTGCCAGAAAAATGCAGCAAGGATAGAACGACTGAAAGAAACAAACAAAATAACGTCGGGACAGAGAGGAAAGCAAACAAGGAGACGTAAAGAAAGATTGACAGGCCAATAGGGAGACCACAGAAATGCGTGCAACGCCAAGATCATATTGTCATTCTGTGCAGCAGTCAGGCTCCAATGTGCTGATTATGAGAGCATCATTTGAGACTGACAACCTTGTTCCTATAGTACAGCATGCCAAACACATTCCCAGCCCCCATCCTTCTCTGTCTTTCTCTGTGCACATTCTCCCCCTGTGCTAGCACAATAGCCGTCTGATGAAGACTGAATGATTGGAGGAGGAATGAAGTGAAAGAGTTACAGAAAAAAACACTCTCTGAGAGGTTGATGATGGGGGTTGGGGGTGGGGGGCGACGCAGATAGTGAAGGAGTGTAGAGGAGGTGTGAAGAACACGGGGCTCGATGCAGCTGCAATTAAGGGAGCGATTTTGTGCCAGCGAATATGCTAATTCCTCCTTTGTGTGCTTGCTTGATTGGCCATTGCACTGCGCACCGGGCAGCAAGGGGAAGGGGAAGCGGAGGGCTTTGACGCCTCTGTCTGGCACAGCGTCCATCACAGGCCTCATTTAGTGATACACCATAGCACTTAGTGGTGTCGGAAGAGGGAAAAAAGGACACAATTCTGTCAGCTGTCTCTTCCCTACCACTGTATATACATCTATGGGGTGTAGTGAGGGAGATGGTAGCTCAATTAGCCAGCTCCAGAGACAGATACCGAGGCAAAGATACCTGTTAATAGTCACGTATGACCTTTTTATATATGAGCACAGCCTCAGTTCACAAAGGGCTGGTGGTAATTTTGGACCTAAGGGATTGTGGGAATACTGAAGGAGTTTAGGCTTTACTAGAGGGAACTTCTGTTTCATTTTAACTTCAGTTTGGATGAGACTGAAGTGAATAATGACTTCTCTTATTTTAGAGGTTTATCTACATTCAAGGTTTAAGAGTGGATAGTGTGGTCGTTGGTGAATAAGTCATGTTTCCAGTTACAGGTTGCTGCTGGTTGTAAAACAGTGTGTTGAACTGTTTGTGGTGTTTTTTAAATACAAGTAGGTTTAGTGTCTCCATGCTGTCTTTTGTAAAACCACTAGACAACTGTGTCTTTAAAGTTTGGACATTACCCAGCAGTGAAAAGCATCTAATTAAGCCACCCGCTCTACCTTTTTGTTTCAGTGTTTACATGGCTGTATACTGTGTATACACTGAATTATATATTTAAACAGTTTTAAAAAGTTATTAACCGAACTTTGCATTATCTGTGCTACTGTCTTTTGGTCCCTATTTGCTTTGTCATGCTTCTGCTCTGTGTGTTCTTGAAATACCCTTTGGGTCAAATGGGTTTTTTTTTTTCATTGAACTGGATTAAGTTGATTAGTGTGTGGTGTGCAACAAGATGATCAACTGAGCATATAAGAGCTCTTTATTTGTTGTCATGTAATGTCTCCTGTTAAATCGGTTAATATTTGTGTTGCACTGGATCATGGAAAAATCTGAATCCGTCCTTTGCTGGCTGGAGAAAGGTTGATAATAATTCTGACCATATTTGAAAGAGTCTCTGAAATGGGACCACTTTTAACGCCGTCTGAGGGGTGCAGCCCATACATTGGAACACAACTTTGCTGGCTTGGCTGTTGACAAAAAAGATCCCAGAATTTCTGATTAAAACACTTTGCAGATCAGAGATCAAATGTATTACAGTAATAATTAAAAAAAAGTCATACTCTGCATTCATTAGGGTTCTTAACAGCTATCAATTAATATGCTTTTAGTCAAACCCCTTGGCAATCTTTTAGAAATAACTAGATTGTGATAAAATTACAGAATATGAATATAACATGCTCTCTCACTCATAACGTCAGTATGTTTCTAAACATGTTTTCTTCCTGTTAAAATGATTATACTTTTAAATAACTGCTTTCATTCCTCCCAAAACAGACCATTTGTTTGTTTTATCGTAATCGCATGTCACATCGCATCATCATGGTGTCATATCTAAGATAAGCTCATGGAGATCAAAATATCTCTGATTCATGATCCATAATGTTGCCGAGATATCGTACAGCATGTTGTCCTCACAGCATTATGCATAATCAGATATGGTTCTGAAAAACATGAAGGCTTATTAACCACCTCCAGCCATCAGCCTGTCAGCTCAGTTTGGTGATTGAAGCCTTTGCACAATTTTCACACCTGTGTATGCTGATTACATTGCATGATCTTAAACACTGAAATGGACCGAAAGCTGTTTGTTATATCAACAAATACTGCAGTTCCTTTATTTGAGCTTGTGCTGCTGCTATGAATCTCTTTAAATTGTTTTTCTTGTCTGTACACTTTCAGACATAATAGCTTTATGTTTAGATTTAATTTATTATAAAAGCTATAATTGCATTTGGACTGTTATAATAGTGTTGTTATCTATAATTAATCACTAACACAGGCAGCAGAAGAGAAAAGCACAATATAAAGTTGTAATCCCCAATTTGAGATGATTAGCTAAAGCCTCATCCTGCTGCTGTATGGGACGGATCAGGTCTGTGAGAATTATCAGAGGTTTGTCTTTAAATGAATACATGAATTAATGTCTGTGTCACTTCAGTGTTATCTGACATTAACTTATTTAAACACCTCTAAGGTGCTGGTGGGTAAGCTTGCTTTGACTGGCTATGGATTCAAGAAAAAAGTTGTGAAAAAATCGCATCTGGTGTGCAAAGGCCTTTAGTCTGTACAATCTTAAAGCAGCTCAACCTTCAGAATGGCCATTTAGTTGTAAATGTCACCTCCCTTAATGTGCATAAGATGCACTTTTCTTACATCTAAACATTGTTGTGTCCTAAACACCATTGTGATCAATACAACAATGACAAAAAGTGCTGTCCTGAAGTCACCATCATCTCATATTATATTGTTGCTGTCGGGCACAAACCTATCTGTTCTTAATATTGCCTTCTTTTTTTTTCTTTTTAGACACTGCTCTTGGTAATCTTCTACATAGTTTAGTGGATTTTACACAGTTTAAACCAAATAAAAGTGTAAAAAAGAACAATTACTAATCAGGATAATACAATACTTGTTCGTTCCATTTTTCCTGTAATTTTTTTTTCATTTCCTGAAAAGAAGCAATTTTGGAGATAGGAGGATTGTGCCTGACAGCAACGATGTTACCCAGCTTGATTGAAAATTAGTTCCCATTCATTGTACTTTAAATGGGTGCTTCAGCGATCATCACATGGTGACAATGCCACTGGCCAGGGTAGCAAAGTCCTTATTTTTAATAGCGCCACCCTTACATGGTGTTATAATCCTGCACTTTAATGAAAAAGCTGTTGCAGGACTGATATGTTATGTTTTTCCACACACACCAACCAAGTTTGTACTAAATGGGGACTTTAACATGTGCTGAATCAAACCAGATTTTTACTTGAATTTGGGTGCTCCATTGTGGAGAATCTTATCCATCTATTTTTTCCAGCGCCAGCTCTATAATATGGAAGCACACCTGCCCATGGACGGGACCCTTGAAAGGCCCCACAAATTGGGCTAGTATGGACTTGCATGGCAACCAGTGACCTAAAAGTGAAGTTCTACTCAGCTGGTTGATTCTTTTGAGTCTATTTTCCCTATGGCCTGGTAAACACGTACATATTTTCTAAGTCTAAGTCTTAAACGATGTTGAGACAGTGAGAGAGCCCACACATGGAGACAGATGTCAGAGTTATTAGTTTTGTTCCTGTATCATGTGGTACGCCACAAAGAGAGAGACATAGAACACGTGATCACACACGACTTCAATATAAACAAACTTGGCGACAACATCAGGAGGCTAAATGCAGCTGCCGGTTAGCTTCCTTTAGCATCCTTAGCTTTTGTGATTTCTGTCCAGCTCCTCTCCTATGCTGTTTTTTTTTAAAACAAATCAATGAGTTGGACCTCCATTTTGACGTCAGTCTAACTTTATACTTCACCTTTACACTCATTTGCTACCTTCAGCCAGTTTGTTCCCTTATTGGCTTTACTTTGGTCCATGTGGCAGTTCACAGAGGACGTGCTTGGCTGCCCTCGGTGCACTTAACACACATCAGGACTTCTGGTCGTAAATACAGAACATGTCAAATATTTTGGGTTGACCATTAACACACCTCACACCACGGGATCATCAGGTAAAATCATCTTTAGGACCTCCAGATAATCGGGCTTTTGCTGAGTTTGATCAGAAATGGGGATCCAAGCCAAAAGTCGGCCTGACTGTTGATTGTCGGCCAGTGAGCATTTTTGTCAGTATACTGACTATTAATTGCCTCTGATATACTCCTGTTTGTTATTATTTTGTTATTGTACACACGGAATTTTGTGTTCTACAAACCATGTCTCCTTACTTCTTGTGGGCCCCTCCATGAATCTGGGCCCCAGAGAGCGTTACCCTGATTACCCCCGTATAGGCCTCCTTGTATGGAGGCTCTAACCAGGCAAACATCAATAACATTTAATACATATTTGTTTTCTGGTGTAAACAAGTAACTAGGGTTTGCAATTTTTTTTTTTTTTTCAAAATTTAGTTTTGTTTTGTTTGATTATCTTTTAAGGGTCTGATTTAATGTCATTTTCATTATGAGATATCAATCATGATTCCAAGGAAAAAAGATTACTTTATCTTTATTAATGAAGAATTAGTGTTGTTATTTCTAAGATAGCACAATAAATATATTGACAGTTTAATTAAACAAACATCATCTGAAAACCTCTTTGAGATAGACATATGGGCCAAATTTACATAAGTGTTTACACTCAAAAGAAGCTTAATATATTCAGGTTTCAAAACTTTTAACACTGAATTAACATTGCTGAGGGGATTTCTTTTGTAAGCTAAAACACAACTCTGAAATTCTGAAAACATAAGCTCAGAAATTAGAAAGAAAAAACTCACTTCTTCCTTTTCTCTGAGTGATGATGTCATGAACAGTTGGGGGGAGATATCAGCCCCATCACCATCTGGTCCCCAAAAGAGGGAGGCACAGCAGTGCT
Source organism: Cetoscarus ocellatus (assembly GCA_037902135.1). Lineage (NCBI taxonomy): Eukaryota > Metazoa > Chordata > Actinopteri > Labriformes > Labridae > Cetoscarus > Cetoscarus ocellatus. The sequence continues at coordinate 2,137,839 of JBAMNC010000815.1, forward strand.
CGCACGATGTACACCCACTCACTGGCAACCCACATGAAACGCACACATTAACACGCACACAACTTTTTCTTCAGGGCAAAAGCCAGGATCCTGCAGTAGCACCTTCATGAACACACACTGTACAAGCACACACACACAAATGCTGGCACCAATAGGAGCATTGCAAGGACATGCAGACTTCACCACCCACTCTTTCTCCAATGTAGCCTCCATCTGCTCGCTCTGTCGTTCCCTTCTCTCTCCATGGATTATCATGGCAGAGTCCAAAATGTGATACGCTTGCCTTATTCTAGTCCCATATGAGCAGGTGTCTGAGGTACAAATACAATACACCAGATAAATTCACTGGCATGGTCAAAGCTGAAGGCTAATGTGAGTTTAGATCCAGTTCTGAAAAGTCCATCAAAGTATGTCAGCCAGAAAAAAATGAAAAATGTTGCAAAAATGGAGCTGAAATTGTGATTAAATTCATTACAAGAAATTGACATGAAACTTCTTTTTTATATGTTTGCACTTTCTTTGATTTAGATTAGATATATGTTTGTAACTGCCCTTTTTTAATTTGTGTTGTGTCATTAGATAAACCTTAAGCTACTAAAGGTAAAGAAGTTAGTTGGTTTATATGTTAATGATTTTAATGTCAGTCAAATAAGCTAGCAATTCAAAAGTCAGAGGTCCTTAAAATTTGTATTATCTTCAAATACCAGGCTTTGGTAGGTTATGTTGGTGTCAGGGAATGACTCCCGAGGTTTTTAGGAGGACACAAAAGTAGACCGAGACAGAGTAAGGTGCAACAAACTAGAATTTATTGAGGACAATTTCAGAAGAGGATGGGAAGGAAATCCTCAAAAGCTGGAGAGGGAGTGAGAAGTCCAGTGTGAGGGTGAGAGCTTTGGCAAGTGTTTGGGCAGAGGAGAGACAACGGTAAGTAAGGTTCCAAACACAACAAAAAACTCGGGCACAAAAACCAAAGACAAGATTTTATGATTCACAAGAGATGGACAGCATTACCACATAGTGGAGTGGGAATCATCTGGCACCGATGACAAGTCTGCAGCAGGCTTACGAAGGTGCGGTGATGAGAAACAAGTGAGATCCAGCAGCTCCATGAAGACACACCCCCTACCAAGGAGGGAGAGAGCAGCAGGAGCAGAGACACAGTGCAGGAGCAGGAAAAAGGGTTTCAATAAAGTCACTAACAGCAGAATCGTCACAGTTGTTTGTGCTAAGTCACAGATATGCTTGGTGTTTGTTCTTAACTTCTTGCTAGGGTCCATTGATGTCATGAGTGCTTCTGATTATACTGTATACTTGACTTTATACAATGTGTGTTAGTGGAGGATACCATAAGGAGGCACACAAAGACCTCAGGATGTATGCATCTGCCAGTTGTGCCGGAAGTATTATGCAAGCATGGCGACAATTAACTTAATTCTGAGAGTATTTAAATAAGTAAAGAGCAATTATCAAAGTCATCATAAAGTATGTGTAGGCAAGCAATGACCAGTGGTCGGACCAAATTGTCAGCATCATCAGCTTTCAGCTTCCTGTGTTATTAGATGTTGTTATTAAAGCATCATAGAAAAAGTGTTCTCTCAAATGCCCTGTTATGTAGTTTTTTTTAACATTATATCACCAAAAAATCAATTAATCTTTATTTGTAGAATCATAACAATTGTTACCTCGAGACACTTCACAAAAAAGTAGGTTGACACCATTTTTTAATTCATTTATTTAGCTTTTTATTTTAATTCCAAACCCAACATGAATTCACCATGAGTACAGCACTTTGCATTAATTGGCAACAGTTACATTGGAAAAAACCTCTGTTAACAACGGGATATCTTAAGTAGAACCAGAATCATGCTGAACAGCCATCTACCAAAGCCATGTCAAGTCATGAGTGGGCAGAGGTAGGTAGGTGGTCAGAGACAAAGGGACTAAAATAATAACTAATGACAGTGGCAAATTCATGGATGCCTGGGCCATAAATTTGTCCTTATCATATTTGTCTCTATTGAATTGAACTTTTTAAAGGTTAGCCCCTTGAGGTGTGACATCTTGTGTTTAAGAGCGTCATCTTCAGTTGTGTTAAAGGTAGTAATCATGGTGGCATAATCAATACAATATTGTTCTTATGTTGATAATAACATCTAAAATGATTATAAGGTGGAGAGGAATGATGTTGATTAAAATAACAGCATCTTGTTGAACTACAATTAAATTGGGTTTAATCCATTTAAGAATGAGAATTTATGTTCAATGTTGTCATTTCTGTTGATGGTTGGTGTTAGATAAAGCACTTGGAGTCAAGTGGGTCCACAGCAGTAGGTTATCTGTGTTGGATATTTGCAGGAACTCTATACTTGAAAATATGTTGGTCAACAGCAGCAGGCCATCCACACCAATATCCCAAGTTACCTACAAGACAAAAATCTGAGACATTTACAAGAGTAAAAAAAAGAGGGCCAAAACAGAGAAAGAGAGAGGGAGATAGACAGGGAGAGGAAAGAGTTCACCGCGCTAGATCCACCAGCAGTCTAAGCCCACTGCAGCTTAACTGTGGTCTAGCCTAGGCCTAAGCCATCCCTAACTAAAACTGTGGTTTAGAAATAAAAAAGAAACAGTTAAATAAAAATGCTAATTCAGACTTAGTCTTGGGAAAAATCACAGGGAATTTACCAATTTACACGGTCAATTGTTGACTATTTAGATCTGGTTTTTTTTCATAACTTTCCTCCCTTCTGTGCCAGGTACATGCTGTATAAATCACCAGGAACAGGCACGACCTGCGCAGGAGAAGGTTAATAGAGATATTCAGCAGAAACACAGCAGGCAACGCTTAAGGTCATAGAATTGCCCTGAGGCATGTTAGAAAACATACAAAGACCCATGAATAAAATATATTCCTGCTCTCCGAACAGGACCTGAGGCTAACATGGTAAAAATCTACTCTTGTGTAAACATGACTAAGACGTAATACGCCAATAAAGAAAGGCCGGGCGAAGGATTGTCACATGCATGCACATGCACATGTGTAGTATAAACTCCCAGTGCAATTTAATGTAACACTCAAAGCGAAGTGAGGCTGAATGCCAATTGAGAGCAGACTACAGAGAAGATGAGCCGACGGCGCAGAGCTCTGAGCGCTCAGGTTCGCTCGCTGCGGTTTAAAACATCACTGATGGCTGTTTCACCCTCTGACTCACTAAATTAACTCCAAATCCATTTACCAGCGTTGCAGCTTAAGCCCTCCAGTTTGGTTTTGGTCTTCAGCGGTTTCTTCTAATTGAGTTTCTAGTAATTACCACAAGGCTAATGCATTGTAAGTGCCTTCTAAATCAGGGGTAAAGATTTTGTTTCAGACTACAAGTGCACATAGTGATCGCATGCAAAAGAATGTTGGGCGAGCTTTGGTATGCACATGGGAAAGAAGCAGACCTTTGTGACAGGCAGCTTGCATCCTAAAGACAGGATGATCATCTGTCAAATGGCCTTGAAACCCCCCAAATACACACACTCTCTCTCATACACAATTTCTGTTAATCCATGACTTTGATTCAGCGTGCCAGGCAGAGGTAACCTGGCTGACACGCTGCACGGCGCCCTTTGATCTGCACTGGCAAATTTGACAACAATGAGTGGGCCGACGCCGGATGGATAAATACACTTGAAGCTGAACAAATTAGCTAGTTCCCCCATGTTACCTGTTTCCTGATATCACCAAAAGTACAGACCTGAAAGACTCAGTAAAGTGGGGACAGGAGTGTGTGCACAGTTCTTGAGGCCTTTCATTATCTCCGTACTTTTGTTGTGTTTGGTCAGGAGAGAGTGAAGAGAGCTCCCCGGGGAGGCGGGTAAACACACCGCTCCCTTACCCTCGTGAAGTTGCCCGAGACCTTCCCTCTTCCTGAAGACTCCTTTAATTAGGCTTTAATTGCCTTATTAGCAGCGGCTATCGATGGAGAAGGAGAGGAAAAAGGTCAATCAAGGTAGATGGAGCCGGAGAACAGGGCAAATAAACAAGGTTGGGCAAGGAAAAGCATCCACCCACACATGCTAATACACACTCATGCAAGTAGAGAACTCGTGCACACATGCATGGAGAGGGTTACCGCAGGTGAAAGTGAGGCCAGCTCCTGTGGGAAAAAGATGTCAGGCGGTATAAGAGAAAAAGAAGTAAGACTGAGCTCAGACATGTGACTGCTGTTTAAGGAAAGGAAAAAAAAAAAAAAAGGCTCTGAGGTGCAGCCCAGGCAATTGACCTCTAACCCTGACCTTAGCAAGGCAGAGGGGATGGACGAGGTGGGGGAGAGGGCTGAGAGGAGGGATGGGAAGGGCAATAAGGGATGATGAATGAAAGAGGTGCTAGAGAGAAGGAGATGCAAACTAAGGAAAGAGAAAAGAAGGTCATGCAGGAGAAGGTCATAGTAAAAAGGAGTTAGGTATTGTTTGGGTTGTTTCCAGTAGTGACGCTTAAGTGATGCTCTAAAAATGGCGCCTGTGCTTAAACATTTTCTAGATCAATACTTAAAACATAAAGGACCCTCATACACCTTTTTTCAACAAGTTTATACTTGTCTTAGGTGTCCCAAGATCATATTTTTCTAGTTTCTTGCTCAAAAATCCACTCAGATTTGGATTCCAGCATGTCTATAAATCCCTTGTTTCAGTCCTGCACAGAGCAGGCTGTTTTGGACCATGTCTTAACATAGGCAGTTATTTTTTTATTTCTGTTTTTTTATTTTTATAAACTGGGGTTCATCACCTTTGTTTGCAAAAAATAACCCCATCCACATGTTTTAAGTTTCTAAAAACATCCCTGTCCACACAAAAGGCATGAACATAAAGCTGCATTGTTGAACGTTGTTTTTTACCACATAACAATGTCCATGATATGCATATGTTTTTCAGTTTCCATGCAAAAACTACTTTATTTTCACATCTGTTTCAGCCACAAGTCTGACTGGTGTTACAGTTTACGTTGTGGCTATGTTAACTGGTGTTAGCGGGCATACTGATTAAATATTTCTTTGTTTATATTTCAGTTCGAGACATATCTCTGACTTTTGTAACCTTACCAAGCAGAGGGATCAGATTCAATGTTTTAATCAGGCAGATCCATCTGTTCAAGCTCCAATCTACAATGATTGTGAGCGTCCCAAAGCAGTATGGCCACAATCAGAGTCCATTAAACCAGGAAGAGGTGGGAGCTACCAGCAACACAACAGCAAGAAGTGCTGGACAGAGATGCTAACAGCTTCAGTAGCAGTTTTATCAGACCTTGACCTCATTTCTTTAAAAAATGAAAACAAATAACAACACTACAAACTCCTTTATAGTGAGAATATTATAGCTCTATCTCTGACATGTTTTGCCTTCAGTTTGTTTTACGAAGTGGCTCACATTCTGTCCTTTACACCAGGGCAGTACATCCTGCCAACTACATGATCTGATTGGCCCGTAATGAATGTGATCGACAGAACTATCAGCCAATCACCCACCAGATACACTTTTGAAAGGTCCTGCCCATTCCCAAACACTTTCTATGGGCTCTTTCCCAGATGGACAAACAAAATGTACTGAACAGTCTAACTGGGATGCCAGGTTAGAAATCTTTTGCAAGTCCTGTTATAAAACTTTTTGGGTACTTTTGTTGGATCACCATCTTGTAGCCAATGCATTCTTAAGACAGATGCGGCCATGGATAATAAGTCTACACAGTCATTTGTGAAACAAAAACACAGGGTCTCATCCAAAATGTTATCAGTGTTTGTATCGATAGAGTGTTTTTAAAGCATCATTGTTAGAAAGCAACAGAAAGTATGTGTTGGCATGTCAATAGTCCAGTCAGCAACACTTAAAGAGATACGCCAACATTTTTTATGTTTTCGTGTCTTGCCTCACTCCTGAGTCCATGACAAGCAGACAGACACCATTCTTTCGACTCTGCATGTAGTAACAAGAAAGAGATGGCCAACGCTTGCTCATCACTAACTAGCTTAGCTCAAACACTGGGAGTCAATGGGTATTGTTCGCCTGCCTCTACCTAAATGCAAATTGCCTGCAAATTTAGGAATGACTCACAACAAGTAGCTCACTCACAACTGTGAATTGGTTCTCATTGTTCACTTAAGAGAGTTGCTTAAAAGACTCTACTCGTTTGTGAACATCCTATCCCTAGCGCAAATCACCACAGAAAAACTAAGCCTCTTTTTAGGAGTAAAAGAAGATACTACGATAAAAGTAGAAGATAATGTAACATGGTAAAAAAAAAAGACTCATAACAAGCACACCGGACTGTTTAGAGTTGCTGAAGAGTTTATCTGATGACTGTAGGCAGAGGCAGGCTAACAATAACCACTGACTCCCAGCATTTGAGCTAAGCTAGTTAGCGGTGGGCGAGCTTTGGCTGTCTATCTCTTGTTACTGCATGCAAAGTCGAAAGAATTTTGTCTATCTGCTTGTCATAGACTCGGGAGTGAAGCAAGATGCAAAACCATCCACTTCAACACATGTAAACATCAGTGATATTGTTGCATAATATGACATTGCACCAAGGAGAGGTCGGTGCAGAGTATGACAAGTTGGCCCCAAAACTCACTTTTGTCTGTCCAAACGGGAATGCCCTAAATGGAGTTTCTAATCATCTTCACTCTAGTCAGGAGCAGCAAGAGCATTTAGAGGCAGCAATTTTGAAATTCAAGTTGAAACTAATCATATGCTCAACAAGATGAAGGAGATGGATATAACTCATTCCCTTGATGGCAAAATACTCCAGAAAGAGTCAATGAAAATAGTTGAGGTCGGCCATACAGGAAGCATAGAACACATTCACATGGACTGATTATCCAGTTGTCAGTTTAATGTGTGCATTAAAGGTGCAGTGTGTAGAATTTGGCAGCATTTTGCTGAACAGAAACAGTGAATATAGGATATGATGTTTCTATTTGTATGTAAAGTCCGTCAAAATAGGAGTACAATCATCCCCATAAAACATTTGTTTTATTTTTATTTAGTTAGAAAAAGCTTCAAAAAATTTACATTACTGCGGGCCGCGTTCATGTAGGCCGACATAACGATCCGCCAGGTTGTCTTTGGGTGGATTTTAGGGACAAAAAGAACAAAACGCCAATCTGTCTGCCAGTTCTGAAATCTACCTGGAATGCAGGCGAAGAAGAGGAGAGAGGACGGCAGTGGATGTAAAGACAGTTGTTACTCTGCACTAGGGATTTAACCTAAACCCAAACCTTGTCACTTTAGTAAATGATGCCGTGTTCATGATCCATTTTGGTCTTCACAGGCTTCCATTGCTCAGCGATGTGACGTTTTGGTTACCGTTGGGCTCATTCTAGAATCTGAACGATAGATGTCGCTCAAATGCCAAATTCTACACACTGCACCTTTAAAGCACATTCATTTAGAGGAAAAAATGTTGGCAGACTACAAAAAATATTTGAACTTTGGCACTGATTCCCTCTTTCCAACAAAAGTGGCCCACACTAAAAGATTTTGAAAATCTGAACAGATGTTGAAAATATGAGAGAGCTTGCACTTAATGATACATGATATTGACATTACCCTGATAGATTTAAGAGTTTTTTTCAAAAGTGTGTTATGACCAGCAGACCGCAGACCACACGGGAAAAGATTCCACTCAGGAGCAACCAGAGACCAGACTGCAAATCTTATAAAATATCATGTGCTGGAATGGGACTTTAGAGTAAACAAACACTGAGGGCAGCAGATGGAAATAAGTGGTCAGAGTTTTTGCAGTTTTTTTTGTTCTGAAGACCTAAAAAAGAAACGCAATGAAGTATTTAAAGGAGCATGAAGATTCTGCTGGAACAGAGTAACAATTGATTTGGTTTTTATCCACATGTAGGAGGATCGTTTTTAAAAACTAAGGTTTTACTCCATTGTTTAGGAGAAAAAAATCCCTCTACAGTCTTTAAAATACTTTTGTTCACATGAAAACTCATAAACATACTTCTAAGTTCTGTCATTTGCATCTATGTCACTGACATGAAATTTTACCACAGTGATTATTTTATTTTCAATAAATTCCAACAACTTAAAGTGCAATTGTTGTTATACTGTCAACTCAAGACATGTCTGGGCTGGCTCTGACAATTGGATGAAAGGGGACGTCATGAATATTCTTGATGGTTCAAATATCTGTTAAAAGAGCAGCAACCACAGACACGGGCAGCTAAAGGTCACCACTTAATACAGTCTCACTTTAAACTAACCTACACCAAGGTAGCTCACATATTGCTGTTACACCAATAAGCAATAGTTCCATGTAAGGCAACCCTCATAATATGATTCCTTGACCCTGAAAACCTGCTCCTAGCACTTGAAATCATGTTGATATTATTAGTTTGACAGTTATTGAGCAATAACAATCATTTGCTAAAGGCAGTTGTCTGGATCACCATAAAAATCTAATCATTTTTACATTGGGCCATTCCCAACATCTCCTGAAAATTTTAACAAAAGCAATTCTGTAGTATTTTTGTGTAATCTTGCTAAGAAACAAACTAAGTAAAAACACAGGCAAAAACACAATCTCCTTGGCAGAGGTAATTATAACACCAGGTCATGTCAAGGATTGAGATTGTATGTGTGTTTTATAAAACTGTAACATGTTAGAGTGCATCTTTGAGTGAATGTGTAACCCCCAGTCCCTCATAGTCCACCTGTGTGGAATTTCATTCATGCTGCAGTTTTGTTTTGATCAATGATGCCACAGTAAGCTTGAAAGCTTGAAAAAAAAAAGAAAATGTTGTTGCTAAACCTTTTTGCATCACCCTTAGTGTGTAAAGGCCTTTAGGCTGACATCTTTTTTTCTGAAGTTAACAGTCTGTTACAGACAAAACTGCATCCACTTTTTCTGATGTGTGTTTGAGACGCCAAGAGTAAAGGGCTGCCAATCATGTGCCAAGTTTGCTTACTCCAAAGTGTGGCAACATAGATGTTGCAAGTTTTCCAGATTTCACAGTCTGGGGGGTGTTTGTGTGTGAACTCTGTAAATATGTGGTGTGCTGATTTAATCTTATGGTTGTTCTGTGTATACTGTAGAAACAAAATTATCAAATCTTTCTGTATTTGCTATCATGTGTTTGGTCTGGAGAGTTGGCCAAGCTTATATGCAGATGACAAGTGATTCTGGTTAAATGCTTGACTTCTTTATAAATGATAAATGATGTTTAGATTCAAAAATATTCTTGTTTTACATCTGAAAATTTGTTCATGTATCTGCTATACTCACTGTGTTGCTCCTCACCAAGCTAGTTCTTTCTCCTCACATGAGTGCAGCATATTTGTCTTTTCAAATTCATGGTACAGACATTTGGTTACTTGCTCATTGCATTTTAATTTGTGTAATGTTGTCAGTAATATTGCAAATATCATAGCTCACATTTGGTATTTTTTCCGTGCCCGTGGCAAGTAATTTCCATTTCAACCTCATTCCACAGAGAAGAACAAAAATACAACTTCAAAGATGTGAAACGTATCAGAGTCGAAGCCTTATACCCCTACAAAAGACAGAAATAAAACTAACATCTGTTCTACAGGCCCTGACAAGAATCATGTCTGACATTTCTTATCACTGCTGTAGGCTTTACCAATCCATCTGTTGCTATATCCAACTCTACAGAGTGAAGTGATACTATAAAAGGATGCCAGTGGGAGTGAGGCTCTCACATAGGAGTATCTGCAGAGGCAATACAGCAAGTTACCTTTTCACTATATCCTCTTTATCTGCCACCCACTGCACACACTCGCAGATGCACAGCAGCAACTTTAAAAGCTCCAACAAGAGGAAGAGAGATGTTTTCTCCTTGCATTTTCATACCTGAGCATTTCTGGGCTGTTTGTTTGTGTGGGTCATTCTTGTTTGCAGGATATCCAAGTCAGGTTAGAGGAGTTTTCTTCAAACTTGACTCGGATGCCCACACAGAATGAGGTCGATCTGAATATGTTTTGCAGGTAAATGGTCAGATTTCAAGGACATGAAGTCTCATGTTCATCCCTTGCTTGTAAACACAATTTTACAAGATCCCTTTTAGGCTCTATTTTAAAACTCTGCACATTTTTTCTGTCTGACTCAGGAAAGATTAGTTGAGTTTTGAGGTCAAAGGTCATATGTGCATGTTTTGCTTATGAACTTAATCACTCAGAGACAATATCAGGACTGGCTAGTATCTATACCCAGCTATCTTAGCTTTTGGGGAGAGATGGTCATTTGCTTTATTGGCAGTTATATTCAGCAGTGCCATGGGCGTTGAGCAACCCCACTTCAAAAAACCCAAACTATCCCTTTAAAGACCCTTAAAGTTTCCACTCAGTCTGAAAGGTGAACTGCATAGATTTTCAAAAGACAAGATTATTGGACCTCATTTTTGCCTGTAAACACATTATCTCAAGAGTGCTTCTCAGACGTTACACTAATAAAACTTAAGAATACTACATAACTTAAGAATTAATTTTCTGAGATTCTAAGAATTTAAATTTCACACCCCTCTGGCCTCATTTTTATTCTTTGCTTAGTATATTTCCTCCAATTCAGTGGTGGACTCAACTCCATTACTTGAGTGAAAGTATAGATACTCCTTGTCAAATATTACTCCAATACAAGTGAAAGTTGTTCAGTCAAATTTTTCCTAAAGTCGAAGTACTGGAGTACCTTTTTAAAATACTTGAGTGTTAAAAGTACATTTTTTTTATGTGAAAGTGTTTTTGTATTGTTGCCACAATGAATTCACAGAACCCAGTGACTGAAACAACCTGCTCAATGCATTGACCTGCTCAACCTGTAGAATAAAAAGCTTGTAAAATATGCTACGAAGCCTATAGAAGTGCCCGCTGAAACACGATTGAATCAACAAAAGGACAACCATTGCTGTTTTCAATTTATTTTTGACCTATACTTAACTGAATACACCACAAAGTCAAGATATTTATTGTACAAACTGATAAACTTTATTGTTTTTCTGAAAATATTCACTCATTTTGAATTTGGTTAAGACAACATGCTCCAAAAAAGGTGGCATAGGGGCAAGAAAAGACTAGGAAAGTTGAGGGACACTCAAAAAACACCTGTTTGGAGCATTTCACAGGCGAACAGGTTGATTTGAATCATGACTGGGTTTACAAGGAGCATCCCCAAAGTCATTCACAAGCAAGTATGAGGCAAGGTTCACCACTTTGTGAACCACTGCTGCATGAGCAAGTTGTTCAACAGTTTAAGAATGTTTCTCAACAAATAATTTGCAAGAAATTTAGGGATTTCATCATCTACAGTCCATAAAATCATCAAAACACTCAGAGAAATCTCTGAGCAATAACAATTGTTAGCTAAAGGCAGTTGCAGTTGAAAACCAACATCATTCTGTAAAGGATATTATCACATGGACTAGGAAACACTTTGGAAAATCATTGTCAGTTAACACTGTTGGCCCCACATCTACAAGTGCACATTAAAACTCTACCATGCAAAGCAGAGGCCATGAATCAACAACACCCAGAAACAGTGCTGGCTTCTCTGGGCCTAAGCTCATCTGAGATGGACTGACGCAAAGTGGAAAAGTGCGCTGGGGTCCCAGCTCTTTTTAACCATGTTGAAGGAATCAAATTCAAAATGAGTTAATATTTGCAAAAAGCAATGAAGTTCATCAGTTTAAACACTGAATTATTTGTCTTTGTAGTGCTTTCAATCAAATATAGGTCAAATAGGATCTATAAATCATTGTATTCTGTTTTCATTTATTTTAAACAATGTTCAAACTTCATTGGAATTGAGGTTTGTAGTCAGTACTGTGGCTTAGCACCAGCCATTGTGTTTATACCTGCATTTGTTTGTGTGGGTGTAGATCAGTCCATCAGGGGAAGTGGGAGTGTTTCTTCCTCTCCCGCACGTTGTTTCCCCAGCCTCATTAGAAGCCATTCACTCAATCAAGCATGAATCCCTAACACAATAACATGCAAAGTGCTTTGTCTGGGTGTAATTGGCCTTGCCAGAACTGTATTTCTCAAACGGTTAGCTTCACTCGCCCCATCTCTCGCAGACCGCAGCCAGGAGCAGTGTCCAAGAAATGCAGCTGGCGAGGAGGTGAGCGAGGAAAGGAAAATTATAAATAAAGAAATCCTATATAACTATATCTGGCATTGATAGTCTGTCAGGAGTGGAGCTAGGTGACTATTATGACTTAAATTACAGGTCTAAAATATCCAAAATGTTCAAGTAATTTGAGCAGAAATTCTTGAGAGCCAGACCCCACAAGTCCTGTCTTGTCACAATCACGCATGTTCCCCATTACCACGACACACCAGTCAACATCCCATTTCCCTAAACACAAGCACACACTTGTCGGGAGTGGCACATACTTAGAGGCATGGAAGGAGACAGAAAACACATGGGTGCAGAAAGATGGCCCACATCCGTACCCCGTCCTCATAGGAGAGCCTGTTTGCTCACTGTGATGGGTGACACGGCTGACTGACACTTCCCTGCACACCGACCCGGCAGCCAATCTACCGAAATTGTGCGCTGACATTGTTGATTAAGCAGACACTCAGTGTGCGTTGTTTCAGTGTAATGGGTTCACTGGTGCAGGAAAATGCGGTCTTAGTGTGTGTGTGTGTGTGTGAGACAATGTGTATGTCACTGGAAGCGTGTTGCATGTGAATTTCAAGGTCATGTGATGGTAACAATCAGAGGAATATTAAAAAAAGAGCTTTTTTAGTGACTCAAGCTCAGCTGCAGCACCTGAACTTGCTGAGATAATCATCAGCAGGTCAGTACTGCCATCTAGTGATCCTAGAAAAGAGCTTCTTCAGACTAAAAAAAAGGAGATCAGGGGCACATTAAGGGAAACATTAAATTCAAGTAGTAAATTAAGCAGAGTATACTAAAATGTAAGTAAAACTTTAAATCAAGGGCTGAATATTCACTCTTGTTGCTTTTTAGCAGTCCCATTGCTGACTGCTTATTATTCATATGAAGGGCTTTTTAGTGCTTTATACCACACATCTGTAATGATTATTGTTTGCTTCCACCTAATTTCAGTAATTATAGTTTTACTATATTTTGCCTTTGTGGCCTTGTAAGGCAGTAGCATTCAAGGCAAGCATCATTCATACCCAAAGTGTTTCAAAGTGACTGAAGAATAGTGCTTTTGTAAAATTAAAGGCATAAAAAAGAAAATGAGACCTTAGTATGAAACATACTGAAATACTGGAAAAAACAAATTAAGAAAATTGCAATTAGGAAACACAACATGACAAATAAAAGACAACAAGCATAATACGGTGCAAAAACAAGACAAATATAAAACACACAACAGATAGTTAGAAAACACATCAAATCAAAACCAAAACATATCAAAATCAATAAAACAAATTACACAATATAACTTAAAACTTTAAAAGAATAACAAATTAAAAAAAAAAAAAAAAAAAAACACAGATTTGAAAAATGACTAGTCACAAATCATAACAAAAAAAGACATCAGGAAATACCATACTAAATAGGAAAGTAAATTACAAAAATCACAACACAATTTTAATGTATGTTTTATAAAAAAAATGCATGATTTTAAAAAGTCAATGATAATAATGCCACAACAAGCAAAAAATAAACAGAGAGCACCGTGACAAATCAAAATTTGTATAGAAACTACAGAAAAAACAAAACCAAAAAAAAAAATAGAAAGAACTCAATAAAGCAAAATAACACAAGTAAAAAAATGTAACAACAAACAACAATAAATAGAAGAAATACTGAAAATGTATTAAACCTTCTCTGTTCCCAGTTAATGTTTTTGTGTTTTTGAAATTGCTGCCGTGTTACGTAATTTGTTGTTGCACTGTATTATTTGTTGTTGTGGTTTCTTAATTGCTGTTGTGTTTTCTGACTTGTTGTTGGACTAAATTATTTATAGCTGGGTTTGGCACTTTAAGGCCACAGTGCACCATGGGGATGGGGCAGCACTGTCTAAACTGACAAAGTATGTAAATATGATGAATAAACAGTTAATGTGCCGCTCATAAATATGTTAAGGGGCAACTGTATGGTGGTGAATAAAATGTTGCAAAAATTCAACATCAAGTCACTTTTTAAGACAAAAAAAAAGCATTCTGTGGATTTTACTCCCTTTACAAAATCCAAATTTGTGTATTTATCATCTTCCCCTCACTTGATCCGACTTCCTCCTTCAGATCAATAGCTTTGTTTGTTGCAGCAACACCTCCCAGCGTTTTCACTTGTCCCTCACTGCAGGACAGGAATTGGGCGTCCCATCCTGTGCCGCGGTTATGCTGAGAATCAAAAAAGCCAAATTAAATTGCCTAATTGGTTTCCTTGGGAAGGGTAAAACAGATTTAAATTGATTACCGGTAATGGCCTTTTGTGGAACCACATTGGCTTCTGCTGTTTGAGGAGGATTTAGCAAAACCAATTAATTTGCTTCACCTCTTAACGCGGCCCCCCCGTCTGCTTCCCTTTGTCTCTGTCTGGGAGCTTTTCATCTTCCCTTCCTCTCCATTGTCTAACACCCTCCTTCATACGTGCAAAAATGAAAGGGGCGATGATGATAACGTCACTGGATAACAATTATTCAGGCCTAACTGGTTGCGTTTTGTCATATTGTGCTGTGCTGCTAAATCGGCAGAGATGTTTTTTTTCTAGTTTGACTGTTCGGAGATTCACCTGACAAAAGATTATATAAATCTCTTTTTCAATTACTTTGCTTCCTCTCGGCAGCTCTCGCTTCTGTCGCTGTAGCTAAAGGAGCAAAAACGAAGATGTCAAGGTCACATTTTGTCACGCGAGCTGATTAAATCCCCGTCTCCATGTTCCTGCACCTTTCATCAAATATTATCATAACCAGACCTAATGTGACATTTCAAATGGGGAAATTACAAGCACTTAATGTGATTTTATTAATTACATTTGGGCAAGACTAGACGAGGAGCATTTATTCCTCACAGAAGACTTTTGCTGGCAGTATCAATTTTTTCAGGGAATTATAAAAAATCTAAAGCCTGATAAATCATGCAGCATCGTCTGTTAGCGTGTTTTTGCCACAAAGAAAAGACAGATTGTTGTACTGAACTTTCTTCAGCTTCACTGCGTGCAGTAAAATGAAATTTAGTTAGGCTGAATAGCCCATGACGAATTGACTAAATAATTTCAAGCATTGTGAGTTTATTTATAGCCTGCTTTATGGATTACAGACGAGTGTAACAACCTTCCAGCGCCTGTAGTTCAATACAGATGTAAGAATAATGGCTTAAGTGCTGCTGTTTAGTTGGATTACTCACAAAACCCTGAAGCATTAGAAATTACTGAATAAAGAAAGCACAAATCCATTACTGAGTTTCTTCACACACTTTAAGGTCTTACAGCTGAGATTGTTCCTGTTACATTAGAAGCAGGGTTCAAACACCAGCCAGGACTTGTACCACTGAAGTAGATCAGTATCCTCTAAAGGTCACTGTGGGACTCACAAAGACCTGGACCACCACGCAGGTATCACAAGACCAACATTAGACCCCTTCTCAGCAATATGTTGGTTTGTTTACGAAATTCTTAAAAACCAATGTTAAAAGAAAAATAAATATGGAGGGTGATAAACATCGTTTGCAGTTTACATGTCAAGTATGAGCTATTAACCCCTGATACTCCCATTTACTGCCAATTTTAGTTCAAATTTATTTTTTGTTGTAAAAATGCATGTAAATCCTTAACATCCCCAAGCACAATCATGTTAAAGACATCCTTTTTCAGGACACCCTGGGTTTCAGAATATTTATCCTGTTATGATGTCAAACCAATTAATCAAAATCTGTATGACCATAGAGATTAAAAAAAAATCAAAATTTAGATCTTACAGAATTTAATACAAATCGCTTACAGATCAATGATGAACAGACTTTTCACTGAATATGGTTTCCTCGAGCCTTCGCTGTAAAGAGACAGACATACAAGTATTCAAATAAAGTAACAACAAAAGTATTTATGTATTTATATTTATTTTTTGCCACACTTGGAAGCAATTTCCATCTCAAATGTTGCAAAAGGCCACATCAGATTGCCTTCATTTCCTTTTTAATTCTTTTGGGAGCTGATAATTCCTGACTCAATAAATTCTCAATGGACATTTTAAGGTAATGTTGGTAATGGCACAAGATGGGGTTAATAAGATTTCATGGTAATCCAGGTGCAGATCCAGGATTTTTTTTAAATGATTTATTAACATTGCAAAACATTTTTCACATATTTTTGACAATAACTCACCAGACAATGTTGGAAATGCCATGGTGGGGCTTTGTGCTCTTGGAGCACCTCTAGTTTGAAAGTATGGAGCCACTCTTTTGTGGTCCTCATCTTACCATAATTTTACATTTATCCAAACTATAGCTTGATTTATCTGTTCTTTTGGCATTACCAAAACAATTGTACAACTAAAATTTACAACATGTCAGCCTTAGTATGTTGCAAGTTTCATCAATTTGAGACATATTTTGGTATCAAAAATTAAGACTCATGTCTTGTGAGTTTCACTTCACCTCATGTCTACCTGAAAATAGATATATGCATACACCCATTCAATTTCATATTCAATGCATTAGATATACATTATACAAAATATTACAAATGACATGTAATTAAATATTTAAACTCTTATTCATTAATGTTAAAAAAGATTTGGAGCATGTTGAATTTTATCAAGACGGATGTTTCCACGAACATGGCAGCTTTGTTTTATAATGCTTTCACCATTATAGTGTACCTGTAATGATGGATCAAAGTACTTTTTAAAACGGTGTTAAATGTGTTGTCTCTTTTAATAAAGTAATGGAAACGAGGGATCTGAATTTTTTTTAGTTTCTGGTTGAATTTGATTAACCTTAATGTTGAGATGACACACAGGGTAACTGGAAACTTTTAAAATGGCTCTTTATTGTGAGAAGGCTGCCCGCCCCGTGCTTTAGAACATCAACATTAGCTCACAGCAAGGCACAACATCGCCTTCATCAGAGCAGAAGGAAAACCTCAGGCAGAGCATAAGGTCCAAATCGGACTGCTAGCCTCGGCCCATGATTAGCAACTGAAGGCTGACCTTGAAAAGCAACTGAAGTCTCTGGAACGTATTGCAAAGATGTCACTCAGGCCAGATGTGGTCTTGACATCTGGCTCCACAAAGCAAGTCATGTTGTGTCAACTTACAGTCCCCTGGGAAGACCAAATACCTTGAGCTGGTGGAGGCCTGCAGTGTGAGTTGCTGGAGGGCCCGTTGTGAGCCAACTGACGTGGGCTGCAGGAGTTTTTCAGGGCTCATTGGAAAAAGAGGGTTGCAGAAGAGAACAGTCACCAGAACCATGAGTGAGGCTGCAAAAAGAGCCTCAAGGTGGCTGTAGATCAAGAAGGCAGATCCATGGTGTAGCACTGCTCAAACACAAGCCGACCCTGATTGGGGTGCCCAGGAGAGGGTGTCTGATCTAAGAACCAAAACTCTTGAAGACCCTGGGACACTTATTTTTAGATCTCTTCCAGAGCATCCACAGTTTACATATCCTCAAAGATTAGTGCAGATCACAGTGGAACAATGTGAAAGGAGCAGAGGATGAGCTTGTGAGCAGAAAATACCCTATAATATATATCTATAATAGCTTCTATACCACACCAGACACGAGTGTCAACCACAAGAGTCCTGTTATAGTGTCTTTCTGTATGCTCACATTTCCCGCTCAGAGCCACTGACTTTTACAGTTTTCTCTTCTGTGACAGCGTACTGCTACGAATGAGGAATGAATCTCAAATAACCTTTTATAAAACCAAAGGCGCCAAAGAAAATTAGTCTCTATACAGGAAGACAAGGGAACATGGAGTACATAGATGTCTTTACGTAATCAATTTCTCCTCTTTTGAAAATCGTTTTACAGCTGCTTTAATTTTTGGTTTGAGGTTTGTGTGTATTTCAGTATTTTAAAAGTTTGTATCGCAAACAAACTTTTTTTTGTATAGCACTTGACAATCGTCAGTGATGTGGCTGAAAGGGCTCCCACCAGTGCTGCACCTTTAAGAGAAATGAGTTTGGACTGTCAGCAAAGTTCATTGCTGTTGGTGGGTACATTTATTTTGCATAGATGTGCAGGTTTTACTTAAAAATAAGACAAGAAAACTACATTGGGTGGAATGCGCAATTGGGCGAAAAATTACAGACTCTCTTCTGGAAGTTTCTCTGTTTGGCACTATTTTACAATGAAGCAAATTTCTATGTGTTCCTTCCAGTGTGCATTGATTCCAGCTGCTAAATCTCATATTCAGTATACTCCGGTTTATAAAGGTAACCCCATTCATCTAGAGTTAAAGGAACGTCATCGCCACTTGAGTCAAACCACATATTTGGTTCAGTATCAGTTTCCTCCGCTGTTGTGTCTTCCTGAGTCCTTAGAGCTTCACAGCAGATCAGTGGGCTCAATGCTGCGCTCCATTTACGTTGGAGGTCCAACTGGGGAACTGGGAAAGATGTCGTATCCGAGTTGAAGTGCATTCCAGTTTTACCTGCAAGAGAGGTTGGAAAGTACTTTCATGTCCATAAATCTCAGATTATAAAATAACAAATATCCTGTAACTTTAGCACTATAACATTTTTCCTGAGATCATATCCTGGTGGGACTTAAATGAAGTTCTCACATTTTGTGGCACTTTTAATAGATCAACACCAACCCATTGGAGCTACAGCTGAAGTTAGCATTTTTAGCTTGCAACCAGCATAAACAGCACACCACAAGACAATTTTGCACAGAATTGTTGACATCAAAATATTACCACATGTACACCATTTACAATATTATCAAACTGATTGGTTTCAATGCATAAGAACAACCCTAAGTTGTTGTTTTAGGTAATAATGCACGGTTTTTACTTCCCATTTATGCACTGAGCAGCCATGTTTGTTGACAAACTTGAGTCCATGAGGGTTGTCTGGGTTTCCCAGCATGACCTCTGACTTTTAAGGGCGTTCCAGATGATCTGACTGAGACTTTAGAATGTCCAACTTCTGACATAAAAGGAAACGCACCAATATCAATTTGTTGCATCACGAAATAGTGCTAAACACAGAGTCTTCCCAAGGGAAAAATAAAGCACTCTGAAATGCTTTGCCAAATCTTACTTCTATTTAACATAGTTTAGTTTTTTACATGAAACTCAAACAATTCAGCAAAACAATTGTACCTGCCAACTGCAGCATACCTTATCGGTTGTCACAACTCGTTCTCCTTAAAGATACAGTGACTTCACTTCACTGATTATTTCAAGTACCTGATACAACCCAACTTCAAAAATACTGACATGTCCATTTAAACATGAGACATTTTGGACAATAAACATTGTTTTGTATTAAATTAATAATTTCAGTAAAAAAAAATTGTTCATGCAATAATTCCAGATGTGACAAAAGCTCAAGATGAGGATTAAATCTACTCACATGTTATATCAAATGTCCAATCCATTCTTATGTAAAGTTCTTAGCTTACTCAAACTGAACACATCTATTTTTATTTATTCATTTTTTGTTTTGGCTGAAGATGATTAATTACATAGAAAATTTGAGGGAAACCACCTTTAAATTTACAGAGCAGGAAGTCGGGGCTTCTTTGAAGTCACGTGGGAGCCCAGTCATTATCAGTTCATTGTAGAGTCATGCAAAAGTACAACATAAAGCGTGATCACGTCAACTTTCCTGTCACAGTTTTGGTTACGATGTGAATCCCCAGCATCACGTGGTTTACTAATACATACAGTATGCTTTCTGTTGTGGCATTAACCCACAACCTCAGCATATACTTACTGTAGGTGATAAATATAGTTAACCTACTGTCGAGCAATACCTCTCTGTTTTTTATGAGTTTTTATTTATATTATACAACAGTATTGGTTACCTTTTATGTTTATGAGTAGGTTTTATAAACATTTAACCAAATTAAAGGACGAAAAAAATGTAATCAGGACAACACAATATTTATTCATTCTGTAGTAATGTTTTTTAAAGTCTTCTGAAAAGTAGCAGTTTTGGAGATAGGAGGTTTGTGCACCAATATGCAAAAAGAGTGATGATATTTGACTCGATTATTCTGCTGAGCAGCTCTTAATGGCACTACTTAAAGACCTAACTTGGCTAAATTTGGCTACCGGCTTCAGCATATAGAGAGTCAAATATTCAGCCTTCAAGTGAGAACCTGATAAAAATCCTCACAGATGATCAGATGCTTTACCAAGTATACATGTTTGGCAACAAAGTTAAGCAAGCTCTTGAGCAACATTGGTAGTAATGAGCAGCCAATTGCAACCAAAATGATCCAAGCCAACTCGTGAAACTGTCATGTGAGAACCTGATAATGATAAAAATACACCTGGTCAAACTCTCTATCAATATGTACCCACATGACATGTTATATGCTGAAAAGAAACGTAGTACATGCCAAAAGGGTGTGTTAAACACATTACTTCTGGTTTTTATTGAAATATGAATAAAAGTCTGTCAAATTACATGTTAGTTTCAGTTGAAACTCAAAGGGGAAGAAGGCCTGCAATAACAGAATCTGTTTAACATCATAACAGATACCAAGGAGGACAGGGCTCAATAAAGAATAACTTACTGTGGCACGTGACTTGACAGAGTGACACTTGATTTATCAGTTTCTTTGAGCAGTGTTTTACCATCCATTGCTTCAAAGATAAATCATTAGCCAAGTTAGTAGTCACTGTGGCAGCTTTATGTGACTATAGGTCTTAACCCTTTAATGCCTGAAAACACAAATTATAACCAGAAAATTCCAATTTTTTTGGAGCTGAAATGTTGATTTCACTTTCTACTGAAATTCCCAAAAATCAAAATTTCTATAAAATTAAACATATATATATTTTTGTATCTCATTTGATACATTTGGTGTTTTTTTTGCAACTGATAATCCACTTGAGGACATTTTTATCATTTATCTGATTGTATTCAGATGGGGTTTTTTTTTTAGTAATTTATTGATTATCTTGATTAGACAGAGGTATCATAAAAGTATGTATCAAATATGATACAACAGGCTTTAAGGGGTTAAGGCATGATACACAAGGGAAATAAGATCCCAGTAAGTGATTATTGGTATCGGGTAGATATGAAAATTTTTGCAGATATTTTAGCTGTATGAATTGGCCATGTATTACCTATACATTGGCTGAACTATTGGCAGAATGCACAAATGTAGCATACTGTTTTGTCTTATCATCACTGAATGTCCATTTTTACAAATCAAGAGTATGATTTATTTAAGAATAGAATTTTGTTTTTATTGCTTCACATCTGTTTCTAATGCAAAAAGGCTGCCACCATGAAAGGAACAGGCCAGTTTTAGTTACAATATGTGGGGGCTTTATACTCCTGACAAAAATGAAGTCTTGATCACAGTATTGATGATTATTTATTATTGGCATATCGGTTGGCAGCAAAAATCCAACATTGTGCATCCCTATCACTGTCTATATTGGCATTTTGTTTATTTTAATAGAAAGTTATTGTTGATATTGATTTCGCATATGTAGCCTTTTTTGTTGTACACTAATGATGTGTTTAGCTGCTTTGTTTTCTGTGATTACCAAACATTTTATAATTCACCAGAAGGGAGCTAGTATGTCGTTTATTTCTTGACAATAAAAACGATGATGAGTTGACAATAAGAAATAAGTTTGAATGAATGTTTTCCCCAGTCATGAATAAATTTCACCACACATTCTACCTTTAAGTTGTAGATTTCCTGATGGTACAGTATCTTAACTTTTAGTCATTTCACTTGAAACAGAAAAATTACATTAAAGCTACACTCCTAAGGTTCTACCAAGTTTAATGGTATTAGCTCTGTCAATATTAAGGTAAGAACAGCTGCGGTAAGCTATAGTGTACCCTACAATCAAGAAAACACTGTAATTTTGTCCCACTAATATAATGGTCATTAAAAAAACAGCAAGAACAAATCAAAAACACATCAAAGCTTTCTTTAAGCTACAAATTTTATTATTTTACAATTATTTACAACCTCCATAAAAAAAATGTGGTTTATAAAAGTGCATCAGGGCTCAGACGGACTCCTAACTTACACAAACATTTCATTTCATAAATCAGTCTTAAATTAAATTAGAGGAAATTATGTGTCACTTTTCTCTTCACTGAGGAACGTGCCAGACCTGAAACACCAATAGACAGGAGAGAAAAAAAAAAGTTCCAGTTAGTGGATAGTGAGGTGCTGATCGCACATAATTTTTTTTTTTTTTATCTTCATCTTAAACAATATTTGAATGACGGGCTTTCTGATCTCACCTGTTTAGACCAGGGGATAGCTGGCAGATGTGGCAATACCACACTGGTTGTTTTTGTTCCTGGACATCAAGATGTACCCTTTGGTTCCCCAGCTCAGACCCCAGCTATGGAAACACACATTAGTGACTCAGTTTGGTTGTAAAGAGAAGTATTGTATATGTGTGAGGAGAATTAATGGTTGAAGTGAAGCAATCATGGCTTTCACAATAAGTATTTCTGACATCCTGAGTGAGTTTCACTTCATTTTAGCAGCTATAAGTGAGAAGCCTCCCTGTCAGACGAAACAGTAACTTTTCTGCCTTATGATAAAAACAGTAAGTGCTTTCAGAGGAGTAGGCCATGATTTACCTGTTCTTGACCAGCCAATAATCCTTTCCACCATCAGTGCCATAACCCACAGCCAGGACGCCATGATCCAGGTCTGTGCTGCTGCATTCAGGCTCATCATACACTCCTAAAATCAAACAGATCAAACTGTTTCAACAGGAAGGCTATTTCCCTCTCGTGTTTCATTTTTAGTTAACTTCTCCTTTTTACCTGATTCGTAGAGCTGGAAGGACGTATGGGAGGCATCAATGCCCACAGACACAGGCCCAATGGTGGCTACAGCCTCCTTCAGGGCGTCCTCATCATACTGGTTCACATCCACGTAGCCGGTGCAGGTGGCTCCAACTTTGTTAGGGTCATAATGGCAATCACCATCCTGTTTGATGAAATAAAAATTAGACCTGGCTAAAATGTCTTAGATAATGGGTTGGAGAGAGAGAGGTCTGAGTACAAAATGGATGAAATACTTTAATGTATGTATCTTTATTGGCCAGTTATTTTTTCTACTAAGCAAGGCCGGATTAACCATCAGGGCAACTGAGGAACCCAAGACCTGTAGACCTGGATACTAAGTGGATTTAAAAAAAAAAAAAAAAAAAAAAAGTTTGATGTCACTACACTTAGTCCTGTCCTAATATAACCACAGCTCTTCATATAGTTTACTGATGTGTTTTCATGAAGCAACAAGTTATTGGGTTACAATGTAAAAGTGTTAGCATAAATTCTAAAAGCCAGATGGAGCAGCATCCCACATGTGTTCTTAAAATAATGACTGGGGCAAGCTGTAGCTAATTTGACGCACTCAGTGAGATTGTGGTTTGGTGCCCTCACCAGCTCTGCAGCATAACCTCTGACTTGGCAAAGTTAAAGATTACACTTATTAATGTCATAATGGCAATTTCATTTGCTACAAAGTATGATTCCCATATGTTATATGACAAAATGCAAGAAAGTGAGTCAGTCAAGTCCTAAATGAACAACAGCATGGGCACATAATTGGGTATATTATGGAGCAGTTCAAACTTCAATATGTTTGTTTTCCATAAAAAGCTCAATTTTATGCTAATTTACGCACTTCTATTTCCTAATTTATGTAATCTACACCCAACACTGATCCTGTCTATGACTTAAGTATAATCACACTGACTGGACTGTACATAACTGTTCTTTATTGCTGATTCTTGGGTTGTTCATGACGTGAGATCTGGTGGGTTAAGTGGGCAGCAGATTTCCAAAGGAGTTCTTAAAGCTGCAGTCGTGGGGCACCAGGCTATGTCATTCGTGTCCTGTACTTGAGTGAATAATTATCAAAATAACAAGTGCTGAACTATTTGGGAAAAGCACTGAATTGCAGCTATTTCGCATTTTCATTATTATTCAGGGTAACTAAGGGTATGACCATTTTTAGCTTTCAAATCAAAAAAATATATTCAAATTATTATACAGATATTAGAATGAGCACTCAGTACTTTCTTGTGCAACAACTACACTAAACATCTGATGTTTTCATTTGCGTATGATACGTGGGCCAGAACACTTCTGCCAAAAAATATAAATTAAAACGGTATTTTATATTGTGCCTTCTGCAATCCAAAAACAGCAGTGGGCCATATTGATTTTATTGGAATTGTGGTTAATAGTTCAGCCCTAAAGATACTTAACTTTAAATTTAGTAAAATATTTTTCAAGTCTGTTGGCCCCTGCAAGGATCTTGACCCTAAGAAAAAAAAGTTTGCATGTGTGCCTGAGGGTATGGGCTCAATATAGTGTTTGTCCACAAGATGGCAGTATTATTCATCCCTAAAATTTTAGTCCATAATCCTGATGGCAGACAAAATGGCTTTCTTAGTGGCTCTAGCTCTGCTATTCGGAATAATAATGATAAAAGTCCATTTAGGTGTGAAATAAGGGTCAATTCTTCTCACCTCAGCCTCATAAGGGTAGGAATCCTCAGTGTCGATGCCGCCGTTGACCTGGATGTACTTGAAGGCATTGTCCATCAGACCTCCCATACAGCCCATGTTGCCATAGTCACTTGAGCAGTCCACCAGCTGCTGCTCGCTCAGAGACACCAGCTTTCCTGTCTTCCTGTAGGTCTGACCCTCCAGGGCACCAGTCTATCATAGAAGTACATTCATTAGGAACCAGGAGTCAGAGAATTTAAGTCTCCTAGTATTAGTCACAAAAAAGAAGAGAGAAATGTTATACATACTGCACTGAAGGCCCAGCAGGAGCCGCACTGCTTCTGATCCTTGACATCAGTGACGTAGCCCTTGTCCCTCCAGTCAACAGCGGTGGGCAGCTCAGTCAACTCAGGCAGAGGGAGGAAGGTGGAGCCGCTGCGAGGCTGTGAGGCATTGAAGGCACCCAGGCAGCCCCGAGAGATCAGGCGTTTGTACTCCTCGCTTTCCTAAAGAAAAGGGAACAATTCAGGAGGCCACTCATACAAGTTGAATCAAACTTAATTTATACCACACAATTTATGAGATTAGAAAACCCAATCTCAAGATAATATGCCAAAAGAGCAGGACTAGACTCTTGGAGTCAAAGTTACAAAGGCAAAATTTATGATTAATCAGGGATGCACAATATTTTAGGTATAGCATCAGTATAGAAAACATTTAAACCATTTAGAACTTGTGGAAAAGTCAAAACACGTATGCATTTTTGTATTTACCATGTCAGCAAAGTAGGTCATGCCCAGGCGGTAGGATTTGATGCCCTGGTCGGCCATGATGTTGTGCACCAGCACCAGTTTGCGGTTGTTCAGCCATGTTTCCTTGCGGCGAGCCTCCTCTAATGGAGAGCTGTAGGTCCTGCCTGAAATTAAAGAAGCAAATTATACAGTCAGCAGACAGGAAAACTGACTGAAGGAAACTTAACTTGGAATTGGGTGGCTGTAGGTCAGTGTTGGTGTAATCAGCAGATTTTTATTTCTGTAAAACTATTGTTTGTATGCCTACAGTAAAATAGTACAATTCATGGATAGCAATAATGATTATACTCTAGCATTAAAATTATAATTTCAGCTTAAGAGCTTCTACATACTGGTGTATTTACCATCACAGAAACATTAAAAATGATTTTGGTAATTACCAATGCTGTTAAAGGTGCAGTGTGTACAAATTGGCATTTTAGCAACATCTAGCACTCAGATTTTGGAATGAGCCTGTCCATTAATAAAAAAAAAAAATCACATCACTAAGCGACGAGAGCCGGTGAAGACCAAAAAGGATCGCAAACAGGGCATCATTTACAACAGTTACCAGGTGAGGGTTTTTTCATTCATATTTGTTACTATTATTTTTATAGATTATAGGTCAGATAAGATGGTGATTATAGGTTTTGTAAACTTTTAGTAACACAAGCAAAAATTAGCGAGATTTGTATTCAAAAATCGAATTTCACTCTTTTTGTCCCCAAAACCCACCAGTAGACAACATAGAGGATCTTTATGTCAGCGTCCACAAAGGGGAGACCTGCGCTACATAAATATGAAAAGCTTTTTCTAACTTAATAAAAAGAAAAACGAAAGTGTTATCAGGATTGTACACCTATTTCGACGGACTTTACATACAAACAGAAACATTATAACTTATATTCACCATTTCTGTACAGTGAAGTGCTGCCAACTTCTACTCACTACACCTTCAATTAAGGGCAGCTGTGGCATAAACCTTACACCGAGTGGTGGTCAAATAATTTGTTAAGCACTTTAAAAAAACAAACATTTGCTCTGAAGTTTCTAATGGTTGGCTAGTGACTTGTTCAATAATAGGCGACAGGTTGGATGATTGACTCTATACTTGTCACAAGTTCAGACTTCAGAGTTGGTGACTCCTGTAGATTTGATTTACTTAAATATATTTTTACACTTTTTTTTGACACCAAGTCATTTTGAACTGAGAGTAAATTTTCAGGGATTTGGCTCTATCCAGAGTACAATTTCCCCTCCTGAAGTTGTACAAACACCAACATTTCAAGTATTCTTTATTTGCTGTGTACACCACTTACATTGAATTACTTAGAGTGTACAGCAATTTGTAAAGGTTCAGCTCTCTGGCAGTGAGGATCACATTAATGTGGCCCTTGTTTTAACCAGAGTTCCCATCCTGAATCCATCGTATTCACAAAGACCTCAAGGAAGGAAAAAGTCAGAAAGGTTTCTCACCAAATTTCAGTTTCCAGGCGTGGAACTCCAGGTCCTCCAGGGAGATTCTGGCACTGCTGGCCACTGCTAGAGCAGCAGCAACAACCAGGAGCAGCTTCATTCTGACTGACACAGGCAGAAAAACTTGTGAGTTTCAGGAAACCACATAGGTTGAGACGGAACTCTTTCACTTTTGCGTCTTAAACTCTGTCACATGCACACCAGCATTAAATCAGAATCTCTCTTAAAATTCAGTCTCTGGTTTTCTGCAAGCACCTGCAGCAAAGGAAGAGCTTCTGTTTTCCTGTGTGTGAGCGCTGTAGCTGCTTACCTTTGTTGGTAAATGTCGAGGTATCCGTACCTGAAGGTGGTGAAGGACTGTGTCAGAGATTATCTCTTATATAGCCGAGTGTTTTTATGACCCACGGTGTGTCTAGTCAGGTGGATGTCAGCCGCTCGTAAAGTGATAGAGAAGAAAAAAAAAGAGTCAGTAATTAAAATAGGGAAGAGGAGTTATTCATTACAAGAACTTCTCATGACGCCTTTCTTTTAGGAAACATGTCAGCAAAACCAGAGGCACCACCCACAGTAATTTCTTTTGAGTGTATGGGATGTTACTCTGCTGCCTGCAGGTGAGAAAATATGTAGAGTTACCACGGAGTCTTTGTGTGAAAACCCTCAATCAGATTAAGTTCTTCTCTGTGATTCCTGACACACATTGATAGGGATTTCTCTGAAAAAAAGAACAGAAAATAGGTGTAATAATTACTGTTGTATTTACACCTCCATGCTTAATACTCAGTTTGAGTTTTGCTTATCTGACTTTTTTTGTTTTTTAATGTGATTAGTTTCAGACTCTCGATTTGATTTACAGAAATATTATTTTTGCACTTGATTTTGACACCTACTCTTTTTCAGCTGAGAGTTAATTTTTCAGAGTGGAATTATCCAGAGTATAATGAACTCTGCCCTTGCTGATATTTTGCCAATACCCTCATTTTAACTGTTCTCATTTTGCTGTGTATTTAAAAAAGACCAAGTCCAAACTTTCTCTCAAACTAAAATGATCTGTTTTACCCAAAATAACTGTAAGTGCATCAACAGAAATCTGATAAATACATCTGCCATGTTCTTTTTTTTTTTTTGCTTGTTTGTTTGTTTGTTTGTTTGTTCCTAATGAGGTATGGCTGTATGGCTGACAGTGTTAAAGCACTCTGTATAGATGTATTGCCATAGACCTAATGTAAGGATACTTGCAGAACTTGGCTTATGTTTGTCAGACAAATTATTTCAAGAAAAGTGTATATTAATGTAAAACGTTTGCTAAATTAAATTTAATTAACAAATCAGGCAGTTTTATATTAATTCTACTGTAACCTCACTTAAAGCACAGTGATTGTTAAGGGACAAATAGTAGGCCTTCATAATGAGACACTTTAAGGCCTTGCCTAGACTTTTTTTAGTCAAACATACTTAAAGAATAAAGTTACATATTTAATGCAGCAATTTATAGATATGATATATAGGTAAAAGGTGAGGATACTTATCATATTTTTTTTTTTAACTTGCAGTTTTTTGCAGATTGTGACACATTACAATTAGTTCAGCATAAATAAAAGAATTCCAGCAAATGAAGAAAGTGATGTACCACAACCAATGAGGTGGAGAAGAATACATATCCACATATTTACATACCTAAATATAAACATATATGTGTAAACATATGCACTTACGTGCCCATACCCATGCATGCATAGAGATACACTTACTTATCATATTATATGGTATCCTATACATCATTATGCAGATGATAGGTTATTGTATACATGCATCTATGCACACCCGCCAACAGGGGGGGACAAACGGGTCTGTTGTCCCGGGCCCAGGATAGGGGGGGGCCCAGAACTGCAGTGATGAGGCCCACTGCGCCGGAGTGGAGGGACAGAGCCAGGCTACCATGAGAGAGAAGAGGAGGGAGAGAGAGAGAGTCAGGGTGAAGCGTGAGGGGCCTGCTGTGCCGAAGCAGAGGGTCAGGGCCAGGCCACCATAATAGAGAAGAAGAGGGGGGAGAGAGAGAGTCACGGTGAAGCAGGAGGAGCCCGCTGCGCTTGGCGGAGGGACAGAGCCAGGCCACCATGAGAGAGAAGGGGGGAGAGAGAGAGAAAGTCACGGTGAAGAGGGAGCGGGCCCTAATTTTAGCGATCCTGCTTTATGGCCAACAAAAATGACTGTGTCTGACAGAGTCGATGAGAAAGAGGAAGAGCCGAGGGACAGGGGAGGAAGAGATGTGAGGATAGAGGGAAAAGAAGAGATCCCGGCATGGGGGTGGAGTGGGGGGGTCTCAGATTATCTTGTCCCTGGCCCAGCCAAGATTGTCAGCTGGCCTGCATGATTTATTAATTAGTTTGTAATACTTGTAATACTTCTTTTAAAGCTAAATTGAAGCCAAAATTAAATTTAAAATTATTTAAACGAGAAAATGAACATTAAGTTTGACCTGATCTGTCAAATCACTTTCTACCCAACAGTGATTAAAAAATAAATATAAAGTATTATACCTTGATATAGAATACTTACAAGGGCTTAAGTAAACATACTGAAAAAAACAAGGGTCCATTTCAAAATGTTGCAAGAGTACAGTATATTTACACAAGTAAAAGTTCAGGCTAGTTTCATATAGTTCTGGGTCCAATAGCTTGTTGCAGATGTTTGCAGATGATAGATTGTTGTATTATATGAACCTATTCCTATTCAGTATAATACGTAGTAACTCCAAAGACACAAAGATATCAGGTTTCGTCAAATTTGTCAGATCATTTTCTTTTCAAACTTAACATACTTTCCTTTTGTTCTGGGAAAAATTGGGGAAAAATTGTCATGATGTTACATGTAATCATGTAAAATATCCTTCATTGCATGTTCCAGTATCTTATCAGGCTGTACATGTTTCTAAGTAATTTGACAGTGTATTGTTCTTCATTCATCTATATTTTTTTCAAGAATTAATTTGAAACATTGTTAAATTTCATACATTAACCAACACACATTTAAGCTAAAGTCATGTTTTTTTTTTTTATTGGGGAACTCATAATTGGTAGGGATCTAACAGTAATGATTCTCACCCCTTAATTCTGTTAACAGTAAAAGACAGGCAGTGATATTTTCAAAGTTACAGAAACTGAAGCTGCATATAGACAAATAAGCATTGATAAAGAAAATGAAATCCCTGTCATGAGTTGTTAGTTGCAGTCATAACCTGTGGTTATATAAATTTCCAAAGCACTTCCAGACTTGACTCGAGGCACATGAGTGTGCAGCCCACACTATTTGAGAACCACTGGACTATGACACAGTAGTCATGTTATTCACATAACTTTTAGCACATCATCATCAAATTTGATATTACCAAGTTTGGTTGGTTCATTAGCTTTATCTGATCTATTTAAATTTGGATCTCAACAATAAATTTGGATCTCAGCAATTTGGATCTCTATCCTCACATCTCTTCCTCTCAACTATGGATTTTAACTAACCAGACCTGCCTAAAGCCTTTGTCAGGAGCCTTCTTTTAATTCTAAACTGAGTCAAATAATCTGGATTTTTAATGACATCCCGTGCCTGCGCTTAGAGGGTTCTATCAAAGTGGAAAATGTAATCAAACATGAAGCACCCAATACCAAAATAAAGTAGAGTTGAGCCAACCTGAGCTGATAGCACACAAGGAAAACACCATGTAAAGAATTATATTACCATCACTTGTTGGGGCTGGACAGATGTTTATGAGGCTCTCTGGTCTTTGATATGTACCAGTATGAGCTGAGTCTCCACTACCCAACCAGTCGTAACGAAGGCATATCAGATGACCACCTCAATGTGCAGTCTGCACAAGTGATGTCAAAATATGTACACACACAGGCAGTTCAGCACAAAGTAATAAGGACCAACACTTGGTGTCTAACTGGAGGGTTTGAAGGCTGCTTTCACAGAGCAGTATACTTTTCCGAGTAACATTCATACAAAAAAAATACTTACAGTAGATGTTTTTGTCTGATTTTTTCCTTTTCCGTTATTTTGGTTTATAATTTACATATTTGTAATGCGATTTGAATATGCTGTAGTTATAAATACACAAGAATGGAAATAGCATCAGTTATAATAACTGTTGTTCTCCATGGTAGTGGAGAATACCGGATTAAATGATGCCACAGTGGAAAATGTGTCATAGGCTTTGTTGCTCTTATTTCTTAGAAATGTGGGTGGCACTTTCACAAACAAAGACACCGCAAAGTTTGATTTACCTGAATAATATGTTTTTAAAAGATAGTTAAACCTCGTCTTTTCTTCATTGAACATTAGAGGGACGTGCTTTTGTGTCTCTTTTTAAAGAAACACAGATTTTGCACTGCAAAAATATAATCTTTTCCACAAAGTGAAAGACATCTTCCCTCAAGTTAGTGCTCAGAAAAATGCAGAAAAAAAAGTCTGAGAAATGCGCAAAAAATTAAACTGTCTACTGATTCAAATGGCTAAATCTTATATGACAATGTTTGATTAGTTATATTCATTAGAATTTTCATCAACTGCTGTTGAAGTCTTCCTTCTCATGCACACATCCTGTTTTCGACGTGACTGCAAAAGGTTCCCATCTGTCACTGTCAGGAACATCAGTGCAAAATGAGACTGAATGAGAGGGAAAAATAGAAACTAATGCAGGGGATTTCACAGAATATATTCACATACACACGTCTTTCTGTTTCTGCCCTGTCATCCTGTTTACTGTTTCTTCCTCTTTATTGTCTTTATTTGTTGTCACAAGGCTTTTGTGCTGTAATACTTAAGATCATAAAGAGGTTATGAAGTGGACAAGAACTGAGAGCTAAGCTAAAAGTTTACTGTTGTCATTAAACTCCATTACCGTGTCTCATGGTTCTGCCCCCAGTTGTGTTTTTGCACGTCTGCGTTCTCTCCTGTTTCCACAGTAGGTGTTATTTGACTTGTAAAAAATAAGGAAAGGAAATAACAAAAAGCAGACTCAGAGGTCCATAGCATTAAGCAAATTACACTTGGTATAACACAGTTTTAAGTCCTAAATGCACAAATATCTAACAATCTTTTCCCTCATGGGTCTATTGGGAGCCAAATATTAACTTGTTCACTGTTTGGCTTTTTGATACTTTTATACTTTATATACTTTTAAATTAAAGTGTTGCTTTATGATTCAGAAGTTGTGTAAATATGTGAAAAGAAAAACACCTTCCTAAAATCTTTACTTTTTTTGTTAACTGTTGAATAGATTCACCACGTTTGGCCCTGATTTAAACAAAATCTTTGCAAGAAATTAAGAGATGAATCCTTTTTTCTAAAACCTGTAACACATATTCATCATGAATGGACATTAAAAATGTCGGTGTTTTTTGTTCACAATATGCATTTACTTAAAAATGACAGCAATGGCCAATGTTCAATGCTGATTTATCTTTTTTTAAATAGCAGCAGCTGTCTTGGATCTGTTTCATACACCAAACTTCCAGATTTTTCCCATGTTTTATTAAAAAAGAAAAATAAAAAAGTGGCATTGCAATTTATGCAGATGACTTTGTCATACATGTTTCTGCAGAAGAGACCCAGAATATTGGGTATTTAATTATTGTTTATATGTAAGAGCTATATTTTGCCCTATCTTTAGTTTATATATTAATTTTTGATGACTGTAAAGGTATGTTCACAATCACCTTGTCAAAAGAATTCACTCTGACAATGTCCTAAAATTTAAAAATGTAATTTATTTTGATTTATTTATTTGTTTCTGTTTTTATTTTTGTGTGTGTCTATGTTTTGCTTTGTTTCTTTTTTTTCTTCCCCTTCCTCTGCTCTTGTTTACTTGATATCTGATAAGAAAATCTACCTCCCCAGCTGTGCTTTACATCAACCACAACCTATCGAAACCTTTCCTATTTGTATATGTCTATATTTTGTCTGTCTGTTACTATTAATTACTCTTTAATTTTATTTTTTTCTCTTTGTTGTCTCTCTTGTATTACTTTTTGTGTTACTATTTCACAAATAAAATCTTTTAAAAAATAAATAAAATACAAATAAAAGGTATGTTCACAATCACTAATGTTCAAAAACCCTTCTAGTTTAAGTACCCCTGATCCAGCTGTAAATTGTCCCTGTCAGAGACGCTCTGTTAGAGCTCCGGCCTCTTCAAGACCCCCTCCCCCATGTGGGCCCAGTCTGCTCTGATTTGGTGACTGGTCTGCTCTGTGACCATTGATTAGCTCAGCACTTCTCAGCATCATGTTTTCACCAGCTCTGCTTTCTGTCTGTGGTCCATGCTCTGCACTGGGCTTGCTACCCAAAGCAAATGGGCTTCAACTGCTGATGAAACAATGATAGAAGGCAGCTACTGACACTGTAAACATACAGAGAGGTCCCAATGCAGTGGATTCTTTATCTTATGCCTTGAGGTACATAATAAAAGCTCTTTGTCTTTTCTTCTTTTGTATGGACCCCAGGAAGAGTATTTGTTACTGCCGTAACAACTACTGTGTGTTCAAAATACTGCATATCTATATGACAAATAAATATATATTTAAAAAGTCATTCTAGCATACACGTAAATATACTGTGGTATTTAGAGCTGTATTACCCTCCAAAATTTTGCAAAGTAGGCAGAGACAGCTGGTATAAATTACTTGCATGGCTTGGCCCTCCTATTCTTGTACAATAGACAATAAAAAAGGACTTAAACAACTTGCAACCAATTGTTAGATTTTAGTTGGAGCCAAGAGAATCAGCTGAACCCACGAGTGACAAGAAAAACACACAGTATCTCCAAATAGGCTGATTCAGTCAGTTCAGGCACTGAAGCATCCTTTCTATTCATTTCTTTTGCATAAATGAGAAACAGGTGCCCTGGAACCCAACTTAAAATGTCAGATATTTGACCGATATCTATCAAGCCCTCAGGCCACAGATTTTTTGATCAATGTTAGTGACGATGAAGACTGTAGAGAAGCAAAGTGTTTTGATTTTGCTGAAGGAGGATTCATTTCGGTTAGTATCTTGAGTATGAAAGGAACAGGGTCAGTACTGACATAACACACTGGGGACGACCTATCGTCTCGCCATGCTCAAGTCTGTGACATGAAAAAATAAATAAATAAATGAAAAAAAACAAAAAAAAAAACTGGAAGTGCAACATGAACACAAACCTCCGGCAAGCCATTTCCAACTATGTTGGGCCAGTTATTGTCAAAAAATGTGGAAAATGCTCGGTCTTGTACTGTCAACAAATCGTTGAAAAGACTCCAGGATCTGCATCTGGATGGATTAGGATCACCACATTCCCTAAAAATTTCACTATTTACATTCATAACCTTTTGAGTTATCCTGTGCACAAACTAACAAATGCTGTCAGAAACATCACCTAATTCACGCAGATAATAATGAAGAGTATGGTATTAACTTTCTCTTTTGTACGGTCTATAGTTCGTATAAAAATGATTGATTGATTGATTGATTGATTGGTTGATTTTGTTTGGGGAGAGAGTGGAGTGAAATGAAGGGGAATGTGTTTGCCTATTTGTTGTTTTCTCTATTAACTATCAGTTGGTACAGTTGACCTGCAGCTTTCTTGAGGTCTGTCAGATGGTTCTACCGTCATTGACCTCAAGTACTCTTCTGAAAAAAGCAATTCAGGAGTTTTTAAAGCCACATAAAATCAGCTGATGTCAGTATGACCCATCAGAGTTTTTCTGTGCCCCAAATATATTTTTTCACAAGACAGTGAGTAAGCTGAAATGTTATTTTCTGACACTCAGAAATGAAGTCCACTTTTATACAGACATAAAGTTTGTGAGGAAGCTCGTGCAATAAAACATTTACGACAGGAGTCAGGTGACCAGATCAGGGCATGAGTCAGCAAGGTGTAAATACAGACTTTAAAGTCTATAGATCAAGGTGTGAGTGTGCATGTGAATGTGTTCTTGTTTGGCCTTGAGAAAAGTTTGAAGAAAAAAGGTTTCAGTGTAAACTCTGCTTTTTAAAGTTCAAGAACTTGTTTTGTGCAACACGTTAACAGCACTGATCCTGTGTGGTCAAAATTAAACCAATCAACAACACAGGAGAAAAAAAATATGCTGCTTCAACACACAGACCACATGATTTGGTTGCATGCCAGTTTATTCTTTTGTTTGTTTCAGCCTACACATGACAGGCATAACAAGTTGGCTGCAAATCCAAAATTGATACATTTACTCTCTTATATACCAGACATATTATACAGAGTTATTCAACTGAAAATAACATGAATATAACAACTTGACATCAAGTATAATTTGATGTAGGCAATATACGTATAATAACTGTAGGCAGTTTGAATGTCTGGTTAATGTCTGGTTATAAAAAAAATTTCAAGCGATTTATATTTGAACTTGTGTGAATGGAAAATAATCCAAAAATAAAAATATATTTCAAAAATCTGTAATCAGTGCATCAGATATTGCACTTTTTATGCTATGTCAGAAGGCAAATACTCCTTTAACTAACCTCTGATAACCTTTTTTTATGTCTTTGTTATTATCTGTTCACCAAGTATAAATCTGTCTCATGACCAGTCATGGATCATTTGACCCACAGTTTATGATGGTAAATAAAGTTCAGCCTGAGGTTTATTTTACAGTAAGTGATGACATAATGTGTTGACCACATTAGACCACATCTACAAGAGGAGTAGGTTAACAGAGTACACTCACTGTAACCTCTGCTTCCTTCTTTTGAACTCTATACCAGGTTACAGTCACGGGGAAATGTCCTCTTTTTTTTCCCAAAAAACAATGTTTGGTCAAGTATTTAAAAAAGAAAAGACTTTGCTATAGCTACTTTACATTTTACTCATAAATGCTTCCATTTCATCCCCTGCTTCAGTCAGCAGTTAACATGATTTCTGAACTTCCCTTAAGCTTAACTCCCTAACCGTGAATGGTTTAAATCGTTAGATAGATAGATAGATAGATAGATAGACAGATAGACAGATAGATAGATAGATAGATAGATAGATAGATAGATAGATAGACAGATAGATAGATAGATAGATAGATAGATAGATAGATAGATAGACAGATAGACAGATAGATAGATAGATAGATAGATAGATAGATAGATTTATTTTGTTTGTTGTGGTACTCGACTAAACTCAGTTAAAAATACACAACTGACTACTTGTAAAATGTATATATGTTTGCACCATGAACAGTAATATCGACCACAAGCGTTTACCATCTTGTCAGAATAGGAGCCATTTTTTAAAGATACTTAATTACTTATTTTCTGAAAGGCTGAAAGATGCAAAAAATCAAAATCTGTAAAGATATTTTTAAACAACAGGCAAAGTAATTATGGCCAATAAAACCTAACACAATTAAGTATATGTAATATTTGTTTGTTTGTTTATTTGTAAATTAGATTTAAAGGTCACTTCATCTAGCTGCAAAAGTATGTTGGTTTACAACAAATGTTCAACAAACGTTTAGTGTGTGTATATATATATATATATACATATATACATATATACATATACATATATATATACATATATACATATACATATATATATACATATATACATATACATATATATATACATATACACATATATACACATATATACACATATATATATACACACATATATACATATATATGTATATACATATACACATATATACATTTATGTATATACACATACATATACATATATATGTATGTGTATATATGTATGTATGTATATATGTATTTATATATGTATATATACACGCACACTCACACATATACACATATGTATGTGTGTGTGTGTGTATATATATATATACATATATGTATGTGTGTGTATATATATATATAAATACATATATATATATATATACACACACACACATATATTTTATGTGTGAATTTTCAAATTTACCATTTTATTAAAAGAACACAAAAAATAGTAGACCTTGATTAAGATTTCAAATTATGTTCATTTACTTGCATTTCCGAACAGAAAAGTTAGTTTTAGAGATTTATTGTTCTGCGTAAATAATTCCTGACCTCCAAAGGTCTAGTAGGATTTTGGTGGGGAATGGTGAATTTAGGTTGAAATTCCTCATTTCTGTTCAATATATTTTCAATAAATATCAATAACATTTTGTTTTTAATATGTTTTTGACAGATTTCTGAAATACATATGTTTTCTAATTTTATTACCGTTGGTCTAATAAATTGGTTAAGCACTGTTTATACATATACTGTATTTGCACAGCATATGCAGCACCATGCATCTTACATCATCTCAGACCCAGACTCTTGTTCAGCTGTTTGCTGAAACTGTGTGGAAGTGCAAGAGGGAGATGCAAGAGAGAGAAGAGAGAATGGCACACAGACAAACTCTCAAAGAAATAACAATGAAAAAAAAAGAAAAATATCAACATTTGGCTATCCAGAGCCATATATTTGCCCTAATTAAGTTTATTTTTATCAAACAGTGACAATGGTAATAAGAATGATTTGCAGCAATAGTATTAATGCTTGATTTTTTTCCATCATGCCCCCATTACTCAGAATTTTAATTTACATTATTTATTTTATATTGTTATATAGATTTTTTTTGCTTGAGGTTTTTGCATTTTCATCACATCATTTTCTATCACTACTTTTTGCTACTCTCAGTTTTGTGAAAAAAAAGTGCCGGAAATGAAAAATAAATAAATAAATATTAGGAAAATTTGTATTATTTACATTGTCTATGTTTTACTCAAACTAACCTTACATAATCAGATCACTTCATTATTTTTAACAGCACATTTAACCCAAATTCAATTTTATCTATGTTTTTTTTTTAATAACTATAATTTTAATCACCACTTCTTTCATCAATAATTTTTACTTTCACTTGACATATTGCACATGGACAAGAAAGCTGAGAATACAGACTGGGTAATTCACGACACAGCAAAAAGGAGCTAAAATAAAAAGAGCATCACACAAACAGAATATAACATAGTTAAATTTGTTGTTTTGTCACCTTATTTTACTCCTTCACCTTCCTCACTTCCTGGTTTTTGTTATCCTCCCTTTTTTCCGTGATTAGTTGTTGGTTTCACCCTTTCACTGGTTAGTTTGATCCAGTTCATCTGCTTACACTTAACGTAAAGCCTGCACTCCCTCCCTGCACTCATTCCTTTTGGTGCTCACATGCGGTGGCAGCCCGGCACAAGTAAGAAACACATGTGTGCTTTGTTGCCCGTTTTGTTGCTCTTTTTGTTACTCCTTTTTGTTATCACCTTTTGACCTCAAAAAACACCTTTGTTACCAATCCTGAAGTTTCCTGGCTAATCCTGCATTCCAAAAGGATGCACCCTTTGTGGTGGACATTCCCTGTTGAACAACATTTTCAACAATAACCCTTTTTTACATGGTCCTTCGACCTGGATTAGATCAACTCAATGGACAGAGCACAATAGTCAAACAGGAGCCAGGGAACTACAGCGGAGCTCAGCAGAAGCCAGGGATCCAGAAGGGTGCTGAGTCAGAACAAGGGAACCAGGAGGGTGCTGAGAAGGAACTAGGAGGGTGCTGAGTGACCAGGTAGGTCCTCTGCAGGAGCAAGAGCTAGAGGTCCAGGAGAGCACCGAGCAGGTTACATGGAACCAGAAGATCAATCAGCATAAACCTGGGGGACCAGGAACTGTTGAGAAGGAATAAGGAACCAGGATGGTGCTCAGCAAGAGCAAGGGAACCACAAAGAAATCATCAAGGGCCAGCGGACCAGGAGTTATTTGGGCAGGATTTGGGTTGATAATGGGTTCAGCAAGTACAACTGCACTGATCCACACTTTGTTGATGTGTCAAGATGCAGGGAGCGTGCTGACAATATCCATCGTACAAATTAAATCTGCTGCAGCACTGAGCATCCATGAAGAGCCCATTACTGTATATGCTTTTTTGAGTTTTATTTGCCCTTTAGTATGTTGTACATGTCTGTGTCATGTCACTTCTCTGAAGACAAGGAGCTTTTCCCTCTCTAAAGCACCAGTAGCTGCCAAAAACATCTCATTCCCCCTGAATAGACCTACCAGTGCAACATCCTACCCTTGTTTTGTAAGCAATATTAGGCCACTGGCTTGGTGTACCCAGCCACAGGCATGAACTGTAGGATGAATGCAGAACCACTGACTGAACAACAGCCACAGAGTAGACTGGTCAACCAGTCAGTGCTGATGTGGGGAAAGAGGCCTTATAGTGGCAAGAGCTCTGACAGAGAGTCATGGACAGAGATAGAATACAGCTGGATAAGGGGTACTAAGTATGTGAAAACTAGAACAGTTTTGAACATTAGCAATTGTAAACGTATTCTAGCAGTCATTAAAATTAAATTTATAAACCTCAGTTAAGGTAAACTATGGGCTCTTTACAGTCTCTATGTCCAATTACAAAGACAGAGTCTCACTCTGTAAGAAACATGTTATTTATCACCTGGAACAAATTTGTGTTCAAAAAACATGCGCCAAGTTAAAACTTG
This sequence comes from Cetoscarus ocellatus, assembly GCA_037902135.1. Taxonomy (NCBI): domain Eukaryota; kingdom Metazoa; phylum Chordata; class Actinopteri; order Labriformes; family Labridae; genus Cetoscarus; species Cetoscarus ocellatus. The sequence goes on from JBAMNC010000815.1 coordinate 2,177,266, forward strand.
TGTCATTATAAAGTCTTTGTAGACATGAGTCATGCAAGAAAAAATAATAGTCCTCTAAGATAAGATAATAATCTAAGACTATATGTATGGTTTCAGTTTATTTGATCTTAGAGCTTACCATACAAAAATGAAAGAGAGTTTGCTGTTGTTTCGAAGTAATCTAGTCTGGTGGGTTAGTGGCTCATTCTGGTTGTGCGCTCTAGCAGTAATCATAAAATTGTGGGTTCAAGCCCAGCTCCGGCTGAGGCATGTTAATTTACCCTTGGGCAAGACACTTAACCCCAAGCTGCTTCCACTGCTGTGTCAGTGGTGTGTAAATGGGTATGAAAGGCCATGAATGTGTCAGCTGATACTGATGGATAATTTACATTTCACATAATACCCCACCCACCAATGCCACCAGTGAAGCAAACATCACCCATGCCCTTACCTAATGTGTTACATTTCTTGCTTTTTGTTTGATCCTAATTTTAGTTCAAAACATCTGAAAACCACACACAAACACACATAAAAATTCCCCCCTAATAGTTCTACCAACCCACCCAAACAGAGCATCCTAGAACTGGTCCTGCACTGGCCTTGTGCTGCTGTATGTCACATGACTAGGCAAAGTGCTGTATCTGCCAGTGCAGTTGTAAACAGTATAATTTCTGCTATTGACAAAGGGATATACTGTGCTGCTTTGTTTGATGACCCAACATTGACACCAATGATTACCCTTTACACCAGTTGTATTAGTTTCGAGGGCACGCCAAATATAAATCAATGTGTGTTTGTTATTTTTTATAATTTTATGCATTTTTTCATGGAGGGGATATCTCAAGGTCATGTTTTTGGTTCTGTTCCGTTCAAATCAATAATGTCAATCCTGTAATGTCAAACTGTAATACCTGTCTTTCTGCAAATGACACAATTCTGAACTTGTTTGCGGACACTCCACAGATAGTCGCTGAAATATTTTATCAAGAGAGTTACAAACATAAATCGCAAATAAAACTAAATTGCGTCTTTACTGATGACACAGCTCTGCACTACTTTGCTAACACATAGACAACAAAATGCTCTAACAAAATAAAACAACCAAAACTTTAAATATGCTTGTTTAAACTTCTACTTTTGTAAAAAAATAAATGAATAAATAAACAAATAAATAGATAAAATAAAGGGTCTCAGTTGGACTTACAAGTAAAATAAAGATCAAACAGATAAATAAATTGAATAACACAAGTTTGTTGTGTTGAAAAAGTACCCTTTACTCTGCCTTATTTCTGTATCTAGATCATAAAGTTTACCTTATGGTTTTGAGCTTAAAAATATAAACTCCTATGAAAGCAAGCTGTTATTGTTTTGTTTAGATTAAATGTGTTTTTATCATTTTATTTATCATGTTACTCTTTTATGTGGAACAATTTCTCCTCTGAAACTAAGAATAACAATGTGGCCCTGGTAACCAAAGTTTCGCTCCTGCTTTAGGGGATCCTCTTGTATTTTACCACTGATATCTGCGGCTCTCTAAACACGCCAGAAGAGGGCAGCGTGGCATAGGTTTTACTCACAGCAGCACAGCGTTCACTCACTTGAATTTATGGAGATGTCAATTATTATAATCAAAGGAAAATCAATCTAAAGTTGCCTGTATGCCATTTTTGTGAACATTTTAGCCTGAAACACACGATAAATATGACTTGAATCATCTTCTTAAAAAAATAATATGCAGTTTCCTGACAAACTGTTATCATAATGGTTTAAGTGTTAATCTTTAATTTCCAATATCCTGTATTGACATCTGTTTTCTATATTCTGACACAGGCTGATGATGGACTGGTGTGAAAAACGGAAACCTCAGGCTCAGTGTCAATACCAGTGTGAAAAAGCCCTAAGATGCTTGGCACAGCAGACCCACAGGAACGCTTCCCCTGGTAAACTCCACTAATTTCATTACTCTACATGTTTCCTCAGCTTAGAGCCAATCACATAGTTGGCTGCTCTCTGGCAGGGGGTCACACATAACAGCCGCTAAATTGTGACAGTGGCCCATACAGACTGGCATACCTTAGCACATAATCTGATTATCGGATCAATAACACAGCAGCATTTGGTGCATAGCTGGGGTGGCTGGCTGTGTCTCCGGTTACACATTGCTGGCATTCACCGGTCGTTCCCACTTTATAGGTGACAAAGTGTGAATGCGCACAGGAATTCAGATGGAAGGCCTTTTGAATAAGACATGTCAGGAAGTATGATCTCAATCACATCTGGCTGTGTGCTACTGTCTCTGAGGTCAACACAGCTGCACAAAATACAGCACTGTGAAATAAAGGGCTGCGATGAAAGCTTTTATTTATTTACACTTTAAGATTAAAGTCAATTTTAACAGAATCATAATGGTGACAATACTGTGACTCATGAATGAGCATATTTGAGCTGATAAAAGTGTATATTGAGCAAGAAGTCTTAAGTTATATTTTTCAGTGCAGTTATGGGAAAGAAAAATAATAATTCGTTTAAGTAAATGAGAAACAATGCTGTGTCCAGTAAGTATGTTTCATGCTCAATACATGCCCCAAACATCTTGGAGAGCATAAACAGATAGTGTGTGGATGTGTGCTGGCTCAGTCCTTCTCTCTTTCAATGTTTCAGACACAACAATGATGTTAAGATCAGGGCTCTGCTGGGACCATACCATCATTTTCAGGAGTCCTTGATTTTGTGCACCCTGAAGATAGTTCTTGTATTTCCTAAGTATTGAGTGCAAAATTAATTCTGATCAAATCCCCAACTACATTTGCTGAAATGCAGCCCCAAACTTCCAATCAACCTTGACCATGTGTCACTGTTGCCTACGGACACTCATTGTCGTACCACTCTCCAGCCCCTCAGCGAAAAAACTACTTTCTGCTACAGCCAAAAATAGTTCTGATTTTGACCCATCAATCCAGAGCACCTGCTGCTGTTGTCTGCACACTATTTCCCATGTTTTAATGTATATTTGTGTCACTAAGATTTGTTTCAACACATGAGATATTACTTTTTCGCCACAGTTCTTTCATGTAGACCACTTCTGGCCAGACGTCTCTGGAAAGTGGATGGGTGAACCGCAGTCCCACTCAGTTTAGGGACATTATTATCTCAGAATTATGTAACATCTTTTCCTTAAAAAAAAAAAGACCAAAAGCAGTTCTCTCCTTTATCATCATCAATAAAATAATTTGAAGTAAACATGATCATTTCTAGTGAGACTTTTTTCTTTTTCTGCAGCTTATATGAATCTACCAAATTTTCTCTGCTTTACGGAGAATCTTTAAGATACTCATTCATTCATTTTCTATACCGCTTATCCCTTTTGGGGCCGCGTGGGGGCTGGAGCCTTTCCCAGCTGTCATTGGGCGAGAGGTGGGGTAAACCCTGAACCAGTCGCCAGTTGATCGCAGGGCCACATAGAGAGACAGAAAACCATTCATGCTCACACTCATACCTAAAGGCAATTTAGAGTCACCAATGAGCATGTTTTTGGTCTGTGGGAGGGAAGCTGGAGTGTCTGGAGAGATGCACAGGAAGAACACACAAGCTTCACACAGAAAGGCCCTGCCCGACCCGGGGATCGAACTGGCGACCGTCTGTGAGGCACGTGCACCACCTGCTGCACCACCGTGCCGCCCTCGTTAAGATATTATCTCAGAATATTGCAATACATTTTGTGGAAAAAAAACTGTCTCAACACCTGGAATTTCTTTCTTTTCACTTGTAAATGACAATACTATTAGAAACCAGGGGATAAAAATTATACAGTTTTCACCTGTTATTGTTCATTACCATTTCAGTTATACACACTATACACACACACACACACACACACACATATATATATATGTGTGTGTGTGTGTGTGTAATTTTACTCTGCTTTGATGACATTATCATCTCAAAATGTTTGCATGCATTGCTAAATTACTGACATAACCTAAGATTCAAGGGGGGGAAATTACATTTTTCTACCTGTTTTCCTGACATATTTTCAAAACATTTTGAACTTTAGGTTTAAAACAAAGAATTACTTAAGAAATCCTGTCATGCATTTTTCTAAGTTAATAACATCATTATATCAAAATCACAAATTTTATTTTTTTCCAAATATATAAATTGAATCTATTTTTTGGTTGATGTTATTTTCTTCAAATTATTACAAACTTATTTTTTGTGAAAAATATAAATTTGCTTTTACCTCTGTTCATGAAATTCTCATCTCTGATATATATGTTTATGTGAAAAATTAGCATTTGCTGTTTTCCTAAGTTGATGACATCATTATCCCAGAATTAAAGTTACTATTTTGTTGGACACAAGGGGAATAATGAAATACTTTTATGTGTTATCTGTTTAACTGAGTAAATAGCATCATCATCTTTGAGTTTCAAGTTAAATCAGTGCAGATTTTTTTATTACCACAAAATAAACCCAACAATCTTAAAATTGTTATGACAATTTTATAAGGTAAACCAAAACTTTAATTCTCATGAAGCTTTCATGAATGCAAATATTCCCAATACTCTCTTGCTCAAACTACAGTGTTAGTTAAACGGGGCAAAGATTAGATATTATTGATGTGATGCTAATTAAAGTTTTAAGCACTAGAATAATTTATCATAAAAATATTTATTGACATCACAATCTTCTTGAGCACAAAAATGAGAAATGGCACACAAAAAATCAAATAAACACAGAGAGTCCAATTTAAAACAACCAAGAACAATACAGAGAAATAAAGAACAAAATGGAACAAATGAAATAAAAGCACAATCACTGAGTCTGTCCAGAGCAAACAAATACTTGTTGAACTGAAGAAACGTTTGATATGTCTTTGATGACCCAAAGTCACTGCACGGTCTCTGCCACTTCCTCTCCCTTCAGAGAACAACAATCTCAGGTCACTGGCCTAAACCAAACATCTTTAGAAATGCACATACACACCAATAAATAGATCACTTTATTTCAGAGAACAAAAATATATCATAACAACCAAAAGGACGGCATCATGAGGACAGTCACAGGGGAAAACCAGCAGAATCATCGCTCCTGTTAATCATGTTTGTCACATACGCCGATGACTGGATGATGTTCATCCCAGCACAGAGCATGAGACAGAGATAACCGGGGACATTGGAGGAAGTCCCTGCTCGGTGTTGTCCCTCCATTCATCCCTCTATCTCCTGTCTGCCGCTAAAGTCTGTTGTGATCCCGTCTTTCTCGGTCCAAACAGGTCACCGTGGCTCATACCTCGCCAAAGCAGAGGAGGGAAGGCTAAAAAAACCGAGAGAAAAGCTCAGATTTCTCTCTCTCTGCTTTATCTCCATGGTGCACACACGTCGACCTGGAGCGAGGCTGCGTACTGGCAGGCAGAGGCCATGAAACAGAGAGCAGAGGGGGGATGGATGAAGTGTGTGTATGTGTGTGTTTGTGTTTAGGGGATAAAGGGACACGCTGCTTCAATAGCGGAGCAGGTCCAGGGACTAATTGGATCTGGTAATGGCTGGTCAATGTGACTGAAGGGCTCGTTAGAACCAGTACAGCTCCTTGCCTTTCTTGTGCTGCTGGAGGCCTGAGAGAAAAACAGAGAGACGACGAAACAATGATGAGGACAAAGGCGACCAACGAAACACAGGTTGTCATGGAGCCTACTTTAGCCAAACATCCTGTTTGAGATGAAAAGGAGAGAGAGTCTGTGTGATGATGCATTGTGTTTAGTGTGTGTGCGTGTGTGTGTAGGGGTTATAATACGTCACCAAAGTGTGGATGCAATCAGGATATAAAGGTTGAACGTTGCTAATATGGTTAAACGTGTGGTTGTGTTTTCAGCGAAGATGTTCTGATGAGGGTTTTCTTCAGAATTTGAGTTCAAAAGTTTCAGGTGTGAATATTCTGATATGTTTTAGGGACCATTTTTGTATTTTTGATGGAAATTTTCAATGTTAAGTTTTCTTCAGAAATTTTTGTCAGAAATATTACCTTCAATTTTCTGAAATCTTTTAAGTAATTTTCTTTAGGATTTTGTTTGTAATTATGTGTTAATATTTAATCATATACAAAATAAATAATTTGTCATACCTTTGTCATCTCAGGAATCTTGTCAGGATTTTTTTTCTGATTTTCTCCCAATTAAATGCTTGATTTTCTTTTGTTAATGATTTGATTGTACTTTTTTTGTTAATTTGTTATGTTTTCACTTGTTGGTCATGGTCTCCCTAAATGAGGTTAGCATGTTCTCCTGTACATGAGTGGCTTTTCTTGCACTCCAGTTTCTTCCCACAGATCAAAAACATGCTCACTATGTTTACTGGTGATTCTAAATTGCCCTTAAATGTGAGTGAGTGTGTGAATGGTTGTCTGTCTATACATGACAGCCCTGTGATTGGCTGGCGACTGATCCAGGGTGTACCCTACCTCTCCCTCAATGTCAGCTGGGATAGGCTCTTCCAGCTATTTGACAGATTTTCTTCATAAATGTACATACAAATATTTTCCAATAATTTTTTTCAGTTTTTTTTTGTTAATTATATATTATATTCTCTACAAGGAATTTGTCAGAGCTAAGGATCTGCAGTAACATTTCCAGAAAATTTCAGTTTGAAACATATTTTTGTTTTCACAAAAATTCTCGTTTTTTTAAAGATATTTCCTGCAATTTCCATTCCTTTTTGAAGCCATTTGTCCAGAGAATTTTTTTTATCAGAAGTCTTCTCTGGGAAGTTGTCAGTTTTTTTTTTTAATTATTGAAGCTTTTCCAAGATTGTTCCTGAACTTTTTTTTTTTTTTTTTGGACAAAATTGTCAGGGTTGTAATTCTTCAGAAATCCGTTGAAAACTTTGTGGGGGGTTTTTCCTGTTTGCTGTTTTTATAAATTTCTTAATTTCTTTCTTGTTAAAAAAAAATGTCCTTACATATCTTTTCAAAACATTTTTTTCAGGGCTGAGGCTATTCAGATATTATGTTGAGATTTTTTTAAACTGGAGTATTTTCTGGGACACATATTTTTTTATCTGATCTTTTCCACATACTTTTCAGAAATTTTGCAAGAACATTTCATTACATGTATATTTTTTAAATAATTAGTCATACATTTTTTTGGAAAAGTCTTGGTAATTTATATTTAGAATTTTCATTCATACCTTTTTTTCCCAAATAATCCTTGTTTCAACATTAGGGGCAGTTATTTCTATCAGAAACTTTCATTAATTGTGTTTGTTTGTTAGTTTGTTTGTTTCAGGGGAGTAAGTTTCTATGCAGAACATTTTTATAAAATTTCCTTTTTAAAAAAAAAATACTTAAGAAATATGAATCTAGAATAAGTTGTTAAACTTTGACATCATTGCAGTAAGTTAGCAAACCACTTTATTTGGAAGTTTCATATTTTACACACACGTTTTTTTTTTTCAACATTGGTGACCTGACTATATTTACTTCAGAATTAATATTTAGTTCTTCACCAGATATTTCTGATAATGTATCAGACACAAACATTTATTTTTATATATATAGATTTTTTTTGCAATAACCAAACAGACCGGTGTGTACCTGCATCCATGTTGAGCGCCAGCGTCTGGCTCACGTCTCCTGGGGGCAGCAGGCCGGGCCAGGAAGCTGTGGGCTCCAGCTTATTCACTTCATAGTGGCTCGGCAGTGTGGGAAGGTGAGGAGGCCTCACTGTGGGCATCAGCAGGGGGCCATAGTGGGGCTCCAGAGCCGATGGTGAGTACAGTTCATGAAGAGGACGAGGGGGCCCGTAGGCTTGAGCCTGAGGATACCCCCAGCTCTCTGGTGGATGGGGGTGGGAGTGAGGATGAGCGTGCGGGTGAGGATGGGCGTGTGGATGCGGTAGACCCGGGTGCAGCCCTGATGCGTACGGGTCAATGGAATAAGAGGGTGCACTGGTCTCACAGTGTGAGCGGCTCTGAGGCGAGGAGTAGTTACTGTCCCAGAAGGATGGAGGAAAGCTCCGTCGACTGCTGGGTGACGGTGTTTCTGATGACAGAAAGTGAAGGACGGTTTAACAACACTTACTTTGGGAAAGGATTAAACTCTAAAATTTGGCAAAGTGTACAAAGTGTGCAGCTGGTAGCAGAGACCCAGAATGTTATATACACACTTAATGTTAGAAGGTTGACATTTACAGCAGAAAAAACATGATAAAAGCCTGGTTTAAAAAAACTGTTTTGGCCTGAAGAGTTTATTTATTTAAGTCCTTTCAATTGGTAATTTTTTCATAACATGCCCACTCTCATTTTTATCAGGATTTCAGTTTGTCGACAGTAAGGGGCTAACTGACAAGGCTAGTCAGCATGGTGTCGCTACTTGTCAGACGGCCTTGAGTTTGCCTTGATTTGGCCTTGTTGTTTGGTAAGAGGTTGATCTAATGCTAGAAAATGTGAATGGAAAATGAAGAGCATTTTATTGAAGGCTAAATAGCATGCTATAGCTTTGTGTGTATAAATAAATGCTCAGCAGTAGCACTTAGCACACATGCTAAGCTTTGGCAGAGGTCGCATTTCTTTCTGCTTTCAGATGCAACAATTAGCATGATGGGGAGCATTTATTTCATTGTACAAAACGTAAAGGGTAGAGTGAGTATAAAATTTAACCAGACATGCTAGATTGACAGTTTATTACACAGGAAACTATGTAGGATATACGTCATTAGTCCATCTGGGCAACAGCGCACTGAAAGTGTTTGGGGAAGGGATAACCTTCAGAAACATATCATCATTCAGTCAATCACATTCATTTAGCCATCAGATGATGCAGTAGGCTGTCGGAGAGTATAGTTCATAACACAAGCAAGTTCATACATCAAATGAGCAGCAAAAGTATCTTTTCTATCAAGAAATAATATAACATGGTTTTGTTTCTTGCTTGTCATTTTTTTAAAGAAATGTCAATTTCTGATAGAACTGCTACTCAAGCAGACAGCATCTATATATTTTAATCTCTATATAAGCAGCCATTGTTTACAGGCTTGCACTCTTCTTTCTCTGTTGCCAAGCTCCTTGCTCCTACCTCTTGCTCCAATCGCCCTAGCTTGGAGATTTGCAAGAAGGTTCCAGCTGCACTGCAAGATTTTATAAAATGTGCTGAATAGTAAAGCTCTCAGTATTTTTGCCATAAAACTGGTGAGCTGCTCACTAATGTATTGGCACAGTCAACAGGACAAAGGTCCATAACTGTCTAAATAAGGAAGATGTCACCACCTAAATTAAGGAATTAAAATCATCTGTAAGTGTGAAACAAAAAAATATTATTTCTGGAAATGCTACTGTAACGAATTTACAAGAAACCATACTCTGAATTCTTAAATTTAAAACCCTAAAATTTGCAGAAAACCAACAAGGAAGACTTTAGATTATTAAGAAAAAAATGGTCTTTAAATGGAAGAACATTATACCAGAGGAAGCTGCCTGCCTTGTGTCATGCATGATGTTAAGAGCTTGATCAAGTTACACTTTTCACATGAGCAGAGTAATAAGGAAATATGTGTAGTTCCAGCCTAGAATCATAAGATTATCATCAGTGTCTGAGATTTAAGGAGACATTGTCTTAAATTGGGACTTTTCAGAACAAAACAGCAAACCAGATTGGAGACTTTTTATAACACAAGAAATTCAGTTAAATGAGCAATAACAAGATCATATTTATGTGTTTATGAAGTCAAATTTAAGACTTTAAAGGCTCATAACCTTTGATTTTTTGTATAAATTTATTAACCATAAAACATAACAGTTAAGAGTTTGGTTTCTTATCATTTCCTTCTCATAAATATTTTTTTTTTCTCTTGAAATTGAATGATTTTTTTGTTTTGAATTAAGATTGGCTCTAACACTCAAAAAGCCAAATGGCACATTCTGGTAGTTGCTGCCTCTGCCAAGAAGGCTGTGTTTTTGCCAGTATTAGTTGGATTGTTTGACTGTGAGCAAAATAACTGAAAATGTCTAAACAGATTGTGATAAAGTTTTTGCGAATGTTGGTCATGACACAAGGAGGAAGTGGTCAGACATTGGTGGTAATCAAAATACGAATGCCGATCCAGGAATTTTTAAAGGATTTGATAACATTGCAAGACAGGGAAGTTTTTCAGATTTTCACCAATAACCCAAAAAGTTCGGAACATATTTTGATTAATTTTGGGGGGAATTTTGGTCATGATACAAAGGAGAAGTTCACTGATTTTGGTCTGATTTATGAACATTGCACTGTCAGGCAGTTTTTTATATATTCGCTAATAACTCAGCTAATAATGTCAGAGGTGCTTTGGCTGAGGTTTGTGCTCTTGCAGCACTTCTAGGTACATATATTTTGGGACTTAACAACCACTGTTGGGTCAAAACAGACTTAAGTTTTACTTTCATTGAAAACAAATGGAAAGGGTGAAGCAACCCGTGCTAAAACGTCGATGTCACTCACATGACTGCTACACCCTCTGGCCCAGATATCTTTCCCATTGGATCATGCTGTCACACACAACCCTTACCCCAACAACACACAGAAATAAACACAAGCATGTTCTGGTGGACAGAGGGGGCAAGAGAGGGAGAAAGGTAGAAAGAGAGCTGTCCCTATATCCTGGAGTTCTATATAAGGCAGACGCTCTGACCTGGAGGGAGACCAAGGCCTGCAGAGCTTTAAATCTTCTCTGTGGTGACATCTCTCACTCTCATGTCAGCCCCGTACTTCTAAAAGTCTCACAGCCCTCTCCTGCACACTTACACACACACACACTCAGCCATGCAGCCCAGGCACTGCGCTCGCACCCGCCACCCCTCTCCTCTGTCTCCTGCACCCCCACCTGTTGTTTTCTCTGCTCCCCCCTCTCCTCGCCCTTGACAGAATGTCAGCAGGCCATTATATGTTTTTAGCAGTATACTTTTATATTTAGATATTCCTCTGAAAAGGGACACCATGCAACACCCTGAGAGCTAGTGTTTCCCTGTGCACCCGATCACACAGACCACAGCATACGTGTACAAATCTGACAGGCGGGCTGGCGGGCGGGCAACTGAGTAACCATTGTGGGGCGAGAGCTGAAGTCAGAGCAGAGCGGCAGCCGCGGAGACGTTTGAAGGGGATACGCCGGCGAGGCTGTGCGCTTACAGCCATGTATAAACATAGCATCTGTTGTGAGGCAGGAAGCCTGTGTTGGTGCCGAAATGAAGACGTCCGGCTGAACTGGGAAAAGAAACTACCAGCGACAGCAGAGAGTGGAGGCTGGAGGCCCTACATGGATATCTACAGTAGGGGTCTAGCTAGGAGCCAACACCAACACCTTAATAAGACATCACAATCCAAACCTCCAAATATTTTCAACCAGTCAAATGTTTGTCATGTAAAGGGCTGCAGTTTGGACCTGAGGTGGCACAAAGCATAAGATGATACAGACAGACATTAACATGCCTGGAAAGTGCATCATTACTGAAGCCATGAGGGGACATGCATGCTTACATTTTATCTTACTGTTCCAAGAACATGCATGGAAATTTGAGTTGTCTTCAAGAAAGCTCGATTAATACATCATCATCTTTATGCTATTATCTTGTTATTCCAAGAAAATAAGACAAAGATGTCACACAAAAGAAACAACCAAAAAGAACTAGTTAACACCGCCAAACAGAGTCAGACTAAATATTGCATGTGTGTCCAATTGAGGCTTTCATACATTGCAGATTTTTTGCCATAGTTATTGCAGGCCAAATATGTGACGAGAGATGTTCCTAGGTAGTTAATTTGATCAAGACTAAACCCCATTTAGCCAGGACTCAGAAATAGTCAAAATTATGCACTATTTGAAATACTGCATAAACATAAACATGTGAAAATAGGTTGCAGAAGCAGGTGTGGCAAATGGATCGTACTAGATGCATGTGGCTGATGCATGTGCCAGCTCTGGCTCCAGAATGCTATGGCTTTCAGACCAGGTGAATTTGTGTGCTTTTATAGTGGCTGCATCTCCCTGCTGTCACAGCCCACCCTAATGAAAGTTTAGGAAGAACCACATTAAAGTTCCCCACAGGCACCTGATTCATCGAATTACTGATCAGGGAAACCTGCAGAATAGAAGCATTCTGACAAACAAGGAAATTTTCTCCACAGGGGAGGCAAACTGTGCTTCAACTTTGAGAGGCACAGACAGGAAGTCATTGAACAGTTTCTATCATTTCTGGGACATAAGCTGGACTGAAGTAAATATGGCTCTCTATCTTACATTTTCCTGTCTGTTTTGGCCAAGACATGCACAGAGCTTGCAGAAAAAAAATAGGCTAGTCTATTTTTAAGATTTTCAGAGATTGTGAAAAAGCTCTGACTTGATAACATGTTCACCAAAATGTGAACATGTTGCACGGCTGCCATTAGTAAAATGCGACCAGTATGAAACAGCCCTAATGCTAATGTTAGCAGTGCTCCCACTGCTAGCCTTTGGTTTTCTCAAAGTTTAACATTCATATTTCAGCTTTGCATGTGTTCACTTGCTGCTTTGATTGAGTTGATATTCTTATACGAGTTAAATCTGACATAACCCAAATACAGCTTTTATCTCTGAGTACAAAAATACAGTTGAACTGTGCTGTACCTACAAATACCATCAAGCCCTTTTCACAGCTTCAGCTCAACAAAGCTCTATCATCATTACACTTTGACACATTCCATCTGATTCTGAAAGGCTTTCATATTTGAGTCAGTTCACAGTGCAATATGGCTTTGGCCAGGGGGGAGACAGTGCGTAATTCATATACACACTCATACAGTGCTCCTATCCCCCATTTAGTCCGCATGCTTCCCCCCACCAATATTTGGCCAGAGGCAACTTGACTCTTCCATTTTGTCTTTGCACTGTTCAAAGTAGGGGTGAAATGACTTACAGGTGTAAATATTACAGCTTGAAAAAGCAGTGTGAATGGGGTTTCAATTTTTTCTGTAAGGATTACACAACTTTCTTTGTTTACATCCATGTTCAAGAGCATATTGGCAGTAAGGCTTCAGCCAAGTGGTTAAAAATGTCGGGGACCTTCATTACCGTTTAAACAGATGTTTACTTTTAAGTTATCTCATTTAAACTGTTCAGCTGGCTATCTCTGTGTCTGCCTAATCACAGCCCATTTCAAACAGCTCAGGGGGGCTGGTGTTGTTTTAATCTATTGCTCTGCATGCTGATGGTTTACCTGTTTAAGCCTCTGCAGTGTTCTCCTGAAGCTACAATGATGAAAAATAACAACACCACTGCGCCTCTTAGTGGCTTCTTTTTTTTTTTTTAACTTACTTTGGCTCAGTTATCTTAGCAAAGTAATATCCACCTTTAGACATCAAACAGTTAATCTTTTAAGCCTTTTTAGCTATTCTAATTTCTTTGGCACAATCCTTAGCAGTTCTCTTTCCAGTATAAAAGCAGGTTTATGTCCAAACAGGGAACAAAGTGTCCTCAGCTTAATACACTGGAGAACATCAGAAAAAAATGTGCTGTTTTTTATGCAAAATAACAGGATTTCAAAAATGTGATTTAAATCAGATCAAGTGCAATGAAATCATGTTCAGAAAAATATATTGTTTGACTGCCTTGATTTAACCCAGCCCTTTAGTGTAAATGTGGCAGATTGGACCTTAAATTGTAAAAAACAACTGGGAAAAGAAACTGCACTAAATAAACAAGTTTGAAAGGCACAACAAAAACAGTTTTTAAATGCAGAATGATAGAAATTTTAAAGTAGAATTAAATAAGATTAACTGCAATTAATTCAAGAAATTTCAAGATCAATTAGGTGTTAGAAAAGCATTTGTATGACTGTCCTTATTTTCACTATAATAGATATAATGAAATATTTATAATAATATAATCAGGACCACCTAAAGAACTTCATAGATTTACAATTTAATCATTTGAGTGCTTTTATTTTGCCCTGATTGATTGAAATGAAAAAATGTTTGAAACTTGACCTCTCAACTGTTTTGTCCTTTTATTCTTGAAAATTTTCATTTTAATTATTTTTTCACACATAGTCCATATTTTCACATGATTTTTTTTTTGTAAAGGGTCCAGTTATATATGAGATATCAGAGTGTTTTTGGACCTTCCACAGCTAAAGCTAATTTTTATAAGGGTCATAAGAAAAAAAAATAATTTAAATGAAACTTAATAAAATCATAGAAAACAAAAAAAAAATCAAGTAAAAAAAAAACATGACAGAGTGAAGAAAAATCAAAAATAAGCTTTGAGAGCAATCAATTTCACAGATTGACTAAGTATACGTTCACACTTATCATGATTTTTAAGATTTATATTTGGCATTGAATAAAAACATTTGCTCAGTGTATCAGATAATTGACTTCAATGAATAAATGTCTTACCCTGACTGACAATAAATTACAACTCCTCGCAGAGTCTGTAGCACAGAGCTGCCAAAGCATACCACGAAGATGCCAAAACTTCAAGCCTGTTAATCGGAAGCTGCCTCTGATCATTTTTGGATTCCTGATTTATCACAGCAAAGCCTCAAAGACGAAAAGACTAACTTCTTACAGTGAGTGTGTTTCTCCTTCTCTCCTCTAATCCTTTCCTCAAAGCAGAGTCAAGCAGCTCTCTTTGGACTCCTAACAGCTCCTGACCTTTATGACCTCTGAACCCAGCTCTCTGACCCTTCCTGGGACAACAGGCCCAACAAGCAGCTCTTCGGCAGTGACACCTGATCACATCACCTGTCCGCCTCTCTGCTGTGCTCTGCAGAACTGTCAGCTCACCCTGTGTGGCCTCAAAAAACTAACACAAGACACCAAAGACAACTGTTGAACCTGAGTTCACTTTAAAAAATGGGGATTGTAAAACTGCAGGGGTGAAGAGGGGGACAAGACCAACCTAAGACCTAAGCTCTAAACTACAATCTCAAGATAGATCTCTAACAAAATCCGACTGTTTAACTATTGAAAAAAATGATTTAAGCTTATGATTTTTCAAAAGGGGAATTTCTTCCATTTTAGTTTCACTTAAATGGAATGTTTTAGCATTTCTGGTTATTCTAGATCTTTACCCATTCAAGTTTGCAATGCTCCTACAAGGTCTTTTGTGAACTTGGAATAGTTTGTAAGGTTTGAACAGTAACTACAATAAGTCTTGAGATCCATTTTTGCAAAACTTGATCTAATCTTGACAACAGTTCTACTTTTATAATAGCTATATACCGTTTAGGATGGAGCAGCCGATGGAGTTTACATTTGAAGGCTGATGATGAGGCTGAAGTCAAAGGCTCTTTTAACTGCAGCCCATAAATGAGGCCTTCTATCTTTGTCCAGTGAAGGATCCATATGGTGAATCCTCCATGGCCAAAAATGTACCAAGATTTATAGGGCACTTCTTTCTTTCTTACTTGGAAACCCCAAAAGTCTTACAATCTACTTACATATTGATCTAGAGACTAAGCACAGGACTGGCCAGAGTGACATAAGTTTAATAGATAGAGAATAAAAAAAAGAAGTTATTTTCAAGAATCAAAAAGTTTGCCCAGGAGCCTTTTTGATCACAAAGATTTCAGTTTGAACATTTTTTTATAGTCTTTCAGTTTGTGCGCTCAAACATGAAAATGAAGAAGACTTTTCCAGTCTTCATGAATTGACATTAGATGCATAGAAAGCAATATTGTGGATGAGTTGTTTTGCAAAAAAATCTGCAAGTCATGGGGCAGCTGTTAGGGCTACAAAGCAACAATAGGGCAAAGGCTAGGAAAGCTAGTGATGCAAACGAGGAGTCCTCTGTCTGCTAGACTGTCTTATTTTTGATCTGCTTGAGTTGTCCATACAGCCAACTAAGACTGGGTTCTCTGAAGTAGGAACCCTTTGAAATAAGACATACTGATTAAGGATGCACCCTAGTACAGGAGAATGAGTTAGAATAAACACCTCCAGTTCCTTAGAGGAAAGTGGAGGTCCTTGGGATTTTTGATGAGCTTTTGTTGCCCAGAATAAGATTTGTTGTAAACACAAGGTCAAGAGGTTTCAACTTGTGTCATCGTGATATACATCTGGAAGTTGCTCATCTCTGAGTTAGGTTTTAACTTGTGTCATCGTAATATACATCTGGAAGCCATGTGTGAACTTTTCTGCTTTTTCGTGTCCTACCAACATGCAAACTTAGTGGTGGTGAGATTTTCATCAGTCAAATGAAGTGTAGTTCTTTTCACAGGCTAACTCAGAGATGAGCAACTTTAGTTTCCAACAGTGCCACATTTAGTTTCCCCTAACTTCTAGTTGGCCACGGGTTTTTTAGAAGTTAAGTATACTCTTACAAATGAACTGTAATTTTCAGAAAACTTTCAATTGTTAATGCAGTCAGTTTAAGTAAAAAGCTTATGTTTGTCCAAGGGTGGGCAAGTGGCCCTCACATGGTCACATGTGGTCCCCTTCATTTGATACCATCCCCAAGTCAATATAGAAAATCAGTCAATCACTAAAGATTAACAAATATAATAAAATTTGCCAGGGGTAGATATAACCTGTGTTGCCAGTGCAAAACCATACAAAAAATGTGGATAAGTATTATTAACTCTATGAATATCTTTTATTGCTGGTAGAGGCCAGAACACTTTTTGTCAATGAACCGTGGATGGTTAAAGTATTAGATGACATCTAAGTAGCCTCGGTTATTTGGCTACTTAAGAGGGAACACTGAAAGCTATTTATCAGTGGCAGCCATGTTGGCAACACTGATTATAGACAAGATTGGATGTTGCCATGTGACGTCAGTCGTTTGATTATCAAAGGATGAGTTGGAAAATTACTGAGGCCAAATCACGGACGTAGCCATCCTGTATATGCCCTCTTGACCAAACTTAAGATCAACCTACTCACAGAGAGGTTTAGGCAGGACGTCTGCCCAATAGCAACACTACACAGGCTTTTATCCATGTCAATCACGTCCCTGACTGTCTGAGCAGGAAATCCTTAATGAAATAAAACAGGAATGTTTTCATCAAATCCATTCCCCATACAGTAAGAGCCTCGAGATATATTACATATTTAGACTGAAGCAGTTTGTTGAACCAGGCTGTAAACACTAGGCTGTAAAAAACGTTTGCACCCCACACACACCACTGTCAAGTGGACATTCAAGGAACTGCAGCTTGTGGCACTTACACATTGGCTTCAGCTTTCAGCCCTGGGGTTTTCCACTTGGATTGTAATACCGTCTCAAGGTAACTTACGGTCAACCTAGTAACAGCAATGGAGGGGTCTTTGTCATCTTGACAAACAGCTGCACTGCGCATTCAGCCCTGTGCAGCATGTCCCAAGAAAACATGTATCATCCTAACCAGGAGATTTTTGTGAACCAGGGTTTCAACACATTTGTTTCTGCTGTATCAATCAAAATGGAGTCCGTATGTGACATCTGGTGCTTCTGTGATCAGCCCCATGTGGACATTCGAGGAACTGCAGTATTTTGCACTTCCGCAGTGGCTTTGCTACCAAGATTTGTGTTCATATGAACTGAGTGTTATACCTGTGCCCTGTTGGTCTGGTGCCCTCCGTTTACCCTCTCCATCCATGTAGGAGCTGAGGGCCCTGGAGAAGTGCTCGTCCACTACGCTGCTGATGTCCCCCTGATAATAGGTGAAGAGGACACAGCGAGACGTCAGGTACTCGGCCTCTGGAGCCTCCTGCTTCTCCTTAGGGCCCTCCTCTGGCCTCAGAGCCGCGGGCGCATAGGAGGAGGAGGAAGTTGAGGAGTTTGAGGATGAAGACGAGGAGGAAGCTGATCCTCCTGAGCCTGGGCCCCCAGACATCCCCTCGGGACCCCTGGGAGTGTCCATAAAATCCCGGCAGTGAGGAGGAGAAGTTCTACTCAGACCTGAGGGAGCCTGAGTGAGTGAGGGGGTGTCAGAGAGGGGTGGAGGGGAGGGAGCAGGGAGAGGGTTATGACAGGTGTTGGAGAGGACAGTTCTCGAGCTGTCTATGAGACATTTTGACATAATGTTTTTCTTTGTGTGTGGCGGCGCAGGCATGTGCGCGCGAGCAAGAGAGCGTGCGTAAAGATGTGAACTCTACACTTTGACATTAATTAAATGTAAAAAAAAAAAAGAAAAATACAAATATCATTACAGTAAATGAAACTCAAGTCTGTCTTCAAGAACAACTAATACTATGTGGCCATTTCGCAAAACCGTTATTTGCTTTTACGCAGAAAAGCTGCATGGTCTGGACGAATGTCCTCCACAAAGTTGATCTTAATCATCACATTTGCGTCTTAAATATAAATAAAGAAAAGTAATATGAAATAGGGAAGTCAGAATTAAATATATTGTCGTTTCTTACCTGTAAGCTGTTGATAAAAGCAGGAGCAGTTGGTGCGTACGGTGCGTAATGTCCATAGGCTGGGTACATAACATCCAGACAGCTCATGGTAAATGAGCGCGCGTCTTCACTCCTCTCTGGAAACCGACCTAACTGCGCGAGAGAATGACAACATTCCGGGGTTTTTTATCTGCTGAAGAGAAGCGTGCTCAGTGTGAATGAGCTCTCTCCACACTCGGCATAGTCGAACCCAGGAGGGAAAAAAAAGAGCAAGCGCACCTCTCTACTCCCGATGTGCGCCACAGCAGCTGCGGCAGCAAAATGTGATGAGGTTCATGGAGCAAGCACGAGTGTGTCCCGTCCTGTACATCTCTGTGTCAACCCCTCCCACCCTCGCCAGCCCCCCATGCCCACCACATCACCACCAGCAACACTCCCACCAAGGATTATGGATTGGATACATGCTGAAGGATTGTTACCTTTGATTTACCCATCAATTGTCTTAATAATCGAGCCTTGGCCAATGATGGGGTAAACAAATAACTTCAATAAACAGAGTTGGGCATTATAACAACTTTTTCAGATGTAAAGTTATTTTTCTGATTGATAGGGTACGACAATATTGATGTAGTTTCTAGCCATCAGTGATTTTGATGCCAAATTAATTTATTTAAAACAAAGTACATCTAATAGGGTTATGGTGGATAAACACATTGTTTACAGTAAAAACTGCAGAAGCTTTTTAATTTTTAGTCAAAATGAAGTGATACTGATACCTCTTTCATACCAGGCAACAAAAATAGTAGTCCTAAACTGTTGCTAGTTTTGGCCAGGGCACTCCTGTCAATAAGATTCTTAATCTCAATTAATTTCCTCCTTAATTTAGATTTAAACAGATACGATAAAAAGCAAGGAGTTGGGGTAATTTATAGTTTTGACTATCATAATTTGTTGGAAAATCATGCACACAGTTCAAACTGCACAGATAAACAAGCAACATAGAAGTGAGAGTGGAATTGGCGATGGTTCCTTGCTCCTCATCACCATTTCCAAATGTTGCCATTTTATTTGTACAGCTGAGACAGCGCTGTCTCGCTCTCTTTTGGTTAAAGCCCCATAATTTGCCAAATACATGTGTCCATGGCCTGTCTGCAAGTATGAGCAAAATCCCTCCTCTTTCTTTTCTTCTAGCTTGACTTTTCCAAAAATACTTCATTTTATATTCTTTCATTTCAATACTTTTTTTATTTATTAATAAAAGACAGAAATTTTATAATAGCCAAATCATAAATGAAAAGGAACAACAATAAAAAAAAAAATCTTAATTCATATGGCCCTTTTTCACACTAATTAACAATGTACATGATAAAACTCACACAAAAATAAACTCAAGCCACTAATTTAAAAATTCTCCCCTAATAATATCATCAAGGAATGTGCCACCTCCCCCACTGGAGACACTGCCCATGCCAGGTGTTTGTTCAACAGACAGCTTCAGTTGAGGAAACATTTTTAGACATGTCTGCTCTGCCGCAGTAAACATTAGAGCACAACACTGGAACACAGAAGACACAATCGCCTCTTAAGAAGGATGTGGTCTGATACAGCTCATTCTGAGTTACAGTAAAACAGCCTGTTGCAGACAAGACTAGGACTCTAGGTATTCCAAATCCAATATCTGAGAGGATTTATAGGCATGAAACTTAAAAAATATGATCTGGTAACATCAGCGGCCAGAGTTAATGTGTTACGAAGAGGTAAAACCACATGATATTTACAGAAAATGTTGAAAACCCCAATATGAAGAAATGTTGCCATGTGCTGTGCAATTTAAACCATGTGCAGGGATTTGACTGCATTTTTGCTGGTTAAAAGTAAACCAAAAAAAATCCTTTTTTTGAATATCAATTACTTCTACTCTCATGATATCAAACAGCTATCAAAACTACTTTATTTTTTTCATGAATTTGATCAAGTTTATGATTTTTGTTCAAGTTGCTTTCACTCACGTGATACTCTCAACACTAAGAATCAAACGGTGGCAGAAAGAACATGCTTACTTTATCTGCTCTCAGAAAACTTCTGTTATGCTTAGTATTATCCTTACTTTTTAAGGAAAAGTGATTGTTCGCACAGGTTTACTACTTTACACGGCTGGAGGAGATCTAAATCACAAAATACTTGATCCAGCAGACCTACTAAATGAAGGCATACATGGGTCTTGAGGCTTCAAACTTTTTGTTTCAGGTCAACATCTTGGGATGGATAGCAGCATTGAATTCTTGAGTGGGTGCATTTGGTTGCACTTGGGATTGTGGATTTTAGATTGTTATTTATTTTAACTCTAATTTTTTTTAGCTGTAAAACACAAGCTCCAGAGCACAAGCTTTTACTGAGTGGAGTTGCAAGATTCTGAAAACCCAGCCAACCTTGCCTGTAACTTGTTGATTATAGGCAGAGTTAAGAAGCTTTGCTGTCACCAAGGG
Organism: Cetoscarus ocellatus; assembly: GCA_037902135.1. Classification (NCBI taxonomy): domain Eukaryota; kingdom Metazoa; phylum Chordata; class Actinopteri; order Labriformes; family Labridae; genus Cetoscarus; species Cetoscarus ocellatus. Next base: position 2,198,058 of record JBAMNC010000815.1, read on the forward strand.
GTCACTGTATTGTTGGACCCTGCTTTTTAATTCACATCTGCTGTTTTTTTTCTCTTTATATGTCACTATTGGTAGGACTTGAAAATAACCTTTGTTTTTTCCAGATTTGACATTTTTGCACAGCTGTTAACGATGCAAAACGTTGGCTATTTGGCAGCACTTCCCTGTTCAGAAAAAACTTCCTGCCCCTCATCTGGATTCCTCCACGATGATGTGACATTATCCAAAAACAACTTAATGTGACAACGTTATTCTCTCACATAAATGAAAATATTTTGACTCACATTTTCTATTTCCATTCAACTAAGAATATCAAGGAATGATTTTTGACCAGTATTAACCAGCCCTGTAAGTAACCATGTGACAGCCTGACATCATAAATGTTTGTTTAAATACAGAACAGCCAAAGTATTTTTTTTATAATTCTGGAGCTATCCTGTGACTAATCTTGATTCCACAACATCTTAATCCTGTTGTAAACTAAAGGTTAGGCAGAATGTGATCCAGTGACACAAATAGATCAGAGTGAAGTCACTGAGCTCTATAAAACAACCTTACAACAATGAACACATGATACATGCAACTTTTTATTTCTTTCCATGTACTGCGGATCCTTGAAAACTTTGTGCTCAGTCCAAGCTGAAAGTGTATCCACAGTCTTAAAACAGCCATCGGTTGCCAAGTAAACCCTCAAGTCATCTGAAGTATTTAGTGTGTTCCCAGAATGACACATAGGTGTCAACTACAGGTTGCATACACTGGTCATACCAACATGGAGGAGAAAGGGACTCTGCTCAAATCTATGACAAATTATCACCTATCAGCAGTGCAAACAAAAGGATATTTTCACACGCACACACGAACATCACAGGTGACAATCACAAAAACATGAGGAGCTTAGACTCAGAATTCATGTGCAAACACTAAATGCATCTTAAGGACATTAAATCAGAAAAGCAAAAAGAACTCAGGGACATTCTCCAGAGGGTGAAGCTGATTTCTCTTGTTTTAAGAGCTTGCAGGTGCCTAATGTTGAGGCATGCCAGTCTTTTTGACAGGCACTTGCCTGTGTGCCTGGGAGAATAGTGTGGAAAATTTGCAGAATTCCATGGACGAGTGTCAGATGAGGTGGAATGTCTCTGATGTATGCGAGTGGACGAGCTCCTCGGGAAGTTACATCGTCCCTCCACTGCGTTCTCTACATGGAGAACATGAGCAACATGTCGCTCTGCATACATCACACATAGTATGAATAACTAGAGGCAGGTTATTGGCATGCTAATGAATCGAACATGCTCTTAAATAGCTGGGGGATGAAGCCGACATGCAGAGCTATGGTTCTCACTTTGAGCTTGTCTTGCATCAGTGTCTTGATAAATTGATTTTACAGCATAGTGCTGCAATGTAATACTCCAAAATGCACTGTATTATGTTGCTTATAGCCTCAGTGGAGCTTTAATAGAGTGTGTCCGCTCCAAAAACAAATTAATCTGTGTACTTTGCAAACAAATCTTTCTGGAAGGGATATTTTGGTATTTTGTAAATGGGGTTTAATGAGGCACATGTCATTAGTGAGCAGGGTGGCCACAGCAATTCTGATCAGGTCTGCAACTGAAAGGAGAGATCCAGCATGGAGAAGGCTACACATCGCTGAAGGAGGGGCCAAGTAATTTAACACATTTTAGGCAAAATTAGCTAAAAAAAAAATAAAATAAAATAAAAAACATTGGGGTATTTGTTCACATTATGGAGAATATTCACAGCTCTTACATAGCAAGCCGCTTTGTTTTGGTACTCCAAAACTGTTAAATATGGTGAAGCTCTCGGACCATTCTGCAGCTCTGCTTTTTTTATAAGGACAGAGCTAAAAGCTAAACACCATCAAAATCATTCTGGCTATACAAACAATTTGCATGTCCTGTCTCAAACAAAACTTAAAAAAATACAGAAATATCCCTTTAATCATGTGTTCTCTTGGAGTAAAAAGGATGACTTACTTGTTTTTCAATATTTTTACATCAATTAGTTTGGCATCTATTGTCTTGTTCATATCAAATGTCTTTGCTGCAGCACAACAAGGTTTTGACTGGTGATTAAAAGTGAAGACTGGTGTTTGTGGTTAAAGACCTCATTCCTCTGACCAACTATAGCCAGCCAAAAAAAAATAAAAGATCACATGCTTGATTATGGCAAGGATACAAATAACAGTGGTTTGATTGAATTTGGATTACAACTCTTAAACAGATACTCAGTTATTTTTGGGCCTTTAATGCAGCATTTTGATCACTTTAAAAGAAGCAAATTAGCAAAAAATCTAAATGAATGTAAATAAAAGAAATTCAAACAAACAAAATGATTACTGCAAGGCATGTAGCACAGTGATCATTTAATCTTAATTATCTTGTTTTTTGGATACAGAAAGCCAAATTTGCAATTGAAATAGAAAGCTGATCAATGATATGATGAGCTGATCAATGATAAATTAATTTCAGAAATGATTATAATAATATGAAGTTTTGTAATTTAAAAATGTTTTGGGTTGTGCTGTGATAAAAAAAAAAAAATAGCCATAATGATAAAAAAAAAAAAGTATTGTAGCAGTTTTGTCTGGTGAATTGTGTTGCAAGAATATAACATACGTGTGATGCTGCTGCTTACCTCTGAAGGACAGCATGCATTTGTTGACAAAGAGACTGAAGCTGCCAAAGGAATTTTAAGAAGCCAAAATAACATATGCACCTAATGCTTTCTTCAAAGTTGTCTTTTTTTTTTGCTACAAATGTGTGTCTGCAGGCCTTTCTGGCTTTTATCAATGAAAACACAATACAATGTTTAATATTATTATACAAAAATAGTATATTTGCCCCTAGTCTGTCTACAGACCTCTCAACTCTAAAAAAAAAAAAACATCATGCTTCTCCCTTCATTGCTAGCTCCACCTTTCACAAAATAGTTGCTTGAACAGATGATTCGAAAAGTTTAACCTATTTAGATCATCACTGAATACCTACCTCCCCCAAATGGGAGACACTCCCTGACCCATGTGTTTGTGTGGCCTAGTGTCAGCCCCATCTTAAGGAACATGTTAGAGCCTTTCTGTGTAGCCACAATAAACATTAGAGCACAGAGACAAATATGATGAGGACAGAATTATGATCTGGTCCATGAATCTATGACTACCTTTAATTTTTATTTTAGTCTCTTTTTCTCTGCCCACCTCCTCCTGTTCAGCATGAGACTGGCTCCACTCCAAGATTTCCAACTGCTAAACAGAGTTATTTTTCTTTTTTTACTGTAGACTTGTTATGAATTGGTACTATGCAATAAAGATTGATTGATTGAGCTGTGGAAAGCTGGAGCCACATCCACTTCTTGAGAGAGGTGTGGTCAGTCAAATTTCGTATGGATTTGTATTTAAACACATTGTTCTAAACAGGGATGAAACAGAGGGGTTTATAGGCATACAAAATGTTACATCTGAGTGGATTTTATGTCAAGTTGCTTCAAAAAGTCTAGAAATATCTGTCATCAATATAAACGTGTTGAAATTTTTTTTTTTGTGGGTCTTGGGAGAGCTCAACTCTTCTTAGATAGAACTAGAGGGGCTCTAAGGAAAAAAGTTTGAAAGCCACTGGTTTACGGTAATTTTACCAGATTTAGCTTGAATATGACTCTGCCCACTGTCCATTATCTTTAAATTTTCAGCATGTGCATTGTGAGTATTTGTAATAAGCCATGATATGTGCAGTCCATAGCTTCTGCTTCATTTTCTTTATCCACCACTAAACTTTAGCCATTGTATCAAACAGCTGAAGCTGTTAAAGTTGCATTGTGCTGAAAGTAGACGACAGAGCGCCCTAATGGAACGTAGATGGATTCCATTCTCCCTCTTAAGTTACTGTTGTATCAGACTGACTTTGAAACTGGTATACTAAGGTGAAAATTACAACATTGTTGTCTTACCTAAATTTGTGATGACCAACATGACTGACAGGTTAGTGCTTCAAGCAACATGGATTTTGTGTTAAACTTTAATCAACCTTCTTTCTTTTATGAACCGAGACAAGGATTATTGTCAACCCTTTGGACAGAGCAAGAAAACAGAACATTAAAACTACACATTGTTTAGATTTATTGTGTGACTTATTAGTCAATTTCCTGTGCAGTGTGGTGTGCAATACAGGCTATTTGATCTATATCTGTGCAGTGTAATGCAATGGAGTCATGGGGAAAGAGAGTGATGCAATGCTAGAAAGCTCACTGTTACACCAGCGTGATCAACAGCTGCAGCTGACAGAAGGGAATGAAGGCCACTATTAGTATTAATGGCCATGACTACATTGCTCTCTGTGTCTCTCTCCCTCCCTCCTGCTAGTCTTCCCTGGTGATACACAATTTTTTTTATCACAGTGTTCCCCCTGGAACAGACACCCATGACTGTCATCTAAGTGTGTGCTCATACAAGCTGGGGCACCTCTCAAGTGACCCAAGAGGGAAAAGGCCACTCACAGCAAAGTCTCAGCTACGTCGCTCCTTCAATTTGCATGCTAAAATCTTTGCATGTGAAGAACAGTATGTGCAGCAGGCTACAGTTGCACTTGTGTCCGCGTGTGTTCCTGTCCGAGCGCAACTGTGTGTGTCCACATTTACGTGTATATGCTGAAAATAAACACAGGTTACATCACTCCTTGTGACCCTGCAGCCCACTGAGGCCCCTCCTCTCTTAAAAGCGGTCTGACCAGGCAAACGTTCTGATTGGCTGACATGTTGCAGGGCCAGTTGAGGTAGTAATGGCAACCTGGTTTTATTTAGAGTGCTATTCACATTGCAACACCGCCATTAATAGTTTATATTCAATGCTACAAATAACAGTGTATCTCAAAGCAGTAGTTTTCAACTGGCAGGTTAGGGTCCAAAAGTGGGTCATGGACCTGTTTTGGGGGTCACAGATATGCACCTGGGGAAAATTGCAGTAAAAAAATCTATGATGCACAGGAGCCATATTTTAACAAATACATTTATTTTATTCTACTCCATGAGATACTGAAATTCAGGATTAGGAAAATTTTGGGTAAGACAAAAGGAAAACAGAAAGCATATTCCTTAAGACAGTATCACAAATTAGTGTGGTTTATCATTTACTGTGGTGTCATTATTGTTTGATTAGTCTTCTGCCATTTACTGTTTATGAAAGTCATCAATGAACTACGGGTTGCATGATTTCAATGTTTTTAGAGTCAACGGTTATGTGATAAAAGTTGAGTCGACTTTGACTATTAACTGTGTCATAAATAAGACTGAGACATGCAACAATATCTGTTTTCAAAATGTAGTGTATTTTCTATCAGACATTTTATGCATATTTTTACTGCAACTTCAAATAACATCAAGATGTGTCTTAGCTACTATGGCGTTTGCACCTCTAAGGTGTGTGCAGAAGCAAATTGATCTTCTCAATGTTATAATATGACTCAGTCTCAGTTTTTGATTTATGATCTTGGTTTGCATGTAACAAGACACTGGCATCATGCTGGATAAAGGCTTGACTTCTGACATGGGATTGCATTTGACCATCTATGTCATCACTTGCTGTCTTCTCTAAGAGAAGGTGTTGACTTATTTGCTTTTACTTCAATCATTTGTCAGGGAACACAGAGACACACAAGACATTGAAGCCAATGATATACTGCACAATATTGGTCTTTTCAACACATCACTACATTAAAGGCTTTTGTTTTAGATTCTATCTAAACAACCAACAATCAAGAGGGAGCTGGCTGTGGACCACAGCCACCACAAGACTGTGGGAGAACTAGTTGAGGCATTTACAAAGCTACACTTTTTACAAAAAAAAAAAAGTGTTTCAGCCTTTATTAAACCAAGAAGAGAAAAGTCATTGAGATTAAAAATCTCTTTTTCAAGAGCGCCCTTGCCAAGATAGGCAGTAGCACAGTAAACAAAGTTAGTCAAAGTAGCATGGCAGTAAGTCCAACAATATATAACTATATCCTTCTATATCTTCAAGCTCAAAACCAGAAGGCTAAATTTTAATACAGAATCAAGTAAAAATGTTCTTTTTTAATGCAACAACCTGGTGTATACTTTTTTTTAATCTATTTAATTATTTTATTTTTTGTTTAACAAGTAAGTCCTACTGAGAATGAAACATTACTTCACAAAAGTAGTAGTTAAAAGAATTAGTTTTAAAATCGGTTCTCTTTCAAGTTTGGCTTTTTAAGCCATATACAAAATAATGTTTTATTATGACCTTTACAGAAACCATTATGGGAAGTTATATCTATACATTTTTAGTAAAGACTGAAATAAAAGCAGTTATTGAAGACCATGACAGAAATAATTTCAATCTTTTTATGCTGTGATGCATTTTGCATGTGTACATAGTGCTGTAATGGTGAATCAGACTGCAATATTTCCAGCAAAGTATTTTCATATTTTAATTTGCAACATCTGAAAATTTCAAATGATTGGTGGGCCACATTGAGTAGGGAGGAGGGCCACATGTGGCCCCCAGGGATCAAGTTGCCCAGCCCTGTGCTAGAGTGATTTGACTTTGTGCCATTTATGCAAATTGTTTGTTCATTGACAGTGTTTTAATAGTTAACAAAGTCTATTATGATAACTTTTTTCGCAAAATAAATTCTCAGTTTATATGTCATTTACAACCTTCATTTTGTAACAGCCATATCAGAATATTGAGTGTTTTTCAGTTGTGGCAGCTTTGCATAATTCAGACATTTAAACAAAGTGATGATAGTAGAATATATAAGCAGCAGGTTGATTTTAAGTCTTCCAATCACAGTGGCAAGCTGGCAAAAAAGATTGTTTCCAACTTTGATGGTTCAGTGCTTTTCAAAGGTGTTTCTTTTGTTCTGGTTTCCTGTATGTTTATGAAATCATGGTTTGCTCCAAATCAAAACCAAACTACATCTTTTTTAACAAAAGAGTTTAAGCGGAAAATTAAATTTCTCTTAATTTTAGTCATAATTTTTTAAAATGGGGTGTTGGTGGCTTGGTCTGGTGGAACTCTACAATCAGAAGGTCAAGGGTTTGCGCCTAGCCCTGGCTATTACAGCCAGGGCTAGCCTCACCCCAAGTTGCTCCCTCTGCTACATCAGTGGCATGTAAATGAACATGAGAGGGTGTGTATGTGTTAGCTAATACTGATAGGCAATTTATGTAGAAACCCAGAACCATCAGTGAGTGAATGTGAGCTCAAATGTGTTTGAATGGGTGGATGTAACCTTAGGTTTAAAAGAGCTTTGAATATTTAGAAGAACTTAAAATGTTCATTATAAGCTAAAGTCCATTCAGTCTGTTTTCCATGTAGAGATGGTGGTGACTCTGATGCAGGACCATTTTGAAACCACTGTCAAATCAAAAAATGAGGTTGCACTTGCACTTCTATATGAGCAAAAATTAATGGAAACAATCGTCGTATAAAGTGTGTGATATCATGTCAGGACAATAAGGAGCTTCTGGTGGGGCTCTGTAAAACACAACATGCTCAGATTTGAACCTGAAACCATACAAGCGACCTCCTGAAACAACAAGGCCTTTATTATTAAGGTCCCAGTCTGGCTCGGTCCCAAGGGGTCGGACTTCAGGATTCTACTGTTGTTTATGTGCCGCAGTGTGTATGTGTGTGTCTGTGCATGTGTGTATATGTCCAAGACAGAGACGTACAGCTGCCCTGTTGTCCTCTTCCACACAAACTCATCTCAGCTGCTCAAAATCATCACAGAGTGTCATCAAGACACACAGACACACTGCCACGCAGACACACACTCTCCACACAAAGGGCCACATATGGACAGGTTTGGCTCATTCATCCTGCTACACAAATGTTGGTAATAAATCCTCTGTGATAGAATGTGTGCAAGTGTGCAGCTATTTTCTCCCTGAGACAACTCGCTTATTGTCTGTGCAGACCACCAGCACCCAGGATACCACAGCTTCACATGGAGGAGTCACTTAAATAAGAAGAAAAAGAGTTTTAATAAGTAGACTTATTAGAAATCACATAAACTTTATATATCTGCCAACACCTTTATAGTATATATCCCAGATCATCAACTGGAGGCCCAAGGGCCACATCAGCCCCCCTACAGCTTACAATCCGGCCCTCAAACTACTTTTAAATTAGGAAAATGTAAGAAGGACAAAATATGCTATGATTGTTTGGGGATCTTTATCTTTTGTTAAATTTCTGTTATCAAAACAACTCAAAAGTGGTTTGTATTGAAACTTTATTAACAGAAGCAACTTCTTGTTTGATCCATTCACATAAAAAATTTGTCAACCAATGTAAAATAGGAGTATATTGTATATGTATAACTATGATGGTGTTGTTTACCTCCGCTGAGGAGGTATATGTTTTCGCATGTGTTTGTCCATTTGCTGGTGTGTTGGTTTATTAGGTTTTTGTTGGTTTTTTTTGTCTGTGAAGCAAGACAATTAAAAAAGTTCTTGATCACTTTTGAAGGAATATTTAGGGAATGTTGGTCATGGTACAAGGAAGAAACAATCAGATATCGGAGAACATCAGAGAATGGTGTAAATCCTGGAATTTTTGACAGGATTTGTTAACCCTTAAAACTCCAAGTCACTTTCCACAGGTATAAAATGAAACGAAACTGCATTGTTGTCCCCATAAAGATCTATTGCACCCTAATAGAGATATACAGTAAGTCAATAATGCCAGTGCTACTGCTTGGGGGCAGCAGCAATCCCATGAGGTTGTGAGGGTTTACTTGCAAGAGTGGGCTGTTTTCCACATTTTCTACAACTAATCCAAGAATGTCAGACATACCATGGTTGATGTTTGTGTTCTTTGAGCATTTCAGGTTCGAGGGTATTAAACAGGAATTATGTAAGTATCAAACTTTATGATGGAAACTTGAATTAACATTGGAAACTTGGGTTATCGGGGATTCATTTGTTGCTTCTGTAACTGGAGGTGCTCCGAGAGCAAATCTCCACTAAGGCATTCCTGAAATTCTTAGCCGAGTTATTCTCAAAATTGTGGAAAACTGCCCTATCGCACAAAAGTAACAAATCCTGGATCCCCATCTAGGTTTGGATCACCACCAAATTCTGGTCCCCCCATTTCTTAATAAGCTCTCATCATCTTCATCATTTTCTTAAGATTATGGTCATAGGAAGCTAATTTGATAAGACAAGGCCAAAACTGCAAGTTGGAATGACTGTAACATTTTTTCCCTGTTACATTTTCAGTTTGCATATTTCAATGTAAGGGGAAAAAAACAAGATTATGAGCTCCGAAATTTTTTATCTCTGCGAAATGCTAAGTTTTCTTCTCATGAACAACAGAAAAACTGACATATTAAGATAACCTTCATGTTTTAGGCTTTTGTTTCACTGTGCACCACCCAGGATGGTATTTAATATTTTACTTGCTCAGTCTTAGCCAGAAAGTCACAGAGAATCCTTCCCCTTACACTGCTTTGGTATAAAAACCACATAGCCAGCAATATGGCGAGATTTTTGTCATTTCTGTTGTGTTTGGATGTTAAGTCTACTTTTTGAGGAGTGGGAAGCAAGAAATTCTTTGGCATCAAAAACCATGTTGAAAATTGAACTAAAATCAGCTCATTTCTGTGTATCACTGACAGCATCAACATCACGGCTGTATCAGCTGTCACTTTCAGTCAGTGCTTTGAGGCAGTAATTTCTTTAAAGGACGTATTATTCCAATCAAGTTAATACAAGCATTTCCAACAGGATAAGTTATGCTATGCAGTTGCTTATTTCAAAATCATTGTTACATTTTGATTACTATAAGAACTCTTGAATTATGATGACAAAAACCTAAAATCATCATAAACTAGAGCCATCTTCTCATGGTCAGGGTCTGGGGGTCAGACTATTTGGTTGAAATTGTTTCTGACACAAGCATAAATCACACTCACACTGGACTGAGCATTATGGATGTCCTTAAAATTTTTCATGCTGCACTTTGACCCAGAGGAAATGTGTTGCATAGCAAAGGTCATGTAGTCGTCTGCCTTCTTTAGGTATAATTAGCCATAGAGATGGAATACGTTAAGTTTGTGCCATAAGTAAAGCATAGTGTACTGATGAAATGTACAGATCAGCTGTGGAGTTTGTCCATGTTTTCACAGCTCAACATTCATGATGCTAACTTCCCAGCAAAGTCAACAGGAGAATGTCCCCCATAATCACCTGAAAGAGGATGTATTGCTACTGCAGAGGACATGCTCCTGTTAGAACTGTTCCCCCCTATGCCAACTGGGACAAATGCAGTATAGTCTAGTTAAATAGCCTAAGCTATGGCGTTGGCTTGACTTGACTGTGCATGTAAATGCCTTGACCGTGAGATATTCAGTGAACACATGACCTAAAACAAATATATAAGTGTTGGAATCTGTTGTAAGCGATTTTTTTGGAACACCCCAACTTCCCTTCAACTGCAAAACTCTCCTGCTAGAAGCTGCATGCGTAAACAGCCTTGACAAAAAGTAATTAGGGGCAAGACACAAACCCAAATTCCAATGAAGTTGGGACATTGTGTAAAACAGGGCAACGAAAGACCAGGAAAGTTTAGGAAAGCTAAAAAAACACCTGTTTAGAACCTTCCACAGGTGAACAGGTTGATTGGAAATAGGTGCGTGACATGAATGGGTTTAAAAGGAGAATCCCAGAAAGGCTTAGTCATTCACAAGCAAGTATGAGGCAAGATTCACCACTTTGTGAACTATAAAACATGTGTCCAACAGTTTAAGAACAACTTTTCTCAACATATAATTGCAAAAAAAAATGAGAGATTTCATCATCTACACTTCACAATATCATCAAAAGATTCCGAGAATTCTAAAAAATCTCTGCACATAAGTGGCAAGACCTGATACCAACATTGAATGCTGGTGACCTTTGGTCCCTTAGGCAGCACTACATTAAAAACTGACATCATTCTGTTAAGGACATCACAACATGGGCTCAGGAACACTCCAGGAAACCACTGTCAGTTAACACAGTTTGTCGCTACATCTACAAGTGTAAGTTAAAATTCTACCATGCAAAGCCGTATATTAACAACACCCTGGAAGCTGCTGGCTTCTCTTGACCAGAGCTTATCTGAGATGGACTGACGCAAAGTGGAAAAGTGTGTTGTGGTCTGATGAGCCAACATTTCAAACTGTTTTTAGAAATTATGGACGTCGTGTCTACCGGGGTAAAGAGGAAAGGACCACCCAAATTGTTATCAGCACAAACTTCAAAAGTCAGCATCTGTGGTGGTATGGGGGGTATGTTAGTACTCATGGCATGCAAATATGTGGAGGCACCTCTAATGCTGAATGGTCAATACAGGTTTTAGAGCAACATTTGCTGCCATGCAAGTGATGTCTTTTTCAGAGACACCCTTGCTTATTTCAGCGAGACAATGTCAAGTCACATTCTGCACCTGTAACAACAGCATGGCTTTATAGGAAAAGAATGCAGGTACTAGACTGGCCTGCCTGCAGTCCAGACCTGTCTCCCATTGAAAATGTGTGGCACATTATAAATTGCAAAATACAACAATGGAGACCCTGGACTGTTTAGCATCTGAAGTCACACATCAAGCAAAAATGGGAACGAATTCCACCTACAAAGCTTCAACGATTGATGTCCTTAGTTCTCAAATGATTGTTGTTAAAAGGAAATGTGACTAAACACAGTGGCAAACATGTCCCTGTCCCAGCTTTTTTGAAAGTGTTGCAGGCATCAGATTCAAAATGAGTGAATATTTGCAACAACAAAAAAACAAAGCATATCAGTTTGAACATTAAATAGCTTGTGTTTGCAGTTTATTCAAATGATAGGGTGAAAAAGGATTTGCAAATCATTGCATTCTGTATTTTCTTACATTTAACATGATGCCCAAGCTTTATTTGAATTGGTGTTTATATACTGTTATGGCAAAAACATGGATAATTTGGAGTGTTAATTTGAAAGACCCAGAGAAAAAATAGCTATATAAATATATCTCAAAGATCAAAATGATCATGCTATCAATATAAAGATGGTATATTGAATGCTTTATTTAAAGCAGCTCACACAGAGACAAGCAGCAATATACTCAGACTAGAGTGAGAGCTTTTCCATAGGTGAATACTCTCAATATCCACTGTTATTTAAAGGCTAACCTCTGAAATGCGACTTAACAGCATCCTCTAAGAGGCTGACAAGTGCTACATACCTAACATCCTATCAGTGAGGGTACCCTGCCGCCACGCTGCTACAGGGTCACTGGAGTTATGCAGACACAATCACAGAATCAGATTCTCACTCTCACATACAAACACAAACCAAATTACAGTCAGAGAAAACATGTAAATGAGGAAAAAGATGCAGAAAGAAACACTAATCAGGACATGATGGTGTGACACTGGATTCCTGGCGGCTACAGCTACACGGGCGCTGTGGGAGGCAGCGGGTGGGAGCAGGGAAAGAGATACGGAGGGCCAAATCACAAATTTGGCGTGTCACATGGTCAAACAGAGAAGATTTACGACTGATCGGGTTCCACATCGGCAGCATGGTGTTGTGGCTTCAGAATGCCAGGTATGGGAGTGAGATCAGACTCCGGCTTTAGTTTGTACACCCTCTCTGGCAACTGCAGCCAGAGGGACTGGCTGAAGATGGCAGTGTTATGAGGGGTTTGGCTTCAGGATTATGGTCCTCTGCTGTCAAGTCTTTTAACATCTTACTGAATGTGACAATTTACATTCCAACAAACATGCAACCTCGGCAAAAAAATGTGGGAAAACATGCAGGGAAGGCAACATAGGTTTGGTATTAAATTAGGATGGGGCAATATGTTGAAGCTGCACTGACATATTTTCAAAGATATATAGGGTAAGTTATTGTATAAATAACTGTTTAATGAACAAAATAATTGTTTGTTCAAATCACTTCTTCCTTGTACCATGACTAGCATTCCCTGAAAATTCATCAAATTTTGTCCATAACTTTATAAGTTATCCTCTTAATTGACTAAAAAACAAACAAACAATCACCAGCCAAAACATAACAACCTTCTTGGCTGAGGTAATACATTTCAGTAGTATCAAACAGGTGGCCCATTCACACTGAAGGATTTTTTTTTATACTAGGATCAAATCAATGATTATAATGGGCCACATTCCAACATCAACTATCCTCCTGTGACATCACTTCAGGGTTGGAAACTCAAATAAACAGAAAATGGGCTCCTCAAGCAATTTGTAGCATAAATTTAAAGACAAAAATGTCCAGAAGGACAAAAAATATAAATACATTTCCAAGCCTTTTGCTCTATGTCTATGATTTCAAATGTTACATGACTTAGCGTCAATAAGGACCTGAACAGGCTACAAACTAATAATATTTTTTTTCTTAACGTAAAATGTGGTCCAATCTCTCTTACAAGACATTTTCTCTGAAGTCACTTTTCAGTTAGGATGTAACAAAATAAAATCAGCTGTCAATTTCAAGGTGTAAATGTTCAACTACCTGGAATATAAAAGCACAGCAGGATGTCTGCATTTTAGCCTCCACATAGTCACATCACAGGAACATGGCCCCCTTGGAAATATGGTCAAGATAAACGGGATGGTGTTATCGCGTATGGAGATATGATTTTTGGTCCATATTTCCCAGCCTTACATGAGGTTATTTTAGCCATTAAACGAGTTGAAAGACATGTAAAGAGAAACCTGACTGTCTAAAATGATTCTGCCCTGTCTCTTATTTTCCCTATTTTAATTTCTTGCTCCACATTCAGAAGTTTTGATTTACTCACCGGTGACATCATGGAGACCACAGCTATTTTTATTGGCTGGTAAACTGCCAGCTCTGCTCCATGCAATGCCACCTGTCCAATCCACAGCAGTCAACAAGCCACTGGGAAAGAAAAAAAAGAAAAACCAAACACCCAAAAATGATTGAGAGTTGAAAGGCGGAATATGATACATGCATGCCGTGCTACTGTCCTACGCATGTTTCACGAGTCAAATGTCTTGTCACTGCTGCTGGTTTGCTATTTCCCTATTTGTCTGTGTTATTCTTGCACCGAGGACAGCTCACTCTGTCCTCAGGAGATACTCATACACATACTTAGAGTAATGTCTTTTTTTATTGTCTCAACAGGAATACCGTTGGCACAAGATTACAGAAGAAAAACAAACCCATTATGGAAGACTCCTCTCAGCTCTGTGAAGAGGTGACATGTGTGAGTCTGTTTGTGTGACTCCAAGTGTGGGGTTATTCCTGGGCTTGTGTTGTGTGTTCTTTGGTGCCATTTCGTCACATGCCATCTGACTGACCCTTGGCCCTGAAAAAAATGATAAACAGCTGAGGAAGCCTGGCATCATGTCAACCTTAAGGAAAAAGTGCTGAGAGAAGAGTTAAAGCTGCACTAAAAGTCAGAACAAAATGTAGATTAAAAAGGATTTTATGAGGTTAGCTGTTTTCACACATGCAGGAAAACTCATAAAACTGCAGAGATTTTCACACAACTACTCACAGATTTTTTTTCCTCGGTTCAAGCAACACAGCAGGAAAACATTTAGGAAAATTACCTGTGGATAAGTGTGCGCTTAAATTATGCAACCAGGAAACAAACAATGTAATCAGCTTGTCTGTAGTGGAGCTTCTTCATGCTTTTCAGTGCTGTTCTTTATTATCTCTGCCAAAGAGGTTATGAGTTTACTGGCATTTGTTTGTTTGTTTGTTTGTGGGTTTGCGAACAGGATGACACAAAAACTGATTAACCAATTTTCATGTAATTTTCAGGGAATGTTAATCATAGCACAGGGAATAAGTAAGTGAGTGGTAAGCTGAATCCAGGTGCAGATCAAGGATTTCTTAACATCGTTGAGACTGGGCGGTTTTCCACATTTTCTCTGATAACTAAATTTTGATGATGTCCTCAGGAAATGTTGGTCATGGCACATGGAAGAGGTAATTACATTTTGGTGGTGAGTTGAATCCGGATGGGGATCTAGGATTTTTTTAAGGATTTGTTACCATCACTAGCAGTTTTCCACAATTTTGGCATAACCTGCTCATCAGTGTTGGAAATGCCTTGGTGGTGGCATCCAATTTAATCTAATGTTATTGATGCAAAAGACTGCCTGGCAGTAATATACAAGTTCATTTACACCAATGACAGAACATGAAAATCAAGAGGTGGATGAAGAGGAAGGCCTAGGATGGTCTTTATGGTGGTGTGATTTGTTGAACAGGACAAGCATGAAGCTGATCTTTGACTATCAAGATCTAAAACTGTGGTTTTCATACATTTTTTTTTGCCCATGGTTCTCCTAACTCAGCCAAAATCTAGAGGCACACCAATTTCATGTCTATGCAAAATAGCCTCTGTAATGCATGTTCCTGTATCTTCAGTCTGTTCTATAATGTATTTTGTAACACCAAAAAGAATATGATATACATCTGTATTACAAATGTAATTTAGTTCACTGGTGTACCTTGCCACACCATTTGAGAACCACTGATCGAAGCAGATTATCTGACATTTGTGCAAAGTTTGAGAAATATCCCTCTTATAGATGTCATTTGTACAAGAAAGGGGCAAACATGAGGCCCAGTGACATTGACCTTTGACTTGAGACCTTTGAAATCTAATCAAATAAGCCATTATTTAAAATGGACATTTGCGCTAAGTTCAAAGAAGATCCCAAAAAAGTGTTTGAGGGGTATCCTGTTTCAAAAAGCAAGGAATGAGCTTCAGGCCCAGGGACTTTGACCTATGACCTCCAAAATCTGAGCTGTTCATCGTTGAATGAGCTTTAGGCCCAGGGACTTTGACCTATGACCTTCAAAATCTGAGCTGTTCACTCTTGATTTAGAGGGGGCATATGTGCAAAGTAATGGGGGATTCTCTGTTAGCATTCTTGTGACGTTTCATTCCTAAGAAATGAATGAACATGAGGCCCAGTGACATTAAACTTTGACCTATGATCTCCAAACTCAAGAGAGGTTAACCATTGAGTCAGAGTGGACACTTGGTCAAAGGCAGAGGAAAATCTGTCCAAGTGTTTTTAAGATATTATACCTATAAGTAATGGATAAATGTAAAACATATTGACCCATGACCTTCAGAATCTAACAGGTTCATCCTTGATTAAGAGTGAACTTCTGAGCAAAATTTGAAGAAAATCTTTCAAAACCTTTGAGATATTTTACTCATGAGCCAGGAATGGGAGTGATGCCTATTGACCTTGACCCTTGACCCTTAATGTCTAATAAGTTCATCCTTGAGTCAAAGTAGAGAACTGTTTGAAATTTGAAGGAGGTCCCTTCAAGCATTCTTGGAATATCACTTCACAAGCAAGGGATTAGCATTACACTCAACAACCTTTGACCCTTGACTTCTAAAATCTTAACTGTTCATCCATGTGTTCAAGTGAACATTTGGTCTTATGTTTGAGGAATATCTCTCAAAGCATTCTTGAGATATTTTGTTTGCAGGCAAAGGGTGGACATGAGACCCAATAACCTTGGCCTCTGACCCTCAAAATATAATCAATGTTGCTTTAAAGCAGAGTATTCGTTTGTGCAAATTTAGAAAAAATCCAAGGTTGTGCTCGCAAGATTAAACATTTAAAGGCAAATATGAGGCATATGACCTCAAAAATCTTATCAGTTCAGTCAGGGAGAACATCTGTACAAAGTTTTTTTTTAAAAAAAGGAAATACGATCAGGGGGTTTATTCAAAAATTGAAAAACAGGGTTGTTTGGGTGACAGTTTGTTAGATACTGAAAAAATGGCTTTTTAAACAAAGAAGTAAATGTTAGTATGGGGGAAAAAATGACCTGCTTGAAGCTTCACAGGAAGACCTCTGTTACCAAAATGCATTACTCAGACTTTCCAGTGTATTCTCTTTTGTTGGGTTTTTGAATGAGGTATATGCTTGCTGCATCTTTCAAAGCTGTTTTTTAATTGAGATGGTCACATATATATAGAGACACCTGTCTAATTAGTGTCAAAAAGATGTCAAACAGTCACAACAAAAGAGCACTTCATATCGTTGAAAAGGTTGTTAACCAAATCTGAAGCATCCTTGAACAGGTCTGCTGATGACATGGCTTCTTTGTGTTCATATGTGAATAGTTTTTAATTTGATGTACAGGAGGATATACAAACACAAAACTACTGCGGAATAGATCTGTACGACAACTGCAGACCTCAAAGGAGCTCTTGACCTCACAGCCTTACTTGTGTCAATAACACATGGCTGTGATGAGGAGTCCACCTTGTGGCAGGAGCATGAAATGACAACTATGGTTCCTGTTCTATAAAGCAAGACTGGAGGGTTTGATGAGCAATTGAATGTTTTAAGGCCCAAATGCTCCTGAAATATTACAATACATTCAGAGAGAATATATTCAGTCAACATGTTCCAAAGAAATCTTCCACAGTTCTCAGTTTGCCTCCTTTTCGAGTAAGTTCTTGTCAAATACATAGGTTTTACAGTAACTGCAGGTTATATTACACTTCCATCCAGTGTCCTGTTAAATCATTGTCTAATAGCTGTTTTTGTAACAGTTTGTGAGTTCATGAGTTGGCATCATTTTTATTGTCTCGTGTTTCTTGTGATGTATTTTCTTTGCTATGAACACAGTCAAATTTATTATTAATGCTCAAGACCTATTGCTGATCTGTCGGAACCTTTAAAAAACATGGCTCCTCCAAATAACTTAACTAAGAATT
This sequence comes from Cetoscarus ocellatus, assembly GCA_037902135.1. Lineage (NCBI taxonomy): Eukaryota > Metazoa > Chordata > Actinopteri > Labriformes > Labridae > Cetoscarus > Cetoscarus ocellatus. The sequence continues at coordinate 2,215,816 of JBAMNC010000815.1, forward strand.
GGGAAAAAAATTCAAAGATTTGGGAAAAGAAAAGATGCAAATGCTGAAAATAAGGTTAGCATACACCCTTTTTTTTTTTTTTTTTAATCTGGCTTTTTAAACATTTAAACTTTCAAAGGCCATTTTAATCCTTTCTATCACCATATCATCATTTTTTCTGTTATTATTTCAGAACAATATAGGTTTTGACCTTTTCTGACATTTACTTTTTTTTTCTGCAATGTTTTTTTTCACAGCATTTTGATTATTATCTCAAAAAATCAGCTTCTCCTCACATAACCTTTTGTCAGAATGTAATTTAAACATGGGATTTCTATTCTCTTATTTTGACTTTTTCTAAACTAAAATTTTAACCTATTTTAGTGATGTTTTAATCTCTGGAAATTTTAAATGATTTATACATTATACTTTACATACATACGTCCATTATCTATACCTGTTATCCAGGGCTGCCCCCCCCCCCCTAAATTGTTTACCCTTTAAATTTATCCATTGTGGGTTGTATAAAGGATTATCTTAATTTATCTTATTTTTTTTTATCTTATATGACTGTCATGACCTAAATTCTCCTAGAGATTTTAACAGTTCACTTCCAAAAAAATACCCCAAAACTTCCATTGATAGCATAGATTGACAGACTATAAACTAGGCCGTACACAATCAAGATATTGGGGCTGATCACTGATTAGTGAGTTAAAAAAAAGATCACTGATCCAATCACAAAAGGGAGCAATATATCTATTTAAATAATTAAGTCGATCCAATATAGCCAGTCAGATCGATGGAAAGCCTGCTATAAACCTGGCCCAACATTCGATCACCAACTGGTCAATTATTAACCATTTCTTTTTCAGTGGAGATGAATGTACATGCAGTTAACTAGACATTCAATAAATTATAATTGGGCCTGCAGGGAAATTTTATCTCCAGTCCACATCTAGGTTTATTCTTGTGGGTATATTCTGACATTCTCTGATAGATGTTTGTCCTCTTAGGGCCTCCATACACTGAAGACATGTTTGCCACAGTTTTACCTGATTCATACACCGTCCACTGAAAACAGCTCTGAGACCCACTTATGGGCCTCCCCCCACAGATCGAGAAACGCTGCGCTACTGGATTGTATTTGGAGCTTGATCCATCAAAGATTGTTCTTATACCATGGAGAATAAGTGATCCAGGATACCTCAGGATGAATTTATCATTTAGAAAACAGTGAGTGTTAAGTGATGTTAAGGCAAACCTTTACACTTGTAGATTCTGCCAAAATTACAGCCAATGAATGGGGAATATAATGTTAATTTGTGTGACTAAAATACCAATTTTCAACTTTTTAAGAAATTGTATGCTTATACTGTACAACCCTAATTCAACATACGTAGACACAAACATTTCTGCTGATATTTACAGCTGAATATATGCAATATAGACCCCTTGTGTTGGATGAAATATCTTCAGAATGTATGGATTTATCATAATGCTTCACCTAATTTTTTTAACGGATCCTCAGAATTCTGACTTTTTGTGTCAGAAATCTGACTTTCTAGTCAGAATTCTTAAACTTAAGCCAGTATCCTGAGGAAGACATTAAAAAGTCTGAATTCTAGGGGAAAAGTCAGAATTCTGGAAAAAAAAATACTCAGAGATTAAAGTGAGCATTCTGAGGAAAAAATCTGAAGACAGACTCTGACTTTTCACTCAGAATTCTGATGTCAGATTAAGAATTAGATTTCAGGCTTGTTTTTCTTAGAAATATGACTTTACTCTTAGAATTTAGTCCTTTTTTTGTTAGGATTCTGACAAGAATAGGCAGAATTCTGAGTAATACTTTCACATTTAGAATTCTGAATTTATTTTGAGTGTTCAGGTTTATTTCTACATACTTTAAATTATTTTTTCAGGGCCTAAATCTTTTTTAGTAGCCTTAATCCTGTGCTGTGAATCCAGCAGGAGTTAATTGTTTTTATCGGTGGGTATTTAGTGGTACGGACTCCTCCGTACCACTAGGGGGCGCGTATCCGCTGTGAATAAATGCCATCGTGGGCTGACGAGGGCCGCCCAGCCATGTTGAGGAGTCTGTCAAGCAAACTGCAGCCCGCCATTGTGTAGAGACCAGGCTCTGTAGAGAGATAGGGGCGCTTGGCTGAAACTCTTCCATAGCTAAACCTATTCTACACCCTGCCGCTATTATTTAGGAGTAAATTACAGTTACACAGACTCCGGGGGGAAAAGACATGTCAGCCAGCAGCCTTCTTGGACAGGTAAAGAGAGGTATTTTCTGAACATTTTACGAGGGCCAAATTTGTCAGCATCGCGACGGCTAGCGAGGATAGCTTAGCTCAGAGGCAGCGGCTGTGGCTCAGTAGTGCAGTAGGCCTGACCACCTGCTAAAGGAACTGACTGCTGAAATATATCTCTTCATATATTTTTCCCCTTCCTCTCTTCTCATAAATCAAACCTTCATGAATCACCTGGACCCAATCCAGAGACCGAAAGGCCAAGCAAATAAAGGTAAGAGTCAGTATTGTCTAACATTGTCGACCTGGGCTCCTAAATGCGGATCTTTTACGCACGGTGCGCTCTGAAAATGTTACGTGCGCGAATGCGATAGTAGCTCAGTTAAAAGGCCCATCTCTGTGTGTTTAAAGTATTTGGGGGGTTAATTCATCACTTGATTTCAACATTAAAACTACAGTGTGTTTCACAGCAGCTCTGAACCCTGAAGTCGGTGTTCTGCACTTTCTTTCTGTCCCTAAAACAACACTTGTGAGGTTCCCACAGCTAGCATTAGCTCTCTCCTGCCAAGCTAACGTTGAATGGCAACATGACACACATCAGCATCCTTTTCCTGGTTGTACATGCAAGCTCTTTTATTGCACCGACAGCTGTATGGATACACCCCTATAACTTAGTCTGTCTTTATCGGACACTTAACATTCTTGCAGTGTTAAGCTACAGGTGCCACCCCATCACGTTGACCACTCGGCTAAAGCTAGGTCCGTCATGTTGAAAGGACTCTTGGCGCTCATTAACATGGAGACTCTGCGCACTGCATGCAGCTAACCTCAGCTAGCCTGCTAACACTAGCTGGTTGCTAAGTTCACCCAAAATGACACGTCTTCCGACATGCTTTTCCTGTGTCCAAAAGGGCCGCGCACTTTCCCAGCATCGTGCTGTCCGGGTTGTTTGTGCAGATATTGTCTGTTTACATAACATTTTATGGCACAGTCTCGCCTTCTTATTTTAAGAGAAGCAGTGAACTGATACTATGTCCTCAGAGAAACATCAGCAAGAAGGACCTCAACTAAACCCTTTGAAAACAAATCAGGGACTATTGTCCTCCCGTGTTTAAGAGAAATCACAAGCATTGCACATATAGCTAACGAAGTAAGTCGAAGTTAACTTTGAGTCTGATATCTCAACGAGGGAATGCCCCCATGTGTTTCTTTCCTTGTCTTCATTTAACCTGTAATAGAGTGTTCAGAAGGGATGCAATAAATCATCAGTCCATTATCAGTATTCATGAGTCAGAGCTACAAATGTCAGTTAGGAATCTGGACTTATTAATGTGGATGGTGATATTGATGCTTGTAATTTTTGTCGAGAGACCCATGTTGCACAATTTAACCATCTCTTTTTATGGGGAAAGTCTTATTTGTGTTGAAAACAGCTGTGAAACCAACATACGTTTTCTTCCTCATAATTATAATAGTGGACATTCAGTGATGTTAAAGTAAACCTTTACACTTGTAGATTCTGCCAACATTACAGCTGATGTATGGGGAATATAATGTTAATTTGTGTGACTAAAATACCAATTTCAGCTATATAAGAAATTGTATAATGATACTGTACAACCCTAATAACATCTGTAAATATGAACATGTCTGCTGATATTTACAGCCAGTATATTTTTCAGCAATATAAACCCCTTCTATTGGATGAAATATCTTCAGAATATACACATTTATCATAACGCTTCATCTCATTATTTAATGTCTAAATTTGAATACCAGCCCTTTGAGAATAAAATGATATTTTTGTTGTTTGACATCAGTTTCTAAAACAAGGAAATTGCCGCAAGACGAGAAACAGATCAGCTCTAGCTATGTGGAGACTTCATACTTTTGTCCAAAATCTGTTTGACCAAATGATGTCATATGCTTCTTGCAGATCTGTGTATCAATACAGATTCTACAGAATCATCACTGCCCAAATGCTGTGACAGTACACAGCAGTTGTTCAGTACACTTTGGGTAATGTTATCAGTGGTGCAGAAGAAGCTGAACTACATGATGCAGCACACGTTTCAGATTTTAGATTACTTTTAAGATCTTTGAGGACTTTAAATTTAGATGTCTTGTAGAATCCTTTAAATCTTGTTGTTGTTCTTTTTGTTCTCACTAAAAAACCAAACTAAAGTTTTTGAGAATGTAGTTAAAGGTTTCATCAGTGTCCACAATTTTCAAATATCACGGTATGTATCTTGACCTCAGTATCAGGATACATAATGTATTAGGAGATGGTTTGAAATAACCAACCCTACCAGGTACTGGTAAAAATTTAATATTGTGCATCTCTAGATTTAACTCATTTATGCAAGCTTAACTTGTGTCTCTGATGCATATTTTGCAGTTATGGTGTGTGGTGTCTGCTCATCCTTTGCTGTATTTCTTGTGTCTGTGTTTTACCAGATGATTGAAAGGAGCGGCTGTGTTGTGTAACAGGTTTTGATAAGGCTGTGAAATGACCAGATAACAAAATGTCACAGACCTAGATGCTCTGTTTACTCTGGTGTTGTCTTTTGCTTTTACAGTGCAAAACGGAGCTGTGACCCAAAAGGATACGTTGAATGATGATGAGTTTGAGCCTTACCTGAATACTCAGGCCAGACAGGTATGTACAGATGGACCAGTTTTTTTTTTTTTTTTACACATTTATTAATTTTATTTAAAAAGGTCTGCATGCATTTCTGTTGTTTTATAAGGCTGGAACACCTTAGAGTAATTTTGTTTTTTCAGCAATCATAAACCGTAGTGGATTCATTCAAAGTGTATCTTAGTAAAGGCATCTCAATCCTCCACAGTAGTTGCATGCTTCAAGCGTCACTTATTAAAATTGCACAGGGAAATGTTTCAATAGTCTGATTCCAAGACTGACCATGCAATTCAAGCCAGGTCTTTATGGATATTTTGGTAAGATAAAATTTTGGAGTTTATGTTGGAGACTGAGTATTGAGATGATTAACAACTGTGCATATTACACTTGCAGAATTGTATTTAGCCAGCACTTAATGTGAACCTGAACCTCTAAATTCTTTATGAGCTCAGAACTTTATATGTGTTTTTTATATATATATATATATATATATATATATATATATATATATATATATATATATATATATATGTATATGTAAGGTTTGTTTTTGTTTTGTTTTTTAGCCAGAGTGTTGAGAAAAAATTGCTGTATGTTGGTGACATTGAGACCTTTTTTGAGAACACATGGAAGCTCCTGCTTATCTAGAGAATATACTGAATTTTTTAATGAAGCTGGAGTGCATGCCGTGTTAAAGATCTCCTATTGAATGGCCCTGGACTTTTCTTTTTCTATTGTGTTGAAGATGGAGTTCCCCCTGTGTGATTACAGGAACCGATGTTTCCACAGAATGATGCTGATGTGGGAGCGGGTGGGGTGGTGGGGGGGTGGAGGGGTGGGTGGGGTCGTTGGGGTGTTGGGGTGTTGCCTTATGTATGATATTGTCATACCCCCTATTCTCCTAAATCATCTCCCTGTCTTAAACCCACCCTACTTTGTAGGTCTGTGTGGTGTGTTTCTATTATTGTAGAGGTTCTTGTTAGCAGTTTGTTTTAGAACAATGCTTACATGATGTCTGCATTTATTTCTCTCTTGATTTTTTTTTTTTTTATCATCACTGCAGCTGCTCTACATGTGTGGTGGCTTAGTGTTGATGACTTAGCCTAAGACAGATACAAATCTGAGCCATGTTGGACATTTTTTTCTGTCACTCTTCTCAATGTGGATACAAAGTAAAAAGGTCAGGAAATACCTGGGTGGGAGTATGATGCCGGGGTGGCCTACCTGTGTACTGTCTGGATGTGGGTACATAGGATGCACTGCAGACAGAGTTGACTTCAAAAGAAAATATCGGAGTGAAGAACACACATCTTCTAAAAATATAACACTTTTTCTATTGTATAGCTGCTTCTACTGTGCTATGCCTTGACACACCAGATGTGCAAATGATATATACACCAACATCTACTGCTGGTGTATTAAAGTTATTAAAACCTCTCAGATTTGGGTTTAGATATGTTTAGTTGTCAATATGCTCGAAGAAGAATTGGATCCTCGGCAAGGCAAGCAGTAAATCATTGTATATGATTTGGGGGTGGCCTATCAGTTCATCTGGGGGTGCCTGATGGGCTGCATGCAGCAAAGAAGCAGGACAGCTCATCTGCACATTCAGATACAAAACGAGAGAAATCTGCACAAAACTTTGAAACTGTGTAGAAGTGTTTGTGCTTGAAGATAATTCACACAATATTTCTTTTAAATCATAATGGATATAGTGAAGATAGTGAGCACAATTTGTGGTGCTGATGTAGGTCAAGTTTTATTTTTATCTTTCAGATTTGCTACAGGGCCAACAAAAAGTGCACTGTAGGCCACATTTAGCCTCCAAGCCATAGTTTGGGCACCCCTACTTTATGGTGTCCCAATATGTAATGATAAAAATATGTTTGTAATCTGCCAACTGTGCTCAGTTTTTGTCTTGGTCAGGTAAGATGTACGCAAAAAGAGGATTATGTAAACAAGATTTTTTTGTGGTCTATATTCTGTCAACAGTTTAATTGAAAATTATAAAACAGTTGAGAAATGCATTAAATTAACTTCTTTTCACTGAAATACTTTTGTTTCTATTTAGAGCAATGCCTATACGGCCATGTCGGACTCGTACATGCCCAGCTACTACAGCCCCTCCATAGGATTTTCCTACTCCCTAAATGAGGCAGCATGGTCCACAGGCGGGGACCCTCCTATGCCTTACCTGGCCTCCTATGGACAGCTGAGCAATGGGGAGCCCCACTACCTCCCGGACGCTATGTTTGGACAGCCAGGCCCTTTGGGGAGCAATCCTTTCCTGGGCCAGCATGGTTTCAACTTCTTCCCAAGTGGCATCGACTTCTCAGCATGGGGCAATAGCAGCTCTCAGGGACAGTCGGGGACACCGCAGAGTTCTGGCTACAGCAGCAGCTATGCCTATGCTCCCAGCTCGCTTGGAGGTGCTATGATTGATGGACAGTCTCCGTTTGCACCTGCTGCCAATGAGCCCCTCAACAAGGCCCCTGGTATGAACAGCCTTGACCAGGGGATGGCGGGGCTTAAGATCGGTAGTGCCGCTCCTGGTGGTAATGGGGACATGGCTCCTAAGGTGGTGGGCTCTGGCTTACCTGGTGGGGGTCCACTTGGCCCTGTTTCATCCGTAGGACCTCCCAGCATGCCTCCTGTCTCTATTGCCCCTGCCAAGCCCGCTTCCTGGGCAGATATTGCCAGCAAGCCAGCCAAGCCTCAACCCAAGCTAAAAACCAAGGGTGGCATGGCAGGTGCCAATTTGCCTCCTCCGCCCATTAAACACAATATGGACATTGGCACTTGGGACAACAAGGGCTCCATGCCTAAAGCTGCCACCCCTCAGCAGGTGCCCTCTATCCCAAGCAATGGACAGCCGCCCAACCAGGCTTCCCCACAACCCGGAGCTACTGCTGCAGGAAACCCACAAATGCCGCTCAGCAATGGACAGCTGGTGCCACCTGTTTCCCAGATGGGGCAGCATCAGCTTCCACCCAGTGGACAACCAGGTATGGCTCAGATGGCCCAGCCTCCTCTCTCCCAGGGTCCTACTCCTCCAAGCCAACAGCAGCAACCCTCTCAACCCACTCGTTGGGTTCCTCCGCGGAATAGGGCCAATGGATTTGGGGATGGCAGTGGGAATGGTTCAGGCCAGTCACCACCCTCATCTTCTGGTGTGGGTGTGGTTCCTGGAGTTCCCTCTGAGCCTCACCCAGTCTTAGAGAAGTTACGCATGGTCAACAACTATAACCCCAAGGACTTTGACTGGAATCCCAAAGCGGGAAGGGTGTTTATCATAAAGAGTTACTCGGAGGACGATATCCACCGCTCCATCAAGTACAACATCTGGTGCAGCACAGAGCACGGCAACAAGAGGCTGGACGCTGCTTACCGTTCTTTGGGTGGCAAAGGGCCGCTGTATCTTCTGTTCAGTGTCAATGGGAGCGGGCACTTCTGTGGCGTTGCAGAGATGCGTTCACCCGTGGACTACAACACGTCTGCAGGCGTGTGGTCACAGGACAAGTGGAAGGGTCGTTTTGATGTGCGCTGGATCTTTGTTAAGGACGTTCCCAACAGTCAGCTACGGCACATTCGGCTGGAGAACAACGAAAATAAGCCAGTGACCAACTCTCGGGACACACAGGAGGTACCACTGGATAAGGCCAGGCAGGTGCTGAAGATCATCGCTGGATACAAACACACCACTTCCATCTTTGATGACTTTTCTCACTACGAGAAGCGTCAGGAGGAGGAAGAGTGTGTGAAAAAGGTAACAAAAGTTATAGATGAATTATGTGAATGAAAACATTGTTGAATGTACAAAGTGCTCTGTTTAACCTTGTCAAAGGGTCCAGTATCTGAAGATTGTTTAGATGCTTGTATGCACATACAGCCATTCAGGAGTGCTGCTGAAAAATGTGATGGTTTACAGCTGAATCTGCACCTTTTCTTGAATTAAGTGTTTTTAGGACATACGTTTCTCATTATCTGTCCCTTGGTTGTTTTCTATGGCAATGTGTTCTCTTGTAAAATCACTGATTTTATATGGTGAGGCAGAAGAGAAAGTACTGAAGAAAACGTTGAAGTAGGGTGTAACCTCTCAGTGGTGCAGGTATAAAAGGGAAAATCTAAAGAGTAAAAATCTGGAAAGGGTAAACATGGATTGTTTTTCTTCTGAGAGTTTTTTCAGAGGAACAATGCATCAGGGTTTGGCAATGGGCACCACAAAACAAGTCCTTTTGTTTTTCATTTTATACACACAGTCTATCTTAAAATCTTCTACACCTGAGAAATTGTTAGAACAAAAGTCCTTTCGAAGTCTCCTCAGCATGAGTCAGATATCATACAGGCATTTGTATTTCAGCCAACTGCACAATGTCAACATGTTCTTATAAATGACCAAGATTAATTACACATTTGTAGAAAAAAAGATGTGTAGAATTAAAATAAATAATACAGCAAAACCTAGTTATTAGATCAGACTGATCGAGTAGTATTGTGGTGAAGTAGTATTGGTTCTCAGTCACACAGTCTCTTACAGGGGATAATGCCCTGCATGTTTTACCCAGCTTCAAATCAACTACCATGATCTCAACACGATCTGTCTTCCATACATAAATCAAATAGATACCTAATATAATTCATATAAAATGTTATTTATCTTAAAACTTTTGCATTTTCCAATCCTCCATTGTCATTTGTGTTGTAGATCTCCATCTCACATTTTGATATTAAAGCTCCTGGGAGAAGAGTTTAGATTGGTATCAAAAATGAATACACAGAAAGATTACAATTTTAATGAAACCACAATACTTAATCTCCTGCAATTTTCAAGTCACTGAAGGTGTAATATTTAAGGTCAGATATGTGGAAAAATACATTTTAATTGTTGCAGAAATTGGAGGGAAGGAAAGAATGTACTCAACAGCCAGTTTTAGTTAAAAGTGATCCGACTCTTTACCACAAGTCATTTTGAAATTGCAGTATAGATTAAAAAAAAAAAACACAATTTTTTCCCCAAATCCCTTAGCCCAAACTGAAATAAGTTAGGATGCCATTAAGTTATAGAAGTTAAAAAAAAAAAAAACACTTACTCATTCTCAGTAAATAATGAGCTTGTTAAGAGCAATCAGGGTGTCATCTTTCTTAAAAATCTCTGCACATAAATGCTCAGGACAAATCAGATCAAGAACAGTCTTGTCCATGGTAGATGCCAGTACTGACATCAACAATGTAGCTCACGGGATCCTTTTGGGAAATCTGCCATATTTTTTTATTATGGCACTGTCAGCATGAGGATGAGACGGGCAAACATTTACAGAGTTGCATTTGTGTTTGCAAAATATAAGGATCCTGTTGTCAGCTTTCTCTTCTGTAAAGCATAATGGGCATTGTTAGGTTCGGTTATGAAGTCCTGTTCAGCTGTGTCGTACATGAAGGATGTACAACACATAACCATAATTTTCACACAAAAGTTAGTAGTGAAGTTTTAGAAAAATTGAATTGAATCTGAAGTGACGTACTTGGACACCATGATGCGGCACAGAGAGAAGGAAAATGGCTGAAATGTGAAAATTTATTAGGGCTCTGTTGATAGTGGAATTAAGCGGGGGGTGGATAAGGGGATAAGCAGATAAGACAAAAGAAAACCCCACCAACCAATACACTTGATTTTGACAGATGATTGTGAAATATGTCCCAGACTCAATTTCCATATCCCACAGGTGGACCAACATGGTCTTATTTCCCAGCTTGATGCTGACACAAAATTGCCTTCAACAGGCTATCAAAAGGAAATGATAATTTACATAATGCCAGGTAAAATAGATCACTCAACTAGTACTTTATTCAAAACTGTTAAGTAAAATTGCTTGCCCTCTGAATTCAGAGTTCTGAAATTCTTTTTTTAGCATCTTTTCTCATCTTTTGTTATTATATAGAAACTAGGCAAACAGCACTTAGATATACTACAGCCCCCCTCATGGGGTAAGACTGCATTAAAACCAGGCACAAGTGAAAACAATGGGGAAAATGATTTTAAGGTGTGATGTCATGAGAAATCTTTGAATTTGTACAAGGTAATGTCCATTCTGATATTCAAAAATCATGCCCCATGTGGTATGGCTGCTTATTAGGGATTGCCACACTAAGAGGGAGGATGCTAAAATTTGTTTGTCTTCCAAAAACAGTTCTTGTTAATTATATTGAAAATATTAGAAAGCTAAAGAGATACTTGAAGGTGCATGATGGCAGCCATAAGTCCCCTGCATCAGGTTAGTATATTGATTGCGCACATCCTTCTCATAAAGGCCTTATGTGTACAGGTAACTGCTCTCCCGCTGGAAATGCTCTCAGCCTCAGATTCAGCAAACTTCTTGTCAGCACTTAATATTGACAGGTAACATGAATTGACATCCACATGTCTCTACAACATCTGTAAGGCCATTGAAAATCGCTCTGTGTGCATCATATTTCTAAAATCTATCAAAATATCACCCAGAAAACGAGAACACAGAGTTGAAAAATCATGTCCTAGCACTGATAAAAGCTGAAGACCAGGAAATAGTTCCCATGTAAATGTGAGGCATGTCATTTCACCCCTGCCATTGTTGTATACAAAGGGAATGGCAGAAGTCCTGCCCCTCCTTGATTTTGATGGCTTAGCAACAGAGACATACCATTGACAAGCACAATGTTGTCTCAAAAACTGAACTTTTTTTCAACTGAGAGTATGGCAAGAAATTAGCTAATTCTGAGTGTATTTTTTCAGTGCTGTAATGGTTCTGAATAGAAAAGAAGGCCCAAGATGTGTTGCAGTTGTGAACTACAGTATTTAGGTGACTAGAAGGATCAGTTTTGAGGCAAAGGAGATATGATGCGGTCAAAGCAGTATGAACAACTGAAACAAACATATAAAGACAAACTGATGAATCAAGTCTACAGTTATCAACATCTGCATAATGTGTTAAGACTGAAGAGACACAAACATGTCTCTTAATCCATCTGATGACAGGTAAGTAGTCTTTTAGAAGTAGGGAAAAGTTTTGGGAAGACAAGTTTGGTGTATCAGTTCAGCTCGTGACTCTGTAAGACATGGCTTTTAGTTGACTTCAACCGTGGCTGTGTTTGTATTGGCGTAGTTTCTTTGGCTATGTTTACTTAAATGTTGAGCTACTGATAAGTGGTTTTGACCTAGCCACGGGACCTCAGAGAGTACCCCCTCTGTTTCCGCTGGCACGTAAACTACGACCTCTATTAACACAGCCACCTGAAAGTCACAAGCAAACAGGGTTACTTGGTAAACCAGAAACGCCAAAGCAGTTTCAGCAGTGCATAAAGACAAATGTTGTTGAAACTGAGCACAGATAGTGCCAGTGATGTGTTCTGACCACTGGTAATCAGTTGCCTATACTTATCAGATGATCATGTTAAAGCTGATGCTGTTTATATCACTCAGATTTACCATATTTGTTGCCATGTTTGCAGTTTACTTATCACTCAACAGGTAGTTACATGCAACCTTAGGTCTTTGTCTGTTCTACAGTGCTGTCCTCCAGTAACACGCAGGGCATACATGCAGGTATCTAAACAAAAGAGCTCATGATGCCAGGCTCAAATGCCATGACAAATGGAAGTATTTTTCTGGCTTAATGCTGCCTGTCAAATGGTGTTCGGTTTTGTAATTTATCATTGCCTCAGTTGGTTCTCCACTTTCTTCCCTGCACTATTTGTAAATTCCTGAGTTGTTTGGAAATGTAATGTTAACATTGTTAAAACACAATAATGTTACAAGTATGCTGTTGAGTACTAAAAGTCAGGATACTGAAGTTGTGAAAGAAGTGAAATGATCACAGTGTCAATTGGAAAACAAAGTTTGTGTGGTGGGTTCAGCTTGTGATTGAGTAATGCTTTCTCCTGTACATTGCATTGTCTTACTACTCACTACTATTTTTTGGGGAAAAGTTACTTTACATATTAATCTTGGTGACTTTATTTCTATCTACATTATAGGGTCTTTGAATGTAGAAAAATCAGAATATCTGTGTGCAATAACCCATGTGTCTCTGAGCCATCCATGTCAATACCTAGACTTTGGAGTCCTAAAATGCTGTTGACTGTGTACTTGTTACATAAAAAGATAAGTTCTAGGATTAATGTAAGTGCAAAAAAATCACCATGCATCAAGTTCAACAATGATTTGTCATTCTGAAAGTATTTGCTCAAGTTTTGTGTCAAATTTAGATCGTGTTTGGCTTGGCACGTCAGAGTCCTGTTCTGAGGTATTTGTCGGCAGTTATTCAACCCACATGATGGCTTTTGATCCTAAACTGATGTACCTAATGCAAATATGCCAAAGTCTTCAAATTGTCAGCTGTTCCTAAGCACGGACTGTTTTTTAAGCAAAGCTTTTGGCCAGATTTGTGACATAGATCTGATTTAAATATAGTTTCATGTCATCTTTGGACATTTTCCAAGTACGCTCAGTTTTCGCTCCTCTGTGTGACAGGTGGAGGTCCAAGGCAGTGAGCCATATCCCAGCAACCCAAGCAACAGGAGTCATTACAGGATTCAGGTAAATGGCCTCATCTGTCACCATGTGCTGAAGCAGTTTTCAAAACACCTTGACCCTTGATGGATTTAAGTGGATTTTTCCCTTATTTGCTTGTAAATAATGATTACCAATCTATGGAATCAAGTGTACAGTTTACGTGTCATGCAGTTTAAAAAAAAAAAAAAAGGTCAGATGCACTCTTACATTTATACACCTAATTTGGAGAAGACAGGACCAACGCTCTGTGATAACTCAGTGGTTATGCTGGACTTTTACCCAGGAGTTAAAAATCCTGAATGTTAACTATTTAAAGTCGCGCAGTTGCTTGCAATCAGGGGCCGTCCACGTGGAGACGAATTCAGGTGTATCCACAGGTTTTAAAGTCATGTAGGCGTTTCGTCCACACTGATACGGTATTTTGGGTGCCAGAAAATGCACTTTTTTGAAAACAGACCATGGAGTGGATAAATCTGAAAACACTAGCTGAGCGTTTCCGTGTGGACAACAAATACAGATAGCTTAGGAAACGATGACGTCTCTTGCTTAAACCACACACACACAAACTCTGACAACAGAAACGATGGCAGAATACGGTGTTGCGCTCATGCTGCAGAAGCCATTGAACTCAGTGCTTTTACAGCAAGATCTTTTACTCTACGAGCACTGTAAGCAACCATCATATTTCTATTTGAATTTAAGTGCTTACTTTTCTTTTGTCATCAAAAGCAGCATTAGTGCATCCCTAGATGTGTTGGTACTGGACTTCAGCACCTGTCAACTGCTGGGAGAGGATGTTCAAGAACGGATTTATGGGGGAAAAGAGCTGCACTTCCAACATTTCTTGTTCACATTTTCACAGTTTGACAAACAGCCAGTGAGCTTCTTGCAAACTTGTATTAGAAGTAAAAAAAAAAAAAAAAATTCAAAGTGACAAACTGGAAGCAGGCAACCCTCCACGGCACCTACTGCAGTAGAGGCAGACGTGCCTTTATAATACACTAAATGTCCCACAGGTGGAGAACGACAGTAGTCCAGTGACTGTAATATCATGTGCTGAAGCTTCATTTTACTTTTTTTCATCATAAATGTGGCTGCAGTTAAAGGCCGGTTCAACCTACATAACAGTATAAAATGCTGAGACATCCAGTGACATGACCACAATAGCAGAAGCCATACCCACACATACTGCACAATTTGGCACTACTGAACGTTTGCTTCCTTTCATTTAAGAGTCCGTATCATTGCTGAAAATATGTTGGAAAACGCATCAAGACAAAACTAGTAGTGATGGATGCAGTTGTTTCCCAAACCTTTTTACCTGTGGCTCCTAAAATAGCTCAACAAGGCACTCGGTACTCCTACTGTGTGTGTCTGTAAAGAGCAGCAGACCTCTACATTGTAGATGTCCACTGCAAACTCGCCTTTAAGGATCTAGTCACTAATTAACCTCATTTCAGCATAAATCTCACCTAATTATATCATACACAACTCATTTTATGTAAATATTTTTTCAAACCATGGGTCATTTAAAACTGTTTCAGGTTTGCTCAAGTTTTTGGGAAAACATCTTGCCACCCTCTATTAGTGTCTCAAGACTCCCAAAAGGTGCGATTCTCACTTTGGGAAGCACTGATATGAATAGCAGAAGCCCAGGCTGACATGGCTGGAACTGATCGTACCAAAATAGCATAACAGAAAATGCTCATCGCAGACTTGTCTGAACATAACTAAATCATTATGCTGAAAGAGTTTCCAGGAGTCATTTGGAGAGAAAATGTAACTGATTCTGGCTCATAAACCATAATTGCTTTTATTCTAGATTTTAGAGTCAGGTTCCAAAGTAAGGTTTATAACATAGTGACAGTAAATAATCCTGTACTATGGTATGATTGTCAAGAAAAAAAAAGTGGTTTCAAGGCATGTGGTTTCAAACTTCTGCTCAGGGCACACCTGAGACGTGGCCAAAATTTCCTGGCACACCATGTTCAGACCATAAAATAGCCTGTTATCGCTCGTTACTGTACCTTCTGTACTGTACTTATCTGCTTTTGCTTGTTTCTGTCTTGTAATGCATACTAGAATTTGATTGACAACCACACAAAACTTTAAATATTTATTTTATGAGAGATTTGTTTGGACATTTAATCAATTTCATCGTTATAGTGACACATTTTAACCTGGCAGGTGACAGATTTAAAATAAGGGGAATTTTTGAATGGGGTAATACTAAAGTAATAACTCCTTCCACCCACTGCAGTTTTATTAAATGCAGAACCCTTAGTTTGCAGAAAATTTGCAGCTGTATGACTAAATTAATGTACAAAGGTACCTGATTGAGTGAATTCAAATCTCATTTATTATATATTCTTTAAAACAAAAGTTTGGAAATGTTATGTCAGTTGTTTATTTCTCCCCTTTTAATAATACCAACTGGTATTGTATTTATATCATCAGAAAGCCTAATTAGTCACCCTTGCAGTGAGGTACAACTTTTATGGATCTTGCATTCGTGGAATGAGCAACAAAGCCAAACATGTGGGTAGCACCCCATTTTTTCCCCCAAATCCTCTGCAACTGGAAACTGGTATTTTAATACGCAGAGTGGCAGTGTTGTTTGGTATCAGACCTGGTACCATTTCCAAACCTAGGACCAAGTTCAGTGAGACTTGTAAAGTCCCAGGAAGACAGGTTCCTTATCCATGCTTTACTGGGGAACTGTAAGCTTTCTGCCAGTGGAAAATGGGATTATGGAAAAGTTTTTTGGTAGGACTACTCACAAGTTTAGCTGTGTTGCTTGTTTCACAAATGCACAATCATTAAAAGCTGTACGTTGTAAAGGTGACTAGTCAGGCTTTCCAATGATATGGATTACAATACCAGTTGGTATTATTGAAGGGGGAGCAGTAATAACTAAATAACCAAAGTAACATTTGCAAAGTTATTTGAGGAGTATTGTTGTAAGGTATGGTTGTACGAATTTTGAAGGAACACACCATTTGGGAAACACTGTTCTAGACAGAAGTGTGCACATTTGTTTTGTTCAGGATTGAACAAGAAAAAGAAGCATGTGAAAATGTGTGTCAGCTAAAGGATACTTCTGTGCCTAACTTGCTTTTTTTCTGTTTCAGGAGCGCCAAGGACGAGTCAAGTAACAGTTGGTGCTTTGGTCAAAGACTGCAATGGCCCCCTCTAAAGCCCTATCCACCCCATTACATCATTACATCCAGATCTCTAAGAAATTCTAATAGGGGTGAAGAATTAACCAAGGACAAAAAACTAAATGAAGACTTTCTTGATTTCTTTTGACTTTAAAGACTTACTTCGAACTTGTAGTAAAAAGAAAAGGAAACGATTATTCATAGGACTACAACTAAATACATAGCATCTTTAGGTGAAATCTCTTTTGCCCCACCCCACCCCCCATTCCACTACATATGCTTCCCCCCTTGTATGCTGCTTTTTTTCCTTTTTTTAATGAAAGGATCATCCTCTGTTTTTATGGTCCAAGAGCAGGCCTGCATTCTCACAGAAACACACAAATCCAATAGATATTTGTAGTGTTGGCCTAATGTTGTTTGAAGTCAAGAATGGGCAGTTTGTCTCATTTTCTTTGTACGCCTCCCCCTTCACAACTCTGTCACTGAGGATAATCACATCTTCACCCAGGATCCAGTGGAGTCTTCTCTCAGTGGAGTTTTCATCTTCTACAGCGCTCGCACCAATGTCTGTTTCCTACATGCTTGTCATGTTTTGTTTGAGAGGACTGAGAGTTTTTAGTATGGCCCCTTGCGTTGATCATTTTTTTTCCCAGCATGTATAGGTGGTGTGTGTGTACGGAGGGTTGGGTCTGGAGAGGAGGAGTAGTGAAGGGGGGAGAGTAAAAGATGAAGAAATGTTAAGTTGAGCCTTGCTTGGTGTATAATTTTATGAACTTAAAAAAGAAAATTGGGCCTTCTGTTAACAGTCTACATTTGACTTTATTTACCCTCTGTTCCTTTCTCTTGGACAAGTTAACTCATCATTGCTTTGGGCTGCTTTCTTGTATTTTGTTTTCTCCTTCCTCAGTTTTCTAAAGACAGTGATGCGAGTGGCCTTGCCCCCACTCTTTCTATTAATCAGTTCAAAGTAATAAATGTGGTATATTCAGCAGAACTGGTGTGCATTCCCCTTGTTTGACTGTAATGAAATTTGTCACGCAGCGTGTCTGTACATTTGTTTCATCATTTTTTTCCCCTTCTCCCTGATGGGTTAAGGAATGAATGTTTCTCTGCTTACCTTCATTCTCCGCCCGTCCACGCTCTCTATCCTTATTTCAGACTCCATTGTCATATCCTGCATTATTTTCCTCTCTTGCTTCCACGTCCTCTGCACTTTCAATTCCCATCTCTGACTGCTCAGCCAACTTTACATACTATAATATCACAATCAGCTTCCACCATTTTTAGAATGTCAATGTTGGTGAGTTAAAAAAAAAAAGGATTAAAAAAATGCAAGGTCCTCTTTCAGAACTACTGGCTTTTATTTGTGGAATAATAAAGATGCTCCACAAATTGGTGTGTGGGTTTTTCCTCCTTTTTTACTCACTTGGGGGGTCTGTTGTACCAGTTTGCTTGTGATGTGTAGTCCAGAACACAGTACCTTTCTTTACACATGAAATTTTCTCTATTCTGTTGCCTTGACTGTGTTTTCATGGGCTTGAATGTCCTGGGTTTGTAAGTGCATGTAAATGCAATATCTAATCCTGAAAAAAGAATTCTTCTGTTTCATAGCTTCTAGGGTCCAAGTTTTTCTTTTGGGTAATGCCTTGTTTGTGACAGCTTTCTGTAACGCTCTGCAAACCTCACAGGCACCTCCTCAAATAAGATGTACTGATCATAAACCAGGACATGTGTATATATATATATTGTATAGTGGGAAACTAATATCTAGGTTTCTATGTGGAAATGTAAACATCCTGAATGTGATCTGAACCGGGAGACTGTTTCCAAGCAGGTCAACAGAGTCCTTGTAAACAGTCTCTTCGAGTTCATCACTGAATGCACACTTTGAACTATGTAGTTCAGAACAAGGAGGGAAAATGTGCCTGTGAAAAGGGACGATTGTAAGATTTTTGTCTGTTAATCTTATCAAGTAAGCCTGCATATAAACAAATGTTGGTGAGCAGGGGTCACCAACCTGTAGATTTGGATCCATTGGTAAATCTCTTAGGCATTTCTATTGGATCTACAGTTGTGTTCAAAATAATAGCAGTCCCACATCACATAATATAAATCACTGTTTTTGTTAGAATTTCAACTTCTACACTGCAAGTAAGTTTCTTGAAGGTTTAGTAAAGGTATAGAAAACCAACAGGCATGACATGCATGCTGCTGATTCTGTGAAACTGAATCATTAACTGAAAGGGGCGTGTTCAAAAATAAGCAGTGCTGAGTTCAATTAGTGTGGTAATTGATTGTGTGAAAAAAATAGGTGTTAAACAGTTGGCCCTTATTTAAGGATCAAGGCAACTGACACTGCATATGCTGGCTGTGCATTTGCCCTTGAAAAACAGTAAAATGGGTCGTTCAAGACATTGTTCAGAAGAAGAGTGTTCTTTGATTAAGAAGTTAATAAAAGAGGGGAAAACCTGTAAAGAAGTTCAGAAAACGATAGGCTGTTCAGCTAAAATGATATCAAATGCTTTAAAGTGGCAGCCAAAACCAGAAAGGCGAGGAAGACAAAGAAAAACGACTATTCGAATGGATCGGAGAATAACCAAAATGGGAAAGACTCAGCCAATGATCAGCTCCAGGAGGATCAAAGAAGATCTCAGGTTGCCTGTGAGTACTGTAACAATCAGACGACGTCTATGTGAAGCCAAGCTACCAGCAAGAAGCCCCCGCAAAGTCCCATTGTTAAAAAAAAGACGTGCTGAAGTGGTTACATTTGCCAAAGAACACATTGACTGGCCTAAAAAGAAATGGCGCAATATTTTGTGGACTGATGAGAGTAAGATTATTCTTTTTGGGCCTAAGGACCACAGACAGTTTGTCAGACGACCTGAAAACACTGAATTCAAGCCACAGTACACAGTGAAGACAGTGAAGCATGGTGGTGCAAGCATCATGATATGGGGATGTTTCTCGTACTGTGGTGTTGGTCCTATTTATGGCACACCAGGGATCATGGATCAGTTTGAGTACATCAGAATACTGGAAGAAGTCATGTTGTTGTATGCTGAAGAGGAAATGCCCTTGAAATGGGTGTTTCAACAAGACAATGACCCCAAACACACCAGCAAGCGAGCAAAACCATGGTTCCAGACAAACAAAATTCAAGTTATGGAGTGGCCAGCACAATCCCCTTGTGACTTGTGGGCTGACATAAAAAATTCTGTTCATGAGGCAAAACCAAGAAATGCAGAGCAATGGTGGAACGTAGTACAATTGTCCTGGGCTTCAATACCTGTTGACCGGTGCCAGAAGTTGGTAGGCTCCATGCACCACAGATGTGAAGCAGTTATCAGAAACCGTGTTTATGCAACTAAATATTAGTTTATGATTCTCAGAAAAGTTAAATCATGAAGCAATTCTTAGTTTATACACTACAGTTTGAGTTTGTAAATTAAGATGTCAACGCTGCTAATTTTTTGAACATTATATTTCTTTAATTTCTGTAAAATATCATCAAACTCAATTCCTTTTTCCAATTTTCCTGCTTTAAAATAGAATGTGCAGTGTCCCCAATGCTTTTGTGTGCATTAATATATAAATACATATATATATATTTAAGAATTTTGAGGTTTACTCACCTTTTTAAACAGACTGCTATTATTATGAACGTAACTGTATAAGACTAGATGATTAAGGTCTTGATGATATGGAGATTGCACTTACGTCCATTGTTATGTCGATCTGTTGAATCCCGAGTCATGAATTTTGATTATAAAGCTGCATATGTTGTAAAAATGCAAATGTTACTTCAAATTTGATTCTTTATTGTTATTCTTTTCCCTTTTCTCATTCCTATTTTAAAATTGTAACAGCTGTAATGGCAGGAAACTGGTGGTCCTTTGGCCGAATGTGGCCCTCCAGTCAATTTTAAACTCCCAAAAATGCACCCATAAAGATAAAAAATGACAACAAATATTTCAGTTTGATGTACAATTGTGACACCATGTACAAAGGCATTGTGCATTACAATGTAGTAGTCTGATGCCACCTCTGTGTTTTAGCAGATGAAATTCACCTTTTGTTTGGCTTTGAGCTTAAAAATGTTATTTCTGATGTGTATTCATTTGTTAAATTACAGGTATTTAATAATTCCTTCAATAGTTTTCTTTAATTTCTAACAATCTGGTCCTCTGAATCTGAGAATAACAAATGTGGCCCCCATGGTAAATTGCCCATCCCTTATGTACTGTCTTAATGTGTGTAAAATGAAAATGAGGATTTTATGTGAAGTTGCGTGTGTAGATCTTGCTTTCTCTATTAGCATCATACGGGATCTTCAGTTCAAAAGGTTGGTGACTGTGGAGTAAACTTTCTGCAATCCGCCATTTTCTTCCCTTTTTAGTGCTGCTGTAACGCACGCAGCGGCCACAAGATGGAGACAAAGCTTCATGTACTGTTATCCAGTGTGTGCAGCTGAGACTGAAGCCGGGCGATGAGTCTCGAGGACGGGTCCAAGCGTGAAGTAAGGCCTGCTATTTGTTCACCAGATATCTGTGTTATAGTCTACCATTACACGTGTAAATGCCAAAAAATGTTGCTCAAAGTACTTGATATTTGAACGACTATTGTTGAAATGTGACGAACTAGTGAGGCCTATGAGTTATGGATGTCAGTGAAGTCTCAGGTGCAAATTTGGTCTAAAACTGTTTAGACCTGTTTAAGACGTAATTTTATCCTTTTTTTAGCTAACAACAATGCGACTGCCAATTTTAGTGTACTAATTTGCAGAAGTTTTTCCATGTAGTGTTAAAAAATAAGGTAGGACCTACAGAGCCCCAAAAAGCACCAATACACAAATGCAACACTTAAAGCCTTATTGCAAGTCTTTTACTCTCTCCACCTTTAACTGCATAAGAAACGCTGTCAGTTTCTCTTGCCTGCTTGTTTATGTGGACAAAAACCTAAAACAAGACATAAGGCCGACTTACACTTACCTTACTTACTAAGGATGGGCAGTAAATGCATGTTTGATTTCCACAAGCTTCCATGTATTATCCTCCAAAGCAGAAAGTCATTATGACACATTAGGTAAGTCATCTGTAACCTTTTTTCCTAACCTTTAACTTTTTATAAATATAAGATTACACTTGGCCATTAATAGACCAAAGATGTCTCTTGCGTTAGCCAAGATGTGTTAACTTCTTTGTGCAGTCATTTTTGTTACATTATAAGCAGTTGCACGGAAATTATTATTTTTGTTTTGCAGTTTGCATCAAAATATACATCTGACTCAGATTTTGTAGTTCACGCATACTGTTTACATTAGCTTAGCATGAGGCTACTAAGCCACTTCACAGCCTTGATGCCATTTATCCAATTTTAAACAGAGTAATAAGATTTGGGCTACCCATGGTTGATATTCTGAAAATATATGTATGTGTATCTTGGATATAAGGCTCAATGTATACATACAAACTTCAGCCAGCTTTTATAATAGTCCACAACAATGCTGGGGGTATAGATACTGCAGTACTTAAAATTCAGTTTGTACAAAGTTCTCTCTTGGTGTTGAATAGTTTCTGAAAAATATTTAATCAATAACCATCTGTGTACTTTGAAAGACTGCCTGTGCTCTAGACAGGACTACTCTCCTTGCACTTGAGTATAAAGCCAAAGAAGACGTAAAATAGGCTTTTTTCTTATAAGGAGGCTGCTATGAGAGGATGGTCTGTAGCCAGTGTGGATCTTATAAGCTTTTTTGCTCTTAAAAAAGGCATGTCCACACGGATAATGCAGAAAATTTAAAAAGATCAGGATCAGTAATGGTAGTAGAGAAAGTAAAAAAATAATAAACAGTTTTGTATCTGTTGGATAAAGTTTGGTATCACAGCCCATTTTTCAGTCCAGTTTTAGGTAAGCATTGCTTTTTTTTGGTAAGGCTACACCTTGAACCTTTTTTTTGCTCTATAAACATGATTTAATACATCACAATAATTAGAGCAAACTTTCTCTTACTGTAGGTACATTTATGAATTATATAATTAGATCATCCTCACTATTTTTTTGTAAGTTTAAATGATTTAAAAGGAACTGGCTGAACATGAAGTTCATCTTTTTCAACTTTGTATTGAAACACTAATTCTCCAGTTAACATACACATTTGTACCAGTTTGTACATTTTTCTTTTTATTTAGTTTATGACAGCCAAACAACTTAACACAGCCTTGCTGCCATTTAACTTTTGTTGGGGTAATAACCTTTTTTTCTGAATATAGAATAAATTTTGCTAAGATTTATGTCTTTATTGAACAGCTTGATGTTGTGCTTCATTTTTAAGATGGCTTTGACAATAAGATACAGTCTAATTTTGAAGTCTGCATCATTTAGTATATTTTTGATGTCAGCCACAATGATATACAAATATAAACTTAAAAGAGAAAGTAAGTGAAGCAGATCTTGCTCTCACTGTAATTTTTTTTATTTTTCTAAATTTTAACAATTATGAAGAATCAGTAGTAAGAATTAAGGATTTTTTCATAGGTTTCAGCTATTTGTTAAAAAAAAGATGCTAACTTATGATCAAGTTCAACATTTTTCAGTTATTGTAATTTATTAACATTTAAGAATAGAATCAAAACTTGCAAATTAATTTTCCTAACTTCAGGATAAGGTTGTCTTTGCCAAACTGCCTTGCACAGCCATGTTTCCATTTACCTCCAGAGAAAATACAATATTCAGCTCATATGTTGAACCAAGGGAGGGTTAACAATTTTGTTGGCAAATGTCTATGTTTAGACATTTTTAGATTGCAACAAACTTCGGCTGGCCTAGAAAAAACAGTCCAAATTTCAAGCAAGCACCACTCAGCTTTTAGGGATTTAAGTGCAAGTCTTGGTTTGAGAAGAAATCTGCGTGTGTGTTTGTGTGTGTGTGTGTGTGTGTGTGTGTGTGTGTGTGTGTGTGTGTGTGTGAGTATCTTGCGGGGGGGGTTGACGGCACGTGTCGTGTCTGCGTTGAGGGTGCGTGGCAAACACGCTGCCTCGAGGGGATCTCCCGTGACCCTTATCTGCGCGTCTCTGGGGACGCCTTTTCAGCCACTCCTGGGATGCAAATGAACGGCCATAAAAGAGAGGGAGAGAGGCAGAGACAGCCACCGAGATGATGGAGGAGAAGAAAGGGAAATGGGACCATGGGGAGAAAGTGCAGGAGGAGGAGGTGGAGGAGGGTGGTGGCAAAGGAGAAGATGAGAAGGGGAGGAGGTCAGCACTTAGATCTCTGAGTGAAGATGAAACTTAATGCATGGAAGAGATGAAGGAACAAAATAAGTTGCCCTGCAGTTGTAAAAAGAGAAAACCTCACTCTAGTAGTGTGAGTGTGCCTGCCTCCAAAATCCAAAAGGTTAACACAAAACACTGGTGTTTTTTTTCTTAAATCAAATCCTCAAACAGGAAATATAATCCTTGTTTTAAATTTACAACTCTGGAGCCCTTGCTTGTGGTTACTTAACATTTTCTTTTGTATTATTGCACTATGAAATGTATTACTCAGAGAGCTGCAAATTATGTGTGGTGTCGAAGAGTTCATATTGCTCTGCAAGGTCATGGTTCTGCTTTATTTTCCCCTCATTATCATAAGGCATCCATCTCTTTCTTCCATTAGTGACGCTTCACCATGTCGCCAACCCGACCTCTATTTACATGACTAAATTAGATTTCTCTTTTGGTGCGTTTTGTTTTTCAGGGAGCCTGCTTCTAATATTCACAAGATAAAACATGTAGTAAAATCGCAGAAATGTAGGACAACCACCTTTGAATAAAATTGTATATATCCGGTTATATAATCATGCCCAACTTACAATCAGAAAATATTTTTTCCTCAATGAGTCATTGCCTTCTAAGCCTAAGAGTTCACTCCTGTCACCAATGTATCAGCATTATTTTGCACCCTACCTACAAGCAGCGGAAGCCTGAATAAATATATGTTTCCTATTTGAGAATATGTCACAATGATGAATGTTTTCAGCGCTTGAGGGGGAGGCCTACACGCGGTCACCTGCTCACCATCACCAGGGGTCCGACATTGTTGACATATTAAGTATAACCCCCTCATTTTTTCTCTGTGTCCCCAATTCTATTGAGAGTTTGTCAAAATGCATAATGTGCAGACAGAGGACGGGGCCCGTAAACAGTTGATGACCTCTGTCCCGACATATGTGGCACACTTGCCCTCTGCACACTTGTATTGTGAGGAGATGACGGACAAGAATGAAATGTCATCCTCTGATGTTTTAGAGCGTAAAGAAAGATATAGTCCGGATATAGATTCTTGGTGTTTTCTTTAAAAATGGCGCCTATGATAATGGTATAATCTTTTTAGCCTAAATATTATACTATCTGCGATGCGCTCATGGATTTTTCTGCTTCCTACGTTAAATTCAAGCACCAATCTAAAATTCAAGCAGAAGGTTGTGAATTAGATCGAAGTGAATCAAGACAAATATTCAGGATTTAGCTCTTTTTTTTTCTTTGATATTCCGCCTCCATCATCTGAGATGTAGGTCAGCTCACATCTCTATCGCCTACAGCCATTTACAGCTTGAATCATTTGACGCAGCTCTGTGATTATAGGAGTTGAGATGAAGCTCATTATTTAAATGACTTGATGTGCTTTGGGCCTTTTACTTTGAAGAGATAGTACAAATAGAAATGTTGTTCGTGGAGTGACTTCTTTATTGAGACTTTTTGCAGAACAGAAGAACACAAACAAAGCCATGACAATAAAAACGTACAAATAAAAAAAATGTTTTAATGCAGCATGTAATTTCAAAATAAAGTTCAAAGTTGTATGTTTGTAATGGGAGTAAAATAAATCAGCATGCATGAGAGTGATCCAGGAGTTTGTTGCTTTTTATGAAACGGGCATAATTAAGCAAATACGATTTTAGTGTTTGATTCTCACCCTGTTTTTCCGTCTTCCTCTCAGATTCAGCGAGTGTACGCTCATGCATAAACACACAGACCTTTGAAGTGGCCCTCTGTCACCACATGGCAAATCCCCCTGGTGTGATCCCTCTGTCCATTTGGCCACGAGACCCTCACTGGTAGGCTGCCTACTGCTCTGTCTGGTCGGTCATTATGGAAACCAGTATATCACTTTAACTTGTACCCATTAATTACAGCTGCTTTCTCCCTATGTGTCCTGATTGATTCAACAATACCTCTCCCTACAAGCTTAAACCTGATCTGTACACCTGTCTTATGTCTCCGCTGCTCTCTAACCTCTTTACCTAAAGCTTCTCCTCAAGCTTCTGTGCAACCATTAATGTCGTCTTCTGTTAATCTCATAGGATTGAAGCGAACGTCCATCTGTTCAGTCATCAGAGCCACCTTTCCTGTCCTGCAGCGGCTTTAGGTTGGCGTCTCAGGTGAGCGAAGACTGTGGCTTTTCTCTTGGCATTCACCGCGTGCCTTAATTGTATTGAAATTAAATCAAGGTCCACTGTGAACACAAAGAGCTCAAACCAAAACTTAGAGAATGTTCTCGCTTCCTTCTCCTGCAATTAGCAACACTGTCCCTTATGTGTTATAATGTTCAACCTGTGCATTATTTCCTGAGCGCTGTCACTTTCTAAACCTTCAAACTACATCCTACTGTTTAGTATTTTCCTCATTCCTCTCTCCTCACCTGTGATCTCTCCTCCCTGTGGGCTCAGAGGCGGCTATGCGGTCCTTTCTCACGTCAAAGTACATCGCATGCTAATCCCACACATACATGCACCCTCCTTTTGAAATAAAACATGATTTCTTTAGAGACAAGTCAGTTAAAAAAAAACATATATGATACAAGCCAATGACATTGTGAGACCTTTCAATGGACAGCCTGGAGTGTGTGAATGCATGCATGAACACATTATGAGCAAAAAGCAGTAATATCAGCGCAGCAGTTGCAGCGTTAAGGCATTCATTGTAAATATATACTACAGCAGTATTGGAAAAAAGCAGCACAGAGAGAGGAGAGCACAGAGAGTGAGAGAGAGCGAGCGAGCAAAAGCTACCTTTGTTGCACCATGAAGAGAGCAGCAGCCCAGCTACCTGACTGCTACCATTCCTGCAGACCATCTTCCCCCCCCCACCCCCCTTCTTCAGAGCAAAACAAAGGATGACGACTAGATATTTAGGAGTACACACACGCTGCCATGCGTAGCTATGCTTCATCCCTCGCCGTAGTGCTGCCTCGGCTGGTCCCGGTTAAGAGCTTGGTATGGTTTAATCAGACCGAGCAGTTCTTCATTACAGTTGGTAAAGCTGTGTCGTTATCTCCCCCCTTTTTTCCCTCCCTCTCTCCCTCCCTCCTACTCTCCATCTCTTCTCTCTCTCTCTTTCTCTCTGTGCACTCTGCGCATGTAACTATAGCCATGTACAGACTGGCAAACAGGATCTAAATAACAACAGTCTTCCTGTGGCTGATAACAAACCAATAATTTAGCAAAGTGTAAATATCTAGAGAGTAAAAACACATGGAGGAATTTAGCTTCTTTGCAAGAGTCCCATCAAGAAAACTGCAACTGTAATATTTGAAATCCCTCTCTTTAAATTGTGCTCACTTCCTTTCTATATTTGGAGAAATTCTACAGCACAAGAAAAATCAAATATATCCTTCCTCTCTAAAGATGAGGCAAAAAATTGCAGAGGAGCCGCAGAGTATTTCCTCCTTTCGGGGTCCGCGGTCCTGGTTTTGTTATTGTTGTTGCTGAAGTTGTAGGTGTCACCATCCTGCGAAGAAGGTCCTTCTGAGATTGGGAAGAAGATCAGGGGAGCAGGCACACGAAGGGGAGGTTTGGTGGGGATGAAGGGACGGGAGGCAGGCAGGTGTCACGCATGCAGTCAAGGGGTACAAAAAAAATAAATAAATTCTACCCAGTCATCACCGTTTTTTTAAAAATCCTTTGGATCTGCTCAAGACAAAACCAAAAAAAAAGGAAGAGGAAAAAAGCCCAAAGATGTCAGATATACATATATACGCCGGGTCGGTATATATGTATGAGGATCCAAGAGGGGAGAAGGAGGAAGAAGGAAGAGGAGGTAAAGGGATGGACGGACGAAGAGGAGGAGGAACAGGCAACTGGCTCACACACAGACACACTGCGCCGAGGCGAAGGCACGGGCTTCAATTTATGCTTTCTGGTCGACACCACCCCCCACCTCACACACAAACACACACACATGCAGATACACACACAGACACACACACACATAGAGAGCGTCCCGCCCCTATCTGCCCCTGTCCCTGTCCTGTCCCGTACTGGATGCGTGGCCCAGCTGATCAGTGCAGAGGGATTAGCCAACGGGGCCAGCTGGCAGGGATTACACAGGCAAAGTGGGGGAGGTATATGTGTGTGCATGGAGGGGGGGAGTTGGGGGGCGAAGGGTGAGGAGGGTAGTCCTAATACTGGAGGGTGAGGGGGGGATGGGATGCACTGTCTTGTCCTGCACACACACAGATGCTCACATACACACTCCCTACACGTATGTAGCATCCTGCAGTACCTGACTGGCGAAATAAAACGCTTACAAATATTTCTTCGCAAATGCACAGCGGGCGGCACAGACTGCACCCAGCCAGTAATGCGTGCGGCGCATCCTCTCGAGTCACTGCTGATAAATGTATGTAAATGTGCAGCAGGCAGTGGGGGGATGGATGGATGGATGGATGGATGGAGGAGAGAGAGGGAAGAGCGGGTGAGGGAGGGAACCCCACGGGAGAGCAGGGCCAGGCTGACAATGCAAGGCTCTGACCCTTGCCCCCTCTCCGCTCCATCATCCGCGGCCATCAGCTGATCCCGGGAAATGGACAGCCGCAGTTACACCCCCTCCCCTCCTCCTCCTCCTCCGCCTCCGTCTCTTTTTACCTCTCATACAAACACTCAGTGGTCCACTAACAGGGCCTACCTCACCTCCTTTTTTTTTTTTCACCCATCCTTTTCCATCACCCGCTCCCTCCAGCACTCCATCGCTCTTTCCCCCCCGTCTCATGGCTCACTTCACCACTTAGCTCATCCCGGTATCCCCGCTCCTAACCTTTTCTCATTATTTTGAAATGTGTCGACTTCTACAGCTGTCATATCCGTGCACAGGAAGATGCAGTCTGAATGAGTGTATTTTTATGTGCTCACGTTTTGATATTTTAGTTCTTAAATTTTCAATATTTACCATATTACATCCTTACCCCTACATTTAAAGGTAAAGAAAGTGATTTTTCACATTTAATATAAAAAAATAGAAGAGTTAAGGCTGTATTGCAAGTATATTTCTTGTTTTTTTCTTAACTAATACACAATACTTTTTTTTCATCTGAATGCCAATCATTTTTGAGCTTGTTGCCTAATGTTATTGCGCTTACGTTCTGCCTTTTTAACTTTCCAACTCAATTTGATCTAAATTTTCCTATAAATTAGTGATTTCATTTTGTGTTTATTTTGAAGCCTATTAAGACCTGATGTGGCATTCATGTGCTCTTACGTTTATGACCATAAGAGAGGATGCTGATGAATCTGATCTGACTGGTTGATTATTAAAAATTTCTGATGAATGTTAGTGCAAATGCAATAATTTGCAGGTAAAGGCATTTGTTTAAGCTTTGAAATGATTTTAATTCATGTCTCTGTATGCCACAGAGGCTAAGAATAGGAATAGAATTTAACATTTGTGCTATTTTCCGAAATACTTTTATATCAAGGATAATTTCTGGGCTCTGAGAAGTCTGAATTGGCGAAGGAGACCCTTCCCCCTTCACCTTAATGAGGGAAATAACTCAAAGATATTTCGCAGGATTGACATAGCAAAACATATTGTGAAATATAACCAGCAACTGCATAACCTTCAGTCATTACAAACTAACTTTAAACTACCCAAAAAATTATTGCTGTACCTTAACTAAATGAAGAAAATACATGATCCCAGAGAGGGAACTAGCAGAAACAACTAAATACACACTGCTCATTTTAAGCAGCAGATTGCTTACTTTTTAAAAATATATTTAAGCCATAGTGTCTTCTTTCTCCCTGTTTTGATGTTTCAAAGACCTACACTCACATAAGTGTGTTATTATTCAATTTTTGTATGCTTTTTTTGTGATCATTTTTTGCTGCAACGGTGTAATACATGTAAGGTTCTACCAAAAAAAAGAGACCGAAAAGAGCCCACAGGCTCCACAGCCGAGTGTTTTTTCAGTCGTGTTTTGACACACTTTAACTTCACACCCTTTGATCTCCCTTTTCTGGTACATAGTAAAATATCTTTTTTAATATCACGCAGAATAACACACAAAAATGCATTAAATATCCTAAAATTTGGCCTATATTATTTAATGGAAAACACACTCTGCTCCTCATACGGAAAAATCTCTCATGTTGGGAGGGAACATTCAGAGGCGTGTTCAGTTAGCATTAGTTGCATCATCTATGATTTTGTGAAGAGCTAAATGTCAAAGTTTTTGCAGACTGTCATCGGCAGTTTGAGCTACAGTACAGGAGACAGAGCTGCATCTTAGTCCGAAAAATACAAATGCCTGCACACACACACACCAATAGGGGCAGACAGTGATTTCTGCAAAATTAAAGTGATGTTTTTTTTGGCCTTGCAGGCAGAAAACAGCGGCGTTTTTTTTTTTTTTTAATATAAAATATATATAATCAGACATGGTTGATGTGTGACAAATGGGACTTTAGTTTAGATCTGTTTACATGAAATGCACAATCACACTGCAACAGAGAATTTGGGGAGCAATGATGGAGAGAGAGAAAGAGAGGTCTGCCTTTTTGTCTCGAGGATCGAGAGATGGAGTTTAATGAAATAAAAAGATCTTTTTCTTTTATTTGTTTTTGGAATCCATCACGCTTGCCCAAAATTTGCATCTGAGAATTTTTTTCAAATTTCTTCACAAAGAATGGAGGCTTATTATTTATGGGCATATATTACACGCTGTAAATTTCACACATTGTCTACTGTATGTGTTTATATGTTTAGTTTTGGCATGTTTACCCCAGTGCATGCCAGCATGGAGAAAAGAAGGAGATTTGCGACTGCATTTTGATGTCCTGCTACCCCATTCTCCATTTTAAAAGCTCGCACATGAGAGGATGAGAGCGGGGCGAACAGGCATGCAACCCCTACAGTACTCTTGCAGACAGCGAGAAAGATCACAGAGAGCCAAGCGAAGAATTTTTTATCATGCAGAGAAACACAAGAGCAAGCAGTTATACAAAGTGACAAGCTGGGAGAGACAGACAGGCAAAGCCAAGCAAGGCAAGGCAGAGAGACAGGCTGGGGACACACAGACAGGGCTCGTCCCTAGTTTGGTAATCCGATGGAGAGATTAGCAAGCAGGCAGCATTTGGGTCGGATTATTGAGTCATTAGAAAAAGACTGGTGCTCCAGAGCCTCTCTTATGTGTTAATGTGGCTTTACAGATCCTCAGTGCAGTCTGTGCAGATTGTAGAGATTGTGCAGAGAGTTTCTACGGTAGATTGTCTTTCAATATGTAAATAGGGCTGCATGAACTCGATGCCCCACGGATTATCTGTGTGTGTTTGTATGTTTGTATGTTATCAAGATGCCATACTAAACATACAAAGCATTTTGACTTCTGGTCTTCCAAATCTATATTTCAGTTGGTTTCCAAAAATCTCGTATTGTGCTTGACCTCATTCAGAACTCTTTTTGCTAAGCTGTAATTTATATTTTGAAAATTCAGAGGTCTCTATTTTCTCTAATTTTGAAAGATACAGTTGTACAATCGAAGAGAATTACACAAATTCTCAAAGGTCAGTAAATCTAGTAATTCTGAACCTTACTGAATTTTTTGCATTTCTCAAATCCACACGTTTCTACCACAATATGGGCATAATTCATCAAGATTTGCTTTTTACAACTTGTTATTAGAGTTTATTCTTAGAAAAAAATGCAGGATTTTGTTTTTCCCAGAAATGACCAAATCCTGGCCTAAAGAATTGTGTAAAAAGCAGAATGTGAAAAACAAAATCTCAGAGCATATGCAGCTACACTGTGTCTGTTTAGCAGCAGAGCTGTAAGAGTTAGCACTGCAGCTCAGCAGAAAATACTGATAGTTACAGGGTGTATGGCCCTTGTGCCTTTGCAAATCATACAGCTGTGATGTTCAGTGATGGCAGGATTTAAACTGGATCAGGAGGAAGCCGGAGAGCTTACGACAGTGTGGGTGTATGTGCAGCGGAATACACGTATTTACAGTACGTTTTGTGGATTTTCAGTATTAACTCTGTAAATATCAGTGGCCAGTTACACAGTTCAACTGTCTGTGTGATTCAGTGTTATTTTTTAAGGAAAAATTAGTCTAGAAATGTTTGCAGACTATCCTTTTTCCATAATAAAAAGAGATGATAAATCGCTAAAACTAAGTCTATGATTATGACAACTTCACACTCAAGACGCTGCAAAAATATTGGGAATGGGCAGTTTTGAGTAAAAATATTTTTTTCTTCCCCAGCAGTATAAGGAGGTATAGAATTTTTTTTCATTAAGGGTATTGATATCAGTAAAAACAAGTTTAGAGGGAGATTTCTCCAGTGCTTGAGTTAGGCTACTTTGCTTCAATGCAAATGAGAGACTTCAAAAATATAAACAATGGAAATGACTTATTAATGGCCTCATGCTGCTTAACTATGCAATACATTGGTTTAACAAAGGATCAGGTTTTTTTAGGAACTACCAGTAGAATGCTACACTGACAACAACGTGAAAGCCAAAGAGAAAAGTTTTAGAGAATGTAGGTCAGAGATCCTAAACCTGTGGGTAGGGACTCAAAAGTGAACCTCAAATGTGCGCCTGTAAAACAAAAATAGCAGTAAAGGGTTCTGTGTTAATTTAATCATTGTTTGATATTACTTAAATATTTGTCAACAACATTCTTCTAAAACAAAAAAAAACAAAGCTAGTTCAAATTATTCCTTACTTTGATATATGTCAAAATGGTGTATTTTTTTCAGCAAGGAACCCAATCAGGGGTTGCAAATGTAAGCATGGAAAACAAAAAACAAAAAAATACTTGACAAAAACAATTAAAAAATACACACAGATGGTCTATATTGCATCATCATCATTCTTGTTACTATTGTTATTATTTTATTGTTATGGGGGTCCATTTTAGGGCTTCCTTTATAATGGAGAGCTGGACAGAGATTGTCAGAAAATGGGGACAGAGAATTTAAGACTGACACTAAGGTCCCAGGCTGACTTTGAACCCAGACTTCCAAAAATGAGGACATCCCCTCTTTTCATGGGACGCCCAGAGGCTAAGCAGTCATCATCCTGGAGCAATGTTTATTTGAAAAAAATGTGACCATAAATGTTTGTTGAGTGCCTTTTCCCATTACTAGAAAGAGAAAATAACTGTCTACAAATAAATATTTTCTGTTGAAAGTTGAGGAATTTTATGTTCGCTTTTCTCAACCAGTTAAGACAACAATAGACTAACTTGTCAGGAGTAGGCTGCAGGACGTTCATAATCCATAATGTTCCAGTTTTTCTGAGGATCAGTCTTTTTCACCAGCAGTATAAAAGTGATGCATGAGTTCTTAAGGGATGACCCTAAATAGTCAAGTATTTGATAATTTGTTTGAAATAACCACTTTATTGTATCTGCCTTATTCACAGTGCCATTTCAATTCTTAACATTTATGCCCCTGTGATATTTTGTCTTCATTGTTCACTTCGCAAAGGCAGAATGAGGGAACGAGTCGTATCCCTGTCTGTCCCATCTCTGGAGGTAGTATCAGATGTATTCTACTGGTGAGACAGGAGCACACAGAGCTAGCAGAGTGCAGCGCTGTGAGTGTGTCTGCCTTTAGCCCTTTACGCAGTGTATTAGTGCAAAAGCACCACAACTCAGCCCTGTCCTCATTACACCTTGAGTCATTCACAGTTATTCCAAAGGACGTAATATTTGTTTCAGTTCATGGTGTGATACAGCTTTGACTGCATGTGAGAGAGCAGGATACATTTTATGCTCCTCATTCACTCAAAGGCAGAGACACACACTCATAGCCCTTCTGCCCCCTGCTGAGTCTGCATGCCCCCTCTCACTAACATTACGCCTCTGATACTACCTCTGGAAATGGGGCAAATGCTGCTTCAACTCATTTCGCCCATGCCGCCTCATTCAGAATGGATTTGAAGCTTGACCGCGGTGTAAATATTACGGCTTGGCACAGCAATACGATTGAGGCATATGTGAAACATGCACTGTGTTGTGTTCTCTTGCATTCCCCCAAGAAATGTATAGAGCCATAAATTGGTACTACTATTACATATTTGCTGAATTAGCATAAACGTCTTGAGCAGCAATAATGGCAGCAAACTTCCAAAATGCCGTATGAGAAAGGTTAATGTTGAATACCAGCTGATGAAAAAATGTTTATGCAATTGCAGTCACAGTACATGCACGTGTTCAAGGTCTAATTGAACATAAATTTCAGTGTTTTATAAAAACTAATAATGACTTATGGCTTATCTAGATATACATATTAACTTATTAATGATTGTTTATGCATATCTAAAAATAACATACATAATTTTTGACTTTATTCAAGTCCTTCACTTTATTTTGATTCCCTACAGGGTAGTTTTTCCCAATACTAGTGCTAAATCAATGTTTTCTCTAACAGTTCCTGAACTGATGCTTTAAAGAGCAGAAGGAGCATTCAAATTGTTTACTCTTGGTGCACCCAATGTGATAATGCTTATGTTACCTGTAACGCCCATATCTGAAGCTGTAATGCAATTTGAGAACTCACTGAGCAAAGAAAGCAGAGGGGTTTAGCATCTTTGACTCTGACTTTCAGTGAATGGCACTGATATGAATTGGTGTTGTGATTTTGTTCACTAGAAATCAGATGTTTTGGTTCTGGTACCACATCATTCTTACCCTGTCTCTCTTAGTTTTTTCTTTCAGTCCACTACAAGATTCAACCATGTAAACCACTAGGGAGGGACACACCTGTAGAATACTATGAATGTATTGTCTTATCTTTACTTTAATATGTGAAGTATTGATGATGGTATTGATTGATTACAGAGTAATATCAATAAGGGTATAGCTATTCATAAAAAAGTAACCCTCAGTGAATATAGAGGGGGACAGGAATAAGCCCAAGAATGCGCACGCGAGTTATCATTTTAACACTTCAAGTTACCAAGCCAAAAGTGTATGGGATTTTAGAATTGCCCTTCAGATGAATACCTAGCATAAATTCTGTGATGAACACATGCAAATGAAATCTGAATGTTTCCTTTTGCAGCATGAATGCATCTGATATTGCCTCACCTTTAAATTTTGTGTAATTGTGTTTTTAAAAGGATGGTAACTAGCGGAGTGCTAACATGGACCTCAAAACAGCCAGGGCATCCTATTGCATTCATTAGAAATT
The DNA here is from genome assembly GCA_037902135.1 of Cetoscarus ocellatus. Taxonomy (NCBI): domain Eukaryota; kingdom Metazoa; phylum Chordata; class Actinopteri; order Labriformes; family Labridae; genus Cetoscarus; species Cetoscarus ocellatus. Next base: position 2,250,854 of record JBAMNC010000815.1, read on the forward strand.
TTTTAAATAAACATTAGTACATACAACATAGCCACAGCCATGGCTACATAATTACATCATTTGATAGTTAAGAAGAAATTTTTAAATAATATGGAAGTGTGGTAGTTGCTTTTTAGTCTAACCACCATGTTGTAGTTCCATATTAGCTTGGTAATGGCTTTTTACCTCACTGATTGCATTCAAGCTTGAAACAATCTTGAAAGTTACATTAGTTTGTGAATATTATCTCGACAAACAAAACATAGACATTTCATACATATTTGTTTGACAGAGGCCTTATCATTGGCATTGATCCCAGAACACAAGAGGGCTGAGAGATATGTGAAGTTTTTTTAAAATATGGATGAATATTTTTTTTTTTAAAAGATTGAAGTTTAGACGGTATTTTTCATATCGATATGCAGTAGCTGTTGATGCACTAAAACAGAATTAAGTGAGACACTGTTTTAGGTAATCCTCTTGAATGTGTTTGGCCCATCCCTCCTTCCTTACTTACTTACAACAACAGTCACGTCAGAAAGACTAACATGGAGGGAAAGACGAGGAGTGACACAACTACAGAGGACACTGGAGGGTAAAATATAATAAAGTTGCTCAATTATTTGCATTCAGGATCTCAGATGAGCATTAGAATGATGTTTTTAGCTGATAATGACAAAACAGTCAGCAAAAACACTTGAACATAAGTGTTTTCCAAACGCCACAGAAGCCACACAAAGTGCAATGTGATGACTATGTGAAATGGTGAGCTGTAGTCCTAAATCTCAAGCTTCTGTAGCCCCCTGTTTCAGCACAGTCTTTTTTTTAGCTTCATTAAAATTGGGTTTTTAGAACTACTTATCTTGAAAAAATTATTGAGATACAGCAAGTATTGTCTTTTACCTAAAAATATCAAGATATAAATTTTGGTCCATACAGCCCTAAACACAGTAAATAATCCCATTGAGCAGAAGTAGAGAGAACCAGCATGATGCTAACTTCACAAAAACACTTCATCTCTGTATTACCCCTGTAATCCAATGCTAATAAAAGTCTTTCATTATTAGGTTTAGTGAAATATGTGTAAATGAATGATTACTTATGTATTCACTTTGCAATTTGACAATCTCAGTTAGCTTAGGAAAAGAAAATAATATGATCAGGGACGCAAGTTACGTGATTTTTGCTAATATCTGATATGCTAATACCAAACTCATTGTTGCAAATACAGACACCAGTACCAGTATATCAAGAGTGCATGGTCTCGACTTAACTAGATTGACCTGTTCCTTTCATTGTAAAAGTTAATTTGTTTGAATTTCTCATATGAATGAAGGTATTAATCAATAATAAGGTGAAGCATCATGGTTCATTCTTACATTCTGCCAATACTATAGCCGATACATGGGATGTGGATGGCTGATATGAACAACGAGATTGCCCGTAAATATGAGCAGAAATTTTCATATCTACCAATACTGGTGATCAGCGTCTTAAGCTGTTATCTGGCTATACTGATAATGTGCCAATATAAATGATTATCCTTAATTCTGACTTAAAGCAATGTTTAGAGTGTCAGGACCCTTTAATAACCATAACTGAACTAAAATGTTTTTGGGATCCATCACCTAAAACCAGGCAAAACTTTAGAGGATACAAATTACAAACCTGTGATAAAAAACTGGGACTAGATATAGAATAGCTGCCAGAATCAGAACTAGCGTAAGCGTGTGTGCCTACGTGTGTTGTTGTGTAAGGGGTTGGGGGCAGCTGAGCAGTTCATCGACAGCTGATCAATGCTGCTGACACACTCTGTGTCAGATGTGCTGATATGGTCCAGTGACCGCAATATCACTTTCAATTTCCCTCGGTTGGGCAATGAAGCCTCTGGATGAGTGTGTGTGTTTGTATGTGTGTGTTAAATACCAAAAACTCTCCACAATCATGTGTCAGCAAGGGTTTTTTTTTTTATTCCAGTCTCTCACTGACCGAGCAGTTTTTAAATGAGCCATACCAGGGTGCAGCTTTACTTCCAGGTCGGCTCCTGCACGCTCCCAGACACAACCACACGCACATACATGCTCGTCCAAACACACATGATCTGATCTTCGTTCCCAAAAAACCTTCCCCTTTTTTTTTTTCGCTGCTGCCTCTGCATACACCATGCCCCAGTTCCCCACCCCCACCCTTTTTTTGTCAAATAAATTGCTATGTGACCTACTTCCCATTTTGCACCATTTCTGTCATGTTCAGATATTACTGTTAAAACATGAGTGATTTGCTGTGGGGCATACAGTATCAAAGAAAACACGGTGTAAATGATATGGGGGGCATATTGTACTGTAAAATGCATTCAGTGAAATATGTTTTTAAAATCTGGGAAACATTAAGATCAGTGTTGAGGGTGTGTTTTTTTTCTCAATTTTCCGATTTCATTACAGCATATCAGCTTCCTTGAATGTGTGGGCAACACGTTTTCATCATTTCTATTTTAGGTCTTCTGTTTTTTAAAACTGCACGGGTATGATTTGTAATTAAAATACATGCTTGACATATTTTACTGATTAACACATACAATAATACTCATCGCCCTCATAATAACAGGATGTCTTTGTGCTGGTCATAGACTGGGGAAATGAGGTAAATCAATTTTGCAGCCTAGTTAAGCAGAAATCACAGTGGTGATTTCCAGTAATAAGCATGGCTAATTCATCGGACCACATTGCTTTTATAACCCAGTTAGGTCTGCACTAGTTAGCATGCAGTTTTCTGTTTGTACTTAAGTAGATTTTTTATCCGTCTTTTTCAAAGATGCTCCTCATGAGGACCCCATAGCACGACACATCAGATCCTAAATATCACTTACGCAGCAGCATTCATCAGATGTGTTGCGGTGTCCCATATTTTGAATTGCTCCTTATTTGTCTTCCCCATGTTGGTCCCAGATGTGCACAATTGTGCAAAAATTACATGATGACTGAAGACACAACAAAAAACACAACCAAAATAACATAAAAAAGTAGTTTTTATTGTTTTTTTTGTGTGTTTATTTTTTCCTTTTTTTTGTTGCTTGGATTTTTGAATAGTTGCTGTTTTTTGTTAGATTTTGTGTGGTTTTTTATATTGTTGTCATGTTTTATGGTTTGATGTTGCGTCTCTTGATTAGTTGTGTGTATTTTTTAAGTTTTGGTTACATTTATTTATTTATTTTCATTTGTTAATGTTTTTTAATTAGATTTTTATTCAGTCATTTTTTATTTGCTGTTTTTTTTTCACTTGATGTTTTGGTTTTCTGAATTGTTGTGATTTTTTGATATGCCATTGTGTATTCTTATTTGTTGATGAATTTTTTTTACTGTTACTGTGTTGTTTTTAATTGTCGTGTGCCTTAGGAAATGTCATTGCATCATTCATCATGTTTTATTGATTTGTTGTTGTGTTTTCTTATTTGCCTTTGTGTTTGAAGCTTTAGGACCATCATAATTTTGATGTGTTTTCAAGGTTATTTATTTATTTTCATTTATTTTTTCACTTTAAAACTAACAGTTGTACATTTTATTCGCAAAAAGTTCCATGTAAACACAAAAATGTACAATGTGGTCCTCAACCCTTCACATATTTCTTATTTAACATTTTTGGATGAATTTTTATTACATCTCAATTAAATCATGTGTGAAGGTTTTTGCAGCATATAAAAAAGTGTGATTTCATGTCAGCTCTAGATTCCTTCTTGCCTTTTCCAAACTGTGCAGCGAAGGCTCTGGAGACCACACTGACCCTGATTTATTGGGATCAGAATCCACATGACAGCAATTAATTTACATCCATTAACCACATCGCTCGCTCCCTCTTTCTGGCTCTCTGCGGACATTTTGCACTCTTGCACAATCACTTTGAACATTCTCCCGTTTCGACCCTCACTCTTTCCACTTTTTCCCTCCTCAGCATGTTCTGTCGCCCTCTTCTCCTTTAATCAGCCACTCTCACTCGACCAGTTACTCCTGAATCAAGGTGCTGGGATCCTATATTCCTAATCCATTTAGAAGACCTTCAGCATCCCATCTTTTCCTGCGTGCATTAAGGCCTGCTACATAAATGATAATGTCATAAGGTTAGTATTACGTATGTGTGTATCTGTGTTCGTGTGTCTCCTTGAATTCACTAGGAACCTCTTACTGACGAAGAACAAAGCCTATAAATAATCATTATGTTACATGCTCTCAGACTTTTTAATAAGTGAGCAGACTATCTGTGTAATTGGAACAAATTAAACAGTGCTCATCAAACAGGCCGATCGTGATTACGCAAGGAATTTGACATTAACGACACAAGCTCAGCATCTTGTGATCATTTCAACGGATCCTCCATGCCGTTTTCTCATTAAAGGGCTCAACTCATGCAGGTTCTCGAGCTCAAGGGTCTCTCTCTCTCTGCCCCTTACGATAAAACACTTTACAGCCTGGCCTACATCTCTCGCTCTGTCTCTCTACCTCATGGTTCCCGTCTGCCAAGTGCTTTTTGCTGGCTTTTCAACTTGTGAAAAAAAAGGGAGACTTTGGCTTTGGGGGGAATTTGCCATTTATTTCTAGAGACAAAAAAATGAAAAGGGGCTTAAGCACTTTGTATCTTCTCTCCTTTTTTGTCTTCATTCTCTACGCATCTTTGCTCCCTGCACCATTGTGGAGTCTCTTCATCCAACTCTGGCCTCCATGCATTCGTCGTGTCCTCAGGGTGAGACAGGCAGGAGAGCTCGGCTGGTTTTAATGCACGGGGGGTTGGGTGGAGGATGAATTCTGTAGGCTCTAATCTGTATGAATTGAGGAATCACTCTCAAACAATTCTAGTCATGCACAAAGGTGCTCACAGGCGCCATTACGCCATCGCATGCACGTTTGCTAAGTATAGCCGTGCATTACCGTACGCTAATATGCACACACATACAAGAGAGGAGAGTGTACGTGCCCGCCTGATTGAAAATTTATTTATTTAAAAAGAGGAAGACAATGCAGAAATCTTTCACTCATGTCTCCTCACCGGGATAGCTTGGGGACAGGTTCTAGTGGTATCTGTTTTAGGATTGGCTGAGAATGCGGTGCGGAAGGAAAAGTTGCAGTTGGCAGCAGACAGAAAGACGCACCAAGGGGAGCGGGGGTTCACAATAAAGGATTTTAAACCAAAGCCTCTTTGGTAAAGAGGAGGGAGGAAGGGAGGGAGGGAGGAAAGAATGGGGCTGTGGGGGTGGTGGTGGATAGATACAGGATGACACAAGATCCAGATTAACCCTAATCTCAGGCCTGGTGGTTTAGGTGAGGCTGCAGGACTGGAGGAAGCCATCCAATGCCAGGTGGTCATGAGGAGGTTAACACTGGGAGTGGGGTGGGGGGGCACTGGGAGGATGAGGATGGGATGGGGTGTTGCTGGGGAAGACAGAGGAGGAGTGAGAGAGAGAGAGGAAGAGACAGCAGCGGACTGAAGTATTTCAATTTATCGGCTTTCAGCGGATAGATATAAAACCAAAAATCCAACATGGCCGACCAAAAACAGAAAACAGTGAAGATGTTAGGCAACTGGGTGAGGGTGGGGGTGGGAGTTGCTCTGGTAGCAGAACAGCAGGCGCAGTGACAGTGGCTGCAGGGTGATTGGGTGGTTGGTGCATGGTGACAGTGGCACATGCCCTGGTGCATGGGATTAGAGGGACACTCTGTAATCTGCTGTTTAGGCTGTATGTAGGGCAAGAGTGGCTTAGCCCAGCCTCTCTTAGCACGGGTGGAGCAGCAGAGCGAGAGGGACAGGAAGTGGACTGCTGTTATGTAGCTGCACTCATCCCGCTCTAACCTCCTCTGGTTTTGTAGATGTATCCTTTTCCCCTTTTGGGTTGCATAAAGGATCATTTAATATTAAAAGTTCCATCTGTCCCCTCTGAAATTTTGCAAAATGCATCAAATGTGCAAGAGAGAACTGAGATCAGAAGTTTTAGGTCCATCCCTTCACTCCAGCAAGGTTTGGCGGGTGGCTTTTTGACATTAGTCTGGGTCTGCTTGAGGTTTCTGCCCTTTAGAAGTGAGTTTTTTTTGTCTTTTACATGACGGGACAATGTGTCTTTATCTCAATGCCACTACAAGACTGTCTCCTATCCCTGTTAGTTCTCAGAGAACAGATCACTGTGCGTGCAGGGTCTGTGTGTCTCCTGTACACATGCTCAAGTTGCTCACAAACCTGCTCAAGTCACAGATGCACTGACATGATGTGCATTTAATGACTCAAGGACAGTTTTAAATGAGTATCCTCCTGCTATCAGCTCTATATTGTTCATGTGCTTGTCAGTGATTTGACTGAATATATGGTCCTTTGATAGCATGAATGTGTTTGGTGATTGTTTATTGTGCAGCTGTAGGTGCATGCTGATTTATGAGTCGTAAATGTGGACTGTTTTTGTGTGATTTCAAGTTACTGAAATGTCAATTACACTTTTTCAACATTGTTAACACAGTTGATTGTCTTACGCTAACACTATTACAAGCAATAAGTCTGCGCTTTTTTTCTTACTCCACTTTTCCTCCTCTACTCCGTGTATGTATGCGTTTGTGTCAGACCATTGCAGTTGGTGTTAGACTAAAGGAGATTTGGATTTAAAGTGCAAAGCAACTTAAGACCTAGTTACTAGAGACTTAGGAGTGTCCCAAATACAAAAAATAGGGTTGTTTAAAAGAAAAATAAATCAATTTACACGTGAATTAAGACCAAACGTATCTTGATTTGTTTCCTTTTTTCTTATAAAAATAAAAAAGCAATACAATGTTTTTTTGCAAAAGGCATTAATATACCAATAAGAAATTTCCCCCCATTATTTAGCCCAAACTATGCTGTTGCTAAATACTGCTTGTTGCAGTTTTCCTGGTAGATTAATATTGGGTATGCAAAATATTGGATTTTGCTTTGTCCAAAATTACAAACTAAATTTTGTCAATACTGATGTGTACATGACTTATGCTTTCAACTCCATGAACGTAATGCTTCAAGGTATGAGACAAAGCATTCTGAAAAACATGTTTAAGATAAACAGGTTCCTCAGGTTACTTTTTATTTAAAGGTGGGGTTGGTAGTCACGGAAAACTAGCATTAATTTGAATGAAGCATCTACTCAGGACTCCATCTAGCCCAAAGGTACACATGCAGGTTATTTTTTTCTCCTACATGTCACATAGCTGTGTTCAAATGAGCACGGCTGTATGACTGTGTGCACATGACCATCTGATTCAGTTGATGTAATCAGCCCCAGTAAGTTAAAATTTGTCAAGATTTTCACTGAATATAAGCTCTTTTAATGTTTTTATTGAAACCTTGAAACTCTTATTTCTGTTTGTAGACTGCACAGTTACAGGGAGCGGACTGTAAAGTAGGCTGTGGAATAAGGTTGGGCTTAGCACATTCACAGGTAGAGTAAAGGCCCGTACACTCCTGTGGCAATGAAAATAAACAGCACAAACGAAATCCTTTCCACTCTCATTAAGAGTGATGTGTTACATATTGTGTGTATTCTAAAAATATATCTGATGCTGTAAAGGAGAGGAGAACTTGGTGAGTCCATCATTTAATTCTGAAACTGCACCACAGCCGCATACAAAGCAACTGCTGACAATACTAGAAGTTTAAGTGTACACTCACTATAATGCAACTCCAACCATGTTTTCCTTCATACATTACCCTTAAAAGTAATGCTTTGAGTACAAAACACTAGTTGTTGCACTCTGCCAATGTGCGTAGCCAATATACTCCTGATCAAAATTTTAGGACCAGTTGAAAAATTGCAAGAATTTACATATTGCACTGTTGGATCTTAAGAAGGTTCTAAGTAGAGCTTCAAAATGCAAAAAGAAGAAATGGGAGTGAGACAAGAAAAGTTTGAATAAGCAATTTATTGCAAACAACCATTAAACTGAAATAGGCTGTTCATCAGCTGATCAAAAGTTTAAGACCATAGCTCAAAAAACCCGAAAACCACCTAAAGTAAAAATAAAATTTTTCAAAAAGGAATCAATAATGAGCCATTCTTGTTAATCACCTCAAAAAAAATCGTTTCGGCATGCTTGATGCCAGTGTTTCCAGGAGGCCAGCGGGAATGTTGCTCCAAGTGGTGAAGATGGCTTCACAGAGGGCATCCACTGTCTGGAACCGATGTTCATTTTTGTAAACCTCCCTTGCCATCCATCCCCAAATGTTCTCAATTGGATTTAAGTCAGGGGAACACGCAGGATGGTCCAAAAGAGTGAGGTTATTCCTCTGGAAGAAGTCCTTTGTCGGGTAGGCATTGTGAACTGCAGCGTTGTCCTGTTGAAAAACTCAGTCATTACCACACAGACGAGGGCCCTCAGTCATGAGGGACGTCCCCTGCAACATCTCCACATGGCCAGCTGCCGTTTGACGCCCCTGCACAACCTGAAGCTCCATTGTTCCATTGAAGGAAAAAGCAGCCCAGATCATGATGGCGCCCCCTCCACTGTGCCCTATAGAAAACATCTCAGGTGGGATCTCCTTGTCATGCCAGTAACGTTGGAAGCCATCAGGACTGTCAAGGTTAATTTTTTTCTCATCGGAGAACAAAACTTTCTTCCACCTTTCAATGTCCCATGTTTGGTGCTTTCATGCACACTCCAAACGGGCAGTTTTGTGGCGTTGAAGGAGACAAGGCCTTTGAAGACGTTTTTTTGTTCTTAAAACCCTTCTCTTGCAGATGCTGTCTGATGGTTATTGGACTGCAGTCGGCACCAGTAACAAACTTAATTTGGGCCGAGGATCGTCCTGTGTCTTGACGGACAGCCATGTCTCAGGGCCAGTGACATTTTTTATGGTCTACCACTTGACTTTTTTGTTCCATAACCCTCAGGATCTTTTAAGAAGTTTAAAATGACTGTCTTACTGCATCCAAACTCAGCAGCGATGGCGTGCTGCGAGAGGCCTTGCTTATGCTCAACAATCCTACCACGTTCAAAGAGGGAATGCTTTTTTGCCTTTGCCATCAGGAGGTCATGACAGTGTGAATACCTGACAGAAAATGACATTGAATCCACATTGTTGCGAAGATTTTGGCTTTTAAAGGCTGTGGTCTTAAACTTTGGATCAGCTGATGAACAGCCTATTTCAGTTTAATGGTTGTTTGCAATAAATTGCTTACTCAGTTTTTTTTGTCTCACTCCCATTTCCATTTCAGGAGTATATTGGCTGTAGACTTTGGCAGCAATTTTGTACTCTTCGACCATGGATAACCCTCAAAGTCCTGCCCATGTTAGTATTATTACTGATGATGTCTTGCATAATTGATCAATGTTGCGTCCTTGTTAGTGATATAAAATAGATTCAAATGACCTGTTCTTTTTTATTAAAATATTTACATTTTTACATGAACAACTAAAAAATTCCTTTTCAAAAATGATCTTACTGTTGAATGCTCATCTACTTAACAATGCACAAGTAAGAGCTAATAGTTCCTTAACTATCTAGAATATACACATCACTTATATGTCAGTTAAGTATTGACAATATTTAATAAAACAACTTTACTAACTGTGGGGAAAATTCTCCTTTAAAAAAATTAATCTGGCACTTATACTTGTAGTGGAGCTTTCAGTAGTGTTTTGCTGCCTGTGTAAGTTAAGTCAATAATCTAATTACTATCTTCACATGTACTGTTGCTGTTTGCAGAACTATCTGAACAGGCCAGCAGCAGATCTGTATGTGCACCTTAAGCCAACTGGATTATAAAACTCTTATCAAAGAGACTAAAATCCAAAAAGATTGATATAGAACAATCTCATGAAATCCTCAGGCTTCCGAGAAAGAGTTCTGAATGATTAGAACAGAGCAGTACACTTGTTTTAAAAAAGATCAAAATAAATAAATATAAAAGCTCAACTCTTCCTCTGCTGCTGCGGGCCTGTCATCCTCCAGCTCCACTCAAAGAAGCCGTGTTAGTGCATACAAACTGTTATTTTTAGTCCCACTTAGGAATGGACACCAAAGCATAATTCTATCATACTTGTAGTGCAAAAACATTCAACAGTCTGTGCACAAGGGTAAAATCAACTCAAAAACTTGAGCGCAGTGTATAAACCGAACCAGATTGTTCCCCTTTCAATTGTAGGCCTAAGAAAAAGACAAACAAAACTTGCACAACTCTCAGTTGCATCGGGTGGCATTTACACATTACCCTTTTCATCTGCACAAATCTACAGTGAAAGGCAATCGCAAACTTTGTTTCATATCCCAGTCATTAAAAATATCAATCCTTTATTGAAATCCATATGGAAAGAAGCAGGACATCAACCAGTAAACTAAATTCCCTTTTAACTAAACTGAGTGGAGATGAAGTATTGGTAGCAGATCATGGAGGAGTATCAATTAGGGTATCAATATCAATAGAAATGAAAGGTTCCTAGCCAAACCTCCATTAGTTAGAAATGTTTTTCACTTTTGAAATACATTTTGAAACCATCAGGATAGAGGCCAGTAAGCTAGTTAAAGAAAGCAACAGGACATTAAAGTTAATGTGTTTAACATCTGAGGCACTGTTGCACCAGCTTTGAGTATGTTTTTTCTTAAGTTACTGTGTGATGTGAAGCCCACTCTAAACCCTGTTTCACTATTGTCCTCATCCATTGTGTGTACTCATTTCCTTGTGTTAAGAAAAAAGGTTTAACATCAGATACCTCAAACTACATATGGAGGTGGTCTGTGTGTTTTTATTGGGATTGATTTGGTCATGTAGACTTAATGCATTAAATATCATCCCATCCATTGAAATAGTCTGCAGTATTCTGCAAGACTGTCCATAAAGGTGTCATCCAGTCTGTCCAAGTTCCTCTGTGATAGGCTGTATAGCTTTTATTTACCAGGATACTTCCTTTACTTCCTGGTAAAACAGTGTTTTGAGGGGCATGTTCTTCAAAGAGGCATAGCACATTTCTCTGTAAACTGAGAGCTTAGTAAAAGGTGTCATGTTCTAGCTCCCTTCTAACAACAATAAAAGCAAAGAAAATTGCTTTATTTTTTTTCTTTTAACTTGTTGTCACTGGCATTATCCATTAAGACAAAAAAGCAAATAAAGCAGGGTGAGAACAGGAAATATAAACAACACTTAATAATGACTGAGACAGTACGATAAGCTTTTATGTTCTTCTGCTACTGTTTTGTAGCATGAGTTCGGCATGTTCTTTTTTTCTAGCAGTTGAGGCACTCTCCAGGCTTAGTGGGCCAACATGTCACATCCCTGCTTTTATCAGTCATATAAATCAGTCAATGACAATTATGGTTTGGAAAAAGTAAACAAAGTTGGTTTCTGCAACACTCATATCACTTTATCCTTTCTTTGCTGCAGTATAAACATTGGCCTATAAAATTACTCTCCTGTGCTGATGATCTTGTTTGTTTGTTTTATTTTAGTTCATACAGAGGCATCAGTCTTATTTTAGTCAGTTTCATAACCAGCTTAATCTGCTCTATGGAGCTTTAAAGTCATGGAATGAGTGCTCAAGAGAGTAAGGTCAATCTGCTTCAGCATACTATGGCCTGAGCACCGTGTGTATTTACTTGCCAGGAGAAAGCAGCAGTCTTGTATGAGTAACTCAGTGTAGTTTCAATCAGTCTTTCTTGTCATTCACATATATTCCAGTCTCCCTTTCCTTTAACCAATGAGCCACATGATTCATGTCAAGTGAAGTCAAGCATGGGTCGGCGTATGAATCAAAATTTGTCAAGTTGGCTTTTCCCACACACGTCTATGAAATGATAGTTTTGAATATGAATCCCGGGAGAGTGCCACGTTGCTTTTTAACTGGCGGTAGCTTCATCTGAGCAATCAGAGCCTTTGTTTTTTCACACCATCCCACAATCCCACCTGCTTCTGCGAGACGATGGAGGGCCCTTTGAAAACAACGAGGCGGCATGATTTATTATTCTAATTAGGCGAAGTGAGACTTTAGCAAAGCCACAATTACACTAAATGGCCAAAACAGTTTTCTGGTTGGCTGACTCCTGTTCTGTTCAGATGTTAATCAGAGGTAGCAATTGAGCCAAGGTGCAAACTGCTTGTGAGTCACACTATTGCTGGTAATATCTCCCCACAAACACACAAACAATCAAACACAAGAGTCCCGTATTGAATTACAAATAGGCATTTTGGCTTATTAAATAAAAACTGTAGAAACCATGTAAACACACAGCTTGAATTCCAACTACCTCTCAGTCTAACAGAGGGTTTAATGTGCAATGAAAAAATCTACTGCAGTGTTTAATTCCAGGTCATTTCATAATCTCTTTGATACTCACACACATCTGCACAGCTCCTCGCTCTCACTCACTCACAATCAAACATCTGCAAGCTGGCACACTAAATCCTTCGCTACAACACACAAACAACACACACGAAGCATAGGCAATCGCCCAACACGTCCCCAACACACATATGTGCAAATCTGAGAGCACACACTTGAACGCATCCAGGCGGAGACATTTATGCATGCAAGTGTGCATATAAATACACATTTTTACTTAAAATGCTGCTGGGTTCAGGCAAAGAAACTGTTTTTATTCACTTTATATTAAACATGATTTCTGCTCACATCAGAGCAACGATTCTGCGTGGAGGCAATAAATGTATTGACCAGTTTGGTGGAAATGCAACACATGCAGTGTGGGCTCTATATACATATGAGGGAAGCACTTAAGATTAAATGAGCTATTTCAGGCAGCTTCTTTTGCTATAAACAGGGGGAAAGGGAGAAATCCCAATTCACAAATGCATTTTATGAACTCTTTAACTACAGCTATAAAGCATTAGTTAAGCCTTAGTATATGCTTAACTGATATCTATAATGGATTTATAAGTACATTTTTTATCGCTGTAGTGATGCATTTGCAAATCATTAGTAAAGTGTAAGTGGGTTATTAAATAAAAATAAACTATTTACACTTCTGTTTGTGAAAGCATTTGTATTTTACAGCATTTTTTTCTCACCTGTCTAAAAGTGTGTGGCCATTATGAATAGCCAAAACACGGTCTGTAAATATCATCAGAAATTTTCCGGTCTTCAGATAAACAATCAACTTTTTACTGTACGTCCCTGATGCCTTCCATGGTGGACATTGGTTCAAAGTTGCTATGATTTTTCCTCATTTTGCAAAGGATAGTGGCTGTAAACTCAGAGCCTGAGCTTTCAGGTGATGAGGAAACTGTAATAACGTGTGTTAAATTTAATCATATCACAAGTTGTTTAAAAAGCATTTGTCAAACAGATGGTGATTCAGTCTAAGTGGTTAAATGTTGCATCTTAAAAATCATTGCATAATCAGAGTTATACTGCAAATGTTAAAGATCTCGGGCAGCATGCAGCACAGCAGGCAGTGCACTTGCCTCAGAGAGGAGGTTGCTTGTTTGAACCCCTTGTCAGTCAGTGTCTTTCTGTTTGGAGTTTACATGCTCTCTGTGCATGCATGGATTTCTCCAGCACTCTGGCTTCCTCCCACAGACAGGACAGAAAGTCATGCTTGTTTAGTTGATGACTCTAAATTGTCCTTAGGTGAGGGTGAGTGTGTGAAGGGTTGTCTGTCTCTCTATGTGGCCCTGTGATAGGCTGATGACCGGTCCAGGGTGTACCCTGCCTCTTGATAATTGTCCACTGTGATAGGCTCCAGCTTCCCGTGACCTCAAAAAAGGATAAGCTATGTAGATCATTAATGGACTTTTAAGATCTTGTTCTTTTATTTATGTAAGTCCAACCTTTTAATACTGGTTATTGCAACTGTTTGAAAGGTTAAAAGTGCTTGTCTTTGTTCTTGTAATTTAAGGCCATTGAAAGTTGCAGAATTCCTATTGTTATTCTTAAAACGTCTAGACCTTTCAAGAATAAAAATAGGAATTCATGATCAAAACCGTTTTGTCTAGTCGATATTTTACATTTTTCGAGTCAACTTTTAGTATATTCTATTGTTCACATGACAACTAATGACATTTTCTGATAAACATGCCATCTGTATTAACCTTGTCCTTCAGTGTGACTTGAGATCGGGGCTGTCCAGCTCATCAGAGCATTCAGTGTCACAGAGGTTTCTTGAAAATTAAGACAAGAAGAAAATTAACTTCAGAGTACAGAGATAGGATTACCTGTATTAGGGAGTACCCTAAAAAATAATCAAACATCCTAATGTCCACTACAAAGGACGTGGAAAAACATAAAGCGTTCGTATCCAGATTTTCCCTGTGATCTCTTTTATTTATTCCTTAGTTAATATGGAAATCGCTGATATTCTCAAACTTATTTTTTTTCTGGCTCTTAGAAGGACATTTTGCATTTATGATTATCTATTTTGTCAATAATGAGTATGAACCCTTAACTAACACTTCACAGGTTGTTTAGTTGTGTGTAGTTAGTTCAAAGTGTTCCAATATACAGTAAATACTGTATATATCTTCCTCCAGTCCTCTGCGTTTCATCACCTTTTTGTCCCTCCTCCCCTTCCTTCCTCATACATCCCCACACACACACAGCAACAAAACACCCCAATCATCCTGCATCAACAGGCATGTGAACCCACTGTTCAGTTCATCTCTTTCTCTCTCTCCTTCTCTCTCTGCCTGCTCTATTTTCATCTGCGTGCTTCCACTCTCCTAGCTTTCGGGTAATTACCTGGCATTTGCATTGCAAAGTCCCCTGTGCCGCCCTCAGCTCCTCCGCAGGTGATTGAGCTTCATTTCCCCGGCAGATAAGAGAGAGAGAAAACAGGAAGAGAGGGAGTGTGCAAGGGAGAGAGGAAGAGGAGGATTGCAGCAGGGTGTGATGCTATTCTGGCTTGCAGGGTGTAGGAACAATGCCCTGGATTCTTTGTTAGCAGTAAATTGGCTGGTTCAGTGCATGCTCAAGAAAAGTTCCCACACGTAAATAATCAACTCGTTACCATCCCGTTTCAGGTCTGGCTGTAGCACAAATAAAGAGAAAAGGCAGAAAAATCACCTTGGAGAGTGACTTGGGCAGTGCAGGCCCATGACTTTTTGTAAGTTTTTTTGATAGTCATGGGTGTATACTGGACTACTAGGACAGGGTGATTTAGGACACTTGATGCCTTGGGTTGAACATTTTATATCACCAGTTATTTGTCATTTAAGTATCAGAAAAGTAAAAGTAAAAAACTGTGATTTTCCAAAGTCTTGTCCTAATTAAAGGGCTGACATATAAGCAAATTTTAGAATAATGATTAGTCCCTTGTTTGCGATTAATCACAGCTTTTTGGAGGGGGTTTAGGTGGCAAAATTGTGAAAACAGGATGACTTAGATAGCCAGCACCTGATTAACAAGTTATTTAAAGAGACCGTAATCTTCTTTTTTATTTGTATACGCCCTTAAGTGTGTTTTACATGTCTTATATATAAAAAAAAAGTACTTCATGGTGCAGGACAACTAATTTCACAACCCTGGGAGTTCTTGTTGATTTGTTGTTTGATCTAAAAAATGGAAATTAAATTGTATGTAGTCCAGGTTATACTCACATGTAACCACTTAGCTGAAGCAGTGAGTAGCCACATTCAGCATTGGTGTATCATCGTTAAACTGAAAGGAAGGTCAAAGGCTAACCATGCTAGCACTGCCAACATTAGCTCTTCCCCACTGTGCAACGTTTTCAACTGGTGAAGCTGTGCTCTGGTGTTGCATAAAGAGTTCTCAATTTTGACTGTTTTCTCAGTGGCCGTCCACACGGGGACGAATTCAGACGTATCCGCACAAGTGTTTATTCCTATAAGCGTTTCGTCTATGCCAGCCTTCCGTTACCTTGTGTACAACGAATACAGGTAGCTTTAGAAACTATCACGCCATAGCCCCATCTCTGCTTAAACCACATGCATGAACCCTGACAACAGAAATAATGGTGGAATACGGTGAAGTGCTTATGCTGCAGAAGTTACTGAGCTTGTTATGGCTTTTACGGCAAAAGCTTGTGCTCCTCTACGACCACCATGAGCAACAGGAGGACATGGAGAACAGCATGTTTGTGTATGCCCAATGTCTTCTTTAGTGGATTTGGTGTATGTCTGCAGCAGCGTTACAGTGCCACTTACCAGTCTGGCATTTATCCACTCAGCTGGATTTGAAATTATCCACCAGGGAACACCACTACTTTAATCTTTAATTTTCATCCTGTTATAAAAGCTCATTGAATTGTTTGACATTTCAACACATCATTCTGACCCTCTGCCCAGTCCAAAGGTTCAGTACTGAGTGATATTGTATTTTAATGTTTGTGAAGTTGTCAACTATTAACTCTACAGTTTGGATTGTACAAGCTGCTAGATTTCTTGTTCAAATCAGTTTGTGGTGGCATGCTTTATTTGTACCCCAAGCTCGTGCTCTAATTAAAAACTTACTTTCTCATTGATCCTCAGGTTCTGTTTTCATCTTTTTTGGCACAATTTGATACAAAAATTCCACAACACATGCTGAAGATTTTATTGTTTGTATTGTATTTTTTTTTTTTTTGCCATTTTTGGGATCCAGATTTACAAAGGATTACACTTTTCACCACTTGAAAAAATGCAAGATCTGTAATCTTGACTTTAAGATTCATTATTATTAGCTACAATGATTTAAAGTTAGTAGACAACTTAAAGGTGCTTATTCTGTGAAATAGTTTTTAACCATTTTATATATTGTGAAATATACAGAAGTACATACAAACTGGCTCACTGATGCCCATTGTCCCATGCACATTTTAGGAATTCCACTTGGGTTGTTTTCTCCGAGAGTAACCCAGTTAATGTTAATGACTAAGATAAGAATCCAAAAAATTCCTTTGTTTTTATCCTCATTGTATTATTGTGCTGCTTTTTTCCTGAAACTACTTTAATCCCGGTTTAAATAAAAACCTGCTTTAATTTTGAGAGAAAACAGGGAACTCCTGGTAGTAAACCACTTGGCTTAACAACATTCATTCATTCATTTTCTATACCGCTTATACCTTTTGGGGTCGCGGGGGGGCTTCTGATATCTGGATTATTGCTTACAGCTCTGTCTAAAATGTCTTCTGTCCCACAAATATTCATGAACCCAAACAACTAAATGATGATACAAAACAAAGGTGGATTGGAAAAGGACATATAATGCCATTTTTAAGTTTTTGATTAAAAATTCTGTTGCAGGGAAAAGGTTAATCAATTAGTCAGCTTCATCAGCTCCACTTCTGCCCTTGTTTTAAGCTTGTTGGTTCACTGACTTTCAGTTTTTATTGGAATGAGAATTATGCTCAGACTCAAATGACTGACGCACAACCTCAGAATTAACATTCAGTCAGTTTTGCTTGCTGTCCAGATGATTGACATGAGATCTGCTGGAAGACATTTGTACAGCAATTGCACAACTTTCTGCAAGTCTTTACAGAAGAGATGGCACAGCATGTAGTGTTATGATTTTTTAATCAGTGTTCTCATGTTAAGGCTCCATCCATCCAATACCAATACCCCTTGTCTCTTTTGGGGTCACAGAGGGCTGGAGCCTACCCCAACTGATGAGAGCTAAGTACACCCTGGACTGGTTAACAGCCAATCGCAGGGCTGACGCGTAGAGAAAGACAAGCGTTAATATACTTACACTCACACAATTGGTGATATTTTAGAGTCACCAGTTGACCTAAAAAGCATGTTTTTGTCTGTGGGAGGAAGCCTGAGTACCCAGGTGTGCACAGTGATAACATGCAACCTCCACACATAAAGACCTCAACCTCGCCTTCTTGCTGTGAAGTATGAAAGCCATCAGCTACAGCACCTTTGATGCTTTTTCATTTCACATGCTAAAAAGATACATCTGAACACAGGAATATGTCCTTCATATTCATGCAGTTTGAACAGAGGAGTTTATCTGCATTTTTGTTAAAAAGTTACCCAATCGTTTGATGATTTTTAGGTGGTGTTTACACAGACATGGACATTGTCTGATTTTTACCAGTTGCATATTTAAGTTTAGATTCCTGATATCATAACAACATGTGGGTTGAGCCCCCAAAAATGTGTCAATATCCCCTCTTCCCCTGGAAAAAGCCTACGGTTCCTCAGTGATGCAAGGGTGAGGAACCGGACTTCTTTGTGTGTTGCCCTCCTACGACGCCTACTTCTCTGTCCATCTTTGGCATCACAAGTCTCACAAAACTTGGTTCTAAATTTGGAAATGGTATCAGGGCTGACACCAAATAATGCTGCTACTCTGTGTACCAGAACACCATCTTGTAGTTGCAGGGGTGCTACCCACACATTTAAGCTGTGTTGCTCATTTCATGAATGTACGATCTTTTACAGGTTGCACTTGGTTGTAAAGGTCCTCTATACTGCTTATCCCATTCTGGGTTGCGGAGGTTGGAGCCTATCCTAGCTGACATTTGGGAGAGGAGGGGTACAACCTGACCCGGTCACCAGCTGATCACAGGGATCCATAGACAGTCAACCATTCACACTCACACTCATACCTAAGGGCAATTTATGGTGCGCTCCAGTTGATCTCGGAACTCAGATTTGATGAGATACAAATTAGATACATTACTGGGTATGCCCCCATTGGTTTGAATGTCCCACTGGAAGTCAGCTACCCCAACTTTACCAGCTTGTAACTGGGACGGGTCTAACTGGAATGTAACATGATTCGCATTTCCTCATCTGACTTCCGAGGTAAATGGAACACACCATTAGAGTCACCAGTTAACCTTATGAGCTTGTTTTGGTCTGTGGGAGGAAACAGGATTGCCTGGAGAAAATCCACATAGGCACTTGGAGACTATGCAGACTCCACACAGAAACTCTCTGGTCGACACAGTGAGTTGAACCAGCAATCTTCTTGCTATGAGGCACATGCACTTACCTGTTGTACCGCCGTGCTGCCCCTTAAAATACACTGGCAAGGGATAAATAATTCAACTGAAACAATACTTTTTTGAGAAGCATATATATTTTAAAAAGATTGCCGTTTATGTTTTTTTTTTTCTAGGTTGAACTGCAATTTTTTGACCAAATGATTATGTATTTTTCGTGATTATTTGACACTTCAAATCTCTATCAGTTTTTAGAATGGCAATTAAAAGAGGAGCATGAACAAGCGTGGGTTTGGGCATACCCCTAAAATTTTCCCCTCCAGCTCCACCCCTGGTCATTTAGTAGGCTGTTAACAGTGGACTCTGGAGGTTATTCCACATTAGGATTAACCCAGAATGCTCCTGTAAAATGAACTACAAAGAGACCTTGCCCACCCATCCACGCACCCATACTCCAGCCTCTAGTGGAGACCCCTCCCTCTGAATGAGAGCTTATAATTGGGCCGAGCTCATTTGCATGCGGCGCGTGGATATTTATTTAAATTTAATTTATTTCCCGCACACGGCGCACTGTAGGCTTTTGTGCCAAAGTCATATTAACCCCATGATTAGTTAATATGCAGTGCACGACGTTGCCCACGCACGATGAATATTCATAGCGATGGCGTTTTCACCGGCCGTCTCTCCGCCCCTCCCCTGCTCCCTTCGCGCCGTCCCCTCCCCTCCCACCCTCCTGTACATAACGGCGCACCTATGAAGGCATTCAGGAAGCCATTGTGCTTTATTCAGGTGTTCTCTTCCCAAACACTAACACTACACACCGTGTGCTCTCTTCTACTCTCTGTGTCGCTCGCTACCGCTGACCCAATGGCACAAAAACCCCAGCTTCCCACCAAAGACAGCGCCATGAAGGGAAGAGAGGAGAAAATGCTCGTGGCAGGTAAACACACACGAGGTGAAATGGTGATGAGGCGGCACGCGGGGATGAGTTGACACTTTGCAAACCTGTGCACGTGCTTGAGTTACCTTACAGCGAGGCACGCAAGAGGCCCTATAAAGGTTAAAAGAAATAAGCTAAGGAATGGCCTCATGTGGGTGGTTTATTAACATGGGTTCAACTGTTTTTAGAGGAGCTGATGAAAGATGAATGTTTATTGCACAGGTACACAGTCCAGGTGCATTGGAATTTCTTTTGGGCATAGCTTTTCGACTCAGCTGTACAAAAATAAAAAAGTAAGAATTCAAAATGCCACATAGAAAGAGCTAGCTGAAATAAAATTTTAAATATAACAGCATACACCAAGAGCACACAAAACAAGGGATGCACAATACTGAAAACTCTGATTTGACGATATTTCAGAATTATTATCGCAGGTTCTGATGCTAGCACTGTTATTTAGGTAAGAGCACAGTCTCCACTTTACTAAAGTTGACCTGTTCTCTTATTTGTACAGGTGCTGTGCCAAAAAAAGACATGAAACAAGAACTGTTTGTTTCTCTGATAAATGATAGTTGATTTTAAATGTAGACCTTTAGTGCTAACAAGGTGAAGCACCATGGTACATTTTACTAATAATCCAACTGATATATGCAACATATGGCTGATATGTATGGCCCATATATCTGCAGTAAATGTCTTAATATCAGCAGATACCAATTAACAACTTTTTTAAGCTAATACCTACTGAGCCCGATATCTCGCACATAATGTCATGCATCCCTTTTTAAAAGGGTGTACCTGTATTTTAAAGGGTTTTTTACCCATGAACTTAATATTGTTATTTGAATTATTTTGTAAAAGCATTGACTCATTTTTTTTCAGCAAGAAATACTAAAGTAGCCTGCTGCTAATGGTATCAAGATGGACTTGTTTTTTAAAGAGTAATAAAGACACTGATATCATAAAAAATAACCAACAAAGAATGTTCCACTAAACTTAAAACTTCTTTATTTAAGGTTCAGCTGTATTTTATCAGGTGTTTATAAAGAGAATTGATATAAATTAAATGCATTTATATTAACTTTACGATTTGGAATAAGTTAGTCCATGTGAGAGGACACAAAAAGAGTAATAGCCAAAATATAAGAACTTTTATTAAGTAAAACTGGACAGAAATGTCCTGTAGTTATCCAACTGCAATGCTAGACAAAAAAATAGAGTGAAATGACTAAAATATGACTGAAATAAAATGGCCATGGTATATGGATGCCTGAAGTGGGCATTGATGCGTACTGGCAAGAATTTGGCAATATACCTGATT
Source organism: Cetoscarus ocellatus (assembly GCA_037902135.1). Lineage (NCBI taxonomy): Eukaryota > Metazoa > Chordata > Actinopteri > Labriformes > Labridae > Cetoscarus > Cetoscarus ocellatus. Next base: position 2,271,928 of record JBAMNC010000815.1, read on the forward strand.
TATATTATAGCGAAGGGGTTAAATGCCTGCTGCCAACTTACTATAATCTAAAACAAATATCCTGAACGTCTTTTAATTACTAACCAATAAAATATTGTTGTTGCACCATAAAGTATCTAGACAATATAGCAGTATTCAAAATACCATGACCCTGAATCATTGATAGAATTAATTTACCTCTAATATTTTTTCAGTTTTGGATGTATTTCATGATCTTCAATATTTTATTTGATTACAAAGCTCTTTTTTTATAATGTGATCATTTCTCATGATTTCTGCAAAACCACCTAAATTTACATGTCATCACAAGAAACCGTTTTAAATGAATGTGCAAATTTAAGTAAGGCTTGGAGGAAATGTGCTACTTTTGGTTTTTTTCTCTGTCTCATTGTTCAGTCATCAGCTTTTGTTTTATCTGTATTCCAAACGGTGGCTTTTTTTTTTTTTTTTTAACAAAATAAGTGTTAGTAGTTGACAATTAAAAAAAAAAAAGTAGGGTCTCAAGACTGGAAAACTACAGATGTAGATAGTAGTGTTAATTTTTACACTTTTCCATATTGAAAAAAGGTTTTGTTCAGTGATCAAGACGAAGCTTGCCCGTCACTCCATAAAATATCTAAAAGGTGAGAGTTGGCACATCAACTCTATATTTATCTATGTCAGAAATAATAGATGTGCTTTATGCAGATGGTGTGCCATTATCTTCCCAGGGGTAAACAAGGATTTATTCAGGGCTTAAATTAAGGAATCAAACCGTCAACCTTAAATACACTTTGTTAAAATGCATTCCCCCTATAAGTAAATATAATGCAATTATTTCAACTTACCTACCAGTTAAAAACTTACTTAACTACTTACAAAACAGCTCTTGTGCTGAAATATTTCTTATCCATAATATATTACTCCTATTACTGTAAACAAGCACCTTTTTTTTTAGAATTTATACTCCGATTTTTTTTTTTTAATAAGTACTTTCACTTTTTCTTTAGTTATTTCTATGGAGATAATTGTGCTCTTCAACATTTGATGTGACATTGGAGTTCTGAGTGTGTCCTGCCCTTCTTCAAACCATAGGTGTTTTTGCACAAGGTCTAAAAATTACTGTCCTTCCCTTATAAAATGGGGACATTATGTATGTGCATCTGTTGCGATGTAATTGTGATGTCTTCTCCACATTGGTCTATGTAACTCTTTTTGTTGAGGGTAGTGGTACTTCCAGGGTTGGCCAAAAAAATTATACTGTCCCAGCACCACTCTGTTGTCATTAAGGATAGGTATGACTATTAAATAACGAGACTGCACTTTATGAGGTTAAAACTGTGTGGTTCACAGTCACACTGAGTGTTATATATTAAAGGTTGGGTAATCTCGTGCAACTGCTGTAAGTTTCCAATAAGTGACGGCCTTGAATTTGGGCTTGCTTTGTCGTACTTTCTTCATCTTTGGTGACAATGGAGTTTTCCAGTAGACGGACAGCCATTTTGTCTCGGGATCTTTCTGGAAGATCCAAGTTTCATGGGATGTAATCACTCCTAAAAAATGTTTCCTTCAACTTGTTTCTTGTTTGTCATGTGTCTCTTAATCAATGGAGACCATTTCAGCTATCATTCCTGTGGTCAGTCATTTTGAATGATTTGTTCAATTTGTTGATTTTCAGAAGTTTTTGATGTGCGTGGGTGCCCAGAATGTTCATCCTCTTGGACATCCCCTCCGCCTGCACAATATCTTTTGTGCACTTCTGTCGGTAGTGAACAAAAGACGCCACTTATTGGAAACTTTCAGCAGTTGTATGTGAATACCCAACCTTTAATATATATAACTCTCAATGTGACTGTGAACCGCATGGTTTTATCCTCATAAGCACAGTTTGATTATTTGATAGCCATACCTCATATCTCTTCACAATTTTAGAGTGCTGGAGTGCAGGATCTGAAAAAAGGCCTAAAAACGATGATACAAGAGGTGCACTTTCTATCATGAGACAGTGAGGTACAGTGGATCCAATTACAGCACAGAATTATCAGTGCATATTTGTTGTTTTAAACCCAACCTCCCCATCCCATCTTTACTTTTTAATTAATTTGATCCTACTTGGCATCATCATATAGTTGGACAGGAATGTCAGTAGTACTCTTGGTTGATTTTCTACTATGTTAAAACATGTTGCAATTAGAGGTGTCCACAGAGTGCATTGTGGAAGCAGGTTTTGAGTGCAACAGAGGAAGCGTTGCCGCAGCGTCCAGGGGCCCATCTGGGCATTATGCGCATGAAGGCTCCGCCCCGTCGCAAGTTCCTGCTCCGTCTGTCAGAGCAGCTCGGAGACACCGCATGGCAGAAATCTGTTCCTCCCCTTTCACCGTAGGGTGCAGCTTAGGTGGGGACAGGCTTACTCTTGTGTGTGTTTGAATATCAGTGTTTGTCGCTGTGGGCAAATAAGCATGAGTAATTTAGGGATGCAAGGACTCCACATATTCCCTGTACAGTCACAGCTTTGTGTGTGTGCGAGTACTCACACTTTTCCCCTCTCTGCCATGAGGATCTCTAAATTTTGAAGTTGTCTCTTCCCCTCCAGCCTCTTTGAAGGAGGTGCTGGTTCCTTGTTCTGCTGTCCCGGTGTCCTGTGTCCCCTCCCTCGTTTCAGTCTGTATAATGTACTCTGTGACCTTGGCGAGAATGATCCAGTGGCAGATTGCTACATGGTAGGGGCACAGTGGCTATTATTTTGAGTCAGTGCGGTATAGACTGCCAATATTTCTTCCAAACAGGATGGGGGAGGTCAGCTGACCAAAATCAATCTCTGTTACATGCTTTGCTATAACTCTTCAAAGCAGGTTCATGGGGAAGATATATTTCTGGAATTATTTCTCTGTTGTTTTCCAATCTCTGCTGTCCTAGATGCCCTTGATTTGCTCACTTTTTTTTGCAAATGGCTCAGAGGGGAAAGAAAGAATAAGTAACACAGGGGGAAAACATGCATATGAGAAAGAATGACACAGTAGACAAGTAAGAGAGCTTTGCTAATGTGAAGCACTGTCGTTTGATGATAAAGACTGCTGCTTCAGTGCTAAATGTTTTTTGCTCTACCCCTCATCTGTATGTTTAACCTTTATGTAAATCACTCTTGATGTAGGGCTGCCTCGTGATAGCAAAATTATTTTGGCTGATATTGAGATCACAGTCATTATAAACTCACTGATCATTTTATTTGGTACACCTGTGCTACTACTAATGAACACAAGCCAATCACACAGAAGTAACCAAGGAATTTAGTCTTGTAGACATGGTTAGGATGGACTGCTGGAGTTTTAACCAACCACTAGAATTGGGAAAATCAAATAAAGATACTTTGAATGTGTCATAGATGAGCAATAAGAATTGAGAACTGGTTCACCAAAAGAACCAGTTTCAGTTAGTTTAGGGCAATTATATCATTTGCCTTCAAATATTACAAATCTCTTATCAATACCTTTCGCTTAGTTGTGGGTGACATACTTAACTGTTATTCCCTATTCTCTTGCAATAGACAGTCAGCACTTATGACAACAAAAGAGTTGAGTAAGTAATAATGGCAGACTTTAGACAAGAGCAGTCTCAGGTGTCACAAGGATCATTAATGGACTCAATACAGGATTGGAACAACAGTCAGAATCAATAATGGCACCCCATCCCTTGGCTTGGTTGTTGGTGTCAGATGGGCAGGTCAGAGTATTCCATAAACTGCTGATTTACTGAGAAATTTCTAGCCCTAGTATAGGACTAAAGTATTCAGCAATATGCAGTTAGTTACACCAAAATAAGCTGTTTCAAAGACAACAGCTAAAATAACCAGGCGTGCATTCTGAGGTATTCAGAGGAGACATTAAACCTAAGAGCAGACAGTGACAGCAGCAGGAGACCACAATGGGTGCCACTCCTGTCAGCTAAGAACAAGACACTGAAGTTACATTTCACACTGGCTCATAAAAAGTGGTCAGTAGAATGTTAGAGGAATATGTCCTGGTCTGATTGGACATGGAGTTAACAGAAATGCACATCCACGTTGTTCATGAAAGCAAACATGACCTGTCTGCTAATTTTAATTGATTTTCGTTCATGTTTGGAGTTCACTCACTGGTAGATTTCAGTGCCAGTCTGCAGCAAAGTCAACACTGTTAGTTTGTCTTTCTGGATGATCTTAAATACACAACAGTAGTTCAAACACAAACCGTGATGATTTACCTGAAGTTGCAGTGTTTGTTCAGGTCAGATAAAAAAAGTTTTTATTGTGCAGAATTTTTTTTGTTTAATGTAATTTGATTCCATACTTAAAACCACCAGCTGTCATCCATTTAATGTGGATTTCTGCATTTGAATCCAGGAACAAGTTAATTGTTTAAGTTAGTGAGTGTGCAGCAGAGCTTATTTCAGCCCTCTAGCTGAAATAGGTATGGCTAGCCCCAGTTAGCCTACTAGGTCTAGTCATGAGAAGCTTGCATGCTACATTACACTGTATCTTTTTGCAGAGCTCCCTCTGACAGAGAGAGAATGAAATCATCAGTTTGTGCTTGATCAAAAGGCTCTCACTGCAGTCAGCGTCTTTTTTTAAGTGTTCAGGGTTTTTTTTTGTGGTTTGTTTGCCTGTTCTTGATCTTAAACAATAAAACAGCTCTGTTCATCAAATTGACACCCAAGAATTGCAGTTAAATCAAATGGTGAAATAGTGAATCTTCCCAGCCATAGTAGTAGTTACATCTTGTTTGCCTCATTTTTGTGATAGTGGAAGACAAAATCAGAATCTAAACTAAAAGTAAATGAATTCTTGAGCATAACTTTGATGCAGAAATTTGTCATGGAAGCTGGAAACCGTGCATCAGTGCATGTTGGGATTAAATCTAAATGGATGTGGTGTCTGCTGAGGTAGAATGTAGAGGTCAGATGAGGATAATCTCCCTTTACTGTGTCCTCAAAAAGAAGACCAGTTGTATTAATGTGCTTACACCATTCATTCTGTCCTTTTTTTTTTTTTTTTTTGGTTGTTGACATTGGAGCGGTTTTTCCCATTGCTCTCCCAGGATTGTGGAGGTGGTGAATGGGGGAGTTGTAGCCTGTTTACCTATTTGCTTGTCTCTCCTCACTTCATTCTCTAGGTTCATTGAGTGTACTTCTGCTGTCGTGTTAATATTCATCAGCAGTGCCTTCTATAAAGGTGCTTAGGTGGTGTTACTTATGTTTCTGTTTCACTCTTTTGCTGATGATATAGCGTGAAACAACAATCACCCTCAATTTTGTTGAGTGTCTTTCTGTCTTACAGTCTTGATTACACATGGATAAAAATGAGAAATGTCAAGAAATCTTGGATGGTTGTGAATGTACTGTACCTATCATCTGTGTATAGGTAAAGATGTACTGCTGGGCCTCAACAGGATGTGCCTCCATCTTGCTTGAAGGAGATGATACAGCCATATCCATAGTAGGTAGCCCTCTCCATAGCAACTGTTTCCGTTGCTAGGAAACAGTATGTATGGGATGCATGGATGCTCTTCAAAGTTGTACCTTCAAAGTCCAGACACCCTGAACAGAGGCGGTTTCAGATGGATTTAAGTGCAACACTTCCAAGTTGGGTTGATTGTCACTTACCTCTGTTTTTCAAAAATCCGACCACCACCCTCCAGTATTGCCTCTTTCCTCCCCTCCCTTCAGTTGCCCCACTCCTTCCTCCTCTTACCCATCCTCCCATACAGCAGAGGGTAGTTGGCACCAGTATAAAGCATCAGCCTCCTCCGACGACTCGTGCCTGACTCCCTGCCAACCTGTGTGAAGCTCGAAAGAGGAAGAGGGAGGGAAGAGGGAGGGAAGAGGAAGAGGGAGAGAGGGGAAGAGAGAGAATGGATTTTTTTGGAAGGAAATAAACAGAGCAGCCTGGAAATCGACCTTTTCTGTTACCAGTTTTGGCATCCAGGGATGGTACCTCTCCTGTTCCTCTGCGTGAAGGGGCAGCAGCGCTTGGACTTCAGTTTTATGGGTGAGAATCGCGTGACCACAAATAGTATTGAAGGTTAACACAGATTAAGTACCCACCGAAACAAGTCAAACTCGATCGCTTTGCAACAGATTGTTGTACCCCTTTATCGGTGTTTGCCATGTTGCATGCAATGTGGCAAAGCGCCGAATCTGGTCTTTTGGTTCTGGTCCAGCCGCCTACAACCACCAAGCTAAAGCAACAAAAGGTGACCACTTTTCCACTTCACCCCGCTGTACTGTACGCCGCTTTTCAAATATCCTCAAAAACAGAGGTGCACAAAAGAAATTACGCCCATATCTCATCCAAGTTAGTAAAAGATCCTTTTCACGACTACTTCCCCATATTCAGCGTGATTTCTTCTTTTGTAAGCTCAGTCAGTCACCCGCCCTGCTTGTGTGTTTGTCGTCCTCTTTTCTTTCTTTTGCTGGCGTAGCGAGTGAGGCAGCGTACTGAGGGTATTCAGCCAGTTCTTTCTCTGTGCCTGTGTGTGTTAAGGTGGGGTAATTCTGGCAGAATGGGGTGTGGGCGCTGGGCTGGCAGGAGGGGGTGCGGGGGGTTAGGCACAGTGAAAGGAGCCAGCCTGGCACCACCTGGACCTCTGCCAGCTGCTCCATGGGAGAAATACCCCACAGCAGAGGTTGGTGCGTGAGTGATTGTGCGCTTTATTGCATGCTTGTGTGCATGCAGGCGGGTATGCACGTGATCGTAAGACAAGAGTGAGGGATGATGGGAAGGTGGTGTGAGGAGGACTGTGTGAAGTAAAGATGGAGGGCAGGGAGGGTTGGCTCACACTTGGCTTCTCTGGACAGTGTTGTGGTGTCGGCGTATTCTTGGCGGTCTTCATTTTACCTCTTTTTTTGTTTGTTTGTTTGTTTCCTTGTTTGTTTTCCTTGTTTTCCTTCTGTCGCTTTATATAACGCCCAAAGGCATGGCCGTCTGAAAGCCAAAAGAATCCTTCACTGCCTCTCTGCTCTCCCTCATCTGTTGCTTCTCACTGGCTATTTACTCCTTTTATTGTTTTGGCAGGCTGATCTCTCCTCCTCCCACTCCACCTCCTCCTTTATCGCACACTTGTCTCCCTCTCACTCTCTCAATTTCTCTCCCTCATTTGGCAACTTCACTGCTTTTTATCTCTCTGGCCAGAGTGGCAGGACAAGAGGGTGAGAGTGAGAAGTGGATGGAAACAGAACAAAATCCACAGAAGGAGGAAGATTTTTCCTGTCCTTCTTCCACCTTAAGTCACCCCTGTGGAATATTTATCCTGCACACGCACTGACACAGATCCACTCTGATTGTTGCTGGCTGTGCCCGTGAACATGACCTGGCAGAGCCAAATAACCTGCTGCTAAAAGACAGAACTGTCGCACAACAGGAGGGCAGGAAGGGACTGCCTGAAGGCAGCCCGGCCTTGGTGACATTTTAGGGGTCCTTTAATGCCTCTGCAATCTGTTACAGCACACAAAACCAAAGACGTTTGTCGCATATCACAAAGTGCCCTTGAGGTGGCACAGCAAGACAGGTGGTAACAAGTTGAGTACCTCTTTTGCTTCATGCAGAGATGTGCTGTTACTATTTTTTGTCCCAATACTGGGGGGGCTGGTTTAGACCAATACCAAATGCCCCAACAGTACCAACGTCATTAAAAAGATATACATTTGATGTCAGGAAAATGATTGTTGACATTTTACTAGCTTTAACTTAAATTACAGTCTGTGCTTGCATTCCAATTTTGGTTTTGATTCACTGTCTGGCCTCTTCATATGCCATGGGACTGATTTGAAACAACTAATACAGGAAGTCCACTCATGACAACCCCAGAAATTTACTGGCTCTTGTTGTCCCTTGGTCTACAGTGTCAGGTTTTGGTGACATGTTGGTGACAGAACTTTATTTAGTAAAATATTGGTTACCAATACAGTTAATCTAATGCCAAAACAAGTATTTAATGCCAACAGTAGTATCTTATTTCAGAGATGATGTCTGATTCCAGTGCTGGTGTTTGATATAGATGCTGATTTCTTGTACTTAAACTAGTTTGTTATACTAGTTTGTTATACTAATACTAGTATTGAATTTCACTAATTGTTTTTAACAAAAGTACTTGCAAGACTGTTTCCAGTGTCCAGTGGAAAAACTGATATCAATACCAGGGCTTGTGTTTTTGATATGACATGTTAACTTCTATCAGCACTGGTTTCTGGTACCAATACTGGTTTTCAGAACAGTTACTGATATCCAGCAGACCTTTTACAAAGCAAGTCGCAAGTAATGGCTTAGCTTGAGCTAGACGCAAAAGAATGCAAAACTGGAAGCAAACATGACCCTCCACTGTTGACAGCAGGCAGCTTGTGGTGTTGTTTGGTGCCAAAATAAACAGGTTTAAAAGTCGGGGCTCAAAGCTGAAACTTAGCCAGTGCAGTTTATCTTTTTAGTTACACTTTTGGTACTGGGATATCACATACTCGGTGAGTCTGCCATTGTCAAAGACAAGCCAATACTAACTTGTTAGCCATCACTGGATAACATGTCTGGAGGATCATTTTGCCTCTGACTTAGATCCCCCTGTATAAAAGCATGACAGAGTTGACACTTGTTGACAGTGATTTCTGATAGCAATACTGGTGTCCAATGCACTACTTGTAACTGATAGTAATGCCAGTGTCCAATAACATATGGACATCTGATGCCAACGCTGGTTTCAGATACAGTACTGGTAGTGATGCACCAGTTCTGAACATCAGGGGGAATGCTCATACTGAAGTTTAAAAATTGCAATTAAGCCAATACCAATGCCAGTATAGGTGTTTTCTAATTACCCTTTTCCATGTATTATCTCACAAAAACAATATTTTCTCTGAGGTTTGATAAGATAAACTGATCAAAGTTTGTCCAACAGGTCATTTCATTTACCCAATAAGAAACTTGTACACTGAAACAGCAGTTAACTGATGTCAGCATTAAACTGAAATGTCACTACAAATAAATCTCTGAAACTGATATCTGCTGACCCCGTATTCATTTTCCAATGGCCGGTGCTTGCTGTAAGGGCTTATGTCTTTGTTAAACTGATTCATTTGCACATCCCTAAATGTGTTTTTCTGATATCAATACAGATTTCCAATATGGAGTATTACAAGGTAAGGTACCGGTACTGGTATTGCTACTCCACTATTGGATATAGGTGCTGTTATCCAGTACTGATAGTAGCATTAAAAATAATTCTGGTGTGTCAATTTAGTTTTTTTTGCATAACCTACAAAGGCTACAGTTTTACTGCTGTCCAGGGGCAAGTCCAAACCTTGGTATCAGCCCATGTATTCCCCATCTCCTTCATATATTTTCTGTGACCCTCTTATATCTTATCAATGAAAGTATAGATGGCCCTAATATATCCAAAAATGTAACTTAATCAGACGAGACCCTAGTGTGATATCAAAACAATATGAGTCTTTTCTCCGATTGGTTTCTTTCATTCAGGCAAGGCCTTCATTCTTAACATATATTTGCAGTCATCAACTAGAGGTTTGTTTAAGTACAAAATCACTAAAAACAAAATGTAAAGTTGTAGATTGTATTGATCCAGGTAGATGTCAAACCTACCGCTAGAGAGCACTTACACATTGAACTTAGAGCAAGCATCCATTAATGGTATGTGCCTAAGCCCTTAGTGTACCCTGTGGCCTGTTTATCTGTAGACTAATATTAGTGGTTGCAGTACAAACCAGCCTTGCTTAGTGGAGATTTACACGCTAAGTCACCTCAGTCTTCTTAAACCCTAATCCTCCTCACACATCTGTGGGGATACACATACACACACACACTTCCTTTTTAGCGCTCTAATTCCACTCAGCACAGTTGGCAGTAGAGTGCCATCCACACCCCCAACACCCCATCCCTCCCCCTGCTGCCTCTTAGTACTCCAGTTTGTTTTACTCATGAGGTATTTTTACCAAGCCGAAGATTAGGCCCTGCTCGTGAGGTTATACAAGTGTGTGCCCCCAAAAGTGGCTGCAGTTGTTTGCTTTGTGAACGCCCAGTGGTGCCAAGCTTTGCTCTTTAATACGCTCACATTTAAAGACATGCAGTAAGCTAGAAGAAAGATCTGGAAATAACTGTGATTGTGTTTAATTGTGGGTATTGGCGAGAGGACAGCAGGGATAGAATGGCAGTCAAAGCCGTGTAATCTCTTAAATGTCTTCCGAGCCTCTGCCTCTGATCCGCTGGCCCCAGGTCAGCCCCTGACAACATGCAGGCCTGTGAGGCCTAGCTGAGGCCGCTAATGGGCTTCCTTAATTCAAATACTATAATTTGTACTGTGTGAACATAGTTTATGATCTGAGTGAACATTTACACACTGTTTCTCTTCATAGACAAGCATGCAATAAATGGGAATCCCACCTTGGAGCCTTTTCCATCTGGCATGGAGACCATCATGTTTGGTGAGATTGCACAATCACACATTTTTGTATTCAGATTCAGCTCAATGTGGAATTTTGTTTTAGCAGTTTGTGATTACTGACACATTTTAGGGAGGTGTTGGCCTTTCTGTGGATGATTAAGTAGAACAGAAGCACTAATACTGTGTGTGAGGTTTTATTTTTTTAGAACAGATATATGAGGTATATGAAGAAATTAAAATTTTCAGATGGGGTATAGGATACAACAATATTGTTTGTATTAGTTTAGATTTTTTGAGTGAATTAAAATAACACGTTTTCTCTGACGTCATTGCCATTGATGAAAGCAATGGTGAATGAACTGATAAAAAAAATAATCAAAGATGTTAGGCCTATTGCTTATTACAAACCCCAGTTGCGATGAAATTGGGATGTTGTGTAAATAAAAACTGATTATAATAATTTTATAAGCTTTTTTAGCCTATCTTCATTTCAGTACAATACAAAGAAAAGATATCTGTTCAAAATGATATTGATGAGAGAACAAGGACCATCCAGATTGTGATCAGTCCAAAGTTCAAAAGCCAGCATCTGTGATGGTATGGGGATGTGTTAGTGCCCATGGCATGGGTAACTAGCACATATGTCAAGGCACCATTAATGCTGAAAGGTACGTAGATGTTTTGGAGCAGCTAACACTGCCATACAAGCAAAATCTTTTTCAGGGCTGTCTTGGCTTATTTCAGCAAGACGATGGCAAGACACATTATGCATGTATAACAATTGCATGGCTTTGTAGTTGAAGAATGCGCGTACCAGACTGGCCTGCCTTCAGTCCAGATCTGGCTCCCATTGAAAATGTGTGGCACATTATGAAGCACAAAGTAAACAATGGATTGTCTTGCAACTAAAATTGTAAATCAAGCAAGAATGGTAAAGAATTCCACCAACAAAGCTTCAACAGTTAGTGTCCTCAGATCTCAAATGCTTATTGAGTGTTGTTAAAAGGATATGTCATGTAACAGTAGTAAACATGCCCCTTCCCAGCTTTTATGGAATAAATTTGAAATGGGTTCATTTTTTTCCAAAATACATGAGAATTAACAGTTTAAACATTAATTATCTTGTCTTTGTAGCGTATTCAATTGAATACAGGTCAAGAAGGACTTGCAAATCATTGTATTCTGTTTTGATTTACATTTTACAGTGTCCCAACGTCATTGGAATCGGGGTTTGTATTTGCAATCATTTAAAATAGCAGACATTCTCCTACATATTCTGTCTGATAGAGCTTCACCATTAATCCAGATTGTATCATTACTGTACTATGAGCCTTCGAAAAGAACACATCCTGACAGTTATACAGTATTGCATTAAAGATCAAATAGCTTTTGAAATGGGGTCAAGCAAATTTTTGTGGAATAATAGCCCTGCTCTCAATATTTTTATGCAGTCATATTGGGCCAAAAGTGGCTATAAGCTACCTTTAGATTTATTTGTGCCAGTTTATTGGAGAAAAGTTTCTTCGATTTCATTTAGATTCAGAATTAAACATGTTGCAGTTGCAAGTGATGCATAAAACAGGGAGAATGAGGACACCAAGTATTGCTGATTTGCACTCTATACAGGGCCGTAACAAGGATTTAAAAAAACAGAGAGGTCCGAAATGCAAAGATATGGACACAGCATTTCCCCTATGATGGTACATTTATTAGTGCATCAAAATAGCAGCACACTATCATAACAGTTCTCTGTTATACATCTCAGGTTGTGTGTGAGTTGACTTATTATACCAATTAAATGGAAATGAAGGAAAATACAGGGAGATGGCATCGATTCTGTATTTACAATCTTTTGAATAACATAAAAGTTGATTGGTCACAAGATGCAATCATATACCAAGAAACATGAAAAGCTGTAGATAGTTTGCGTTTCAGATTTTAATTGGCCTGGATGTTACAGAGCTTAAAGCACCAAGAAATGTTGACTCCTAAAAGCTTTCCAGATTGAAATATGTGACAAAGTAAGAATCAAAAGAACTTAAAACTGCTCCCTGTGTGAGAGCTAAAGCCCTTCCTTTAAATGCCGACCCAGTCCCAGGACCCACGGGTGTTAATCTGAGAGGATCCAATGCAAATTGATTGGGTCTACAATTCAGTTTTTGTTCCTTGAAAAATTAACAATTTCGTAACTGTTTAATTTCCTTCTATATGGTTTAAGTACACTTCTAATAGGTCTTGAATTGTTTTTGGGATGCTCCCTTAAGACATTAGACAATTTTTAATCTCTCAGCACATAGATTCTTATATTTGGGCGTTTTTTTTTATACTGGTATTGAAAAAATTTAAATGAAATACATTGAAAAAATTGTAAAAAAAAAATATATATATATATATATATATATATATATATATATAAGCAATGGACAAAGTTTCCTCTTTCACGTGGTGATATGATGACCTTGGAAGCTGTGCTCTTATCTGACAGATTTATGGGTTAAGGGTTTAACAAAGGGCGTACACTTTTTATTTTTAATTTTTTTGCAGTGGCGAATATATTTATTTCTGTTTTGAAGTTGTATGTGAGATGTTTCGATACCATTCCCTGTCCTTGGAACTCAATGCCTGAACTGTTGAATCTAGGCTATATTGGATTTTTGTGATATCTGATATGCCAATACTTCCTAATTCATTATCGCCAATACCGATACTTATACTAATATTTTTTTGTCAAGAGCACAGAGCCTCCATTTGACTAAAAGCAACCCCTTTCCTTTCATGGTGACCAGTCTAACTGTGTTAATAAGAGATGAAGAGCAAGAAAAACATTTCCTGCTTTGATAAATGACATGTTTGATTTATATAAATGGACATTAGATGATGATGAGGCAAACTACTATGGTATATCTGTACATTAAGCCCATGTTACAGCTAACATATGGGATATCTGTCGCCAGTTATCTGCCAATAGTGATATTGTTCTTATAATGTTGTGTATACCTAGTTGAATCCTCACTGTGTAACTATAAATCTTTTCCTCTAACTGTCTGTGCGCATTGCATGCTATCTTTACGTGCAGGTATGGGCTGTTTCTGGGGAGTGGAGAAACTTTTCTGGAAGCTTCCTGGGGTCTTCTCCACCCAAGTGGGCTACGCTGGAGGCTTCACACCAAATCCCTTTTACGAAGAGGTCTGCACAGGTAACACAAACTCACATCCTCCACACATACGTTACCTGATGTTGCCTGTCCCTGTGCAGAGGTTTAGCGGTTTGGCAGGACATGTCCCTGTCAGATCAGTCTGGGTTCAAGAGACCAAATAAGGCAAAGAGAAGAAAAAGATATGTTTTTTTTGGGCGGGTTTTTTAAGTACAGCGCTCTCATCCTCTTGCCGCCTTCCCTTCATCTGCAGTCAACTACTCAGAATGCACCGCTCCAGATGGGCTGCACCCCCCGTCCCCGCCCCCCCATGACCTACTTGTAAGGATTGGGCTCTGTACTGTGCTGTATTGCGGCTTTTTTTTTTTTTTTTTTTTTTTCCAAACAGAGGTTACTTTGTATGAAGCCACACAAATTTGCTCATGATTTGACGAACATGATGTAGCCGATAAAAAAGCTTGAATTTGTTAAATTTTCTACGAAAATCCCTTTAAATGAATTTTTCTCCTGTTTGCTCCGTCAAATATATCAATGTAGGGCACTGATGTATAATTCCAATGAAGCCCTTCAGACTCCTCTCTTGAGTTTTGGTAGTCGTGAGCTGTTCGTTTTTTGGCTCCTTTTCCTTTGAAAGGAGCATCATTACAGGCAGGCACGGAGTCTAGGTGCAGGCAGCGCAGCACTGGGGACACAGAGAGGAGGGGAAAAGTGTTTGGGTTTGGTTGGCAGACTTTCTGAGCCAGAGCCCTTAAAGGGATTTTATGTTTCCTATGCGTCTCCAAGCCTCTCTTTCTGTCAGCCTCCCAGCAGCACGATGGTCAGCTATATGAGGAGGATGGAGTTGGAGACAGATGACAGAAAATGAGAGATTGAAAGCTGCAGCAAGGGAGGGGAAAACAGCTAAAATAAACTTTTCGAGGGGAAGGGAAAAAAAGTGTGAGAAAGAACCATTGCCTGTCCATCGGCTGAGAGGGCGCAGGCGTCGCTCCAGTGGCCATGACGGAGCAGAACACTGCGACGGCGTGAGACCGAGGAGCTGTCAATGCCGCCAGGGTAGGACAGACAGCTGGACAGACGGACAGGAAGAGGGGGATGATTGAACTGTCAGCATAGCTAGAAGAGGATGGAAGGACCAGCAGATAGGTGGATGGTCTGACAGACAGAAGCGGGAGGTTGAGGTGCAGTCAAATTAGTCTCGGGACGACAGATGATGCAGACAGCTGAAAGATTGATGGAAGATGTTGTTATCAATCGGCACGTTTTAGCTTGACTAATTCTCTGCATAGTCTCATTTGTGATGCTCTTGAAGTCTAGAGTCAAGGGCTGAATGAGTAACTCTTTGTACAACCCCATTTCCAAAAAAAGTTGGGACACTGTGTGATATGAAAATAGCCAGAGCCACTGTCTGGTGGGAATACAATAAGGTTTGAAATTGCCGATAATTTAAGTATGGTAGATAGTCAAGACAAAGGGTCAGGGTGGATTTGAGGTTGTGTAAGGTCACAGTGACCTTTCACCTTTGAATCTGTTGAGTTCTCTCCCATGTCTAAGTGAAGGACAGTGCCAAACTTGACACAAATCCCTCACATTTTTCCTAAAATACACAAATCCACAAAATTTGAGGTCACAGTGAGCTTGACCTTTCACTTTACAAACAAAACCTAATCAGTTCTTCCTTGAGTTAGGATGTACATTTGTGCAAATTTTGAAGAAAATCTTCCCAAGTCCTCTTGAGATATGGTGTTTATGAGTGTGGTATGAACCTGAGGCCCAAGGATCCTGACTTACAACACATGATGGTTCATCCTGGAGTCAGAGTTGGCATTTGGGTAAAATTTCAACAAAAAGGGTAACAATACTTCAAGCATTTTTGACCCCTAATTTCACATAGTTTATCTGCATAGCATTCTGTTAGTACAAACCTCCCCCAGTCTCTTCAATCAGTCAGTTTCAGCAGCCTCCAGTTACAAAGTAAAGTTGTCGTTCTCTTGTGATCATTTGATCATATGTTTCAAGCTTGCAGGGTAGCACAGCACTTTTAAGTACGCCTCCTGTAGTCAAGGATACGTGCCGTCGGTCGGAGCAAAACCATGGAGTTGTACGGGACGCAGGCAGGCTCTTTGGAAATCCAGGGTAAGACGGTGCAAACACAAATGAGGGACCCATATCTTTGAAAATGTTATCAGCTCATCCTTGTGTCAGGTCATAAATTTATTCACAGTTTGAAAAAAAACTGCTTTAGTGATCAAGATATCATGTTTACAAGCAAGGGATGAACATGAAGTCCATCAATGTTGACCTTTGATATCCATAAACTAGTCCCTTTAACTTTGAGACTCAGCAAATGTTTGTGCAAAGTTAGAAAATAACCCTTTTGCATTTTTGGGATACTGTGTCTGGCCATTCCTCTTGCATTGCTGGTCTGCATCACATTTAAACCTCTAACCCCATACAAGTGGAAAAGGTGTGAAAATTCATGTTGCATCTTAATTCTTCATCCAGTTATCAATTTGTCCTCCATGTTTTGCTTTTTAACATTATCATTAACTTTTATTATCATGACTGCTAGCCTACATCCCCACTCTGCTGGCTGTGACCAAAGCCAAATGTTTGCATTTGATGAGATTTTAGGTGTTGAGATTCACTGCCTTCTGTCTTGAAGGTGTCCCTGCCAACCTGAGTTAAATATGACCTAAATTGGACCATCAGCTGGTGATTAGGCTCAAATTAACCTTAAGATGTTTAAGCTGGCTTTTGTAAATTCAGCACCATCACAGCACATGCCATCCATCAGAGCTACAAAATTAGTCTTCACTTGTGTTTATTTAAATACAGTTTGCACAGCAAATGACCTCTTAATTTGAATTGTTATTGATTTTTATGGAATGGCAGAGGAAAAATATAAAACAGAGGGGAACATAGTAAACATTTATCAAAGGATAATGTCAAGGCATAAAGAACAAGTACATGTGGTTAAGCAGTCTATCATTGTGCGTTTCCCAGCTTAAAACTAAATGAAATGGAAAAATACTTGAACAGTGAATGAACATGTTAAGTTGGGGAAGTAAGGGCAACAAACATTTAAATCTCACAGACATACTTGAATTATTCTGAGCTTGAGTCTTTTTTATTTTAGTCATGCTTCGTATGAGAAAAAATATGATTCACAATTCAATTATTCTATTATTATTTAATTATTTACATGTGCTACAGAATATGTATAAGCTTTAGCTATAACTATCAGCAAATGTTTTCTCATTAATAAAAACTAAATCAAGCATTTTTAAACAATAAATTTGCTATAATTAATCTGAAGATTATTGGTAGCTAGGCTGAGTTTAATCTGATAAAATTAAAGAATGTTCAAAATGTACACATGCTGAGTGGGAGAGCAGAACTATTTTTATGTAGTGTGATGGATTCAGAATTTTGCAGTGCTTTTATTGTACAAGCTTATATTGCATCAACAATAAAATTATGATTTATTGTGCAGCTGTTTAAACTTTATTGTGAGTAAGTTCCCCATAAACATAGTTCATGATGACACTTCTTAGGATAAAGAAACAAAGGTAGTCCTTGCCAGGTGTATTCAGTATTTTATACATTTTTGCTGCTAGGTTCAAGAGCTCCAATAACTTATGTGAGTTTAGGTGAAAGCAAGCTGAACAAAAAAGCATTTACAGTTCTTTACTTTTCTCCTAACAAGCCCTTTTGTTTTGGTACTGCACACTGCACATGTCCTTCAACGTGGAGTCAGGTAGTTTCAAAGCAAAAGGGCTTGCCAGCAGAAAAGTGTTCAGCACAGTGTGCAATCACCTTGACACTCTTTAAGTTTTTCACCTAAAATTTTCTGAATTGCTCTGAGCCCCAGCATCAGCAATTTATAGCCTGGTTAACTTTTTACAGAGTCAGAGGTGATAACAATAGCAGTGGCTAATGTATAAACCATTAACATGAACTTCATCAAACACCATAAAAAACTATGCCTTTAAAGTCAGTCAACCACAGCTGTATAATGTGGTTAAGGAGTGATGCACTCTAACGCCTCAAACTAGCCTGATTGGACTCAGTGTTTTGCTCCTCAGTCTCTGCACTTGGCTTTTAAATAAACAGAATTATGTAGCACACTGTTTGGTTACATAAACAGTATACTAGCATGTTAGCATAAATGCTAAGTGTTAGCACGTCAGCATGATCACTAAGCGTTGTCAGAAGTTGCTTTTTGTTTGCTCTGATATTTCTTTTGTACCAAAAGTAACGTGTAGGGTGTATAGGAAATGTCTAGAACTGTAAATTTTGTCATGCTTTTGAATCATGACTAGTTAAGCATCTTGTTTACTCGAGAGCAATATCAACAGGAAGAAGGTCTTCAGTAAATAACTGCCTCTGCCACTGACGTTGCACCAAATGTGAAAGTCAGGACCGATGCACTGAGGTTTAATTTAGCAATTTAGCAGATGCTAGTGTTTTTAACTCTTTTGGTGTAGTTCTCCCCTAAAGCCCAAATTTTCTGTCCTGTTAGTCGTGAAAGCAGATTAAGCTGATTCTGATTATTCTCAGAATCAGCAGTCTGGTGTGCCAGATGTCATTGTTGATTCATATGACTCAACACAAAAAAATCTGCAACTGAGTGACTGGAACAAACTTAACAGCCCTTAACCTGTGGTAGTTGACGGTTATGTAATGGCATGTTCAGTGATAGCTTGGGAAAATGATAATTAGACTAAGAGAAAAGTCATCCTGATGTTTTCAAATATAACATCAAGGAAAAATAAAAACATAAACTATTACGGTTGTTTGTAGTTCAAATTTGTTAGTTTCTCCAGCATTATGGAATAATTATAAAAGTAGCTTTTTCCTTAATAATCTCTTGCTGTTCTGGATAAAAAATGCCTAAAATGCCTCAAAATGGATTTTTTTTTTAAGTTTTTAAAGTTTTAAAGAGCATAAATGTAAACATTTTTTATCTTGTGTTAAAAATGAACTGGACTGAAAACTGTGGGGAAAAAAGTGGCTTGTTTATTGAACTGTGGGCTAAGTGTGTTGTAGCATCCCTAGTTTACATAGTAAAAGAAAAAAGATTAGACAAGCTCCAATTCTATAATATACTGTTTTTTTTTTTTTGTAAAGTCTGTCACTGTGTATCTGTGTGGGATTTCATAACACACTGTTAGTGTCCGCCTGAAAGAATGCCTGATGTGAATTCAGCCAACAACTGTTTAAACAGGTGAAGTCTTCCATGTTCATTTGGCATGGGATGATCCTCTGGGCTTCATTTGTAGGCAGAAAAGTGGGTCTCTGTCCAGAAGCATAAATTTGGCAGCTCTTGTTCTATTGTCCACTCTGCACTTTCATTATGGATCACTGTGTGTATATGAATTTATAATGTGTGATATAAAGAGTGAATACTGTTAATATTATAACACAACTTTGCAGTTAAATTGATAAAGGTGCATCTTTGCTTTTGGGAGCATGATTTCTTCTTTGTGGTTCTGTGTATACATTTGTGCCTGGATGCGTGTGTGAACCTTGCGTGTAAGACCTAAAGCATGCCCAAGTTTGAGAGTGCCTGCAGGCAGCTTGTTGAAGCTTTGGGGTCCTGGCAGCTGCAGACAGTAGCAGGTGTCTGTGTGCTTTTGGCAACTTTCACCATAAGCTCCAGCCTTTGCTGTGCCTTCTCTCTCTCTCTAACCCACACACACAAACACTTTGTCTGTGCGTCTCCCCGTCACTCTCTCTCTTTCTCCCATTGTGCCATGAGCAATAACAAAGCTCTGTGTGGATTCAACCTGAGTGTCTTCTACCCCTGGCACATGAACTCAGTGACACAGACAACATATTCACAAGGATGATATTCATAATCCTTCTTTCCTCTCAAAATTTTAAACATTTTTTTGTGTTTTTACATGACATACAGGCATAATTAATCTGATTTTAATAAGTTCTGTTCAGCAATAGAGTGCACCGGGGTGACATATTTCTTTTGGCCTACAGGAACTTAGCGTTGCGTGGGTTCCATCAACATAAATCTATGGATTTTGCGATGCTGCTTCACTAACCCAGTCTACTGAGTTCAACCTAGCTTTGTGGAGAGTGAGCTTGTAATGTAGTTCCTTTGTGATGGAAATAATGTGAGAGAATGGCCTGAGCTTAACTGAATGTGTACAAAATTACTCTTGGGTTTGTGTGTTTGCAAGAACGACTCACTACATTGCAGCTTTGTTTATGCTACCACCAGCTTGGGCTCTGGCACAGCAGCGTTGCTGGTTTTTACCTACCAGCTTGCAGTCGTTCATAAGCTGGTCAAGTAAGTAGTACTAGTAGTAGTAGTAGTAGTAGTAGTAGTAGTAGTAGTAGTAGTAGTGGTAGAAGTAGTATTTTATTTCGAACATGTAAAAAATAAATCTTACATATTATGTACATTTATACAAATGTAGCAAAATAGTAGTGCAAAAGTAAGCAAACAAAGATCACCTTAAAAGAAAACAACACCAATTGATTTGATTTAGATGCTCGAAAAGGAGTGGGGAAAAGTACAACAGGTTAAGAGGGTGTAGCACAAACCCAGTAATGTGGTCATGAGTCAAAGACTTCAATAATGGGGTGTGATAGCCTGGTGGATCATGTCTGAGCACCCCTTGTATGGAGGCTCTCACCTTGGGCCCAGGTTTGATTCAAGCCTGCAGCATATTTCCTGTACATCTTTTCCTGTCCAGCAGGAACTACTCCCTGCTGAGAGGAGCAAGTGTGAATGACCATGTCAGTGAATTACCCGGGCAGGCAGCCTGAGTATTATCCTGACAATATCAGGGCTGTATGTGTGAAAAGGGCTATAGGTACATATGTAATTTCTTCAAAGGCAGGAGACACTCCCTGAGTCAGGTAATTGATCAGCACCCAGCTGGCGCCAGTGGTAGGAACATGTATTGTTGCATCTGTGCAACTGTAAACATTAGAGCACAACACTGGACATGTAAGCCACGTTCTTCTCTTTAGAAGGGCATGGTCAGACTCAGCTTTTAAACTTTAACTGCCTGTTTGGAGTGGAGTTTATAGGCATTCTAGTTGCAAATTTCTGTGTGGATTTTTATTCAAAAATGTCAAAAAATTCTCTGTATAAAACTGTGACCATTGTAACTTTGCTAGATTATCAGATTGAATCTGAAATAGGGAAGACTACAAGTAAATCTGTGTCCATCAATAAAGTAACACTCATTTAAATCAGAACACCTTAACATTATGTGATACTGATAGCATTTGGTGGTACTGGTAATGCATTTGATTTGAATGCCTTTTAGTTGTCTTTTAATGCTTTTTATGTTATAAATGATCTGCCTTTAAGAAATCTAACCAAAAACTTATTCTAAAATTGCTAATGCATTTCAGTTTTTTTTAGTCTTATTACTGCCCCACTTTGTTTTGCAGAATTTAGTGGGACAT
Organism: Cetoscarus ocellatus; assembly: GCA_037902135.1. Taxonomy (NCBI): domain Eukaryota; kingdom Metazoa; phylum Chordata; class Actinopteri; order Labriformes; family Labridae; genus Cetoscarus; species Cetoscarus ocellatus. Next base: position 2,292,922 of record JBAMNC010000815.1, read on the forward strand.
GTGGGGACAGGATGAGTGACAAGTCAAGCAGAAGCTTCAGCAAAGACGTCATACACCTGAATTTTTTATCACTGCAACTTGTGTGTCTTTTTCAAGGTCTGACTGGTCACACTGAGGTGGTGAGGGTGGTCTTCTCCCCAAACGACATCACAGTGGAAGAGTTACTCAGAACCTTCTGGGAGAACCATGACCCTACACAAGGTAAACACTCGCCAAACCCAGGCTGAACTCAGAAAGTTGCCCTTAAATGAGACCCATCCCAAGGGGTGCAGGGTGTATTAGAGCAGAAGGATGATGCCCAGGCGTGTGCGTTTTGGTGGTGAGGTTGGGGGGTGTAGGTCTCATGGGTATAAGTCAACGCCAGACAGTGTTAATGTGTCTGAGATCCAGCCATCCATGGAGAGACACACCAGTGTGAAGCATGTTAGAGCATTTATACTCTGTTCACATTAGAGCATGTTAAAAAACATTGATGTATTTTCAAATGAGATACATGGTAAGACACTATTATCTTAATTATTATAGTTCCTTCTGCAGTAAAACAACTTTGCACAATTCCTTCCATTTTCATCTCGCTATTGATAAGTGCAAGTCTGAACTAGATGAATCATAAAAATAGAAGTCATTGAATTGCAGGTTCTGCACATTATTAATTGCATATTTGCTTTGACAACATTTACAAAAGTAGTAGAAACTGTGACATTATAGTTAACTAATTCTTTCACATGTAACCAACACATTGGTTTAATTTTGACAGTGTTCTCTCTGTGGATAACAAAAATACTGAAGATTAGGGATGGATACCAAAATCCTTACCAACATATCTGACACTTATTGAACCAAATCACAATGCAGATTTCAGTGCTTAACTATATTCCATTACCATTTTTCTGAACCTTTTCTGCGTTATCTGCTCAGTGAGCTGTCTAGTATTGGCCACAGGATAATTAAATAGTCGAGTTTTGACAAACCTCATCAATGCTCTTTTTTTCTCTTAACAATATCACTTCACTGACTATTCAGACTGCGCCATTTTAAAGGCATTGATTTAGCACTAGTATTGGATAAAACCTTACAATGCCCAACCCTACAGAAAAGCATTATGTTTCAGTACTTTTTGAAACTGCAAATTATTTTTTAAAAATTAGGTTTTATTATAAAAAAAACCTTGATATTAAAAAACATAGTAAATTGTGTTGAGTTAAGGAATTTGTGTGCAATTTTTGATGTGTAGGTAAACAAAATTAACAGATGTCTGGTATTAACGACTTCCATTTTTGCTGTTCTATCATACAGTTGCCAGTGCCACTTGCTGTTTTAAACAATCAAATAAAAATACATAGACAAAATACTCAGGAAGATTGTGGTGTTAAACGCTGCTCAACGAGTATGAAGGGCCCCAAAGAGTGCCAAGAAAATAACCTCTCACACCATAACTCCACCAACAGTCTGAGCTGTCGTCTCTGGGCAGGATGGATCTATGTGTTCATGCTGTTTACAACAAATTCTGACATTACCATCTGAGTGACACAGTAGACCAGGTAACATTTGTCTAATCTTCTACTGTCCAGTTTTGATTAATTATAGCCTAAGTTTTATATTTTCAGCTGACGGGAGTAGCAAACAGTTTGATTCTATGCTGCTGCAGCGTGTCTTCTTTAAGATTCAACCTGTTGTGTTCAGAAATGTGACTGGTGGACTAGCTATTTGATTTAATAAGCTTTTGAACAGATGTAACTAATAAAGTGCCAGGTGAGTGTATCTTTTCATCTAAAATGGATTTTTGGTCATTGGCCTCCCCCAAAATGTGCATACAATGTTCTATCATCTAATGTCAACCAGGCCTTTGTGATTTACATAATATTTTAGCTTTTTAATGATGCTACAGTGATCCTTTATTATTTCTGGGTTGAATAATGTGTTTGGATATTTGCTTTACTGTGCAAATTACTCTAAATTAAGGTTTAATCTGGTCATTCCTGAGGATGTGTGGGCAGAATTCATCTCTAATGTACAGTCTTTTCTTTATTTGTCTGAGACATGGATTCATTTAGTTCGAGCTTTGTGAGTCCATTATTCTAATGACAGACTAACTGAAATATGCCACACTGTGAGCTCTAACTGTCTCATTAGGACACGTGTTTTGGTCTTGCCCCTTCTTGGTTACTTTCTGGTAATTTGTATTTGACTGCCTCTCTGTACTTGCCCAGTCCCAATCTCTACCCTAAAGCCTGAGCACTGAGCCATGATGGACTTCAATGGTGTCAGGTGAGTGTGTGAGTCCACGAGGGATTGTGATGGGGAAAAAACATGAGTAATGGCACACACTTACGGTATATGGCATCACACATCCACTGGAAGAAGGTTGAGTAAAATGCTTGCTAAATGTTTAATTGTGTTTCTTTCATTAAAACATGTATATATTTCAGCACAACATCAAATTAAAAATCACAAATACTAATACATCATGAATATTTGACAGAAAAATACAGGTTATTCTTAAAATGTTTTATAAATAGCCACAAAATAAGTATATTAGCAGTTTTTATTTCATTGAATGTTTTCCCATCACATCCATGCTTGCATTAGATGATCAAGGTCATCACATCAACGTTTTTTCAATGAACTCTGGGTAAGTCCACAGGAAAGTCTTCAAACATGCAGACTTATAGAAAGTGCATAATCTACAGCTGAAAAGTCCACATCAGATCCCCGTGGGCTTCAGGATATCACAGTGGAACTGCACAATGCACTCAGACCTGTTGTCAACGTGCGTCAAGCCCATGGACTGGGAGTGTGCTGTTTGGGAGTGAACCATTGAGTGATACGCCCTTTAGGGCTGTTCACACATCAGTGTATATTAGCTTATGTTGACCAATGTTGAGAAGTCATACAAACTTGAGTGAAAGTATGTTCTCAGGGACAATTTTGCTGTGTTCAATGAAGATCGGCGTATCAAAGCAGAGAGAAATGTTGTACCAGTGGAGTGTGGCATTTCCTGATGGCCCCCTGACTAAATGTTGAGAGATTTTAAACATTCACATTTGTAGATGAAATGCAAAAGTAGCAAGCTCTACCTAGGGGAACTTTGGCCTATAGAGCTTGGCGCTGCTGAACTTTGTCTATTGGGACCTCACTCAATGAAAGCCGTATAAAGAGGACTTGTATGCCATTTCACCACATGCAGCTGCAACACCACGCCTAGAAAAGGAAAGATGGCTGTCCCCAAAAGGGCACCACAGATCATACAACAGGAGTCCAGGCCTTTGGAGGAAGTAGCTGGAGCCAACAGAGATAAACACAGCTGTAAATGAGTGTAGCAAAGTTAAGAGGAGGCAAACTCTTGCTGACTTGTTTGGATCAAATGTTAGGAATTTTGAAGCTCATAAAAAAAGTTTGACATATCCCTGAACATCAGTGTTGCTCAACTGATGTTAGCGTAGCTTTACATGGTCTGACTTAACTCAGTGTGGCTTGACATTGTCCTCTACATTGGTGAAAGTTGGCAAGAACACCAGTGTGTGAATGTGGCTTAAGGCTTAACCTACAAACTGCCATCCTTGGGGTAGAGGTTAATGGGTGGGCATATGATGGAGTGCATACTGACTGCTGTACCTCTGCGTTAACCTGACATATACAGTGCATTACATATATTTTTATTCCTCAAATAAGTAAGTTTACTGAAGCCCACTAGCGACTTTTTTTATCCCCACTCTTACTACACCACGTATGTTCAATTTCAGAGCATTCAAATCCCGCTCCCTCACCTCTCATTTTTTAATGACACACCTCTCTTTTCCGACTGACTCCCCCACCCCACACCCAGTAGTGACAAGAACCCCATCCCCCCTTAACTCATCACTCCATCTCTCCCAGTCCCTTCTCTGTGCTCTTGTTCTCTGTGCTCACTGGAGGAGATGATGTAAGAACATTAATGCACCAGGAGGACACAGGGAGGATGTGTGTGAGGGAGAGAGGACAGGCAGAGAGGTACTCTGCTCACATACTCAGTGTAGGGGGGAGGAGGGGGTATGACAAGTTAGGAGAAGATGGATCAAAGATTCATGGGCTTGACTTTAGTCTTAAAACAGACACAGTCAGTTAGAGCTGGGCAATATAGCAAATTATTCCAGGTATAATGATATATATCTGCCAAGAAGATACAAGATATGACAATATTGATCATTTTGATCGACTATTATACTTTGAAAAAAATGGGTCTAGTGCTCTTTAAAAATTGTTTGCAGTAGGAACCACTAACACTAATATGCTTATTAACCACAAATTAATCCATTTTAAATATTATGCTTTGATTGAAAATAACTATGCTAAATATTTTGTTTAGTGAAGGAGCTTTTTGATTATCATTAAAAGTCAAACGACAGCTTTCGATGTTTGATTTGACAACAACAGATGTCTAAAATACCCAATGTAATGAAGATGTTGGATGTTAAGCATCCAACATTGTAAAATACAAAAGTACTGCATACTGTCCAAATTGTGCAAATATGTTGGTAAAAAGTGGATGGAATTTTCTCCACAATAGTTCCATCCACTTTTTCAGGTGTTGCCACATGCAGCTTGCATCCAAAAGCAGCTGTTTTTTCATTAGCAGCAGTCTGAATTTCTGATCACTTTTCACCAGCCTTTAATGTTACAAGTTTACAAAAGGGAACTTTTGTTAATTCTGGTAATACAGGTACGGTTGTTTAAATCAGTCTATATGCTTAATGTTTGCTTTGATCCAAGGAAATATCTTTAGATTAATACAGTTTGAGGATTCTTGAAAGATGTTTCTGGTTTATCCAAGGAAATATCCATGGATAAACCAGAAAGATTAAAACACAGTAAGGAAACATAGCCTGACAAGAGTAAAGGAGATAATTTAGATTTTGAAATTGATTTTGTTTGTTTTCTTTTTTGAATTAATTTTTCCAGGCGATGTTGATAATGGAGAAAGACCATGGATAGACTTGGAAAGCTGGTCAAGAGAGCAGGGCAAGACTCACTGTAAAATGCTGCAGGCTGGAATTGAGCGAGTCTTCTGCATGAGACCAATGCATGGGATGCTTAGACATAGCCTACAAGGCAACTGGCACTCCTCAGTGTTGTTGCTGACAAAGCAGAAATCAGAAGTTGCACTACTTTGTTGTTTTTGATTGATGAGTGAAGATGTGACTTAACAAGTTTGGTGCTGTGCCAAAGGTTGAACAATGTTCAAGTGAGAGCACCACAACAAAAAGCAGCTAGTGCTGCTCCACTCCAAACATCAAGTGCAAAAATGCAGGACTATGTTGGTTTTGTACTGAAAATGAACAACTCTAGCATGAAAATATCACTTGTGGACACAGGGCCATGTTTGTGCCATCTAGCCAATGCTCTTTCTCTCTGAGGGTTAAAGATATAACTGATGATGATTAAGACTATCCATGTTTTGATATGTACTCCAATAATTAAGATAATGGAGCTTTATTATTTTTAAAACATGTGGTTTGAAATGGCATAGAAAGGGGGCATAGGTGGCCTTACATTTATGCCCATATTATCCATGCACAGTGGAAGTTGTCCTGTGGGAAGGTGGTCTGGGTTCAGATCTGGCCTTTGGCCCCTTTTTCACCTGTCCCTCCTAACTCTTAATCCCTACCTTTTTTAGCCTATTCACATTCCTCCCCTAACCCTAAATAAATAAATGAAGAGACGTGTTAGTGAAAAAAATGGTTGTTAAAATTTTCCAAACACATCAATGACCAATGTTTTTGCAGGGTGTCCATAAGGTCTTAAAAAAGTATTACAGTTGATAAATGAGTTAAGCAAAGTTTTTGGCCTTTGGAAAGTTTCCCTGCCGTTTGCATTTCAGTCAATGGGGGAAAATACCAAGGGATCGGCAGGAAAATTTCTGGGTAAGTCTAGGGGGAAAAACTGCAGTTTGCATTTATACATGTAGCTCCCCTGGATTTTTTTTAGGATTATTTCATGTTTTTTTTAGTAGTGTGAATAATGTATTAAAGTCTAATTATCATTTGTTTGTTTGGTGATGTTTTCTATTCATTTATACCTGAATAAGGTTGCATTGGATCATTTACTCCACCAGATTTCTCTCACTATGTTACCATCCCACCTCCAAAATATGCAGCAATCACAGGGAGTTATTACAAACCAAGACTGCTAAGTGTAGCTAAATTTAAATCAGCAGCTACTGTATAACTATGTTGCTAATATAACCAGCTACAAGATGAAGATGCAGTAGGGTCTTGAAATGTATGAACAAGTATTCAATTTGATTTCTTATTTTCTGTATACAATATAAAATAATAAAAAATACATACATTTACAAGAGAAATTTGTTGGATAGTAGGCTTTCCATCAAAAATTGCTACTAAACACCAGCAAACAGCAGTACTAAAAGTTGCTCATATATTTGTCCTTTTTAGACATTATGTTTGAGTCCACAAGCAGGGTCTTTAACTTGCTCAAAACTAGGCGTCTGTGACTTAGAACTTTTTGCCATGGTATCAATAAAGTATAACCCTGGTGTTGTAATTTATCGTATCTTTAAAGGAAAATTATCCAGATGTATATGTTGTGTGTTGCCTTTCAGCATAGAAATATCTGATGATTTTTGGTCCATATTGCCCAGCCCTACACCTAGTTATGTCAACTACTTCAACTTGGTAATCTCTTTTTCATCTGTCATGCTTGTTGGCACATATACAGTTTGACCTAAATACACTTAAATGTCACTTTGCTTCAAAACTCATCCAAAAACAAACAGCGGCTCACAGATCAGCTGTTTGTTTCTGATTTTCTTTAACTTCTGCCTCAGAGGGAGCAGAATCAAAGGAAGACTTCCATACTGAGGGTTCATCTTAGAACCATCAGATGCTGTTCTCCTGTTCTGTGTAGCCGAGGGCAGAGACACATCTCACTACGGGCAAAGGCACAAGCAGAGTCAAGCCGACACACCACGGGGCAAAGGCACTGAGGCCAAAGGAGTAGTCATGCATTTCCCCTGACTCACTGCCGCCTTGTCTCATCTCATGTTTTATTAATAGCATGCAGCTCATTGACTATGCACTACGCTACTTTTTTTTGTCACATTTAAGACCAGGCGACATATATAGAAATGTCCACAAACTCAAATATACATTTTTCTTTGCTTCTCGCGCATGACTCTAATGTGAAATCCCTGCGTTTTTCTCCTCACCGATCCTCGCTTCACGTGTAGCAGAAACTCCTCTGATTTGACAAATGTGGCATGGAGCGGTGGAAAGGGGCCCATTGGCTGTGCCTTCACGCATGCTTAAGCTCCAATTTATTCTGTCCACCTTAGAGCTGGGCTTAAAAGAGAATGGAGAAATTAGGGGAAGTTTGCTCTTTTCCCTTTCAAGCCCGCCGAGTCACCAGAGATCATCATTTATGAAGACGAGCCCAGGAGCATTAGGAATTCTGTTTTCTCCTGACGCCATCAACACTCTGCACATCCTGCTTTGTGTATACATGCATGCACTCTGTATTGGAGTGCATGTGGAGCTATCATGTGCAGATGCATATGCAGTTTCATGCAATGCCTCCTTTTAATATGTCTGCGTATGTGTGTCTGCGAGTGTGTGCATATATGTGTGTGAGTGTGTGTTTTGAGATCTGTGCCTCTCTGCTTTGCCTCAGTTCAAAAGGGTTTAGTCCCGACAACGTGATGTCGGGCTGCGTCAGCTCAGCCAATCCCAGCCTGGATAGCAACATTAGCAGCCAATCAGAAACTCCCAGCAGCCTTTGCTGTGTGCCCTCTTTCCATATTCAGCAACGCTAGTCTCAATCTGCTGGCTTCCCTGGGATGTTGCATAAAGACCCCCCCATTCCACACGCTCCCAAATTATAAGTTTCTTACATCTGCGTTGAAGTAACTCTTGGGTACCGTACCTACATAAACGTGTGTGTGTATGTGTGTGTGGAAACTCTCAAGCTCAGATGAACTCTCAGCAGTCAGAGTGACATCTGCATGTCAGAGGGCAGCAGCAGCTCCGGGTTAACATCGGGGGTTCAAATACAACTTGATGTATTGAGGACATAGGCGATGTTGACCCTTTTGGATGTGCTTAGGCAGTCCTGACTTGGGTCTCTGCACCCCTTGGATATTACTGTCAGGGGCACATATCCTACCAAAACTTTGCCAGTGTTGTTTCTGAAATTTTAACTTATAACTTGATGATGTTGTATGATATGTCGTAACAACTCTTTTTCTGGCTCAAATGATGCAATGGTGGTCTTTTTTTTTTTTTTTTTTACTGCGAAAACAAGCATGTACCTTATAAACAGTACTATTTACATTACACAAATTTCTGCTTATTCATAACTAAATATAATACGTAGGTGTTGATCTACAATAGTAAATGGAGGGTTGGGGTCCTCTGTCAGACAATTTGGAGAGTCAAACGTTTTGTTTCTTGTTTCAGGTGTATTTTGTGGAACTATTTTGTAGAGAGACTTCATCATTTGAAGATAAAAGTATATATAACCTTGTGCATCACATTTCAGATTCCACATTTTAGCAGAGACAATGTGTTATCATTCAAATATAGCCTCATAATGCCCATTAAAGATACAGAGAAGTTCACACCTCCAAATCAGACAAAGGCCAACCTGACAAACCAGGCACACTGTCTCACATATACATAGAATCGTTATTTCTCTCCTGCATCTTGGAACATCGCCTTCTAATGCAGGCCTGCGGTTGCTTTTCCATTTTCCACATCTAAACTGCACCCATAGCCATCATCTCTTTCCTCTCAAAGGAAAGAGATGATCTCTAATTGCTCTGGTTATTTTCTGAATGGTAATAAGAAAATCAGTTTTTAACTTTGCAAGATGGATGTGCCCGATGATAGACATGAAATCTGGTGAATCCATCTGCTTTTCAAGGTTAGACGAGGCCTGTTGGAGGTATGAAATCAGGCATTTCTCACTTTATTGTTTCATACCAGTTACTCACAATAGCCTGCTTTCACATGAATAAAATTGTTCCATGCCTAGCACAACTGGCACATGTACACATTCTGATTAGTAGGAAGTGGTATACACATAGTTCGTGGATACACAAATCAGCCAAATGTAAGAAAACTAGAAAAAAGCAGTTATGTCAATCCCTTGTCAAAGTTCATTGCACTACACATACTATGCTGCTACAATGTACGTTTTCATTTTATGAGGCAAACAATGTCCCTCTTTCTACTTCCTAATCTACTGTAAAGCTCAAAGGAAGAAATTAGCCCCTGCTGCATGGACATGGTATGTGAACAGACAATTTTGCAACTCACCGATGTCCATACTCAACAGGATTTTATTCACTCTTCATGCAAACTGTGTTCTTGTACCCATGAAGAGTGCCTAAGATTCTTTTATAAAAGCAGATTCGGACAATTTGTGTTTTCAATAAGGCTGAACAATATTGGGTAAAAATGATTCCAGATAAATGCTGCTTTTATGTGCATTTTTGACAACATTGAAGGTGAATTCTTCACGAGCATCCCCTTTTTTACTTCTTAAATGTCACAGTTTTGCTCTGCTTAAGTTGTTACAGTTAAGACAATTTTTGAGGATTAGAAGTGCCAGAACAAATGTGTGTATGTTAAGATGTTCACTCATGACGTTTATATTAAGTATATCTACAATTAAAGGAGGCCAGAGAAAGAAATAGACACTCTGCTGTATTAGCAGAAAGTGTGTTGTCTAATCTGTTTCTTGTGCATTTTACAAACTCGGCATTCACTGTGGTCAGTGCTCAGTTAGCCAGTTGATGGTGACACCAGACAGACGTTTAGTGCAGGTAGTCAAGAAAAAGATAAAATTGGAAGTTTTTGTTTCCATCAAACATTACATAATTGACAGCATGATGTGCAGCATTGACTGGTGATTGTGTATGATGCATTTGCACATATCGTAGAAATTATTCAGCCCTTACCAAAAAGGCTGGACTTCAACATTAATTGTACACAGATCCATGTCCATTTCCCTTGTGTGAAACCAGGTCCCTAACTGTGGCCACCACCAAATTTCATTGCAAAAAAAACCTGCAATCAACTCAATATTCAATTAAAGAAATGTCATTAACAGTCATCAGAGGGTTTTTTAAATATAAGATGATTAATTATGCACAGTGTAGACATGCATTTTTTTAATGATATTCTTACTTTATAAAAGCAAACAAGGTAAATCATTTAATAATTTTTGCATACACGTACACTTAAATGGGCATATACCCACTCCTCACACCTGTCCCATGAGTTAGGTTTGGCTTAAAACTACTAATAATACAGATTCAGGTCCAGCATACAAAAAAGAGGTAATACAGTGTATCAGCAACAGTCCTGACATTTTAGTCGTGGTAGAGCATCAATGAAGGCTCCCCAAATCAACCGGAATATTGAGAGTCTTTTCCTTATATTGTAGGAGTACTCTGTACTCTGGAGTACAGTATGATGGTAATTCATTGATCCAATGTCTTTGTGACATAAATTGTCCTGAATTTACCTTGGGATCAATAAAGTATTGTCTATATATATATATATATATATATATAATCTTGTTACATGGAAAACTATGCACTGGTTAATAAACACTATTTACTAGTGTATTTGCTTTTGAACACTGCACAGCAATAAACTGAATATTAGGCCCACTGTCAGTAGAATAAAATACAACTGAGTATAATTTAGAAACTTGTCAAGTGGGATACTTTTGCAAAAAACAGCATATTCCATCTCTAAATTTCTGACAAAGTAGGCTATTTTGTGGTACAAAACTTAAGTTAGTTATTGTATGTTTCTGTTGTACTTTCTTAGCAAAGAAAAATCTCAAATGTTGGAAAAAAAAATCATGTTCTGCAAAGTATTTCAAAGGAGAATTGAAAGCATTTTAGGTTTACATCCCTCAATTTCTGAAATAGCAAAGCCTCCTAAATTACTGATCCTTAAACAGCTTCTGATTTAGGTTGATTGCTGTTGATTCGCAAACACATCTCGCTGTTCTTTCGCACACTGCACATCAATTTGGCACACATTTCCATGCACAAGCATACTGTTCACTTCACATTATGCACAAGTGCTCATCGTGCCTACTCATAGGCTGCTTAACTCCATTTGTGCATGCATGCGGATGAGTAGAACACACTCGCTCATCATGCATGGAGAATCTGCACCAATGGCGTGCTAGTTGGTTTGTTGGTCACTTCCTTGTTAAGCAATGGAGGCCCAGTTTCTTCCCAGTGCAGCCTGTCCTCCCAGTGAGGATGGAAGCAACATATTTTGCCATTTCACCACACTAAGCAGTTTGTAGCTCTTTTTACCCAAGTTGTGCCCTCTGCAACCCGTTCTGCTCCATTTGGATGAAGGTTAACTCAGCTCCTCTTCCCTCTCTCTGTTTTCTTATGTTTTATTCCTCTTTCATTCTTTCGCCTAAATTCACATTCTCCCCCTGTCTACTTCTGTTTAACCCCTTGCACCTGCACCCCCTACACCCCTTGTCCTCTTTGCAGCGAGCACAGCAGCAGGGTGAGCGAGTGGCTCTGGAGCCCGTCAGCACATCCGCAGAGCAGCACAGCGCAGTGAGTCGACCGCTCCCCGAGGCCATCCGCTCATCGCACAAACACACTCGCATCCACTCACTCCACTTTTATCTCTTAGTCACTCTCTCCTCACCCCACCATCCTCCGCCTGCCCCCCCATTTCTCTTCCTCCCATCTCTCCCTTGTCTTCCCTTCCTCATCTTCCTACCCCCACCCTCCGCCACCCTTCATCTTAACAACCAAGGCCCACCCCCCACCCCCCACCCCCCTTTGTTTCCTCCATCTCCTTCCTCTCTCCTCCTCCACCTTCCCTTGCATCCTCTATCCTCTCGTCTTTTGAGGCCATGCAGTTTTCACAGTGAGGGCTGCTGCTGATGCTGCGTCAGTGAACAGGCAGCACATGCACACGCACATAGACTTAAACACAAACACATGGCTAAGATGGCCGAGGCTGCTGTCCTCATTTAACAATGCCTGCATGTACATGCATGATTATACATGCAGGTATATCTGTAGGTGAAGATGTTAGAGGAGGCACATGGTGAAAATTAAATGTTTATATGATTAATTGATGAGTTTCATGAAAAAATCTGTCACAGCAGCCATTTTTATCCACAGAGAATTTTTTGTTGCTGTTTTATTAAATGCAATTTTTTCTGTTTACATCCCTTTTTAGCAGTAGTTAAAAGTATGTAGTGCTGAAGAAAGGAGCTTTATTTTCTTTAAGTCCTAAGTTTAGTATTTTTGGAGGATGATAAACGCAAAGTACGTACTGAGGAAGATAAAGAGGAGAACAGGGGTCATTAAAACATCCTAAACAAGGAGAAATTTAAAGGAAAAGTTTGGGTTTTTTGAAGTGGGGTTGCTCAAGGCCCATTGCACAAGTAAATGAAATTGCAAATATAGCAACTGGCCAGGAGATAGCCGGGTATGGACAGTAGCAGTAAATGGTGCCACCGAAATCATGGTGTACCCCATTTTCAGGGTAAAACCAAACAAAATCATTGTCAGTCTTGACAAGACCCCAACAAAGCCCTGTGTTTAAAACTTTTGTGTGATGCAACATAGGGGCCATGTATACCTCCGCGAAAGCGCTGCTTTCCTTTCAAGAGCTGTTCAGGTCATAGTGCCGGGGGGGGGGGGGTCAGTTGGCTGTCTCAAGACCACAAACTGACACAAATCTAACGCTTTAGAATATTACAAGATGGGTCATTTCTGCTTTGATCCCCTAAATTCAAGTAAAGAACTATATATGATCTCATATCTAACTGATTAGAAAGAAGAAAAGAATAAGCCAGGAGATTTTACTTTTAGTGCTGTAAAAATACGACCTCCTGGATTGTATAGGTGCACAAAACTTCCAGCTTGTTTCAGATTTGAGTCACAGTTCGGTATGATGTCAGTATGATACGTTTTTGAAACACTTTTTCTGAGACACCAGTCAGACTCCCCTGCAACTGGGAGCTGGTGTTCTGGTACACAGAATGGCAGCTTTATTTGATGCCGGCCCTGGTACCATTCCTAAACTTGGGACGAAGTTCTGTAAGACTGGTTTAGTCAAAGATGGGCTGAAAAGTGGGTGTCCCAGGAAAACAACACCCCAAGAAGATAAGTTCCTCACCATGCTTTACTTAGTCTTTCTTCCAGGGGAAGAGGGGATTTTGGCACATTTTTGTGGTGCTACCCACATGTTTCGCTGTGTTGCTCATTCTTCACAAGTTGTGCCTCTTTGTGAGGCTGACAATCAGGCTTCCAAAAACACACTAATTGGTATTCTTAAAGCAGAGAAATAATCAACCTAAATATTTTTTCCAAACCTTTTTTTCCAAGCATTTTTTACAGAAGAATTTCATACTGACACTGAGCAATCTTCAATCATTGAATAGCATGAAAGACAGATTTAACTGTAGGAACAAAAGACATTTGGGAAATTAAAAAGTAGCACAAATTATTGATTTAACCACCCTCAGATCAGGCGGGCAATTCTTTGTCCCACCTCTGCACTAACCAATTCTAAAATCTGTCTGAATTTTTAAAATATTGTGGAAAGTTCAATAAGTGATCAATGCCTATTTATGACTTTTATTATAACTAGAAATAAAAATCCCAAACACATTTTTGACAGTTCATTTTTTCTAGAATATTCATTTCCCAAAAATGATTTAGGAAAATCAATGGGGCAGGCCACATTAACATTTGCTTTTTAATGTTCTGTATATTTCTATGCAAAAAGGTTTTACTACCAGTCTTAAAGTATTATTGGCTTTCTGAAATCCACACTGTCATCAATTTGTAATATCTCTTTCCTTATGAAGGCAGAATTTTTGAAAATTATGGTGCTTTTCCATTAAGCAGTCTGGTTCAGTTCTGTTTAGTTTGGCACAGAATGAAATTATTTGCATATCCACTGTCAAGAGTTAGAAAAGATACCATAAACAATGAATTCTGTCCTTTTTTCCACTGTCCTGTTGTGGCACTGAGATTGCTTGTGGGACTCTTGAACGGGACTGATGCAATCTATGAAGTGAAGATGTGGTTGGCTGTGAAAATGCAAGGAAGACCAGGGTTTACCTCAGTTAACTGCAATACTTTGGGGGGGGTGCACCCCTTATTTTATACATGCCATGTGTAAAACAGCATTCTCTGATTTTCAAGAAATGTGCTTCAAAAAATAAAATAAAAAATGCCTATGTCATAGACACAATTATGTGTGTATGGGAAATTTAACAAACCAAACTTGCAAGTAACTGAAGTCCAGATTGCCCATATATATATATATATATATATATATATATATATATATATATATATATACTATGTATGAAAGGGGATCCCAAAACAGAACAACATCCATCCATCCATCCATCCATCTTCCACCTGCCAAGTCATGCTGGTAGCAGTTACTTTCTTCAATTAAATTGAGCTTGAATATTCCTTTTATATAATATCTCCACTCCAGCTGGCTGCACACACGCCAATTCCCTGTTGGGGTACCCCGGGGTCCCCCTCTGTGTCACCACAACCCTCAATTTAAGGCTGCTGAAGTCAAAGCCTATGGGAGGTGACCTTGGCCTCCGACCTGTGACCTCTGAAACCCCCACACCTTAAAGTCCACCCCCACTCTGCACCCTGGTTGGCTGAAAAAGGCTTGCTCATTACCAGGTGTCACTTATTACACCCTTACACACACTGACGGGCCTAATTTATGGAGATTGCGGCACGTGTGAGACGCTGTGGGGGTTTGCTTATGTGTGTCGGTTAGACTATGTAGACGGTATATTTTATGCAACTTAAAGGTCTGATTTTAAATGTCTGGATGTGTTGTTCAGACACGGCTCAGCATGTTTTGTGCTCTTTTGTTTTCTTTAAAAACCTTGCAGTAAATGAGGGAAACTAACCATTTCTCAAATTGTTGCGACGTATTTATAAGGTTAGACAATGTACATGACTTCACTGGCATTTTATAATCATTTATAACAATAAATGACCTAAAAGTGGGTGTTTTGATTTTCGTTTTGTTGCCAAGATATTAAACAATTAGTGGTATTATTTGATATTTACTAAAAAAAACAATAAATCTTTAAAAATAATATGTTTATGATTAATTTAAACTTAAGATAGTGACTCCTGTGGTCAGTAGGCAAATTACTGACAGTGGTTCTTTCTCAAGTAACTTGAGGAAACACAGGACAAAGAATTTCCCTTGGACATTTCTTTTCTTAATTATTTTCAGCACCCTCTGTACAAAAATGGTCGATGCAGGTATGAAAATAATATATATATATTCATATATATTTTCTTTTTGAATACATTTAGGTTGTTCAAGAATGCCAGTTCTTGCCAAAAGTGTTAGATATTTATTTTCAGGAAATTAAGCATTTAAATGCCACATTAATTACACAATAACCCCTGATGTTCACTGGTCCTGTGAAAAACACACAAAATAAATTATTTTCCAAATGCTTTGTGCAAATTGAATTCAATCAAAGGGTATAATTACAACCCTAAATATGTTAAGTATGAGTGTTAACTTTTGTTTTTATTTTTGTGCAGTGCAAGATTTAAAAATAAAGCTTAAACCCAGCAACCTCAGTACCAGAAATGGTCCCTACACATTGTCAGCCTTAAAAATAATATAAATCAAAGACATTGGGAGTACAAATATGTCAGAGCTGTTTGCAACGGTGCACCTTTCATGTGTTGAGGCTCTCTTCTCAGCCTGAGTTCAGGTCAGACCCGAGACCCATTTTCTGTGCGTCTTTCCCTTCTCTCTCTCCCCTTTCTGAGTCTATATACTATCTCTCTACCATCAGTCGGACCCCAAAAAACCACCATATCTTTAAATAAGTTAAAGTTAATATGTAGGACTCTGTTAACAATTATTTTGTCATTAAAAATGAGAAATTACCAGCTCTTGTGTTACAAGGACTTCTGCTTTTTGTTGCTTTTGTATCAAACATTTAATAGCACTAAATTGCAACATACATAATTAAAACAGCATAAAATGCTGAAAACATCAGCATGTTCCACACGTGTTTCATCTATTTAACCTACCTTGTAGACTTAATCTACATTGCTTTTAGGCAATCAGTCTTGCAGTAGTGCATGTCCTGTAACATGAATCTGTCTTTCACCAGCATCACCTTGGTAGCAGAGTTTGGCTGTTTCTTACTGAGGTTAAACACTCCCTCACAGCTGTTTCTGTTTCAGTCAATGACTTTCTTGACCTACAAATGAAAATGGTGATCATTAGCACCTGTTTGGTTTTATTGGTTAATCAAACACCTTGATATAATCACACTAAATCCCTGACTGTGTGCAAGTGTACCTGTAAGAATTGATGCTGGTTTGAAAGCAAATATTGATATAGGTTTAAATTTTTCTTCTGTGCGGTCACTTTGCGTTCCATACTTTGTTTTCTAAAAAATCCTATTAAAATGTATAATTTTGAAAGCACTCTTACTTTTTCGGCAAATAGTCACCCTTGTCTAAAACTTTGCATGGAATACATATTTTCTCACAGATGCTTATTGGGGTTGCAATGTTGCCCATAAAGGGAGACATTTGGGCAATGAAATGTGCAGATGATGGCAGGGAGTAATTGTTGTTTATTACAAGTAAGCAACACAGAACATGGAAAAAACACAGCAACAGAGTGGCAGCTTGCTGTAGCAGTCTTTGATCTTGTTTAATAGGGACTATTAAACATGGTGTGTCTTGTCATGGTGGCACTGTCATGGCCAGGACGAGAACAGAGCATTAAAAATGTTATATTTTTCTGACTTAAGATACTTTTGGAATTATTAATAAATAAATGTGATCTTTTTTTAATCAATGTATTGACATTTTATTGCAAAAGGCCACCTTTAGCACAAACATACATAATTTAGATATTGTTAAAATGATATTTAAGAATTCTTTCACATTTATTCGTTTTGTGGTTATATATTGCTGTCCTAAGTCCTATTTTGTGGATAATTGTTATTACAATAAATTGCATAGCAGGTAAATTTAACCAGTACTGCCACTATCTGAGGAGATCCTTAGAACAAGCTTCTCTTGTTGGATTTAGACGCAGCTAAAAATAAATATGTTAGGGGCCAGAATCTCAGTGCTCTGACAACATGCCCAGAACCATGAAGTGATCATGTTAGAGAGCACTGCTCCTGTAGAGAAAATAAAACAAGAGATAAAGCAGATTTCTTTATAAAGAGATGCTGATAGTTACTGCAGTAATCTACATGAAGTGCTTGTATACCTTACAGTCATACACACACTCACACACGTGCACAGCGCTGTTGCCAAGGCACACACAGTTCTGCTGTTGGTTGAAGGTTGCCTCCGTATGTGTACTGTCACCATCTGACAGCCAGGAGAGCATCGCTTGGCGCTTTTTGCTCTGTATGTTTGCATATGTCACACATTCCCTCCCCTTAGTATATATAATCTGTGTGTGTGCACGTGCAGGCAAAGCGTGTGTATGTGTGTGTGCGTGTCCGCTGGGGATGCTCTCACCATCCCAGCTCCGTACTCTGCCTCTGTCTCCAGCGCATCAGGAGCGGCTTACATAAGAACAGGGCAAAAATAGCAGCTGAGAGGGGAGAGGAGGAGAGGGCTCTGCTGGCACGCACACAGTCTTAACGGGACCGCGGGGCACAGCACAATCCGGAGTACTATCACGCACACACACACACACACACACACACACACACACACACACACAGGAGAGACTGCAGTTATCAGCCATTATAGTTCTTCTTTTAAATACACGGTGCACTTTTTTGACAGAATAGTACACTGTTAGTCGGACTCCATCAGCATGAAAACCCCAAATAATCTCAGACGTTAAAATGGAAACAAGTATTGCATTGTGTGACATTTGTGAGGAGCAATAGAGAAATAAAAGAAGCTAAATTAGATTGTTCATAAGTGCTCCGTCTAATTGGTACGCCATGCCAAACGCAATAATTTAAAATTCACTTTCTTTTCCCCTCCATGCTCGTAAGGAAGCAAAAAGTCACCAATTATGCAGAAACATTTCTTAATTGCGGACACTGACAAAAGCTCGACTGCTGAAATGTTTACTCCTTCCTCCCTGTAATTAAATGCTTTTGTTTTTGAGCCTCATTTGCAGCCTTTTTTTCCTTTTTGTTTTGTTTTACATCTATTTTGAGCTCTGAACGCCCCCTGAAATACAGAGGAGGCTGAGAGTAAGGAGGGAGAGAGGTGAAGAGGTGGAGAGGTGAAGCTAATATCAGCTCTTACAGTTGTTAAAAGAAAGGAATAAGAAAAAAAAAAAAAGCAAGGGATGTATAAGCAAAGGTCAGGGCACAGATTTCAGAGAGAAGACGTATCAATCTGGACACGCTTTGATACCATGCTCTCACTCTTTGTAGCCCTCTTTATTTCAACATCTTTCTCGATTTCAGATTTTAAAAGCAGGAAAGATTTACCCCCGTTTTCAGCTCTTCAAAGAAAGTTGCTTTTTAAGAGGACCTTTTTTTGCCTTAACTTGGGTTCACTATATTCCATTTCGATGACTACTGATGACTGTGACACTGTATGTTCACAATAACTAATTCTCAAAAATCCTTTGGTACATTTGGTACTCCTGACAGTGCTTTAGTATTTCTCAGTCAAAGATGCTCTGTTAGAGCTCCTGTTGCTTCTGCCATGTGCTGATTGGTCAGCTCAGCGCTGCTCTACCATGTTGTCCACTCTGCATTCATTCAGCTTCACTGCTCTACAATTGGCGAGCCAGTCAGCTTAAACTAATGACAAAATAATGGTAGGAGATCACACTGGTAGGCCTGTTGTGAGGGGCAGGGGAATGAGACATTTTATACCACAGCTGGTTCCATTAAGATAAGGAAAGGTCCTGTTACGACAGACATTTTGACTTTTTGTGCTCTGTCACACAAAGGAGACATGTGAAAGACACTAAAGGGCATATAAAACTCAAAAAGCAGAATATGGGCTCTATAACCCCTCCGACCCCACATAGGCCCAATTTGTTCTGATTGTACTGCTGTACATCATCCCATTTGAAAGGGAAGTAGCACGATGTGTCTTTCATCTGCTGCTGACCACTGATTCGTAACCAGATATACCTGAGGAGATGGTTCAAAATGGACTATACAGGATATAGTGTATATCACTTATTCATCTAGGCAACAGCCCATAGGTGGTGTGTTTAGCAAGGGCGAAACAAACTTGGATGGTGACTGGAGGATCGTTCTGTCGATCACAGTCATTCGGGCTTAATCAGATGATGGAGTAGGTGAGCACTACTGCCACAGAGTAAGGAACATAATGCAAGCCAGATCAGTCAAACTCTTGCCGAAAGAAGAGTGAAAATATATTTTTCATGGGGAAAAAAATGCTTTTAGGGTTGTTTTTTGTTGTTCATTAGATAAAGGAATGTTGATCAGTTTATAATTTTTGCTTTACTGAGGAAATGTTGTCCAATTCTGATAAAAATGCCAATAAGCAGGTAACGTCCATGTTAACTGTTGTACAAACAGCCATTGTTTACAGGCTTGTAGCCCCTTGCAGCTGCAGTCACACTTGTATCTCTTGCCTCTGTCTCTTGAAAGAACCCAGATTGGTCAATACAAACAGGGCTCAGTCGTTCTGGCTTAGAGCTTTGCAGTATTTATCTGCCTGATCACAGACAATGAATCAGGTGGATCCAGCTGCATTTCAATGGTTACTGAGTCTATGGTCCTCAGTGTTTCCCATTTCTTTATTCTTCTTCAAAATAGCTTAAACAGAACATCTCGAAAATCCTAGTCTGCTTTGAAATCTTTGACAAGAACAGACCTTGCTATTGTAGTTTAACTACCTCGTGTCTTATTGCTGTGCAGTCAGTCTCTTAATGGTCCCATGCAAGTCATGGCTACATTTAGCTCATCAAAGGGAATTTCCGATGTGTATTAGCAGGGAGCCAACAAATTTTGACTTCTATTGCAGCCATCTGTTATGATTTTATTTTTTTCTTGAATATTTACCTTCTGCTTTCAAATCTATATTTTATCTTACACATGCACACCATTAGAAAATTGCCCGACATTGGATGCCTATCGAAGATGAGAAGTTATAGTTGGAAGTTGTTTTTTTTTACACTCTATCAAACTTTCAAAATATGGTATTGTGAAAACCCTTTTTCATGTTTATGTTTTATTTTTGCCTTTAAATAAACCAAAGTGTTTTTCCGCCTTACCCCATCCTTGACCATATAAAGAATAAAAAAAAGCATGCACTTTTGGGTTAAGGAACCAGAAATAGAGTGTCTGGACAGAAAATTAGTGACAGGGGAATGAGGGAGAAATCAATGACAAAAGGTGAATGAGTATTATTTGCTAAAGGAAAAAATGAAGGTGAAGGTGGAAGCAGGAGAAGTAGAAAGCTTTTATCCCTGACAGCCAGCAGGGACAAGCTGAGTGGTGCTTTTTTTTAATGGTGCGAGGATAAACACTGGAAGAGATTTAACAGACTTGCATGAAATCTCAGTGGGTTTGAAACACAACAAGCCAAAAAAAGAAAAAAAAAAAAAGAATGCACGTATGTTTGAGTGTGCAGGTTTGTGCATGGGGAGCTTTCCTCTGAGACTTTTAGCTGCTCCACCACCACACCTTTGTCTGATTGTGGCTCCATTTACGTTGAAGGGGGCATCTTTAAAATTATCTGATTTAGAAGGGGGGAGCAATCAATTAATATTTTTGGCTCTGAGGGCGTAGGTCAGTGACCCTGAGAGGCGGCGTGCGTCTGTGTGTGCGCACGTGTGAGACCAGTGGCCCCTCCCCTTTCTGTCCACCCCCCATTACCCTGTGCTTTCAGAGGCAAGGCTCTCATGCATAATGCAGAGAGAACGGGGAGGCTCTCATTAATAATTACTGCCGCCTTTGATGGATGGAGAAAATAACGAAGGGGGCTGTTAAAAATGGAGAGAGCAAGAGAGAGACGACGGAGGCGGGAGGGAGTCAAAGTTTTTTTTTTTTTTTTTTTTTTGGGTGTTATTTGTTGCTGTTGTAGTTCTTTGAGATCCAAAAGCTGCTGGGATGGATTTGGACTTAGTATAATCAAACACTGTGTGGATGTTTTTGGATGGTGTCCATATTTTGATAAGGGAGTAGCTCCTCTTCAGATGCTGAAAAGGATCTCTGAAGATGTGATAAATCCTAATTGCCTTTGTGTTGGAAGCAGCTACCACCACTCGAGGGTTTTCGTTTCACTTTCCTCTAATATGTCATATCTTTAAGCATTTCTTTCATATTAAAAAAATCTTTTGTCTGCCTCAATTAGTATATGAGATATGAAATGTCTACCTTTGCCTGTAGCTTTTATTAAATTAAAGCAGCCCAAACACTTGGTTCACATAGTATGATGTTGATTTTTTTTTTGCTCATATTAACTGAACCCCAGGACCACTGTCTTTCAGCCAAAAACATATATAGTGGTGTTTTTAATCAGAGTCCAAATCTTGATATTTAGGTACAAAGTATTTTAATTTTACCCATTCCATACTTTCTCCATGACCGATTAAGCAGTAATTTCTATTTTTTCTGCTTTAAAGTAGTAGATTCAAAGTTGAGACGTACAATTACTTAGCAAGGAGAGCGTCCATGGTCACCTGCTTTCAGCGCTTTGTGTTTATGGTAGCTGACCACAGTTATCTCTCAAGAAATGTGAAGACTTTGTATCACTGGTTAAAACACCAGACCTAAGCTTAAACAAAGCCAGTCACCCCGTCTTTGTACTGTTCCATAAAATGGTTCTTTCAGAAACCATCACTATAGGCAGATACTGTATTTGTAAAAATTACATGAAAGCTTTGTTTTCTGCCGTTAGTTAAAAACACCCCTCTAGAGTTGAAATCTTGGGTGGTTTTCACACCGACAGCTCATTTGCTGTGTTTCACTTCTGTTGCAAAACTACTATGGCTGCTTGTACTAGTTCATTAGTGTGATCACCCTAATTTTGTCGGTTGCTGGTTTGATTGTGCTCTCACTGCAGATAAACTGCTCCGGGACGTCGATTTGGAGCAAGCCGAGACCACCTCTTTTAGGCAAGCTTGGTATGGTTGTTTGTACCAAAAAGAGGGTGATTGTAGGGCTGAACGATATATCGTTTTCTAATCGAAATCGCGATTTCAGATGATGTGATCACCAAAGTTGCAATTTTTTGCAGCGCTCCTGACTGACCCAGGATCTGTTGTGTCAACTATTTGCTAGTGGCGATGTTGTCACATGTCAGCGCTCATGTCCAAAACCATCAAAGGTTGAAATACTGGTTTTCTTGACAAAAAATCTGTAAAGTGTGATGTGGAGATGTCAGGGAAGCAAGTATTATTGTTGGTTAAGTACTTTTGAGATTTTATTTGTTCTGCACTTCACCCTGATTTGTAGTGTCAGCCTTTGTTCAAAAAAGATGTGAAAATAGATGTGCAATATTTGGGTGCTGATGAACCAATAATGAATGGCACACCTATTTTAATGTCTGACATATTTTTCAGAATGGCAGAGGTAGGGTCATATTATTAAAGTAAGAGTTTTATTTTATTACCAATCCTTGTCATTTTCACTGAAAAAGATAGTCCAGGTTTCTTAGTCTAGGGTTGAATAAAGTACTTTAGAGAAGAGTAATATCTTTAAATGTTTGATGCTATGATGTAATTTTCTGTCATGTTTGTAAATGTTACTGTAATCATTGTGAATATTGCACAGAAGCTTGATTTGAAGAAAATAGTGAATCGAATTGAAATCGCAATATCTGCCAGAAAAATCGCAATTAGATCTTTTCCTAAAATCATTCAGCATTGATTGCTTAGTTCACATATTCAAACGAAACATGCAGAGCTTTGAATGTCCACTTCAAACAGAGCTATGCTCCCAAATGATCTAGATGTGAAAATGACCTTCGCTAAAATCTGTGCTTAGGTTGAAAGCTAGTTAGCTAACTATAGAAGGTGGCAATAGTGCATTATGATGAGGTTTTTTTTTTAGCTTGCTTAAATCACTATTTGACAAAAGAGAGTTCAAGATGTGTGTAATGTAATTTTCAAGACAAGCACTTTTTACACTGTTCAGTGTATTAGATAGAGTTAAGCTGTTCTGTCAGTCATTTAATTATTGTATTAATTCATAGTTTAACCCAAGTCAGTAATGAACTCCTGCCTTATTTGATTGAGTTGCCCTTACTCTAATATAATTATTTCAAAGTTCTTAAGAATTTTATTTTCTCCTCTGCTGACCAAATTATAATAATTATAATAATTTATTATATTTAAAAAAAGAGACCAGTGCAGGCAAGTCTCACTCATAAGTGACTGGTATTGACAACGAAATAAACACTGATCGATTTTATTTTTTAGTTGTATTTGTTTTTTGGAAGGGATGTCAAGACCCCCCTTTCTGTGTTTTGATATTCCTCAGGGGGGCCTGACCCCACTTTTAAACTTTTAAACACTAGGATTGTTTGCGATGTATTTTTGTTGGTTAAGTTACTAAATAAACTGCGTTTAAGCACATCCTGGTCATGACTGATAGTCAAAACTGCAAATGAATGATAGGCTGTTTAATATTATGGCTCATGGGGAAGGTTTAAATGTGTGGTTTGGTGTTTTATTCTGTCCTCCTTCCTGTTCCATCCTTTTTAATGTTGTTTTAAGAGTGTTTTGTAATTCCAGGATACATGCCCCTTAGCCAAAGCCAGGCCTCACCCTTAAATATTCATATTTCATCTATATATGATTTTACACATGTGCACCAGTGCACAGCTGCCTGTGTGTGTATGTGTGTATTTATGTGTGTGCTGCTGGGATGGTCAGAACCTCAGGGGTCATCAAGGAAGGTCAGAGGAAACAGCAAAATGACGAGACCCCTGCCAGCCAGCCAATCCGAGTAAAGGCTCCACTGGGTAGCCAATGACAAAGCAGCTCAGTGGCCTTTGATGAAGGGGGCCACCATTAGCCCCGTCACTGAACGACAGTGCTGGGGGCAGGATGGCTGCCATCCAACACTGCAGAGATGTGGAGAAAGAGGGCAAGGACGGGATGGATGAAAGACAGAGGCAGACAAATAGGATTCAGGGACTCATTTACAAAAAAACTAAGTGGATTGAAGAATTAGAATTAAAAATATGTTAATAGAATCTTATGGGCAATAATGGTGGACAAAATATTGGTCCACCACTTTGATTCAGGCTTTGCTACCTCAACAACTTAATGATGACTGATGAAATTGGTACATTCATATAAGCTATCTAAAGGATAGCTTACCTTCCTCTAGTGTCTTATTTATTTCGACATTTACAGGATTCAAGTAAAAATCTCTAAAAACTGTCATATTAATGTATGACTGTCATTTTTTGTATCAATCAGATATTTCTCGGTAATGCTGCCTTTTCATAGGTGAAGTTTGACATTTTGGTTAGAAACAAATTGTTGAAAATTGTATAGTAGTAAATGTTGTATTATTACAGTTTTAAAAATTGTAATCCTTTACTTTAACGTTACTCTAAAAGTAATGTTATTACACTTGTCAAATGTTGCACGCCACCTGACCCCTTTAAAATGTTGCCACATGCATTGTTATCTGCAGTTTTACTGCTTTAACCATGCTAGGATAGATGGGGTTGTAGAGCAGTTTTTTGTCCTTTGTTACCCTGCAGTGTCCTTCATCAAAAGAACACTGCAGTACATTGTAGGTTAATAAACCATTTTAAGGGCTTATCTCATTTTAAGACTCTTCGCTTTAAGACAGCAAGTGATCAGTGGAGGTGGGCAGTAGGGGTGTCCCGATCCAATATTGATATCGGATATCGGTCCCATATCAGCAAAAAAACTGATATCGAATAATATCGGCCTGGAACTGCACAAATTTTCGATATAAGCACTCTGATACAAGCAGTCCATTCTAAATTATTTTTTATTTAATTCAGTTGTAGAATATGCTTATGTTTAAGTTAAACACAGTGGTTATTTTGCAATTTAAAAATAACTGTTTTTGTTTTATTTGATTTATTGAGGTTACTTTTCAGGAACTTCTAATTTATTGTTATTTATTTTATTTAATTGTATATTCTTATGTTAAAGGTTAAAATTTATCCAACCCATTGGTGAATAACAAATTGGTCAGTTTTTCTCATACCTACTATTGCTGACTACTGTTCTCTGTTTGAGTAATCTCACTTGATCAAGCCTTTTCTTACAGTCCATACTACAAAATAAGTAAAAGTATGTATGATTCCTGCTGATGTCGTATCGGATCGATATCGGTATCGGCCAATACTCAAGCCTGCAATATCGGTACCGTATCGGAGGTGAAAAAGTTGTATCGGGGCACCCCTAGTGGGCAGTAGTACTGGCATGCCCTGGGTTTGCACTTCACAACTTTTATGAAAGACTGGGGGCTCAACTGTTGTATCAGAGGCCAGTTAGAGAGCAAACTCTACATGGTAAAAATAGATGGTATTAAAAGAGCAACACACCTGCACAGAAATGGCACACAGGGGACTTTGCTGATTGTAATGCAGATTTTCATGCAGGAAGACACAGTTCTTTTACCCGTTGAGAGACCACCCAAAATAGGCTGAATTGTATCCCTGATTTTACAGTGAATTTTTCACCATCAGAAAGTCTCAAGTGAATTGTCGATCAATCAGTCAATCTTTATTTGTATAGCGCCAGTTCATAAGTGTTTTTTCCAGGCACTTTACAGTGGAGCAGGGTGAAGCCATACTCTTCATCTTATACATCTAGAGATATATCCATTCAGGCAGAGACAAAGGGACTACAAATAAGAATTTATGATAGTGACAAACCAATAGAAGTCCAGATCATTAATCTGCCTTCATCATATTTGTCTCTACTGAATATAGAATTATTTGAGGTTAGCCCCTGAGATGTGGCATCTTGTTTTCAAGAGGGTCCTCATGTCTATATGGTTGTAAAGGTATTTATAATCAATAACCATGAGTATGACTTTATGTTAAATTGTGTCATTTCAGTGGGCATATGGTTCTAAAACTGCCATGCTTGGTTACAGCTTGTTGACAAATAATGGAGGTGGGATTATTTCTTAAAGGCAAATAGAGGAAAAGACAAAAGGGTTAGATTATGTTGTGGCTATTTTGTCTGTAAAATTAAGGTTTATCTCATCTGTTTGTGTAATAGTTCATTAATGGCTGTCATAGAAGATCTCTATTAACAGGTATCTTTTTGATGTTCAAGATACTGTGGAAAAAACTTGTTCTCAGCAGAGACTTACATACATATTTTGTTCAAGGGGTAATCTTCGCTTCACTCTTTTTTTCCAGAATCATATTTGAACAACTCAAGCATTTAATATTGTTGATGAAATTTTCAGTGAGGCAAATTCTCTGAGGCGTTCAGTGTGTGCTGGAGAGCGGGCGTCGTCTGCTTGTCTGCTCTGATTTGAATGAAGACCAGATGAATACTTACAGCCATTACATCTGAACAGACGGTGTCACAGATAGGTTGTGACACTCTTTGATGTAAGGTAACATTTAATCTAAGGAGAACAAGATATGCTGATCATTGACAGGGGCGACACTTGCATATTTTTGTGCCAGCAGTATATTTATTGAAAATCAGTATTCCCACGCAATACAAACTAAAACCAACATGTCACATTTTACTAAATGTGTCCCAACTTCCAAAGTTAAGTGTTCTGATGTTACCTTTTGAGCAATATGGCATACCCCAGCCAATATCGAAGTAATAGTAATATATTTTGGTTGTTTTTTATTTTTGAAAGAAGTATATCTTATTGTCTTAGGCAGTACAAGCAAAAGAGATTTCCTTCAATCCTTCATTGTAAAATCCTAATGTAACCCAGGTTATATAATGGTTTTTATTTGTGATTTAAATTGATTTGATTGTACTTTGTGATCACCCTCTGTGTCTGAGTGGCCCTCGTGAACCTCCATAGCCCAGAATCTGTTTAAATTATTTTAGGTCAATCTGCTTTTGATTTATATTTATTTATTTTACTTAATTCCACTTCCAAACACTCACCTATACGCCGTTGATCAGTAAACCAATCAGGACACACCCCACCATTCAAAAGTATCCGGTTCACGAGGGCTCTTCCTTTTCCACTTCTGATGAAACCGCAGACACAGCAGGGGAAGACTAACGCCACAAGTGTAACGAGAGAACGCTACACATGTAATTATTCACTACAACGGTCAGGTTTTTTGTCCCCCATGAAAAAAACGAAGATTGAAGACGACGATGGCGAGCTAGATCACGGACTTTTGATTTCTTCCTCCCTCCCTGGATCACAGTTGACTCCACATGGTTCTCATCCCGGTACCCTGAACACGTTTTTCTACCCCCACCAGAGAAAAGACTATTTCCCTCCCATTTTTTTCCTTCTTTAAAAGATGCATTATGGTGTTATGATTGTTTAAATTGTGTTTATTTCATTTGAATCAGAAAAATAACATCATTTACTTACTTGAAGTCACTAATTGTCTGTCTTGATTTCGCACATTCAATATTTTCTTTGAGCTTCATGGGACGAACCTTGGTTATTTAATTGAATTATTTTTCTGTTACACCTACTTTAATCCTGAATATTTGAGTTAAGTTAATAAGTTAAAGAGTGAAGCCTAAGTAAAACCATTTTTAATTTGATTTCCTTTAACTTGAAGTTGAACAGAACTAAGTTATGTGAACTCAAAATAATTTTTTTTACAATTCTTTAAATTAAATTTAGAGTTTGAACTAGCCCTTAGTTAAAAAGAAAATTGAATTAATCATAATATATCTATATATTTTTTTTTCCCCTAAAATTAAATAACGTAATAAGTTATTCTTTAAAGATTATATATTTAAGTTGATTACAATCAAAGTTAACAACCTCAAATTGTTACACTAACATTTATTCACCATCATTTTTAGACAGCTTGCAGGTGTTGGCTTGCATTTTATCAAGGAAAAATAAATTAATTGCCAAATATTATGTGTTTAGGACTTTTTTTTACTGCTATGGTATTAAGCAAGTATCAGTATCATGTAATTTTTACTTGCATTGTAAAAAATTTTAATCACAATAGAATATTTAAAATGAAAAGTCCTGTTTACTAGGCATGAGAAAAATATCTTCACTGCATTTTATCATTGTCCAAACCTGTGATACTGATTTACTGTTACAGCAGCGATAAGAGGGTAGGGTGCCCTCACACTAGGTCCAGCAGCCATGTGCAGTGACTTAACAGAACCCCCTACTCCACAATAAGAGTCTGGTTTTTACTTCTGCAAACAAGACAAAACACTAGTTGGCAGGGCAATTTGCAACCTGGCCCTGGAACTAGTCTGCTTATTTGTGTACAAGGAGAGGTGGCGACTGAAACAGAGCATATACTTAGGAGTGCACAGTGCTATCTGTACAATATCAGTATTGGCAGACATCGGCCTAAATAGTCGTATATGGGTATCAGCAGATTTTTGCTGATATTAAAGCCGATATTTCTATACATATCAGCCCTATACATCCCTTATATTGGCTGTAAATTCTGCAGAATACACAAATGTACCATAATGCTTTACCTTATCACTCAGTGAGTGCCTTTAAATATCAAAAGTTTCAATTTTTCAGGAGGGAAACGTTGTTTTTCTGGTTTCTGTTTCTAACACAAATAGCCCGTCATGTTGAAACCAACATGTCAGTTTTTGCAAAGTAAGGACTTTGTGCTCTTGACGAAGAAATACCAGTATTGGTATCATCGATAATGGGGTTTCGGAAATATTGGCATATCGGACATAGACAAAAATCAATTTCGTCTATCCCTACATGAGAATTTTAGAGTCGATGGCTTATAGATAAACGGCTGCAGTTGATTATAGTACAGCTTTTTCAGTAAAGAGCAGACATTTGACATCAGAAGGGTTGGGTTTTGCAACAGCTGATCAGTTGAGGCAGAGGCTAGGGATATTTTAGTGCCTTTTTGTCACCAAATAAGACATTAATGAGCAGGTACACTTCTGTTATATCTGCAGTTCATTTTTTTAATGTTGGTTTGTCTCCTGCTTCTGGAGACATCATCAGAAACTGGCAGTCACCTGATACTGTGTTAAAACATAGTTACATTTTTGAGAAGGTGCACATTAGACTATATGCAAAGGCCTCTGTGTTGGGTCAGGGTACTGTAGACCTATGCTGTGACTTTGGTGCAAAAGTATAAGGCCTTGGTTCTTCACTGAACTGAACCCACTTAGCTCCAAGAGCACAGTTATCTCTTGCACAGGCATACTTCTTCATGCCAGCTGCCTCGGAATATTTGCATCTGCCCTGATCTTGAAATAACAATCAACCTCTGCAGTGGACCAACATAAACCCTTCACCTTTACTGTTTTAAATAATTGTCAAGCGGAGCAGCTGTTTCAATTGTATATCACTTTTGTAAGTACTGTATAGATACCCACATCAGTGCTGCCAAACTGGATTTTTTAGGTTGTGTACTTGACCTCTGTGTGAAATGTGCTAGTGCACCCTTTATGACTGAAGAGTTTCATAGTTACGTTTTTAGATTTAGTGACACTACAAACCCCTAATCACTGAAGTAACATTAAGGCCAGATGTGGTTGTCTATTTATTTTGGTTCCTTATCATTATTATTCTTCCTTTTTTCTGCTAAGAATGGAAAAAACGCTTCATACACCACCAGATGAACACCAAAGGATAAGCATTGTCCTCAAAAAATCCTGTGATTCAAAAGTCTGCACCAGGATGAACGTGTAAATTGACAAAATTATGAAAATTGTATTGAAATGATCAGAATAAAGATCAGTGGATCAGTAGGAAACTCTCCTTGCTCATACACCAATGCAGTTTAACCATTAATGTTTTTTTGTGAGTGTTTTGTTTCTTTATTGGAAGAAGTTTATTGAAAATCAGAAAAAACTCAGAAGACACTAACATAACTACTATGATTACTTTAAAAGAAGCAAAGCCTGCCTCCACATTAACATTGATTTTATAAATTCCCCTTTTCTCTTTATTTAAATATGACCTAAGGTCCTTTAATGCCTTTTGTTCAGGTGAACTTAAAGATTGCTGCTGTCAGAGATCTAAATCGCAACACTTGGATTCCTTACAAGCACTCAAACCATTGTCCCAGCCCATAACAGAGGGCCAGAGAGGGAGATTTGGGAAGAGAAGAATGCCACTTTTCAGTAAATGTTAGACACAAAGACTGAGTGGGTGTGAGAGTAAGACATAAAGACAGGCAGTTTCCTGCCATGTTGTGGTCCATGGATGCCAGATCTGCTCAGTGCTATATCCTGTGAAAAGCAGGGAAGTGATGGCAGTTGTTTGGCCTCCTCATCAAGGTACTCAAGACCTGGGCCTCTTCCAAACACACTGATGTAAAGCTGACGAAAATTCCGACAGTGCCACATGGATGACAAAGAAGAAATAGGAAATGCACCCACCTACGTGAGCACATACACCTCCACACCGCCGGCCTCCCTAATGAAAGCCCCAAAATCTGCTGTGATCTCTGAATTCATTTGGCTTCATGAATTCAGGATGCAGGATGATGACATAATTGTGAAAACCTTTTACATGCAAATGTCATTGTGTCAGTGGTGATTGTGTTACAAGTGGCTGTTTGTGGGGTGTCTAATTTTCTCTATATGTGTGTTTTCTGCAGGTATGAAGCAGCATGCTGACATTGGTACTCAGTATCGCTCTGCCATTTACACATCCAATCCAGCTCAGCAGGCGCTCGCATTGAAGAGTAAAGAGACCTTCCAGCAGGTATGATCACACTCAAACGCACACTTCAAGGGTCTTATTACAACCACATCGCAGACAAGCCCCCAATGACGCCGTGCCCCTAAAGCTCAAAAAGGGCATCAAGACATTTAAAGGACATTACACAATTTAGACTAAAAGAATTAGAAGTACTGCCTGGTATTTTTAGGCCTCCATGGTGTATAAAAGTGCCAGACAGTGAAAGTACACTTGTGGGTCAAAAAGGTGGGCCAGGGTGGTTTGGTGGTTGATTTTTGGTGATTGATTTTTTATCTTTAAAGAGCATTTGTACTAAGTTTGACTAAAATCCTTTGAAGACTTCTTGAGATATATCATTCACAGGTTAAGGATGATCATAAGCGCTAACAAAGTTTAGCCTTTTCCATGTATTTAACTTGTTTATCCTACTGTCAGAGTGGACATTTATGCTAAATTTGAAAAAACTTCTTCAAAGTCTTTTTGAAATATCACACTTACAAGCAAAGGATGGACACGAGACCCTATGACCTTGATTTTTAACCTCCAAAATCAGTTCATCATTTAGAAAAAAAAAAAATTTTTGAGCATGGGGCTCCGTCATCTTGAATTTCGACATCTAACCTTCAAAAACAAATTAGATCATTGTTAGATTAGAGGGGTTAGTTGTGTTAGTTTTGATGAGAAATCCTCTTAACATTCTTTAGATATCACACATTCAATCTAAGGATATTCAGAAGGCTCTATGACCTTAGCATGACCTTTGACTCCCATAATCAAGTTATTCATTACTTGAGTAAATGCAGACATTTGTGCAAAGTTTATATCAATTCTTAAAAGCAGTCTTTAGATACAGTGTTCCAAATTGACAGAACTAACGTGAACTTGACATTTGACCTATGATCAAAAGTTAAAATGAAATCACCCTCAAGTCATAATGGACGTAAGTGTTATACAGGGATTTAAGATCTCTTTTCTATGATGGATTTCCATCATTTTATATTTGTCATGATATTTTTGGTCATTTTTGAACTTGCATGGAAAAGAAAATTAAACAGCCTTTTTATTGGTGGCTCATAAAATTACATACTGTAACTTTTGGCATTTCAATGCACTAATTGTTAGTTTTATCTAATTAATTATGTGATGTCCAGTTAATGTGTACCATCATATTTTTCCAGAGACTTTACTTTGCATCATCACTGCTGACAGCTGAGGCCAGAGTCATTATGTTTCGAGTTGTTTTCATGGCAAATATTTATGTGCACAGCTTTGTGATGCCTGGACTGTCCCTTTGTTTGCAGGACTTTATTTGTGATGACCAAGTAGATACAGGAGGATAATGAGCTATTATGTTGGGTAATATCACATTTACTCGTAAAGGATAATATCAATGCTCCATGACTTCTATGGCTATGACCAAGACCTGCAGAATGTTATTCGTGCATCTTTCATCCAAAGTGGGCATTTATGCAAAGTTAAAAAAAAAAATCAGAACTATTGTTGAAATATTGTATATAGAAGAGTGCATACACAAGTGGAGGATGACCATGAGACTTTATGACCTTTACCTTTGACCTGTGAAATATTATCAGTTAATCCTTGTAGAGAAAGTAGGCCGTTGTGCAAAGTTTACAAGAAATTTCCTCGATTAATCTTGTGGTATGACTTTCAGAAGGTTGGGTTTATAAGCAAAGGATGATCTTGAGGTGCTATTACCTTGAGCTTTGATCCAATATCTCAAAAGATCTGTCAGTTCATAGAAAGTGAGCATTCTTGTGAAATTATATGACCATCAAATGTGTTGGTTTTGTGATTTCGCATTAGCAAAAAAAGGCAGACAATGAGGCTGCGTCCTTGACTTTTGACCCATTACCTTCAAAATCTAATTGTATTATCCAGGCCAAGTGGGCATTTATACACAGTTTGAAGAACTCACTCAACATTCTCCTAAAGGGCAATTATTCAGGTATTGTGCCAGCATGAAGGCAAAGCAATAATTTTACTAAACTGGTAAAAAGTCAAACAAGAGCATTGTGTCAGATCATCGACCTAGTCATTGGGAAGTTAAAAAAAACATACTTAAAGTGACTGTATCTTACACTAAAGTCCTGGATATATTGACAGTCAAGATGCATATCAGGTACAATAAATCGTTTCTAGCAAATCATCAGAGATGATATCAACTTTTGGTAATTCTCATAGCATACATGATTGTTCACAGTCTCTAGAGTGCTCCTGTTCTTGTTCATGACCTGAGACTTAAATCATTCAGTCCAATATTGTCTGACTTCTAAATATTTGCATGTTCAACTTTGTCAATTCTGTCCTTGAAGTTATAATTTTTAATTGTTCTGACTGAACGCTGCTACACTGTACATGCTGTGCTTGAACTGAAGTTTGCAATTGATTTACATCCCTTTATCATATTCCATGTTGGTTTTCCTTCTTTGTCACTTACTTTGAGCCATTTTTGTGACAAATGGGCCAATAACCAAACCACGTGTGAGGTAGTCACAGGAGGATATCCTTTGAAAATGTGTCTGTTCTGTTTTTTTTGTTTTAATTTGCTGTTCAGTCTTAAGTTGTTACATAAGACATGCTGGCACAACAAAGCCTCATTTTGTGATTGATTCAAAAAACTTTATTTTGGCCGTTAAGCCCAGCAGAGCCTAAGCTTGGAGTCGTACCAGGTATTTGAATGACAATCCAAAGCTGGTCTCTGGAGTGGTGACCTCTTAGAGTTTGATTTTGTTTAGTTAAGAAAAGCCACCTCTGTTAAGTTGATCCCCCTCTACATCCAATCGTTGGCTCTCTTCAGGGGTCGAGGGCCAAAGAAACTCATTTCTAAAGCTGTCAGAGGCACGCGTGCCGCTCTTTTGTTCTGTCATCTATCCATCTGTCCATCCCTGCATTTGTCCATTAGTCAGTCCATCCATCCGTTAGTCTTCTCGGCCCATTCCCTAAATGGTATTCATGGACAAGCCGGCGGGAGGTAGAGGGGAGCAAATTATCACCGTCATGGTTACTTAGGGACCCCGGAGGTCAGCAGTCATGGTCCACAGGGCTTCCAGGTTGCTAAGGAAACAACCTCCCCAACCTTGGCCTTGGGCTGGGGTCAGAGGTGAGAAAGGAGTTGCAGCTGGGACCAGGAACGTGGTGAATGGAGGCAGGGGGGAGAAAGGAGGGCTATTAGATCAGAGGGACGGGACTGACAGGCCATCAACTGACAGTGACCCCAAACATACAAGAACACACACAGACTCATCACCCAGGGTTAGAAATTACAACCATAACCTGCCCCTTAGATTTGGACAGAACGTTTGATTAAAAAGTTGTGTAACTTGATAATATTTTTATTTGAATCAGCTAGACATGATTGTGTTGTCATAAAGCTTGAGTTCCAAAGTTCAGACTGTGCTTGATCATAAAATATCACCTCTTGCAGATTAATGTTATGAAGTTATTTGATAATATGGCAGTGAGATAGATAGGTAACCAGTTATTTGTGTGACTGCCCTCTACCTTCAAACTAGCGTAAGTTCTTCTAGGTACACTTGCACAAAGACAGGAGTTTTATAGGATCATAAGCCCTTTTCACCCATGCAACCCTGATATTATCAGGATAATACCTGAGCAGCCCACCCAGGTAATTCCCTGACATGGTTGTTCACACTTGCTGCTAAAATCAGTATTCATGATATCATAGTGGATGAACAATATCCTTACTTCAGTGACACATGTTAAAAAGTGTATCAGCAGCATTGATTAAAAGGTTGAGAGGAGCATTGTAGCACGCAGAAGTGAATATGAAGCAGCACCGCTACATGCACAGCGATTACACCAGAGAACAAAAGCTGCAGTGTTTCAATCTGTATACAACAGTAGCGCAAGAAGGCTGTTTGGATGCACAAGAGACCCGGTGTTGATCATTTTAGAGCAGATGGACTACAGAACTTTTATGATGTGCTGTGGAAACAACACACCCAAATGTCCAGATGCACATTTGAGTTTGTGTTACTCTCATTACAATCCAATAAACTTCTGCAATAGCAATTGTTTTTATCTGTCCTGTCAAGTCCCCACACCCTTTTTCCTTAGGAGTTGAGGGAAGGACGTCATCACCCCTCTCCTCTCACCCTTACTTCGACTTTACGAGGATAAAATACTAGGAGGGCGTGAGGAAAGAACCCAGGTAAAGTCTGAGTGAAAAACTTGGCTGTTTGCATTCACTCATACGGCTAACTCGGGTATAGTCAGGATTTTTTTGTAAGTGTGAATGGAGTTGTAGTAGGATGTATGATGAACTGATTATTCCAGACTAGTGCTAATAATCTTCATTTTCATATGTGGGCTAAAACAAGTCATTAATTGAAACAGACACAGTTTTAAAATAAGTTTGAGACAGGTTGAGGAGCAACCAAGCTCTGCTGTAAAGATGAGGTTGCAGAAGACAGTTTCACATCATAGATCATATGGCACGGCAATACAGAGCACATCAGGAAGACTCATTGTACCACATCAGCAAGGTCTTTTCCTGGCAAAGATTTCAAAGCAGACTGGGGTTTCAAGATGTGCTGTTTAACCTCCTTTGCACATCATCACATACTCTTTGCTGATATGTGTATTTCTGTTACAGCATTGTCCCCAAATGCTTTAACAGCAGCTGTAAAATACACTTTGGGTTATTTGACCCATGGTTCAGTTCAGAAGATGGCGCAAGAGGCCAAACTTCATGGTGCAGGGCATGTTCTAGATTTTAAACTACTTCAAAGATATCTGAAGTTTAAGTGTCTTACATTGTGAGATATTTTAAACCTTGTCCTGTCAGAATCGGTAATGGCTTTGATATCAATAAAATCCTATCAATACTCAACTCTCAATCTTGATTAAGTTGTCCTTGTTGAATAAATGTTAACACGATTTTTTTTTAAATGTTTTATGTGTCCTAGAAAATAGGAATATGAAGTAAATTGTCAAAAAAATTGCTTAAAAGTTTTTGAGAAACTGTCCTAAAGTGTCCTTAAATACTTCTCCTGATTGGCTTTTAGAGCTTAAGATTGAAAGAAAATCAAAGGTTTAGGTGTGTCATGCCTGTAAGACAGGTAAAAACTACACTCTAATACTCTTAATAATCTGTGTAAAAACAGCTAAGGCTTAAAGCGTTATCATCTTGTCACCCTGGTGCCAGGAAAAGGGCAGAGAACTGTAACCCACTTCACAGCGCGCACACACTCTTCAAAAACACACCCGTTTAACATCATATACAGGAAACAGCCCTCAGTCTCTTTGGCCCACCCCTGCAACGTCGCTGCTGACACCACTGATCTGTCAACCACTTCACTGGCACCCCAGTTTCATCCAAGGGCCACTGGGACACTCTTCTTCTCAAAGCAGCTGACACACTCTGAACCAAAATGGCAGCTTCCTGCCCTGAAATGGTTGCCTGCATGCCGCATCGATGCTGAGTCTCGGGAATGGGGGGCTCCAAAAAGCGGCATCTCAACAGAGGAAAGGTTCACCGTGTGCATACGCTGTGTGTTCAAGGGTGTGTGTGTGTTATTTTTATTTTATCCTAAAAGGCCAACGCTCTACATCAGGAGAAGTGGGTGCATGGTAGAGTGACACGAGAGAGTGGGCGGAGGCGATCTAAGACGATCAGAGATAAGACAGGCATCACAAAATCCTGATTCCACCCTACTGCCAGCACATGACTCACACACACACTCACATGTGCACACACACACACACACACACACACAGTCAGAGACATACATTTGGCACATACACCCTCAACCCAATGAATAATTAACCCATACGAAGAGTCTCTTCTGCAGGGCTTTCAGTTTCTTAACTTCAGCATTGGAGGGAGGGGGGGTGAGGCAGAAAAGCTTGTTTAAGCGCGAGAGCAGAGAGGGGAGGAGAGAGTGGGGGGAGAGAGGAGAAGGGGGTTCTCTATAATGAAATTTGAAATTTGCAGAACATCAAAGGCTTCTGTAGCCAAGCCGCTGTGGCAGCAGAGCAGAGAGAAGGAGTGCATCTCTTTCTCTCCCTCTGTCTCCCCCGTCTCTCTCTCTCTCTCTCTCTGTCTCACACTCTCTATCCCTCTTTCTCCTTCTCTCTATCCCTCCCTCTTTGCAAAAAATGTGTCTCCCCAGAGCTGGGTGAGGAGAGAACGGGTGGGAAGAGTTGATTAGGAGGAGAGTGGTGGAGGATGGGTTAGAGATGGGTGAGGGTTTGAAGGGAAAAATGGAAGGACGGGGGTTTCTATATATATATATATATAAATGTGTGTGTGTGTGTGTGTGTGCATGTATGAACAATAGGTTTTATCAAGCCAGCTCCAATATTGCGTGTGTACGTGGCGCACATGCATGTGTGTAGGGCCTTGGAGGGGTGAGTGTGCCCTCTGATAAGGCATCCTAACTTAATGAGCTTGAAAAGGGGGATGTGTTGGGGGGAGGGGGGTGCACAGTGCACAGGGGTTCAGATGATGGTTGGGAAAAAAAAAAGCAGGGGGGATCGTTTGAGGCTATAAGTCTTGAGGAGGAGCCCAAAGGGTGGTAGAAAAAAAATGGGAGCACAGGCAATCTTCTTTTTTTTTTTTTTTTTTTTTGTTTTGTTTTGTTTTGTTTTGTTTTTTGGGGGGGGTCATTAAAAGTCAAATTTACGTTGCCAAATTTTGCATTTTTGTTGCATTTTATGAAGAGCCTCTGCTTGACATGAAAGTCTGACATTATTTTTCATGCAACCACCATAAGATTAGATGGATAAACAGTGCCATGGGTCGATACTTTACAAACTCAAAGATCAATATTTTTATGTTAATGTAACACAGACAGGGTACGCATATGTCCTGGGAAACAGTCGACCAAATTTTGAGACATTTTCTTCCTCCTTGTGTGAAGTCGCTATCAAAGTTGCATTATTCTTTTACATAAATGTAAAAACATAGTAAATTAGGTCAGAACTCTGAGGTACTGTACAATTCATTTGGTGAATTAACATTTCCATAGTTTATGTTTAATTAATTATTCGTGATGCACAAGATTAGATTTTTGACACTATCAGATATGTTGATATTTCCTAAGTCATTATTGCAGATACTGAGATTAATTACATTTATAATTATACATATTTAGACAGTAGGTCTAACAATTTTGTCATCTATAGCCTAACATTCAAGATCAATACTTACAATAGAATATAATACAACAGATTTTAGTCAGTTTAGATTTATCTACGTGGTACATTTTAATAGCCGGAGCTGATCAAAGTGCTTCACAGACAGATGCAATATTAAAAAGTTAAAAAAATAAAATGATTAGATAATATGTTATCAAATAAGCTTTTAATAAGTATAGACTTCCACAGTGGTGGACATTTTTACATTGAAGTAGCTATATAGTGAGGCACTAGCTTTGGACATGTTCTCCAGATTGAAATATTTACTCTTCCAGTCTTACGTTAAAGGTCAATATTTAATATTCTTAACTTATTAGCTGCTTTTAATCAGTTTGGATTGAATTAAATTGCAAATTTTTTGACTTGCACTGATGAAATTGCTTTGTAGACCGATGCTTCATAAATGGAAGTATGAAAAGAATAGGGAAAATATAGTAACATTGAATAATATAATGTTAAAAACCATGTGATGAATATACAGTCCCACAATGGTGAACATTTTTTTACATTTAAATAGTTACATTTAATGACACACTAGGTTTAGAGGTTTGTCTTGATTAAAAACCTTTTTTTAATTCCAGCTATTTCATTTTTTTCAATTCAGCAGTATTCACATGGTTATATTTATTTTGCCTCAGTTTTGGCAACTGTAGTCTCACGTGAAGGATCAGTACCTCACATGCTAAACTTAATAGCAGCTTTAATTAGCCCTCCTCAGAGGTGGAGCTGACCAAAGTTTCTCACAGACAAATAGAACAAAAACAACAAAAAGAAATGGTGAATACATATTAACACAAAACTGTTGATGAACTTTCACTTCTACAGCTGTTTGCATTTTTACATTTAAGTAGTTTATATACTTAAACTTATAGGTACATATTTTCAATTCTAAGGACTAAAATATATTATTCAGTTATTTTATTGGTATATTTCAGTTTTACATTAATTCTACAACATTAACTTGAATATTTTTTATCGCGTAACGGTTATGTCAGTAGTTATGTTAAAGATCAATACTGTACATACTGATGTATTATAAGCCTTTTATGAGTTCCTGTTTGTTATGGCACTTTCTATAGCCTGAGCTGACTGAAGTGTTTCACAGACAGTTGGAGTTTGAAAAAGTGAAAAGAAAATGGTGAAACCTAGTAACACTGAATAATGTATTAACAAGCAGCAATAGTACAGATAATACAGCATTGAATTTTCAACATTGTATGCAATATTTTTTCGGGGTAAATAATGCAGTCATGATCAATGCCTAAACAAATATTTTTGGCACTTGTCATCAAATGTTAAAGATCCGTTCTTTACAGAGTAAATAAAGCACAGACAGGGTTTCATGCATCCGTGAAAATCTGGAAATAATTTGACCCATTTTACAGGGTGTGGAAAACACAAAAAAGAAAAGAAAGAAAGGAAGTGTCTGAGGAAAGTCTAGCGCTGTCCTGGAAAATACTTAAAATAATTTCCTCATGTCATATCAGAATTCAATAAGACAAATAATATTTATATCCAAAATGGCTGACATATGTTTGTTAGGGACCAGGGTTCATACAAGTACTTGAACCCCTTAAAAAATGTGTATAGTATTTTTAGGTTTGAAATGTTTCTAGGGTTTGAATGATGTATTTTAGAAAAATCTTGATTTTATTATTTTCGCTTTATTGTGATCTTACTGACCTTTGCTATTTTAAGAGAAATCCAATAAGTTGGAGAGTTTTGGGAAGGATTTTTAGCGATCTGTAAGAACTGTAATGAAAGAAAAGAAAAAAGCTTAAACCATTTTCAAAATGTTGTTTAAAAAAAGCTAATTTCTTCAATTATAGAATATTGGACTGCAACCAAAATTCACTGCAACTGACATTATTATGGGTCTTCACGTTTTTCTGAAGAAACTACTGAGAAAGTGAGGACATTTGTAAGAACAGTTTTCCTTTAATTTGTCATCTGCCTTTAGACAACTACCGTCAAATGCAGATATGTAGGGGTATAACAATGTACAATCTTTTTACTATATAAAGGTAAAGGGAAAAATACAATTTTGGGTAGACGTTTAGGATCTATATCTAATTAAGCATAGCTTTTAATTTGCAGAAGCTCATAAATTCATATTGATGGTGCTCGAAAAGTGCTGGAATTCAACCTGGGATAGGTGTTTGAACCTTAGGTCAGAGTAGTTTAAAGAATGAAAAATACATATAAAGTGTAAAGAATCCGCTGTACACTAGCAGCAGCTCTTGACCTAAATAACAGTACCCTTTTAAAAAATAAAAAAAAAAAACCAATTGCATGAGATAGAATATGCAAGATTATTCATCGTAATTATTACAACTGTTTTGTTTAAATAAATCAGGTGCAAGACACTTTTTTTCAGCTTTTTCACATAGGTTATCTTTATAGTAATTAGCATTTTTTAAGAATATTAAAGGAGAATTTAGGTTAAATACCAAAACCATAATTATAATGAATATTATATTAATAATGTTATTTAGCATCTGCTTATATATTCTGATTATCATGAGATCCTTTTTCCAAATTTTAAGCTTGTAAGAGTTCAAGATTGTAGCCACAGACGGCACATCTTCTGAATCAGACTTAAACAGGAGGGACACGATACATCCCCATCATATCAGCTAAATTGTTACTTAAAAGTCCTGTAAAACTACCTTTAGTAAAGAATTTAAACCCTGACCGAAAACTGATAAATTGTTTACAAATAACTTTTTTAATTGCTTGAATGCAATCCCCTCAGTGAGAGTGTCGTTGGTTTCACAGCAGCTTAAATCTTTTAACGCCACCACTTTTAGCGACAATGAAAGGATCATCTCCTTCCTTTTTTGTGTTCAGATGTTGAGCTACTTGTTGTCTGCCCTGGAAAGAAACAACAACAACAAACACAAAAAGAGGGGAAAAAAAAAACAAAAAACGTAGGAGCGCGCACCACCTCGCTGTGAGACAGAAGTGTGCATCCTCTCCTCTCTCCTCTCCAAATCTAGGAGTGTTGGCTTCCTTGCTCACAAAATGTAGGAGCGCTCGCTTAAAGATTAGAGCCCAGCTAAAATGGATGCCTGACCCCCGCGCTGAGAAACAGAGATCAGCAGAGCAAGGCTGGGGGTAAAAAAGAAAAACATTTGGTCCCCTTTGCATAGATGGACACAGAGGGAGTACAGATGCAGACAATTTTTTTTTAAAATGTATTTTTATGGAATCTCAAAAGCGACAAGAAGCAGTGAATCCCCCCCTGTTTCAGACTGTATTTTTCTCCACCTTCTCACTACAATATCTTGACAGACTCCCACCGTCTCCTTCCCTTTGCGTGCCTCTACATCATCTCCCTGTCTGTCTTTTCCTCCTTCGTCCTCGTCTCCATCACTCCCGCTCTGCCGCTCTCTCTCCCTGAGGTCATCGAGGGCAAGCGTGGTGCGGTGCACTAGTCGATAAGTATCATGTCAGGCTATTTCATGTGTTTGCAGCTAAAGCCACAGTCTCAGTGTAAGCAGCACTGTACCACAGAGGTGCTGAGCTCTCTGCAGCACTCACGGTGTATTTACATTTTTAAGATGTTGAAGGGCTTTTTGTGCTCCTGCTGTGCAGCCGCAGTGAGCGTTACATTAATTTTACATATTAAAACAGATCAAGAGTTTGGGGTATTGAACAAACACTTTAATGCTTTTGCACTTACACAGAAAAGCAAGGGAATTTGATGTTACATTAAGGTGAGTAGATACAAAAAGGCAGGAGATTGAGCTTTTTTCAATTTAATTCCTGTTATTTCTCTTTTATTATTCTTTTACATGTATAGTAAAATCCATTCATAAGGATTTTTTTTGCAGAAACAGTGCTCGAACATTACAGATCAGTACTTTACCTTTGAAACTTAATCATGTAAATTCAAGTTTGATTAATGGCACTATTTAAACAACCTGAGCTGACCAGTGTACTTTGTAGACTGAGACAAAATAAAAACTACAGAATGATGTGGTAAAAACAGAAAATATTTTCCAAAAAAAGGCTTATTCATTTCGAGTTTAATTTGCAACATCATATGCACGATTACGGTATTGCTGATTGCACGATGTTGAAGATGGAACTCTTAATACAGTGTTACAGGAGTGTAGTTTGAATATTCATTATAAACAGCATTACAACAGTGTGAATTATGCCGTTTTGCATGAATACTATACGCAGGATCTCAATAGAGCAGAATATGAAGTATTGAATGTCCAACATACAGGGTGTTTTACAATAGTATTGATTATGCAGTGTTGAGTATACAACATCAAATGCAGTATAAACATTGTGTAAACTATGCATTGTTCAGTTGGCAGTACATGAAGTATTATCATAGAATAGATTACCAGTTTTGAAAGCATACACTACATGCACTATTACAATATTGTAGATTATGCTGTGTTTGATATGCATAAATTGAAATGTTAAAAAAATAGTTTTGATAAGACAGTATTAAACATTGTATGCAATTTTAAAGTGATGTAAGTATGTAATTATAAGTGGGCAACTTAAATGCAGTTTGACAGAACTGTTGATGATGCAGTATTTAACATGTAAATTATTACCATAGTGTAGAATATGCATTATTAAATATGCACTATACGCAGTGTTATCACAGTGTGGATTATGCAGTTTGATTATGCTCTCTATGCAGTGTTAGGTCAGTGTAGATCATGCTGTACTGAATGAACAACATTGCATCCAGTATTGCAGTAATCCAAATTATGCTGTATTAAATAAAGGGCATTATAGCAACATTACAAGTATATGGATGAGGTACTAATGAATATATGTTTGATTTTACAGTAGTATGATGATTTTACATTATTTAGTTTATAATCTGCAGCATTTTATACAGTAATGCAGTACTGCAGACTATGCAGAAATGCCTGTGTGTCCAAATATGTAATATTACAGTACTTAACTTTGATGTAGTGTTAGATACAGATTATGTGCAGGATTACTTTGGTGTAGCTAGCCAGTTATCAATATATAATGTAATCAGTGTATAACTGCTATTTTCAGCTTGCAGTAGATTTGACACTTGTGAAGATTATGTGATTTTTAACATAGTTTATTGCATTATTGCAATAGAGGAGTTTATGCAGTTTTAAATATTCTACATTATATGCAGCATTGAAGTTGTGTATATTATGCAGTATTGTGGCATTATATGCAGTATTACAATAGTGTTGATCACTGAAGAAACACCATAAGCAGCACTTCAAAAGATTATGCTGTACTGAATATATTATAATGTATTATGTGCTCTATCCTTATAATGTAAATGATGCCGTTTTAAACATGCATCTCAGGATGCAGTTTTACTTGATTATGTAGTATTGAAAATGCAGTTTGCAATAGTGTAGGTTATGCTGGGTTAAATTTACAAAATTATGTGAAGCAGTGCAGTAGTGTAAATTATGAACCTCTATTAACATACATTAAAATGTGGAGGAAAAACTATTTTATGCAGTATTAATAAAAACATTATGTGCTGAATCAAAGATTAGAATCTACAAAATATATTCAAATTCTTCGTAATTTGCATCATTAATTACAAACAACGGTCAGATGTATCAAGGGTCAAATCTTTGTTCTAAGTTTAGGGCTAATCAGTTATGGCAAAACAATTAACTCAGGTATTTTGATTTATATTAAGATTGTGATTATTAAACAAAATTAATCATTAATGATATAATGATGTTATTCATTTTACACAGTTATCAAACAAACATTATAAACATTCTGAGCTCTCATAGTTCTAATTTGAATGCCTTTATATAATATATCTGCAAATAATATTTATAAAAACAGAAAGAAGGCAATCCTGCACATTTTATTATCAGTTATCTTGTTTTCATGATTGTTGAAAGCCAGAATAAAGATAAAAACTCAATTAATTGTCCATTGTGTATATATCTTAGAGTAAAATTAGGAAAAACATTGTTTTTGAGAGATAAAGACCTCAGTACTTATTTCACCTTGTCTAAGTCACTACATTTACACTGTCCATCTTGTAAAACAGGCCATGTAACTGCTGTACTTAATTATGGTAATGCCTATAAAGCAAATTTGAATAGAGATCCAGACTGAGGTGGGGACATTAATAAAACAGCAGAGTGGTGCAGACAGTGAAATGGTAAATAGTGGTGACCACGCACACCAGTCACAGGAGTGGACTCTGGGATGATTACATAAAACGCAGAATTGAGGTCATATCCCTCTTCAAATGTCTCCACCATGAGTCATCGGGTGTCTCAAACTCTATGTCAATGCATGTCTCTTCCCCACCACTCTGTAGCAGAGGGCCTTCAGAGTAAAGAAAAAAAACTGAGACAAGACAGTGGGGTAAGAAGAGAGGAGAGAGTGCATTTTCCTCCTCCTCCTCCTCTTCCT
The DNA here is from genome assembly GCA_037902135.1 of Cetoscarus ocellatus. Lineage (NCBI taxonomy): Eukaryota > Metazoa > Chordata > Actinopteri > Labriformes > Labridae > Cetoscarus > Cetoscarus ocellatus. Next base: position 2,337,340 of record JBAMNC010000815.1, read on the forward strand.
CTTCCTCCTCCACCTCCACCCTCTCTCGGGGTGTCACGTCCTATTTGTGTCCTGAGGCCGTCTCTGTGGCGATGGCGATGGCGAGAGGGGCTCTCTCGCTTGGCTGGAGAGCGGGGAAGGACTTGGTTGCACGAAGCGGTGGTCTGTGCTCACATGGGGGAGAGAGAGAGAGAGAGAGTCAGAGGTAGAGGGAGAGAGATGCACCCGTTCAGCCATGTCTTTGACAGGGGAGTCTTTCCGACAGGCGTGAAGAAAGGAAGGGCTGACTGGGCTGGGTGAGCTCAGCCCCTGACACACACATGCACACACATACATGTTTTTGATGCTAAGAAGGGCATTCCATTGTCTTGCATTCATTCATTTGCAATTTAACCTTAACATTAACCATAAGAGCCACATGGCTAACCTTAAGCACAGCTGAAATTCGCTAAATTATGAGTGCACTCACAATAACACACATAAACACATACATTTTGTCTCCAAAAAGGACACTCCATTGACTTGGACTCAGTCCTTTGCTGTGTAGCCTTACTTTAATGTGAAGGGATAAACCTTACTTTAATGTCAACCCTGACCAGAAATTCAGTAAATTAAGGGTCAGTGCACAAACACATATAGACATGCATGCATGTTTTGTCACTAAGATGCACATTCCATTGACTTACATTCATTAACCACAGAAGAAACATGTCCTACTGTAGTACTGTGACATTGACCAAAAAGCCAACGAAAAATAGGCAACCATACAGATTTTGTCGATAAGTACATTCCATAGACTTTCATTCATTCATTTGCAATTTAACCTTTTATTAACTGCAAGAGCTACAAAGCTAACCCTAACCTAAAATGAAATTCACTAAATTATGAGTTCAGTCTCAGAATAACACACCTGAACACACGTTTTTTTCTCTTAAGAGGAAATTCCATTGACCTTCATTTAGTCCATTGCTTTGTAGCCTTACTTTGACTGTAAGGCCTGCACAACTAATCTTAACCTGAACCAAAAACTCACTAAATTAAGGGTTAGTGCACAAAGGGTTAAGCCACAAAAAAAGACATGGCTTACTAGAACACTGACCAAAAAGCCATCCTAAAAAGGAGCACACAAACAGGTTTTTGTCAATGAGGAGCACATTACATTAACTTGCATTCATTTATTTTCAATCTAACCTTACTTTAACAATAAGCGCTACATGGCTAACCTTAACTTTATCCTTAATGCAAATTCACTAAATTAAGAGTTCAGTTACACAATACACAGAAATTTTTTGTCCCGAGAGGACATTCAATTGATATGCATTCAACACTGGTTTAAACTTACAGAAATCCCCCAAAAAATGTCTTACTATAACACCGACCAAAAGGCCAACAAAAACTGAGTGCCCACACACATACAGGTTTTTGTCAATGAGGAGTACATTCCATTGAATTGCATTCATTCATTTGCAATTTAACCTTACATTAACAATAAGAGCTACATGACTAACCTTAACCTCAACTGAAATTCACTAGATTATGAGATCAGTTACACAATAGACACAGATATGTTTTGTCCCAAAAGGGGGCATTCTATTGATAATATAACTTTATTTGCAACTTAAACATACATAAACGTACGTAAAATTTAGTCTTGTATTTTAATTTTCACACTAAATTAACTTATATTTATTTCTCTTTTATGTAGAAAGCTTACATTTCCTAAAAATATTCCTTATATTTTTTGAGACAGAGAAATTCATAGTTTATGACATAGCTCGTATAATGGTGGCTGTTTGTTATCATTGGTATGAGGGCACATCATGTTTTAGCTGGTTGTTTTTAAAGTAAGGTTACAGAGCAGAGGACTGAATGTAAGCCACTGGAATGTCCTCTACATCTGATATATTTTGCCGTCTAAATTGGCCATGTATGGATTACATTTATTGGCTGTAATAATGGCAGAATGTACAAATTAACCGTAATGGGTTTTTTTTCCTCACTCTCACTTCATGGCCATGTTTTTAAATCAAAAATATAGTTTATTAAATAATAAAATGTTGTTTTTCATACTTCACATCTGTTCCTAACGTAAATAGACTGTCACCATAAAAGGAACAGGCATCCGTTTCTGTGATAATGAGTTTGGAAATATTGCCTTGTTGGCAAAAATCCAGTATTGTACATCCCTAATATTAATTAGTCTTTTAGCACACATGCATTCTTTAAGTATACATTAAAAAAGGTGCATTGTTTTTTTTTTCCCTAAAAGTAGTCGTTGCTTTACAACTCCATTAGTAACCAAAAATGTAAAAGTTTTTACACAACCACCTTAATAAAATCTTACATATTTCCATCAATCCTAAATACAGATTCAATGATATTGCCTTTTATCATAAAATAAATCAAAATGTTCTATTTCAAAGAATACCACACCAAATGCCTACGATTCAGCCTTTCACTGCCCAAAAAGGTCTGCATGGCCAAGCTTAACTTCAACCATAACCTCTACTGTCTGGAGTTTTAAGCATAAAATTATATTTTTAAAAAAATCAGGTATTAATTTGTTGTCAAATGGAGGTTCAGTCCGCATAATCTGGCTATCTGTTGGAACATTTGTCCCAGCTCTTTGAAACAGGCAGATTGATGCCTAGTGTGTATTTTTCACCAAATGAATCATTTTTTGACTGCTCAGCATTGCCTCAAATGAGTTTTGATATTATAATCACAATCATCCTCATGTATTCTTTATATTTTAATACAGGCACTTGATTCAGAATTTATTTCCAACAATTATGGTTCTAGATCTATTGGATGTGTTGTTAGTTACAGAAAAATCAAAGCGTTTAAATCCAAAAAACATTGTATTTAACCCTTTAAAATCTAATTTCACATTCATGGCTTTTACCCTAACCTAATATGTAAACCTTACCCCAACTGGTGTATCAACTTTGTTGCAAGTTTTAAGCATAATTTATTTATTTATTTATTACCGTTAAAGGACTTGTCAGGTTGACACAAAGTATACGTATTGTGGCTGTGTGAGAGGATGGTTGTACCCACAGTTTTATATTTGCAGGATTTTGCTCAGTGTCAGGAATTTGTGACCCCAATGTTGTTTTTATTCAGAAAGTGTGTTGTTGTTGATGGTAGAGGGGAAAGGTCCCAGCTCAGATATGGTTAGATAAATGCAAAATAGTTTGTTTTTCTGTTTTTCAAGAACGGATTGTTCATCTCAGTGTTTTGAGTTTTTTTATTAGATGTTGATGCCAACAAAAGTTCTAGTAAGACACAGCAATGTTGATTTGACACAGAATCAACTCTGTTAATGACATTTCTTTACAGTTTTTTTAGATATCTATCTTGTATCAGCATTCATATAAAAAAGGGAATTAATTATGATGCCCAGCCCTACCCAGGAGTCAGCCTTGTAACACTCTCACATGTTCAAATATGTGCATACAAAATTAAGGTAAAATGCTTTATTTCCCTCAAAGTGGCCATTATTTTACATAATCATCAACAGCATCAAATGTTGAGATGTTGAATTTCTGATCATCTAATTTCTCTGTCAAATATCCTCTTCTCCAACCCATCATTGGCTTTTTTTTACCTTTTGTCCATCCCTCCTCAGCCGCTACTGCAGTGAGAGAGAGAGAGTGAGCGTGAAGCCACATAAGGTTATACACAGTGGCGTGACGCCATGCATTCTGATTTATAGATCTAAAATGGCCGCCGTGTTGTGACTGCTGTACAGGGCTGGATGTAGAGAGGGGGAGTTGAGTGTGCGGCGTAGTGGTAGTGGAGGGGGTGTATATGTTTGCCCAGAATAGTAGACCTTTTCTTGGACATGTTCTTCGCACATGAAGCATCCTCTGCCCTGAAGCATTTGCTACCTCAGTGGTTTGGTGATGATGACTGATTAATTAGGCCATGATGTCCACAGCTCCACGCTTGTGTCGGCCGCTTTACCACAGTGCTGTTGGATGTAGGCAGCAGGGGAAAAAAATGGGCTCTTCCGTGTCAGAGTGCACACATTTGAAAGGTAAATATTTCCACGCTTGTTGAGGTCGGCGTTGAGCGTTAAGGTGCTGTTTGGTTTGTGGATGTTCGGTCGTTCCTGCAGGGAGATTAGAGCCCTCACATTGTAGCGGCAGTCGCTGAGGACTTCGAGGTCAGCTGCTGCCTCAGCCTCTCTGTGGGGCGCACAGCTTTGATTTACTGACTCCACTGCATCACCTCCAGCACACACATACATGCACACACACACAGCTGGTACCACACTGCCTCCATGTGGACAAGATTATAACCCTCCTGCCCTTCACTGACATTAGTTTAGAGGTGTCATACTTTCATGTTAACATCTTCCTCCTTAGAAAGTTGACCTTAAAGTATCAACTAAAGCTGCTTCTGTCCTTTCAAAATAAAAACATCTTAATTTTTTGATGTTTATTTAAGTAAATGTCAGTGTTGATTTGTGAAAGGTTCCTTTTTGTTGCTCATGTAGATCTTGGTTTCAGTTTGGATACCTCAGAGGAACAGTCTTTACTGAACATACAGTGTTACATAGTCAAAATCCAATTAAATTAAAAAGTTGTGTCCCACAGTTTTGGCAGTAGATTAATTGGGTGATTAATCTGTTATGTGAAAATGTCAATTACTCAAATTCTAGGAAACTTTCCTTTTTTTTTTTCTATGAAATTTTACAGATGCACTGAAAAAAAGTCAATTATTCTGATCATTTTCTTATTCAACACTGCAGAGAAATGATGAAACAGTTCTTATGTACCATCTTACTGATTCACCAGTAGCTGAAATACCAGCAAGGATAACAATCATTCTTAAGAGCTGTCAGATGGATCAGAATAAATGCCTCCATACAGTGATCAAGAAAAATAACTTTTTTATTTTGTAGATCACAATTTGTAGATTTATTTTATGTTCCTAGGATTAAAAAATTGCTTAATAATGCACTTCAGAGGCTTTTTTTCTCAAAAATTATTAACCTTACAAAAACCTTTGCACAACAAATGCCAGGCAAATAAATGGCACAATATTTCAGAGGAAGTTTTTGATTTGTGCGACAAAGGCCAAAAGTAATCGAACATCAAGTGACTATGACACTGTGCTCATTTTGATTAATAAACAAGGAAAAGACTGTCTAAACTGTACCTCCAATCCTAGAAAGGAGAGGGGAGCTTGGTCTGTTACGTTGTTTAATTCAGGCGCTGAAACTAAACCACAGCCGCCTCAGAACAAACTGTTCTCAATGACAGAACCTTCGGACACACACATCATCATCATGCTGCAGCTGCAACACTATATTCTTCCTGTAATTATCTTTAAATTCATTCTCTTTCTGCTTATTCTGCCTTTTCTCATATAAAACAGGTCTTGTGATACAAGCACAATCAAGCAGTCCATCATGTTGACATGATTTGACTGTGACTTACGGGACAATGAGTGTTATTACTGTTTTTAAAGCACATATGCTGTATAATCTTGCAAGACCACACTAAATTACCTTGGGAACTCCACATCTTGTGGACCCAGCTGTCTGACAGTGCGCTGCTGTGCTGAGCACTAAACGCAGTTAGTGAGTGTTGATGGATGGTGGGGCACGGTGGACAAATTACAAGGCAGGATTAGTAGTCGCACAACTGTTTAAAGAAAAAGTATGTGAGCTCTTAAACTTAGGCTTCATTTTAATTTCGTCATTGTCCTTTTCATCAAAAATTAAACATAATTGGGATATTCTCACAAGATAACACTACTTTTCTCTGTCTTACTAGTTGAATAAGCTAGGTATGCGTATCTACTGACACAACTATAGGGTAACCCTCCACTGCTTTGACAACTACCTGCTTAAAGGTCATAGAGAGAAACAGAAACAGTGCAGGATATCTTCTTCTTCTGTTGTTACAAAAGGGAAATGTAGCTTTTTTTCCTTACTAAAGACCTTATAAATTACTGAAATTGCTGAATTGCATTACCTGTAACACATGAAGGTAATCAGAGAACTACTTTGTAGTGTATACCCACAATATTCTGCACCACTGTTTTAGTTGTGTAATTTCAGCCACTAAAAGTGTTGGTAGCTGTGTAGCTGCAGAGACATTGAAATATGCTAGCTAACTCACATAATTCACCCACCAAAAAAAACTCACATACCCTGCTTAACTTGGCGGTTTAAAAATATTTCACTCCTAAAGGTAGGGCTAAACAATTCTGGAGTGAGTGACATCACAGTATTGATTTTTTTCAGACAATATTTAATTTGATCTGGAAAAAAAGATGTTATTTTAAATATTTAACCTCTTCAGCCCCATATGACCCAATTTTGGGTCTGCTTAGCTGGGGCTCAGGAGAAAAGCTCCTCCACACGACAGCACAAGCAGTGAACTGTGCCTTGAAGACTATAGCCATGTCTGCTTTTATTTGACAAATACATATATTTTTGACTTTTAGCTAAATATGCACTGTTTTTCAAAATCCTTGCCTGACCATATTGTTATCAAACCTCTTTAATTTTTCTCTGCATCACTTTATAACAATAATCCTTCGCAGAGATGATGTAAACATATTTTATTATTCATTTTTAGAGTTTCACAGCCACTCCATCATTTCTTAGAGAGATATTCACAATAAAAAATTGTTTCTGTTTTAGGCGAGGATGAGATTTTCAAATTATTCTGACTTCTATCTTCATTTACTCTGTCCCAGTAACACATATACTGATAATTACACATCTGGACAAATCTCTCAAGTCTTACTTTTATTTTGACACCAAAATGATTCAAATAGACCTTGTGTTTGCAGAGATACACTCTTTTCTTAATGGGTATGGGTTTTGAGCAGGAGGCTTAAAAAAGGGGCATGTAGACGAGATTCAGCGTTTCACCCTGAAACACTGACGTCACCGCAAGCGCAGTACTCTTTCAGGAACAGCAACAACAGCAGCAGCTTCGGCCGTCTACTGAGCAACATGTGTGCTGCTTACCGTGCTCAGTTAGTTATCCAAACAAAAATATCAAGACGCATTGGTTGTCCAGACACAAACTCCTGTGTCTTCATGCATCCAGTCACCATTGTTGTTTGTGAAAACTTTGTCTTCACCAGGAATTGTTCTTGTTCAGACGTGTTTTAACAGCACTGTTTCACTACAAATCAACATCGCCAGCTACTGGCCTGGCATGCATGCTACAGCGTTTTCAGTCATTCTCTCAGATCCATATGAATGCGAATCGTTTTCGCGGCGTCTCCGTGTGAACGTGGAGTGCTTTTGAAATCGCAAAGGAAAAATCTTTCTGTTTCTGGTGAAAACGTTGTCGTGTAAACGGGGCCTCAATCTTGCAGTCTTGTCCATTATGGCCTTTTTCCATGCCTCTGGCCAGGGAGGCCTACTGAGGAGGAAGAAGAACGTATATTTACAGTTTGAGTATGTATTTTTACCCCTATCAAATCATAATCCAAATATCACCTGTAAAGTGGTAGCTTTAGCCAATACTGTGGGAAAAAAAATATGTGTGTCAAGTGCAATGGATGTGGTTAGAAGGTGCAGAAGATGTAGACATGTTGAGGAGAAAGCATCACCGTTTGGTCTCTGTTTTTTTACTTTGATAAATTCTTATTTTTGTGATCAGTTTATTGCAAAAGTAAATACTGTGATAACAATAAAGTTACAGTTTATTGTGCAGCCCTATTAAGAAGTCAAAATTCCCTCCTGCTTTCCTCAATTCTCCCACAGTATCTATGAGACCACCATAAAAAGGATACACAGAATCAGATGAGAACATGTTGATCCAGAATTGTCTACATTTAGCTCGTGTTTCATAGTGCTTTCTGCCAATTGACGCCCCCATAAGGCACACTGCACGCTGTTCTGAGGTGTACTGAGCTACATGCGAGCTACTTGTTGCCCACAGACAGTCCCGGTGCACCACGAACTTGTTGTTTTGTCAGCTCTCAGGAGCACTGATCTAGAGAGGGCTGAGTGCTTGTATTATTAGATAGAGAAAACCACTCAGCGCACAAGCTATTTGATATATTTGTCAAAGGTGTTTAGTGTGTGTGTATGTGTGTCTGTGTGCTTTTTTTCGTTGTGTCTTTGAAGCCTTTTCTCAAGGTGTTTTAAAAGTGTAAGTATGAAAGTGTCTTAAGGAGTTCTCAAAGAGAGCGGATACCCTTTGATGCTTTGTCCCACAGAGAGAGCCACAGAGGCAAGCTGCGCTACAAAAAAGGAAAAAAGATGCTCCTTTCTTCTGTCACTCAGTCGCCCTGCTTCCTCGCCGACGAGCACAGAACTCTTTACTGTATAGTGAGAGGTATCCAAAGTTCACATCCAATACACTGCAGAATAAAACAACCATTTAAGAGGTGTGTTTGCTTTGAGAAAAGTTACAGAGGGAAAGAGGGAGAAGTGCTGAATGTGTGTCATGACGGAGCTGGTGGGAACAGAATCTGAATGTGTGAAGATGCTGTGTTCAGATGTTTGTTTCAAGGCTTGGGAATCAGCTGGATAATTCTAAGCCTGTTCTGCACATCACCCTGAAACTAGAACCTCAGCCTGGTAGTTTTATGCCTCAGTGAGGTTTATATGTTCTAGACTAGGGATTGGAATTGATCAGACTTTATTGATATAGATGCTGTCATCGATTAGTAAAGTCTGGATGTCCATAAGCGTTTTAAAATTTAACGAAAACAAAACAGAGATTATTGTGTTTGGCCCCTCATACAGACCTGAACTCTACTGAGCTGTATTTTAAACCCACCGCCACCAATTTTGGTGTAAAATTGGACAGTGATTTTAAATTTTATTTTCAGATAAACTGTTTTTTTTATCACCTGAGGCTTTTCAATCAATCAATCAAACTTTATTTGTATAGCACTTTTCATACAAGATTTGCTAGCACTTTTCTTCTGCTTTACAGAAGAAACAAAATAAAGTAAAATGACAATAAATGAAATGAAAAGTAGAAAATTGCATACAATGAATATATAAGACCCCACACAAAACACAGGAGAAAACACAGGAGCTAAGACTAAAATCATAATTAAAAATCACGATAAGAAATTACATAAAAAACACTATAGGGAAAAGTAAGTAAATAAATAAATTTGTTAATAAAATAAAATTTAAATAAATAATATGGTAAAATGAGGTAACCTAACACCTGGTGCATAATAAAATCAGCTAATGTAGGATAATAAAAAAAGAAAAGCAGTTAACAGAGAATAAAATTCCAAATAATAAATCTGAACTGAAATGTAGCGATAACACAGATTAAGAGGATTAAAATAAATACAAAGATGATAAGAAATAATAATAATCAACTGGAAGCTAGACTAAAAAAGGTCTTGGGTTTGATTTTAAAAATATGAAAAAAAGTATTCAAGATTAAATCAGGTTTATCTTTCAGCGACTCTGAATGAGTAATACATGCTTTTATCTCTTCACACTTGGTCGACTGTATCGCACTTTATGTCAGCATAAATCAGTACCTGTTAAAAGACTGGCAGCCATTGCATGACATGCATGGTCTGCAGAGCAGCGCCTTGTAGTCCTTTAGACCAAGCTAAAAACTTGAGGTGACCAAGCCTTTTCTGTTGTGGGACCTAAACTTCTTTTGGATTATCTGCACCCAAAAGGGCAGGTCTACACAGGTTTTCAGGGTCAGCACTCCTGAGACATAAGGACGGATTTCGGTGTTTCTGCCCTTGCTTGAAAACCCACTGACACTGTATGCAGCGGCGTCATACTGCATTAAATTAAGCCACCCATTTGTCTGCTTTTGTCTCCTGTCAGCCATAACTACTTATTTTACTTATTGTGATTAATGCTGACTGCCCCTATGACAGGGATTTAATAATAGAAATATGAGACCAAAAGACAAACAATATCGATTCCTGCTGCTATTTGTTCTTAACTACTACATTTTGTTATTATGACTATTGTTTTTGTTTTGTCTTGTTTTACTGTTTTGTGAAGCACTGTGTGAACTTGTCCTATGAAAGGTGCCATATCAAATAAACAGTACTTATTTAAGAGATTTCAATTTCCATCCCATTTCTGGACCAGAGTTTCTGGACCCTTTTCTGGACCATAGTTGGGCAACATAGGACCATGAGGACCACAGTAGTTTTGTCCTCATTGCCAGAGGGCCACATTGTTGCAGTTGAAGGATGAATTACAGTTACTTATAACTAAATAAGAGTAACGAAGAAGGGGGTAAAGTATGAATATTTATATTTCAACCTAAATGAAAATAGTAATACTTAATTCAATGAACTAAGCACAGATTTCAGCCCAGATTCAGTTACTTTTTTAAATGCAAGTAACAGAGTTTTTTCTGGTTATATTAAGGTGCATCGCCCCTTTTAGGTATATATTGTTATACAAGTTTTGCAATAACAATTAGAGTCAGTTGACCCGTTATTGGCTCTCTGATTGGTTTAACACCCAACCGATCAGAATCAGAGGGCCTCGTCTCTGAATAACCATTGTTACTCAGTCAGACAACTTCTGAGTTGACAGGCTATTTTTCATGCACTGTGGTGTTTTTTTTTTTTCATTTATTTGTTACTTCCACATTGAAAATCAAATGAAAATGTATGTTTCAAGTTAAAAGAAGTTTGAGAAAAATCTAATTAATAAATCATGAATAAAAGTTGGACAAAAGGTCAGAAGGATTTCTGAGCAAAATTTGACCAGAAGTCCAACAAGAGTTCTTGAGATAACAGGTCCGTAGGCCTGGGATGGACGTGATGCTGCATGACCTCAAAATGTCAATCAGTTTGTCTTCAGTTCTGAGTGAAAATTTGAGCAGAATTAGAGAAATTCCCTCAGTGAGCTCTTGAGATGTTGGGTTAACATATAATGGATTAACATAATTATCAATGACCTTTACTTTGACCTCCAAAATCTAATCACCTCAGTTTTCAGCCAAAGTAAAAATATGTGCAAAGTTTGAGAGAAAATTATCACAACATTCTTCAGATATCAAATTCACAAGCAAATGGTGGACAAGAACGCCAAAGACCTTGAACTTTGACCTCAAAATCCTGCACAGTTCATTCTTAGCATAGAGGGGAAATTTGTGCAGAAAGCCCTGAAAGTTTTTTGGGATATTGTGTTTGAAAGCAAGGGATGAACATGGTAGTCCACGGCTTTGACCTTGACTTTGAGAGGACACTTTTGCAGAGTTTGAAGAAAATCCTTGCTTTAGGGCAGGAGATTTTGTGTAATGGATGAACATGAGACTCCACTGCCTTTTTGTTTTACTTTTTACCACAGTTGGTCCTTGAGTAAGTATTTTTGCACATGGTTAAAGGCATAAGAAACAACTCTGCTTGTCCTTAGTCCTGAGATATCTAAATGTATTCAATATTTTTTGTGGATTGTGTTTGTATTTTTTTTAACTAGGAGCTGAACACCAAAGGCTTTGGTCCCATCACTACGGAGATCCTGGAAGTGCAGCAGTTTTACTATGCCGAGGACTATCACCAGCAGTACCTGAAGAAGGTGCCTAATGGATACTGTGGCCTCAAAGGCATTGGTGTCTCTTGTCCCAAGATTTCTTAAAAGGATGAGCTGTGAGAGATGTTTGGTGAGAGAGAGGGAGAGTGAAAACAGGGAATTCACAACCAGGTCTTAATCTTGCTTATTCCTCACTAGATTTTGAAGAGAGTTATAACTGGGCTAGGTAATGTGGCCCAACAAATATCCTCATAAGGTTATTTTAGCTCAATTGTTACAAAATATTGTATATCATCATGTTTAATTCCCTACATCACATTTTTACCAAAGTGTGAGCTTAAGTCTCTTAGTATTGCAGATTGGCAGCAATATGATAAATATCATTATTTTACATTAAACTGCATTAAAAATGATCTTAAAATAATGGCATATTCAAGTACCAAAGTGAACAAAACAAAGTCAGAGGATTTGACTGACAGGTTAGACTTCAATAATTTATATTGTCTGGTAAACAGAACCAGTGTCACAGTTGAACTAATGTTTTTGACAGACGATTGCACTACATAAAATATATGACTATGAGGTTGTCCCCTTGATTAAAAAAATATATTAGTCACTTTTGAGACAGGAAAACATTGTGCATAAATGTCTACTCTAAGTACACAAGTATAAACAAAGTTTATGGAGTCACAAAGAGAGATTATTACAAAATAATATGTAGGCACAGATCTAGGCATTCACATCAAAACTTTGTGTTTATGACAGAAAAACTAAAAAGCTGAAGTAGTTTTGAGCTTCATGTCAGTGTAATGTAAAGGTTTTGGTCATCCCCAGAAAATTTAGAGTTTCAGATCTGTACCTTGGCTAATCATAAAATCTGGTTTCTTTCTACAGAAGATCAAACTATACTGGTGTCTGTTTGTTACAATGGCCTCAAAAGTAATATTTATGTAAGTAATTAAATGCATAATTAAAAATTACAAACTCCCAACAGTGTTTGGTGTACAAAAACATTGGCAATATTTCAGTCATTGAGATTAAGGGGCCTAATCATATGCGGGTATACAGTGTATGCTGGAATTAATCAGGATCCATTGCCCAATAAATAGTCTTATTGTATCAAACAGATTTCAATATTATATCATTTGATTTTTACAGGACATAATGAAGTACTTTACATAAATTAAAAGTACACAAATTCTTATTAAATAGAATAAACAACAAAAAAAACTTTTTTTTCATCTGGTGTTTAACATTCAAACGTACTCTCTTGTGCTTAATAATTATATTTCTGTCACACAAACTCTAATGCAAACAGTATTTTGAATGAGCATTACACCAGCCATCAATTTTTTATAATTTACTTCAGAATTGCACTCATAGATCAGCCATATTATATTGTCTTACCACATAGTACATCTCATTTTAAAAAATGTCAACATGATTTAAATCTATAATATTTTGCTAAATAATAGCCACATTTTTCCCTCAAAGTCAGCAGTTGTCCAAGAGGAAAATCACTACCGTGAATCAACAATGCCTGTTTTTAGAAAGCTGTTCCACAGTAAAAAAAATTAATTGTGCTTTTCAAAAAAGACTTTGAATGCTAACAAGTGTTGTAAGTATTAACATTTAAGAACAGGCAGTGCAGTGGGAGTCAGTAGGGCTGCATTGACATTTAGCTTCCACAAGGGGGTGATAGTTCTTAAGAAACCACTACATGCAAGGCAGTGCTTTGCTTTTTTATCCTTTTTGGGGAGCGTTTTTATAGCTGAGAAACCAATTTCATATTACAAAGTTGCAAAGATTTCAAACATTCAGTGTTCTAATATATTTAAATCTCAGGGAAAGGTACGCAACTTCTTAAATCCACATTATTACAGAGCTTTAAACTGTACTAAAATCTTAAATGCAGAATATTTGAATGATCTGTATTTTGGTGATGGCAAACTTACTTTGCTTTTAGCAGGAATAAAATATGATCATAATTTCTATATATTTAGACTGTATGATGCCTTTTTTGTTTGCTTGCCAGTGTATCTCAGCAAAACTGTCGAAATAAAGCTTTTAAATCTCTTAATCTTGCACCATGTTTACAGTTGTTGTTTGCATGTACAGTTATGATCATTTATACATCTGCTTGTGCATCTACATATATATTTTTCAAGATGATAGACTGCTGCTGCCCTGAATGACAAAGGAGAAACACCATACAACAGGGACAAACCGGTATGAGTCACTGTGACACACTCAGACCAGTCATTTATTACAGAATGACACACTTGAAGCACTCATGTATGCAATATGATACACACTTTCCTTTTAACCCTCACTGCTCACCCCTCTAACCCATAATTATGAGTAAAAAGTCCTGTCTAGGCACACCACTACACACGACAACTACTGCATTGTGTTCACTGTTTGTTATTTCTAAACACATCAGCTTGAATGTCTGTTTGAAACTAAAAATCACACTCATCACAGCACTCCAAAATACTGAGATGATATCTAGAAAAAGCTTTTTGGTCGACCGCAGTTGTGTGATTCACCCCGCTCTCGTTTTTCCTCCTCCCTCTCCTCTATCTCTCTCTTTCTGTCTGTGTGTGTGTGTCACATCCTGACACCTGTGTGTAGGTGTGGACCAGGGCACAGGTGCAGGTGCAACCTCTCGGGGCCTATTTTAGTATTGGGGCAGATATTTTTTGCATGTGTCTGCATGCAGCAGTCGTGTGTGTGCGTGTGTGTGTGTGTGTGTGTATCTGTGGCTTGCTTGATCGAACCATGCAGAGTGGTATGCGGTTGGGCCAGCTAGCTGTTTCCCAGTGCTTGCCTTTATTTTTGCATGCTGTTTTGTTTGGTAAAATGTGTGAGAGGAGATAACCTTTTAATGAAGAGATTTGATCTGTTTGAAGAGAGGATGGCAGGAAGGCTTTAATCGCATCATGAAATCAGTTTTTCCGCCATCTGTTAGACTTCAAGAGACACCTCAGTGAAGCAAAACATACCTCTGTTGAACTCTTAAAGGCACATCAACACTGAGTCCATTGACTGAAGTAAATATCTAATTTTGTTAGTGATGGATGGAAATATTGAATAAATTTAAGAGACAAGGGACCATCCACTATTGAAAATAAGGATAAATTAACCAACTCTTTCTTGCAAAGACGGATAATGCGGTCCTCTTGTGACTCTAGATCAGGGCAGTGTTAATTTTGACGAAAATATCTTTTAGTTTTAGTCATAATTTAGTCATCAAAATTGTTTTAATTTTAGTCTAATTTAAGTTGATGAAATTTCACAACATTTTAGTCGACGAAATCTACAGTAAATTTAGTCGACTAAAATATGAATTGGTAAGTGTAAAGTATTTTTTATGTTTCCTTGAATTTCTGAAGTCATGTTTTACACTTGGATCCTGCCACCACAAAGCTAAGGCAGATGTGATTGGATATCCCTCTTAACTCATCCAACCTTTCCACACAACCAAAGTAGCTGTGATTCCTAACTTGTCCCTTCTTTCTACATGATGAAATTAGATCTTATTGGATTTAGTCTCCGTCAAACATTTTTAGTCTAGTTTTTACTTGTTGATGAAAATGTCAGTTAATTTAGTTTGAGTTTTTGTCAATGTACACTTGTTTTTTTAGTTATAGTCTAGTTTTCGTCTGGGGAAAAAAGGTTGTTGACAAAAAATATGACGAAAATAATTAGTCGACAAAATTAACACTGGATCAGGGGTGTCCAAAATTTTTTCATTAAGATCCAATATAAGGAAATGCAAGGATGGACAGGCCACCGCCCCAACTTTATGGCAGTAAAGTTACTGAAACCAATGTAATGTCTAAACAGCCAACATCACAGCTTTTTTTTTTGATAGTGACTTTACAGGGCAAACAGCCAATTTAAGAATTTGGGATGGTCAATCAGATTTCGGAGGGCTTGTGAGGGCCAGGCTACCACTGGATCCATTCGTCATTAAGGGGAGAATTATGCTCCCTGCAGCAGAGAGGGGATACATTATCTCTTTTCCACATTCAAACACAAAACAAGAACAACCTGCACAAAGCTGACAAACTTTGTGGGAGCTTCTGTGCTTCAAGATGAATGGGCAATATGATTGGTAGATTGGATTTTGAGATGGAGCAGACAGCAGAAGTTGGAGGCTTGTTTTGAAAGGTATAATTTTTTTCTAACTAAACTTGCATTGTGTCTTTTACTTCAATGACTTTCTCTTGCTTTGTTTCCAAAATGTAAATAACCAAATGATTGTTCAGTTAAAGCTGTCCTAGAATCAGTACAAGATGTACAATTATGTGGCTAATAAAGCAGTTGGAAATTGAAAAGCTGTGGGGTCCTAAAATCTATGGAAGGTCTTCAAAAATGTTTTAAAAAAATTTGATTTTACTCCTGATTTTTCTGTATTTATCTACCGTATGACCAGAGAAGAAACAAGGTGAAGAAAATGACAGATGCTTGTTTTTATCTTCTGGTCATATAATGTTCAAAGCTTATAAATCAGTCAAACTTTTGATGTGAACTTGAAATGCACTTCAAAAATATGTATAGAAATGTTCATATTACTTTTTACCACCAGAATTGGGTTGAATTCATGCTGTTGATGGCACAGCATAAATTTGGTTGATTGGTCCGGTTGAAAAAGTATGGATGCACAGTATTATAACAGAGTATGAAGAGTATTTCCAAATGATAGCATAAACAGATTACTATCTGAATTGGCAGACATGAAAGTTTCTGCGAATGCTTATGAGTAATACATGGACCACATTAGCAGGATGTACATATGGCAGATGAAGCTTAGATTTATGTTAAATTACATTCAAAGATTTGTCATTTAATAATATCAGGGATATTGTTTAGTCAAGTCAAAATGTATGTATGTAGCACATTTTGAAAAAAAGAAATGTTTGGCAGTGCTGTACAACCACAAAAAGACAAACAAGATTGGGAAATGGCAATGAGAACAACCATAAGGCATAAATTAGACAAACTAAAATGTCCAAATGGGACAAGAAAGCACAAAGGGTAATGGCAAACTAGATAAAAACTTAAACCATAAAAAACAACCTGATAATTAAACAACTGAAAACCATCTAGAAAATGTCAAAATACAATAAAACAGAAGGCTCGGGTTAGTTTAAACTGAAGGCCATAGAGAAAAAATTGGTCTTGAGCAGTGACTTAAAAGTGATAAGGGACTGGGCCGATCTGAAAAGACTGGGAGCAGCCAGCACAAAGACTCGATCTCCTCTGGTTCTGAGATTAGATCTCGGCACCACCAAAAGCAGCTAACTGAATGACTTGAGAGATCTAGCTGGACTGTGGTGACGAACCAGGTCAACTAGGTAGGACTGTCCTAATCCATTTACAACTTCTAAAACCATCAATAAAATCTTTCTAAGATATACAGGAAGCCAATGGAGAGACGCTAAAATGAGATGTTCTGTATTAGGGTTCCCTCTAACAAAGACTTTGCCATACAATATCTTTGTGCACACACTCTGTGCTCCAGATTAGTGGTTTTTGACTTCTTCATAAGCAAAACCTTAAATGTGCAGAGCTCAATAATACCACAAAATGATTATGTATTTACTACTGGCTTGCCTTTTTCTAACTGCTAGCTGGCAAAAAAGCCTAGTAAAATCCAGCCAGTCCATTATAATCTAGCAGAGTAACTTGGCCTTTTCTCAATTAGATTACAAGCACTCATCAAACTATAACGAAGCAAATTGTGAAAATTAATGTTTACAGTAGTTGTAATGAGTCACTAGATGAGTGTCTGAATCACCCAAGTATTACCAGATAAATGTTTTTTACCAGTTTCAACGACCTCTCTGACGCATATTAAAACCTTCCTTCTTCCTTATATCGTTAACTGACATTTTCCGTGTTACAGAAATGCATCATGTGGCGGAAATTTTGGATGAATTGGTAGAAGGAAAGTTCAATCAGGCTGGAATTTTCAAAAATGTTCTGAATTCCCCAAATTCACCTTTTATCATGATTGTTTTTCTTTTTGCTCCTTCTAGATTTTTTCTTGATATTACTGATTTATGTTGTGTGTTTTGTTTTGTATTTTAAAGATGACAAAACAAATAGTAAATAATTCAGTTTTTGTCTCTTACAATTGCTGTATTTGATGCAAACTTGTTAAAATGACTGACAGTCAGGAGTAGCTCCGTGCGTGAGTAAGTGTATGTTTTCAGTGTGTTCCTTTGTAACAGATAAAAATGGGGCATGGTACTCTCATATACGCATCCATACACAAACACAGTGAGACAGAGCAGGACAGGAACCAGGCTGTGTGTGCCCTTCAGACAGAGCCTATTGTCTGCAGATGGGCCTTTAATGGCCCCACAGCTGGCCACAAAGAGCATGTACCGCTCCAGTTCGCTGCTATGCCTCTTCATGGCCTATCCTCAGTCACCCTGAAGAGAGGACTAATAGCACTCTGCATATGCACCCCAGCTAATAGCCTTTTAAAACATGTTTGGGTTGATGCAAAGTATGGGCAGTGAATTATGAATATAAAGTCATTAATGTTCAAATAAAGACGTCATACAACTCTTATCTTGGTTCACAACCAATGGTTTGCAATTATTTTTGCTGGCACCTATATACATAAGGGGAACACTGCTAAACAGAGGCTGTTTTGTACCAGAAATCAGCACAGCACCATTAAAAAGCAAAAAAAGAAGAAATCCGTCTAAGAAGAAAACACAACTAAGGTGCTAAAAACTAACTTTTCCCCTCTTAACTTTAGAAACAACATGTTTAGCTGAGTGTTAAAAATGTGAATCATTCGTTTAAAGGCGTAATTTCACCTCATGTCAGCTCCTACCATGTGTTAGCATCAAGCTAACAAACTTGGATGTACGCACAAATAAGGGTTACCAACATCTTTTTATTAGCCAGACTGCTCTGCATCTCAAACAGAAAAGCAGTCAATCAATCAGGCTCTATTTGTGTAGTGCAAAATCCTAACAAATTTTATCTCAAAACAGTTTACAAAAGAGTAGGTTGATGCCATACTTTTCATGTTATAAATATATTTTTGCAGACTCATTTTATTTTTATTTTCTTTATTATTTTTAATCCAAACCCCACATGAATCTACTATTAGTACAGCACTTTCCCACAATCACAAAAGGCTACCCTAATGGTGTTCCATTTACCTTCTTCTTTGAATTTGGAAGTGGGAATTATGTGTACCTGAAGATCGTTCGACTTCCCAATAGGAGATTCTGACCAAAGGGGATATTCCCAGTGACCTATCTGATTTGCATTTCACCAGTCACCAGAAAAGGTGAACTTTGATTTTGGATTGTAAAGCCATTTTTCCTCCAGTCTGTGACTTGTTTGAGATTTATTTTAAGTCTATTAAAGTGATTTTGATAGCAGTGTTTGAGGTCTAAACTGATATCTCTCAGTGAAGTGATGAACATGAAGGGCTGAAGGGCAAAGAAAGTGTCAGCTAGCATTGACCGCTATGTGGAGCTGGGGCTTTGGCTTTTTTGTTTTTTTTATTCCTACAAATCAACACCTTTTGTATCCTATAAGAACTGCAGGAAAACAGAGATATTAATGTAAACAATAGGTTTTAGGCTCTTTGGACCCTTGGACATTATCACCCCTAGTATCATCTATATCATTTCAAACAACACAGTCTTTTCCAGGGTGTCACTCCAGGTGAGTTTACATAGTGTAACAGTGGAGAATCCCTCTCCTTACATCACTGCGAGGATGAAAGCCAGATTATACATCTTCTGATTTTTAAAATATGTTGGGATCAAAAATTCATCTGTGTAGCACTGGTACTTAGTCTGGTAGTTCACTCCACCAGCAATCACAAGGTCATGGGTTTGAGGCCAGTTTTGGCTGTCACGTGTGGATGTGTTCTTGAGCCAGGCACTCAACTTCAAGTTGCTCCCACTACTGCCTCACTGGCAGGTAAATTGGCTTAAAAGGGTGAGGATGTATTAATAAATGCAACTTAAATGGAAACCATCAGTGAGTGAATGAGAGGGTGAATGGGTAGATGTGACCTGTGGTGTAAAAGTACTCTGAGTTGTCAAAAATCACGATATAAGTTCAAGTCCATTTACAACTTACCAAAGTGAGGAACAAGAGATCGTCCATTAAGTCATCACTGTGCTGTAAGTTAACACTAGCTTGTTAATGTTACTTACCATGGGATCAGGATTTATTTAGCCAATACTTTTGTTCATTAACCCTTGCAGTGCAGCTGGATCTGCCAGATTTGATATCTGTAGTCAGACAGATCCATTAGCGCTAGCCTACTACATTATCTGATTGGCCCTTAATGAATGTGATTGAAGGAACGATCATCCAGTCACCTGCTGGATATTTTTTGAAAGGTTCTGCCCATTCCCAAACAATTTCTATGGGCTGTTGCCCAGATGGACTAGTGAAATAAATTGAACAATGCATCTAGTGTGTCAGGTCATCTGGTCAGTGTTTTGGAGCAAAATTTTAGAAAAGGAAATTCTCTAGACAGTGTAATTTTGGCTTTTAACATCAGTTAATCCATCCAACTAAGAAATAACTTTTAGCCAAAAAAAAGCATTAATTAGGTTTAAAAACAGTGGCCACAGAGACTGTCAACTTCTTCATAGTAAAGCAGAAAGGCGTTTCTTGCTAAATATATCAATGAAGAGGTCATAGGGATTCCCATAATCATTATTTCATCTCTTAGGATGACAGAATGTAGAAGTGTTGGTAACTGAAACATCTAGAGTTGCTCCAGATGGAGGACTTCGCGATAATTTTCAGTTTGGGAGTCCTTTTTTGGTTAAAGAAAGGGGTTTTCTAATTTTAAATCAAATACTGCTGTAGTTTCAGATGAACTACAGATCATGTCACTAAGCTTCAAACTGAATATTTTGGACCTTATTTGGCATCGAAAACTTGGCAACCCTCATCCCAGTCCATCTCATTTTTCTTTTCAAATAATGCGAGGGACCTTCAAAGATTATTGTCCCTTATTGGGCACATCCCCTAGTTATGTTCAGTTCTTTCTCCTTAGGTTTCATTTGCTTTAATAAAAATTCTTGGCCAATGTAAAGGGCAGGATATCTTTGCGAGTGGGCTGAAATGCAGATCGAAGTGCTGCTTGTTTATCTGAAGTACTGTGCACCCTTACACACACAAACATACCTACACACTCTCACACAAACACACACGTCCCAACCACCACCTCTACCTCCGTCCTGTACCGCCGCCTAATGCAAAAGGCATCGCCCACGCAAAAGAAACAAACACACCAAAAGACACCTTGCAGAGACGTGCACCCACACAAAAAATTCTTGCTCTCTGATTGGCTCTCTTTTGTGTCCTCCTTTCACAGCTATATATTTGTCTTCCTTCCTCTGACAGCTTTAATAGCTTTCAGCCAATATGCATATACATCATTGTGTATGTATACATCATTGATGGCTGCATTGTTTGACTTCTTCTCTTCTTTAAATCATTTGTTTCTATAGACCTTCCAGCGTGGCATTGTTTGGTGAGCCACAAAAATAGAACAACAGCAGAGTAGTGTATTCTGATGCCATCCTACCAGCTGGAGAATTGTTGTGCCATCTTGTCCTGTTCCACACATAATTACTTTTCTAGATTGTTGAGGTAGCAGACACACAATTGTGGCTCAGTATGAGTGTGGGTGTGCGTATCTTCTGATAGCAGATGGGAAACAAAACGCTCTTTTCTATATGGCCTGTGCATTTTTCTTGGGATGTTCTAAGAGTTGTAGGCAGGTTTCTTTTTTTTTCCTGCAGATGCCAGATGTGTTTGCATCCCCTCCCTTGCTCTCCCTTCCCCTCCCTCTGGTTCCTGCATGGGCGCAGGGTCTCAATCAGAGCATCAGGGCTCCAGGAACCGGAGCACAGCAGTCTCTCTGTGCTGCCCAGAGAAGTGCAGCCTTGTCTGGGTCGATGCATCTGCAGCCTGGAGGCGAGCTAGGGGAAGCGGGTGAACCCTGGTGCCCCTGCATGCTGGTTTCTCTCGAGGTCTTCTCTGTCAGCACAACCTGACCCTGAACTCTGGGGAAAAAATAGGCTCACAGTTAAATGGTACAGTAAAGTTTATTATATGAGCAAACCAGTGTTAGCATAAAATGTGTTATTTATTTCATTTAGACTCTGTTTTCAAATTTCAGTTTTATTGTAATAACTTTTTGATGCTGGTTACTAAGCTTAGTTTGTGTCTTTGTGTAAATGGTTCTGAGGAGAGTTTCTGGCAACTTATCAAAAAGTACCCAAAATACAGCAAGATATAACAAGCTGTACTGCTTGGAGGCTGTACACCTGCACAAGGAACAAAAGTCCCAGAAAAGCACAGTGGTGGGTCAAAACAAGGGCTGTAGTGGTTTTTGTAGTTGTGTAACAAGTAGAAATCTTTTAGACAAAGGATGAAAGAAATGGTCCATAAACACTGGCATTTTAAGTCCAAACCTAATTAATTCATTCTTGAGTTACAATGGACATTTGTGCAGAGTTTGAAAAAATATCTACAAAAGTATTTTTAAAATGATTACGGGGGACTGTCATGCCAGACTATGATCTCCAAAATCTGATCAATGTATCTTTAATTTCAAGAGAACATTTGTGCAAAGTATGAACAAAATCCCTTTAAACCTTCCGGAGATATCACATCAACAAGCAAGAGATGAAAAAGAGGCCCAATCAACTTACATATGTCCTTTAGAATGGAATCAGATGATTGACCTGAAGTCTCCTTCAAAAAGCTGTTGAGATAACCTACACACAAGCAAGGAATGAGCATATGGCTCATTTCCCTTGACCTATGACCTCCACATTTGATTAGCTTACCCATGAGTCAGAGAGGAAAGTCATGTAAAGTCTAATTAAAATTTGTAAAAGATCTCTTAAGATATCACAACAACAAGCAAAGGACGATTATGGGGATCTACTACATTGACCTATGACCTCCACAACCATACCAGTTCATTCTTGTGTCAGAAATAACATGATGGAAATTTGGATGGATGGACATGAAGTGATGTGACCTTGACTTGAGACATATGACCTTACAAAATCTAATAAATTTACCTTCAAGTAAGAGTGGACGTAATAGCAAAGTTCTTATTACATTTCATAAAGTATCTCTGGATATTACTCAGCATGGACTGATAGACAACATAATAACTGAACACCTTCAGCCTTGGCATTTGCCAGCAAAGAGGCAAGATATATATGGGAAAAAAAAGTTTAATTTCTAACTAACATGCTGGAGAAAAATTCTCAGGACAATTTAGGTATCTCTCAGTACTTTTGTATTTTTTTAAAAAGACATTTATCCTTTATTTATATTTTGTCACACTCAATGGTGTTTTGGTTGTAATTTGTTTCATTTTTGAGTCTAATCTTCACTCTTATTTCACCTACAGAGAGCGTTTTTTTTATTATTTTTGTTTCTTATACTGCATGCTGTATTCAGCTGTGGTATGTATCATAACTGCTTGCTGATTGTTATTTTTTGCTGTATGCCTCACCAGGCTAAACTGTTTCCTGGTCTTCAAAACTAGATTTAAACAATAGCCTAGCTAGTTACAAAAGTTTAAGCCATATCAAATAGTTTATTGTACGCAGGCTGAGGTTAGCTATGTAAAAGGTGTTCTTATTGATGGCTGGCCAATGCTATGATCTCAGGTATGAGATTTATAGACATAACTGAAGATGGTGGTTCTCTAATGCTGTGGCGAGGCAAGGGATGGGAATGGATAAGATTTTATCGATACCAATGTCATTAATGATTCTGCTTATTAATACAATTCTTTAACAATTTCCTTGTAGATCCCTACTAAATTTGATGTGTGGGAAAAAGTTGATCTACACAGGTTTCTGGAGGCAACAATTTCAAACACGACTCTCAAAATGAAGCCACAATTTTAATCATTTCTTCCTCGTGTCTGCCATGTTTTTTTACTTTTTTTTTTATCATTTCTGCTGACTGCCTCTGATGAGAGCTTGACATATTTGATTTGCAAGGCCTTCGGAACAAAGTGGAAGGAATTAATAAGGGAATTGATAAGCAAAATGACTGATGACATCAATTCCTTGATGTTATCAATTCTCAACTGGTATTGTTTTTATATTCCAATCCCTAGGCGAGGCAAAGTCTTTCTTGATATTTTAACAACCATAAATTGTTATTACAACTAATGAATGAATAGGTTTTCATTTGGCACTAATTCATTTTAATCAAACTAAAAATTTTGTAAAAGCGCAGAGGGAACACCATCTTTTACAGTTAACAGAATATGTGTTGCTGTATTTGTGAAATGTTAAATATCATATTAAATGTTGAATATCTATTTATTAGTAAAGATGTTATAAGTTATTTGTCTATTTAATACATCCAATTAGGCATTGCAAATATGCAGATATTGATCAAATACTTTAACATATAAAAGAGGTTATCTGAAATTGATATGAAATTGGCATGCTTGGGTATTTCTACTTGTTTTCAAACAATTTTTTGCCAAGGAAAAAATAGTTTGAAAATCACATAAGATACTGGCAGGACACAGTATTAGCTTTACTGTTTTCATGATCAGTATCTACAGTATAACATCAGCCCAGATGCTGGTGTAAACTATCCCCCCCTTAACGAGGCTACATGATTTAAAACAAAGTGTTATCTTGATGCACCTGCTGCTTTGACTGCCTCTTATTTTAACCTCTGACCAGTTGGCCTTTTGCGTTGTGGGAAACAGTGTGAGAGAGAGAGATAGGCCTGATGCATCCTGTACTCTCTTTCTGTGGGCGATGGTATCTTAGTGGTCGAGCTATTTGTTTTGCAACCAGATGACTGTTTGTTACCAGCTCCAGCAGTTACACGTTGATATGTGCTTGGGCAAGACACTGAGCCCTTAATTGCCCACCTCTTGCATTGTTGACATGTATAAGTTTAAGAATCAGTTTGGATGCATGGTTGATAATGGACAATTTACAAAGCAGCTTTAAGCATCAGTGTGTGAATGTGGCGTGAGTGGGTGTAAAAGGTTAAGTGTGACCTGTGGTGTAGAAAGAGCTTTGAGTTGTCAGATGTCTAGAAAATCCCCTTCAAGCCCATTCATGGTGATAAGAGTCTGAACATCAGTGTATTTTTGGCCTACGGTCGCATTTGTTCCCATGCTGCATAGTTAATACCACATTTTGGCCATATCAGTGTGACCTGCTCATAAGTACAGTCAGCGGTTAATAACACAGTCCCTCTTTTGTGCAGGTCGATGATGCTGTAAAGCTTTTCAAATCTGCCTTCAAAACAGGTTGGTTTGGTGAAACAATACCCTAACTGACAATAAAAAAGGGCATGTTCACACTTGCAGAGCCAAGGCTCTCACACTTAGAGAAAATGTCACCAGCTCGTCCCTCTTCTCCTCTGGGAATAGCACTGGGTGAAGGGCGGTGGGATGGAGGGCAGCACGTGCTGCAGGGCCTGGTTGGCTCACTAACTGGCCCACTGACTTTCTGGCTGATGGCCCACGCTGTGACACTCTCTCTGCACCTGGGAGCCTGTGTGTGTTGTCAGCCATGCTAGCTGCTAACTCGAGATAGAACTGCATGACACACAGACAGGAAACACAGAAATAACTGCTGAGTGTCTCCAGCAAAGTAACCACCAACTGGAGGTGTGCTGTTCACAGAGCCAGGCTGTGGTGATGAGGGGTTAAAGGGAAGAGGGAGACAAAAGGATACTGGTTTGGATAGGAAAGGGTGACTGTGTTTTGGAGTAAGAATAGAAAACTTGAAAGGAAAGTGAAACACAAAGATATTAAGGCGCTTGCACCTGTGCTGCCTTGATAAGAGAAATGCTCCACTATTTTATCCAGACCAGTGGTCACAAACCTTTTACAGCTGAAGATTCCCTGCGACTTTAACATAGAAAATTAGATTTATCAGCACAGAGTTACTGAGAAAAAACAACTTATTCACTTTTAAATTGATACAATTTAATTTTACCCACATTAAAGCAGTCAATACAATATCAAACCAACCAGAGTGATTAAAGGAGAGTGAAACAAATAATGTATTTAATTTCTATTCAATCTATTCTTATCAAAGATTTACAGTTAATTGTTGGCATGATGTTATGGCCCTGATTGAAAGAATAGGCATCGTCACTGTTGAAAAAGACCTTGGATAAATACATAAAAGAAGAAGGAGCATGGAAAGAAGAATTGAAAGAAGTTCCCATGTAAAACATGAAAATGTTTGCAGGTTTAAGACATTTTCAGCAGTCTTGACTGTCTTGCTTGAACTAAAAAAATTAAAGGAAAGAGTGAACATCAGTTACAGTTTGCCTTTCTGCACATGTAGTTTGAAAGATCTACTTGAATTTTCTCAAGAATCTGCCAGTATATTACCAATGACAGGCTAGTGATCCCTTTATCTAAAGAGAAAAAAATGTATTTATGTTACCACAAACATGCAGAATATACCCTGTTTTTAAGCATCAGACAGCTATGCTAAATAATTGTGCAACACAGAAAAACTTACATTTTACATCTGAGTAACACATGTAACCGTAACGTTTCCAAAACTTCTCTTTTATATGTTAAATTTCTGGCTTAATCTGTTCCGTCCATCTGCGCCCTGATTCATCGGAGCCTCACCTCGCACAGGTGTGGAACAGTTGTGTTTTCAACGCCATCTTTAAGCCCTTGATTAGCGCTCAGCACAGGAAAGTGTTGTGCAACATTTGGGTTTTTCAAGCTGTGATGTACTGATGTGATACAATTATGAGATAGAAGGTCGGAATCAGGACACACATGTTCACTTTTGTGCAGTGCAACGTGCACAGACCAGATTTTCTGTGCAGCTGCCACCGGTAATTTTTCTCTGCCAGTATAAAGCGCTGCAGTAATGAGTCCTTAAATGAGGATGTGAATGTGCATTTCAGCATTTCTGGTTCTGTTACCTTGAAGTCTATAAGATTTTTACATGAGGTTTCAGTTAGATGCTCTCAATGAGTAACATATAATAAGTAACATCTCCAAACAAGCTTAGGAGATGTTACTTTATAATTTGTGTTTTGGATGAAATAAACATCTGAAAGTGCTTGTGTATGTCAAAGGTTTCTCATATCAGGCAGGTGGTTGATGACAAGAGTAGTGCAGAGTTTTGTTTTTTGGCACATCAAATTTTTGATCAGCTGTGGGAAACAATACTAAATTTGAAAATGACACAGACAAGAGCTCTAACTTGATTAGATTACACTTAGAAGAAAGCTAAGAGGGGTAAGAAAACCTTTTTTAGCACAGAGTATGCTTTAGTAATAATTCAAAAGCACATGAATACAATCTGTTGTGATAATGTTTGAGGAATTGAACCCTTGTCTGACCTTTGTCAGTGTGACATCACAGCATTAGCTGCAGGCAAATAGTTGCAAAACTGGAGACTAAAATAAATTGCCAACACAGGCAACATAGGCAGGAGTCCTTACCATGTTTATATTCTATATCATGATGGATTAACATGCATTAAAACTGTCCCAACTGTTTCTATAAGGCTAAAAGACAAGTACCTTGGTTTCTTTGGGTTTTTGCAGAAAGTGAAACGACCTTCAAAATAATAAGATAAAAAAACACCAGTAACATTTTGGGAAAAGGGGGTTTACCTTTTGAAACAGGCAATGCTTCATTGAAGTTCCCATGAATAAAAGTGTATATTTAGGGGGTTTTTTGTTTGTTTTTTTTAGGTTTTGTAAAACCTGCTTAAATTCAGGGTGAACCATGTTTTTTTCTTTAGTATGTGCAATACTCCAGCTTCAAACAAAAGTTTATGTTTGTCTGGCCTCAGTCGTCATGTGGGAAATTTCAGCTAATTTTAGCACCTCAGTGAAATTAGCCAGTCTTTCAGATTTTTAACATCTCTTCTTTTGGATTTTTTTTTTTTTGTTGTTGTTACTTAAAAGGAGAAGGAATGGTTCCCCTTGAGGCAGCTCAAATGCAATATATAATATATAAATACTCCCTCAGTTCTTTGTGTCTTGGATTGAGTTGACGTTTCAACCCAACCAGCACCACACAAGGTTAATTTGATTTCACATTCAACTACACTACTGCACTATACTTGTGTGTTTCTGACAGTATTGAGAGGAAAAGCTGTAATTGCAGTATCACACTGGATGCGTGTGGCTTGAGATACTATGGTAAGAATGGGAGTATCAATATCAAGTTTTAGGTATCAATACTTTTACAAGTACTCTTTTTGTATCGATTACTCTCCTTACTGATACCAAATGAGTACTATTACTAAACCTTTATCTGTGAAGTTACTTCCTTAAGAAGGCTTATGCCAGAATGTGCAAAAGTGTTTGTTTTTAATCATGCTCTTTTTTAAGAACATGCCAATGTCACAAAGGGATTTTAAACCTTTTAGTAAAGTAACCTTGTGCAGCATCTGGATCAACCTGATCTAAAGTCTGTTTGAATCTACAATAACTGTGAGTGGCCTGAAACTGCGTGGCCCAATCAGTATCCTTTAAAGCAGGAAGTGGAGGGAGCCACGAGCGTGACTTCTCTTGCATAGATTAGCATAGATGCTAACAGCTTAAGTTGCCGTTTTAGTGAAAGCACTTCTTGATAGAAATGATGTTTTCACTCTACTTCTGACATATTTTGGCAATAGTTTGTTCCAAACAGTGGCATACATTTTGTATTTTAAAAAAGTACAGTAGCGCCTGCCTAGTACATTGTCTGATTGGCCTGTAATGAATGTGACTGAGGAAGCGATCATCCAATCACCTGCTGGAAAGGTCTGTTTGAAAGGTTCTGCCCATTCCCAAACACTTTTTATGGGCTGTTTCTTGAATGGACTAGTGAAATATATTGAATGGTCCATCTGGTGTGTCAGGTTCAAGGACAAGCACCTTGGTTTCTTTTCTTTTTTTGCGAAAAGTAAAATGACCTTGCTAAATAATAATTTTAAAAAAGGCCGGTAACAAAGGGGTGTACCTTTTGAAACAGGCGATACTTTATTAAAATTCCCATAAATGAATGTGTATTTTTGTTTTTGTTTTTTCATAGGTTTGGTTAAACCTGCTTTAATTCAGTATGAATCGTGTTTTAACCTTTATTGGCCCACCCTTTTAGGCCCACCCTCTGAGTTAGAAGCTTTCCCCTTCGTCCCTCTTTATGGTTGGCCTTCATTGGGGGAAGCCAACAAAACACAATGATGACTGTGTTGTCTGAATCTGACTGTATGTTTCTCGTCTATGCTAAAGATGTGAAGGAAATGAGTAGATAGAAGGAGAGAAGCAGGGCAGAGGGGGAGTGATGGTGCTGCTGGCTGCACCAGGAGGAAGCTAGGTCTGATGCTTCTCCATGCAGCTGCTCCCAAACACCCACACTCTTCCTGTTGGAGTGTGTGCGTGTGTGCATTTGGTGTTAAGATCTACTGTCTTACTTCCACATGAGGGAAGAGGAACCCATATTGTGCAAAACATATTCTCTAACACAGGTGATTCAAGATTGTTTTCAGAGGGCCTAAGCCCCTCTGAGTTTTACCTATTTACAAGGTTTCCTACAAGATCTATCATATTAGACACAAACTTTGAATTTATCTTAAATCTATTTCTAATTTTAAGTAAAAGGTATTAATAATACAAAAAAAATAGGTCAAACTTATTCCTTAAATCATTTCATATATATCATTAGTGGTGGGAGAAAATTTACATGACATAAAATAGTAATAAACATGGCAGTGGCCTTGCTGCTGGTAAGTATTTTTTAGAAGTTGTAAACATAGTAGAAAGTTTAAGTCATGAGCTCTCAAAATTACACTACAATAAAACAGGAAACTGCCACAGAAAACAAAGGTTTCAGTGGTAAAGCTTGAAATCTCTTTTTAAAAAAAAAAAAGATCTTCAGGTAAAGAACCAAAAGGATGCAACCTAGAGTATCTAAAGTAGGTTTCTCCCGCTTCACTGAAGGCCTTGTTGTCTTTTCAAAGAAACTCTGGCCTCAAAAAACATCCGCTGGCAGAAACGCTGGCCTGACAGTCAGTGAATGGAAAGGTTTGAGGTGAGAATGTGGCCACAGTGAGGTGTCAGCATGGTGTGTGATCGTGTACCAGTAACTGTGTCTGTTAGGTGTCTCTCCTTGCGTGTTTGTTTGTGGCGGTCTCTCTGAGTTTCCATCACAATGACATAGAATAGGATTGTTCTTAACTGACTTGTGGGTTCAATTCAGCTTAGTGTCATTTATAGGTTGACCCTATTAGGTGCTCATCATCTGAGGTTTGTGAAAATAAAGTTTATGTTATACCCCAATAGATTGCATAACACCAGAGTTTACATAGAATGTACTGTTTTATTGGAAAAAAAAAACAATTGCATCATATTACATTATTAGCAGATATCTAATACTGACTGTTAAATATTTACTAAAACAGTCCACTTCAGCAGGACACAGCCCTGGCTGAATACCCAGTAGTCTTTTGTGGTTCAGCAGGAGGATGGGACAGAAGTGTGATGTCACATGCAAAGGGTCAAAAGCCATCAGGGCAACCTAACTTTTGTGTTGAACAATGAATAACTGCTGTTTCTTGAGTATCTTATTGAGGCGGGCCCTTTGGTCTTTTCCACTAATACTCAGTGTTGGGCAGTAACTTTGTTACTTTTGATATATATTCCTCCACAAAAGTTCTGACATGTTATTTAATTTGATTGTTGTAACCCTGTAATAACACCAGATGGAACTGGCATTGTATTTTCGTAGTCACCTTCACAACGAGGCACAACTTGTAAGGATTGTGTACTTCTGGTATAAGCAATACAGCTAAAAAGACATGACACAAAACGGATAAAAATGGCTAAAACTACATCATAATTCTGTTTTAAAAAGGTACAAAAAGACATTAAAGTTTAAAACTATGGCTCAATGCTAAAACAACATCCCTCCTTTACAAGAAAGCAGCATAAGAGTCTGGCTCCTGCCTGCTGTTGTTTAGTGTCTTGAGATAACACTTGTAAAGAATTGGCGCCAAGCAAATAAAGATTGATTGACTGATTGATTGACTGATGCAATTCTTGTTCTTCATTCAGTTGGGGGTATTTTGTGGCCTGCAGTTTGTCAATCCAGAATGTTTCCTTTTGCTTCAGTTTTCTTCGTCTGTCACCTTTTCTGATGGTCAGATTGATGTGGTCAGTGCCAATAGTTTGTGGGTTGCTGTTATGAAATTCCAGGTAATGTTTGTTGATGTTTCCAGTTCTTTAAAAGCACCTACTGCAGCCTAGAATCTGTTTGCATGACTTCCTGATGAAGGCTTGGTGCCAAAACGCGTCAGAGTTTGTTTTTAAGGTCTACATGACCATGCTATTAAAATAAAGGCATTTTAGTTGCCTTGGAGACTTTTCTTTTTGCTTCCGTGACTTTGTGAATCCTATTCCAAACAGCACCTCATGCAAGCTCTTTTTGAGTCCAGGATGCACTCCTTTCCTTTCTTTTAAACTGGTTTGATTTTGGAAATCATAGGTCAAAGGTCACTGGGTGACATGTTCATCTCCCTGTGAATGGGAAATCTCAAAAATGCTAAGAGGGATATTCTCCATTTTGCACATATGCTCTGATTTAAAGATGAACCGATAAAAATTTAAATGGCCAAGGTCAGATATCCTTGGGCCTCATGATCATCCCTTCCTTGTATATGTAATCTCTGTCCAACAAATTGTGCAAATATGCCCTCAGTGACTCAACAATGAAGTGTGATATTTTGATGTTGAAGGTCAAACACCAAGGTCATCTGGCCTCTACATGCCTGAAACATTTTTACAAATCACACAATCACAAAAACTACCTTTTTAACCCATCCATGTACTTTCACTGTCAAGTGTGAGTGTTCCTTGTAGTCATTAAAATGTCCGTCAGTAGCTCCAGGTTTTAAAATAACTCTTCTGAAACCAGTGTATGGCATCACTGACACTATGCCTATGTTTCATACCAGCTGTGGAGTCAGTTTCCACT
This sequence comes from Cetoscarus ocellatus, assembly GCA_037902135.1. Lineage (NCBI taxonomy): Eukaryota > Metazoa > Chordata > Actinopteri > Labriformes > Labridae > Cetoscarus > Cetoscarus ocellatus. The sequence continues at coordinate 2,368,821 of JBAMNC010000815.1, forward strand.
TAAATTTACTGAAAGGTTTAAATAGTGTGTGTGAAAAAGGCAGATGTGATAAAGATTTCTAAATAAATAGACGACAAACAAACTCATTTTTGTTCAACAGATCAACAGAAATAAACTAACTCCTCATTAAGATAACACTGTCAGCTCAGTTGTGTAACCACACTGTTGCCAGCATGTCGGCCAATGAATTGTTTCCAAACAAATTGAGATGTCAAACTGGATCAGGGGTGCTGTGCAGACTGGAGAGCTGTTACTTTGTATTGTTTCTTCCTTTTCCCATGTGAGAGCTGCTGGTGCTGGGCACTGAGGCAGCATACAGTACATCTGCTCCACACTCCATAATGATGGGGCAACAGCACGTGTTCTGCAACCAAAACTGGGTGGTGGACTATTCCATTACAGTGAAGCCAGTTCAAACTGGATTGCTATTATCCAAGGAAATTAGAGTTCAGGGGAAATTGCAGAACAGGACTTCCACCAAAAATGTTGGTGACATTTTTTGATAGAGTTATGGATTAAACTAAACTAAGCATATCTCTTAAAGGACTTAAAGTTTAAAACTAATGTAAACTCTAATTCAACTGAGGATATTTTTATGCTTCACTGGACCTGATTACTTTATTCTTCACTGTCAAGGATGGGAGTTGGGTGATATCAAGAACGGAGCTTACTTTTTTCTCCACATTAATCCTGATATTTCTATAGCATGAATGACATTTGGCTAATGTAGATCACTGGGATGAAAAGCTAAGGTAATGGAAGGTTTTTTCATTGCCCTGTGTTTTAAAACAATATGATCTCCATCTTTAATGACTGATGGTGTCAAAAAGTACCAAAGCTAAGAAAGGAATACATTTATTAAAAAAAAATGTTGTAGAGTACAAGTACATATCTGCATACCAACTTAACTGCATAAAGATGTGATCAGCATCTTTCCACCAATACAATTTAACAATATTTGTGCATTTTGGACGATGTGCTGTAGTTGACCTAGTTGATTTGGTCAATTAAAAACAATTAACTATCAAAAACTGAGTGCTTAGAACTTTTTATTTATTCCATGCAATCAAAACAAGTACATTTGGGGTTTTTTGGGTTTTTTTTTTTTTTTTTTTAATGTCTCCTGCTAGCAACAGCCAGGACCACCAGCATTTAACATCGTATTCATCCCTTGTTTGAGGACGCAGTTTTTTTAAATTAATGATCGACTTCTTTTAAACTTTGTGCAAACTTGTAGCGTGGCCCCATTAACATACACTGCAAGTGAACACAACTTCTGAAGAATGCATTAAGAGATTTTCATCAACTTTGCACAAGAGGTTAGCTGGTGAGATGGTCAAAGGTCAAGATCATTAGGCCTCATGTTGAATATCACATTCTTGTGGGTTTAATACAAAAATGAAATGACGAAGGGTTTCAAAACAGTCATGGTATCTGCATGTGACTAGCAGAAAATCCAAATGTAGGTGGAGGTTGTATAGCTATTACATCGTTAACCCCAGGAAGTAAAAAAAAAAGGGCATTTCATGGATCATTTTCTTTAAAGAGGCAAAGAGCATTTCTCTGTGAACTGACAATTTAGTAAAAGCTGTCATGTTCTTCTGCTCTCCAAGACCCTTCAGCAACATTAAAAAAAGGATGTTGACTTAGGAGGACATGGGGCCTTTAAGAATTGGTTGGAATATGTTATGTCTGTGGTAGCCAAGGTTTTTTAAATCCCATAAGATTCCTGAAAATTATCTTTAGCCAGCCTCTGCCTTTTCCCCCATCCTCATCTTCTGCTCTTCTTTAACCCACCAGTCTTTGTGTTGCTCACTCAGTTCTTCATCTGTCAAACTCTTCTTCTTCTTCTCCCCCTTCTTCTCTTGGGGCCTTGTGAGATGAGTACAAGACAGGGGAGAGTGTGAGCTGTGGTGAGCCACAGACCAAAATAACTGGTACTTTTTTTTTTTTTTATAAAAACACATGTGCATCCACCCACACACAAAGTCACACATGCGTTTACACACACAGTTGTAGACAGACAGAGGTCCTTTTTAGTGGATGATCCCTGGACGGAGAGGTGTAGTGGGATATATTTAGCTGAGTTGGAAATAGACACCGCGGGGAGCAAAACAGGCCATGTGAAGATGCTGGTTAGGAGGAGGAAATTTGTCAACTTTCTGGTGTTAAAACTGGAGCATAAAGTTGCAAAATAAAGAGATTGTTCATCCTTTCAGTTTCCACTTCTTCTCCAATCAGCTGCGAGACGCTTCTCTTTCCATCTCGGTCTCACTTTCTGTGTCTCCGAGCGGTGACAGATTCTGCAAGCCTCCCTGTCAAGCTGGCATAGTGGCATCATTCTAAAACTGGTATTAGGCATTTCCTGCTGCGTCCGTTGGCGGGTGTTCGGGTGTGTGTGTGCGCCTGTGTTTATATATATGTGTGTGTGAGTGTGTGTGAGCATCAGTGTGCGTGTGTGTGTGTCGGGGCGGAACGCACCTGGTCCGCGCAGCTGTGGGGATCCTAGCAGGGGGGAGACAGAGAAAGAGAGAGATAGAGGAAGGAGAGAAAGAGAGAGGGATGGGAGGAGACGAAAAGGGGGCCCTGTGTGTGTGTGCTGTACCAGGGACCCAATGAGTTTAGAAAGAGAGATAGAAAAAGAATAGAGTAAAGATTTAAGAAAGAAATAGGGACACAGTTAATGAGTGCAGAAGCAAAGAGGGCTTGGGGCTTAAACTGTGTCCAAAAGTTGTTGGAAGTGTCCTTTAAAAAGTTATTCTCTCCATGGGAATAATTCTGTTGAAAAGAGGTCTGTGCAGCCATGTCAGCCATGTGCAACGGAAATCCATGCTCTGCTTCTTTGCTAAAAGTTTGACAAATATCGTAAACACTCCAGTAGATCTACCCTGTGCATGTGCCATAAATAAGATCTTGTCATGTTCCAATATTTTTTCTATCACTTTTCTTGCACAGTAGCTTTGGGATAAACATCAGACTGCTTTTTAATCCTCTGTGTGCATGCATGGGAGCTATAACCCTAGAGTGAAACAGGAACAGAGTGGTGCAGGGGTGACGTATTTTTGTAGGCCAATGTGGAAGTCAGCGACGTGCTAGTTCCCTCAACTGAAAGCCCACAAATTCTTTGTGGTTTTTCACTGTGTTTTCAGATCACAGCTGATAATAAACTTAGTAGAAAATGAAAAATTATCTCCTCTTTGTGATAATCTTAAAGTAGCCTATTTTTCAATATGCTTTAAGCTTAAACATAATTTGTAAGAGTGAAAAGCTATTAGTGAACTACAACATGGTGGTCTTACTCAGCAGCAACAATATTTACAGAGTGTAACAGCTTATTGTAATCTCTTGTTTTAGAGTTTCCCCATAATCAAGTGACCTGATGATGTTGGTCAAGTTGGCTGTGGTAATAGTGTATGGATAATTCTTTATTAAAAAACAATCAGAAAAGCTTATCACTGAGTCTCACGCCATTTTTGTAGTCCTTGTTAGCAGTTAGTTCACAACCCTTGTTTTAAACACATAAAAAGGTTTTAAAACTCAAAAGCAGGCAACATCAGATGCACTTTATTATTTCCCCTGAAATCTTAAAAATCTTATGTGCCTGTGTTCGCCACAAGTCTTATTTCAGGCACTCCAGGAACTGCTAAATGCTAACTCTTTGTTGGACTCATTCCTGCAACACAGAAGTGAGTTAGCATTTAGCACTTCCTGTTTCCAAACCCCCCAAAGGAAATGGGATTTGGAATACTGGTTTTGGATAAGTGCCAGAAATACACCCACATGAGATTTTAATGTTTAAAGGGAAACAATAAAATGCTTCTGATTTTGCCCACTACTGAATTTTAAACAATTGTTGTGTGTTTAAAACAAAGGTTGCTAACTACCTGCAAACAAGGACTGCAAAATGGTTGGGGAGCTGACTGAAAGCATTTGTAATTGTGTTTTAATAATCAGTTATTCATACACTGAAGCTTCAGCCATGAGGACCAACTTTATCAGGTCACACAATTATGAGGAAACTCTAAAACAAGAGGTTACAAATAGATGTTATACACTGGAAATAAGTTGCTTTCAAGTTGAACTGCCATGTTGGCTTACAGTAGGAAACCAGCCTGATGCTAACTTCCATGTTGGCCTACAAAAATATGTCATCCCTGCACCACTCTTTTCTAGCTTATGTTCTGTTTCAACACCTTATTTCAATTTTATGTCATCGAGAGAAAAATAAATGATTACAATGTTTTAAATTTTTTTGGGCAAAAGTGTCATAAAGTCACCCAACAGCAGTGACAAAGACAGGTAGAGGGCAACCTGTGATATTTTTTCTTCAAAATCAGGAATATTTCATCTAATACTACTAACAATAATACACCTAATACAAAAGCTCTGAATCAGGCAGATTCAACTGTTCTGCAAGACTACCCTGCTCACACAGAGCGTTCAGACAGACTAGTACAGTTGGGTCAGGGGTACTCACTCGTGAAAACCAGAAGGTTTTTGAAAAATAGCAATTGTGAACTATCTCAAGAAGTCATCAAAACTGAATATATGAACCTGAGTCAAGGCAATATATGGGCCCTTTAATGCCATTTATGGAAACCTGCTAATGGTTTTATGAAGCGTATGCTAGAGCAAAGTCTCATTGGCAGCTGAGGCACTTGATAGGCTTGTGCTAATATTAGTGATTGCTGGTGTTACCCTCTTTAATGGCAACTTTCAACCAATCAAGCTATTACAAACAGTGAGAACTCCTGAACACCCATATGTATAGTTTATTATTTGATAATGAATGATGAGCATAATTCAACACTGAAACTAGAAAAGGGCACAACAGCATCTTGCTCACAAACAGGCAGACAATCAAACAGAAAAATGCTGGCTTAAGCACAACCTCCTTCATGTAGGATAAGGCTCACTTATCAAGGTGGTATTTGCATGGACAGCTACGAGGTAGTGCTGGTAACAGAGAGGGTCCACAGGTGTCATACATTTCATGCATGAAGTCATGCAAGCATAAATTAATGCATAGTTTCATGAAGAAGTATTGGTAATGATTATTTATTAAGCCTGAATTTTAGATTTTTAATCTCAATGAGGTTTTTCTGGTTAAATAAAGCTTCTATTCTATTCTATATAATACATTTATCCATGCTTTAATTTATACCAAAAATCAACTGTTACCATGATAACATATGTACAGTGACCAGCTGAAAAGTTCAACACGGCATTATGATGGAAAGAGTATGAAGTTACTTTTGATACCAAGTAATCAAAGATTTTTTTTCAGGATTCATGAGTAAAAAGTAATTGATTACCACATCTGAGAAGCTTGCCTAAGCTATGTTGGAGCTATTCATGGTATTTTGGCTAATTTAATAGTTTAAATTTAGTAATTTATTAAGTTGCTCTTATCTTGTTTAAAGATGGTACAGCATTAATCAGTGCCAGTGTTATTTTTTAGAATTTATTTAGGGCTTTTATTTTGATAGGATTGGTATTTTTGGTAGAGGGTAATGTGGTTTTAGGCTCGTAAGATAGGATGGGGAAGGTGGATGTTTTTTTTGTTGTTGTTTCTTTTTACCAGGAAACCAAGAACACACCAATTTGTTTCTAAGAGAGAATCTTTGAATAAACAGAAAACAAACTGTATTTTCGGCTTTGACACTGACATTTTTGATCCTGCGTGAGATCCACCCTCCCCATGCCAGAGTGGCCATTTTGTTTTTTGGTTGACAAGATCAAAATGCTGCTACAGACCTTTTCTTTCCTTGTGATCAAGAAAAGCAATCTGTAAATGTGTGTAAAGTATATTCATTACAACATGAATGAAAATATAATTACTATTATAGTAGTAGTAGTAGTAGTGAAGTTAGTGGCAGTAGTAGATATATTTGTTATATTGTCACCATTGTCATTGTGAATTGTAGTTTCCCTTATAATGTTTGAAAACTATAACTTTTTATTAGGGATGAAGGATATTATCAGCACAATGTCAACGGTATCAGCAGATATTAGCTCAAAAAGTGAAATATCGGCATCTTCAGATATCAAAATTTCTGCAGATATTTACAGCCAATATTTTGGCCATATATATTAGCCATATACAACACAAATGTTGGCTGTAATACCCACAAAATGTATGAATTTAACATTGTTTCACCTTATTATAATTGAATGTTGACATTTTAGAATCAATAGTGTCTTATACTACAGAATGAAATGTTGTTTTTCTTGTTTGACATCAATTTCTAACACAAATGCATTATCAAATTCTTGCCAAAACATATTTGTATCGGCAATGATAAGTTTGGAAATATCGACATATCGGATATCGACAAAAATCCGATTTCTTCTTCCCTTTTTGTTATCTCAACTAGATGTCATCTCTGCAATAAGATACAGAAATGGGAAAGCTGATTCAGAAGTTGTTGCATATAATAACACAGAAACAGCATTTTACTCAAGCACAAACCCTTTAATGGTAAAACCACCTGAGAAGAATTAAAGGGTCACTATTTTTTGTGTGATGTATGCTCAAAAATCTGTTGTAGTTAAGTTTTTACTCCGACATTTTGAGGGAAAATAAGTTCTTGTCTGCCATGTCTCTACTTCCACTCCCATCCCCAGATTAGCATCAGCTTATATGAGAGTGTAATTCCTCTGTTCCTCTGCAGAGGGGGCAAGGAATCTGGGAACAACAGGATGGAGGAACGGGGAGAGAAAAACTTATACAGATTTGAGGTGAGAGGTTCAAAAATAATATGCCAGGGATAAGAGAAAAACATTTAGCAATCAACACTCTGGGGGAACAAACAGATGTGTCCATCAGGATTTCTCTTTTAAGTGCTCAGAGATTCTTCAGGATGTACCAGATGCACAGATGTGCTCACTCAGACACGCACACACTCAGGGTCTATTTCACAGCTGGATGACCAAGAGGCGGTCAGCACCGAGGGGGTCAAATGACCAGGTCAATGGTCAAGCCACAGAGAACTGCAGTGGAGGAAAAAGGGGCATGAGGGCGTCAAACACACACACATACACAAACAACCTTCTGCATCCTCACACACACACACTCATTAGGGACAACGTCAAAACTGTTGGTGCTCTACAGGCTTTACTCCAGATGGGCACATGAGGCAGATCATGTCTTAAGTACAAGACACACAAACAAACACACACTTACCCTCCTTCAACATTATGGTCAGAGCTGTGGTTGTTTGATGTAACGCCAAACAGGACGACATGGGTTGACTTCAAAGCTGCACCTGAAATTTCCTCCCAATATAACTGAATTAAAGCCTTCATGCACCAATGGGGATGCAAATAAATGGCACAAAATTGTGAATATAAGAGGTGATTTCTGACACGTCTTTCTTAACATTAAAAGCAATTCATATCTGGGTATATACTGTATGTTATGTACATTCTAAAAAACATGGTGAAGTGAAAGCCAAAACAAACTCATCATCAAGTGACAGTGACCTGTACTGATTTTAATGAAAGATAAACTAAATGTGTCCCTCCAATTCTGTAAAGGAGAGGACAACTTGGTGTGTTTCACCATTTAATTCAGGAGCTGGAGCTTTTCCACCGCTTCCTCGGGTCCAACTGTTCACAACAGTAGAAGCTTGAGTACACTCACTGCAGCTACAATACTATCCTCCTCTATAATCTTTAAATTCAATTTCCTTATCATTTTGAACACTTTGGTCAATACAAACACACCATCAAGCAGGCCACCATGTTGAATATTTTGACTCTCTGTGACATTACAGTACGTGGCAAGGAGTGCTCTCATTGGTCATTGATGCAGGCTCGATACTTACTCCTTTGTTCCTTTGTTTTCTTATATTTGTAGATTACCTTACTATTAATGTATATGTAGTTAAGTGTGGAAATTTGACCTCTGGAAGATAAAACAACTCAATATTACCATCATGGATCTATATCAATAAGAAATTTAATAAGGCATCTGTAATGTACAAGTTTGTTGCTGTTACAGCTTTTATCCTCTGTGAGCATTCGCTAATGGTAGCATCTTTATTAATTTTTGTGTGGGCTATATTACTAAGGGGTTTCATTCATGACTAACAGACAGATAAACAACACTGTTAATTTGAGGTATTAAGATTTATAAGCAATAAAAGACCATTTTATGCCCTGCAGTAATGACTTTTACCATCTGTGATAGCAAGCTAATGGCAGCTAATATTATCTAATAGTCTGTGAGTTCACCTCCCTGGTTTTCCATTTACATCAGATATGTTTGATATAAGTTGATGACATCTGTTGCACATAATCAAATGCATTTTTAAGCTTTTCAAATGCACCAACTCTTGTGGCTGAAGCTTTATTTAAACCTTCATTGATTGTTAGCTAGCCATTGCTAATTTTAGCTCAATCTTTGACCCCCCCATTTACTTTTTATTACAGTAGACTATTTTTAATGATATTAAGAATTTAAATTTGAAGATAAGGCATTTTGTTATAAACTGTTACGGATAAAAAATTGTGTAAATATCTTTGTAGGTTCTCAGTCTTCCAGATCAAGATAATCTAACCCTGATCCAAGCGGCAACTGGACTGGTTCAGATTCTTGAAGCTGTTTTGTCTTGGTGTCAAGAAATCTGAAACAGTCCAGTTGCCAACTGAATCAGTGTTGGACAGGTACTTGATTAAGCATTCGAATGAACCCTTTTAAAGCAGCACTAAGTAAGATTCCGGCTTTTCAGCTCTCTAGGGGCCTCTATGGTCGTTGAGTGTAACTGTGCAGTCATAAAACAGAGCGCCTCACACCAACGTGCATTTGTTGACATATACCCCTTTCAGACTGGCCAAAAAACCTGTGTAAATCCTCCAACAATCGGCTCCTGTCCGCAGTTTGAAAGGGTCTACTCGGCAGACCTGGGTCGACTTACCCTGCAAGCGACATGGGTTTTTATCGGCTCGTCTCCGACCGGCTTCAGTGAGAACGTCACACCTGGGTCAAGCTGCTAAGTTACGGATGACGTTACGTGCTCACGGCATAACATCGCGCCCGTCCCCTCTGTCTGTAACTTACGTGACTCTTTGCCATCTCAGCAACAAATTCCATCCGCCTTTGTATCATCAGCGCCGAGTTTGTGCATTTTTAAAGAGGGACAAAAGTACAAAGTACAGATAACCGTGTCCACGGCGTCCATGCTCTTTTCCATTTTTTACGTGGTCGTGTTTTGACGCGCCGATGATGTCATCAACATGATGACATCAGCTTGATGCGCCAGAGGAAAAAAAACAGCCACGCAGCTCGTCTGCTGCTGAGTAGACCCGGGTCTGCTGGCAGTGGTAAAGGAGTCACTCGTGGGTTAACCAGCGTTGAAAAAACCAGCGCTGACCCACGGATTTTAGTGTGAAAGCGGTAATACAGAGGGAGGAGAAGTGAGCCGACAGGACGTCCAGAGAGACAAATAAACCATGTGGACTGATAAAGTACAGTCTGATCATGTTTCTATTTGAATAAATCATCATGTACTTACAAGTCTATAGTAGCAGGGCTAAATTAGCATCGGTCAGACATCCTGCCTCGTTTTTCAGCTCACGCCAGCGAGTAAACACCGGGCCAGTGTTTATCCCTGTCTGGGCACTTAGCTTGTTACTCTCCAGCTTTCTTTTTTTCGTCTCCTCCGATAAACATTTATTTTCTTCAGTTTTTTCGCTGCTTCCGCCATGATAACAACACTACATGTAGCTTTCTTCTTCTTTTTCTTGTTTAATGGCGGGTGGCATCCAACGTCAGAGGAGCATTACCGCCACCCTCTATGCAGGAGTGTGAGCCGGAGGTCCCTATTTCCATTAGGAAAATAAGTGCATATTTACTTTAAACTAAATTCTGTTCATTAAATCTGTTTTAAAAATTAAAAAACTATGTAGTGTTGGTTTAAATGATAGTTTATATTCTTTTACTGTTTACTGTAACAGTCTGTGACCATTAGCTAGTGGTTGCTAATTATGCGTGTCTACAGGTTTACAGATTTACTGTAAATTTTCCAGATTTTATGTTTATGTGCCTGATGTATTAGAGACATTACACCTCAGAAAGTTGATCTAACATATTACTCCTGTTTTGTATAAAACTACCTCATCTTAAAAAAAGCCTTATCCTCCATGACTGTTGGCTATATTTAACCAAAAGCCTGCATGTTTACATCCTAAACCTTCCAGAATTGCTGATTGTTGTTTTATTAGGTGTGGTGAAGACAATTCAGCATTTAACAGACATTGTATGCAATATATGGTCTGAATAAAATTAGTAATCATAGAAAACTAAAAGCAGCCTTTTTCAATATATTTTTTTATAGCAAACCATTTTAACCCCCAGTTACGCTTGACCTAATGATGGATATTAATATCATATACACAACAGGTTCTTATGTTTGTGTATAATGTAGTAATATAGAGGTTTTTAAAGAGAGAAGCAGAGACTGGTATTCAACAAAATGCCCCCTTTGTCTGCCAAAAATTAATTTTATTTTTTTGAATGTAAGCCAAGTGTCTATTGTTTGTTCATTTTAACATGCCTTTGGCTGTCATTTATTTCAGCTAGCCTTTAAGCAATTCTTGAGAAGTGCACAAACAGCTCACTGTTGCTTTGTAGTTTATTTTTGTTCAGACAGGATATGGAGTTGTTTTTTCATGATCTTCAGCAGATGTCCAGCCACTGAAGTTAAAATGAATGTAGACTACCCAGCAGTGACCAGACTAATATGTGACGCACTGCAGTGCTGGTAAGTGCTTCTATTATGGCAAAGTGAATTTGCTATTTCAGAATGCCATATCTACCTGACATAACCACTAAGTAAATATAATAAATGCCCAATCACTACCTTGTAAGTCCTCTGAGTAAATACACATATTTGAGTGTGTCATGGTGAAGGCATTACACTGGTCAAACAATGTTTTTTCATGTGGCTATAGGGAAACTGTGAATGGTCTACTTTCAGTTTGACAAGTATATGTCATTCAGTCACAGTGTGTCTATTATAAAAATGGCATAATGGAGAATTGCCTGAGGTTACTCTTAAAGTCTGTGTTAGATTTCATATTTAGCCTCTCTGAACTTTGATTTCTCGTCTGTTTTATCCATATCCTTGACAAGGCTGTAGCCTATTTTTAAAGTACCAAACTTCGTGACTGAACTCCTTTCCCGTAACCAAAATCAATAGTCCCACACCTATCTAATGGCTTAATTGTTGTTCAGTTTGTTATTTTTACACCAAATTACCTTTAACACACAGATACACAGGATCTTATCTCTAAATTAAGATATGCTAAGTATCGTCCATGCCCACCGATGCACGTTAGTGACCCCTGAGGGCAATTAGCCCCGGCATGCAGCCCAATTTCACAGTGTGACCCCTGCTGCTGCTGCAAAGGCACACTCAGACAGGAGAAGTACTAAAACTATCTTAAATGTCTATCTGTGTCTGCTGGTGATCAATGTGTCCTTTGAAGGGAGCACGAGCAAGCGAGTTAAAGGAGGGGGCTGGAGGAGCGAGTGCAGAGAGAGAGAGAGTAAAAGAAAAGAAGGAGGAGGAAAGATGCAAGAGGGGACAAGAGGTGAGGAAGGTGACATTTTGTCCGGAGTGATGGATGGATGCTCAGATACTAAGAGAGATAGTATCTTTAGAGGCTAGAAAACCCCTGACCTATGACACAAGACCTTGTATAAGGACAGCAACTTCAATATTTGTGTGTAGTTTGATTTTAAGGACTTTTTCCACAGAAACACTCCTGATGATTTCCAAATAATTTCAAAGCAGGCCTAAGCTGGAGTCTTATTGACATGCTAGAAATAAAAAGGACAGTGCATAAATGGCAGGTGAACCATGAGTCCAAGAGTGCAATGACAGTTTTTGCCCTTTTAAAGCTGCAGTACACAGTTTATTTTTTGTGTCTTTGGCTAAAAAAACAACAACATAATTTTCCATTCAATCATGTTACCCCCATCCTGGCTCTGTATTCAACCCTCAGAAAATAAGGGCTCAGTTTGAGGCAGGTTTATTTGTTAATTTAGGAAGGATGTCTCTATTGGTACAACTGGGTTTGTCTCGTCAGGGAGCATGATCTTATTGACTGTGCCAGATTGCATCTTTTTCCAACTGTGTGGCAAAGACTTTTGGGGGTTCACTCATGCTTGGGCCCAGGGTGGATTAGGGATGGGAATCAAAAACCAATTCCAGTTAAGAATCCATAAAAACGAATTGGTATAATTTGTCTTTTTGCTTAACAAAGCCCTTATCAATTCCTTCCATTTTGTCATAACAAATTATAACAAAGACATAATCATGGCAGACAGGAGACAAGAAATGAAAATTTTAGAATATACAGTGGTTTTAATAATGCTTAAAGTGTAACTTCTGTTTTGTTATAAGGTTGCAGTTGAGTTGTATATTTAGGCCTCAGGTAAATATGATTATAATTAATGTCCTTAATTTCAAAATCATAGTTTGTAAGACTTCAGTTATGAAATAAAGCTAAAGTGAGCATATGCTCTAGGTCACAGAGGTCTGTGGGACTCAACATATGAAAATTATTGGCTGAAAAGTCATGAAGGAGAGAAGAGAGAAAGAAAGGAGAGGTAAAGGAGAAGAGGAAGATGTATGGAGAAGCCCTCTGCCCTCTCTGTCTCCAGCCAGTCAGCTGCAACATATGGAGCTCACATCAGCCTTCCTCAGAGACTGGCACTGCAGGAGAGGGGGATGAAAGAAAGGAGAGAAAAATCAGGTATAAAACACAGAGAAAATATGCAAGCTTTATCTAAAAGATGACTATTAAATGGAAAATACAACTTTAGTTATCTACAGTATCTTCTTTAAAGGGGCTCTCCCATGTCAGCTCAAGAAGAGCAACCCGTTAGTGTTCAGGCATCTGTGTTCGTGGTTGATGTGTGTGAGTGTGTGTATTTGCTGATGATTTTCCACTGATCAGCTTTGATGCCGAGCAGAAAGAGAGCATGAACACTGGTTAGCTTCTGTGGCAAAACACTAAGTGTGGCAGGAAACAGAAGAACCTGTGATCTCTGCACAAACACTAATGGAAAACTTGCACAGAAAACATCTGGGTGTGTGTGCCTTAGAAAGCTTGTGTGCGAGTTGTGGTTGCTCTGCAAAGTGTCTAAATTCTAATTATTCCATCACAAACCGGGGCATCGTGTGATGCTTTCTTAAAGCAGACTAAATGCAGTGCACATCTGCTTTCGCTGCAATTAACCAGACAACCACAGACCTTCCTTCACAGATAACTAGTGAGACTTCCCTTAGAGATGTGCAAGTCAGTCAGTCAAGACACCAAAACCTTTTCACAACTATTTTGAAACTGCTTTTTTAGACTCAGCAATGAGACCTTTTTGAGTTATGCTTGGGGGTGGTTTGAGTAATTCAGAGGCCCCGGGGCAAAGGCCAGTGAGAAATTCCTCTCCTTTTCAGTTAAAATCAGTCATAGCATTTGAACAAAATATATTCAAAATCTTTTCAGGGACTTTTTAGGCACATAAAATTTCGTTAGTCATATTTTGAACCAAAAGAGAGAGGAATTAATCTCTTAATTAGAGAAATATGTTAGAAATGTTTGGCAGTACAGAGAACCTCAAACCCCATTCACACATGCAGAAAGGCCTGAAAATTTCCAGAATTTACCAAAGTGAGCTGCATGTGAAAAACATAAACAGCAGTTTTTTGTTTTTACCAGACTTTTACTTTACCCTGCACACACCCTACTTTTTATCCTCCCTTACCATATACAAAGTGCAGGAAAACTTCCCTCTGGGAGGACCATGTATGAACAAGCAAGTTAGGAAATTTTCGGGGTGGGTTACCCAGAAATGTTCTTGGGTTATATGTGTGAAAGGGTCATGATGAGGCAGCTCACAACTTTTTTGTTTGTCCCTTCTTCTCTTTCAATGATACTATGAATATATCCAACAACATGTAACATTTATACCAGGGGAATTTACGTCTTGACAACTTTGTTTTTTTCTTCCACTTCCTTGTATATTCAGAAAACAGCTACAGCCTCTTTTTTGAGTCATGTCAAGCCCAAGCTCATAAGCCTAGTTTATTTCCTTTGTCACACTGCAGAGCCCTGTGCCATCTTGATTATATACTGTATACTTGTGCATTGGTCTTCATAGCCCAATTCACAGTGCCGTTACGCAAAAGCGCCACAATGACGCTTTATATTTACACCTCAAGACATTCACATTAAATCCGCCAGGCCATAATATCTGTACCTCCTCACTCTGCAATACAGCTTGGCTACGTGCGACATGGCGTGAAAACAAAGAGAGAGAGAGAGGAGACATCAGAGAACTTGAAATTAACAGCTACTGATTCAGTTGAAGCAGAGGTCGGGGATTTTATAGCACTTGTTTGGTTACTAAATGAGATACGCATGAGCAACAAGACTTCTGATGTATTGGCGAGTGAAGACATAGTTTTGGTTTGACTTCTGCACCCATTTTATCACATTATGGTATTCAAAATCATGCACATGCACAGACTCTGGTCATCACCTGGTGCCCATCTTAGCAGGGAATATACCCTGCTGGACGGGGGAGAAGTGGTGGAGGGGACACAGCTTATGACGCCAAACATATGAAGCAGAAGTCAGTTTCATTATATGATAGCGGACAAACAACTTACATCCTTACTTCAGTGATGTTAAAGAGCATACCAGCAGCACTGATGAAAGAGTTGAGAGGAGCATTGTACCACACAGAAGTGGATATGAGGCAGCCTCACCACTTGCACAATAATCACACCAGAGAAATAAAGCTGCAATGTTTCAGCTCCGTGTCCAACAGTGGCACAAGACAGCTCTTTGAATGTGTGAGAGACCTGGTGATCATTTTTGAGCTGCTATACCACAGCACTTTGATGATGTGCAGTGGAAACAACACTTTCAAATGTCCAAATGTACATTTGAGTTTGTGTTACTATCCTTAGAGTAAAATAAAATAATGTCATTAGGATGAGGTCATTAGTCCTTTCCACTTGCCTCAGTAAATTACACTGATAATTCACTGCTGCGTTCACACTTCACCCCACTCAGACCTGACACGGATAAAATATTAAGGGGTCATGAGGTAATTGCCTGGGTAAAGTTTGAGTGAAAAATTTGGCTGTTTGTGTTCACACATAGTGTAGTGGCAGACTCATGGACGTCCAGACCATAATTCCATCCCACCACATTTGCCACCATTAAGCATAAATTCATTAAAGGTAAGCCTCTTGATATGTGGCATCTCATTTTCAAGAGGGACCTCACGTCTATATGGTGCTAATGGTAGTTAGTGTGGATGTATAATCAACCATGGATAAGGAGACCATGCTACTGTCTACATTAACAGCTGTAATGATTATTAACTGGAATGGAGCAAAAGAAATGGCCAAATATTTGTTATATCTGTAATTGTAGTTATTAAAGCTTTGTAACTCTACAGCAGCAGGCAGTCTACACCAAGGATCCCAGGCCACCTACAAGACAAGAGCCAGAGACGAGTACAGGAGCAAACAGAAAGGGGCAGAGGCAGATATGGCGAGAGAGTGTTGGAGAGACAGAGAGATAGAGTTCAGTGTGCCAGATCCCCCCGGCAGTTTAAATCTATTGCATATTAACTATGTGTCTTAACAATGTACTATGAGCTGGTCCTTAACTGAAAGCTTTATCAAAGAGGAATGTTTTAAGTCTAACCTTAAAGGTAGAGAAGGTGTCCGCCTCCCGAACTGCGGTGGGTAAATGGTTCCAGAGGAGCCTGATAACTGAAGGCTCTACCTCCCAAACTACTTCTAGAGACTGATGGTACCACGAGCAGGCCAGCATTTTGGAAGCGTAATGTTCTAGAGGGGTTGAACGGCACTACAAACTCTTTAAGATAAATTGGTTCCTGTCCACTGAGAGCTTTATAAGTGAGAAGAAGAATCTTGAATTCTGTTCTATATTTTATTGAAGCCAATGCAGAGAAGCTAATAAAGGAGTAATGTGATCTCTTATCCTAGTTCTGTACACATGCTGCAGCATTTTGAACCAGCTGAAGCATTGACTTGCTGGGACAGCCTGATAGAAGAGAATTACAATATTCCAGTCTAGAGGAAACAAAAGCATGGACTAGCTTTTCAGGATTCACGCCCTCTTGAACGAGAAAAAGTTTCTATCACGAGAAAAAGTTTCTCTACGGTGTCGGGGGCCCAGCATAATGATCTCTGTCTTGTCTGAGTTAAGAAGAAGAAAATTTTTGGCCATCCAGGTTCTAATATCCTTTTGACACACTTCTAGTTTAGATAACTGATTTGTCTCACCTGGCTTCATTGATACACACAGTTGAGTATCATCAGAGTAACACTGAAAATTAATGGAGTATTTCCTCATGATATAACATATATATGGAGAAGAAAATTGGACCTAGCACAGAGCCTTGAGGAACTCTGTAACTTACTTAAGTGTACACAGAAGACTTATTGTTCACGTGTACAAACAGGTATCTATCAGATAAGTAGGGCTTGAACCAATTTAAAGCAGTCCCCGTAATCCCGAGTAATTCCTCTAATCTCTGTAGAAGAACGTTATGATCAATGGTGTCAAAAGCAGCACTAAGATCTAATAAAACAAGTACTAAGAGAAGTCCCTCAGCTGAAGCTGAGAGTATATTGTTAGTTACTTTAACTAGAGCAGTCTCTGTGCTCTGGTGAGCTCTAAATCCTGACTGAAGGTTCTCAAACAGGCTGTTGTTTTGAAGTAAGTCACATAGCTGATTAGCCATAACTTTCTCAAGGATCTTTTAAGTAAATGGAATGTTAGATATAGGCCTGTAGTTGACACAGAAGAGGTTTGATTACAGCTACTTTAAAGGACTGTGGCACGTAGCCTGTTGATCAAGACGTATTGATTGTCTCCAACAAGGATGGACGAACTAAGGGAAACCCCTCCTTAAACAGCGTAATTTGGATCGGGTCTAAAAGGCAGGCTGATGGTTTGGAGGAGGAGACAACAGAATTTAGTTCTGGAAGGCTAATTGTAGAAAACAGTCTAAGTCAGGTTTAACTACATTTAATGGTACAGCAGGTCCAGGTGAAGGCAGGGAGTTGCTAGTTTTATCTCTAATTTTAAGATTTTTATTGTTAAAGAAGCTCATAAAGTTCTTACAGCTGAGGGCTAGAGGAATCTCAGGCTCAATAGACCTCTGACTGTGTGTCAGCCTGGCTACATTGCTGAAAAGGTACCTAGGATTGCTTTTTTTTCCTCAATTTGTGAGTAGTAGTAGGCAGCTCGGGCATGCTGTAAGGTTGTCATGTATTTATTATGACTTTCCTGCCAAAGTATACGCGACTCCTCCTTTTTGCTGGAGCGCCACATTCTCTCTAATTAACAGGATGCTTGTTTAAGTGTACGAGTTTCAGAACTAAACCAAGGACCTATCCTCTGACATTTAATCGTTTTTTGTCTCAGTGGGGCAATTGAGTCCAAAGTGGATCTTAGTAGACTGGCAGAGCTATCGACAAGCTGATCCAGCTGAGAGGGGCTATAATTAACATCACAGTTATCAATTGGCCAAAATGCTGAATTTAAGGCAGCAGGAATGGCCTCTTTAAATTTAGCCACAGCACCATTGGAAAGATTTCTACTTTTCACTGTTTTCTTACAAAACCCAAAATCCTCTAAGAAGATGTTAAAAGTTACTACGAAGTGATCAGATAACAAAGGATTTTCGGGAAAGACTTTTAGTTTATTAATATCTAGGCTGTATGCTAGAACACGATCGAAAGTCTGGTTAAAACGATGGGTAACTTAACAAACAGCCTGAATAAAACCAACTGTACCTACCTAGCACAATTTTAATCCTTTTTTAGTGATTCAAACTTTGGAGCCGGTGTTCTTCCTTACATCTTTCCAACAGTATTTTATTGTATCATGTTGGAGGGTATTGTATCACAGTCACATTGTATTGTGTCATATCCTTTTGTATGCTGTTGTATAAATATTTCATGGTATGGTACAGTTTAAAATTGACATATCAATGTTGTGCATCATATTGTATGGTATTTTTACCTCTACCAGCTAGGTTATGTTTTTGCTGGTGTTAGTTTGTTTGTGTGATTAGTGACAGAATAACTAAAAATTAGGAACACATTTTTATTACATTTTAAGGGAATGTTGTTAATGGCACAGGAAAGAAGAGATTAGATTTTGATGGCAGTCATAGTCCAGATGTGGATCCAGGAATATTTTAAAGAATTTGTTAACAGTGCGAAGTCGGGCTGTTTTCTATATTTTTTGCTAATATCTCAATACTTTCTTGAATGATTTTGATGACATTTTTAGGGAATTTTGGTCATGGCACAAAGGAGGGTAATTATATTTTGGTGATCTGACTCCTGATGTGGAGCTGTTTTCCACATTCTTAACAATAATTCACTGGACAGTTGTCAAATTCAGACTGCCCTTTAAAAGCGGAAGACTTACCTCCCTGTGACGTTTTTCCTCCACTGGGAACGCCCTGGAGGTGAAATTGGGGGTTGACCTCCTCTTTGCTCCGTCTTCAGAGGTAGTAACAGAAGCGTGATATTGGAGAGGAGGCACAAGAACTCAGCGGGAGACAGTAGCACTGCAAATGATTGTCTCTGCCTTTGTGTGTATGTGGAGGGCACATGTCATATTGCAGTGTGAGCGGGCACAGATGTTACAGCCTGGCAGATTTAGGGCCCGTTTACATGATAACAATGTCACCAGAAACTGAAAGGTTTTTCCTTAGCGTTTTGTGATAACGACGCGCTAGACACAGATCAGCGAGAACAACTGAAAACGTGGTAGCATGCATGCCAGGCCAGTAGTTGACTATGTAAGTTTGTAGTATCCTTGGCTAATATAACAAATGCACCTCCTCTGGTCAGAGTACTGATGCAGCAAATACACATTTTGTTGGAGGAGCGATAACAAACCTAGCACGTTAGCAGCTCACACGTTGCTTGGTAGTTGGCCATAGCAGTTGTTGTTGTTGTTCCTAGGTGCGCAAGCTACCTTTATCTGAATAAGTGTTGCGCATGCGCCATGCGTCCCCGTATCCTCTGTTCCTGTTTCCTGTTTACACGGAGACAACAACAAAAAGGTTTTCAAAACTTTTCACTCTGGGCCCCGGTTTTAAAAGTTTGTGGATTCAGGCACTCCATGCATCATTATCCTGCAAACATTTCTCTCAATTTTAGGCTGTTTTTGTTGTCATGTAAATGAGCCCTTAATGGGAATGTCTTCAGGTGTAAACAAAATGGAGCCTCATTGCAGTGCTTATGTGTAAAGGCACTGTGTATTGGGCTACATGTTGGAAATGCCTTGGTGGAGGTTTGTGCTCTGAGCACTGAGGACTTGATTTGGGGACAAGCTGTCTTGTTTTTTTTCTTGAAATTTCATAAGTGCCTGTTTGAAAAGAAGCCTCTCAGTAATCTCTCGGGCTTATAATATGAAGTCAGTATTTTGAAGGTTATAGATAACAATGATGCATTAACCGTCCTTACTCACACTGCTGGTTTAGTGGGGATTTAACTGGGTCAACAGCTAGCAAGTCAGGTTTTAACCAAGCATACAGGTTAACCAAAAGAGATGGCACTGTGAGGGTGTGTTTTGGTGTTTGTGTGTTCATGGGTGGGGTTAGGGTGGAGGGGGGTCACAGGGATGTTCTTGACTGTGTCATCTCCAGCAGCTGTTTCCCTCAAACCCCCCCTCCTGCCCCATCTCCTCACAATGAAACCAATACAAAAGAACAGGAAGTGCCTCCCGTTAACTGGAGCCCAATCAAAGCCGTCATTATTCCCTGTGTCAGAATTTTTTCAGGAAATAGCTTCTCAGAAAATATGCCAGCTGTGCAGGGAGCGTGGTATTATTGTCTCGTAGGTCTTGCCTGTTTTTATCAGTGTGGCTGCTCTAACAAAAGGACACATAGACCCATCTCGACCACGTGTGTACCACACTGTCACTGCTGTGTGTTCACAAGGCAAAACCAGGCACCGTGTTCTCTGGGGCTGCATGGTTATTGTGTGCAGCGTGAAAAGGGGCTCCCCTGCCATGCCTGCACCGGCTTCTTTGGTTCCCCATCCTGAACGGAGAGATTCTTTTTTCAAAACCGTGAGAGCTGAGTGCGCAGATGCGGGGTACATACATGATCGCACACACATATACAAGCACGCAACTTAGCCTGCTGGAGACACATCTGTAAGAACGCTGCTCGGATTACAGCATAAACGGTGGGTTCAGGTGAAGCCTAACGTTTGCCAGATGCTGCAATAAAGTCACCAGGAGGTTAGCCTAACATTTGAGTGTTGTTGTTGGCCAAAGACGGGGGAATCATCTGCCTCCCTAAAGAAGGGGAGGGGGGCGCACACATCTGGCATGAACAGAAAAGTCATCTATGAGCATTATCTAAACAGGCGTGAATAACAGCACCCATGCTTTGGCTTATCAGGGGAGTCCAAACAGCAAAATGGAGCTTAAATCTTGAAGAAAGCTTGGCTAATCTAATCTCCAGTTTGTCCTCTGTAATCTCTCTGTCTGACGTCTGGAGGACAATAATTAACTCAGTCACTCAACACGTTGACACAGGTGAGTACTACTCAGACTGTTAAACAGTCATTATAGGGCTGCTGTGATGTGAATGAACACACACACACACACATTTAATTGACCGCTAACATTGTCATAGCCTGTCTGTCACATTAAGCTGAGGCCTATTCGGTTACAAAACACCACTGTTGACTGTTTGAACAGAGTAGATAAAGGTGATGAGCCATTTAAAAAACTCCGCCAAACTATTTCTCTGAAAAATAACATCTTACTCATGACTGAATACAATGCAGAGACCGGAGAGATTTCTATCACTGAAGCACCAGTTCTCACCTCTCATATGCGTTCTCTGCAAGGCCTATCTTTTGTTTTGGCCAAAGGAGCTGCTATGTGTCCTTCACTGTGAAGCTTATCAGCTCTGTTTGAAGTGCTCATCTTTATCTCAGCTAACTGCGCCGAGGTCATCAGCCTGACCCACACTACATTTTTATCTCTGGCTTTACTATTCTGTCTCTTCTGTTTTGAAAAGATTAATTTAAATTGTTTGCAACAAGTCAAGTCATTTTGCTTATATAGCAAGTTTAAAACCAGAATAGGCTCACCAAAGTGCTACACAGAGACAAAAACATACAAACATATACACAGATAAACATGTAAATGGGATATACATGAGGCAATAAAGAAACAAAAACAATGGATGATTCTGGAAAATCACAACAGAAATGTTCTTTCAAAGGTCAACAAATGCATTTAGTCCCAATTATTCTCAACAACAAACTGTCTTGCAAATAACTTCATTTTTGTTTTTACGATATTTAAGGAATCTTGCTCTTAGATGTGGATTTACCAGAAATGCTCTGTGTAAATACAGCCACACGATGAAGAGATAGCAAAGCTTCCTGCACTAAACTGAAATTCGAAAGTTGTAGGTGTGAAGGAAGCCCTGAAAGCTGAGAAAGGCATGTTACATTTGTCCTAAACAAGATGAAGTACAATGTTTGAAGTTTGAATGTTAATCACACACCATAATTAGCATGACAGAAATTCTGTTACATACACTTACCAGCCAACTTTTCAGGTATATCATTTTAACTGCCTGTTAACGCAAATTAACCTTAATCAGGCAGATCCATCTTGCCAATGTACAATGATTGTGAGCTCCCCAATCAGAGTCCTTTAGAGCAGGAAGAAGTGGAAGCTATGAGTGAGATGACAGCAGGAAGTGACTGCTTGAACAGAGATTAGCATAGATGCTAACAGCTTCAGTAGCAGTTTTATCAGATATAGACCACATTTCTTTATTAAATGAAAAACAAACAAAAACACTGCAAACTTGGAAAGGATATTTTCACTCCATATGCAACATGTTTGACCAGAGTTTGTTTTAGAGGTGGCTTACATTGTGTTCATTCATTCACGGCAGTAACGCAAACTTACTGATTATCTGATTGGCCCATAATGAATGTGATTGATGGAACAATTGTCCAATCACCTGCTGGATAAGCTAATGAAAGGTTCTGCCCTCCCCAAACACTTTCTGTGGGCTCTTTCCCAGATGGATTAATGAAATATACTGAACAGTCCATCTGGTGGGTCAGGTGAAAGACAAATAGCTAACCAGCCAATCACTTGGCAGCAACTCAGTACATTCAGGTATGTAGACATAGTCAAGACCACCTACTGAAGTCCAAACTGAACATCAGAATGGGAAAGAAAGTTGATTCAAGTGACTTTGAACCTAGCATGGTAGTTAGTGCCAGCCAAGTTAGTCTGAGTACTTCAGAAGCAGCTGATCTACTGGGATTTTCATCCACAACCATCTCTAGGGTTTGGTCTGAAAAAGAGAAAATATTCGGTGAGCAGCAGTTACTCGTCCAAATTGCCTTTTTGACGCTAGATTTCACAAGAGAATGGCCAGAGTTGTTTGTGATGATAGCGAGACAACAGTTAACCACTCACTACAACAAAGGTTTGCAGAGAAATGCACATGTTGAATCTTGAAGCAGATGGGAAATAGAAGACCAGACGTGTGCCACTCCTTTAAGCTGAGAACAGAAAACTGAGGGCAAAGGCTGAGATGGTAAGGTCAGATTTAAGTGTAAACACAAAAGCATGGATCAACCCTGCCGTTTATCAACAGTTCAGGCTGCTGGTGGTGTTTTGGCACACCTGGGGCCCCTTATTACCAGTTGAGCATTGTTCAGGCATCACAGCCTACCTAAGTATTGTTTTTGACCATGTTACTACTACTTCCAGCAGGATAACATGCTATGCCACAAAGCTGAAATCATCTCAAGCTGGTTTCTTAAACATGATTATGAGTTCACTGTCCTCCAGCGGCAACCACTGGATCTCAATCCATTAGAGCAGCTTTGGAATGTGGTGGAATGGGAGATTTGCTTTATGGATCTGGAGCCATCAAATCTGCAGCAACTGGGTGATGCTGTCATGTCAATATGGACCAAAAGCTTTAGGGAATATCTCCAGCACCTTGTTGAATCTATGCCGTGAGGCAAAAGGGGGTCCAACAAAGTACTAGCAAGGTACCTAATTAAGTTCCCCAGTGAGTGTATGACACTCATGGCAATTTTTGAATCATTTTTAGATTTTTGGTCTCGTAAAGTTTCCTTTGTTGCTTTTCACATACCCCACACAACAAGAGATGGTCAGTATGTCTGACAGATCCTCACAACTTGATTCATTTTCAATGATGGTGGCTGTTTAGTGTTTGTTTGTTTTCTGGTTGAGTTAAGTTTTGAATACATTTTGTACTATAAATCAGGGAATTTTCTTTTGTAATCCTGATTTGCATTTTAGATATAAGTTCTCCTTTTTTAACCAGTGGTGTCCCCAGTGTGAGAACTGACTTCAAATATTCCTCCTTTGGTCATTCTGTGGAATCGCAGGAAGTGACATTTTTAGAAAACTTGAGTGCCGCTGACCCTCCACTTTGGCCGGCTTCTTAACTTAGTGGTGCGAGGATATTTTCAGTAAATTACATAGGAACCAGAGAATGCTCACAGGAAATGTCCATAAAACAATGCGCAGAGACCAGACACTGCTGAACCGATAACAGCATTTCCTGGTAGTGTTTCTCTTTATGGAGGTGAGTCATGAATGTGTTACTTCATCGGTTATTCTCAGAAACGATACTTGACACAGATTTTTGGGAATGTCAGCTTAGAATTATTCAAAAATGTAATAATAGGTAGCATTTTATTAACTTTCACATTTCATGAACTCTCACAGCAAGACATTAAAAGTGACATTAAAGCCACTCCAGGGCAAAAAAATAGGATAAGGGGGGGATCATGGGCCGAATACGAGCCTCAAAATCGCTCGTAGAAGAACATACTATATATCTCCTGTAATTAAGATCTGATACAAGCCGATGAGTGTATGACAGCCAGATGGAGTGAGAGACAGTCCAGTAGCAAGGCCAGGGTAAAGCCTGTGTGTGTGTTTGATTGGTTATGGAGCTCAGTAGTCTGTGAAGGAGCTTTTAATCAGGTCACCAAGAGTCCAGACCTCTCTGCTCCCACTCTGCACCCCCCTCCCCTGTCTGGAGAGCTCTGCCAGGGGTGACCAAGAGGGGCAACAATGACCCAGATTAGGAAAGGGTAAGTGTGTGTCTAAGGGAGTGTGTGTGTGGGTGTGGGAGATAGCGATGGGAATCAGCTGCGTATCATGTTTTAGTCCCCACTGTTTAAATTCATTAGTGGCACAAGGAGAAGATAAGAGAGGAGGGGTGGCAAGTGTGTGTGTGTGTATCTGTGTGCTCATGCATGTGTGCTTACATGACCATTAGTGCACGCACTTGTGCTGGGACATGATTCTATGTACATGTGTGTACCATGAAACAAAGCAAGTCATGTCAGAAAGAAAAAAAATCCCTCTTTAGAAAAAAGAACAGGGACAGTTTCCCTACAACATATCGAGTTCTCTTCTGTGATATGTAAACAAGATGTCAAATTCCCCTCCTGTAACTTATTTTAAAGCTCATGAGAGCAGTTTTTACCTGGTTTTGAAATGTCGTTATGATTATATGTGACCTCTAAATGAAAAAGGAGGCCATCGTCATGATTTTTTTCAGTTAGGCTCACAGTCCACAAATCATCAACATTACATACATAAATTAATGCTTAAAGGCAAGAATTTATGTATGTATACATGATGAATTATCAGTAAAGCACTTGTATTAACACATGCTTTAATTCAGCCAACAGTTATGCATTTATTGAGGTGTTTCAGTCATCTTGGGTTACTAAATATATATTATGTTCATCATAATTGTTATACCCACTCTTGGGGAGTTAAGTGTGTTTGCAATGTATAAATTTATTCACAGGTAATTCTGCAGTTGAATGTGATGATGATAAATGAGGCCATATGAATACAAAACAGACATAAAAATGAATACGCAAAAGAAAGTTTTCGTCAAAAACATGGAGAAATTGTCCAATGTTAACAAATCCTTTAACAAATCCTGGATCCACATCTGTGTTCACAACCAAATTAATTTCATTTCTTCTTTGTGCCTAATGTGCTCATACCCTAAAATATAATTAAAATCCATCGAGAACTTATTGAGTTATTCGCAAAAATGTGGAAAACTGCTCTATCTCACACTGTTACGAAATCCTTTAAAAAAATGCCTGGATTTGTATAACCACCAAAATTTAACCAATTCCCCCAGGCAATGTTATACTGTCATACCACAAACAGGGCAATACGTCACAATTTTTCTTGGCTAAAATGATTTTTGCATTAAGAACCCACGGTATTGTATGCATAAAATACACTTTTAATGAAGAGAAACAGAGTGAGGTGAAGTCAGCATTATTGTTATAAAGCACGGTCCCTCCAACATTTATAAACTGTGGATCCAGGAATTTTTTCAAAGAGTGTTTTCCAATAGTGCGAGATAGGGCAGTTCCAGTTTATGGATGTAATGTTGATAATTGGTGGACCTTGCGCCTCATTGAAATAAATCATATTTATGTTCTCCTTTTCTTTTAGAGGTCATACATAATCATAAATATATTTTAAATATATTCAAAATCTGACAGTAAATTACTCAAAAAGTTGGAAATTCCTTGGCAGAGGGTTATAAAACATTAAAAACTTTATTAAGACGGCTCAAACCCTGGCGGACTAAAGCAGACTGACATTGTGTCTTCTAGCTTACCACTGTGCCAATCTTGCTCTCCAGAAGCTTCAGTCTTTATGCAAACCATGTGTTCAGAGCCTGGCCTGATCACACCTGACTTTAAACCAATAGTTTTTTTAAGTTTGCCAACTTAAGTTAAGAACTGTGCATGAAACCCTAAATAAGGATAGCTGAGAAAACTACTTTGATTATGTTTATTACATAACAGAAAATATTTTGTTTTCTTTACTGAAGAATGCATTTAAAGCCAGCAATTTTAAATTTTCATTATTACAGTGTACCCCTACTTTCCTCCTGTTTGTGTTGTCACAATACCAACATTTTAAGTTATGTTCTGAGAAAAAGTTTAGCAGCACAACACTTGGCCAAATGAATTGTGGTTTTGCACATTGTACCTAATAAATCAGAAGTAAGGTGACCATAATGGTCGATAAAATTGAAGTTTGTTAACCAAACTAAGGGCTCGAGAAATTTTCCAAGGAGATTTTTTTTAGTTGATTCATACATCTGCTGCCCCTATGGCTCACAATACTCAGAACTTAAAAATACTTATAAGTTAACTTGTAGTTGAATAAAATGTGATTTGAAAAATAATATTTGGTACTCCTTCCATCTTGTTTTCTCAGATAAACAGAAAAAGAAAAGATGTGTTAATAGCACACAATGCCAGTGACAGAAGAAGAACATCACTGCTGCTGCTCATCTTAGATTTCAGAGACACACTTGACCTAGAAACACATAACACACACAAGTATACACACACACAGGTGCAGAGATACCCACCAGGGACCTGATGGCCTCCGTCTGTGTGTCTTTGTGAGGCCTGACCAGCTGAACCCCTGCAGCAGCAGCAGCTATGGCGTCTTTTTCCCATCTGAGTGTCTCTTTCTCCTCCGTGTCACTCATCCTCTCCTGCAGACATTCTCCACACTCACATTCTCACAGTTTGTTCTGTTCTTTGGACTCAGCTTCCTCATCATCTGTACAAATTTCCTGTTTGTATCTCTTCATCTTGCTCCCCCGTAGCCCATTCACCTCCTCGCAAAATCCCATGCATGAACTTGATCTGTATGGGGCCTGAGGAAAAATTAAAGAATAGTGGGTTATTTATTGTAGAATCTGTAAGACAGTTTCGTCGTCCTTATTTAGTGCAAATTTTACAGATAATAAAAAAAAAAGGATAATTTTATTTCCTTTTTTGTTTTCTCATTTCCAGAGATTCAAGAGAGGCTTATTACATGTGCTCATGTGACTGTAATTGTGCAGCTTTTTGTGTACTATTGCACTTAACAACATTTTGCATAGCATCTGCTAATGAGTTAAAAAAACAACAACTTAATAGCAAATTGAGGAGATCCAAACTTTCAGTGTACTATATGAAATTGACCAGTTTTAAGCAAACTATACTTCTCTATACTTTTCCCCATCAATAATAATACCAAATGAAATTGTATTTTATTAAGGTCATTTATGGGGAGTTTTATTGTAGTTCTCTGATACTTTATATTGAAACATTTTATTGAGGTGACATTTATGGAGAGAGCAAGGGCTGTAGTGATGGGGAGATGTAGCTATACAGCATACATACTTGCCAGATATGAAAGCCATAGTGTCATGAGCAGGCCTGACCAGAGAAAAGGCTGGGCCCCTGAAAGGCACAAGAAATAGGCCCCTCATTTTATGAGATTGATTGATATGAACATATGCCCCTCACCGATAATCTTCCCTCTGTCCTCCCACTCTTAGGCATGCACTGTTGTGGATGCACTTTCACTTGTGCTAGTTGCCTGCACTGCATCTTCCTCTGTTGCATTTGTGCTAGTTTCCTTGCTAAATTTGGGCCCTGTGCGTCACTCAGATCAGCTTTTGAAGCTGACAGAAAAAAAATGCTTCAGAAGGTTATTGTTTGGGTCAAAAGCCCTTGCAAGCTTCCTCCTTTTCTTTTCTGTTCTGGCATTCCAATTTCTGTTCAGGTTCTGGCATTGTTAACATCAGTCCAGCATTACTGGCACAAGGGAGGTTGTTCTAATTTTTTAGACCAAACAGTAATTGTACATAATGTTGGATATTTAAGCTGATAATATGTTTTGCTCCAATATAGTCAACCAATTCATTGCTGACTTCCATGGTCTGTTGGGGGAAGTGGGATTACCCGAAGAGAACCCCCAAACGCACAGGGAGAACATCCAAACTCCACACAGAAAGGTCCTGGTCGGCAAAGGGATTGAGCCAGCAACCCTCTTGCTGTGAGGCACATGCACTATCTGCTGTGCCACCGTGTCGCCTGTAACAGTATCTATATGTAGAACACTTATCTCGTACTCCTTCCATCAGTTCTTGCTTGGTTTTACTCCAACTCAATCTTGTTTTATGACAAAGATAAAGCCACATTTTCTTCTTTTTACCTTCATATTTGGGAGCAGTTCAGCAGCCAAGTGTACTTCAACTTGTGAAAACTGGAGCCACTAAAGAGCAGGAATGGATTTAGATCCCTTTCATTGTAAGTCTTTATGTGCTGGCCTTACTCTGTGTGGGCTCTCACAAAGTATGGACCTAGACAGCATGTAATTACAAGGTCAAGACTCGTGCTCAAGTTTAAAGTGTACTTTCCACAAATGACCTGCCTGCAAAACAACAGTATCATCTGGTAGTCATCTGCAGATTGTTGCATAGGTCATGCTTTGGGTTTAGCGATTAAGGACGTAACTCTAATTTGTGACATTAGATGAGAATCAGATTCATTCTTCTTTGGCACAGTTAAGATGCAGACAGTTTGTCTCTGTTGGGCTCACAGACATTCATTCTGGTGTTTATTTGCAGTTTTTAAAACAGAAAAAGAGAGATAAGTGCCTCATGTTTTACCATTGATGGTCATAGAGTGGAAACTTGCAGCAATTGGACTGTCAGCATTCAATTGGCTGTTAATAATCATCCTGGGACTGACTACGTGACAGGCTGAGGAATGTGGTGATGCCTGCATTAAAAAAGTTATAAAAAGCCACACACAGCTCTGCAGAAACCAGCCCAGACCATGGTCACCCATGCAAACAAATTCTGTTTTTCCCTCCCCAGATGGTTTAAGAGTAAACCAACTGTTTCTCCCTTTCTTTTCTGAGACATACCAAGAAATACTTCAACCAGCAGCTGGCAGCCTCCCCACCTGCCCAGTCCCCCTGAACATTACATTCAGCTTGTTTTGCCCTGTGTGATGGCTTTATGGCCTTCTGAGGCTTGATTCCCACCTGCAGCAGTGGTCTACAGCCTCAATGTCTTCCTTCATGGGCTGGTGAAATATTCACACCCAAGGACAGAGACAGGGCCACCTGACAACATGATAAAACTTACAGTGAGGTTCCCACGATGGACCTCCAGGAGTCCAAAAATACAGCATGATGCTGTTCACGTATGCTAGGTATTTGAGTTCATTTTCTAAGAATTATTTAACCAAGTTTTGACTGCAAACAGTAGTTCTGTCAAGGTTAGGTGAAAAACAGCCTACAAGATTTTGTGCCCATGGAGGAACATCTCACAGGTTAAATACAGGAGCCTTGGTTACCATCAGTGAGCATATTCTGGTTTATTTGACATTCAGCCACCATCTTAAACTGCTTTAGCGTGGGGGGTTTTCAACAAGGTATCTGCATTATATGTTGTAATGTTTTGCTCTTGGACGTTGCCCCTCATTGACTTCCATTCAGACAAAGGCTATGCACAGGGCTAGGATTGAGGAGTGTTTATCACCAACTGATTGTGGATTATTTATAGCAAACTTCAACAGAAGCCCTGAAACATTTGTTGTCAGTCCTGTCAGCTATTTTACTACCAGATGAGACAAAACCTCCAAGATTTTTTTTTTTTCACTTAAGAAATCCATATCTGAACCGATGCAGAGATATAAAGACTTCAGTGTTGAGCTCTCCTGATACATGCAACCTTGATATCTCCTAAAAAATCTGGGAACCTCCCCTGATGATTCCCTGACCTCTTGAACACTTGACCCTCACAGTAGCGGTTTTGGGTGGAGCAAAACAGGTACTTTTTTGTTTTAGGGTGAAAATGCTCTTTGTGTTCACACATACAGCTCACCTGTATCATTACAGGGGTTTTTCGCAAGGGTGAACTGTGTTTTGGTCCTGTCCTCAGATATCCTTAGCCATTTTAAGGTAGGGGCAAAATACCATAAAATGTTGGCATGTTGCCCCTGTAACCTCTCCAAAACCCTATCGTCAAATGCAGAAAACCCCTGGAAATGTATTGAATTCACCAGGATGAGGTGCATATCTGAAAACAAACAGCAGAGTATTTCATTCACACTTGATCCTGAAATTTTCCTTCTGGCCAATGACATTTCCGTCTCCCATCCTTCCTTGGCATGCATGCAACTGCAGAACAACTTCATGGGGTCAGAGTAAAGTGTACTATGCCGTCCTTGAGCCACTCAAAAAAATGAAAATAATCCTTAAGATTTTTATGACTAAATATATTTTTGGAGAATATACAGTCCTAAATTTGTGAGAAACTGAGCTCAGATTTTTTGGATTTGTGAAAATGTTAATTTACAAGAAACCATCTTAAAAGTATTATCATTATGTAGTCCCGTTTACAGAGCCAGATCGAGTTTAACTTTTCAACTGGGCTGAGTAATAAGAAAATACTATTGGTTTTAGCACAGAATCATCACATTATCATCCACACTTTGGAATGACATCAGGAGCCTGATCTGAAATGGGCCTAAACTGGGGCTAAATAATACAATGATACGGACTAGTGTGTCTATCAAAAACTACTGCATGCAGGGAAAATGAACACCAAATTTTATAGTTAATAATATCAAAATGTAATACTTTAAAATGATGACTTTTCATGTCAATTTAAATAAGTTACAACATGTTAAACATCAAAATTTTTAGGCTTTTTTTTTTTGTAATTTAACAACTTTACAATCTTGTTCTTGTCCTTGAAAATTAATCAATCATTTAAAGAAATGTGAACAAGCGAGTCAGGGCATTTTCTGGGAAGATTAGACTGCAGTTTTCTTGGAAATATTTAGCAATGCATGTGTGAAAAGGCTTAGCTAGTTTACCCCCTTCACACCTAAAAATTTGAAAAAGGGTCCGATGAACGGTCTGTCTGTGGACTTCATTAGGGGCCTATCAGATCAACAAAGCGTGTGATTCAGTAGGTTTGCACTGCCACCACGGGAAAGTAAACTACAGTAACAGGAGCTTGACAGTAAAAGTCTGGTCATTTTTATAAAGAAAATGTGTGCAATAATGGCAGTCTCAGATAAACTAAAAATGCGTTGGGAATGCTATGGGATTTTTTCCTCTTCCACAAAGAAATGTTCATAAGTTCTGATGCAATAGATACAAAATTGGCATAAACACTTATCTTGCAGTTTTTAGTTGACTCTTGCTTTTGCCT